>OV050030.1:137020290-138347790 GCA_920105625.2 Clusia tigrina | reverse complement strand
CGCAGTCTGCAGCTCAAAGCGCTGCCGACGCCGGTTACGATAAGCTGTGTACAGCTGCTTGTGCGCAGATTTTTCCACAGCCGCTGTGCATGCTATTGCCATTGCCGCTATCCGCTGCTCCGTTGTGCAGTCAATGCCCTACTTTTGAGTGTTGCTTTGTTCGTTGAAACGAATTAAGGCGGGTGTCACACTCACAACTCTTGTGGGTCAGCTGTTCGGGTTATCCGTATTGCGTGCGTATATCGCCGCGTTGAAGTCGCTTCGTGGTGCCAGTAAGCGGTGGGAGCATATTGTTCTTGCTTCTACATTGGCGTGGGAGTCTACAGCTCACTGCGCTGCCCAGAGCCTGGTTACTGTACGTTGTGTACCGTTGCTGATGAACCGGTAACTTATACCGTTGCCGGTAGGTTTTTCGGACTAACGGGTCAACAACCGTTAACGTGGTGGAGGATCGACGCTTTCGACACGAGTGCGGTGTAATTAGGTTCGCAGTCCGCAGCTCACAGCGCTGCCGACGCCTTTTTACAGTAAACCGTGTGCCAGCGGTGCTTGAACATCCCCATATTACGACGCTGAAAAATACGTACGCTCGTTGATCTCCGTACGTCACAGTTTTTGCAGCTCGTAGCGCTGCCAACTTGTAGTGCCCTTTTGTCTTTGATGACCCTGTATCGGTGAACCCACGAGCGACGCAAGGTCCGGGTCACATACAGCAGCTCATAGCGCTGCGTTGGGTATCTCAAGTAGGGGTTATAATTCAATTTCCTTGTTTGTCAATTGTAGTTGGCCAGTGCTGTCGTCATTGCCTAGGCTTCGCGTAGCTTCATTGCTCCTAGGGATTGTCTTTAAGTTGTGTGGACTCTTCAGCGAAAATAAGGCGGGTGTTATACCGGTCACGTCAGCAGGCCAGCTGGGTACACATATAGCTGGGTAACTGGGTGTGTCGACGTGAAGGTGTAGTGTTTTCCCGGGTTTTGCTTGCGTTTTGCCACCATTGAGCTGCGTTCTCAGGTCAAGCGGTCTGCAACTATGCTGACTCCGCTGATAGACGCGGCTGATAGCCTGACCGCGTTCGTTATTGAGTTCGAGCGGAACTCTTCCGCCCCTCAAAATCTCGAATATCTTCGCCTTGATCTGACTGAATTGGCAGACTTATGGCAGGCGTTGAAGGAGGCGAAGGCTGCAGCGGTCATTGAAGCAAATTTAGACGAGAAATGCGTAGCCATTAAATAGTCTATACGGCAACGATTCGCAGCAAGTTTTGCCATGTACAAACAGGGTCATGCTCGGATCAGTGGACTAATACAATCCCTGACCGTCTCTCCAACGGTGCCTTCCGAGGCGTCGGCTGAGCTGTCTTCTCAATCCCACACTATTCCGGTGCCTCCTTGTGATATTGAGATTTTCGGGGGGGAGTACTCCAAATGGATCACCTTCCGTGATATGTTCACGGCGCTGTTCCTGCGGAACGCCCGGTTATCTAACATCGAGCGGTTGTATCACCTGAGAGCAAAGACTAGGGGGGAGGCGCGAGAAATCGTGGACCAATGCCAACTGACCAATAGCGGTTTTGAACAAGCGTGGGCGGGGCTTACTGCGCGATACGAAAATCGGCGCAAGCTCATTAATTGTCAGCTGAAGTCCCTGTTCACAATGCGTACCATAGGCAAAGAAAGTGGGTCGGAGCTAAAAAGGCTGCAGCGGGAAGTGAGCAATTGCATTATGGCATTGAAGGAGCTGTCGGTGGATGTAGGCAGTTGGGATCCAATTTTTATATACTGGAGTTCCATTCGGTTGCCGGAGAGGACCCTTTCTCTCTGGGAGCAGTCCCTTGCAGATCATGCGGATATCCCTACTTGGGTGGCGATGGAGGAATTCCTCTCGAAACGATTCCAAACTTTGGAAGCGGTCTCTGATGTCTGCCAGACGGAGCATGCGCGGGAGCCTGGGGGGAGCCGCTCAACACCACTCCGCAATAGCCACGTGCAGGCTCATCAGGCGATGGTCAGTCCGGAAGGGTGTAAGATATGTACACTACCAGGCCATCGGGTCTCCCACTGCTCTACTTTCATCAACGCTGATGCATCAGAGCGATGGGGATGGGTGAATCGCTTCCACTTGTGCGTGAATTGTTTGAAGGGGGATCATCGTGTGTCAAATTGCACGAGTAAATACCGATGTTTTACGTGTCAAGAGCGGCACCATACTCTGCTACACCGTGAGCCGCTCCCGAACCGGAGCATAAGAGGCCCACCACGCACGACGCCGCCTCGAGGCAGACGATCATCCAACGGACGCAACGCGGCCACCACGTTGGCTCAACCTGCTACACCTTCCTTCGCCCACGCTGCACAGGTGGTACCTGCTACAGTCCAGGGACGATCCGGTCCATATCGAGCTCGAGGTCGGCTACCCAAATGTGTGCTATTAGGTACCGCCATCATTCACGTATGGTATCAGGGAGTCAATTACATGGCCCGTGCATTGATCGACCCTGGGTCGGAAGGGTCTTTCATCTCTGATCAGCTCCAACGACGCCTGCGACTCCCTACGCGTACCGTGCATGCCCAAGTGTCCGGGGTGAGCAATGTGGTGGCAGCTAACGTGACAAAAGCGTGTGATTTAATGTTAGGATCACCTCTTGACAGTGCTGTGCGGCTCCCGGTGTCAGAATTAGTACTGCCCACCTTGACCAGCGAATTACCCCG
Organism: Clusia tigrina; assembly: GCA_920105625.2. Classification (NCBI taxonomy): domain Eukaryota; kingdom Metazoa; phylum Arthropoda; class Insecta; order Diptera; family Clusiidae; genus Clusia; species Clusia tigrina. The sequence continues at coordinate 138,345,082 of OV050030.1, read as the reverse complement.
ACTAGGGGTATCAACGCAACAATATGCCCAATTGGCCGGCTTACGACTGGCTGATCCAAGCCTTTCAAACTCTTCACAAGTTGACATTCTGATAGGGGGTGATTTATACCCGATGGTGATGCTTGATGGGTTGAAGCGTGACGTTATTGGGTCATTAATTGCACAGGAAACTGTATTTGGGTGGATCCTCACAGGACCCATGCCTGAGAACTCGACCCAGACATTCTGTGCCAGAGTACAAGTTGACACTGGCCACCCGGTCGAAGAGCTCTTGCAGCGATTCTGGGAGGTGGAGGAACCGCCTAAGGAGAGACGGTTGTCACCCGGTGACCAGGCTTGCCTGGATTTGTATTCCCGGACCACTTACAGAGAGTCTTCTGGGCGGTATGAAGAGAACTACCGTTCAAACCAAAGCATCTGCCTGAGGAGTCGCTTGGAGCTTCTCGGCACATTGCGTTAAAGCAGTTCGAACGCAATGAAGGCAGGTTACTCCGGAACCCTGAGCAGAAAGACCAATATGACTCCGTGGTACAGGAGTACTTGACTCTTGATCATATGGTCAAAGTCCCGCCTCCACCTTCAGGAGCTCTTGCTCACTATTATTTGCCTCATCATGCGGTTATGAAACCCGCGAGTACGACCACCAAACTGCGAGTGGTATTCAATGCGTCTCAAGCAACCACTAGCACCCTCAGCTTGAATGATGTCTTATATACGGGTCCCACCCTGCAGGCTGACTTAACCCAACTTATCGTGCGATGGCGAATGTATCAGTTCGTCTTTAATGGGGATCTGCAAAAGATGTATCGGCAGATTAGAGTAGCTCCAAAGCACACCCCGTACCAGCGAATTGTTTTTAGGGCCTCTCCTGCAGCGCCAGTCTCCGATTACGAGCTACAAACGGTTACCTTCGGAGTCAACTGTGCACCGTACTTAGCGATTAGGACATTGGAACAGCTCGCGACGGATGTCGAGGAGGACTTACCCTTAGCAGCCCGGGTACTGCGTGAATGTATGTACGTGGACGACGCCTTGGTCGGCACACATGATGTAAACGCAGCAATACAGACTTGAGACGAGTTGATCCGTGCACTCGACTCTGCCGGCTTTTCCATGCGAAAGTGGACAGCTAATACGGAAGCCATTCTCTCCTCTTTGCCTCCGGACCACTTACTCCGAGAGGATTTTTTGAAGCTGGATGAAGCGAGTTTAACTAAGACACTAGGAATTCGGTGGAATGCAAATACTGATCATTTCTACTTTCATCTCCAGCCCATTTGCTTTGACCCACGAGCCACCAAACGCAAGGTGCTATCGATTATAGCTCAACTGTTTGATCCAGCCGGATGGCTGGCACCTGTTGTGATCGTGGCCAAGATTTTGATGCAACAAATTTGGGGGGACAAAACTGACTGGGACGAATCGCTGACCCTCGCTTCATCCAATCGTTGGAAGGAATTTTTAGGGGCTTATGACGACATCTCACAGATTCGAATTCCTCGATGGATGGGGTCTGCACCGGATGTAGATATCCAGTTCCATGCATTTTGTGATGCTTCGCAAGTGGCATACGCCGCCGCGCTGTATGTGCGGTGCCAGTGCGACGATATTGTCACATCCCACTTATTAGTGGCTAAGTCGCGGGTCGCGCCTCTTAAGACGTTATCCTTACCTCGCTTAGAACTCTGTGGCGCGGTATTGTTATCCGAGTTGGTGGCGGCACTTCGGACAAGGGTGGGGGTCACCTCCAGTAACTTGTTTTGTTGGACGGATTCGACCATAGTCTTGGCTTGGCTCCAGAAGTCCCCGCACATGTGGAAAACCTTCGTAGCTAATCGGGTTACCACCATTTCCAGTAAAGTAGGTGTAGAATGTTGGAGACATGTCAGGTCTGCAGACAATCCGGCTGATCTTGCCAGTCGGGGGGTAACTCCAGCAGCCCTTCTTCATAGTCATTTATGGTGGAACGGTCCGGGATGGCTTACCCACGACTCAAATTCCTGGCCTCAGCCTTCGAAAATCGCTAACCCGGACGCCCTGGAAGAACAACGCAACGTTGCTACGCATACCATCCAGGTCAAACAGCACGATGACTTGATGCTGCGTTTCTCATCATTGCCGCGAGCACTGCGGGTTGTGTGCTATATCCAGCGCTTTTTTAGATACGCTATACGAAAACGACGTGACCACGCCCCACCCCCGGGATCGCCTATCACGACTGCAGAGATTGTTGCCGCTACACTGCTCGTGACGACCATAACGCAGCAGATGTATTACCCCGAGGAGTATGGATGCCTGCAGAACGGGCAACCCATTTCCAACTCGAGTTCTCTGCTCACCTTGAACCCCTTCCTTCATTCCGATGGGTCGATTCGAGTGAATGGACGCCTAGCGCATTCCACTCAGATCCCGTTCTCCGAACGGCACCCACAAATTTTGCCGTACCACGGACAATTTACACGACTGCTCGTTGAGTTCATCCATCAAATTTCTTTGCATGGGGGAAACCAGCTTATGCTTCGGCTCCTTCGAACTCAATACTGGGTTCCACGCGCAAAGGTTTTAGTCAAGGGTACCATTTTACGATGTAAAACTTGCCTGGTAGAAAAGAAACGTAGATTGAGCCAGATCATGGCGCCTTTGCCCCCTGAACGCACCACCCTGTCTCGTCCTTTCGCCACCGCGGGGGTTGACTTTGCGGGCCCTTTTGAAATTAAAACATTTCAAGGGCGGGGGTATAAAATGACAAAAGGCTACGTGTGCATCTTTGTGTGTTTCGCCACCTAGGCCGCCCATTTAGAAGCTACCACGGATTTAACTACCCAGGCCTTTTTAGCCGCCCTGTCTAGATTCATTGGGCGATGGGGGTGCCCAGCTAACATTTATTCCGACAATGGAAAGAATTTTGTGGGAGCAGAAAAGGTAGTGCGCATGGAGTTCGCACGTGTGATTCGAGAAGCGAAGGACCAGGCGACCACGCAGCATTCGTTTCACCAATTGAAATGGCATTTTATTCCTCCAAACGCTCCCCATATGGGAGGACTGTGGGAAGCCGCAGTAAAGAGCTTCAAACACCATTTCAAACGAGTGGGTGGGCAGATCCGGTACACGTATGAGGAGTTAGCAACGGTACTAGCCCGCGTCGAGGCATGCCTGAATTCTCGACCGATTAGCGCACTCAGTGACGATCCCGACGACCTCCAACCACTTACACCAGGGCACTTTCTAGTAGGGGGACCACTTCTTGCACCAGCCGTCTCGGAGGAGACCACCCCTTTTCTTTCTATTCTTAATCGATGGCGTAGGCTTCAAGCTCTCTCCCAGCAGTTCTCAGTACGTTGGAAACATGAGTATCTTCTGGAGTGCCAGCGCAGGACAAAGTGGAAGACTATCCAAGATAATGCAGCTAACGGAGATCTGGTGGTACTACAGGATGACCACGTTCCACCAAACGAATGGCGATTGGGAAGGATCACTGAGGTTCACCCGGACTCAGACGGCAGAGTGCGAGTCGCGAAAGTGCGGACAGCACGCGGAACCGTTACGAGGCCCGTCACCAAGATGGTTCTACTCCCTCGAGCGGGAGCGCAGGCTGAGTAATCCCGGCATACGGGCTTTTGGTCGTTTCCGTAGCTAGTCCCATCCTTTGTAGCCTCTAGTTTGTAGCCTTTCCTGTTGTATGTATACCTCGGTTCTTCCATGGAATCACTAGCCTTTCTCGTAAAACGGTAGCAGTAGATCTCGCCTGGCTATGCCACGGGATAGAATGTAGTCTTGAAAAAGTTATATTTCCTACCAGTAGCATCCTAACCTTTAATACTAGCCTTCTCGTAAGCACATGCCTAATTACAAATTTGATTTTCCACAGAACTTCCCATCGTGCCGAGCTGACTGGCGTGGAAGACGTTACATCGGGCCGTGCCTTACCTGTGCTCCGAGGGTACAGTTGGTGTTCCCAGCCCCCGTGATGCTACAGGGGTCTGCAACATACCGCCCTCCGGGAGCAGTGGCGCCGTCTCGCGCCCACGATGACCATCTTGAGGCCACCACTACAGCGGCAGTGTCGCCATCGCGCCCCCGAGCCCGGTCTGCATCATCTGCCGCGCGTTCGCTACCGACGGGGCCGATGAGCGTCCGCCGCCTTCCCAATCAGGGGTCCACGCCAGAGGGCGTTGCACCACGGACGCCCCATCCGATGTCCCGCGCCGCAGTGGAGGCTGCGACATCTCGCGCCCCACTGGTGGCTGCGACAGCCCAAACAGCAGCGGTAGTCGTACACCCGACAGCGGCTCCACAACGCCCGTGCGAGATATGCAAGCGCTGGGGGCACACCATCGCAGTGTGCAAGGAGTTCCTGTCCTTCTCCTCGCGGCGCAGGAGAGATGCGGTCGGAAACCGGAAGCTGTGTTTCGTGTTTCTGGGGGTGAAACACTTCACCCACAGCTGCGAACAGCCGGGGTGCTCCCGGTGCCACCGGCGGCATCATCGCCTCTTACATTGAGGGGTGCACCAGGATGGGAGCCGGCGGGAATAGGTCGTCATCTCTCTTGCAATACTGCAAGGGGGGCGGCATGTTCGCGCCGGAGCCCTCCTGTCAACGGCTGCTGCCTGCGCACCGTCACCATGCGACTCTGCGCGGGGCTCAGTGCGGAGAGAATTCCCCTCATTGGGTCCCGCCAAAGTCGTGTAGCAGGCCGCAGCCATCTTTATTTTAAGGAGAGTGCTGACGCAGGCAGCGGAGGAGAGCTGGTCGGCAATACTGCGTGCCGATTCAGTTGATGTTTAGCAGTCAATCACGAAACGTGTCGCATACGTTGAAGAAAGCATTTAAGTGTGAGAAGTATAAGTTCTAAGGAAAACTGTAATTTAGGCAAATAAAGTTTAAGTATAAGTTCTAAGGAAAACTGTAATTTAGGCAAATAAATTTAAGTTCTAAGGAAAACTGTAATTTAGGCAAATAAATTTTAAGTGATCTGTAATTTTTACACTTTAAAAGAAAAAGATCTTTACATTGCCACTTTGCTCAGACACTAAAATTAAAAGTGAAAATTTAAAGGTAACAAAAATTAATTTATTTAAACAATTTACAATGGAATTGGAGAGAGACTCCGCATTGAGAAACACTGAGTGTTGGAGTTATACCAAATTTTAATTATAATAATAACACCGAAATGCTATCATTTTTATTAAAAACTTGTTTACAATTATATAACAAACTCTTTGTACTTTGATCAAGAAGCTTGCATCAATACCCAATACCATAAGATATATAAATATATCCGTATAATGGCTAAGTATAGATACACGTTCCATTTAATCAAGTAAGTAAGGAAACAATAAGAGTAGTGGTATTTCATTGTTGATGAAAAAACATAAATGTTAAAACATCTCCCACTTATTCTACACCTCTTATGTTTCCTTACACTACCAGATTAGAGTCAAGCTCAACAGGGTCTTCTTTCCCCGCTAATTATTCCAAGCCCGTTCCCTTGGCTGTGGTTTCGCTAGATAGTAGATAGGGACAGTAGGAATCTCGTTAATCCATTCATGCGCGTCAATAATTAGATGACGAGGCATTTGACCCGCGCTTATTTGAATTTCTTCACTTTGACATTCAGAGCACTGGGCAGAAATCACATTGTGTCAACACCCGTTAGGGCCATCACAATGCTTTGTTTTAATTACACAGTCGGATTCCCCAAGTCCGTGCCAGTTCTGAATTGATTGTTAATTGATAATCGTTATAGTTTAAAAAGATAATAGACCCGAAAGCCATTCCTTTAAAAATTTTAGTAAGAAAGTTCCACAATTGGTTACATAACTAACTATCCGGGGAACAAAATTAATAGTCTTTATTTACCCAGAACGAGTACATAAACCATGGTTATTACTTCCCAATCAAGCCCGATTATCTCAATCTTCAGAGCCAATCCTTATCCCGAAGTTACGGATCTAATTTGCCGACTTCCCTTACCTACATTATTCTATCGACTAGAGACTCTTCACCTTGGAGACCAGCTGCGGATATTGGTACGGCCTGTTGAGAAGTTTGCGTGTCCCCACCATAAATTTTCAAGGTCCGAGGAGAAAATATCGACACAACAGTAAATGCCATGCTCTTCTAGTCCATCTACCACATCTCTCTTCGAAAGACTTCCATGGTAGTACGACTATAAAACAGAAAAGAAAACTCTTCTGATATCTCTCGACGGCTTCTTTATGGTCGTTCCTGTTACCAGGATGAGCACAAGGCCCATTTTTAATAACAAACGGATACTCAACAGTTTACGGAATTGGAACCGTATTCCCTTTCGGTCAAAAAAAATCAAGTGTTTTATTACATTCATATATATTAATATATATATAGGATATTTTAACTTGAAAATTTTCAGCTTTCGCCTTAAACTTAGGACCGACTAACTCGTGATCAACCACTGTTCACACGAAACCCTTCTCCACTTCAGTCCTCCAAGGTCTCATTCGATTATTTGCTACTACCACCAAGATCTGTACCAATGGCGGCTCCATGTACGCCAAACACTTCTAAGCACACCATTGTACCCTCCTACTCACTAAAGTTTCAAAATTTATTGAAAAAAAAATTTTTAATAAATCATTTACTTTAGCGGTAATGTATAGGTATACAACTTGAGCGCCATCCATTTTAAGGGCTAGTTGCTTCGGCAGGTGAGTTGTTACACACTCCTTAGCGGATTACGACTTCCATGTCCACCGTCCTGCTGTTTTAAGCAACCAACGCCTTTCATGGTTTCTGTATGAGTTGTTAATTTGGGCACCGTAACATTACGTTTGGTTCATCCCACAGCGCCAGTTCTGCTTACCAAAAGTGGCCCACTGGGCACAATATATCATAACTTTAACCTTCATATCAAGAAAGGTAAAGTTCTTACCCATTTAAAGTTTGAGAATAGGTTAAGATCGTTTCGACCCTAAGGCCTCTAATCATTCGCTTTACCAGATAAGATTATTTCAATAATCTATTTTTGCACCAGCTATCCTGAGGGAAACTTCGGATGGAACCAGCTGCTAGATGGTTCGATTGGTCTTACGCCCCTATACTCAATTTTGACAATCGTTTTGCACGTGAGAACTGCTTCGGTCTTCCATCAGGGTTTCCCCTGACTTCAACCTGATCAAGTATAGTTCACCATCTTTCGGATCACAGCATATATGCTCAAGGTACGCTCTAGTTAGAGGATATAAATAATATTTAAAATACTATTATACCATAACTGTATAGAACGCCCTGGAATTGAATTAATATATAAAATATTCATATAAAAATTAATCCCATTTTATAAATAAAAGTTAAGTTAATTATGCCATTGGGTTTTGTATTATATTCCCAATGACTTGCACATATGTTAGACTCCTTGGTCCGTGTTTCAAGACGGGTCCCGAAGGTATCCTGAATCTTTAGCATTGTTAATCATATAATAAGTGCATACAATAAAATGATATATATATATATATATGTATATATATATATATATATATATATATATATATATATATATATATATATATATATATATATATATATATATATATATATATATATATATATATATATATATATCTCATATTTGTAAAATTCAATAAAGAATTTAAGCACTATATAATATTAAATCTATCAACACTTTATCAAATTATTCAATATTTATTCTATGTTAATTTATATTAAAATAAATCAATTTGAATAAACTTAAATTAAATAATCTTATGATAAATATGGATCATATGCTAATAGATTAAAATGTACTTATATGGAAAAAATGCACACCATTACTATAATATTTTTAACATATCACAGTTATAATGATGAATTTTCCATAATGTATAATCAGGTTCATCGGGCTTAACCTCTAAGCAGTTTCACGTACTATTTAACTCTCTATTCAGAGTTCTTTTCAACTTTCCCTCACGGTACTTGTTTACTATCGGTCTCATGGTTATATTTAGTTTTAGATGGAGTTTACCACCCACTTAGTGCTGCAATATCAAGCAACACGACTCTTTGGAAACACCTTCTAGTAATCATTAACGTTATACGGGCCTGGCACCCTCTATGGGTAAATGGCCTCATTTAAGAAGGACTTAAATCGATAATTTCTCATACTAGATTTAAGATGTTCCATACACTGCATCTCACATTTGCCATTAAAGCAAAACGACTTAGTGCTGAACTATTTTCTTTTCGCTCGCCGCTACTAAGAAAATCCTTGTTAGTTTCTTTTCCTCCCCTCATTAATATGCTTAAATTCAGGGGGTAATCCCATATGAGTTGAGGTTGTATGATAAAATATATATATTATATATAAATTAAATATAAATTTTTCATAAAATCCAATAATCTCTTTTTATATTTTGCATAATTGATAAAATAATATCAAAATATTTATTTTTTCTTATATATTTTTCTTGAATAATTCTTTAATATAATATTTTTTTGAATTAATGTGCAGGAGAAATATGAAAAGTCCCATTTTAAACAAAAAAAAATATAAATAATTTTTTTATGCTAAGACTTTCACAAAAAACCACATTAAAAATATTATAAAACTATTCATAATATATAAAATAAAAAAGAGAATTTTTATAAGAATTCAAATTCTTACTTTTTTGTTGTATCGGATTTTTTGTTTTTTAATTTTCAATTAATATAATGCATATACAATATTATGCAATAATATAACATGTGCTTGAAATTTTGTTTTCCATATTAGTTTTCTTCATATATTTGAATCAAAAAATAAAGGAAAAAATAATTTATAATTCTTTCTCTTTTAAAATAAAATAAGCAACTTTTTTAACAAAGTCTTACAACCCTCAACCATATGTACTCCAAGCAGCACTTCAAAATTAATTAAAGTACATCACAGCATGGACTGCGATATGCGTTCAAAATGTCGATGTTCATGTGTCCTGCAGTTCACACGATGACGCACAGTTTGCGGCGTTCTTCATCGACCCATTAGCCAAGTGATCCACCGCTTAGAGTGAATATTTTTTTCTTTGTATTCTTTTCATCAATTTCATTTCGTTAATTTTTGTAATTTATTGAGTGGAAATATTATAAAAAATTATATAATATTTTTTTTTTACCCATTAAGGAGCAAAGGGCCGTTACAAGATTATTCCAATCTACTCTATCATTCGCACGTCTTTTAATTTCATTCCAATTTAGGTGGGAGTTCTCTAATTCCGTTTCAATCTGTCTTCTCCAGGTGTGTGCAGGGCGGCCTCTGCATCTGCTGCCATGAGGGTTCCACATTATTGCTCGTCTGGCAATGTCGTCAGGTGGTTTACCTAACGTATGTCCAATCCAGCTTCATTTACGTTTCAGGATTTCCTTTTTTGATGGGAAGTTGTTCTGACAAAGACCATAGCCGTGCGTTTGTGATCGGGTTTTGCCAAAATATTTTAAGAATTTGGCGGAGGCATTTGTTGATGAAGACCTGCACTGCTTGTATATCTTTTGTGGCCGCATTCCAGGTCTCGCAACCACATAGCAAGGCTGATTTAACGTTCGAGTTGAAAATTTTTAGTTTGGTGTGGCGGGAAATGATACTCGATCTCCACACTAGGGCTAAAGCACCAAAAGCTTGTTTTCCCTCGGCTAATCGGTTAGTAACGTCAGCAGATGAGCCGCCACTTTTGTCAAGCATGCAGCTCATATAGCGCGTTCTCCAGTTGTTTATTGTAGATGGAGAAATCCTGGTTGTACTCGGTATTAATACGAAGGACTTCAGTTTTACCAACGTTTATTCTTAAACCTGCTTTGGTTGCATTTTCAACAACTAGTTCGATCTTCTTCTTCATGTCTGCATGGGTGTTGCTTGAAAGACAAATTTCATCAGCATAGTCTAAGTCTTCGAGTCTCTCCGTTAAACCCCATGGAATGCCTCGTTTATCCTTCGTGGCTTTCGTGAGTACAACGTCCAGAAAGGTGTTAAAAAGTAATGGAGATAGGATGCAGCCTTGCCTCACCCCGGATTTTACCATTATCTTGTCGCCAAGCTGCTTCTCATGGAGAATTCGACACGTTGCTTGAGCATAAAGCGCTTTAACAAGGTTAATCAGTTTTTTTGGTATACCTTTGCATTCTAGCGCCTTCCAGATGGCATCATGTACTAAAGTATCTAAAGCTTTTTCGAAGTCTATAAACACCATATAGAGGGGAGATCTCCACTCCACAGATTGTTCCACGATTATACGTAAGCTGTTAACATGGTCTACACACGATTTATGAGGGCGAAACCCGGCCTGTTCTTTCCTCATGTTGGGCAGAATTGCCTCGGCTAATCGCTTGTTTATAATATGCGCTATGATTTTGTTAACCATGATAATCAAGGTAATCCCGCGCCAATTCCGCCGCTCAGACAAGTCGCCCTTTTTAGGGATCTTAAAAACTATGCGCTCTGCTAATTCATCAGGCAACAGTTCTGTTTCCCGTATTGCTAACGGTACACATTTTCTTCTTTGGCTGCAATACAAGGACGAAAGAAAAGGATGTTGGTAAAATATTTCTGAATTGCAACAGTTCTGTTTCCCAGAAGTTTGAGACAGTAGGTTGAAGTAGCTCTGCGCTCGTGATGAGATCGGCGCGTAGAAGTTCAGGAGCGATATTATCAATTCCAGGCGCCTTACTGTTTTTCAAGCATTTGTTTGCATCGCAAATTTCTGCGTTGCTTGCACATTCTTTGTCAATGTTGGTGCTTTCAAAGTGTTCAATACGTTCACAAATTGTTTCTGTTTCAGCCGGCTGTGTCTCCAACATATTCTTGTAGAACTCATTCCATATCTGAAGTTGCGCATCTACAGAAGAAGCTAATTTACCTTTGTCGTCTTTTATTGGTTTAGCGGAAGGCTAAGTGCTGCGTGTTAGTCTCTTTGCTGCTTTGTAGAGATCTCTTGTACGATTTGTTTCGGCTGCAGCCTCTGCTTCTTTGGCAATATTTTCTGACCATTTGCGTTTATCGCATCTGGCGCCGTGTTTCACGGCGCGGTCAAGTCTGCTATACTCCAAATGGACTAACGTTTTTTCTGACCGTGTTCTGGCGCCATTGAGGGTCGCTTTAGCTTTTTTGCGCTCCGCAATTTGGAGCCAGATGTCATATGAGATCCATTATTTGCGGTTTTTTGGTACGTAGCCGACTGAGCTCTTGGCAGAGTCCAAGAAGATCTTTTTAGTGCCAGACCAGCTACGGTCAGTGAAATCGTAACCCAGCGAATTTCGTAAAGAGTCCGAATACAATTTGCACGTGGCAGGATTTTGCAGATTTTTGACATTAAACCTCCTGTCGATTGTACGTTCATTCCGTTTAATTGCAGCTACCGGTTGGCCTGTTGGTTTCCCGGAGTGTAACATTGTAAAGCCTTCGGAGGTTGTGGTTTCACCAAAGTCGCATAAGCGAGTTTCGCATAGACCCAGCAGGAAAAATTTTAGGCAGAAAACTCTTTACATAATTGACGAATGCGAGATGGTTCCGTAAGCGTTCTAACATTCCATGTTCCAATTCTATTTCTCGTTTTCATGCCAAAGGTCGTCTCCGGTTGAGTTAGAGAATTATTATTTTTATTTATTTTTGTGTTTCAGTGATCGTAGTGATTTAGAATGAGTGGCTGATTAGGCCACTGCATCCGAACCTGGTACTGGGGCTGCCAGTTCACCTCCAGGCAGGAAGGTTGCGACAGAATTTCCTCTGCGCAGATGGTAAGGTTATACCGCCTTTTCTCGGACGCCAGAGCCTCCTTAGCGAAAGTAGGGTGTACCACAGACAGGAGAGGTTGACAATTGGGGGCTTCTTAGACCTAGACATCACCACCCTTACACCCCAGAGTAGATAGTGTGGGAATTAATTTGATTAATAGCTAAGTAGAATTTAGAATAAGCAAGATGATATAAAATTAAAGAGGAGAGATATTGCGGTACAAAGTTATGGATTAGAAAGAAGTTGCTGGGAGACATATAAATATGAGAATAGGTAAATTTGAGTCGAGACAAATTTGAGTTCTGTGCAAAGGGAGAAATAGCTATGGAAATAAAATAAATTAATGAATGGTTACAAATAGTACCTATAATACAGGGTACGTACTGCTACAGAACAAATGTATTACACTGTTAAAATTTCACTCCTCTTTCCAAATACATATTACATTATTAATATTAAGTAAAATCTTTTGTTGTTTGAAAGGGAAAGAGGAGAGAAACAAAATTAAATTAGGAGCAATTCAATGTGCCTTAGAGGATGTGCACAATGTGAGATTTTCGTGATCTAGATTGCCAAAAGTCCAAAAATGATCTTAAACATTTCATTTCATTTTAATTAAATATGGTTGGAAAATCTCCAAATTTTTAAAAAATCATCCTTAAATGTCACATATCCAATGCAACTCTTGTTGGGGTCTCGAGTCCTTGTTTGTTTGGCGGGGGACGTCCTGTCGCAGTTCCTTCGGGCGCGTGGCTGAAAACTTAAGAGCCCTAACGTTAAATTCAAACACTTCTCACTTTTAAGATTCAAATCACAAGAGATTTATTCTTACGAAACCTAATACTTATATACTATTTTTTTACATCTATCTCAGTCTGTGAACTGACCTTTCTGGTGTTCCAGTTCCGCACCTGCTAATTGGTGTCAGTTGGTCAAGCCAACCGACCTACTTCAAAAGTAGCGACGGTGCATTACGCTGCCCTCGTCGACTCGACTGCGGAACTGTAATACCCTAAAAGCTTACATGATAACATTACACAGATCACATTAACTTAAAATACTTAGACCCTAGAAGTATGCCTTATCATAAAACAGTTTTAGCACATGCTAATCCAACATAGTGTGGCATCTATTAGGAGTCGGTGCTGTGAGTCAACTACACGTAGGTAGTTTGGTTCTAACTCACAACATCCCTCCCCTCTTTCTAAAAAGAAGTTAGTGCAACTAACTTCTAATGAAAGTTTACATTCATTTCTGCACTTCAAACAGTCAGTGTATTTTCTTAAACCTACAATACATGTGTATAATTTTTTTCTTCTTTTTTTTCAAATCCGCCTTAATTTTATATTTTGGGTTCTTTCTATTTCCTTTTTTATATTCTTTTCTTTATGTTTTTTTTTTAATCAATTTCTTTTTTTTAGTTTTTTCTCTTTTTTTTCTCTTATAATTTTTTTTTTTATAGTTTTTTTTCGTTTCTCTTTTATTTTATTTTGTTCTTTTATATTTTTCCCCTTTTTATATTTGGTCTTTCATCGACTCTTTTCTCACTGGCGTACAATACATTTTATTCTTATACTTAAAATCTTATATTCCGCTATGATATTACATCTAAGATCTTATGCTACAACTTCCGCTAACTGATGATCCGGTTGTCGGCTGCCGTTGTCGGTATGGTTGTTGTGTTGCGCCGTCGGTGTGGTTGATTAGAGTCTTTGAAGGGCCGCTACTATCTTGCACCATTTCTTCGAAATGAGCGTCGTCACCATCTTATCACCAGGATGAGGCCAGCTATACTGACTACCCCTCCCTTCATCCAGGTGTGCACTATCTCACAGGAATTGGTGAGGTGTGACACCCTTTCAACATCTTCTGCCTCCTTTACCAAATCGTTGATTGCTCTGCTGTTCGTTGTAAGAGTTTTCCGTAGATCCTTGAAATGCATGAGTGAGACTGTGTTCGGCGTTGTGCGCGTATGGCCAGAATCACCTCGTTTATGATTTTCCAGTAGCTCCTGCAGTTTCGTCTTTAAACGGTTTGTTCCCATGACGGACGTTGATAACTTATACCTTGACTCTTCTTGACTTTTATGGACCAGCATTATCCCTTTGCCAATCACTCTGCAACCAACTTCGATGGTCATAAACCCGGTGTTCACTAATTCCAACCGTGTGGTTTCGTCTGAGCACACCGCCGTGAAAATCACCTGGTCGTCAAAATGGTAGAGCCATCTGTTTATGGTTCTGGTAGCTACCAGAATTCCTCCCGTGACTGGAATGGCTATGTGATCGCATTGATCTTGCTCATTCTTCAATACTTCTATCTCGCAGTAATCGCCTGCTCGCGTAATTACTTTTCCGGGATGATAGCATAAACGTTTTGTTGTGCCCACCTCTCGACATTTCCCCTCGTCCTCTATTGATAGGCCGATGTAGTGCTCTTGTGCCTGGCTTGCTGCTATGTAATCATATCTCGTCTTCGGCAGCACGAACCAATCTGGGTTTAGTCTTTTGGGTATAGGGTACACTTTGTGCATTGTAAATAACTCTAATAATGGCACTGGAATCCTTATGACTACTTGCAACCCGTTCTCCGCCTCTTCTATGCGAACCTCGGCTAGTTCATAGAACCGCTCCGGTGGCTCGCTGTACCATGAAATTCATTTCATCGACACTGGTGCCGCCTTGAGAAATTCATCAGACGTCAGGAACAATGGGTGTAGCTTGCCATGTATCAAATCATCAATCACCACTATCTCCGTTTGCTGTTGGTCCTGGAACCTCAGCATCTCCTCAGAAACAACTTTCCCCAACATGAAAGATTCTGCTAAGTTCACCTCTGCTTCCTCATGTCTCTTTCCAATGCCTTCCAACGCCAAGTGCATCTCTTCCAGCTCTTGGAAAGTCTTATTCACTGCTTCGTGAAGGCCCTGGTAACCTGCTCTCATCACAGAAACCTCTTTTCCCAGCAATGACAACGTCTTTGATTGCTTCTTCTCAAGTTCCTGTAAGTGACCATAAATCCGATCTGAATCTTGGTGGTCCATCGTACCAATTGCCCATTTGAGAACTTCACCGCCAACATCTATTAGCGTCCGGCGTTTCCTTCCTTTCAGAGACAATGTCTTCTCCTTTTCCAAGAATCTTTTCATTATAGTCTCTATTTCCAAAATCGAAGAATCGCATCTACGTTTCAGCTCGGTCCCGCTGGCCGCTGCATGCCTCTCACATAACCTCCTGGTTGTCTCCTGCATTCCTTTGAATTGTTCCACAATAATCCTCAATTCCGCTCGTGGAAACTCAGTTACAACCACCCAAAAATCTTTGGCGAACCATACATCTCCTGTTTTCTCCATCAATACATCCGTCTCCGGTAGTTTGTCAAACCGCTCCTCCGCACGTATCCCGTTGGTAACCGCAATCAACACCACTAATATGATCTATAAAATGATAAAATTTTACACTAAATATACCATACTTCAGACTAAAAATACAATATTATCTTCATCAATTGCTTATTCTATAATTGACTGCTATATCATTCAATTCTCCGTCCACTCGCCTTCTCCCCTTACATTCTCGGATTTGCTACCGCATCCCAGAGGAAAAGAGGACTGGACTATGGTACATCATTGCCATATAGTGCATTAGTTTCGCTTTGATTAATTTTCTGTGCTCTTTTCAACACGTGAGTTATCACTCATTCCAGTTTCGAACCAATTCATTGGTCCTCCGACAAAAGCAGACTATATAAAATAATCCCGTTTGTGTCAAAACTTTGTCCATTGCATGACTATATCTTTCATAGCACATAACTACTTTTTATTTAAATTTACGCTAATCCTGATATGTATATATCCATTAACGACTGTCTTTTCCTAGATCGTACATGGCTACATACATACATTCAAAGCACTATCCTATTCACTAACCTACGTTATTATCCTAAATTGTCTTCCTCCATTTATCTATACACTAAATTCTTAACTAATAAACAGTACTTATCTAACCCGCTGCAAAGTCTGCAACCTTATAAATTCTAATTACCCGACTTCATATATTCGATCACCCAATAAAACTACCTACTTGTTTAAATATATATACGAACCCCTACCCAATACCTAGTACCCCATACCTTAAATCTGGTCGTAGGGTGCTCATCCTCCTCCTAGCCAAACCTGCTCACTACACTATGGCCCGATTATCGCTGGCCGACTTGAGAACATGTCTCAGCACTTTAGCTCAGCTATTTTCGGTTAATTTTCTACGTTATTCCGCTGAAACGTGCCTTGCTAGCATTTTTCCCGAAAACAGACCGCTTATTGGTTTACTATAAAACCACGTTTTGCACTGAATTTCAGCACAGTTAAGCTTCATCAACTATAATGGACACTACCCTACGACAATTCATGCTGGATTTTAAACAGGTGACCAGAACTCTGATGGAAGAATCGGCAGCCCTGGTGCACCCTGCTTGCGCTGCACTCAGCACTCTTAAATTAATAAAAACTAAATTAAAAATTTATATATTAATTGACTACTTATTTTGCAATTTCCAACTATCGTTAGTATGCCCTCTCTCCCCTGATGCCCATACGCTCCATCGCCTGGTCACAATGCCTATGCCTCAAACTGTCGTATGTGTGTATGTATCCAACATACCCATTCCTCATACCCATTTCTCATAACTATTATACTAACTTTTTTTCAAATACACATTTGCACTTCCATTCTTCATCCCATACACATATGTATATACACATATATACTACTTCACTAGCAGTTCCGTCGCTTGGCGTTAAAGCTCAAGCGTCAAACTCAGTGCATACACCGCTGTATGTATGTACGTACATACTCGAAGTTTTATATTACTACCCACAACTGTCTTATATTTTATTTTATTTTAAAAAAAAAAAAAAAAGTGCAATAAACCTGTTTATTATTGTAAAAAAAAAAATTTCTCCACTGCCGTCATTCGGCAATATTGTTTAATAAGAAGATTTTCATTACGTCAATTTACTTGCCCGAGTTTAAGTGGCACACTTTTACTGGCATTGACTGTGAAAATCGGCGCTGTGTGTGCTATTGGATACACACACGTACTTGTTCATGTCATTATTCTTGTGTTTACACTTGTAAAACACCATTAACACATGAATTTAGGTGTGTGGTCTAACGTGGAATAATTTTAACAAATTATTATGTAGCTTTTTGTTCTTGCCCTTAATCGTTACGACTGTTGTAACTGGGCTTCGGATCTCTGCTACTACATACGGACCTATCCACACAGGTGAGAATTTGTTTCTCCTAGCCTGATTCCTCATGAGTACCTGATCACCCATGTTCAAAACGACTGGGTTTAGTACCTTGTTATAGGCCTCCATGGCTACTCGTTTAGCGCAATCCTGATTTTCTCTGACCAACTCGTGCGCTCGCTGTAGCTGATACTTCTGTAATTTATTCGGGTCATCAGCATTGTACACTGGCGCACATTTGCGCTTCAGATTTGCTGGCATGTTAAAATCAAACCCGTAGAGCGTCCTGAACGGAGTTTGCTTCGTTGATACATGTACCGTATTATTGTGTACATGCATTGCAGTGGTTAACCATTGATCCCAATTCGAACCGTCTTCCTTGGCAAAACTGCGCAAGTACTCGGCCAGAGGTCGATGACTACGTTCCAGTGAGCCTGTGGATGATATGGCGTTATATGCAACTTCTTGATTCCCAGCATTTTACATGTTTCCGAGAACAGTTTCGATACAAAATTGGAATCATTGTCGGTTATCAAAACCTTAGGTATGTTGTATCGTGCTATTATTTCATCAAAGAATGCCTTGGCCACCGTACCTGCTTCAGCATCGGGTATAGCCACGCACTCCATATACTTCGAGAAATCATCTTGGAGCGTCAAAATGTATTTATTTCCTAAACTGTCTCAGGTAAAATACCTACAATATCCATATGAACTTTATCAAATGGCTGTTTCGGTGTGTCAGTTAATACCATTGGCACCTTTGTTAGCCTTGAACTTTTGTTGGCCTGACATTTTGGACAACTCTTTATATATTTTTTAATGTCCTTTAGCATACCCTTCCATCCGTATACTCGCCCAATTCTGTCATGGGTTTTCCAGAATCCCTGGTGTCCTCCTAGAGGCGAATCATGGAAACCCTTTAACACAGCCTGGATATCCTTTATATCCTCCAGCCATTCCACACTGCTGGCTCTTTGTTCGTCGGCATCTTCACCCGCCTTGCTTACATCTCTTGTAGCATCAATTTTATCCTCTTGCATTCTCTCGGCCTTCTCCTTATCTGACCGTGCTTTAGAGCTCGTTTGCACTACTGATACTTTTTGTTCCTGCAATACTCTGCTGAGTGCGTCCGCATTCAGATTCTTTTTCCCAGGTTTGTATATGATTTCAAAATCATACTCAGACAATTTGTGTCTGAGCCTAGCTAGCCTAGACGTTTGGTCTTTCAAATTGGCTATGCCTCTCAACGGCTGGTGATCAGTGTATATCTTAAATGGGCGTCCTAGCAGATATGCACTAAAATTCTTCGTAGCCCACACTATGGCTAGAAATTCCATTTCTATTGTGGAGTATCTCTTCTCCGTGTCGCTAAGCGCTCGGCTTGCGAATGCTATTGGTCGGTCATTACCGACTTCCCCTTGCGACAATACCGCCCCTAATGCTTCATTGCTAGCATCAGTGGTCAACAAAAAAGTTTGCTCAAAGTCGGGGTACGCCAAAATTGGTGGTGGGCTAATTATTTCTTTTAGCCTCTCGAATGCTTGATGACATCTCTCTGTCCATTCGAACTTTGCTTCTTTTCGTAGCAACTTATTAATTGGCAACGCAATTCCGGCTAGTCCTTCCACGAACTTTCTATAATAGTTCACTAGTCCTAGGAATGCTTGCCCTTCCTTTCTATTTCTTGGAACCGCTAAATTTTTAACGCATTCCACCTTCTGCGGGTCAGGCAGTGCTCCTGCCTCTGAGCAACGATGGCCTAAATAAACCAACTCTCTTCGTAAGAATTGACACTTCTCCGTGTTCAATTTCAAGTTGTGTTCTCGCAATTTCTGGAGCACCTTGCGCAAGCGTTGCGAGTGCTGCTGCAAGTTCTTCCCATAAATTACAATATCATCGAGATACACAAAACAATCTAACCTTTGTAAGCCTGTTAGCACATGGTTCATTAGCCGTTGGAAGGTAGCCGGTGCTCCTGTTAATCGAAACGGCATTCTATTGAACTCATAATGGCCTAAACCGGTGCTGAACGCGGTTTTCTGCTTATCTTGGGTATCCACCAGGGCTTGGTGGTAGCCACTCGCTAAATCAAGTGTAGAAAAATATATACTGTGTCCCAATTGATCCAGTATCTCTTCTATCCTTGGTATTGGGAACACCTGCTTGATAGTGGCGTCGTTCAATTTCCTAAAATCAACGACCATTCTCCACTTCTTCTGACCGTGAGCACCTCCCTTCTTTGGCACCAAAATTATTGGTGAATTCCAAGGCGAGATACCCGGCTAAATTATGTTATCCTTTAACATTCCTTCCACTTGCCGATTTACCTCATCTTTGCGCGCTTGTGGCAATCTGTATTGCTTCTGGTTAATTGGTGATTGATCCACCCTAGTAGGTATTTCATGCTCTACCTCTGGTGTATATGTTAACTGGTCTCCTTCCAGCACAAATATGTCATGGAATGACATACAAATGGCTTCTATTGATGCCTTCTCTTCCGAATTTACGCTTGGGTCTAACTTTAGTGATTCTAGCACTCTCTCCATTCTTTTCCTTACATCTATCTGCTTAATCTGATTAACCGTTCCATAATTCGGTTCCTTAAAATTATCGTAACTAGTGAACTTAGGCCTAAAATCCTTATCCATATAGTAGTCCTCTTCTGATGCATTTAGTACACAAGCGTACACCTTACCCTTGTTAACGTGCGTTATGGTCTCTCCCATATATACACCCTCCGCTAGCTGCTGCTTGTGCAAAACAAGAGTCCTAAGTTTCGTCTTTACTGGCATAGTAACTTGACCTTGCGTTCACTACCTCTATACAATTCTTAACCCTATTCACGGTTCCTTCTTGCCAAGACTTTAATGGAAAAGTAAGGATTCTATTCTTATTATCATCATAAAATGATAACTGCTTTTCTAGCGCATCCAGTATGGTGCGGCCCCAGAGATTATCGCGGCCAATTATCCCATCGGCCGGGATACCTTCCCTATCCAATTCGACTGCGTGCACTCTAAAACTTATGCCCTTGACTTCACGGTGCCCTATTTTGAGTGACCCCAGTGTCCTGATGCAACCTCCGAACGCTCATTAAGCGTTCTTACATCTTTTGGGTTAACAACTAGTCCTTTCCGTAAAACACTAGATTTTACGAGGCTAGTATTCGCCCCTGATTCTACCAAAAGCACTAGCTTTCCACTAGCTGCCTCCTTGCAGGGTATCTCGATAAAAGCATCTCCTATCCTGCTCACAACGAAACAACGCCCTTTTGATTCCAAAATGGACGCGTATCTACTTCCTAAGTCTCCCAATTTTTTCCTCCATGCACCGCAGTTATGCCTTACAATCCTGTACTCCCTCAAAATTACCGTTAATACCTTAACTATACATCCTCGTACCACGTACGCGGCGATTGGCCTATACTCTCTTATCTTATTGAAACTTAATCTAAGTACTAGAATCACTTTAGTTACCCAAATCAGTGCGCAATCAAAAATTTTCTCCCGGAGAGACTCTTGCTCCTCCGTAACTTGAACCATTGTTCTTACAATACTTGGTACGTGGTATTGGAGAGCCTCTTGCTCCTCCTTTTCCTGGACTGTACTTCCTACATTACCAGTCACACGTACCTCCGGCCTAACTGTTGCTTCCTTTCTTTTGGCTTTCCAGTCTATTGGCCTCGACTGGGCCGCTGGAAGTTTCCCTGGTTCCTCTGTTGAAACTGCCTATACCTGCACTCGGCAGCTCGATGTCCCATCCGACCCCATGAAAAGCATTTCAACCCCTGTTGGGTGTTGCCTAACCTTTGTCCTCCTCTAGTATTCCAATTTGGCCGCTGCTGACCATTCCCAGTGCTGAAAGGATTTCTTCCTTGGTTATTCCCTTCCGTTGAATTGACTCGAGGACTACTACCCCTGCTGTCCCTTAAGGGTGGATCTGGGCGCCTCGTACCTGGCTGCCTTTCATTTCGATCCCATTATTGTCTATTTGGCACTGTCTACTTGCCTCATGACCATATGTTTGGCACTCCATACAATAGGGCGTATTCTTGCGTGTAATACATTCATCCCTTGTATGACCTGGCTTATGGCAGAACGAACATGTGGGAGCCCTCTGTACAACCTCCCTGTGCGGATTTCTCTGACACGCGGCTCTGCTGTCGGAGACACCGGGATTTTATGCTCCACTGTACACGTTTGAGACGAAATTAATTCCTTCTCTATCCATGACAGCGGCAGTTAAACTGTCCTGTCTATTTTCAAACATGTATCTCCCCCAAACCGGCCGTACTCCGTTCCACAAGGACTTGCGCTCGAAATGCTTCTTCTACCAATTCTTCCGGATTTCCTGTTTTGCTATTCAGCATATGAGTTTTTAGAGCGGAGTTGCGGAGCCCCACTACGAAAGTCGTTAACACCGACTTGTCAACTTCGTATAATAGCACGGTATCACCAACGCCATCGTACTTATTCTTGATTACTTCTTGGGCCAACATCCGAAGTGACTCCAAATACCTGGCAAAGGCGCGAATGTCTTCACCTGCCAGTTGTTTCCCGATTCTAATCTCCTGGGATATGTCTTCCAGAGTTCTCTCCTTAAGATAAGTTTTCTTCAGAAGGCCATAAAGCTCATTCACACTGGCGAATTGTTTTGGCAGCACAAGGTTGTACGCATCTCCAAATAACCTTTGCTTTATACAGTCGAAGAAATCCTGTAACTCATCAGAGCTTATGCTCCGCTTTGCAAGCTCACAACCTTGAATGAACCTACTGAGTTCTGACCTTAAATCTGCTGAAGCAGCACCAGTACACACAGGTACTAGCCTGGACACGGTCTTGGAGATATGCTCGATACCCATTTTACGTATTCCTGTATTACTTATGACCGGTAAAATTTTAGAGTTATCCTTTTGTGTGTTTTCCAAATTCACTCCCCTTGGATCTGAAATATATTTAACTAGCGACGGACTCAAACTTATTAGTCTTCGACCGTTTGCTCGTATAGGCGAAATATCATCCACTGTATTGGGACTTTGCAGCTCTGATTCTGGCTCGTTGGACGGATAAACCTGATTCTTATTATCTATTGAACTTCCTGGAGAAAATGGCTCGACACCGATTTCCGATGCGTCAAATAAAAACTCCGCTTCACTTTCTCCAGTCAATATTAATATAGGCTTTACCACACGACCTATCCCTTCCGGAGTTAAATACTCCGGCCAGCGAACTTCTGGTGGCAGAGCTAGTACTGTCTGCGTTTGAATTTGAGAGGTTGAAGCCGATCTCACTCTTGCTGGCTTAGTGGTTGCCCCGATTCTTTTGAGCTCCAAGTTTTCCTTCTCCAGATGCGATGCTGCTTCCTCAGTTTCCCGGAGTTGCCTAGAAAGTACTCTAGTTTTATTTTCGAGAAATTCCGTATTTATCTTCAATTCTTCAGTATCTTTGAAGACTTGGGAACATTTTTCTTCCGTCCGACTCTGAATAGTAGCTAACGCTTGGTCTGCTGCTTCCAGAGTTGACAGGTTTCCACCGTCTCTCGCTAATCTCCAGAGTACCTGGGCTTCACTCTTGCTGGTTGCTGCTTCCAATTTTTCAAACAATTTTTCTGCGAACAATTTTACCTCACTTTGTAGCGACCTAAGCTTGTTTCGAGCCTTGTCCTCCTGCGAACTAGGACTATCTCCCTGTGCTTCCAGCTCTTCTAGATCCAGTCTGAATTTGGTCAACCAGTCCCGTGTCAACCCGTTGACGTGTAACGGGTAATCCTTGGTAAAGTACTCCTTGCCACCATAGCAGTCCTTAAACTTTAACAACTCCTCGTTGTTGCTTTTGAATACATTCAACAAGGCTTCTAACTCCGTTATGCGCTTGCGGTAGTACGCGCTGTTTTTCCTTGCTTTGCTATCCTTCCTACAAATTCTGATTCTCTTCTGATTCTCTTCCTCAAACACGCCAGTCGCTTCCGTTCCCGCTTTTGCTCTCCTCCTCTTTTTTTAATCCCAAACCGCTTTCCGTCCTTCAGTAACGACGTTATATCCTTCAGTTGTCGCTCAGTGCTTCCATGTTCATTCCCAACTTTTGTTTTCTTTAAAAGCAAAGAGAAAAATAAAACAATTGTGAGTGTGTTGGGGATCTCGAGTCCTTGCCTGACTGGGGACGTCCTGTCGCAGTTCTTCCGGGTGCGTGGCTGAAAAATCAAAAGCCCTGACGTAGAATACAAACACTTTTCACCTTTCAGTTTTAAAACACAAGAGAGCTTTATTCTTAAAATGCTAGTTCTTATATACTATTTACAAATAAACATTACAGTCTACGTCTTCACTTTTCTGGTGTTCCAGTTACGCAATTGTTATTTGGTGTCAGTTGCTCAAGCCCGCTGACCTATTGCAAGTAAAAGTGTCGTCGGTGCATTCTAAATGCCCCTCGTCAGCTTGACTGCGGAACTGTGACACCCTAAAAGTTTACATCATAATTAATGAATAATTACTGTTCATTTTCAATATTTGCACCCTAAAAATATGTGCGTTCTTAATGAATTTAGTAGGAGCCGTTGCTGTGAGTCAACTACGCGTAGGTAGCTAATTCTAACTCACAACATCCCTCCCCTCTTTCTAAAAGAAGTTAGTGCAACTAACTTCCATAAAATCTTTACAATATTTTTCTTGCACTGTAAACAATTATGTGCATTTATTTAACTCTATAGTACATATATATAATTTGTTTTATTTTTTTCCATGAAATCGCCTTGTTTGGGTTCTATCACGGTTTTTTCTTCCTTTTTTATTCTTTTCTTCTCCATATATATATATTTTTTTTCTCTAGCTTTTATTTTCTTTTGTAGTTTTCTTTCTTTTATTTTTATTTTTTTCTTTACTTTGTTTTTGTTTTTGTTTGTTTGTTTTTTTTTTTCTTATTTTTATCCATCATTATTTTTTTTTTTTATAATCCCCTTTTTATAATTTGGTCTTTCATTGACTCGTTTCTCATTGGCGTATATACAAACATCTAAACAATAACACAATTCTACTCTATACATAAAACCTTACATTATACTGCGCTCTCTGCTACCCGCTGGTCCATTTGACGACCGTCGTTGTCGGAGTGAAGTCCCTCGATGAACTCTGCATACCCCTCCCTTCTTTCTGGATCAGTACGTACAAAGATGTTATAGGTTGGCGATCTGGTTTTCCATTAAAACTTTGCTTTTAGTGGCCTTATTCTTTCCATTTATATAGTGTGCCCCACGGCTGTAGGTGGTACTGCCTCTGCTTATAGTATTCAACTTGTAAAAAACATTTGGAATACATGAGAGATTACAATACACTTTCTTCCTTTGCAGCAATGCGTTTTATGGTGGAAATGTTTCTCTTGAGCTTCCTCATAATGGTATTTGACATCGTTTGGCTTTGATGCGGAGACAATCGGTATTTTTCTGAGATACACGTTTAATGATGTAATTTGTGTACTCTGATCGGTTACCAGTCTCTGTGTCCTCTTGTATTAAATCATATACTTCAATGAAGCAATTAACTTCCGTGAGCCAAATTTCTTCTGCTTATTATATTTGGTGGTGGTTTCAGTCACGCTCCTTAAGCTTTTACCCATCTTCAACTTATTCAAAATCGATTCTGTTGAGATCGTGATACACTGGGTGGACATTGTATTATAAAATTGTCCAATTCAAAAAATGACTCCTCAAGGAAACTTTTTTATTTTTCGTTGCTTGTCAATAACTCATCCACAACGCGTTCAAATGCTGCGGCCATATGCCGTTTCGCAAAATTAAAATTACATCCGTCGCCATTCATCCCCAATCTAATATGTTGGCATCCTTGGGGTCACAAACCTTAGTGCCAAATCTCTGTTTTTCAAAAACGCATCTTTCCGAATACTATGTTGGTCCCTTAGTCCGCACCGTATTCCAATATCCGGTCTTCCCGGAACTTCCTGCTTCGCTTCACATTATCAGAGCTATTTAGAGAACACCTATAATAATTTTCTTAATTTTCTAATATACATTTTAGTCAATTTAATAGATGAATTCCAAAATTATATAATATTTAAATAAATACACTATATGTACTATATATACTCTTGGGTATAATTGTCTGATTTAATATGATTTGGATTTCTTTTATTATAACACTTATTTCATTATAAAGTTAGATTTTAAACAATTAATTTTTAACTAAAATTATTTTCTAAACTACCTTTAATTTTAATCTGAACTTTTACACAGATTATAATTTTTTTAATCTTTAACTTTTCTTAAACATACGCTATTCCTGAATATATAAACAAAAAACAATATTTCTACAATATGCTTTCTATAATTGAATGCTATATCATTCAATTTGCGTCCACTCGTCTTATCCCCTTACATTATCGGAATCGCTACCGTATCCTAGAGGAAAAGAGGACTGGACTATGTGTTTTCATAGCCATATAGGGCATCAGTTTTGCTCTGATTAATTTTTCGTGCTCTTTTTCAACACGTGAGTTATCACTCATTTCAACTATAAACCAATTCATTGGCCCTCCGACAAAAACCAGATTATATAAAATAATCCCGTTTGTGTCAAAACTTTGTCCATTGCATGACTATACCTTTCATCGCATACAATTACGTTTTATTTAAATTTACTTCTAGCCTGATATGTATATATCCATTATCGATTCTATTTTCCATCCTGTAATTAGCTCGTATATGAATACATGCATACATTCAAGGCGCTTTAATTTACCTAGAATTAATTACTAACGTTATTTTCCCCAATTAACTATACATTTTTTCGAATTTCCATCCGCTAATTTCCTAAACAATAAACAGTTAAAACCCATGTACGAGTATATCTACATATAGCCTGCTGCAGTATCTGCAAATATATACATACGCACATACCCATTCCTCCTAACTAGAATACTTACTTCTTTAAATATACATTCGTACATTCATTCTTTATCTTATACACATATATACATACTCGTATATATACTTACTTCACCAGCAGTTCCGTTGCCTGGCGTTAATGCTCATGCATCGAATTTCAGTGCATACACTGCCGTATGTATGTATGTACATATTCGAAGTTTTGTTTTATATTACTTACCCACGACTGTCTTATTATTTCATTTTATTTTTTAATTACGTGCAATATTTATCATTATTTAAAAAAAATATTTTTCCCTACTATGCTTCGTTCGGCCACAGTGCATACTAAGCACTTTTATTACGTCAACTTTAATCGCTCGATTTTAAGTGGCACACTTCTGCTGGCCTTGACTTTGAGAATCGGAGCTGTGTGTTATCCGATATACACACGTACATGTTTACGTTGTTATTCTTGTGTTTACACTTGTAAAACACTGTCAACACATGTCTTTAGTTGTGTGGTCTAATGTGGAATAATTTTAACAAATTATTATGTAGCTTTTTACTCTTGCCCTTAATCGTTACGACTGTTGTAACTGGGCTTCGGATCTCTGCTACCATATACGGACCTATCCACACAGGTGAGAATTTATTTCTCCTGGCTTGATTCCTCATGAGTACCTGATCACCCACATGAAAAACTACTGGGTTTAGTACCTTGTTATAGGCTTCCCTGGCCACTCGTTTAGCACATTCCTGGTTTTCTCTAACCAATTCGTGCGCTCGCTGCAACTGATATTTTTGTACTTTATTGGGGTCATCAGCATTGTATACAGGCGCACATTTGCGCTTCAAATTCGCTGGCATGTTGAAGTCAAACCCGTAGAGTGTTCTAAACGGAGTTTGCTTTGTTGATACATGCACAGTATTGTTGTGTACATGCATTGCAGTGGTTAACCATTGATCCCAATTCGAGCCGTCTTCTTTGGCAAAACTGCGCAAGTACTCGGCCAGAGGTCGATGACTACGTTCCAATGAGCCATTCGCCTGTGGATGATATGGTGTTATGTGCAACTTCTTGATTCCCAGCATTTTACACGTTTCTGAGAATAGTTTTGATACGAAATTTGAACCATTGTCGGTTATCAAAACCTTAGGTATGTTGTAACGTGCTATAATTTCATCAAAGAATGCTTTGGCCACCGTACTTGCTTCAGCATCGGGTATAGCCACGCACGCCATATACTTTGAGAAATCGTCTTGGAACGTCAAGATGTATTTATTGCCCGAAACAGTCTCAGGTAAAATACCTACAATATCCATATGAACCTTATCAAATGGTTGCTTTGGTGTGTCCGTTAATACCATGGGCATCTTTGTTAGCCTTGAACTTTTGTTGGCCTGGCACTTTGGGCAACTTCTTACGTATTTTTTTATGTCCTTGAGCATACCTTTCCATCCGTATACTCGCCTAATTCTGTCATGGGTTTTCCAGAATCCCTGGTGTCCACCTAGAGGTGAATCATGGAAACCCTTTAACACAGCCTGGATATCCTTTATATCCTTCAGCCATTCCACACTACTGGCTGCTTGCTCATTGGTATCGAAACCCGCATTGCTAACATCTCTTGTAGCATCAACTTTGTCCTTCTGTAACCTCTCGGCCTTCTCCTTATCCGACCGTGCTTTGGACCTTGTTTGCACTACTGATACTTTCTGTGCCTGCGGTACTCTGCTGAGTGCATCGGCATTCAGATTCTTTTTCCCAGGTTTGTATCTGATTTCAAAATCATACTCAGACAATTTGTGTCTGAACCTGGCTAGCCTAGACGTTTGGTCTTTCAAATTGGCTATGCCTCTTAACGGCTGGTGATCAGTATATATCCTAAATGGGCGTCCTAGCAAATATGCTCTAACATTCTTCGTAGCCCATACTATGGCTAGAAACTCCTTTTCTATTGTGGAGTATCTCTTCTCCATGTCGCTAAGCGCTCTGCTTGCGAATGCTATTGGTCGGTCATTCCCGACTTCCCCTTGTGACAATACTGCCCCTAACGCTTCATTGCTAGCATCAGTGGTCAACAAAAAAGTTTGCTCAAAGTCGGGGTATGCCAAAATTGGTGGCGAGCTAATTATCTCCTTTAGCCTCTCGAATGCTTGCTGACATCTCTCTGTCCATTCGAACTTTGCTTCTTTTCGTAGCAACTTATTAATGGGCAAAGCAATTCCGGCTAGTCCTTCCACGAACTTTCTATAATAGTTCACTAGTCCTAGGAATGCTTGCACTTCTTTTCTGTTTCTTGGAACCGCTAAATTTCTAACGCATTCCACCTTCTGCGGGTCAGGCAGTGCTCCTGCCTCTGAGCAACGATGGCCTAAATAAACCACCTCTCTTCGTAAGAATTGACACTTCTCCGTGTTCAATTTCAAGTTGTGTTCTCGCAATTTCTGGAGCACCTTGCGCAAGCGTTGCGAGTGCTGCTGCAAGTTCTTCCCATAAATTACAATATCATCGAGATACACAAAACAATCTAACCTTTGTAAGCCTGTTAGCACATGGTTCATTAGCCGTTGGAAGGTAGCCGGTGCTCCTGTTAATCGAAACGGCATTCTATTGAACTCATAATGGCCTAAACCGGTGCTGAACGCGGTTTTCTGCTTATCTTGGGTATCCACCAGGGCTTGGTGGTAGCCACTCGCTAAATCAAGTGTAGAAAAATATATACTGTGTCCCAATTGATCCAGTATCTCTTCTATCCTTGGTATTGGGAACACCTGCTTGATAGTGGCGTCGTTCAATTTCCTAAA
Source organism: Clusia tigrina (assembly GCA_920105625.2). NCBI lineage: Eukaryota > Metazoa > Arthropoda > Insecta > Diptera > Clusiidae > Clusia > Clusia tigrina. Next base: position 138,316,412 of record OV050030.1, on the reverse strand, counting down.
ATCAACGACCATTCTCCACTTCTTCTGACCGTGAGCACCTCCCTTCTTTGGCACCAAAATTATTGGTGAATTCCAAGGCGAGATACTCGGCGAAATAATGTTATCCTTTAACATTCCGTCCACTTGCCTATTAACCTCATCTTTGTGAGCCTGTGGCAACCTGTATTGCTTCTGGTTAATTGGTGCTTGATCCACCCTAGTAGGTATTTCATGCGCTACCTCTGGTTTATACGTTAGCTGGTCCCCTTCCAGCAAAAATATAACATGGAATGACATACAAATGGCTTCTATTGATGCCTTCTCTTCCGAATTTACGCTTGGGTCTAACTTTAGTGATTCTAGCACTCTCTCCATTCTTTTCCTTACATCTATCTGCTTAATCTGATTAACCGTTCCATAATTCGGTTCCTTAAAATTATCGTAACTAGTGAACTTAGGTCTAAAACCCTCATCCATCAGGTAGTCCTTTTCTGATGCGTTGAGTACGCAAGCGTACACTCTACCCTTATTAACGTGCGTTATGGTCTCTCCCATATATACGCCGTCCGCTAGTTGCTGCTTGTGCAAAACAACAGTCCTAAGTTTCGTGTTTACACGAATAGAAACTACTCTGGTTGACCTTGCGTTCACTACCTCCACACAATTCTTAACCCTATTCACGGTTCCTTCCTGCCATGACTTCAATGGGAGAGTAAGGATTCTATTCTTATTGTCATCATAAAATGATAACTGTTTCTCCAGCGCATCCAGTATGGTGCGGCCCCAGAGATTATCGCGGCCAATTATCCCATCGGCCGGGATACCTTCCCTATCCAATTCACCTGCGTGCACTCTAAAACTCATTTCCTTAACTTTACTGTGCCCTATTTTAAGTGACCCCAGTGTTCTGATGCAACCTCCGAGCGCTCCATTAAGCGTTCTTACATCTTTTGGGTTAATAACTAGTCCTTTCCGTAAAACACTAGATTTTACGAGGCTAGTATCCGCCCCTGAATCTACCAAAAGCACTAGCTTTCCACTAGCTGCCTCCTTGCAGGGTATCTCGATGAAAGCATCTCCTACCCTGCTCACAACGAAACAACGCCCTTTTGACTCCAAAATGGACGCGTATCTACTTGCTAACTCTTCCAATTTTCTCCTCCATGCACCACAGTTATGCCTTACAACCCTATACTCCCTCAAAATTACCGCTAATACCTTAACTATACATCCTCGCACCACGTACGCGGCGATTGGCCTATACTCTCTAATCTTATTGAAACTTAATCTAAGTGCTAGAATCATCACAGTTACCCAAATCAATACGCAATCAAAAATTTTCCCCCGGAGAGACTCTTGCTCCTCCTTAATTTGAACCATTGTGTTTACGTTACTTGGTACGTGGTATTGGAGAGCCGCTTGCTCCTCCTTTTCCTGGACTGTACTTCCTACATTACCAGTCACACGTACCTTCGGCCTAACTGTTACTTCCTTACTTTTGGCTTTCCAGTCTACTGGCCTTGACTGGGCCGCTGGAAGTTTCCCTGGCTCCTCTGTTGGAACTGCCTATCCCTGCACTCCGCAGCTCGATGTCCCATCCGTCCACATGAGAAGCATTTCAACCCCTGTTGGGTGTTGCCTAACCTTTGTCCTCCTCTAGTATCCCAGTTTGGCCGCTGTTGACCATTCCCAGTGCTGAAAGGATTTCTTCCTTGGTTAATCCCTTCCGTTGAGCCGACTCGAGGACCACTTCCCTTGTTGTCCCTTAAGGTTGGATCTGGGCGCCTCGTAGCTGGCTGCCTTCTACTTTGATCCCATTTATTGTCTAATTGACACTGCCTACTTGCCTCATGACCATATGTTTGGCACTCCATACAATAGGGCGTATTCTTGCGTGTAATGCATTCATCCCTTGTATGTCCCGACTTATGGCAGAATGAACATGTGGGAGCCTTCTGTACAACCCCCCTGTGCGGATTTCTCTGATACGCGGCTCTTCTGTCGGAGATACCGGGATTATATGCTCCTCTGTATACGTTTGGGACGAAATTATTTCCTTCTCTATCCATGACAGCGGCAGTTAAATTGTCCTGTCTATTTTCCAACATGTGTATCTCCCCCAATCCGGCCGTACTCCGTTCCACAAGGACTTGCGCTCGAATTGCTTCTTCTACCAATTCCTCCAGATTTCCTGTTTTGCTATTCAGCATATGAATTTTAAGAGCGGAATTGCGGAGCCCCACTACGAAAGTCGTTAACACTGACTTGTCAACTTCGTACAATAAAGCGGTATCACCAACGCCATCGTACTTATTTTTGACTACTTCTTGGGCCAACATCCGAAGTGACTCCAAACGCCTGGCAAACGCGCGAATGTCTTCCCCTGCCAGTTGTTTTCCGATTCTAATCTCCTGGGATATATCTTCCAGAGTTCTCTCCTTAAGATAAGTTTTCTTCAAAAGGCCGTAAAGTTCATTCACACTGGTGAATTGTTTTGGCAGCACAAGGTTGTACGCATCTCCAAATAACCTTTGCTTAACACAGTCAAAGAAGTCCTGCAGCTCATCGGGGCCTATGCTCCGCTTTGCAAGTTCACAACCTTGAATGAACCTACTGAGTTAGGACCGTAAATCTTCTGAAACAGCACCAGTAAACACAGGTACTAGCCTGGACACGGTCTTGGAGATATCCTCGATACCCATTTTACGTATTTTTGTTTTACTTATGACCGGTAAAACTTGAGCGCTATCTTTGTGGGTGGTTCCTAGATTCACTTCTCCCGGATCTGAGAGGTAATTGACCAATGACGGACTCAAACTAATTGGTCTTCGATCGTTTGTTCGTACAGGCGAAATACTGTCCACAATATTGGGACTGTCCTGTACCGTTACTGCTTCTGGCTCTTTTGGCGTATATCCCTTATTTTTATTAGTTACCGGACGTTCTGGAGTAAATGGCTCGACACCGATTTCCGATGCGTCAAATAAAAATCCCGCTTCACTTTCTCCAGTCAATACTAATCTAGGCTTTACCACACGACCTATCCCTTCTGGAGTTAAATACTCCGGCCAGCGAACTTCAGGAGGCAATGTCAACACTGTCTGTGTAAATCCAGCCGATGCTGATTTTGATCTCTCCTTTCTATGTGGGTTGCTATTGGTCGCCCGTCCTCTTTTCAATCCTGCACACTCCTTCTCCAACAGCGTTGCTGCTTCCTCTGTTTCCGACAATCTCTGAGAAAGTTCCTTTACCTTATTCTCAAGATACTCTTTTTGTGCTCTCAAATCTTCTGTTTTCTCATGAAATTTGAACAACTTTTCTTCTGTCCTTTTTTGGATTGCCGTCAAGGCTTGATCCGCTACTTCTAATGGTGACACAGCTCCTCCGGCGTTCGCCTGCCTCCACAATTCCTGAGCTTCTTCCCTGCTCGTACCCGCTTCGAACTGGTCAACTATTTTCCCAGTAAACAGTTTGACCTCTGACTGTATTGATTTCAATCTGTTCCTTATTTCCTCGTCTGGCGAAACCAAACTCACAATTTCTTGCCCTAGTCCCTCTAATTCAGAACTAAATGTATCTGCCCATTCGTTGACCAGACTATTTATGTAGTCTGCGTATTTTCCCGCAAAATATTTTCCCTTGCCGTACTCAACTGCGTGAGGCAACAACAGTCCGTGATTATTGTTGAACTCTCTCCCCAGATCTTGCAACTGTGTTATTCGCTTGCGATAATACACGTTGTCCTTACGTAACTTGCCGTCTTTCTTAAAGTTACGGACCAGCTTTTCAATCGTTTCGCCAATTTGTTCCTGTCTCAGCAGTAATCCTTGCGCTTCCTTCGTCATATCCCAAATGCCAGAACAGATGTCGTATCCCAATTACAAATAAAAATCCAATAATTGATAAAACTTGTTATTAACTTATCCCAATATTTTATTCCATCTTACTTATTGATAAATACCAATTTAAAAAAAACATTCCACCGTAAATTCTATCTTTATATACATATTCTGCTATACTTGTTTTCCATCACAAAGTTCCATATCCGCTGTCTACCGGCGTCCATTAAGTCCTTCCATCAATGCAAATTGGTCCTTGACTTCCTCATACCATCTTTAATACATCCATAGAAAAGGCCATATGTTTGTAAAAACCGAAATTTGATTTACCGGCAAAAGTGTCTTGATTCATTCCCGGAAATCTGAATCCATATTAAAAAATAAACCCGTAACGTATGCGCCACACAATAATAGCATTTAAAAATTTTCTTCAACATTGCTACGCAAATCGTAGTTTCCGAACTACAAAAAACTTTGATGCAACAACACGTGTTGTAGACACTTCTTGAAATATTTTTCCCTAATACCCTAAGCTCAAAAGCCAATCATTTAAATCAAACAAGAAAAATTCAGAACTTCAGAATTTAAACAATACAAAAACAATTTAACTTTCTCAACATAGACCACATGGCCTTATAAACAATATAAATGTCCCTCACGACAAACAAACTCAAATCCCCTACAAAAAAAATCCTCACAGCTAGGATGAACATACATAGACCGTCCGATCATACTGACGGTTTATGGTTGCCATTCAAAGCTGCGTGCAATGGCGCAAACGCGCCTATAGGTTGCGACTTCTTTGACCAGCGCTACGGCGCCTTCAGGGTCGCAGAAGTATCTACTTATTCTACGCTATTATACACTCTACTCACCCAAATCAATGTCATCTTTATTCCACAGTGTCCTTCGATGAGGTCCTTCGAACTCGTTGCAGGATGCCTCTCTGCTTCAGGGTTCCTTGCCCTGGGATTGCTCCAATAGGTCCTTAAGACCGGCTGCGCCAAAATGTTGGGGATCTCGAGTCCTTGCCTGACTGGGGACGTCCTGTCGCAGTTCTTCCGGGCGCGTGGCTGAAAAATCAAAAGCCCTGACGTAGAATACAAACACTTTTCACCTTTCAGTTTTAAACACAAGAGAGCTTTATTCTTAAAATGCTAGTTCTTATATACTATTTACAAATAAACATTACAGTCTACGTCTTCACTTTTCTGGTGTTCCAGTTACGCAATTGTTATTTGGTGTCAGTTGCCCAAGCCCGCTGACCTACTGCAAGTAAAAGTGTCGTCGGTGCATTCTAAATGCCCCTCGTCAGCTTGACTGCGGAACTGTGACACCCTAAAAGTTTACATCATAATTAATGAATAATTACTGTTCATTTTCAATATTTGCACCCTAAAAATATGTGCGTTCTTAATGAATTTAATAGGAGCCGTTGCTGTGAGTCAACTACGCGTAGGTAGCTTGATTCTAACTCACAACAAGTGCTTAAATTCTCACTCAACACGATTTCGTTTCCATTTTTCCCTAGTGTAATGCCGCGGAAATAAACTATATTCTAGTACAAAAATTATACTTTCACTAGCATAAAAATTATACTTATATTAATAATAATAAAAAAAAAATTACACTTAATTTATTACGTAACCACCGTTGGTATTTCTAGATTTTTTAAAATATTTCTCCTAATTCCGAGGAAGTTTTTGGTTTCACAAAATTGCTTCCAAAAATATTCATACCCAAAGAAAGAAATTTTACCGTATCATACGCATTTTCATTTCCTCACAATGATATGCTTGCATGCTTTGTCTTTTTCGTACGAAAAATTACTTTAACGTCGCTACGCAAATTTTAGTTTCGGAACTACTTAAACTCGATGCACAACACGTGTTGTAAACACTTCTTGAAATATCTTTACCTAATACCCTAAGCTCAAAATGCCAAATATTTAAATCAAATGTTATAGGTTTGTTTCCAAACAACATAAATTTACAAAATCTGAATTTAAACAATATAAAAATAACTTAAATGTCTCCAAAATAGATGGCATGGCTTAATAAACCATATAAATGTCCCTCACGACAAACAAACTCAAATCCCCTACAAAAAAAATCCTCACAGCTAGGATGAACATACATAGACCGTCCGATCATACTGACGGTTTATGGTTGCCATTCAAAGCTGCGTGCAACAGCGCAAACGCACCTTTTTGTCGCAACTTCTTTGACCAGCGCTACGGCGCCTTCAGGGTCGCAGAAGTATCTACTTATTTTACGCTAATATACACTCTACTCACCATTATTTTTCCCGATGACATCTTGGTCCTTTAAATGTTGTAGTAAGATGTCCTTTGATTTTTGTTGCAGGATTCTTTCCTGCTACAGGGTTCCTTGCCCTGGGATTCCTCCTGTAGATCCTACCGGCTGCGCCAAAATGTTGGGGTCTCGAGTCCTTGCTTGTTTGGCGGGGGACGTCCTGTCGCGGTTCCTTCGGGCGCGTGGCTGAAAACTTAAGAGCCCTAACGTTAAATTCAAACACTTCCCACTTTTAAGATTCAAATCACAAGAGATTTATTCTTACGAAACCTAATACTTATATACTATTTTTTTACATCTATCTCATTCTGTGAACTGACCTTTCTGGTGTTCCAGTTCCGCACCTGCTAATTGGTGTCAGTTGGTCAAGCCAACCGACCTACTTCAAAAGTGGCGACGGTGCATTACGCTGCCCTCGTCGACTCGACTGCGGAACTGCAATACCCTAAAAGCTTACATGATAACATTACACAGATCACGTTAACTTAAAATACTTAGACCCTAGAAGTATGTCTTATCATAAAACAGTTTTAGCACATGCTAATCCAACATAGTGTGGCATCTATTAGGAGTCGGTGCTGTGAGTCAACTACACGTAGGTAATTTGGTTCTAACTCACAACACTCTGCTATAATGGTACCATGAATATAGTGAATAAAGGATAAAAACACATCTTCAAAATTATGAAAAACAAGGAAAAGAAAAGTATCATAACATCGTTAATTTTGCTGATTTCGTTACGATTAATATTGTTAAATTAAACTTGGAGATTCGTTTTTTTAAGTATATAATACACTTACTCCTACATGTCAACAAAAGTTGTTATTATTATTATTATTATTATTATTATTATTATTATTATTATTATTATTATTATACCTTACACCATAATTAATTATAAGTGCAAGGTGTTGAGGGAAGGAGTACTAGCTACACAGGCCTTCGACGCGAAGAGAAAAAGTTGTATTTAATGAACTTTTTTGTAGCAACGTATTTCGGGAAAGCATTTCACTGTGTCTTCCACAGGTTGTTTCGCAAATCAAATTAAAACGTTAGGCAAATACATTAAAATACTAGAAATTAAAATAAGTTGGGGCGTGATGTCCGGAATTACAAGTCGCGAGTTTTTTGAAATCTTGAAAGCAACTAAAAATGCTTCGACAGTTAATGCGATGGTATTTAGCAACTGGAACCTAACGTCGAATTAATTTATGCAAACTACATACATTTCTTCAAAAATTAAACAGCACATTCAGTGTTAAATAATCGAAAACATATCGTCACGAGGATAGATTTCTGAGTGAATGGCTGTCTATACCTATGTATGTAATGTATCGGATTTTGTAAAAAATATTAGCGCAAATAGCGATAATACAAGTATTTGTAGACCGGCCCTCCGCGTTGAAGATAGCTCATTGCAGACTCAAAAAAGGAAGGCTCGAATATTGATTGAAAAAACACCTTAAAGGGCAGAAACAGAAATGCGGTCAAATGGCAAACGAGATTCAGCAGAAATTGTAAAGGAACGCTTCTCCCATACGAGGGACAATGCTTCTCCCAAACGAGGGACAATGCTTCTCCCAAACGAGGGACTTCTGTAAAAAAGAAAGAACTTTCAATAAAGATTCAGATTCACTTACTCCTGTTCAAGTCCTAGCCATTATGATTGATTTTAAAATGACCCCTAATCAATATCGTTTGTACAGAGAATATATTCAACATGTCAATCCCAAATTGTATCCTAGTTACGATAAAATGAAAACGGCAAAGCAGGATTGTTATCCGTACAATATAACAATTTAATAACGTTTGGCGGAGGTAGATTTACAATCCCTATTGAATCATACCATTAAAAGAACTTGCAAGAACATGGGTTAAGATCGTGACAGCACCACCCAATCCAAAGATAAACAAAAAAATGTCGCAATTTATGAATCAGATGAGGCATTATTTAATGGTGCCATTATCAGTGCATCAAAACAACAACAACAAATTATTGAGTAAAATCCAGTTCCAAGCTCATCTCGATACTGTAGGCCAATAAAAGTCATGTTAGAAAGAAAGAAAGCTAATTTTATCACTCGTTAAGTGAGCTATTTCGAATAAAAAATAAGTCAGTTAAAACCCAGGTTTGTGTATATTGGAAGCAAACAATTGAAAGTCGCATCAGACTGAAATTTATGTATGAACGATTGGGAGGGTATGCAATGTGTTATCCAAGTGTAGTTCATTGCAAACTTGCTATATTTGTGAAGCTACACCTTCTATTATGAACGATTGAACGATGAATGTCCTGTTAATGCAATAGAAGTCAATTTCTCCATTCCACTCGAAGAGAAAACTAAATAAAAACTACTTTTTATGTAAATAACCAAAGTTTATTATAATAGGATAGGTCAAGGCTGCCTCAGCTACCAAACTTATAATATGAGAATATGGGCAGATGTGGATAATTTTTTCCACATATACTCGTATTTCATACCTTATTGTCTGTTTGATTTTTAATTTTTTATTTTTTATTTTTTTATTTCTTCCTGTATATATTACAATCTATAACAATAATATTAAGTAATATTTTGTGCAGGTTTGGATTGAATATGCTCTTTTTGCCAATGCCAAAAGAACTTCTTTTACTTATCTGTTTATTAAATTTTCTCTATTTATCCATCATTTTATTTATGTATATAATTAATTATATATTTTGTTATTGTTATGTATTTATTTTTTTAAACCTTCCTTTAAGTTCTGCAGGGATAATTCGCTTCAATCTTCTTGGAGTTGCACCCTCCGTGTCTGCTGCACTACGCAGTTCCAGGTTTTGATTGCCTCTCAGTCGGTGTATATGTTTGGTGCTGCATTTTGTGATTGTGTCCTTTATGATTTCAATGTGTAGGTCACGGTGTATAACCTCGTTCGGGATATACCATTCAGCATTTGTAATTGTTCGTAGTATTCTTGACTGCATTCGTTGTATTAAATTTAAGTTTGATATGCTACCTGCGCCCCATATCTAGATTCCATATTTCCAGATATGAGCTATTATTGTCTTGTATATTATTAGTTGGTTGTAGAGAGATAGTCTAGATGCTCGTCCAAGTAGCCTTATTTTTTTTTTGCATCGTTTCGCTTGTTAATGATGTGCTGCTTCCAAGTCAATTTTCGTCTCCGTTTATTCCAAGATATTTTGCAGCAGAGTGAGTTTTTATTTTTTTGCCCTTTATAGCAAGGCTGTATTTTGTCGATTTTCTGTTTGTATACACAACTTGTACAGTTTTGTCTTTATTTATCTCTATTCCCCATAAGTCACACCATCCTACATTGTCCAATATATGTTGGATTGTATTTGTTGCCTTTTTTTCGTCATTGTGTGATGCCATTAAAATTGTGTCGTCTGCGAATGTTGCTATCATCGCATTGCTTTTCGTTGGAATTGGTATATCTGCTGTAAATATTAAGTATAGTAGGGGTCCTCATACGCTACCTTCTGGTACTCCAGCTGTCATTGGTAGGATGTCTGAGCAATCCTCGTTATATTTTATGTAGAATTGTCGTTCGCTTATATAGCTCTTTACTTTTTGTTGTCTATACTTTCAAGGATTTTGTTTACAACTCTGTGTACCTGTTGCACACTTGAGTGTTGTCTTCTAAATCCAAACTGATGGCTGGGTATTAAATTTTTTGTTGTTAAGATTGGCTCTAATCTGTCCTGTAGTATCCTTTCAAATACTTTCGATAGTATTGGCAATAGACTGAAAGGTCGGTAAGAAGTTGTTTTGGTGGCATCTTTTCCTGGCTTGCTGATGGCTGTTATCTGTGCAACTTTCCATAAGCGAGAGAAATACTTAGTTTCTAGCATGCAGTTAAATATATTTCGGATATATATTATAGCTATATCAGGCATTTCTTTTAGCATTTTCCCGTTTATCAGATCATATCCTGGCGCATTTTTGTCTTTTAATTTTTTAATTTTGTTTTTGATTTCTGCCACTGACGTCTTTTTTGTTTTGGATTGATTTTTAATGATGTAGCTGTAATGGTTAGAAAGTCTTTAAATCTCACACCGTGATCTGGGAGAATACACTCGTTTATGGGTATATACATTCCGGGTTATATGTAATTTGAAGAATATAATTGGAATTAAATGCAATGAGTGATTTGGTCATACAATTAACAATCCCTTACATAAACGGGTTTATTTAGAACATTCTCGCTTATGTCAAATTGGCAAATAAATATACCCAGGATTAAAAAGAAAATCGAATTTGTAAGAAAAACAAAATAATAATGAAACAATTTCGATGTATTAGCATTGTAGAATGAAAACTAAAAAAATACATATTAAATAAAATATGTATATTTACAATTAAGTAAAATTAAAAACTTAAAAAAAATTATAAAACAAAAATTGATGTAAAAGTAAAATTAAAAACAAAGGTAGTTTATAAAGTTGTAATGATTCTGGAAAGTAACTTTTTTTATAATAAATGAATATTCGTTAAAGAAGTCCGATATATATTGTTAAGTATATTTTTAAGTTTTAAGGCGTATTGAGCAGGGAAGATATCCATAGCGGCGAAGCCAGAACGGGAGGTAAATCAAAGTCCCTGAGAACGGTGAACAGTAGACTGAAGGCAATAGAAGCGGCAAACTCGAAGTTAGCGAATAGAAAAGTTAACTGAGGAAGATGATGAAGTAATGGTATAAGATGAAGAAGTACAACAAAGAAACGACCGACAAAACGATGTGTAACACGGCCATGAAACTGACCAAACGGCAAAACTCTAAAGGATCCTGTCTGTAAATAATTTTTTGCTGAAAGTTAAGTGAAATTTCATTTTCCAGACAAAATAGTGGAAGAGGTTCTAACTCCCCATAAGCCTGATGACTGCGAACTAAGGACTATGAGAAAATGAAGATGGTACCAGCCAAGTCGCAGAACCAAAAATTAGGGCGCTAGATGACACCTTATTAGAATCGTTATCTAAGCTATTATGATACTACTGAGGATAATTATACTTATAAAAACAATGCTGATCATACGGGAAGTTGATTGCAAAGTTGACAAAACTATACGAAAACATAAACATTTGTATTTTCAGCAAGGAAAATCCATTATATTATACGATAGTATGCACACTTTCAGAACAGTAATCGACAATATTATCTGAAATCTAAAGTTCCTCCGTAAATAAAGTAGGAGGCAGCTACAACAACATCAACAGCCCTAGCGGAATTTATTTTTCCCTCCCCTGTTTCTAGTGATATACTGTAAAGACGGAAAGTACCAGAAGTATTTTCCGCATACACCTCCTACAAAGAATAAAACAAAAACTATATGCTACCACCAGAGACCGTGTTAACTCCACAAACAAATAACGATGTCCACCATATTTTGTTTAGAAATGACCACCATCAATATTCAAGCATGCAACCATCCCCGATATCATGCAGCTTAAAAAGGTAACCACCTCCCACGCTAAATGCAACAACAAAGACAGCGGATAAGTATAACAAAACATTTACGCACAGACGATCGGACCAATAAACGTACAGGTGGTGAGGAGCTTAGAAACCGAAAGAGTTAGACTGATGACGACGACGGCCTAATAGTACAAAGAACATCAAGAGGGACTAGTACGGCTATAAAGGAGAAAAGAAACAGCAAGCAAACATTTCTACAACAGTGCAGCGACCAAAGGCGGAACACAGAGAAACCCGAAAGAGCACCACACACACGCTAACCGATCGTAAACACAGAGCCGTAAGCAGGCGGATTGTGAAAGAATATATTAACAACAACAACACTACAGCGACCGAAGGCGGAGCACGGATGACAACGAGAGCGCACCGATCGTAAACACAGAGCCGTAAGCAGGCGGAGTGTGAAAGAATATATTAACAACAACAACACTACAGCGACCGAAGGCGGAGCACGGATGACAACGAGAGCGCACCGATCGTAAACACAGAGCCGTAAGCAAGCAGAGTGTGAACCGATATATTAATTACAACAACAGCAAAGCGACAACTAACAGCAGCGATCAGGCCACACTACTGCAAGCAACAACTACGATGGACAACTAGGGGAATTACAACAAGGTGGTTAACCAGCGGAAGTTGAAGGTGGCCTAAGGACAACTGGACCACAACAACAACGAGCATTGATCCCATGGCAAGCTTTCGCTATATAAGCGGAGTGAACCAAACAATGTGCCTCTTTTTGATCCAGCATCGCTCCGTGAGTATACAACGCACTAAGCTCCTAGAGACGCACCAAGCATCGAAACTAGTTACTTTGACTATTGACAATAAATCAACGCAGACAGAGCCAGAGGAGTTTATGGTTTTGACCGACTCTCCCTGGGACATATACGCAAAAACAGACAGAGCCAGGAGTTTATGGTTTTGACCGACTCTCCCTGGGACACATACGCAACGCAGACAGAGCCAGAGGAGTTTATGGTTTTGACCGACTCTCCCTGGGAAACATACGCAACGCAGACAGAGCCAGGAGTTTATGGTTTTGACCGACTCTCCCTGGGACATATACGCAAAACAGACAGAGCCAGGAGTTTATGGTTTTGACCGACTCTCCCTGGGACACATACGCAACGCAGACAGAGCCAGAGGAGTTTATGGTTTTGACCGACTCTCCCTGGGACACTAGTACAAACCACGGACACTACCACGAGCACACAGAGTAGGGTATAATTAAAAATAATTATCTAATAAGTTTAAAATTTTTATAAATAAATAAAACACTTATAAAAACTAACATTATTGGAATAAATTTCTGTAAGCGACCCTGGAACCCGCTGAGTTTTTACCCCAGCGAAAACAAGTCGTTACAATACCTGCAACAAAACCATTTCGTGCATCCCATATAATACGAGTATATAATACTTTGGTTGTTTTTATTATCTATGTTTACCATGGTTGGTTTTATTTCTTTAGTTTCTTTTTTACAATACTACTGCTCTTTCTTCTCCTGGTGCGCTGCTGAAATCGTCCACAATATCCGCTACTACAAACTCATGCATCACTGTTGTAGTTGCCGACGTCATCTTATTCCCAGAAGCGGCTCGATTCCTTGAACGAGATGCCTTCTGATTATTGAATGTGATGCGCCTGTATCCAATTTTACTACGACTTTTCACCCATTTCTTACATTGTCAACAGTTAGCTGTTGATTCTACGTGGCATCTAAGAAACGAAGATTCTGGGGTTACATGTTGTGGGAGTCAGATCATGCTGTTCACGCTCACAACAACTGAATATACACATATTTTCGCTCACACAAAAATCTTGTTCTTGAACAAACACACGCATTTGCAAATATGCATTCAATTGCTTTGTTCTCACTAGTTTAAGTTATGTTTAATAAATCAGTCTCCGAATGGACGTTGACTCGTTCACTCAATTCTTTCTCGTTGCTCTCGGTAAAAAATTACCCACGGCCTGCGTTTCTCTTGTAGAAGTTCTTATAGTTTCTACTAGCGCATAAACTAGTGCTTGAACACATGCCATTCAAAAGTCCTTCTTGTTTCAGTTTCTCAAATTTAACCATGGGTATTCACTAATACACAATCCCACTCGCGGCACCAATTGTTACGAAATTGCCCTAAAGACAATTTATAACACTCTTTTATACTCGGATTCGCACGGTTGTATTGTGTTGTGAGTTAGAACCATACTACCTACGTGTAGTTTACGCACAGCACCTTCTAGGGTTTAAGTATTTCAAGTTAATGTGATCTGTGCAACGTTATTATGTAAGCTTTTAGGGTGTTACAGTTCCGCAGTCGAGTCGACGAGGGCAGCATAGTGCACCGTCGCCACTTTTGAAGTGGGTCAGTTGGCTTGACCAACTGACACCAATTAACAGGTGCAGAACTGGAACACCAGAAAGGTCAGTTCACAGACTGAGATAGGTTTTTAAAAATAGTATATAAGCATTAGGTTTCGTAAGAATAAATCTCTTCTCTTTTTGTGTTGTGAAACTGTAAAGTAATAAGTGTTTAACTTCAACGTTAGGGCTCTTAAGTTTTCAGCACGCGCCCGAAGAACTGCGACAGGACGTCCCCAACCAGGCAAGGACTCGAGATCCCCAACATTTTGGCGCAGCCGGTCTAATGGACCTATTGGAGTAAGGCAGAGAGGCATCCTGCAACAAATTCGAAGGACCTCATCGAAGGACACTGTGGAATAAAGATGTCATCAGGAAAAATTATGGTGAGTAGAGTGTATAGTAGCGTAGAATAAGTAGATACTTCTGCGACCCTGAAGGCGCCGTAGCGCTGGTCAAAGAAGTCGCAACCTATAGGCGCGTTTGCGCTGTTGCACGCAGCTTTGTATGGCAACCATAAACCGTCAGTAAGATCGGACGGTCTATGTATGTGCATCCTAGCTGTGAGGATTTTTTTTGTAGGGGATTTGAGTTTGTTTGACGTGAGGGACATTTATATGGTTTATTAAGCCATGTCATCTATATTGGAGACATTTAAATTATTTTTATATTATTTAAATTCAGATTTTGTAAATTTATGTTGTTTGGAAACAAACCTATAACATTTGATTTAAATATTTGGCATTTTGAGCTTAGGGTACTAGGTAAAGATATTTCGAGAAATGTTTACAACACGTATTGTGCATCGAGTTTAAGTAGTTCGGAAACTACAATTGGCGTAGCGACGTTAAAGTAATTTTACGTACTAAAAATACGAAGCACGCAAGCATATCATTGTGCGAAAATGAAAATGCTACGGTAAAATTTCTTTATTTGGGTATAAATATTTTTGGGAATAATTTTGTGAAAACGAAAACTTCTTTGGAGTTAGGAGAAATATTTTGGAACAAACATTTCTTTTGTTTTGTTATTAATATTGTAAGTATAATTGTTATGCTAATAATAGTATAATTTTTGTACTAGAATAGGTATAATATCGATTTATAGTTTATTTCCGCGGTATTACATTAGGGAAAATGAGAACAAAATTGAGTTGAGTGAGAATTTAAGCACTCACTATTACTTTATTTCGCTCTTTAATTTTAAGAAAACGAAAGTTGGAAATGGAACTGGAAGCACTGAGCGACAACTCAAGGACATAACGTCGTTACTGAAGGACGGAAAGCGGTTTGGGACTAGGAAAAGAGGAGGAGAGCAAACTCGGGAACGGAAGCGACTGGCGTATTTGAGGAAAATACTGGAGGAACAGCAAACAGTGGAGGTCCCTATGCCGTGGGAGCAAGCCAATAGATTGTGGCAAGAGGTATGCCAATTGGAGGAACAACAATGCAGGAGACGTGAAAGATTATAATAATAATATCTTGTTATACATAAGTTGTTAGTTTAATTACCTTAACTTGTTTATTTATTTTAAAAAAGGAAATTGTTTATTAATAAAATTTATAAATATAAAGAGCAAGAAAACTGTTTGTACCATTGATTACGGCGTCATAGATAAGAATTTGTTCGGTCTATGGAAACGCCAAGAGAAGCGATAAAATTGCTGGAAGCTCAAAAGCTACAGAGCGAGGCAATTCAGAAGAGGATCAGAAATTGTAGGAAGGATAGCAAAGCAAGGAAAAACAGCGCGTACTACCGCAAGCGCATAACGGAGCTAGAAGCCTTGTTGACTGTGTTTAATAGCAACAACGAGGAGTTGCTAAAGTTTAAGGACTATTGTGGTGATAAGGATTACTTCACCAAGGATTACGCGTTACACGTCAACGGTTTGACACAAGACTGGTTGACTAAATTCAAGTTGGATTTAGAAGAGCTGGAAGCACAAGAGGATAGTCCTAGTTCGCAGGAGGACAGGGCTCGAGACAAGCTTAGGTCTCTGCAAACTGAGGTGAAATTGTTCGCAGAAAAATTGTTTGAACAATTGGAAGCGGCAACCAGCAAGAGTGAAGCCCAGGTACTCTGGAGATTAGCGAGAGACGGTGGAAACCTGTCAACTCTGGAAGCAGCAGACCAAGCGTTAGCTACTATTCAGAGTCGGACGGAAGAAAAATTTTTCCAAGTCTTCAAAGATACTGAGGAATTAAAGATAAATACGGAGTTCCTTGAAAATAAAACTAGAGTACTTTCTAGGCAACTCCGGGAAACTGAGGAAGCCGCATCGCATCTGGAGAAGGAAAACTTGGAGCTCAAAATAATCGGGGCAATTACTAAGCCAGCAAGAGTGAGATCGGCTTCAACTTCTCAAATTCAAACGCAGACAGTATTAGCTCTGCCACCAGAAGTTCGCTGGCCGGAGTATTTAACTCCGGAAGGGATAGGTCGTGTGGTGAAGCCTACATTAAACTTGACTGGAGAGGGTGAAGCGGAGTTTTTATTTGACGCGTCGGAAATCGGTGTCGAGCCATTTACTCCAGGAAGTCCGATTAATAATAGAAATCGGGGTTAACCACCAAACGATCCAGAAGCAGTAACGGTGCAGCAAAGTCCCAATACAGTGGACGATATTTCGCCTGTACGGGCAAACGGTCGAAGACTCATAAGTTTGAGTCCGTCGCTAGTCAAATACATTTCAGATCCAAGGGGAGTGAATTTGGAAACCACCCAAAAGGATAACTCTCAAATTTTACCAGTAATAAGTAATACAGGAATACGTAAAATGGGTATCGAGGATATCTCCAAGACCGTGTCCAGGCTAGTACCTGTGTTTACTGGTGCTGTTTCAGAAGATTTACGGTCGGAACTCAGTAGGTTCATTCAAGGTTGTGAACTTGCAAAGCGGAGCATAGGCCCCGATGAGCTGCAGGACTTCTTTGACTGTGTTAAGCAAAGGTTATTTGGAGATGCGTACAACCTTGTGCTGCCAAAACAATTCACCAGTGTAAATGAACTTTACGGCCTTTTGAAGAAAACTTATCTTAAGGAGAGAACTCTGGAAGATATATCCCAAGAAATTAGAATCGGGAAACAACTGGCAGGGGAAGACATTCGTGCGTTTGCCAGGCGTTTGGAGTCACTTCGGATGTTGGCCCAAGAAGTAGTCAAAAATAAGTACGATGGCGTTGGTGATACCGCGTTATTGTACGAAGTTGACAAGTCAGTGTTAACGACTTTCGTAGTGGGGCTCCGCAATTCCGCTCTTAAAATTCATATGCTGAATAGCAAAACAGGAAATCTGGAGGAATTGGTAGAAAAAGCAATTCGAGCGCAAGTCCTTGTGGAACGGAGTACGGCCGGATTAGGGGAGATACATATGTTGGAAAATAGACAGGACAATTTAACTGCCGCTGTCATGGATAGAGAAGGAAATAATTTCGTCCCAAACGTATACAGAGGAGCGTATAATCCCGGTATCTCCGACAGCAGAGCCGCGTATCAGAGAAATCCGCACAGGGGGGTTGTACAGAAGGCTCCCACATGTTCATTCTGCCATATGCCAGGCCATACAAGGGATGAATGCATTACACGCAAGAATACGCCCTATTGTATGGAGTGCCAAACATATGGTCATGAGGCAAGTAGGCAGTGCCAATTAGACAATAAATGGGATCAAAGTAGAAGGCAGCCAGCTACGAGGCGCCCAGATACACCCTTAAGGGACAGCAGGGGTAGTGGTCCTCGAGTCAACTCAACGGAAGGGAATAACCAAGGAAGAAATCCTTTCAGCACTGGGAATGGTCAGCAGCGACCAAATTGGAATTCTAGAGGTGGACAAAGGTTAGACAACACCCAACAGGGGTTGAAATGCTTCTCATGTGGACGGATGGGACATCGAGCTGCGGAGTGCAGGGATAGGCAGTTCCAACAGAGGAACCAGGGAAACTTCCAGCGGCCCAGTCGAGGCCAGTAGACTGGAAAGCCAAAAGTAAGGAAGTAACAGTTAGGCCGAAGGTACGTGTGACTGGTAATGTAGGAAGTACAGTCCAGGAAAAGGAGGAGCAAGAGGCTCTCCAATACCACGTACCAAGAATTGTAAGAACAATGGTTCAAGTGACGGATGAGCAAGAGTCTCTCCGGGAGAAAATTTTTGATTGCGTATTGATTTGGGTAACTGTGATGATTCTAGCACTTAGATTAAGTTTCAATAAGATTAGAGAGTATAGGCCAATCGCCGCGTACGTGGTACGAGGATGTCTAGTTAAGGTATTAGCGGTAATTTTGAGGGAGTATAGGGTTGTAAGGCATAACTGTGGTGCATGGAGGAGAAAATTGGAAGAGTTAGGAAGTAGATACGCGTCCATTTTGGAGTCAAAAGGGCGTTGTTTCGTTGTGAGCAGGGTAGGAGATGCTTTCATCGAGATACCCTGCAAGGAGGCGGCTAGTGGAAAGCTAATGCTTTTGGTAGATTCAGGGGCGGATACTAGCCTCGTAAAATCTAGTGTTTTACGGAAAGGACTAGTTATTAACCCAAAAGGTGTAAGAACGCTTAATGGAGCGTTCGGAGGTTGCATCAGAACACTGGGGTCACTTAAAATAGGGCACAGTAAAGTTAAGGAAATGAGTTTTAGAGTGCACGCAGTTGAATTGGATAGGGAAGGTATCCCGGCCGATGGGATAGTTGGCCGCGATAATATCTGGGGCCGCACCATACTGGATGCGCTAGAGAAACAGTTATCATTTTATGATGATAATAAGAATATAATCCTTACTCTCCCATTAAAGTCATGGCAGGAAGGAACCGTGAATAGGGTTAAGGATTGTATAGAGGTAGTGAACGCAAGGTCAACCAGAGTAGTTACTATGCGTGTAAACACGAAACTCAGAACTGTTGTTTTGCACAAGCAGCAGCTAGCGGAGGGTGTGTATATGGGAGAGACCATAACGCACGTTGACAAGGGTAAAGTGTACGCTTGTGTACTAAATGCGTCAGAGGAGGACTACTATATGGATAAGGATTTTAGGCCTAAGTTCACTAGTTATGATAGTTTTAAGGAACCGAATTATGGAACGGTTAATCAGATTAAGCAGATAGATGTAAGGAAAAGAATGGAGAGAGTGCTAGAATCACTAAAGTTAGACCCAAGCGCAAATTCAGAAGAGAAGGCATCAATAGAAGCCATTTGTATGTCATTCCATGACATATTTTTGCTGGAAGGAGACCAGTTAACGTATACACCAGAGGTAGAGAATGAAATACCTACTAGGGTGGATCAAGCACCGATTAACCAGAAAAAAACAGATTGCCACAAGCTCACAAAGATGAGGTAAATAGGCAAGTGGAAGGAATGTTAAAGGATAACATTATTTCGCCGAGTATCTCGCCTTGGAATTCACCAATAATTTTGGTGCCAAAGAAGGGAGGTGCTCACGGTCAGAAGAAGTGGAGAATGGTCGTTGATTTTAGGAAATTGAACGACGCCACTATCAAGCAGGTGTTCCCGATACCAAGGATAGAAGAGATTCTGGATCAATTGGGACACAGTAGATATTTTTCTACCACCAGGTTCTGGTGGATACCCAAGATAAGCAGAAAACCGCGTTCAGCACCGGTTTAGGCCATTACGAGTTCAATAGAATGCCGTTTGGATTAACAGGAGCACCGGCTACCTTCCAACGGCTAATGAACCATGTGCTAACAGGCTTACAAGGATTAGATTGTTTTGTGTATCTCGATGATATTGTAATTTATGGGAAGAACTTGCAGCAGCATTCGCAACGCTTGCGCAAGGTGCTCCAGAAATTGCGAGAACACAACTTGAAATTGAACACGGAGAAGTGTCAATTCTTACGAAGAGAGGTGGTTTATTTAGGCCATCGTTGCTCAGAAGCAGGAGCACTGCCTGACCCGCAGAAGGTGGAATGCGTTAGAAATTTAGCGGTTCCAAGAAACAGAAAAGAAGTGCAAGCATTCCTAGGACTAGTGAACTATTATAGAAAGTTCGTGGAAGGACTAGCCGGAATTGCGTTGCCAATTAACAAGTTGCTACGAAAAGAAGCAAAGTTCGAATGGACAGAGAGATGTCAGCAAGCATTCGAGAGGCTAAAGGAGATAATTAGCTCGCCACCAATTTTGGCATACCCCGACTTTGAGCAAACTTTTTTGTTGACCACTGATGCTAGCAATGAAGCATTAGGAGCAGTATTGTCACAAGGGGAAGTCGGGAATGACCGACCAATAGCATTCGCAAGCAGAGCGCTTAGCGACACGGAGAAGAGATACTCCACAATAGAAAAGGAATTTCTAGCCATAGTATGGGCTACGAAGAATTTTAGAGCATATCTGCTAGGACGCCCATTCAAGATATACACTGATCACTAGCCGTTGAGAGGCATAGCCAATTTGAAAGACCAAACGTCTAGGCTAGCCAGGTTCAGACATAAATTGTCTGAGTATGATTTTGAAATCATTTACAAACCTGGGAAAAAGAATCTGAATGCGGATGCACTCAGCAGAGTACCGCAGGCACAGAAGGTATCAGTAGTGCAAACGAGGGCCAAAGCACGGTCAGATAAGGAGAAGACCGAGAGAATTCAAGGGGATAAAATTGATGCAACAGGAAATGTTAGCAATGCGGGTGACGTTGCTAATGAACAAAGAGCCAGTAGTGTGGAATGGCTGAAGGATATAAAGGATATCCAGGCTGTGTTAAAGGGTTTCCATGATTCACCTCTAGGTGGACACCAGGGATTCTGGAAAACCCATGACAGAATTAGGCGAGTATACGGATGGAAAGGTATGCTCAGGGACATAAAAAAATATGTAAGAAGTTGCCCAAAGTGCCAGGCCAACAAAAGTTCAAGGCTAACAAAGATGCCCATGGTGTTAACGGACACACCAAAGCAACCATTTGATAAGGTCCATATGGATATTGTAGGTATTTTACCTGAGACTGTTTCGGGCAATAAATACATACTGACGTTCCAAGACGATTTCTCAAAGTATATGGCGTGCGTGGCTATACCCGATGCTGAAGCAAGTACGGTGGCCAAAGCATTCTTTGATGAAATTATAGCAAGATACAACATACCTAAGGTTTTGATAACCGACAATGGTTCAAATTTCGTATCAAAACTATTCTCAGAAACGTGTAAAATGCTGGGAATCAAGAAGTTGCACATAACACCATATCATCCACAGGCGAATGGCTCATTGGAACGTAGTCATCGACCTCTGGCCGAGTACTTGCGCAGTTTTGCCAAAGAAGACGGCTCGAATTGGGATCAATGGTTAACCACTGCAATGCATGTACACAACAATACTGTGCATGTATCAACAAAGCAAACTCCGTTTAGAACACTCTACGGGTTTGACTTCAACATGCCAGCGAATTTGAAGCGCAAATGTGCGCCTGTATACATTGCTGATGACCCCAATAAAGTACAAAAATATCAGTTGCAGCGAGCGCACGAATTGGTTAGAGAAAACCAGGAATGTGCTAAACGAGTGGCCAGGGAAGCCTATAACAAGGTACTAAACCCAGTAGTTTTTCATGTGGGTGATCAGGTACTCATGAGGAATCAAGCCAGGAGAAATAAATTCTCACCTGTGTGGATAGGTCCGTATATGGTAGCAGAGATCCGAAGCCCAGTTACAACAGTCGTAACGATTAAGGGCAAGAGTAAAAAGCTACATAATAATTTGTTAAAATTATTCCACGTTAGACCACACACCTAATTCATGTGTCAATAGTGTTTTACAAGTGTAAACACAATAATAATAATATGAACAAGTACGTGTGTGTATCAAATAACACACACAGTTCCGATTTTCAAAGCCAAGGCCAGCAGAAGTGTGCCAATTAAACTCGAGCAAGTAAAGTTGACGTAATAAAAATGCTTATTATGCACTATGGTCGAACGAAGCACAGTAGGGAAAAACATTTTTTTTTTAAATATTAAATGATAAATATTGCACGTAATTAAAATATAAAATAAGATAGTAAGACAGTCGTGGGTAAGTAATATAAAACTTCGAATATGTACATACATACATACGGCAGTGTATGCACTGTAATTCGATGCATGAGCGTTAACGCCAGGCAACGGAACTGCTGGTGAAGTAAGTATATATACGAGTATGTATATATGTGTATAAGATAAAGAATGAATGTACGAATGTATATTTAAAGAAGTAAGTATTCTAATTAGGAGGAATGGGTATGTGCGTATGTATATTTTTGCAGATACTCGTACATAGGTTTTTACTGTTTATTGATTAGGAAATTAGCGTATGGAAATTTGAAAAAATGTATAGTTAATTGGGGAAAATAACGTTAGTAATTAATTCTAGGTAATTTAAAGCGCCTTGAATGTATGTATGTAGCCATGTACGATCTAGTAAGAGACGATCGTTAATGGATATATACATATCAGGCTAGAAGTAAATTTAAATAAAAAGTAATTGTATGCGATGAAAGATATAGTCATGCAATGGACAAAGTTTTGACACAAATGGGATTATTTTTTATAATCTGATTTTCTCGGAGGATCAATAATTTGGTTCGAAACTAGAATGAGTGATAACTCACGTATTGAAAAGAGCATGGAAAATTAGTCAAAGCGGAACTAATGCACTATATGGCAATAATGAAACATAGTCCAGTCCTCTTTTCCTCTGGGATGCGGTAGCAAATCCGAGAATGTAAGGGGAGAAGACGAGTGGACGGGGAATTGAATGATATAGCATTCAATTGTAGATTTAGCAATTTATGAATATAAAAGGTCGGTCGATGATGGATGGTAATGTAAAATAGTGATAATGATAATGTGGCAATAATATAACCATAATGATTATTTAAATATTTAGAGAAATAGAAATATTTATTAGTTAAGTTATTATAGCGATTACTACAGTATATGTGTAGGGCAGCTGTGTTCTTGGTAGCCTATTTGAGAATTCCAGCGAAATGCAGCGAAACCGCGGAAGTGCGGGTGGAACCCTTGGCAGAAACGGACCTGATTTTGGAATCCCTGGATAATGTTTGGTTCTCGAAAGACGAGTGGGTGGTGATATCGGAGTTTCGCGATGCTGATCTGGAGCCAGTACTGAAAAAATTAGAAGACTTGCAAGAGAAAACAACGGAGCTTTGCGAGTTAAGAGCAAATACGGCAGGATCTGACGGAAGCAAGAGAGGGTGTGAGATAACGGAAGCAGAATCGATAATAGCGAGGCTCAGACGAAACGAGCAAGCTATGTCATTTCGGGGTAGCAAACAACGCGCAGCAAGTTGACTCTGATCTTGTGGGTTGTGGTTCAGTGCTTTAATCTAATTATTTGGCAATTAAGTGCTGAACGAGTTCCAAAATCTAACATTTTTGTAAATAGTTCGGGACTCCGCGATACGCACAGACGAAAATTACCTCCACAAACGTGCTATTGAACATGATTTCTGCTATAGCATTATTATTGGGCAGAACGCCGAGCTGGATAAATACAGAGTATTGTATTTGGCTAAGAGCGGGGAGGAGGATAATGACCTGCTATTTGCATCCAACGAGTTGGAGTGTAACTCTCAAGGATTTGTAAATCAATTGGATATTGACACACAAGCCCTGACGAGTCAATGAGTCGGCGCATGCAGAATGACACCAGGCTCCCTTGTAGTTATTGCACGAGACAGGAAATTGCCAATGAACACACATTCAAGGAAAGCAAACGGCTTTTCAGCGAATTGAACAATTTACTTATACAGAGCAATCATTTCTGCATCTCCGTTGAAGACGTCGCTAAAGCTGATTACGTATTTTTGGTCTACTCTACGTTCACCCAGACAACCACCCGAACCGTATACTCAGACTTTGAACGGCGGCACATTCTTACCAATGGAGTGTCGTTTTATCCGGAAACCATTCCGAGTAGTACATTTTTGATCGCACTCCTCGTTGGAAAAGGGAGGGATCACCGCGATCGTAACGCTGGCAGTGATCGTTTATATTCTGCCAGTTAAGGATACCCACAACGAGAACCCCACCACCGCGCAACACAACAACCATACCGACAACGGCAGCCGACAACCGGATCATCAGTTAGCAGAAGTATAACGTAAGATTTTAGATTTAAATATCATAGCGGAAGATAAGATTTAAGTATGAGAATAAAATGTATTGTACGCCAGTGAGAAAAGAGTCGATGAAAGACCAAATATAAAAAGGGGAAAAAAAATTAAAAGAACAAAATAGAACAAAAGAGAAAAAAAAACTATAAAAAAAAAAGTCATAGCAAAAAAAAAAAAGAAAAGATAAAACGAAAAAAAAAAAAATTGATTAAAAAACTAAAAAGAAAGAACATAAAGAAAAGAAAAGAAAAAAGGAAATAGAAAGAACCCAAAGTATAAAATAAGGCGGATTGAAAAAAAAGAAACATTATACACATGTATTGATTTAAGAAAATGCACTGACTGTTTGAAGTGCAGAAATAAATGTAAACTTTCATTAGAAGTTAGTTGCACTAACTTCTTTTAGAAAGAGGGGAGGGATGTTGTGAGTTAGAACCATACTACCTACGTGTAGTTTACGCACAGCACCGACTCCTAATAGATGCCACACTATGTTAAATTAGCATGTGCTAAAACGGTGCTATAATAAGGCATACTTCTAGGGTTTAAGTATTTCAAGTTAATGTGATCTGTGCAACGTTATTATGTAAGCTTTTAGGGTGTTACAGTTCCGCAGTCGAGTCGACGAGGGCAGCATAGTGCACCGTCGCCACTTTGAAGTGGGTCAGTTGGCTTGACCAACTGACACCAATTAACAGGTGCAGAACTGGAACACCAGAAAGGTCAGTTCACAGACTGAGATAGGTTTTTAAAAATAGTATATAAGCATTAGGTTTCGTAAGAATAAATCTCTTCTCTTTTTGTGTTGTGAAACTGTAAAGTAATAAGTGTTTAACTTCAACGTTAGGGCTCTTAAGTTTTCAGCACGTGCCCGAAGAACTGCGACAGGACGTCCCCAACCAGGCAAGGACTCGAGATCCCCAACAATTGTGTAATAATCTAACAATCGCTTCATTAAATTAGAACAATTAGCTTTGTTTAATTCTTATTTTTCACACACTTAATGTTAAGCTTAAAGTTTACTTTTAATAGCATTTGGAACTTTATTTATTACTTAATTTTATCACTTTATTACTGCTATGATCACTCTTCAAGTGTCTCTGGTCTTTAATTGCGAGGTGGCATACTTACATCTCCTGTGTTGAATAGAAAGTACTAGAATATTCCCTACACTTCGAAAGAAGTTTGAGATATTTCTTTGTCTGCAATACGAGGACGAAAGAAAAGGATGATGATAAAATTTTTATGAAATGCAGTACGAAGCTCAATACAAATGAATGTAAAAGCCAAAATGAATGTTCTTTTATCTGAGTCAATTTACAGTTTTTATAGCAGCTTAAATCTTTCACAACATTTTCATAGTTATGTGCGCTAAATGTAAAACTACTTGAAAGTGTACACTACATTAAAATATTGGTAATGGTAATAATTAATTTGTTGGTACTTATACTATTTCATTGTGGTTTTCATTCATTAAACTAACTTTTTTTTCCAAAAATCAAGCTCACAACATTACGACAAAGTAATTGCGATAAGTGTCGCGAATTAGAAAAAGTGAAAGTAGAGCTTGCCAAAGAATCATTTACGGTAACTCAATTGCAGGAACATATTGAGCGGGATCAACACCTACTTGAGGTACGCAGTGAACTGATCAATTCTCTTCAGTCCAACGACACCGCTCAACGCATTCAAATAGAAGAAATACTCGTGCAATTGGCTGCAGAAAATAATATTATTAATGAGGTATGGGTGAGTTAAGCTATATGAGGTTGCAATAAAATTTTAATATATATCACATATATTTAATTCCAATTATACTCCGAAAGCTCAATATTGAGTTGCGTATCAAATCTGAAGAATTTAGAAATCTCTTCGCAACATTATCTAACAAACAAATAGAGATTGCACGCCAAGAGCACATGATAAAGTTATTGGATGAGAGCAATGAACGAAGTCAAATGCTCCGAGAGAAGCAAGAAGAAAAGATCCCTCGCATGGATCAAGAATCTATTAAATTAAAACAATCACTGTAAGTTAACTAATAGTTTAATTTTATTTTATTAAACTTATAAACGTACTAAGACCATATTACATTAATTTTTTCACTCAACATAGGTATATTGTTGTTTGTAAAGTGAATACCTATTATATGTACGTATAGTGCCCGAAAAGTTTAGGTTCACCGTTATAAACTTCAATAATCGTTTAATCACACAGCCCTAATTTTGTTTCGTTAGTTAAAGATGTAAACAAATTTATTTTAGTGGAAAGATTAAATGATTTTCGGTGTTTCGGTGTGGATTGTTGGGGTATTGTCCTTGTTTGACGGGGGACGTCCTTCTGCTGCGCGCGTGTATCTGAAAAGCCTAAACCACTCTTTGTAAAAATCACTACATTACACTTTTTAGTTTTAAAATCACAAGCCTTTATTTCTTAGAATACTAACTCTTATATACTATTTACAATTCAAAATTACAATACAAAAACTGACCTTTCTGGTGTTCCAGTTTCGCACCTGTTAATTGGTGTCAGTTGGTCAAGCCAACTGACCTACGCCAATCTGAAATGTTGATGGTGCATTCTAACTTTGAATGCCATTCGGTGGCTCGACTGCAAAACTGTAGCACCCTAAAAGTTTACATAATAAATATTACATAGGTAATATTAATTCTAAATACTCGCACCCTAAAAATATGTGCTTTCTTAAGTAACTTTAACACATGCTAATCACACAGAATGTGTGGCATCTGTTAGGAGTCGATGCTGGGAGACACTACGCGCAGGTAGCTTGATTCTAGCTCACAACATCCCTCCCCTCTTTCTAAAAGAAGTTAGTGCAACTAACTTTTAATGAATCTTTACAATATTTTTCTCTTTTCTGCACTTTAAACAATCTGTGCATTTTCTTAATCCTATAGTACATATGTATAGTTTTTATTTTTTCAAATTCGCCTTATTTGGGTTCAATTGTTGTATTCTTTTCTTTTTACTTTTGTGTTCTTTTCTTTTTTCCTCTTTTGTTTTATTTTGTTCCTTTATTTCTATCTTTTTTTTCTTCTTTTTTTTCTTTGTTTTATTCTGTTCTTTTATTTCTATCTTTTTTTTTATATTCCCCTTTTTATATTTGGTCTTTCATCGACTCTTTTCTCACTGGCGTATATACAATTTAAAAAAACAACTAGCGAAAATACAATTAATTCTATACTTAAGATCTTATATTCTACTATGATATTTATATCTAAAATATTACGTTATACTTCTGCTAACTGCTGATCCGGTTGACGGCTGCCGTTGACGGAGTGAAATCCCTCGATGAACTCTGCATGCCCCTCCCTTCTTTCTGGATCGGTACGTACAAAGATGTTATAGGTTGGCGATTTGGTTTGCCATTAAAACCTTGCTTTTAGTGGCCTTCTTCTTCCCATTTATATAGTGTGCCCCACGGCTGTAGGTGGTACTGCCTCTGCTTATAGTATTCAACTTGTAAAAAACATTTGGAATACATGAGAGATTACAATACACTTTCTTCCTTTGCAGCAATGCGTTTTATGGTGGAAATGTTTCTCTTGAGCTTCCTCATAATGGTATTTGACATCGTTTGGCTTTGATGCGGAGACAATCAGTATTTTTCTGAGATACACGTTTAATGATGTAATTTGTGTACTCTGATCGGTTACCAGTCTCTGTGTCCTCTTGTATTAAATCATATACTTCAATGAAGCAATTAACTTCCGTGAGCCAAATTTCTTCTGCTTATTATATTTGGTGGTGGTTTCAGTCACGCTCCTTAAGCTTTTACCCATCTTCAACTTATCCAAAATCGATTCTGTTGAGATTGTGATACACTGGGTGGACATTGTACTATAAAATTGTCCAATTCAAAACATGACTCCGCAAGGAAACTTGTTTGTTTTTCGTTGCTTATCAATAACTCATCCACAACGCGTTAAAATGCTGCGGCCATATGCCGTTTCGCAAAATTAAAATTACATCCGTCGCCATTCATCCCCAATCTAATATGTTGGCATCCTTGGGGTCACAAACCTTAGATAACTGCCAAAAATCTCTGTTTTTCAAAAACGCATCTTTCCGAATACTATGTTGGTCCCTTAGTCCGCACCGTATTCCAATATCCGGTCTTCCCGGAACTTCCTGCTTCGCTTCACATTATCAGAGCTATTTAGAGAACACCTATAATAATTTTCTTAATTTTCTAATATACATTTTAGTCAATTTAATAGATGAATTCCAAAATTATATAATATTTAAATAAATACACTATATGTACTATATATACTCTTGGGTATAATTGTCTGATTTAATATGATTTGGATTTCTTTTATTATAACACTTATTTCATTATAAAGTTAGATTTTAAACAATTAATTTTTAACTAAAATTATTTTCTAAACTACCTTTAATTTTAATCTGAACTTTTACACAGATTATAATTTTTTTAATCTTTAACTTTTCTTAAACATACGCTATTCCTGAATATATAAACAAAAAACAATATTTCTACAATATGCTTTCTATAATTGAATGCTATATCATTCAATTTGCGTCCACTCGTCTTATCCCCTTACATTATCGGATTCGCTACCGTATCCTAGAGGAAAAGAGGACTGGACTATGTGTTTTCATAGCCATATAGGGCATCAGTTTTGCTCTGATTAATTTTTCGTGCTCTTTTTCAACACGTGTGTTATCACTCATTTCAACTTTGAACCAATTCATTGGCCCTCCGACAAAAACCAGATTATACAAAATAATCCCGTTTGTGTCAAAACTTTGTCCATTGCATGACTATATCTTTCATTGCATACAATTACTTTTTATTTAAATTTACTTCTAGCCTGATAATGATTCTATTTTCCATCCTGTAATTAGCTCGTATATGAATACATACATACATTCAAGGCGCTTTAAATTACCTAGAACTAATTGCTTATTTTCCCAATCAACCTATACATTTTTTTTGTATATCCCAGCATATACATTTATTCAAATTTCCATATGCTAATTTCCTAATCAATAATCAGTTAAAACCTATGTATGTATATCTACATATAGCCTGCTGCAGTATCTGCAAATTCCCAATTCCTAATGATATGTCCCTACATACTTACTTATATGGCCATACCCATTCCTATAACTAGAATACTTACTTTTTGAAATATTCCCTCGTACATTCATTCTGTACAATATACAGTTACATACATATATATTTACTTCACCAGCAGTTCCGTCGCTTGGCGTTAACGCTCAAGCGTCAAAATTCAGTGCATACACCGCTGTATGTATGTACGTACATATTTGAAGTTAAGTTTTATATTATTTACCCACGACTGTCTTATTATTTTATTTTATTTTTAAACTACGTGCAATATTTATCATTTAATATTTAAAAAATATTGTTCCCTACTGTGCTTCGTTCGGCCATAGTGCATAATAAGCACATTTTTTATTGCGTCAACTTTACTTGCTCGAGTTTAATTGGCACACTTCTGCTGGCCTTGACTTTGAAAATCGGAGCTGTGTGTGTTATTTGATACACACGCGTACATGTTTACGTTGTTATTTTTGTGTTTACACTTGTAAAACACTGCTAACACATGTCTTTAGTTGTGTGGTCTAATGTGGAATAATTTCAGCAAATTATTATGTAGCTTTTTATTCTTGCCCTTAATCGTTACGACCGTTGTAACTGGGCTTCGGATCTCTGCTACCATATACGGACCTATCCACACAGGTGAGAATTTGTTTCTCCTGGCTTCATTCCTCATGAGTACCTGGTCACCCACGTTCAAAACGACTGGGTTTAGTACCTTGTTATAGGCCTCCCTAGCTACTCGTTTAGCACAATCCTGGTTTTCTCTGACCAACTCGTGCGTTCGCTGTAGCTGATACTTTTGTACTTTATTAGGGTCATCAGCATTGTACACCGGCGCACATTTGCGCTTCAGATTTGCTGGCATATTAAAATCAAACCCGTAGAGCGTCCTGAACGGAGTCTGTTTCGTTGATACATGTACCGTATTATTGTGTACATGCATTGCAGTGGTTAACCATTGATCCCGTCTTCCTTGGCAAAACTGCGCAAGTACTCGGCCAGAGGTCGATGACTACGTTCCAGTAAGTCATTCGCCTGTGGATGATATGGCGTTATATGCAACTTCTTGATTCCCAGCATTTTACATGTTTCCGAGAACAGTTTCGATACAAAATTGGAACCATTGTCGGTTATCAAAACCTTAGGTATGTTGTATCGTGCTATTATTTCATCAAAGAATGCCTTGGCCCCGTACCTGCTTCAGCATCAGGTATAGCCACGCACGCCATATACTTTGAGAAATCATCTTGGAACGTCAAAATGTATTTATTTCCCGAAACTGTCTCAGGTAAAATACCTACAATATCCATATGAACTTTATCAAATGGGTGTTTTGGTGAGTCAGTTAACACCATTGGCATCTTTGTCAGCCTTGAACTTTTGTTGGCCTGACATTTTGGACAACTCTTTATATATTTCTTAATGTCCTTGATCATACCCTTCCATCCGTATACTCGCCTAATTCTGTCATGGGTTTTCCAGAATCCCTGGTGTCCTCCTAGAGGCGAATCATGGAAACCCTTTAACACAGCCTGGATATCCTTTATATCCTCCAGCCATTCCACACTGCTGGCTCTTTGTTCGTGGGCATCTTCACCCGTCTTGCTAACATCTGTTGTAGCATCAACTTTATCCTTTTGCATTCTCTCGGCCTTCTCCTTATCTGACCGTGCTTTGGACCTCGTTTGCACTACTGATACTTTCTGTGCCTGCGGTACTCTGCTGAGTGCATCGGCATTCAGATGCTTTTTCCCAGGTTTGTATCTGATTTCAAAATCATACTCAGACAATTTGTGTCTGAACCTGGCTAGCCTAGACGTTTGGTCTTTCAAATTGGCTATGCCTCTCAACGGCTGGTGATCAGTGTATATCTTAAATGGGCGTCCTAGCAGATATGCACTAAAATTCTTTGTAGCTCACACTATGGCTAGAAATTCCTTTTCTATTGTGGAGTATCTTTTCTCCGTATCGCTAAGCGCTCTGCTTGCGAATGCTATTGGTCGGTCATTACCGACTTCCCCTTGTGACAATACCGCCCCTAATGCTTCATTGCTAGCATCAGTGGTCAACAAAAAAGTTTGCTCAAAGTCGGGGTATGCCAAAATCGGTGGCGAGGTAATTATTTCTTTTAGCCCCTCGAATGCTTGCTGACATCTCTCTGTCCATTCGAACTTTGCCTCTTTTCGTAGCAACTTGTTAATTGGCAACGCAATTCCGGCTAGTCCTTCCACGAACTTTCTATAATAGTTCACTAGTCCTCGAATCGCTAAATTTCTAACGCATTCCACCTTCTGCGGGTCAGGCAGTGCTCCTGCCTCTGAGCAACGATGGCCTAAATAAACCACCTCTCTTCGCAAAAATTGACACTTCTCCGTGTTCAATTTCAAATTGTGTTCTCGTAATTTCTGGAGCACCTTGCACAAGCGTTGCGAATGCTGCTGCAAGTTCTTCCCATAAATTACAATATCATCGAGGTACACAAAACAATCTAACCCTTGCAAGCCTGTTAGCACATGGTTCATTAGCCTTTGGAAGGTAGCCGGTGCTCCTGTTAATCCAAACGGCATTCTATTAAACTCATAATGCCCCAAACCGGTGCTGAACGCGGTTTTCTGCTTATCTTGGGTATCCACCAGAACTTGGTGGTAGCCACTCGCTAAATCAAGTGTAGAAAAATATCTACTGTATCCCAATTGATCCAGAATTTCTTCTATCCTTGGTATCGGGAACACCGGCTTGATAGTGGCGTCGTTCAATTTCCTAAAATCGACGACCATTCTCCACTTCTTCTGACCCTGAGCACCTCCCTTCTTTGGAACCAAAATTATTGGTGAGTTCCAAGGCGAGATACTCGGTGAAATTATGTTATCTTTTAACATCCCTTCCACTTGCCTGTTTACCTCATCTTTGTGAGCCTGTGGCAGTCTGTATTGCTTCTGGTTAATCGGTGCTTGATCCACCCTAGTAGATATTTCATGCTCTACCTCTGGTGTATATGTTAACTGGTCTCCTTCCAGCAAAAATATGTCATGGAATGACGCACAAATGGCTTCTATTGATGCCTTCTCTTCTGAATTCACGCTTGGGTCTAACTTCAAGGATTCTAGCACCCTCTCCATTTTTTTTCTTATATCTACCTGCTTAATCTGATTCACCGATCTATAATTCGGTTCCTTAAAATTATCATAGCTAGTGAACTTGGGCCTAAAATCCTCCTCCATCAGGTAGTCCTTTTCCGATGCATTGAGTACGCAAGCGTACACCTTACCCTTGTCAACGTGCGTTATGGTTTCCTCCATATATACGCCCTCCGCTAGCTGCTGCTTGTGTAAAACAACAGTCCTAAGTTTCGTATTTACATGCATAGTAACTACTCTGGTTGACCTTGCATTCACTACCCCCATACAATTCTTAACCTTACTCACGGTTCCTTCCTGCCATGACATTAATGGAAAAGTAAGGATTCTATGCTTATTGTTATCATAGAATGATAACTGCTTGTCGAGCGCATCCAGTATGGTGCGTCCCCAAAGATTATCGCGGCCAATTATCCCATCAGCCGGGATACCTTTCCTATCGACTTCCACTGCGTGCATTCTAAAACTCATACCCTTAACTTCACTGTGCCCTATTCTGAGCGACCCCAATGTCCTAATGCACCCTCCAAACGCTCCGTTAAGCGTTCTTAAGTCCATTTGCTTAATGTCTAGCCCCTTCCGTAAAACACTAGATTTTACGAGGCTAGTGTCCGCCCCTGAATCTACTAATTGCACTAGCTTTCCACTAGCTGATTCCTTGCAGGGTATCTCGATGAAGGCATCACCTATCCTGCTCATAGCGAAGCAACCTCCTTTTGTTCCCAATATGGACGTGTATCCACTCCCTAACTCTTCGTGATACTGGAGAGCCTCTTGCTCCTCCTTCTCCTGGACTGTAGTTCCTACATTACTAGTCCCACGTACTTCCGGCCTTATTATTACTTCCTTTCTTTTGGCTTTCCAGTCTATTGGCCTCGACTGGGCCGCTGGAAGTTTCCCTGGTTCTTTTGTTGGGATTGTCTTTCCCTGCATTCCATTGCCCGATGACCGATTCGTCTACATGAGAAGCATCTCAACCCCTGTTGGGTGTTGCGTATCCTTGGTTCACTTCTGGAATTCCAATTTGGTTGCTGCTGACCACTCCCAGTTTTGAAAGGATTTCTTGCTTGGTTAATTCCTTCTGTTGAATTAACTCTGGGACTACTGAAGTTACCCCTGCTGTCCCTCAAGGGTGCAACCGGGCGCCTCGTAGCTGGCTGCCTTTTACTCTGATTCCATTCTGTGTCTCCATGGCACTGTCTACTTGCCTCATGACCATATGTTTGGCACTCCATACAGTAGGGCGTATTTTTGCGTGTAATGCACTCATCCCTTGTATGACCATGCTTACGGCAGAACGAACTTTTGGGTGCCCTCTGTACAAACCCCCTGTACGGATTTCTCGGATTCGCGGCTCTGCTGTCGGAGACACCGGGATTATATGCTCCTCTGTATATGTTTGGGACGTAATTATTTCCATCTCTGTTCACGACAGCGGCGGTGAACATGTCCTGTCTATTTTCCAACATGTGTACGTCGCCTAACCCAGCCGTACTCCGTTCCACGAGAACTTGTGCTCTAATCGCTTCCTCTACTAATTCCTCCAGAGATCCTGTTCTGCTATTCAGCATATGAATCTTTAGAACCGAGTTGCGGAGCCCCACCACGAAAGTTGTCAACACCGACTCGTCAACTTCGTGTAATAAGGCTGTATCTCCAATGCCATTGTACTTATTCCTGATTATTTCCTGGGCCATCATCTGAAGTGACTCTAAACGCCTGGCAAAGGCACGTATGTCTTCACTTGCCAGCTGCTTCCCGATTTTTATTTCTTGGATTATGTGCTCCAAAGTTCTCTCCTTCAGATAAGTTCTCCTTATAAGACCGTAAAGCTCGTCCACACTGGCGAATTGCTTTGGCAACACAAGGTTGTACGCGTCTCCAAATAACCTTTGCTTAACACAGTCGAAGAAATCCTGCAACTCATCAGGGCTTATGCTCGCTTTGCAAGCTCACAACCTTGAATGAATCTGTTAACTTCTGACCGTAAATCTTCTGAAGCTGCACCAGTAAACACAGGTACTAGCCTGGCCACTGTCTTTGAAATCTCCTCTACACCCATTTTGCGTATTTTTGTTTTACTTATGACCGGTAAAACTTGAGCGCTATCTTTATGAGTGGTTCCTAGCTTCACTTCTCCCGGATCTGAGAGGTAATTGACCAATGACGGACTCAAACTAATTAGTCTTCGATCGTTTGTTCGTACAGGCGAAATACTGTCCACAGTATTGGGACTTTCCTGTACCGTTACTGCTTCTGGCTCCTTTGGCGGATATCCCTTATTTTTATTAGTTATCGGACTTCCTGGAGAAAAAGGCTTGACACCGATTTCAGATGCGCCAAACAAAAATCCCGCTTGCCTTTCTTCATTAAGTACTAATTTTGGCTTTACCATGCGGCTTATCCCTTCTGGTGTTAAATATTCCGGTCAACGTACTTCCGGAGGCAATGTCAATACTGTCAGCGTAAATCCAGCTGATGCTGATTTCGATCTCTCCCTATTCAGTGAGACCCTATTGGTCGCCCGTCCTCTTTTTAATTCCGCACACTCCTTTTCCAACAGCGATGCCGCTTCCTCTGTCTCCGTCAATCTCCGAGAAAGTTCCTTTACTCTATTCTCGAGATACTCTTTTTGTGCTCTCAAATCTTCTGTTTTCTCATGAGATTTGAACAACTTTTCTTCTGTCCTTTTTTGGATTGCCGTTGAGGCTTGATCCGCTACTTCTAATGGTGACACAGCTCCTCCGGCGTTCGCCTGCCTCCACAATTCCTGAGCTTCTTCCCTGCTCGTACTCGCTTCGAACTGGTCAACTATTTTCCCAGTAAACAGTTTGACCTCTGACTGTATTGATTTCAATCTGTTCCTTATTTCCTCGTCTGGCGAAACCAAACTCACAATTTCTTGCCCTAGTCCCTCTAATTCAGAACTAAATGTATCTGCCCATTCGTTGACCAGACTATTTATGTAGTCTGCGTAATTTTCCGCAAAATATTTTCCCTTTCCGTACTCAACTGCGTGAGGCAACAACAGTCCGTGATTTTTTTTGAACTCTCTCCCCAGATTTTGCAACTGTGTTATTCGCTTGCGGTAATACACGTTAACCTTACGTAACCTGCCGTCTTTCTTAAAATTACGGACCAGTTCTTCAATCGATTCGCCAATTTGCTCCTGCCTCAGCAGTAATCCTTGCGCTTCCTTCGTCATATCCCAAATGCCAGAACTGATGGCGTATCCCAATTACAAATAAAAATCCAATAATTATTAAAACTTGTTACAATATTTTATTCTGTCTTACTTAATACAAATTTATTTAAAAAAAAACATTCCACCGTAAATTCTATCTTAATATTCCTTTAACTTCCATCATAAGTTCTATGTTCGCTGTCTACCGGCGTCCATTAAGTCCTTCCTTCAATGCAAATTGGTCCTTGACTTCCTCACCAATACTCCTTGTTTTCCTCTCACCATCTTTAATAAATCCATAGAAAAGGCCAATGTTTGTAAAAACCGAAATTTGATTTACCGGCAAAAGTGTCTTGATTCATTCCCGGAAATTTGAATCCATATTTAAAAATAAACCCGTAACGTATGCGCCACATAATAATAGCATTTAAATGTTTTCTTCAACATTGCTACGCAAATCGTAGTTTCCGAACTACAAAAACTTTGATGCAACAACACGTGTTGTCTGCACCTCTTCACTTAATACCCTAAACTCAAAATGCCAAATATTTAAATCAATCTTTATTTTGATTTCAAAACAATATAAATTGAATCGTATAAATGTCCCTACCGACAAACAAACACAAATCCCCTATCATAACCGTACGAACCCTATACCGTGGCACGTTCTTTCCGAACCAAACCAACCGGTATACACAAGTTCGCTATTCAATAACGCAAAATGCGTGAAAAAACAGACACGTTCCACATCCCCCGAGAATGCTGAAACAAAATGTATTAAAAAGTATGAGCCTAATCTCAGTGGAACAACCCTATACAACCTGACCGTAAGTAGAAAGTTTTCTTATTAGATCGACCTATTGTCACATAACCGCAGCGGCTAATCAGCCCCAATGCTGATTCTTCTGCATGACCGGCGCAAAAGCGCCCACACGGCCACCGAAGAATCGTCGACAAAATTCACTTAGATACTAGAATGTCCTACTATAAGCATACTCACCATTTTTTTCCCTCCATTGAACTCCTTAGGGATGGTTATCCTGATGGTTTCCTGTTGGTGGCTTCCCGCGTAGGAGTGCTCTTTTCCTGGCACTCGACGTTGGATCCTACCGGCTGCGCCAAAATGTTGGGGTATTGTCCTTGTTTGACGGGGGACGTCCTTCTGCTGCGCGCGTGTATCTGAAAAGCCTAAACCACTCTTTGTAAAAATCACTACATTACACTTTTAGTTTTTAAAATCACAAGCCTTTATTTCTTAGAATACTAACTCTTATATACTATTTGCAATTCACAATTACAATACAAAAACTGACCTTTCTGGTGTTCCAGTTTCGCACCTGTTAATTGGTGTCAGTTGGTCAAGCCAACTGACCTACGCCAATCTGAAATGTTGATGGTGCATTCTAACTTTGAATGCCATTCGGTGGCTCGACTGCAAAACTGTAGCACCCTAAAAGTTTACATAATAAGTATTACACAGGTAATATTAATTCTAAATACTCGCACCCTAAAAATATGTGCTTTCTTATGTAACTTTAGCACATGCTAATCACACAGAATGTGTGGCATCTGTTAGGAGTCGATGCTGTGAGACACTACGCGCTCACAACATCCCTCCCCTCTTTCTAAAAGAAGTTAGTGCAACTAACT
This sequence comes from Clusia tigrina, assembly GCA_920105625.2. Taxonomy (NCBI): domain Eukaryota; kingdom Metazoa; phylum Arthropoda; class Insecta; order Diptera; family Clusiidae; genus Clusia; species Clusia tigrina. The sequence continues at coordinate 138,279,237 of OV050030.1, read as the reverse complement.
TCTAATGAATCTTTACAATATTTTTCTCTTTTCTGCACTTTAAACAATCTGTGCATTTTCTTAATCCTATAGTACATATGTATAGTTTTTAATTTTTTCGAATTCGCCTTATTTGGGTTCAATTGTTGTATTCTGTTATTTTTACTTTTGTGTTGTTTTCTTTTTTCCTCTTTTGTTTAATTTTGTTCTTTTATTTCTATCTTTTTTATTTTCTTCTTTTTTTCTATTGTTTTATTTTGTTCTTTTATTTCTATTTTTTTTTTTTAGAGTTATATTCCCCTTTTTATATTTGGTCTTTCATCGACTCTTTTCTCACTGGCGTATATACAAACAAAATTACAAACTAATTACATATTTAGCTACGCTTCTTATAAATAGGGTCCTCTGCAATTGTTGGTCCTGGTAACGTCCGTCCTGCGAGAGTGAAGTCCTTCGATGAACTCTGCATACCCCTCCCTTCTTTCTGGATCGGTACGTACAAAGATATTATAAATTGGCGATCTGGTTTGCCATTAAAACTTTGCTTTTAGTGGCCTTCTTCTATCAATTTATATAGTGTGCCCCACGGCTGTAAGTGGTACTGCCTCTGCTTATAGTATTCAACTTGTAAAAATAAACATTTGGAATACATGAGAGATTACAATACACCTTCTTCCTTTGCAGCAATGCGTTTTATGGTGGAAGTGTTTCTCTTGAGCTTCTTCATAATGGTATTTGACATCGTTTGGCTTTGATGTGGAGACAATCGGTATTTCTCTGAGACACACATTTAATGACGTAATTTGTGTACTCTGATCGGTAACCAGTCTCTGTGTCCTCTTGTATTAAATCATATTTCCTATGTAAATCATATTCCATATGTTCATACTCTAGATTGGACATACACTTCAATGAAGCAATTAACTTCCGTGAGCCAAATTTCCTCTGCTTATTATATTTGGTGGTGGTTTCAGTCACCCACCTTAAGTTTTTACCCATCTTCAACTTCTCCAAAATCGATTCTGTTGAGATTGTGATACACTCGGTGGACATTGTACTATAATTGTCCAATTCAAAACATGACTCCGCAAGGAAACTTGTTCTTTTTTCGTTGCTTGTCAATAACTTATCCACAACGCATTCAAATGCTGCGGCCATATGCCGTTTCGCAAAATTAAAATTACATCCGTCGCCATTCATCCCCAATCTAATATGTTGGCATCTTTGGGGTCACAAACCTTAGATAACTGCCAAAAATCTTTGTTTTTCAAAAACGCATCTTTCCGAATACTACGTTGGTCTTTTAGTCCGCACCGCCTTCCGATATCCGCTGTTCCCGGAACTTCCTGCTTCGCTTCACATGATCAGAGCTATATAGAGAACACCTATAATAATTTTCTTAATTTTCTAGTATACATTTTAGTTTGATATTTCTTCTATGTTTAATTTTTGCCGAACATTTCAGTCAACTTAATAAATGAATTTAAAAATTATATAACATTTAAATAAATACACTATATGTACTATATATACTCTTGGGTATAATTTTCCAATTTAGTATGATTTTTGTTTTTTTTTTTTATTACAAATTTATATTTTAAATAATTAATTTTTGTAACTCTAATTATTTTCTAAACTACTTTTGATTCTAATGTGAACTTTCCACAGTTTATAATTTTTTAATTTATAACTTTTCTTAAACATAAGCTATTCCAAAAAACAATATTTCTACAACATGCTTTTTTTATAATTGAATGCTATATCATTCAATTTGCCATCCACTCGTCTTCTCCCCTCACATTATCGGATTCGCTACCGTATCCTGGAGGAAATGAGGACTGGACTATGCGTTTTCATAGCCATATAGGGCATCAGTTTTGCTCTGATTAATTTTTCGTGCTCTTTTTCAACACGTGAGTTATCACTCATTTTAACTTTGAACCAATTCATTGGCCCTCCGACAAAAACCAGAATATTTAAGATAAACCCGTTTGTGTCAAAACTTTGTCCATTGCATGACCATACCTTTCATCGCATACAATTACTTTTTATTTAAATTTACTTCTAGCCTGATATGTATACATCCATTAACGATTCTATTTTCCATCCTGTAATTAGCCCGTATATGAATACATACATACATTCAAGGCGCTTTAAATTACCTAGAATTAATTGCTTATTTTCCCAATCAACCTATACTTTTTTTTTATATCCCAACATATACATTTATTCAAATTTCCATACGCTAATTTCCTAATCAATTAACAGTTAAAACCTATGTACGAATATATCTACATATAGCCTGCTGCAGTATCTGCAAATATATACATACGCACATACCCATTCCTCCTAACTAGAATACTTACTTCTTTAAATATACATTCGTACATTCATTCTTTATCTTATACACATATATACATACTCGTATATATACTTACTTCACCAGCAGTTCCGTTGCCTGGCGTTAATGCTCATGCATCGAATTTCAGTGCATACACTGCCGTATGTGTGTATGTACATATTCGAAGCTTTGTTTTATATTACTTACCGACGACTGTCTTATTATTTTATTTTATTTTTTAATTACGTGCAATATTTATCATTATTTAAAAAAAATATTTTTCCCTACTATGCTTCGTTCGGCCACAGTGCATAATAAGCACTTTTATTACGTCAACTTTAATCGCTCGATTTTAAGTGGCACACTTCTACTGGCCTTGACTTTGAGAATCGGAGCTGTGTGTTATCCGATATACACACGTACATGTTTACGTTGTTATTCTTGTGTTTACACTTGTAAAACACTGTCAACACATGTCTTTAGTTGTGTGGTCTAATGTGGAATAATTTCAACAAATTATTATGTAGCTTTTTATTTTTTCCCTTAATCGTTACGACTGTTGTAACTGGGCTTCGGATCTCTGCTACTACATACGGACCTATCCACACAGGTGAGAATTTGTTTCTCCTAGCCTGATTCTTCATTAGTACTTGATCACCCACATGAAAAACTACTGGGTTCAGTACCTTGTTATAAGCTTCCCTGGCCACTCGTTTAGCGCATTCCTGGTTTTCTCTAACCAATTCGTGCGCTCGCTGCAACTGATATTTTTGTACTTTATTGGGGTCATCAGCATTGTATACAGGCGCACATTTGCGCTTCAAATTCGCTGGCATGTCAAACCCGTAGAGTGTTCTAAACGGAGTTTGCTTTGTTGATACATGCACAGTATTGTTGTGTACATGCATTGCAGTGGTTAACCATTGATCCCAATTCGAGCCGTCTTCTTTGGCAAAACTGCGCAAGTACTCGGCCAGAGGTCGATGACTACGTTCCAATGAGCCATTCGCCTGTGGATGATATGGTGTTATGTGCAACTTCTTGATTCCCAGCATTTTACACGTTTCTGAGAATAGTTTTGATACGAAATTTGAACCATTGTCGGTTATCAAAACCTTAGGTATGTTGTATCTTGCTATAATTTCATCAAAGAATGCTTTGGCCACCGTACTTGCTTCAGCATCGGGTATAGCCACGCACGCCATATACTTTGAGAAATCGTCTTGGAACGTCAGTATGTATTTATTGCCCGAAACAGTCTCAGGTAAAATACCTACAATATCCATATGGACCTTATCAAATGGTTGCTTTGGTGTGTCCGTTAACACCATGGGCATCTTTGTTAGCCTTGAACTTTTGTTGGCCTGGCACTTTGGGCAACTTCTTACATATTTTTTTATGTCCTTGAGCATACCTTTCCATCCGTATACTCGCCTAATTCTGTCATGGGTTTTCCAGAATCCCTGGTGTCCACCTAGAGGTGAATCATGGAAACCCTTTAACACAGCCTGGATATCCTTTATATCCTTCAGCCATTCCACACTACTGGCTCTTTGTTCATTAGCAACGTCACCCGCATTGCTAACATTTCCTGTTGCATCAATTTTATCCCCTTGAATTCTCTCGGTCTTCTCCTTATCTGACCGTGCTTTGGCCCTCGTTTGCACTACTGATACCTTCTGTGCCTGCGGTACTCTGCTGAGTGCATCCGCATTCAGATTCTTTTTCCCAGGTTTGTAAATGATTTCAAAATCATACTCAGACAATTTATGTCTGAACCTGGCTAGCCTAGACGTTTGGTCTTTCAAATTGGCTATGCCTCTCAACGGCTGGTGATCAGTATATATCTTAAATGGGCGTCCTAGCAGATATGCTCTAAAATTCTTCGTAGCCCACACAATGGCTAGAAATTCCTTCTCTATTGTGGAGTATCTCTTCTCCGTGTCGCTAAGCGCTCTGCTTGCGAATGCTATTGGTCGGTCATCACCGACTTCCCCTTGTGACAATACTGCCCCTAATGCTTCATTGCTAGCATCAGTGGTCAACAAAAAAGTTTGCTCAAAGTCGGGGTACGCCAAAATTGGTGGCGAGCTAATTATCTCCTTTAGCCTCTCGAATGCTTGCTGACATCTCTCTGTCCATTCGAACTTTGCTTCTTTTCGTAGCAACTTGTTAATTGGCAAAGCAATTCCGGCTAGTCCTTCCACGAACTTTCTATAATAGTTCACTAGTCCTAGGAATGCTTGCACTTCCTTTCTGTTTCTCGGAATCGCTAGATTTTTAACGCATTCCACCTTCTGCGGGTCAGGCAGTGCTCCTGCTTCTGAGCAACGATGGCCTAAATAAACCACCTCTCTTCGCAAAAATTGACACTTCTCCGTGTTCAATTTCAAATTGTGTTCTCGTAATTTCTGGAGCACCTTGCACAAGCGTTGCGAATGCTGCTGCAAGTTCTTCCCATAAATTACAATATCATCGAGGTACACAAAACAATCTAACCCTTGTAAGCCTGTTAGCACATGGTTCATTAGCCGTTGGAAGGTAGACGGTGCTCCTGTTAATCCAAACGGCATTCTATTAAACTCATAATGCCCTAAACCGGTGCTGAACGCGGTTTTCTGCTTATCTTGGGTATCCACCAGAACTTGGTGGTAGCCACTCGCTAAATCAAGTGTAGAAAAATATCTACTGTGTCCCAATTGATCCAGTATCTCTTCTATCCTTGGTATTGGGAACACCTGCTTGATAGTGGCGTCGTTCAATTTCCTAAAATCAACGACCATTCTCCACTTCTTCTGACCCTGAGCACCTCCCTTCTTTGGCACCAAAATTATTGGTGAATTCCAAGGCGAGATACTCGGCGAAATAATGTTATCTTTCAACATTCCCTCCACTTGCCTATTTACCTCATCTTTGTGAGCTTGCGGCAATCTGTACTGTTTCTGGTTAATTGGTGCTTGATCCACTCTACTAGGTATTTCATGCTCTACCTCTGGTGTATATGTTAACTGGTCTCCTTCCAGCAAAAATATGTCATGGAATGACGCACAAATGGCTTCTATTGATGCCTTCTCTTCTGAATTCACGCTTGGGTCTAACTTCAAGGATTCCAGCACCCTCTCCATTCTTTTTCTTATATCAACTTGTTTAATCTGATTTACCGATCTATAACTCGGTTCCTTAAAATTGTCGTAACTAGTGAACTTAGGCCTAAAATCCTCATCCATCAGATAGTCCTTTTCTGAGGCGTTGAGTACACAAGCGTACACCTTACCCTTGTCAACGTGCGTTATGGTTTCTCCCATATATACGCCGTCCGCTAGCTGCTGCTTGTGCAAAACAACAGTCCTAAATTTCGTATTTACATGCATAGTAACTACTCTGGTTGACCTTGCATTTACTACCTCCATACAATTCTTAACCTTACTCACGGTTCCTTCCTGCCATGACATTAATGGAAAAGTAAGGATTCTATGCTTATTGTTATCATAGAATGATAACTGCTTGTCGAGCGCATCCAGTATGGTGCGTCCCCAAAGATTATCGCGGCCAATTATCCCATCAGCCGGGATACCTTTCCTATCCACTTCCACTGCGTGGACTCTAAAACTCATACCCTTAACTCCACTGTGCCCTATTCTGAGCGACCCCAATGTCCTAATGCACCCTCCAAACGCTCCGTTAAGCGTTGTTACGTCCATTTGATTAATGTCTAACCCCTTTCGTAAAACACTAGATTTTACGAGGCTAGTGTCCGCCCCCGAATCTACTAATAGCACTAGCTTTCCACTAGCTGATTCCTTGCAGGGTATCTCGATGAAGGCATCACCTATCCTGCTCATAGCGAAGCAATGTCCTTCTGTTCCCAACATGGACGCGTATCCACTTCCTAACTCTTCGTGATACTGGAGAGCCTCTTGCTCCTCCTTCTCCTGGACTGTAGTTCCTACATTACTAGTCCCACGTACTTCCGGCCTTATTATTACTTCCTTTCTTTTGGCTTTCCAGTCTATTGGCCTCGACTGGGCCGCTGGAAGTTTCCCTGGTTCCTTTGTTGGGATTGTCTATCCCTGCATTCCGCTGCCCGATGTCCCATCTGTCCACATGAAAAGCATCTTAACCCCTGTTTGGTGTTGCTTATCCTTGCTTCACTTCTGGAATTCCAATTTGGTCGCTGTTGACCACTCCCAGTTTTGAAAGGATTTCTTGCTTGGTTAATTCCTTCTGTTGAATTAACTCTGGGACTACTGAAGTTACCCCTGCTGTCCCTCAAGGGTGGAACCGGGCGACTCGTTGCTGGCTGCCTTTTACTCTGATTCCATTTAGTGTCTACTTGGCACTGTCTACTTGCCTCATGACCATATGTTTGGCACTCCATACAATAGGGCGTGTTTTTCCGTGTAACGCATTCATCCCTTGTATGCCCTGGATTATCACAGAATGAGCAAATGGGTTTCCTTGCCTTAAACCTCTCAACTAAGAATTCTTGGTCTCTTTGTTGCGGAAATTGGCCTATCAATCTACCGACTCCACATCTGTTTTGCTGCTGTACTGTTCCTTCCTCTGCTTGAGCATTCGTCCAGCAGATTCCACCTGTTGTCGTTCGTTGTTGTATTGCTGCTTCAGCGGACGAGACCGCTTCCACTAGCTCTGCCATACTCCTCGGCGTGAGAGTAGGAGTATAATTAGCTAAGGCCCTATTTATCAGGACTGCCTTGAACACAGAAATCATAGTCCGTTCTACTTGAGCCATGTATGCTCCAACATTTTCTGGAAACTGCCTGTTGGCTTCCGTCTCAGCAGCGTTCCCGAGAGACTGGAGCCTTCGTCCCCAGGCTCTCAATTCCTCCCCCGGTGTCTGAGTTGATTCCTGTATTTCCCGTACAAGACAGTCGTACGACTTTTGTTTCAAATATGTCCGATCCAAAAGTACATATAATTCTGCCAGGGTGCTTACTGAGCTATGCACCAGTAAATCAAACGCATCACCTGTGGTTCTTTGCCTAATACACTTTATTAAGTGTTCCCCGTCCGCTTCCGGAACACTCTGTTGCGCTAGCTCACAACCTTCTTTGAAGCGCCGGATCTCAGTTCTCAGATCATACAACTCGACTCCTGAGAACATGGGCACCAACTTCTCCACCGCATGAGCAACTTGCAGAATGCCCATTTTATAGCTTTGTGTTTTCTCAATTGCTGGTAAAACCTTAGCTTTATTAATCTCTTTGGTAGTTTCCAAATTCTCTTCTCCCAGATCTGAGAGGTAATTGGTCAGTGACGGATTCAAACTAATTAGTCTTCGATCGTTTGTTCGTGCAGGCGAAATACTGCCTACAGTATCGGAACTTTGCTGCACGGGTACTGCTTCCGGCTCCTTTGGCGGATATCCCTGATTTTTATTATTTATCGGGCTTCCCGGAGAAAAAGGCTCGACACCGACTTCAGATGCGCCAAACAAAAATTCCGCTTGCTTTTCTTCATTAAGTACTAATTTTGGCTTCACCATGCGGCTTATCCCTTCTGGTGTTAAATATTCCGGCCAACGTACTTCCGGAGGCAATGTCAATACTGTCTGCGTAAATCCAGCTGATGCTGATTTTGATCTCTCCCTATTCAGTGAGGTCCTATTGGTCGCCCGTCCTTTTTTCAATTCCGCACACTCCTTTTCCAACAGCGTTGCTGCTTCCTCTGTTTCCGTCAACCTCTGAGAAAGTTCCTTTACCTTCTTCTCCAAATACTCTTTTTGTGCTCTCCAATCTTCTGCTTTCTTATGAAAACTGAACAACTTTTCTTCTGTTCTTTTGTGGATTGCCGTCAAGGCTTGATCCGCTACCTCTAACGGTGACACAGCGCCTCCGGCGTTCGCCTGCCTCCACAATTCCTGAGCTTCTTCCCTGCTCGTACTCGCTTCGAACTGGTCAACTATTTTCCCAGTAAACAGTTCCACCTCTGACTGCATTGATTTCAATCTGTTCCTTACTTCCTCGTCTGGCGAAACCAAACTCACTGTTTGTTGCCCTAGTCCTTCTAATTCAGAACTAAATGTATCTGCCCATTCGTTGACCAGACTATTTACGTAGTCTGCGTAATTTTCCGCAAAATATTTTCCCTTGCCGTACTCAACTGCGTGAGGCAACAACAGTCCGTGATTATTGTTGAACTCTCTCCCCAGATCTTGCAACTGTGTTATTCGCTTGCGGTAATACACGTTGTCCTTACGTAAACCGCCGTCTTTCTTAAAGTTACGGACCAGCTTTTCAATCGTTTCGCCAATTTGCTCCTGCCTCAGCAGTAATCCTTGCGCCTCCTTCGTCATATCCCAAATGCCAGAACAGATGGCGTATCCCAATTACAAATAAAAATCCAATAGTTGTTAAAACTTGTTATTAACTTATCCCAATATTTTATTCCATCTTACTTATTGATAAATACAAATTTATTTTTAAAAAAAATATTCCACCGTAAATTCTATATACATATTCTGCTATACTTGTTTTTCATCACAAAGTTCTGCTGTCTACCCGCGTCCATTAAGTCCTTCCATCAATGCAAATTGGTCATTGACTTCCTCACAGCTAGTCCTTGATTTCCTCTCACCATCTTTAATACTCCAAAAATCCATGGAAAAGGCCATATATTTGTAAAAACCGAAATTGTATTTACAGGCAAAAGTGTCTTGATTCATTCCCGGAAATTTGAATCCATATTTAAAAATAAACCCGTAACGTATGCGCCACATAATAATAGCATTTAAATGTGTTCTTCAACATTGCTACGCAAATCGTAGTTTCCGAACTTCGAAAACTTTGATGCAACAACACGTGTTGTCTGCACCTCTTCACCTAATACCCTAAACTTAAAATGCCAAATATTTAAATCAATCTTTATTTTGATTTCAAAACAATATAAATTGAATCGCATAAATGTCCCTACCGACAAACAAACACAAATCCCCTATCATAACCGTACGAACCCTATACCGTGGCACGTTCTTTCCGAACCAAACCAACCGGTATACACAAGTTCGCAATTCAATAACGCAAAATCCGTGAATAAACAGACACGTCACACATTCCCCGAGAATGCTGAAACAAAATGTATTAAAAAGTATGAGCCTAATCTCAGTGGAACAACCCTATACAACCTGACCGTAAGTAAACATTTTTCTTTTGGATCGACCTATTGTCACCTAACCGCAGCGGCTAATCAGCCCCAATGCTGCTTCTTCTGCATGACCGGCGCAAAAGCGCCCACACGGCCACCGAAGAATCGTCGACAAAATTCACTTAGATACTAGAATGTCCTACTATAAGCATACTCACCATTTTTTTACCCTCCATTGAACTCCTTTGGGATGGTTATCCTGATGGTTTCCTGTTGGTGGATTCCCGCGTAGGAGTGCTCTTTTCCTGGCACTCGACGTTGGATCCTACCGGCTGCGCCAAAATGTTGGGGTATTGTCCTTGTTTGACGGGGGACGTCCTTCTGCTGCGCGCGTGTATCTGAAAAGCCTAAATCACTCTTTGTAAAAATCACTACATTACACTTTTAGTTTTTAAAATCACAAGCCTTTATTTCTTAGAATACTAACTCTTATATACTATTTGCAATTCACAATTACAATACAAAAACTGACCTTTCTGGTGTTCCAGTTTCGCACCTGTTAATTGGTGTCAGTTGGTCAAGCCAACTGACCTACGCCAATCTGAAATGTTGATGGTGCATTCTAACTTTGAATGCCATTCGGTGGCTCGACTGCAAAACTGTAGCACCCTAAAAGTTTACATAATAAGTATTACACAGGTAATATTAATTCTAAATACTCGCACCCTAAAAATATGTGCTTTCTTATGTAACTTTAGCACATGCTAATCACACAGAATGTGTGGCATCTGTTAGGAGTCGATGCTGTGAGACACTACGCGCTCACAACACAACAGTGACATGGTGTCCAAAACTCTCTGTGTGTTGACACCAAGTACTTCGTTTTGCCCTCGTTTACCGCTAAACCCACTCGCCTCGCTTCTCTCTCCAAGCCGGAAAATGCAGCACTCACGGCGCGGCTGTTATGGCCAATGATGTCAATATCATCAGCATACGCCAGAAACATGACACTCTTGTGGAAGATAGTGCCTGTGCGATTTAGATCTGCTGCGCGTACGATTTTTTCCAACATTAGATTGAAGAAAACACACGATAAGGAGTCACCTTGTCTCGCTCAGTAACAAACGGCTCGGACAAGTCATTACCGATTTTAAATGAGCTAGTGGTGGTGTTTAGCGTTATTTTACACAGCCGAATTAGCTTAGAAGGGACACCAAATTCAGACATAGCGGCGTACAGTTGACTCCTTACGGTGCTGTCGAATGCAACTTTGAAAAGGTGGTGTATGTCGATCTGCTTCTCTAGGGTTTTCTCCAGGATTTGGTGTAGTGTGAACATTCGGTAAAAGTTGTCTTTACCAGGTGTGAAGCCATACTGATAAGGTCCAATCAGTTCATTTGGCGATGAGCCTTTCACAGAGTACGATGGACAGGACCTTATATGCGATGTTCAGAAGGCTGTCCCCGTGATGTTCCCTTCTTGTGGATTGGGCAGAGCACACTTAAGCCCCACTTGCTGGACATGCATTCCTCCGACCATATTTTGCAGATGAGCATCAGCTCCGGCGGCTTTGTTGTATTTGAGCCGCCTAATAGCTAGCAAGACCTCGTCATAGTCGGGGGACGCTACTTCATCTTCGTCGTCCGCAACTGTGGGGTCGGGTTCATCTTCATTGTTATCATTAGCACTGTCGCCATTCAGCAGCTTCGAGAAGTGTTCCCTCCATAACGTGAGTATGCCCTGGGCATCCGTCACTAAATTCCCGTTTTCGTCTTTGCAGGAATTGGAATTGGCTCCGGTCTTAAAACCTTCCTTCTGGCGCCTCACACGTTCGTAGAATTTTCGAGCCATATTCCTGCTGCCAAACATCTCGATTTCCTCGCATTCTCTCTTTTCGGCGTCTCGTTTCTTTCGCCTAAAAAGACGCTTCTCTTCCCTTCTCTTCTCTCGATATCGCTCCTCGAGCGGCGTTGCGAGACTCTTCGTCATACCAGCTGTTTTTCTTCGGGCGGTGATAACCAATCACCTCTTCAGCGGCCGTGCGCATGGAGAGGGGAAAAAAGCGACCACTATGAGCAAATATTAAGATCAGGGGGAGAATCCGGCGGCATATTCCATATTGTTGCGATTGTAGCTTTGCGACGTCAAGCTTCCTCTGTGAGTTAGAGCGTATGTTTTTTGCCGCACTGAGGCGAGTGCGAACCTTAGCTACAACAATGTAATGGTCCGAGTCAATGTTGGCACCTCGGAGTGTGGCAAGCCTGTCGTCGACTGGGGTAAATCCCGGGACTTCATCTTGCAGTCGTTTGCTTACCACAAAACCTACACCAAGTCTGCGCTTCGTCGCATGACAGCTGCAGTAGATGTCACATGTAGCTTTTTTGAGCGTCCATGTCCCGTCTATCGCATCTCCTGGAGTGCGGTGACGTAAGCTTTATATTTTTCGAGGAAGTCATCCAGCTGGATAGAGGCAACTTCCCTATGAAGGGTGCGGACATTCCAGGTGCATATCCATAAATCGTGTTCCTTATAACGTTTGCGGGGGTTGTCGTCAACAGTTGTGCGGTATTTCATCCGAGGCTTCAATCTTATATTCACTGGAGTAATTTTTTTTTGATGTGGCGGGTTCCAAGCACAGCGCACAACCCTAAGCTAGGAATTTTTTTGTTTGGTGGTGGTAACCCACCTCGGGGGTATGGGCACTGCCGTTGGTACCTATAGTACTCTTCCGCCACTGTTCTTACATGCGAGACCCCACCTGGCCTCGCACATTTTGATGAATCCTTAAACCGAATATGTCAGAATGCACTCACCAAAGCTCCCTCTCTCGTTGGCCCTGACCAAAGATCCCACATGGGTTGGTTACCACATCTTCACCTAGGTTGCTCAGGTTACCAGGGTGCACCACGTGAAGGTGAGAATAGGAAGATTTAAGAGACATGACCCGTTAGTAGCAGGAAACCCTAACGTGAACCTGTCCCTCTTGGCCCTCTGAAAGTTTTGTGAAGTTTTTTGGGTTTGCCTTTAATCGTTACCACCATGGTAAAAGGGCTGCGGGTTTCCGCCACCGAGTACGGCTCTAACCACACAGTCTAATTTTTTTCTTTCTAGTCTGTTTCTTCATTAGTATTCGGTCGCCCTTATGAAATACTATTGGGTTTAGTATCTTGTTGCAGGCTTATCTAGCTTCTCCTTTAGCACGATCTTGGTCTTCAATAACAAAGTCCTGCCCTTGCTGCAGCTGATATTTCCGCATTTAATTTGGGTCATCAGCATTGCATATTGTCGCACATTTGCGCTTCAAATTTGCTGGCATGTTGAAATCAAATCCGTAGAGCATTATAAAAGGAGTTTATTTCATTGATTCATGTATAGTATTGCTATGTACGTGCATGGCCTTAGGCACTGATACCAGTTGGAGCCATCCTCTTTCGCGAAACTATGCAAGTATTCTACCAGCGGTCGATGACTGCGTTCTAATGACCCGTTAGCTTGCGGATGATAAAGGATAATATGTAATTTCTTAATCCCTAGCATTTTACACATTTCAGAAAATAATTCTGATACAAAATTTGAACCAACAGATTCGGTATGTTGTAACACGCTACAATCCCGCCAAACTGTATACAGTATCCACGTAAACTTTTTCAAATGCTAGTTTCGTTGTGTCTGTCAACACCATTGACGTCTTTGACAACCTGAAACTCTTGTTGCCATGAGATTTTGGACAATTCTTCAAATATTTTTATCTCTCTGAGCATCCCTTTTCAGGCATATACTCGTCTAATTCTCTCTTACGTTTTCCAAGACACCTGGTGCCCATCTAGAGGTGGATCATGGAAATCTTTCAGAACTCCCTGTAAATCTTTTTCTTTCTGGAGCCACTCTACCCTGCTGGCTGGCTGTTTGTCTGTTTCTTCATTCGTTTCTTTCACTCCTGTCGTTTCTGCGTCATCTACTGACCGTATCACATTGGTCTTCTCCCAGTCGGATTTTGCCTTTACTCTAATTTTAACTACGATTATTTTCTGCTTTTGTGGCATTCTGCTAAGTACATCTGCATTCAGGCTTGTATATGATTTCAAAATCATACCCAGACAACTTGTGTGCTGTTGACCTATTAATTTCCTGTAATTTTTCATTGTAAACTTTTATTACTTATTACATTTTCTTTATTATATTGTTCAGGTTAATTATATAAGAATAGAAAAATATATGTTACGATAAATGTGAAATTTATATCCATTGGTTTGGTTGCTACTCTCTATATATTTAGAAAGAAATACAAAAATTGGGACATTTGTTGTCCCATCCGGTTTTTCAATTTTGTGTATGTGTGAGTAAGTAAGCTTCATATTTTTTAACATTTATATCCACTTGGCGTTTACGTCGTCTTTCGCTAATGTAGTAGTTAAAGTTCTCGCTATTTTTATAGGTTGGAGCGATAGGTGCGAAAAGAAATCTTTTACGTCTAGGAGAATTATTACTCTCGACATCGCTGTTTCGGCTGCAATTGAAAAATTATTATTAATGAGAGGTTTGTAAAAGCCATCAGCTTTCTTGAAAGCTTTATAGTGATTAACGGAAAACTTTAATTGTATTGACATGGTGATAGTGAAATTATTTAGCCTCCACATGCAAAAATAAAACTTTCAAAAAAGTGCTAGACAAAAAAAATGCACATTTCAAATATTTGAATAATAATAAACGAATTATAAACGAAAATATAATGGAAATACGCGAAGAAATATAAATATATATATATATATATATATATATATATATATATATATATATATATATATATATATATATATAATATTGTAAATACTTCTTTCATACTCTCGCACGAACCCATATATCCGTTAATTCTTACATTTTATTTTATATATTTGTTAAGAAAGTTTTCCGTTTAACATCCTCCGATAGTTATCACGATATATCTTAATATATAAAATCGTTCGTGCGTAGGTACGTCTCGAAGGATCTCCGGAACCATAAAAGATATCATAACTAAATTTACAACATATATTTGTATCGTGGCCTGTGAGGTTATAGTATATATTTCATCCGCCAGGTGGCACCACAAAAGTTTTTTTTTCATACATGTCGTACAAACACTATACGTATACAACCACTGGAAATGATGGATATCCTTTGTATCGTAGACGATCGACTGAAGATGGTGGATATTCCTTTATGATGACTGCCAGAAATGATATAGAAATTGATAATAAATGGGTTGTACCATACTCCCCACTGTTATCCAAAAAATTTAAAGCTCATATTAATGTTGAATATTGCAGTTCAGTTAAGTCAATTAACTACATTTGTAAATATGTACATAAAGGTAGCGATATGGCCGTTTTCGCTGTAGAAGGTGTGAATGAAAATGATGAGGTTGCACGCTACCAAATGGGCAGATACATCAGCAGCAATGAAGCTGTATGGCCAATTCTTTCTTTCCCTATTCATGAAAGAGATCCAGTTGTCGTTCATTCGGCTATTCACCTCGAAAACGGCCAACGAGTATATTTTACTGAACAAAATGCAGCAGAACGAGCTGTTATTCAACCAACGACAACATTGACTGATTTTTTTCGTTTATGCCAACAACAAAATGATTATGGTCGATTTGCGAGAATATTGCTCTATGCTGAAGTTCCAACTTATTTCAAGTGGAATAAGTCGAGAAAAACATGGGAACCCCGTAAAAGAGGAAAAGCTGTTGCCGATTATCCAGGAAAATTTTGTACTAATGCATTAGGCCGACTATACACAGGTCATCCCAAACAGCGAGAATGCTTTTTTTACGATTGTTGTTAATTAATATTCCTGGACCAACATCGTTCGAATATTTGAAAACTGTAAATGGTCAACTACATACAACGTATCATGATTCATGCCGAGCAGTAGGATTATTAGAAGGAAATTTGTATTGGGATTTAACTGTTGCCGACGCTGCTGCCAGCTCAACGCCGCGCCAAATATGAATATTGTTTGCCATTTCATTAACAACATGCTATCCAACAAATCCAACTGAATTATGGGAAAAATAAAAGGATGCAATGAGTGAAGATATACTTCATGCGCTTCGTACAATTCGTGTAGATCTTAGTTTAGATTTCACGCCAGAAATATATAATGAAGCTTTAATCAAACTGGAAGATTTATACATGAATATTTCGAATGAATCACTCATGAAATTGGGAACGCCATCCCCCAATCGACCAGCAAGTGATTTGTTTAACCGAGATATGCAACGTGAACAATCATACAATATTGATCAGTTGGTTGAATATGTTCAAACAAATGAACCAAAATTATTACCAGAGAAAAAAAGAATTTTCACTACAAATATGCATGCAGTCGCTGCTGAAGAAGGTGGTTTATTATTTTTGGAAGCGGAACTGGAAAGACGTTTTTAATTTCCCTTCTATTAGCACAAATACGTTCTGAAAGTAAAATTGCTTTGGGCATCGCATCATCTGGAATTGCTGCGACATTATTAGACGGAGGCAGAACAGCACATTCTGCACTGAAATTGCCATTAAATATACAAACGAATGAAAATGCTGTATGCAATATTAAAAAGCATTCCAGTATGGGTAAAGTACTATCAAGCTGCCACATCTGGGATGAGTGTACAATGGCACACAAATATTCATTGGAAGCACTAAATCGTACATTGCAAGATTTGAAAGGTAATGAAAGACTTTTCGGTGGTGCTCTCATTTTGTTGTCTGGAGATTTCCGTCAAACACTACCAGTTATACCACGATCGACCTATGCAGATGAGATCAATGCATGTTTAAAATCATCATCATTGTGACGCAGCGTTCATAAAATGAAATTAACAACCAATATACGTATCTAAATTCAAAATGATCCAACTGCTGCACGCTTTTCTAAACAATTGCTTGATATTGGTTATGGAAAAATTGCTATAGACCGCTATTGCTGGCTTAAACTCGAGGAAAGCCCCAGGTAATGACAAAATCAGTAATAAGATGCTTTTAGAACTGCCCCGTATAGTAAGAAAAATAATTCTTTTAATTTTTAATGCTATATTACGCCTCAAACAGTATCCTACTGAATGGAAGGTTACGTTGATTACCATGACACCTAAGCCCGGAAAAGACCATACGAACGAGCAGAATCTTATAGACCTATTAGCCTATTATCTAATATGTCAAAACTATTTGAACAACTACTTATGAGCAAGCTGACCCCCATACTAATTGAGAATGGATGAATTCCAGATCATCAATTTGGATTCAGAAGAAAACATAGCACTATTGAACAATTACATAGACTTCTAAACGTAGTTAGAAAAACGTTCGAAGAAAAGAAATATTGTTCTGCCCTCTTCATTGACGTTTCCCAGGCTATTGATAAAGTATGGCATGAAGGTTTAATTTTGAAATTAAAGCAAAACTTACCCGCAAACACTCATAAGCTATTTAAAAACTATTTAACTGGACGAAAATTTATCATTAAAGAAGGTAATTTTCTGACCACACCTCAACCGATTCAAACAGGAGTTCTCCAAGGCAGCATTTTGGGTCCTATCTTATATTTGATATACGCCTCTGATATGCCAATAAGCAATAATATCCACGTATCAACATTCGCTGATGATACAGCTTTCCTAAGCGTCCACGAAAATCCTCAAGAAGCATCCCGCAAATTACAGGAATATATATCTCTGTTGGAAAAATGGCTACAACAATGGAGGATAAAGGTGAACGAACAAAAATGTGTACATATTACATTTAAATTGCGCAGGGAAACATACCCGCCTATCCATATCCACACCCAGACTATACCGCAACACAGCGAGGTTAAATACCTCGGTAATCATCTTGATCGTCGATTAACATGGAAAACCCACATAGAAGCAAAGTTGATCCAAATGAAACTAAAAATAGTTAAAATTAACTGGCTTACTGGGAGAAATTCTACACTAAGTCTAGACTGTAAACTTCTACTATACGACTCGATTCTAAAACCAATATGGTGCTACGAGATTCAGCCATGGGGTACTGCCTCAGCGTCAAATATTGAGAAAATTCAAATGCGACAAAATAAAATCCTCCGAATGATTACAGCCGCTCCGTGGTATGTCAAAAATTCGTGCATTCACAAAGATCTAAACGATGGTAAAAAATGTGTTTTCAGAACATGTGACAACGTACGAGTATATAAAGAAGCTTGAGTTCCACCCAAATCCACTGGCCCGCAATATTCTTAATCCTTCTCACACTCGGCTGAGAAGGAAGGACACCCTTGCTCTCAGCCGATTAGGTGAGACGTGAAAGACATTCACAGAAGCAATCGTAGAAACTATATTTTTTCGTCTAGCATTGGCTGGACTTAATAATAAACAGATTTAGAGTTAGGATTTGACTACTTATTGTTAGTCCAATTAATATTGAAGATACAATAAATAATAAATGAGAAAAAAAATAGATCCGATAAAACAAACAGTAAGACTTCCAGATGATTTTTGCAATATTATGGATTCAAGAGATTCATTAATTGAAAATGTCTTTCCTAATCTTCGAGCAAACATCAATAATCTTAAATGGTTGAGCGAACGCACGATATTAGCTGGTAAAAAGGTTTATTTTGATGCTACAAATATACAAATCCAAAACATGTTGGAAAGTGAATTATTTTCATTTAAATCAATTGATACAGTGGTGGATGAAAATGAAGCCGTTAATTTCCCAATAGAATTTCTAAATTCTTTGGATTTACCAGGTCTTCCGTCACATAATTTACAATTGAAAGTTGGTTCCCCAATCATTTTGTTACGAAATCTCAATGCGACAAAACTTTGTAACGGAACGAGATTAGTTATTAAAAAACTTGCCGGACACGTTATTGAGGCAACTATCATTAATGGAAACTTCAAAGGGGAACATGTTTTATTGCCACGAATTCCAATGATTCCAATAGATGCACCAATACAATTTAAAAGACTGCAGTTCCCGGTTTGTTTAGCTTTTGTCATGACCATCAACAAAGCACAAGGCCAGTCAATGCAAATCTGTGGTTTAGGTTTAGAGAATTCGTGCTTCTCCCATGGACAGCTATATGTAGCCTGTTCACGCGTTGGTAAACCCACCGATTTATTTTTTTATGCCGAAAATGAAGAAACAAGAAATATCGTGCACAGATTAGCATTACAATAATTTATTATTTTATTTGTTTTCAATAAAAATTTTTATACTTTAAAATTAACTCAAACATTTTTTTTTTTTTACATTTATTAAAAAAAAAATATAGGCAAAACAACGATGCCGGGTTATCTAGTTCTTCTATAAAATAGCAAGTGTTTAAACGAATAGCATTATGTTTATATATTTAAATCTATTTATACTCTATGATACCAAAAGCAGATCCGAGTACAGAGAACGTTTATATATCATATAATCATAAATATATAATATGGTATGATAAATCATATATTTTCTCTTGAAATGGAAGAGCTATTCTGACTATGAAAAACGCTGTTTTTTCTATCTTTGATATGCCTTAATAAAATAAGATGAATTTTGGGAGGATGCTGGAGAAGTAACTGAACAATCCTCCACAGAATCCGTCCAGCATTTCTAGTTAGCAATTGTCAAGGTTTTCTCTTAGACCATTCGTTCAATGTTGGGGATTCCAATGCATGAAGAGCTTCGTGAGGATCAAATAATCATGCAAATAGTTATTATGCTCGTTACACTGATGCTAGGGTTCACCGAATCTCATATTAAGTCATGGAGAATCGGCGCTTTCAGGTTTGAAAATAATCTAAGACCACATCTGAACTCACTATCACCAACGATAACTGTTGGTTTTCGATGGTGCATCAATAAAAAAATTGTAGCATGTGGATCGACACCGAAACACCGAAAATCATTCAATTTTTCCACTAAAATAAATTTGTGTACTTCTTTAACTAACGAAACACAATTAGGGCTGTGTGATTAAACGATTATTGAAGTTTAAAAAGGTGCACATAAACTTTTCGGGCACCATACGTACATATAATTGGTATTCACTTTACAAAAACCAATTTAGCTATGTTGAGTGAACAAAATTAATGTAATATGGTCTTAGTAATTACTATTTTGTTCAGTTCCTGCGAAAGTATCATATTAGATGGGGGTATTTTATACGCCGATAAATAAGTTTATAAGTTTAATAAAATTAAATTAAATTATTAGTTAACTTACAGTGATTGTTTCAATTTAATAGATTCTTGATCCATGCGAGCGATCTTTTCTTCTTGCTTCACTCGTAGCATTTGACTTCGTTCATTGCTCTCATCCAATAACTTTATCATGTGCTCTTGGCGCGCAATCTCTATTTGTTTGTTAGATAATGTTGCGAAGAGATTTCTAAATTCTTCAGATTTGGTACGCAACTCAATATTGAGCTTTCGGAGTATAATTGGAGCTTAGTTCACCCATACCTCATTAATAATATTATTTTTTTCAGCCAATTGCACGAGTATTTCTTTTATTTGAATGCGTTGAGCGGTGTCGTTGGACTGAAGAGAATTGATAAGTTCACTGCGTACCTCAAGTAAGTGTTGATCCCGCTCAATATGTTTCTCCAATTGAGTTACCGTAAATGATTCTTTGGCTAGCTCCACTTTCACTTTTTCTAGTTCGCGACACTTATCGCAATCACTTTGTAATATTGTGAGCTTGATTTTTGGAAAAAAAGTTAGTTTTGTGAATGAAAACCACAATGAAATAGTATAAGTACCAACAAATTAATTATTACCAATTATTATCAATATTTTAATGTAGTGTACACTTTCAAGTAGTTTTACATTTAGCGCACACAGCTATGAAAATGTTGTGAAAGATTTAAGCTGCTATAAAAACTCTAAATTGACTCAGATAAAAGAACACTCACTTTGGCTTTTACACTCATTTGTATTGAGCTTCGTAGTGCAATTCAGAAAAATTTTATGATCTTTTCTTTCGTCCTCGTATTGCAGACCAAGAAGAAAATGTGTACCGTTTGCAATACGACATTAATAAACTCATATATACTGAAACAGAAAGAATACACTAGAATCTTCTCAAAACTTCTTTCGAAATATAGGGAATATACTAGACTGTTCTAATTCAACACACAAGAGATATATAAGCCACCACACAATCTATATGTAAAAGCATATTATACGAACTTCTCAAAACTCCTTTCGAAGTGTAGGGAACATTCTAGTACTTTCTATTCAACACAGGAGAGGTACGTACGCCACTGTTGTGAGTTAGAATCAAGCTACCTACGCGTAGTTGATTCACGGCAACGACTCCTATTAAATTCATTAAGAGAGCACATATTTTTAGGTTGCAAATATTGTAAATAGTAGTATTTATGCTTTAATTATGATGTAAACTTTTAGGGTGTCGCAGTTCCGCAGTCAAGCTGACGAGGGCCATTTAGAATGCACGCTTGTGCAAGGGGCATTTAGAATGCACCGACAACACTTTTACTTTTAGTAGGTCAGTTGGCTTGACTAACTGACACCAAATAAAAATTGCGTAACTGGAACACCAGAAAAGTCAAGACGTAGACTGTAATGTTTATTTGTAAATAGTATATAAGAACTAGTATTTTAAGAATAAAGCCTCTTGTCGTTTTTTACAAACAAACTAGTGCGTATCATTTATTGTGTGGAAAAGTGCTAGGTTTTGGGTACACGCGCGCTCAGGAGAGGCAGCGACAAGGACGTTCCCGACAACAAGCAGAAAAGGACCCCAACATTTTGGCGCAGCCGGTAGGATCCAACGTCGATTGCCAGGAAAAGAGCACTCCTACGCGGGAATCCACCAACAGGAAACCATTAGGACAACCATCTCAAAGGAGTTCAATGGAGGGAGCTAGGATATTGGTGAGTATGCTCATATTAGGATACTCTAGTATTTAAGTGAATTTTGTCGACGATTATTCGGTGGCCGTGTGGGCGCTTTTGCGGCATGCAGAAGAAGCAGGATCGGGGTTGATTCGCAAAAATTGTTAATGGTCAGGTTGAATAGGTATGTTTCACTGAGAGTAGGCTCATATTTTTGCTTACTTCTTATTTCAGCATTCTCGGGGGGTGTGAAACGTGTGAAAGTGTTTCTAGAGGAAACGAATTTCCTCGCGGGTTACTAACCCCTATTGTATTGCGAACTTGAGCATACCGGTTGGTTTGGTTCGGAAAGAACGTGCCACGGTATAGGGTTCATGCTTTCATAATAGGGGATGGTGTTTTTAAGCTCATTTCGCGGGACTAGAGTTTGATTCTCTTGTCCGTGTCAAGTGCTGGAATAAAATTAGGTTCACTTTTTGGGGGCGTTGCGAGTATTTGATTGGCAGCGCGTTTCGTGGCAGCGATTAAGATATATTAAATTTCGGTTCGTATATTAAAATTGGATATTGAAAACATTTAAATGCTATTATTACGTGGCGCATACGTTACGGGTTTATTTTTAAATATGCATTCAAATTTCCGGGAATGAATCAAGACACTTTTGCCTGTAAATCAAATTTCGGTTTTTACAAACATGTGGCCTTTTCTATAGATTTTTCGGAGTATTAAAGATGGTGAAAGGAAATCAAGGAGTATCTGTGAGGAAGTCAAGAACCAATTTGCACTGATGGAAGGACTTAATGGACGCCGTTAGACAGCGGATTTCAAACTTGAGATGGAGGATAAGTAAAGAAAGAATATAAACATAGAATTTACGGTGGAATATTTTTTTTAAATAAATTTGTATTTATCAATAAGTCAGATGGAATAAAATATTGGAATAAGTTGATAAAAAGTGTTAACAATTATTGAGTTTTATTTTTAATTGGGATACGCGACCTGTTCTGGCATTTGGGATGTAAAAATGGATGAAGATTTTTTCTTGAGATTGGGTTGTTCAACGGGATATTTATTGAACTAGGCATAGTCCATGGGACTCTCGAAAGAAGTGAAAGAGTTGCTGAAATCCCAGGAAGTGGTGGGTAAAGAGGTCCAGAGGTTGGTTTCAAACTTCAGGAAGGACCGGAAGGATGTTAAAAACGTGAAGTACTAACACAAACGCATAACAGAGTTTCGAGGCTTGGTGGATAAATTTAACAGCAACCACGCAAAATTGCTGCCGAACAAGGACGTCTGTAGGGACGACGAGTACTTTGCGACGGGTTTTCATGGATATGTGGAGAATTTAGTGTCAGCGTGGCTTAAAGTATTCGAGTCGGAATTGGCAACGATTGAAGCACCGAGTGGGTCTCCGTTGAAGAGAAAGGAGGACGCACAGGATGAGTTAAGAACAGTTAGAACGGAGGTGGATCTTTTCACCGAGAGGGTATTCGAGCAGTTCGCAGCAAGTACGAGCAGGGAAGAAGCTCAGGAATTGTGGAAACAGGCGAACGCTAGAGGAGCTGTGTCACCATTAGAAGTAGCGGATCAAGCCTGGACGGCAATCCAAAAAAGGACAGAAGAAAAGTTGTTCAAATTTCATGAGAAAACAGAAGATTTGAGAGCACAAAAAGAGTATCTCGAGAATAGGGTAAAGGAACTTTCTCGGAGATTGACGCAGACAGAGGGAGCAGCATCGCTGTTGGAAAAGGAGTGTGCGGAATTAAAAAGAGGACGGGCTACCAATAGGACCTCACCGAAAAAGGAGAGATCAAAATCAGCATCGGCTGGATTTACACAGACAGTATTGACATTGCCTCCGGAAGTTCGCTGGTCGGAATATTTAACAACAGAAGGGATAAGCCGCATGGTAAAGCCAAGATTAGTTTTTAGTAAAGAAAGGCAAGCTGAATTTTTGTTTGGCGCATCTGAAATCGGTGTGGAGCCATTTCCTCCGGAAAGTCCGATAAATAATAAAAATCAGGTATATCCGCCAAACGACCCAGAAGCAGTAACAGTGCAGCAAAGTCTCGATACAGTGGACAGTAAGAAAAAAATACAACGCTCAAGTTTTACCAGCCATAAGTAAAACAAGAATAAGTAAAATGGGTATCGAAGATATCTCCATGACCGTGTTTACTGGTGCTGAGTCGCGGTATTTAAGATCGGAGGTTCATCGATTTATCCAGGGGTGTGAACTAGCAAATTCGTCCTGACGAATTGCAAGACTTTTTCGATTGTGTGAAACAGAGGTTGTTTGGAGATGCGTACAATCTAGTTTTGCCAAAAAACATTATTAGCGCGGAACAATTGTATACGTTAATAAAGAAAACGTACTTGAAAACGAGAACGAGTGGTAGGCAGCGACCAAATTGAAGTTCCAGATGTGAACCAAGGATAGGCAACACCCAACAGGGGTTGAAATGCTTCTCATGTGGACGAATGGGACATCGGGCAGCGGAATGCAGGGATAGACAGTTCCAACAAAGGAACCAGGGGAAACTTCCAGCGGCCTAGTCGAGGCCAGTAGACTGGAAAGCCAAAAGAAAGGAAGTAACAGTTAGGCCGGAGGTACGTGTGACTGGTAATGTAGGAATTACAGTACAGGAGAGGGAGGAGCAAGAGGCTCTCCAATACCACGTACCGAGTAACGTAAGAACAATGGTTCAAGAAACGGAGGAGCAAGAGTCTCTCCGGGAAAAATTTTTTGATTGCGTGTTGATTTGGGTAACTGTGATGATTCTAGTACTTAGATTAAGTTTTAATAAGGTTAGAGAATATAGGCCAATCGCCGCGTACGTGGTACGAGGATGTATAGTTAAGATATTCACGGTAATTTTGAGGGA
Source organism: Clusia tigrina (assembly GCA_920105625.2). Taxonomy (NCBI): domain Eukaryota; kingdom Metazoa; phylum Arthropoda; class Insecta; order Diptera; family Clusiidae; genus Clusia; species Clusia tigrina. Next base: position 138,255,059 of record OV050030.1, on the reverse strand, counting down.
GTATAGGATTGTAAGGGATAACTGTGGTGCATGGAGAAAACAATTTGAAGAGTTAGGAAGTAGATACGCGTCCATTTTGGACTCAAAAGGGCGTCGTTTCGTTGTGAGCAGGATAGGAGATGCTTTTATCGAGATACCCTGCAAAGAGGCAGCTAGTGGAAAGCTAGTGCTTTTGGTAGACTCAGGGGCGGACACCAGCCTCGTAAAATCTAGTGTTTTACGGAAAGGACTAGTTGTTAACCCAAAAGATGTAAGAACACTCAATGGAGCGTTCGGAGGATGCATCAGGACATTGGGGTCGCTCAGAATAGGGCACAGTGATGTTAAAGGCATGAGTTTTAGGGTGCATGCAGTGGAATTGGATAGGGAAGGTATCCCGGCCGATGGGATAATTGGCCGTGATAATCTCTGGGCCGCACCATACTGGATGCGCTAGAAAAGCAGTTATCATTTTATGATGATAATAAGAATAGAATGCTTATTCTTCCATTAAAGTCATGGCAGGAAGGAACCGTGAATAGGGTTAAGAATTGTATGGAGGTAGTGAATGCAAGGTCAACTAGAGTAGTTACTATCCATGTAAATACGAGACTTAGGACTGTTGTTTTGCACAAGCAGCAGCTAGCGGAGGGTGTATATATGGGAGAAACCATAACGCACGTTGACAAGGGTAAGGTGTACGCTTGCATATTCAACGCATCAGAAAAGGACTACCTGATGGATGAGGATTTTAGGCCTAAGTTCACTAGTTGCGATAATTTTAAGGAACCGAATTATGGATCGGTTAATCAGATTAAGCAGGTAGATATAAGGAAAAGAATGGATAGAGTGCTAGAATCTCTGAAGTTAGACCCAAGCGTAAATTTAGAAGAGACGGCATCGATAGAAGCCATTTGTAGGTCATTCCATGACATATTTTTGCTGGAAGGAGACCAGCTAACGTATACACCAGAAGTAGAGCATGAAATACCTACTAGAATGGATCAACCACCAATTAACCAGAAACAGTACAGATTGCCATAAGCTCACAAAGATGAGGTAAATAGGCAAGTGGAAGGAATGTTAAAGGATAACATAATATCACCGAGCATCTCGCCTTGGAACTCACCAATAATTTTGGTACCAAAGAAGGGAGGTGCTCAGGGTCAGAAGAAGTGGAGAATGGTCGTTGATTTTAGGAAATTGAACGACGCCACTATCAAACAAGTGTTCCCGATACCAAGGATAGATGAAATTTTGGATCAATTGGGACACAGTAGATATTTTTCTACACTAGATTTAGCGAGTGGCTACCACCAAGTTCTGGTGGATACCAAAGATAAGCAGAAAACCGCGTTCAGCAACGGTTTAGGGCATTATGAGTTTAATAGAATGCCGTTTGGATTAACAGGAGCACCGGCTACCTTCCAACGGTTGATGAGCCATGTGCTAACAGGCTTGCAAGGGTTAGATTGTTTTGTGTATCTGGATGATATTGTAATTTATGGGAAGAACTTGCAGCAGCATTCGCAACGCTTGTGCAAGGTGCTCCAGAAATTACGAGAACACAATTTGAAATTGAACACGGAGATGTGTCAGTTTTTGCGAAGAGAGGTGGTTTATTTAGGCCATCATTGCTCAGAAGCACGAGCACTGCCTGACCCGCCGAAGGTGGAATGCGTTAAAAATTTACCGATTCCGAGAAATAGAAAGGAAGTGCAAGCATTCCTAGGACTAGTGAACTATTATAGAAAGTTCGTGGAGGGACTAGCCGGAATTGCGTTGCCAGTAAATAAGGAAAAAGAATCTGAATGCGGACGCACTCAGCAGAGTACCGCAGGCACAGAAGGTATCAGTAGTGCAAACGAGAGCCAAAGCACCATCAGATAAGGAAAAGGTTGAGAGAATGCAAGGAGATTAAATTGATGCTACAAGAGATGTTAGCAATGCGGGTTTCGATGCCAATGAACAAACAGCCAGTAATGTGGAATGGCTGGAGGATAAAAAAGATATCCAGGCTGTGTTAGAGGGTTTTCATGATTCACCCCTAGGTGGACTCCCGGGATTCTGGAAAACCCACGACGGAATTATGCGAGTGTACGGATAGAAAGTTCGTAGAAGGACTAGCCGGAATTGCGTTGCCAGTGAATAAGTTGCTACGAAAAGAAGCAAAGTTCGAATGGACAGAGAGATATCAGCAAGCATTCGAGAGTCTAAAGGAAATAATTAGCTCGCCACCAATTTTGGCGCACCCCGACTTTGGGCAAACTTTTTTGTTGACCACTGATGCTACCAATGAAGCATTAGGGGAAGTCGGCAATGACCGAAAAATAGCATTCGCAAGCAGGGCGCTTAGTGATACGGAGAAAAGATACTCTACGATAGAGAAGGAATTTCTAGCCATAGTGTGGGCTACGAAGAATTTTAGGGCATATCTGCTAGGATGCCCGTTTAAGATATACACTGATCACCAGCCGTTGAGGGGCATAGCCAATTTGAAAGACCAAATGTCTAGGCTAGCCAGATTCAGACACAAGTTGTCTGAATATGATTTTGAAATCATATACAAGCCTGGGGAAAAGAATCTGAATGCGGCCGCACTCAGCAGAGAACCGCAGGCACAGAAAGTATCAGTATAGGGGATAAGGAGATAAACTTGATACTACAAGAGATGTTAGCAATGCGGGTTTCGATGCCAATGAACAAACAGCCAGCAATGTGGAATGGCTGGAGGATAAAAAAGATATCCAGGCTGTGTTAAAGGGTTTTCATGATTCACCCCTAGGTGGACACCAGGGATTCTGGAAAACCCATGACATAATTAGGCGAGTGTACGGTTGGAAAGGTATGCTCAAAGACATTAAAAAATATGGAAAGAGCTGTCCAAAGTGCCAGGCCAACACAATTTCAAGGCTAACAAAGATGCCAATGGTGTTAACTGACACACCAAAACAGCCATTTGATAAAGTTCATATGGATATTGTAGGTATTCTACCTGAGACAGTTTCGGGAAACAAGTACATATTGACGTTCCAAGATGATTTCTCAAAGTATATGGTGTGCGTGGCTATACCCGATGCTGAAGCAAGTACGGTGGCCCAGGCATTCTTTGATGAAATTATAGCACGGTACAACATGCCTAAGGTTTTGATAACCGACAATGGTTCAAATTTTGTGTCAAAACTATTCTCAGAAACGTGTATAATGCTGGGAATCAAGAAATTGCATATAACACCATATCATCCACAGGCGAATGGCTCATTGGAACGCAGTCATCGAACTCTGGCCGAGTACTTGCGCAGTTTTGCCAAGGAAGACGGGTGATCAAGTACTCATTAAAAAGCAGGCTAGGAGAAACCAATTCTCACCTGTTTGGATAGGTCCGTATGTAGTAGCACAGATCCGTAGCCCAGTTACAACAGTCGTAACAATTAAGGGTAAAAATAAAAAGCTACATAATAATTTATTGAAATTGTTCAACATTAGGACTTAATGGACGCCGTTAGACAGCGGATTTCAAACTTGAGATGGAGGATAAGTAAAGAAAGAATATAAACATAGAATTTACGGTGGAATATTTTTTTAAAATAAATTTGTATTTATCAATAAGTCAGATGGAATAAAATATTGGAATAAGTTGATAAAAAGTGTTAACAATTATTGAGTTTTATTTTTAATTGGGATACGCGACCTGTTCTGGCATTTGGGATGTAAAAATGGATGAAGATTTTTTCTTGAGATTGGGTTGTTCAACGGGATATTTATTGAACTAGGCATAGTCCATGGGACTCTCGAAAGAAGTGAAAGAGTTGCTGAAATCCCAGGAAGTGGTGGGTAAAGAGGTCCAGAGGTTGGTTTCAAACTTCAGGAAGGACCGGAAGGATGTTAAAAACGTGAAGTACTAACACAGACGCATAACAGAGTTTCGAGGCTTGGTGGAAAAATTTAACAGCAACCACGCAAAATTGCTGCCGAACAAGGACGTCTGTAGGGACGACGAGTACTTTGCGACGGGTTTTCATGGATATGTGGAGAATTTAGTGTCAGCGTGGCTTAAAGTATTCGAGTCGGAATTGGCAACGATTGAAGCACCGAGTGGGTCTCCGTTGAAGAGAAAGGAGGACGCACAGGATGAGTTAAGAACAGTTAGAACGGAGGTGGATCTTTTCACCGAGAGGGTATTCGAGCAGTTCGCAGCAAGTACGAGCAGGGAAGAAGCTCAGGAATTGTGGAAACAGGCGAACGCTAGAGGAGCTGTGTCACCATTAGAAGTAGCGGATCAAGCCTGGACGGCAATCCAAAAAAGGACAGACGAAAAGTTGTTCAAATTTCATGAGAAAACAGAAGATTTGAGAGCACAAAAAGAGTATCTCGAGAATAGGGTAAAGGAACTTTCTCGGAGATTGACGCAGACAGAGGGAGCAGCATCGCTGTTGGAAAAGGAGTGTGCGGAATTAAAAAGAGGACGGGCTACCAATAGGACCTCACCGAAAAAGGAGAGATCAAAATCAGCATCGGCTGGATTTACACAGACAGTATTGACATTGCCTCCGGAAGTTCGCTGGTCGGAATATTTAACAACAGAAGGGATAAGCCGCATGGTAAAGCCAAGATTAGTTTTTAGTAAAGAAAGGCAAGCTGAATTTTTGTTTGGCGCATCTGAAATCGGTGTGGAGCCATTTCCTCCGGAAAGTCCGATAAATAATAAAAATCAGGTATATCCGCCAAACGACCCAGAAGCAGTAACAGTGCAGCAAAGTCTCGATACAGTGGACAGTAAGAAAAAAATACAACGCTCAAGTTTTACCAGCCATAAGTAAAACAAGAATAAGTAAAATGGGTATCGAAGATATCTCCATGACCGTGTTTACTGGTGCTGAGTCGCGGTATTTAAGATCGGAGGTTCATCGATTTATCCAGGGGTGTGAACTAGCAAATTCGTCCTGACGAATTGCAAGACTTTTTCGATTGTGTGAAACAGAGGTTGTTTGGAGATGCGTACAATCTAGTTTTGCCAAAAAACATTATTAGCGCGGAACAATTGTATACGTTAATAAAGAAAACGTACTTGAAAACGAGAACGAGTGGTAGGCAGCGACCAAATTGAAGTTCCAGATGTGAACCAAGGATAGGCAACACCCAACAGGGGTTGAAATGCTTCTCATGTGGACGAATGGGACATCGGGCAGCGGAATGCAGGGATAGACAGTTCCAACAAAGGAACCAGGGGAAACTTCCAGCGGCCTAGTCGAGGCCAGTAGACTGGAAAGCCAAAAGAAAGGAAGTAACAGTTAGGCCGGAGGTACGTGTGACTGGTAATGTAGGAATTACAGTACAGGAGAGGGAGGAGCAAGAGGCTCTCCAATACCACGTACCGAGTAACGTAAGAACAATGGTTCAAGAAACGGAGGAGCAAGAGTCTCTCCGGGAAAAATTTTTTGATTGCGTGTTGATTTGGTTAACTGTGATGATTCTAGTACTTAGATTAAGTTTTAATAAGGTTAGAGAATATAGGCCAATCGCCGCGTACGTGGTACGAGGATGTATAGTTAAGATATTCACGGTAATTTTGAGGGAGTATAGGATTGTAAGGGATAACTGTGGTGCATGGAGAAAACAATTTGAAGAGTTAGGAAGTAGATACGCGTCCATTTTGGACTCAAAAGGGCGTCGTTTCGTTGTGAGCAGGATAGGAGATGCTTTTATCGAGATACCCTGCAAAGAGGCAGCTAGTGGAAAGCTAGTGCTTTTGGTAGACTCAGGGGCGGACACCAGCCTCGTAAAATCTAGTGTTTTACGGAAAGGACTAGTTGTCAACCCAAAAGATGTAAGAACACTCAATGGAGCGTTCGGAGGATGCATCAGGACATTGGGGTCGCTCAGAATAGGGCACAGTGATGTTAAAGGCATGAGTTTTAGGGTGCATGCAGTGGAATTGGATAGGGAAGGTATCCCGGCCGATGGGATAATTGGCCGTGATAATCTCTGGGCCGCACCATACTGGATGCGCTAGAAAAGCAGTTATCATTTTATGATGATAATAAGAATAGAATGCTTATTCTTCCATTAAAGTCATGGCAGGAAGGAACCGTGAATAGGGTTAAGAATTGTATGGAGGTAGTGAATGCAAGGTCAACTAGAGTAGTTACTATCCATGTAAATACGAGACTTAGGACTGTTGTTTTGCACAAGCAGCAGCTAGCGGAGGGTGTATATATGGGAGAAACCATAACGCACGTTGACAAGGGTAAGGTGTACGCTTGCATATTCAACGCATCAGAAAAGGACTACCTGATGGATGAGGATTTTAGGCCTAAGTTCACTAGTTGCGATAATTTTAAGGAAACGAATTATGGATCGGTTAATCAGATTAAGCAGGTAGATATAAGGAAAAGAATGGATAGAGTGCTAGAATCACTGAAGTTAGACCCAAGCGTAAATTTAGAAGAGACGGCATCGATAGAAGCCATTTGTAGGTCATTCCATGACATATTTTTGCTGGAAGGAGACCAGCTAACGTATACACCAGAAGTAGAGCATGAAATACCTACTAGAATGGATCAACCACCAATTAACCAGAAACAGTACAGATTGCCATAAGCTCACAAAGATGAGGTAAATAGGCAAGTGGAAGGAATGTTAAAGGATAACATAATATCACCGAGCATCTCGCCTTGGAACTCACCAATAATTTTGGTACCAAAGAAGGGAGGTGCTCAGGGTCAGAAGAAGTGGAGAATGGTCGTTGATTTTAGGAAATTGAACGACGCCACTATCAAACAAGTGTTCCCGATACCAAGGATAGATGAAATTTTGGATCAATTGGGACACAGTAGATATTTTTCTACACTAGATTTAGCGAGTGGCTACCACCAAGTTCTGGTGGATACCAAAGATAAGCAGAAAACCGCGTTCAGCAACGGTTTAGGGCATTATGAGTTTAATAGAATGCCGTTTGGATTAACAGGAGCACCGGCTACCTTCCAACGGTTGATGAGCCATGTGCTAACAGGCTTGCAAGGGTTAGATTGTTTTGTGTATCTGGATGATATTGTAATTTATGGGAAGAACTTGCAGCAGCATTCGCAACGCTTGTGCAAGGTGCTCCAGAAATTACGAGAACACAATTTGAAATTGAACACGGAGATGTGTCAGTTTTTGCGAAGAGAGGTGGTTTATTTAGGCCATCGTTGCTCAGAAGCACGAGCACTGCCTGACCCGCCGAAGGTGGAATGCGTTAAAAATTTACCGATTCCGAGAAATAGAAAGGAAGTGCAAGCATTCCTAGGACTAGTGAACTATTATAGAAAGTTCGTGGAAGGACTAGCCAGAATTGCGTTGCCAGTAAATAAGGAAAAAGAATCTGAATGCGGACGCACTCAGCAGAGTACCGCAGGCACAGAAGGTATCAGTAGTGCAAACGAGGGCCAAAGCACAATCAGATAAGGAAAAGGTTGAGAGAATGCAAGGAGATTAAATTGATGCTACAAGAGATGTTAGCAATGCGGGCTTCGATGCCAATGAACAAACAGCCAGTAATGTGGAATGGCTGGAGGATAAAAAAGATATCCAGGCTGTGTTAGAGGGTTTTCATGATTCACCCCTAGGTGGACTCCCGGGATTCTGGAAAACCCACGACAGAATTAGGCGAGTGTACGGATAGAAAGTTCGTAGAAGGACTAGCCGGAATTGCGTTGCCAGTGAATAAGTTGCTACGAAAAGAAGCAAAGTTCGAATGGACAGAGAGATATCAGCAAGCATTCGAGAGTCTAAAGGAAATAATTAGCTCGCCACCAATTTTGGCGCACCCCGACTTTGGGCAAACTTTTTTGTTGACCACTGATGCTACCAATGAAGCATTAGGGGAAGTCGGCAATGACCGAAAAATAGCATTCGCAAGCAGGGCGCTTAGTGATACGGAGAAAAGATACTCTACGATAGAGAAGGAATTTCTAGCCATAGTGTGGGCTACGAAGAATTTTAGGGCATATCTGCTAGGATGCCCGTTTAAGATATACACTGATCACCAGCCGTTGAGGGGCATAGCCAATTTGAAAGACCAAATGTCTAGGCTAGCCAGATTCAGACACAAGTTGTCTGAATATGATTTTGAAATCATATACAAGCCTGGGGAAAAGAATCTGAATGCGGCCGCACTCAGCAGAGAACCGCAGGCACAGAAAGTATCAGTATAGGGGATAAGGAGATAAACTTGATACTACAAGAGATGTTAGCAATGCGGGTTTCGATGCCAATGAACAAACAGCCAGTAATGTGGAATGGCTGGAGGATAAAAAAGATATCCAGGCTCTGTTAAAGGGTTTTCATGATTCACCCCTAGGTGGACACCAGGGATTCTGGAAAACCCATGACATAATTAGGCGAGTGTACGGTTGGAAAGGTATGCTCAAAGACATTAAAAAATATGGAAAGAGCTGTCCAAAGTGCCAGGCCAACACAATTTCAAGGCTAACAAAGATGCCAATGGTGTTAACTGACACACCAAAACAGCCATTTGATAAAGTTCATATGGATATTGTAGGTATTCTACCTGAGACAGTTTCAGGAAACAAGTACATATTGACGTTCCAAGATGATTTCTCAAAGTATATGGTGTGCGTGGCTATACCCGATGCTGAAGCAAGTACGGTGGCCCAGGCATTCTTTGATGAAATTATAGCACGGTACAACATGCCTAAGGTTTTGATAACCGACAATGGTTCAAATTTTGTGTCAAAACTATTCTCAGAAACGTGTATAATGCTGGGAATCAAGAAATTGCATATAACACCATATCATCCACAGGCGAATGGCTCATTGGAACGCAGTCATCGAACTCTGGCCGAGTACTTGCGCAGTTTTGCCAAGGAAGACGGGTGATCAAGTACTCATTAAAAAGCAGGCTAGGAGAAACCAATTCTCACCTGTTTGGATAGGTCCGTATGTAGTAGCACAGATCCGTAGCCCAGTTACAACAGTCGTAACAATTAAGGGTAAAAATAAAAAGCTACATAATAATTTATTGAAATTGTTCAACATTAGACCACACAACTACATGTGTTAACAGTGTTTTACAAGTGTAAACACAAGAATAACAACGTAAACATGTATGTGTGTATATCAAATAGCACAGACAGCTCCGATTTTCAAAGTCAAGGCCAGTAGAAGTGTACCGCTTAAACTCGGGCAAGTAAAATTGATGTAATGAAAATGTGCTTATTAGGCACTGTAGCCGAATGAGGCACCATTAAGAAGAATATATTTTTTAAATATATATACATACATACACCGAATGAAGCACAGTAGAGTAAATAATAATTCTATAAGAAAAATAAAATCATAAGACAGTCGTGGGTAAGTAATATAAAACTTAACTTAAAATATATACGTACATACATACTACAGTTTATGAACTGAAATTCGACGGGTAACCGTTAACGCCATGCAACCGAACCGCTGGTGGAGTAAGTATAAATATGTATATATGTGTATAATGTTCAGACTGAATGTACGAAGGTATATTTGGGAAAGTAAGTAATTTTGTTAATAGGAATGGGTATAGCCATATAAGTAGGTATGTAGGGACATATGATTAGGAATTGGGAATCTGCAGTTATTTTCATGCTGCAGCAGGCTATATGAAACTATATGTAATTATACATAGATTTTTCGGTTTATCGATTAGGAGATTAGCGTGTGGGGAATAGTAATGTATATATATACATATATTGAATTATAACAATATACTTAGCTTACCATTACACATTAGGTAATAACTGTAGCAATTAATTTTACACAATTGAAAGTGCCTTGAATGTACTCGTATGTATGTATTCATATAAAAGCAGGTTACATGTTGTAGGGAACTACACTTGTTAATGGATATATACATACCGGGCTAGTAGTGAAATTTAAATATATAGAATAATTAGATGCAATGAAAAATTGAGTCATGCAATGGACAATGTTTTCACATAAACTGGTTTATCTTAAATATTCTGGTTTATGTCAGCTGGCAAAAGAATTTGCTCAGAATTGCAAAATTTAAAAAGATATATAAAAAGAAAAATTATATGAAAGGAATTATGGATGTCTAAACGAAAGAAATATAAATAATAAATTTATCTTTTATATACTCGCTTATGTAAGATGGGCAACTAGGTTTGCCAAGAATTGATATAAAAAAAATTTTTTTATGGCGGCATATAATTTGATATAGAAAATATTTGTTATGTATGAAGCAAATTGTTGTAAAATGTATATATTTTAAAAGGATTTCAAGTTTTAATGCCGCTAACAATTTAAAAAAATGTATCATAGTTAATTAATAGTATTTGTAAAGGAGATAGTTTTTGTTACTTATTTATAGATTGTTTGTCAAGACGTAGTAGATAAGCGATATATAGGTTTAAATACAATTTACTGTTTACGTTAGGAAAAATATTAAAAATTTAATGAATGTAATAGCTAGTAAGAATAATTAAAACTCGGTAAGTCCGATACAAGTTAAGCGTATTGCTTTTAGATATTCAGGCGTTGGTGAACAGACAAGGACATCTGGATGGTTCAATATGGTGCAGCATAAACCTGGAAGGGACTTCCTGCAGCGTCAAAGGCAGAGTAGGAGGTTAACCAACATCCAGGAGACCCATAGATGAAATGCAAGAGCAGCGAACAAAAATCTGACTGAATAAGAAGAAGTAAGAAGACGTGGAAGAAGTGTAATCAGTTCGAGATGACTACGATTTAAGCTTATAAAAAAAATGGAGGTGGTATCGGCTGAATACAAGATTCTCTATCTGACAAGTAAAAAAAATGATAATACTTGAGTTTTATTGCATAACTGACGAAATGGCATGAAAAACACTAACATGTACGTTGTCCGAATAGGAAATCCAACGTGTCTGCCATTATTACATATGTCAGTATGTATACTGTATTATTGTCTAGAAAGAGGAAGTGATAATTTTAGCCAAAACCCGAGTTTACTCCGTAATTTTAGAGAGAAACGGTTACAGCAACAATATCAGCCACAACTACCATCGTTCAGTTAGCATCGTAGAATATTCTCCTAGCGCAAAAAATCGTTTTAACCACGAAAAGATCAAGCACAACATAGCCAAGCTTTATCGAAGTTAGCCGATTTCTCCAATGAGAATATCCACCGTCACTGACTAAGCGAATATTTATTTTGACTTCGTCAGAAGCGCATCTAGTCGCACAAGCTTGCATCATCTTTGTACGTACCGGTCCAGAAAGAAGGGAGGGGTATTCAGAGTTCATCGATGGACTTCACTCTGACAACGACGGCAGTCAACTGGAGCAGCAGGTAGCAGAGGGCGCAGTATAATATAAGGTTTTAGGTATAGAATAGAATTGTGTTATTGTTTAGATATTTGTATATACGCCAATGAGAAAAGAGTCAATTAAAGACCAAATTATAAAAAGGGGAATATAAAAAAAATGATAGATAAAAATAAGAAAAAACAAAAACAAAGTAAAAAAAAAGAAAACTACAAAAAAAATAAAAGCTAGAAAAAATATAATATGGAAAAGAAAAGAACAAAAAAAAATAAAAATTAAAAAACCATGATAGAACCCAAATAAGGCGATTTAAAAAAAAAATAAATACATAAAAACAAATTATATGTGTGTAATATAGAGTTAAATCGATGCACATAATTGATTGCAGTGCAAGAAAAATATTGTAGAGATTTAATGGAAGTTAGTTGCACTAACTTCTTTTAGAAAGAGGGGAGGGATGTTGTGAGTTAGAATCAAGCTACCTACGCATAGTTGATTCACGGGAACGACTCCTATTAAATTCATTAAGAGAGCACATATTTTTAGGGTGCAAATATTGTAAATAGTAGTATTTATGCTTTAATTATGATGTAAACTTTTAGGGCGTCACAGTTCCGCAGTCAAGCTGACGAGGGGCATTTAGAATGCACGCTTGTGCAAGGGGCATTTAGAATGCACCGACAACACTTTTACTTTTAGTAGGTCAGTTGGCTTGACCAACTGACACCAAATAACAATTGCGTAACTGGAACACCAGAAAAGTCAAGACATAGACTGTAATCTTTATTTGTAAATAGTATATAAGAACTAGTATTTTAAGAATAAAGCCTCTCGTCGTTTTTTACAACCAAACTAGTGGGTATCATTTTTGTGTGGAAAAGTGCTAGGTTTTAGGTACACGCGCGCTCAGGGGAGGCAGCGACAAGGACGTTCCCGACAACAAGCAGAAAAGGACCCCAACACCACCTCGCAATTAAAGACGAGAGACAGTTGAAGACTGATCATAGCAGTAATAAAGTGATTAAATTAAGTAATAAGTAAAGTTCCAAATGGTATTAAAAGTAAACTTTAAGCTTAACATTAAGTGTGTGAAAAATAAGAATTAAATAAAGCTAATTGTTCTAATTTAATGAACCGAAGGTTTGATTATTACACAATCCAACGGTGCGAATCCGAGTATAAAAGAGTGTTATAAATTGTCTTCAGGGCATTTTCGTAACAATTGGTGCCGCGAGTGGGATTGTGTATTAGTGAATAACCATGGTTAAATTTGAAAAAAACTGAAACAAGAAGGAGTTTTGAATAGCATGTGCTCAAGCACTAGTTTATGCGCTGGTAGAAACTATAAGAACTTCTACAAGAGAAACGCAGGCCGTGGGTAATTTTTTACCGAGAGCAACGAGAAAGAATTGAGTGAACGAGTCAACGTCCATTCGGAGACTGATTTATTAAACATAACTTAAAACTAGTGAGAACAAAGCAATTGAATGCATATTTGCAAATGCGTGTGTATGTTCAAGAACAAGATTTGTGTGTGAGCGAAAATATGTGTATATTCAGTTGCTGTGAGCGTGAACAGTATTATCTGATTCCCACAACATGTAACCACAGAATCTTCGTTTCTTAGATGGCACGTAAAATCAACAGCTAACTGTCGACAGTGTAAGAAATGGGTGAAAGATCGTAGTAAAATTGGATACAGATGCATCACATTCAATAATCAGAAGGCATCTCATCTCGTTCAGGGAATCGAGCCGCTTCTGGGAATAAGATTACGTACTGCAACCACAACAGTGACGCATGAGTTTGTAGTAGCGGATATTGTGGACGATTTCAGCAGCGCAACAGGAGAAGGGAGAGCAGTAGTATTGTAAAAAAGAAACTAAAGAAACAAACCCAACCATGGTAAGTATTATATATTATATAGGATGCACGAAATGGTTTTGTTGCAGGTATGTCACTAGAAACAAGGGCGGGAAAAATAAATTCCCCTATGGCTGTGAATGTTTTTGTAGCTCCCTCTAACTTTATTTACGGAGGAACTTTAGATTTCAGATAACATTGTCGATTACTGTTCTGAAAGTGTGCACACTATCGTATAATATAATGGATTTTCCTTGCCGAAAACACAAATGTTTATGTTTTCCTATAGTTTTGTCAGCTTTGCAATCAACTTCCTGTATCAACAGCATTGTTTTTATAATAATAATTATCCTCAGTAGCATCATAATAGCTTAGATAACGATTCTAATAAGGTGTCATCTATAGCCCTGATTTTTGTTTCTGCGACTTGGCTGGCACCATCTTCATTTTCTCATAGGCCGGTCTACATATACATGTATTATCGCTATTTGCGCTAATATTTTTTACAAAATGCGATACATTACATACATAGGTATAGACAGCCATTCACTCAGAAATCTATCCTCATGACGCTTTGTTTTCGATTATTTAACACTAAATGTGCTGTTTAATTTTTGAACAAATGTATGTAGTTTCCATAAATTAATTCGACGTTAGGTTCCAGTTGCTAAATACCATCGCATTAATTGTCTAAGCATTTTTAGTTGCTTTCCAGATTTCAAACAACTCGCGACTTGTATTTCCGGACATCACGCACCAACTTATTTTAATTTCTAGTATTTTAATGTATTTACCTAACGTTTTAATTTGATTTGCGAAACAACACTGTGGAAGACACAGTGAAATGCTTTCCCGTAATACGTTGCTACGAAAAAGTTCATTAAAAACAACTTTTTCTCTTCGAGAAGGCCTGTGTAGCTAGTTCTCCTTCCCTCAACACCTTGCACGTATAATAATAATAATAATAATAATAATAATAATATTAAAAACTTTTGTCGATATGTAGGAGTAAGTGTATTATATACTTAAAAAAAAGGAGTCTCCAAGTTTAATTTAACAATAATAATCGTAACGAAATCAGCAAAATTAACGATGTTATGATACTTTTCTTTTCCTTGTTTTTCTTAATTTTAAAGATGTGTTTTTGTACTTTATGATATTCTCTACATTCAAGGTACATTTAAGGATTATTTTTGAAAAATTTGGAGATTTTCCAACCATATTCAATTAAAAAGAATATGAAATGTCTAAGATCATTTTTGGACTTTTGGCAAGCTAGATCACGAAAATCTCACATTGTGCACACCCTGTAAGGCACATGAAATTGCTTCTAATTTAATTTTGTTTCTCTCCTCTTTCACTTTCAAACAACAAACGATGTTACTTACTATTAATAATATAATATGCATTTGGAAAGAGCAGTGGAATTTTAACCGTGTAATACATTTGTTCTGTACGTACCCTGTATTATAGGTACTATTTGTAGCCATTCATTAATTTATTTTATTTCCATAGCTATTTCTCCCTTTGCACAGAACTCCAATTTGTCTCGACTCAAATTTACCTATTCTCATATTTATGTGTCTCCCATGAACTTCTTTCTAATCCAACACTTTGTACCGCAATATCTCTCCCCTTTAATTTTACACCATCTTGCTTATTATAAATTCTACTTATCTATTAATCAAATTAATTCCCACACTATCTACTCTAATTCCCTTCTGTTTATGGTATCACCTTCTTTCATTCTATCGACATATTATTTCGAACCCAATATCAAAACAATATGGATTCTGCGTATGCATAAGTAGGTCCGCTTGCGTACACATAACATTATGTATGATCACACGGTCTTTATTTACAGAGTACCCGTGTTTTCGTCGTACCTTCATAAATCTTGAAGGTTGACTGGCACATTTGACTCCTCAGGCAATTTCTCTTACCCTATACCCAAATATTTGTATTAGACGTTTATTTTTGTGTGTAATCTTTATTTTACAGGATAGATTCTTTAATATGTTAGCTACATCTTAATACTATCACACTTTTCTTCCCGTCTTTTAAAGTATATTTTCGCTAAAGAATATTCCACTTAAACGAGCTAATAAAAAAAATATACTTACTTTTATACTTACTTATTAGAATATATGTCCATAAACTCATTCCATTTTCTTCAATATCCTTACTTATGAGTATACATATATTCCATATTTCCTTTGTATTGCAATTGGGACAGATTGTTTCCATTTTCATCTAACCCTACGTCTCCACGGGCAATTTTTGATGGTATGCCATTGGCAATTTCAAGCAAATTGCCAATGGAGACTCCAAATTGCTTCAAGTTGGCAATTTATGTTATGAAATATGTTATGCCATAAATTGCCAACGTGCTGTGTTGCAATCAGTTGTCATTTTGTTTGTTTGACAGCCATTTTTCATTTTTTCGTGACGCTCACAGTGGAAGCATCGTCGGACATTTTCGTTTTACCGCATCTATTAAATTAATAAAAACGCTAAAATTAATGGAGACTGTGCATTTGCATTCTTTGTAATAAAGGATTCACCCATAATTTCGGTTTCCTTCTTTTTTCCTCTTCATCGTTAAAAAAAAAATTTTTTCAAGCGTGGGCACAGCGAACTAGATTGCTTGACGGCATTTTCAAAATGACAATGGCATAACATCGCAATGCCCACCATTAAAATATTGCCAACCATTGCAATCGAATTTGACAGATGTTATGCCATCAAAAATTGCCCGTGGAGACGTAGGGTTACGTGCCAAGTTTGTATGAATGGGCATCTACAAACAAGCATGCACTCCATCTTCATTTTATGTGCCAAGCTTGTGTTGGGGTCCTCCCTGCTCTTCGTGGGACGTCCTTTCGCTACTTGTCCTGGGCGCGCGTGTTCCTGAACATCACTCGGTTTAAATAAGGACCCAGACCACTTTTTATGCTTAAAGATCATATCACAAGAGAGTTTATTCTTATAAATACTAATTCTTATATATTATTCCTTATCAGTCATCTCAGTCTGTGAATTGACCTTTCTGGTGTTCCAGTTCCGCACCTGCTAATTGGTGTCAGTTGGTCAAGCCAACTGACCTACTATGAAAGTGTCGACGGTGCATTACAATGCCCTTCGTTGACTCGACTGCGGAATTGTAACACCCTAAAAGTTTACATAATAACATTACACAGATCATATTAACTTAAAATACTTAGACCCTAAAAGTATGTTTTATTCTTAAATACTTTTTAGCACATGCTAATCCCACAGAATGTGGCATCTATTAGGAGTCGATGCTGTGAGTCAACTACTCGTAGGTAGCTTGGTTCTAACTCACAACATCCCTCCCCTCTTTCTAAAAGAAGTTAGTGAAAGTTTACAATATTTTTCTCATTTCTGCACTTTAAACTTTTTTTTTTTAATTCGCAATATTTGGGTTCTATTATTGTATTCTTTTCTTTTTACTTTTGTGTTCTTTTTTTCTTTTTTTTCTTATTACTTCGTCTTTTATAGTTTTTTTCTTTCGTTTTATTTTGTTCTTTTCTTTCTATCTTTTTTCCTTCTTTTTTTTTAGTTTGGTCTTTCATCGACTCTTTTCTCACTGGCGTATATACTATTTCGAACAACTAGCGATAATACAATTTAATCCTATACTTAAGATCTTATAATCTACTATGATATTTATATCTAAAATCTTATGTTATACTTCTGCTAACTGCTGATCCGGGTGACGGCTGCCGTTGTCAGAGTGAAGTCCCTCGATGAACTCTGCATACCCCTCAATTCTTTCTGGACCGGTACGTGCCAAGGTTGTGCGACTAGATGCGCTTCTGACGAAGTCAAAATCTATATTCGCTTAGTAAGTGACAGTGTATATTTACTTAGTTGGGGAAATCGCTATGAAATTAGCCGATAAAGCTTGGCTATGTTGTGCTTGATCTTTTCGTGGTTAAAACGATTTTTTGCGCTAGGAGAATATTCTACGATGCTAACTGAACGATGGTAGTTGTGGCTGATATTGTTGCTGTAACCGTTTCTCTCTAAAATTACGGAGTAAACTCGGGTTTTGGCTAAAATTATCACTTCCTCTTTCTAGACAATAATAGAGTATACATACTGACATATGTAATAATGGCAGACACGTTGGATTTCCTATACGGACAACGTACATGTTAGTGTTTTTCATGCCATTTCGTCAGTTATGCAATAAAACTCAAGTATTATCATTTTTTTTACTTGTCAGATAGAGAATCTTGTATTCAGCCGATACCACCTCCATTTTTTTTATAAACCTAAATCGTAGTCATCTCGAACTGATTACACTTCTTCCACGTCTTCTTACTTATTCTTATTCAGTTAGATTTTTGTTCGCTGCTCTTGCATTTCATCTATGGGTCTCCTGGATGTTGGTTAACCTCCTACTCTGCCCTTGACGCTGCAGGAAGTCCCTTCCAGGTTTATGCTGCACCATATTGAACCATCCAGATGTCCTTGTCTGTTCACCAACGCCTGAATATCTAAAAGCAATACGCTTAACTTGTATCGGACTTACCGAGTTTTAATTATTCTTACTAGCTATTACATTCATTAAATTTTTAATATTTTTCCTAACGTAAACAGTAAATTGTATTTAAACCTATATATCGCTTATCTACTACGTCTTGACAAACAATCTATAAATAAGTAACAAAAACTATCTCCTTTACAAATACTATTAATTAACTATGATATATTTTTTTAAAATTGTTGGCGGCATTAAAACTTGAAATCCTACTCAAATATATACATTTTACAACAATTTGCTTCATACATAACAAATATTTTCTATATCAAATTATATGCCGCCATAAAAAAAAATTTTTTTTTATATAAATTCTTGGCAAAACTAATTGCCCATCTTACATACGCGAGTATATAATTGATAAATTTATTATTTATTTTTCTTTCGTTTAGACATTCAAAATTCCTTTCATATCATTTCTCTTTTTATACATCTTTTTAAATTTTTCAACTCTGAGCAAATTCTTTTGCCCGCTGACATAAACCAGAATATTCAGGATAAACCAGTTTATGTGAAAACATTGTCCATTGCATGACTCAATTTTTCATTGCATCTAATTATTCTATATATTTAAATTTTACTACTAGCCCGGTATATATATATCCATTAACAAGTGTAGTTCCCTATAACATATAACCTGCTTTTATATGAATACATACATACGAGTACATTCAAGGCACTTTCAATTGTTTAAAATTAATTGCTACAGTTATTACCTAATGTGTAATGGTAAGCTAAATATATTGTTCTAATTCAATATATGTATATATATACATTACTATTCCCCACACGCTAATCTCCTAAGCGATAAACCGAAAAATCTATGTATAATTACATATAGTTTCATATAGCCTGCTGCAGCATGAAAATAACTTCAGATTCCCAATTCCTAATCATATGTCCCTACATACTTACTTATATGGCTATACCCATTCCTATTAACAAAATTACTTACTTTCCCAAATATACCTTCGTACATTCATTCTGTACATTATACACATATATACATATATATACTTACTCCACCAGCGGTTCGGTTGCCTGGCGTTAACGCTTACCCGTCGAATTTCAGTTCATAAACTGTAGTATGTATGTACGTATATATTTTAAGTTAAGTTTTATATTACTTACACACGACTGTCTTATGATTTTATTTTTCTTATAGAATTAATATTTACTCTACGGTGCTTCATTCGGTGTAGTATGTATGTATATATATTTAAAAAATATATTCTTCTTAATGGTGCCTCATTCGGCTACAGTGCCTAATAAGCACATTTTCATTACGTCAATTTTACTTGCCTGAGTTTACGCGGCACACTTCTACTGGCCTTGACTTTGAAAATCGGAGCTGTCTGTGCTATTTGATATACACACATACATGTTTACGTTGTTATTCTTGTGTTTACACTTGTAAAACACTGTTAACACATGTAGTTGTGTGGTCTAATGTTGAACAATTTCAATAAATTATTATATAGCTTTTTATTTTTACCCTTAATTGTTACGACTGTTGTAACTGGGCTACGGATCTCTGCTACTATTTACATACGGACCTATCCAAACTGGTGACAATTTGTTTCTCCTAGCCAGATTCTTCATGAGTACTTGATCACCCGTCTTCCTTAGAAAAACTGCGCAAGTACTCGGCCAGAGTTCGATGACTGCGTTCCAATGAGCCATTCGCCTGTGGATGATATGGTGTTATATGCAATTTCTTGATTCGCAGCATTTTACACGTTTCTGAGAATAGTTTTGACACAAAATTTGAACCATTGTCGGTTATCAAAACATTAGGTATGTTGTACCGTGCCACAATTTCATCAAAGAATGCCTTGGCCACCGTACTTGCTTCAGCATCGGGTATCGCCATATACTTTGAGAAATCGTCTTGGAACGTGAAGATGTATTTATTTCCCGAAACTGTCTCAGGTAAAATACCTACAATAACCATATGAACTTTATCAAATGGCTCTTTTGGTGTGTCAGTTAACACCATTGGCATCTTTGTTAGCCTTGAAATTGTGTTGGCCTGGCACTTTGGACAGCTCTTTCCATATTTTTTAATGTCTTTGAGCATACCTTTCCAACCGTACACTCGCCTAATTCTGTCATGGGTTTTCCAGAATCCCTGGTGTCCACCTAGGGGTGAATCATGAAAACCCTTTAACACAGCCTGGATATCTTTTTTATCCTCCAGCCATTCCCCATTACTGGCTGTTTGTTTATTGGCATCGAAACCCGCATTGCTAACATCTCTTGTAGTATCAAGTTTATCTCCTTATCCGCTATACTGATACCTTCTGTGCCTGCGGTACTCTGCTGAGTGCGGCCGCATTCAGACTCTTTTTCCCAGGCTTGTATATGATTTCAAAATCATATTCAGACAACTTGTGTCTGAACCTGGCTAGCCTAGACATTTGGTCTTTCAAATTGGCTATGCCTCTCAACGGCTGGTGATCAGTGTATATCTTAAATGGGCATCCTAGCAGATACGCCCTAAAATTCTTCGTAGCCCACACTATGGCTAGAAATTCCTTCTCTATCGTAGAGTATCTTTTCTCCGTATCACTAAGCGCCCTGCTTGCGAATGCTATTGGTCGGTCATTACCGACTTCCCCTTGTGACAACACTGCCCCTAATGCTTCATTGCTAGCATCAGTGGTCAACAAAAAAGTTTGCCCAAAGTCGGGGTACGCCAAAATTGGTGGCGGGCTAATTATTTCCTTTAGCCTCTCGAATGCTTGCTGACATCTCTCTGTCCATTCGAACTTTGCTTCTTTTCGTAGCAACTTATTCACTGGCAACGCAATTCCGGCTAGTCCTTCTACGAACTTTTTTATAATAGTTCACTAGTCCTATAAATGCTTGCACTTCCTTTATATTTCTCGGAATCGCTAAACTTTTAACGCATTCCACCTTCTGCGGGTCAAGCAGTGGTCCTACTTCTGAGCAACGATGGCCTAAATAAACCACCTCTCTTCGCAAAAATTGACACTTCTCCGTGTTCAATTTCAAATTGTGTTCTCGTAATTTTTGGAGCACCTTGCACAAGCATTGCGAGTGCTGCTGCAAGTTTTTCCCATAGATTACAATATCATCCAGATACGCAAAACAATCTAACCCTTGCAAGTCTGTTAGCACATGGTTCATCAGTCGTTGGAAGGTAGCCGGTGCTCCTGTTAATCCAAACGGCATTCTATTAAACTCATAATGCTCCAAACCGGTGCTGAACGCGGTTTTCTGCCTATCTTGGCTGTCCACCAGAACTTAGTGGTAGCCACTTGCTAAATCATGTGTAGAAAAATATCTACTGTGTCCCAATTGATCCAAAATTTCCTCTATCCTTGGTATCGGGAACACTTGTTTGATAGTGGCGTCGTTCAATTTCCTAAAATCAACGACCATTCTCTACTTCTTCTGACCCTGAGCACCTCCCTTCTTTGGTACCAAAATTATTGGTGAGTTCCAAGGCGAGATACTCGGTGAAATTATGTTATCCTTTAACATTCCTTCCACTTGCCTATTTACCTCATCTTTGTGAGCTTATGGCAATCTGTACTGTTTCTGGTTAATTGGTGGTTGATCGATTCTAGTAGGTATTTCATGCTCTACTTCTGGTGTATACGTTAGCTGGTCTCCTTCCAGCAAAAATATGTCATGGAATGACGTACAAATGGCTTCTATTGATGCCTTTTCTTCTAAATTTACGCTTGGGTCTAACTTCAGTGATTCTAGCACTCTCTCCATTTTTTCGTTATATCAACCTGCTTAATTTGATTAACCGATCCATAATTCGGTTCCTTACAATTATCGTAACTAGTGAGCTTAGGCCCAAAATCCTCATCCATCAGGTAGTCCTTTTCTGATGCATTGAGTATGCAAGCGTACACCTTACCTTTGCCAACGAGCGTTATGGTTTCTCCCATATATACACCCTCCGCTAGCTGCTGCTTGTGCAAAACAACAGTCCTAAGTCTCGTATTTACATGCATAGTAACTACTCTAGTTGACCTTGCTTTCACTACCTCCATACAATTCTTAACCCTATTCACGGTTCCTTCCTCCCATGACTTTAATGGAAGAGTAAGGATTCTATTTTCATTATCATCATAAAATGATAACTGCTTTTCTAGCGCATCCAGTATGGTGCGGCCCCAGAGATTATCACGGCCAATTATCCCATCAGCCGGGATACCATTCCTATCCAATTCCACTGCATGTACCCTAAAACTCATGCCTTTAACATCACTGTGCCCTATTCTGAGCGACCCCAATGTCCTGATGCATCCTCCGAACGCTCCATTGAGTGTTCTTACATCTTTTGGGTTAACAACTAGTCCTTTCCGTAAAACACTAGATTTTACGAGGCTGGTGTCCGCCCCTGAGTCTACCAAAAGCACTAGCTTTCCACTAGCTGCCTCTTTGCAGGGTATCTCGATAAAAGCACCTCCTATCCTGCTCACAACGAAACGACGCCCTTTTGAGTCCAAAATGGACGCGTATCTACTTCCTAACTCTCCAAATTGTTTTCTCCATGCACCACAGTTATCCCTTACAATCCTATACTCCCTCAAAATTACTGTGAATATCTTAACTATACATCCTCGTACCACGTACGCGGCGATTGGCCTATATTCTCTAACCTTATTAAAACTTAATCTAAGTACTAGAATCATCACAGTTACCCAAATCAACACGCAATCAAAAAATTTTTCCCGGAGAGACTTGCTCCTCCGTTTCTTGAACCATTGTTCTTACGTTACTCGGTACGTGGTATTGGAGAGCCTCTTGCTCCTCCCTCTCCTGGACTGTAGTTCCTACCTTACTAGTCCCACTTACTTCCGGCCTAATTATTACTCTCTTTCTTTTGGCTTTCCAGTCGACTGGCCTCGACTGGTCCTCTGGAAGTTTCCCTGGTTCCTTTGTTGGGATTGCCTTTCCCTGCATTCCGTTGCTCGATGTCCCATTCGCCCACATGATAAGCATCTCAACCCTTGTATGTTATTGCCTATCCTTGGTTCACTTCTGGGATTCCAATTTGGTCGCTGCTGACCACTCCCAGTGTTAAAAGGATTTCTTCCGTGGTTAACTCCGTCCGTTGAACTAACTCGGGGACTACTGAAGTTACCCCTGTTGTCCCTCAAGGATGGATCCGGGCGCCTCGTAGCTGGCTGCCTTCTACTCTGATTCCATTCTGTGTCTCCTCGGCACTGTCTACTTGCCTCATGACCATATGTTTGGCACTCCATACAGTAAGGCATGTTTTTGCGTGTAACGCATTCATCCCTTGTATGACCTTGCTTACGGCAGAACGAACATGAGGGTGCCCTCTGTACAAACCCCCTGTACGGATTTCTCGGATCCGCGGCTCTGTTTTCGGAGAACCCGGGATTATACGCTCCTCTGTATATATTGGGGGAGGAATTGCTTCCATCTCTGTTCACGACAGCGGCGGTGAACATGTCCTGTCTATTTTGCAACATGTGTACCTCGTCTAAACCAGCCGAACTCCGTTCCACGAGACCTTGTGCTCTAATCGCTTCTTCTACTAATTCCTGAAGGGATCCTGTTCTGCTATTCAGCATATGAATCTTTAGAACGGAGTTGCGGAGCCCCACCACGAAAGTTGTCAAAATCGGCTCGTCAAATTCGTGTAATAACGCTGTATCTCCAATGCCATTGTACTTATTCCTGATTATTTCCTGGGCCATCATCTGAAGTGACTCTAAACGCCTGGCAAAGGCACGTATGTCTTCACTTCCAGCTGCTTCCCGATTCTTATTTCTTGGGTTATGTCCTCCAAAGTTCTCTCCTTCAGATAAGTTCTCCTTATAAGACCGTAAAGCTCGTCCACACTGGCGAATTGCTTTGGCAACACAAGGTTGTACGCGTCTCCAAATAACCTTTGCTTAACACAGTCGAAGAAGTCCTGCAACTCATCAGGGCTTATGCTTCGCTTTGCAAGCTCACAACCTTGAATGAATCTGTTAACTTCTGACCGTAAATCTTCTGAAGCTGCACCAGTCAACACAGGTACTAGCCTGGCCACTGTCTTTGAAATCTCCTCTACACACATTTTGCGTATTTTTGTTTTACTTATGACCGGTAAAACTTGAGCGCTATCCTTATGAGTGGTTTCTAGATTCACTTCCCCCGGATCTGAGAGATAATTGACCAATGACGGACTCAAACTAATTAGTCTTCGATCGTTTTTTCGTACAGGCGAAATACTGTCCATAGTATTATGGCTTTCCTGTACCGTTACTGCTTCTGGCTCTTTTGGCGGATATCCCTTATTTTTATTAGTTATCGGACAAACAAAAATCTCGCTTCCCTCTCTTCACTCAATACTAATCTGGGCTTTACCACGCGGTTTATCCCGTCTGGTGTTAGATACTCCGGCCAGCGCACTTCCGGTGGCAATGTCAATACCGTCTGTGTAAATCCAGCCTATGCTGATTTTGACCTCTCCCTATTCAGTGAGGTCCTATTGGTCGCCCGTCCTCTTTTTAATTCCGCACACTCCTTTTCCAACAGCGATGCCGCTTCCTCTGTCTCCGTCAATCTCCGAGAAAGTTCCTTTACTCTATTCTCGAGATACTCTTTTTGTGCTCTCAAATCTTCTGTTTTCTCATGAGATTTTAACAACTTTTCTTCTGTCCTTTTTTGGATTGCCGTTGAGGCTTGATCCGCTACTTCTAATAGTGACACAGCTCCTCCGGCGTTCGCCTGCCTCCACAATTCCTGAGCTTCTTCCCTGCTCGTACTCGCTTCGAACTGGTAAACTTTTCCACAGTAAACAGCTCCACCTCTGACTGCATTGATTTCAATCTGTTCCTAACTTCCTCGTCTGGCGAAAGCAAACTCACAGTCTGTTGTCCTAATTCCTCTAATTCAGAACTAAATGTATCTGCCCATTCGTTGACCAGACTATTTATGTAGTCTGCGTAATTTTCCGCTGCGTGCAATAGCGCAAACGCGCCTATAGGTTGCGACTTCTTTGACCAGCGCTACGGCGCCTTCAGGGTCGCAGAAGTATCTACTTAAATTACGCTATCAAACACTCTACTCACCATTATTTTATTCGATGACATCTTTGCCTCTAGGCCGTTTGTCCTGGTGTTATCCTTGGGATATTATAGCAGGATGCTTTACTGCTTCAGGGTTCCGTGCCCTGGGATTCCTCCTGGAGGTCCTTTAGACCTGCTGCGCCAAAAATGTTGGGGTCCTCCCTGCTCGTCGTGGGATGTCCTTTCGCTAATTGTCCTGGGCGCGCGGGCTCCCGAAAACCCTAAATCACTCGGTTTAAATAAAGACACCAGACCACTTTTTAAGCTTAAAGATCTAATCACAAGAGAGTTTATTCTTACAAATACTAATTCTTATATACTATTTCTTAACAGTCATCTCAGTCTGTGAACTGACCTTTCTGGTGTTCCAGTTCCGCACCTGCTAATTGGTGTCAGTTGGTCAAACCAACTGACCTACTATGAAAGTGTCGACGGTGGATTACAATGCCCTTCGTTGACTCGACTGCGGAACTGTAACACCGTAAAAGTTTACATAATAACATTACACAGATCATATTAACTTAAAATACTTAGACCCCAAAAGTATGTTTTATTCTTAAATAATTTTTAGCACATGCTAATCCCACAGAATGTGGCATCTATTAGGAGTCGATGCTGTGAGTCAACTACTCGCAGGTAGCTTGGTTCTGACTCACAACACTTGTTCGAATGTACTTCTATAAGTATGCATGCACTGCTTATATTTCCGCTCTGCCTGCGCTCCACTTGCGCTTTGGACAACTGATTGGGTCAATGCACTTTCAGGTTGCCCAAACGCACTAAAGAAATCTTTTATTCGTATTCTTATTTCCCCAACGGAATTTTGATTCTCGCATCTATTTTTTACGTTTCTTCGTTATTAAATATTTTCTTACTTAATATTTTTCCCCAACTCTGTCTCTTTTCTTTCTTGTTCTGCATTTCTGCTGCAGTGTTTGCTTCCATATTCACATTATGTAATTTGTTAAAGACCTTATTCAAGCTGGTCCAAATTCACACTGGCTTTGATTTTGAAACTGAAATTGCCGCTCTTTTATGTTTGCGAATAAAATGCTGACTGCAGTTTCTCACCAAACGAGAAATGTCAGTGTCTACGAGTGAAGGACAGTATATACACATGTTTTTAATTGTGAGTTTCCAAATGGAATCAATTTAGCTAGCTATTGTGAAGATTTTTCATCATCATCATCATAATTGGTGTACAACCATTTCTGATCACTGCCGAGCTATTAGCCTTCGCCAGCCGTCCCTGCTTCTCGCACGCTGGCGCCAATTGAAACCACCAAGTGCAGCCAGGTGCTCTTGAACTTGGTCCTTCCAACGTAGTGGTGGTCTCCCCCTCCTGCATCCGCCACCCGGCGGCATCGATCCAAACACTTTTTTCTCCGGAGCACTTTCATCCATTCGCGCAAAATGTCCCAGCCAGCGCAGCCGCTGTGTTTTAATGCGCTAAACTATATCAATGTTGGCGTACAGATCATACAGCTAGTTGTCCCATCTGATTCGATACTCTCCGTAGACGCATATAGGACTGTTTAAGCTTGTGGGTTGGTTGGCACTATAATCCATTGGGTTTTGAATATTTGTTTGCTTGTTTCTTTATTTCAATTTCAAATCTTTGTTGTCGTGAATACAATATTTGACTTACGACTCAATTAATTCACTTATATTTATTTGTTTTAGTAAATACACTAAGATTCAATTAATTCTTTTATGAATATATGTTTTAATAAAATATAGTACACGACTGCTCTTCTTTTTGTGTGTGGTAAGCACGGTGCTTTCGTCTGGGTCTAGCTCGAACGACTGTTGAAAAGAAACTGATCGCCGGCTCTCCGCTTCTCTCCAGCCGGCACTCGCACCTGGTTACGGGGGGGTGGGACCTCTTTGGTCCCACTGTTGGATAGTTTGCTGTCGGTGGCACAGCTCTGGTCCGGGCGCGGGATAGCACAGCCGCCACTGGGGCGCGGGATAGCGCAGCCGCCACTGGGGCGCGCGCTGGCGCAAATCGGGCGCGGGCACGCGTTGGGGCAACTCCCACTGCGGCGCTAGCTGGCGTAGCCGCCACTGGGGCGCGAGGGCGCAACTGCAACTGTGCCGCTAGCTGGCGTGGCTGCCCCTGTGGTACGTGATGCCGTCGTCCTCTGCAGCAAGACGGGGGCCGGGAACACCGATCGCCCGTAATCGGCGACGCAGCGGTCACAGGTGTTGATGTATCGTCTGCCACGCCAGTCGGCACGGCAGGATGGGAAGGTCTGAGGAAGTAAAGTATTAATTAATAATCAGTTATTGAAGACATTATTCTCCGTTTGATAGGAGTACTAAAAAACAAAACTTATCATATGGGTTGTGGCTGTCAACGTTTACAAGACTACGTAGGGTATTATAGTTCTAACCCGTGGCAGAGCCATGCTGGATATGCTAGATCTACGTCTAAGATATACTACTAAGGAGACTAAGAGCTAAATGGAGAAGCTACGGGAAATGGTGGTAGCTACAAGAGTGAGCAAACAACCTGATGCCGGGGTTTCTCAGCCTGCATTCCCGCTCGAGGGAGTAGAACCATCTTGGTGATGGGCCGGGTAACGACTCCGCATGCTGTCCGCACTTTCGCGATCCTCAGCCGACCGTCCGAGTCCGGGTGGACCTCGGTGATCCTTCCCAAACGCCATTCTTTGGGTGGCATGTGCCTCGACGCGGGCTAATACTGTACGTATACCTGATCTGCCCACCCACTCGTATGAAAAGGTGTTGAAGCTCTTTACTGCGGCTTCCCACAGTCCCCCCATATGGGGAGCGTTTGTGGGTATAAAATGCCATTTCAATTAGTGAAACCAATGCTGAGTGGTTGCCTGATCCTTGGCTTCTCGAATCACTCTTGCGGACTCCATGCGTACTACCTTTTCTGCTCCCACAAAATTCTTTCCGTTGTCGGAATAAATGTTAGCCGAGCACCCCCGTCGCCCGATGAATCTAGGCTGGGCGGCTAAAAAGACCTGGGTAGTTAAATCAGTGGTCGCTTCTAAATGGGCGGCCTTGGTGGCGAAACACACAAAGATGCACACGTAGGCTTTTGCCATTTTGTACCTCCGCCCTTGAAATGGTTTGATTTCGAAAGGACCTGCAAACTCAACCCCCGTGGTACTGAACGGACGGAGGGTGGTGCGTTCCGGGGGCAAGGGTGCCATTATTTGGCTTAATCTGCGCTACTTCTCTAGCAGACAGGTTTTACACCGTAAAATGGAACCTTTGACTAATACTTTCGCTCGTGGAACCCAGTATTGAGTTCGGAGGAGCCGAAGCATGAGTTCATTTCCCCCGTGCAACGAGATCTGATGGATGAACTCCACCAGCCATCGCGTGAATTGTCCTTGGTAGGGTAGAATTTGTGGGTGACGTTCGGAAAACGGAATATGAGTGGAGTGCGCTAGGCGTCCGCGATTTAGCCACCAACAAATGGGATGAGACGAAATTTTCGCGCCGGCATCGAACATACAGTGCAGCGGCGTACGACGCTTGAGAAGCGGCGCAAAACGCATGAAGCTGGACAGCTACATCCGGCGCCGACCGAACCCATCGTGATATGAATCTGTGAGATGGCATCATATGCCCCAAGAATTCCCCCCAACGTCTGGAAGAAGCGGTTGTAAAGGATTCGTCCCAGTTGGGTTTGTCCGCCCAAATTCGCTGCATTAAGATCTTGGCCACGATTACAATGTTGAGTTATAATTGACACCTTGCGTTTGGTGGCTCTTGGGTCGAATGGAGTGGGCTGGCGGTGGAAATAAAAGTGATCAACTTGAGCGTTCCGCCGAATCCCTAGTGTCTTGGTCAATCTTGCTTCATCCAGCTTCAGGAAGTCCTCCCGGAGTAAGTGATCCGGAGGCAACGACCAGAGAATGGCTTCATTGTTAGCCGTCCACTTCCGCATAGAAAAGCCGGCAGAGTCGAGTGCACGGATCAGCTCATCTCGGGTTTGTATAGCTACGTTTACTTCATGTGTGCCGACTAACGCGTTATCCACATACATACACTCTCACAACACCTGGGCTGCTAGTGGTAGGTATTCTTCAACGTCTGTTGCCAGCTGTTCTAGTGTGCTAATCGCTAGGTAAGGTGCACAGTTAAGAACGAAGGTAACAGTTTGTAACTGGTAGTCGGACACTGGCGTTGCAGGAGAGGCCCTGAAAATAAGTCGCTGATACGGGGTGTGTTTCGGTGCTACTTTAATCTGCAGATACATCTTCTGCAGATCCCCGCTAAACACGAATTGAAACATTCGCCAGCACACGATAAGTTGGGTCAAGTCAGCCTGCAATGTGGGTCCCGTGTATAAAACATCCTTCAAGCTGAGGTTACTAGTGGTTGCTTGAGATGCGTTGAACACAACCCGCAACTTGGTGGACGTACTCTCGGGTTTCATCACCGCATGATGAGGCAAATAGTAATGAGCGAGAGCGCCTGAAGGCGGAGGCGGGACTTTTATCATATGATCGAGAGTTAAGTACTCCTGCACCACGGAGTCATAATGATGTTTCTGCTCGCACATTGCTTACCCGGGACACTTGGGCATGCATGTAAGGACCCTTCTGACCCAGGGTCGATCAATGCCCGGGTCATGTAATTGACTCCCTGGTACCAGATGTGAATAATGGCGGTAACAAAAAGCACGCGCTTGGGTAGCCGACCTCGGGCTCGATATGGACCGGATCGTCCCTGGACTGTAGCGGGTACCACCTGTGCAGCGTGGGCGAAGGATGGTGTAGCAGGTTGAGCCGACGTGGTGGCCGCGTTGCGTCCGTTGGATGATCGTCTGCCTCGAGGCGGCATCGCGCGTGGTGGGGCTCTTATGCTCCGGTTCGGGGCGACTCACGGTGTAGCAGAGTATGTTGCCGCTCTTGGCACGTAAAACACCGATATTTACTCGTGCAATTTGTCACACGATGATCCCCTTTCAACCGATTCACGCACAGGGGGTAGCGGTTCACCCATCCCCATTGCTCTGACAGAGATCAGCGTTGGTGAACGTAGAGCAGTGGGAAACACGATAGCCTGGTAGTGTACATATCTTACGTCCTTCCGGGTTGATCCATGCTTGATGGGCCTGCACATGGCCATTGCGGAGTGGTATTGGGCGGTTCCCTGCAGGATCCCGCGCATTGTCCGCTTGGCAAACATCAGAGACCGCTTCCAAAGTTTGGAACCGTTTTGAGGGGAACTCCTCCATCGCCACCCAAGTCGGTATATCCGCATGATCTTCCAGGGACTGCTTCCAAAGAGAGAGGGTCCTCTCCGGTAACCGAATAGAACTCCAGTATATAAATATTGGATCCCAACTGCCCACATCTACCGACAATTCCTGCAGCGCCATAATGCAATTGCCAACTTCCCGCTGCAGCCTTTTTAGTTCCGACCAACTTTCTTTACCTATGGTACGCATCGTTAATAAGGACTTCAGCTGGCAATTAATAAGCTTGCGCCAATTTTCGTACCGGGCAGTAAGCCTCTCCCATGCCTGGTCAAAACCACTGTTAGTCAGCTGACACTGATCCATAATTTCTCGCGCTTCCCCCCTGGTCTTAGCCCTCAAATGGTGTAATCGCTCGATATTGGAAAGTCGGGAGTTACGAAGGGAGAGCGCAGTGAACATATCCCAGAACGTGATACACTTGGAGTAGTCCCCTTCGAAAATCTCAATATCGCAAGGTGGTACTGGGATGCTATGCGACGGCGTGGACAGCAGGCTGCTCGGGAGGCACTGCTGGCGAAACTGAGAGGGATTGCATCAGGCCATTGATTCGAGCATGACCCTGCTTGTAAATAGCAAAGATAGCTGCGAATCGTTGCCGAATAGACTCCTTAATGGCTACGCGCTTCTCATCCAGGTTCGCTTTGGTGAACGCTGTAGTCTTTGCTTCCTTCAACGTCGCCCATTTGTATTCCAATTCCGTCAAATCTAGGCGAAAATATTCAATGTCTTGGGAGACGGACGCGATTCGCTCGAACTCAGTGACAAACGCGATCCGGCTGTCGGCCGCGTCTATGAGCGGAGTCAGCATGGTCATAGAACGTTTGGCCTGAGAACGCAGCTCAATGGTGGCAAACAACGAGAAACAAATGGAAAAGCACTGCTAAGCTCACGTCGATACCCCACGTTAACCTATACGTGTGCACTTGACCCGTTGACGTGACTGATGTAACACCCGCCTTATTAAGAATCAGACTTCCGCGCACACAAAACATGTCCCCAGTAGGAATGGATTATGCGAAGCCAAGGCGGTGGCAACGGCACTGAGCAACTAGACTCGAAAACTTGTAGTAGAATGCCAAATTGAAATACCCAAATTGTATGCAGCGCTATGAGCTGCTGTATGTGACCCGGACTTCGTATCTCTCGTGGGTTCACCAATACAGAGGTAAGGGTAAGATAAAAAAAACAGAGAAGCACGAACTTTGGCTGAAGAGCTGCGTTACCAACTATCGACAGTTGTATAATGTTATACCGACTACAGCAACGACAGTTGGCAGCGCTGTGAGCTGCGAACACTGTGGTATACGGAGAACGAAGAGTATACGTATTTTGCACCCCTTGCCTACCCGCTGAGGCTCTGTCGTTAAGACTTAGCGTGCCTTCTCCTTTGATGGACGCGCTCAGTTCACCCACTTCGTTAATGCCGTGATCGCCTCACGAGCAAGAACGCCAAGGAGTTACTCTAGTGGTAAAGTCGTATGGGGATGTTCAAACATCGGCACACGGTTTGCTGTAAAAAGGCGTCAGCAGCGCTGTGAGCTGCGGACTGTTAACCTAATTACACCGCACTCGTGTCTCGTTTGAGGGTGATTGTCCATCACGTCTACAGTTGTCGGCCCGATAGTACTGTAAACTACCGGCAACGGCGCAAGTTACCGGCTCACCAACAACGGTACGTAACTTACGGTAAAGGCTGTCGGCAGTGCAGTGAGCTCCAGACCCCCACCTATACATAGAAGCAAAATAAAATACACCCAGTAATTATTTGCAATAATGTATTTCCATGAAGCAGCGATATGCGCACGCAATATGGACAACCCGAACAACTGACCAACACGTGATTTGAGTGTTACACCAGCTTAAATTTCACCAACGAACAAAAGCAAATCACGAAACTAGGGCACCGTATGCAAAACGAGATGGCGGCAATAGCAATGCACGAAAAAAGTAAATAATTGCGGCAGTGAAAAAAATGTGCGCACATGCAGCTGCACACGCTTATAGTAATCGGCGTCGGCAGCGCTTTGAGCTGCAGACTGCGAACCGAATTACGCAGCGACCGTACCCGACCACGAATGACGGGACAGAAAAAAGCAAATCAAAAATATTTTACGTATCAAATAATAAGTAAAGAAAAATGTTTTTAAATTAATTATAGTTGAATAAATAATTATGATTAAAAACTTACCGGACGCATGACGGATCCGGCTCGAAGGACCATGTTGAAGCTTGTGGCTTGGTTGTCACTATAATCTATTGCGTTTTGAAAATTTATTTGTTAGTTTGTTTATTTCAATTTCAAATGTTTGTTGTTGTGAATACACTATTTGACTTACGACTCAATTAATTCACTTATATTTATATGTTTTAGTAAATACACTTTTTAACTTAAGATTCAATTAATTCTTTTATGTATATATGTGTTAATAAAATATATAACTCGACTGCTCTTCTTTTTGTGTGTGGTAAGCACGGTGCTTTCGTCTGGTTCTAGCTCGAAAGACTGTTGAAAAGCAACTGATCGCCGGCTCTTCGCTTCTCTCCAATCGGGGGGCGCTACTTCATGTTCGTCGTCAGCAACTGTGGGGTCGGGTTCATCTTCATTGTTATCATTAGCGCTGTCGCCATTCAGCAGCTTCGAGAAGTGTTCCCGTTTTCGTCTTTGCAGGAGTTGGCTCCGGTCTTAAAACCTTCCGTATGGCGCCTCACACGTTCGTAGAATTTTCGAGCCATATTCCTGCTGCCAAACATCTCGATTTCCTCGCGTTCTCTCTTTTCGGCGTCTCGTTTCTTGCGCCTAAAAAGGCGCTTCTCTTCCCTTCTCTTCTCTCGATATCGCTCCTTAGCAGCTCGCGTTCCAGCCGATCGCAGAGTGAGTTGGTATGCTGCGTCTTTCTCTGCAGCGGCGTTGCAACACTCTTCGTCATACCAGCTGTTTTTCTTCGGGCGGTGATAACCAATCACCTCTTCAGCGGCAGTGCGCATGGAGTGGGAAAAAAGCGACCACTGCGCGCAAATATTGAGATCAGGGGAGAATCCGTAAGCATATTCCATATTGTTTCGATTGTAGTTTTCCGACGTCAAGCTTCCTCTGTGAGTTAGAGCGTACGTTTTTTGCCGCACTGAGGCGAGTGCGAACCTTAGCTACAACAAGGTAGTGGTCCGAGTCAATGTTGAAATCCCGGGACTTCATGTCGCAGTCGTTTGCTTACCACAAAACCAACACAAAGTCTGCGCTTCGTCGCATGACAGCTGCAGTAAATGTCACATGTAGCTTTTTTTGAGCGTCCATGTCCCGTCTATCGCATCTCCTGGAGTGCCGTAAGCTTTATATTTTTCGAGGAAGTCAACCAGCTGGATAGAGGCAACTTCCCTATGAAGGGTCCGGACATTCCAGGTGCATATTCATAAATCGTGTTCCTTATAACGTTTGCGGGGGTTGTCGTCAACAGTTGTGCGGTATTTCATCCGAGGCTAAAATCTTATATTCACTGGAGTAGTTTTTTATTATGTGGCGGGTTCCAAGCACAGCGCACAACCCTAAGCTAGGAATTTTTTTGTTTGGTGGTGGTAACCCACTTCGGGGGTATGGGCACTGCCGTTGGTACCTATAGTACTCCTCCGCCACTGTTCTTACATGCGAGACCCCACCTGGCCTCGCACATTTTGATGAATCCTTAAACCGAATATGTCAGAATGCACTCACCAAAGCTCCCTCTCTCGTTGGCCCTGACCAAAGACCCCACATGGGTTGGTTACCACATTTTCACCTAGGTTGCTCAGGTTACCAGGGTGCACCACGTGAAGGTGAGAATAGGAAGATTTAAGAGACATGACCCGTTAGTAGCAGGAAACCCTAACGTGAACCTGTCCCTCTTGGCCCTCTGAAAGTTTTGTGAAGTTTTTTGGGTTTGCCTTTAATCGTTACCACCATGGTAAAAGGGCCTAGGCCCAGTCTAATTTTTTTTCTTTCTAGTCTGTTTCTTCATTAGTATTCGGTCACCCATATGAAATACTATTGGGTTTAGTATCTTGTTGCAGGATTACCTAGCTACTCATTTAGCACGATCTTGGTCTTCAATAACAAACTCGTGCCCTCGCTGCAGCTGATATTTCGGCACTTTGGGTCATCAGCGTTGCATATTGTCGCACATTTGCGCTTCAAATTTGCTGGCTTGTTGAAATCAAATCCGTAGAGCATTATAAAAGGAGTTTATTTCATTGATTCATGTATAGGATTGCTATGTACGTGCATGGCCTTAGGAACTGACCCCAGTTGGAGCCATCCTCTTTCGCGAAACTATGCAAGTATGCTACCAGCGGTCGATGACTGCGTTCTAATGACTCGTTAGCTTGCGGATAATAAAGGATAATATGTAATTTCTTAATCCCTAGCATTTTACACATTTCAGAAAATAATTCTGATACAAAATTCGAACCAACAGATTCGGTATGTTGTAACACGCTACAATCCCGCCAAACTGTCTACAATATCCACGTAAACTTTTTCAAATGCTAGTTTCGTTGTGTCTGTCAACACCATTGACGTCTTTGACAACCTGATACTCTTGTTGCCATGAGATTTTGGACAATTATTCAAATATTTTTATCTCTCTGAGCATCCCTTTTCAGGCATATACTCGTCTAATTCTCTCTTACGTTTTCCAAGACACCTGGTGCCCATCTAGAGGTGGATCATGGAAATCTTTCAGAACTCCCTGTAAATCTTTTTCTTTCTGGAGCCACTCTACCCTGCTGGCTGGCTGTTTGTCTGTTTCTTCATTCGTTTCTTTCACTTCTGTCGTTTCTGCGTCATCTACTGACCGTATCATATTGGTCTTCTACCAGGCGGATTTTGCCTTTTCTCTAATTTTAACTACTGTTATTTTCTGCTTTTGTGGCACTCTGCTAAGTATATCTGCATTCAGGCTTGTATATGATTTCAAAATCATACCCAGACAACTTGTGTGCTGTTGACCTATTAATTTCCTATATTAATCCATTGTAAACTTTTATTACTTATTACATTTTCTTTATTATATTGTTCAGTTTAATTATATAAGAATAGAAAAATATATGTTGCAATAAATGTGAAATTTATTTCCATTGGTTTGGTTGCTACTCTCTATATATATAGAAACAAATTCGAAAAATTTGGATATTTGTTGTTCTATCCCGTTTTTAAATTTTGTGTATGTGTGAGTTATTAAGCTTCAAATTTTTTAACATTTATATCCACTTGGCGTTTACGTCGTCTTTCGCTAATGTAGTAGTAAAACTTCTCGCTATTTTTATCGGTTGGAGCGATAGGTGCGAAAAGAAATCGTTTACGTCTAGGAGAATTATTAGTCTCGACATAGCTGTTTCGGCTGCAATTGAAAAATTATTATTAATGAGAGCTTTGTAAAAGCCATAAACTTTCTTGAAAGCTTTATAGTGATTAACGGAAAACATTAATTGTATTGACATTTTGATAGTGAAATTAATTAGCCTCCACATGCAAAAAAAAAAAAAAAATATATATATATATATATATTTATATATATATATATATATATATATATATATATATATATATATATATATATATATATATATATATATATATATACTCGTATATACTCGTATATATATATATATATATATCTATATATATAAAAATGAATATTTGTTTGTTAGTAACGCTAAAGTTCGAGAACGGCTGGACCAATCATGATGGAATTTTCAGAGGTTGTTCGTTGTGTATCTGGGAATGTTTAGAAATAAAAAAACCTTATACTCTTCCTGAAGAAAGGTCGGAAAATTAAAAAATTCCAAAAAGGACTTTTTTTTCCAATTGTTTGTTGCAAATCTATCGATCTCAAAACATTCGGAAAAGTCGGAAAAATTCCGAAAATTCGAAAATTAGAAAAACCTAATCTCACTTTTTGTTCTTTTTTTTTTTTGTATGTACGTGGTGTTGCACGCGCATATTTAATTTCATATTGGTGTTGTAAGCACTGACTGATACTCCAATAACTCAACAGATGGAGCTGTAGACGCTTATTTATTTTGACAGCTGCGTATATTGGTTTTTATTTCTGATTTGTTTATTCGAACAGTGCGGACACGGTCAATTGACTTTCTGAAATTTTTCCAAAAATTTTAAATCTGTGGATCATCAGTTTTTGAGTGAAATTATTGACATTTCAAACAAAAAAAAGTGAGTTCATTATTTTCGTTTGTTGGTGAATACCTAACCTCATTTCCATTGGAATTTATTTGTGTTATTTCTTCAGCTGATTTGTAAATTATTTGTATCGTTCAATTTCGGTCGTTTGCTTTCTTTATTTCGGCTATTCAGAAGGTAAATTATTGAAAATTATTCCGTGAAAACTTTATGTATGTTTCATACAAATTGATAAATAACAGATTGAAATTTGTTACGATGCCACAAAAAGGTCGCGATAATATCGGTCGGCGTTCCCGACTTACAACGGACCAACGTAATTATACAGCACGTCGTACGGAAGAGGAAAATGCTACTGCAAGGGAATCTGCTTGAATCGGAATGATTGAACATTGTGCGCGACAATCACAAGAGGCTCACGAAGCTTACAATGAGCAACAACGATTGAGAAGAAGACAAGTTCGTGCTCAGGAAATTCATGAAGCAAGAGAACAACGTTTGGCTGCTCACCGACAACGCCAGCAACAACAACGATTGCCTAATTTGAATATCGAACGTGCAGCCTTTCGATAAGAGCCGGACATTGAATACGGTGCGCACGCATCAGTTCGATTTGGTTCGATGTCTGTCGTTTGCCCGCATTTCGATGCACTGAAATTTCCAAAAGAACCGGCCGGATTGTGGTGCGCAAGCGGAAAGTGAAATTACCAGAATTACTTCCTCCACCAGAGCCATTGCGGTCGTTGCTTTACGGTGAATCACCAAATTCGAATAATTTTTTACAAAATTCCAAGATTTATAACGATTGTTTTCAAATGACGTAGTTTGGTGGGGAAATTGTGAATGAACATAATTACAATCCCACATTCAAGGTTAGTTCACCAACAATCTAACACTTATTATCTCGCCAATAAAATACAGAAATTAACATATTTGTCTGCAACTATACAGATTCACGGGCAAATTTATCATCTTGCTGGATCGCTGTTGCCGCATCCTGATCAAGATCACAAATATCTCCAAATATATTTCCTTAGAGATTCAAATGAAGAAGTGAATCGACGTTGTGCTATTTTCAATGCGACGAAGAGAGAAATTGTGCAGCAATTGCAAGAAATGTTGCATGAACACAACGAACTAATTCGATTATTCAAAACTTCGTTAGAAAGGATGTCATCTGATGATCACAGAATCGTCATAAATACGGATAAACGACCAGCAGGCACTCATGAACGGCAATATAATGCACCGACGGCCGATGAAATATCAATTGTTGCTGTTGGCGATAATTTAGAATCCCGTGATATTGTTATTAAACGTCGAGCTGGAGATGCATTAGAGCGAATCAATGAAACTCATCGATCGTAGAACTCACTAAAATATCCGCTTATGTTCTGCCGTGGTGAAGATGGATATCACTTGAGATACAACATGATCAATCCTGCCAATGGTTTGTAAAAGAAAAACAAACACTCTTGATTGTAACTTCATTTTTTGTTAACTTTAAGTGTCAATACAAATAAGAAAGTCAGTGCAATGAACTTTTACACTTATCGATTGATAATTCGCGAAAGAATTGACAACCATCTCTTGAGATATCGCCGATTATTTCAACAGTATGCAGTTGATGTGTACGTGACGATGGAGACAGAACGACTCAATTTTATTCACTTCAATCAGACCAAGCTTCGATCTGAAGAGTATTCTCACTTGCGAGATGCGGTCAATAGCGATGAAGATGTGACAAACCTTGGCCGACTCACGAGTTTGCCATCAATATACATTGGCAGCCCAAGGCACATGCACGAGTACTCGCAGGATGCGATGACACACGTGCGGAATTATGGACGGCCGGATTTGTTTGTTACATTCACTTGCAATCCAAAATGCCCACAGATAGCGGAATTATTGAATCGCGGTCAATCAGCAAGCGATCGTCACGATGTCACAGCACGAGTTTTCAAACAACAGCTACGATATTTGATGGACTTTAGCGTGAAGCACCGTATATATGGTGCTGTTAGATGCTTGATGTACTCTGTTGACTTGCAAAAAAGAGGTTTGCCGCACGCACACATTCGTCTTTGGATGGTGGACAAGATTACACCAGATCAAATTGATGACATCATTTCTGCGGAAATCCCTGATCCAGAGATAGATCCAGAATTATACGAAGTGGTGAAAACAAATATGGTTCATGGACCTTGCAGACACTACAATCACACTTCGGTTTGTATGTCTGACAATAAATGCACGAAACACTATCTACGTGCCTTTCTTTCGGAAACGCAAACTGGAAATGATGGATATCCACTCTATCGGCGTCGCTCATCAGACAACAATGGCGGAACATTCAGCATTCAATTTAGAGGAGTGAATATCGAAGTTGACAACACATGGATGGTACCATATTCGCCAATATTGTCTAAGACATTCAAAACTCATATCAATGTTGAGTATTGCAGTTCTGTGAAATCGATCAAATACGTTTGCAAGTACGTCACCAAAGGAAGCGACATGGCGGTTATTGGCCTTGAACGAGATGAGATCAGCAAGTATCAAATGGGTCAACACGTGAACTGTAATGAAGCGCTTTGGAGAATATTTTCTTTTGTAACTCATGAGCGTTTTCCGACTGTTGTGCATCTCGCAGTTCATTTGGAGAATGGCCAAAGAGTGTATTTAAATCCAGAGAATGCAGTGCAGCGAGCGGAAGCACCACCAGCAACAACATTGACGAGTTTTTCTCAACTTGCGCCAGTGATCCGTTTGCGAGAACATTGCTTTATTCGGAAATACCTCGATATTATACATGGAATGCATCGTCGAAGAAATGGTTACGCAGAAAGCAAGTAGATGGACATCCAGGTGTGTTCTCAACTAATGCATCAGGACGAATTTACACAATCCACCCGAAAAACGACGATTGCTTCTACCTTCGGTTACTATTGATTAATGTACGCGGTTCAACTTCATTTGAGTCATTGCGTACTGTGAATGGTACGGTGTGTGCAACTTTTCGAGAAGCATGCCAGCAATTACAATTGCTGGAACATGATAATCACTGGAATCAAACGATGGACGATGCGATAGCTACTTCGCATGCCACTGAAGTTCGCACACTTTTCGCGATGATCATTTCGACATGTCAGCCTTCAAATCCACGTCAATGGGATATGGGATACGTGCAAAAATTACATTGCCGAAGACATTTTACATCGTATTTGAGTGACAACATGGAATTCAGAAATACAAATGAACGATGACATCTATAATGAAGCATTGGTGTTGATTGAAGATTTGTGTTTGCTTATGAGTGGCAAACAATTGACTGAAATTCATATGCAAGCGCCAAATCGTCAAATCAGAGATGTACAGAATCGTGAATTGTAACGTGAGCGGGCATACGACAGAATAACTTTCGAACAACAAGTACAAAGAAATGTTCCATTATTGAATGAGCAGCAATAGAGTGCGTATGATGAATTGATGAAGGCTGTCAATGATGGAAACGGTGGACTATTTTTTCTTGATGCACCCGGCGGAACTGGGAAAACGTTCCTGATATCATTGATTTTGGCAACAATACGATCTCAAAATGGCATTGCGTTGGCTCTTGCAGCTACTGGGATTGCTGCAACTCTACTAGAACGTGGAAGAACGGCACATTCGGCACTGGAGCTTCCGTTAAACATGCAAATCAATGAAACACCTGTTTGCAACATTTCAAAGCAATCAGCTATGGCAAAAGTGTTGAAGAATTGTAAACTGATAGTATGGGATGAGTGCACAATGGCTCACAAACGGTCTCTAGAAGCACTTGACAGAACAATGAAAGATCTGCGGA
Organism: Clusia tigrina; assembly: GCA_920105625.2. Taxonomy (NCBI): domain Eukaryota; kingdom Metazoa; phylum Arthropoda; class Insecta; order Diptera; family Clusiidae; genus Clusia; species Clusia tigrina. The sequence continues at coordinate 138,215,003 of OV050030.1, read as the reverse complement.
ATAATAATCGTCGCTTTAGTGGCGCAATGGTACTGTTAGCAGCGATTTTCGACAAACACTTCCTGTTATTCCGAAATCAACAGCGGCGGATGAATTGAACGCATGTCTCAAGTCATCGTATTTGCGGCGGTACGTGAAAACCATACGATTGGCTATGAAAATGCGAGTGTTCCTGCAACAGGATAGCACCGCAGAAGTTTTCTCTAAAGAACTGCTAAGAATTGGAAATGGGCAAATTCCGGTTGATACTTCCAGTGGTTAGGTATAAATTCCACCTGCCATTTGACAATTCACTTCAACGAAAGCTGAACTCATCACGAATGTTTATCCGAACATTGGCCAAAATTATCGTAACTACGATTGGTTGAGTGCACGCAGCATTTTAGCTGCCAAAAATACCGATGTTAATGACTTCAACTGGACGATTCAAAGTCAAATTCCGGGAGATTTGCGCTCATACAAATCGATCGATCGTGTTGAAAATGAAGACGAAGCCGTGAATTATCCAGTGGATTTTCTAAATTCTTTGGATTTGCCTGGCCTGCCGCCGCATCATTTGCGTCTCAAAGTTGGATCTGTGATTATTATGCTTCGCAATCTTCATGCGCTGAAACTGTGTAATGGAACCCGACTGATTGTGACGCAGCTATCGAATAATGTGATAGTTGCAAGAATTTTGAAAGGGACTTACAAGGGGGTAGAATGCTTGATTCCACGAATTCCTTTGAGTTCCAACGATTTGCCATTTCAGTTCAAACGCAGTCAGTTTCCAGTGAAGCTTGCATTTGCGATGACAATCAACAGGTCACAAGGACAGTCGTTGGAAGTGTGTGGCATAAATCTGGAAATGCCACGTTTTTCACACGGCCAGCTATACGTGGCGTGTTCACGAGTTGGAAAACCATCTTCTCTGTACATTTACGCACCGGAACAGAAAACAAAAAATGTTGTTTATCAAGCTGAGTTACATTGAAAAAATATAGAAAAATCGCAAATAAATGATTTTCAACACAATATAAATTCAACTTTCTTTTCTTTTCAAAACACATAATTTCACGCAGGGCAACGCCTGCGGGGACAGCTAGTATATATATATATATATATATATATATATATATATATATATATATATATATATATATATATATATATATATATATATATTATGTATGAATGAATATTATGTATGAACGATTGGGGGGGTATGCAATGTGTTATCCGAGTGTAGTTCATTGCAAACTTGCTATATTTGTGAAGCTACAACTTCTATTATGAATGATTGAACGATGAATGTCCTGTTAATGCAAGTGTCGACGATCCGAGCGCAGAGGTCTAGAAAATTTAACTCTTGCAGTCACCCTCAAATAAGTTCCAAACACAGGCACGATGGCTGCTAAATCCTTTTGTTTATTTTTCTATATTCGTAAAAATTCATACATATATATATATAGAAAATATAAAATATAAAGGCAAATTAACTTACTCCTTTTTTGACCTCCGGCGACTTGCTCGATTGACTACCTAATAAAGCAAACCCGTTTAAGCAAAACGGATTTACTTTACTTGGCGGCAAAAACGTCTGTCAAAAAGGTCAAAGTACAAACTAAGTTACATTGAGGTGCAAACGAAACAAAAATACAATACATTTTTACTTATGATTAACGAATGCATTAAGCCCCGTTCACATGAATATAACCTACATATGAATTTCAAATAATAATTCAATTAATAACATCCCCTCCTCCGTAAAGTGACCACTATGGGGAAGCTTTACCACCAACCTCGACGTCCAAAAAAGCAAGCTTTGACACGGGTCTCCTCAGGGCACCAGAATCCGTTTTGACTTCAGCTGATCGTGCAATTCCATCAGACCCATGAAACAGTTGCACAACGCTGCCACGCCTCCAGTGAGATCGTGCTGCATTCACCTCACATATCAGCACAAGATCACCAATTCTCAGTTGCTTTGTAGGCAGGCACCACTTTCGTCGCCGCGTCAAATCCGGAAGGTACTCCTTTAGCCACCGCGACCAGAAATTATTTTTTAAATTTTCTGCCACTCGCCATTGCTTTCGCAGACACATCAGCCTCGGATCGTAAGTTGCCGGCGTCTGTGTAGAATTCATGCAGCCCAACAGAAGATGGTTCGGCGTCAGCGGTTCAGGTTCTTCCGGTGTAACTGGCAGATGAGTTAATGGTCTAGAGTTAATAATGTTTTCGGCTTCAATTAAGACACTATATAATGTGTCTATTCGCGGCGCATGTTCTTTCAGTATGATGTTCAGCATCTTTTTGACCCATGCACCTCCTTCACTAGGATTAGCTGGAGTAGTAAATATACACTTAATTCCCATTGGCGCTATGTGTAACTTAATGGCATCTTCATCTAGGGCTTTCCTCGCAAGTTGCAGCTCCTTTGATAGGCCCACAAAATTGGTGCCGTTTTCGCTGCGAATTTGCACTGGTACTCCTCTGCGGTTAATAAAATTGCATAAGCAGATCAGACAGGCATCACTTGATAAATCAGTGGCAAGCTCCAAATGTATTGCACGACAGGTTAAGCACGTAAATAAAGCGACCCAACGCTTCTCTTTTTGCGGACGAACAGTTACGTTTAAGGGGGCAAAGAAATCCACTCCGGTGTAAGAGAACGGACGTACGTAGGGTGTTAATCTGTCTATCGGCAAATTACCCATTTGCGGCTGTTGCGGGCGGGCTTTTCGCAATCTACATAACATACAATGGGCTTGGACTCCATTCACTACTCGTCTTATCGACGGAATCCAGAAGCGTTGTCTTATTTCAATGATAACCGTTGAGACGTTAATGTGATTAAACTTCCGATTATAGTAGTCAACTATCAAGCGTATGAGCGTCGACGTGTATCCAAGTGGCTCTTTCGATCCTTCCTCCAACTCGTAACAGACCATCTTCAGCAACAAACGGGTTTAACGCTTTGATTTGGCTCGTTACTTGAACCACGCCTTTTTGAGATAGACTAGCATGCTCGTCAGCAAATATTTTTATTTGAGCAACTTTACAGAGATGATTTTCAGCTGCCAACTCTTCTTCGGCGATGAGTTCACCCTTCTGTAGTACTCGTTGGGTAGCCTTTGCTTTTAAGTTGTGGACGTAGCGAAATATCCACGCCATAGTTCTCTTCAAACGTCTATAATTTGAAAATCGATTAATACTTGGTACAATCGTTTTTACTTGCCTGGCTATCAATAAGATATGGCTGGCTCGCAATTCATCTTCGCTTCTGTCCATAGTAGTTTTCATAAGTAGTTGACTCAGCCATTCTTCTTTACTTTTTAGCAAAAATTCCGGGCCATTTTTCCATCTACCTGTTGCCTTGCTTCGCCTTGTAAATGATGCACGCGTTGCTTCATCTGCTGGGTTTAGTTCCCCTGGGCACCAAAACCAATCTTCCACTTGACTGCTTTCCAATATCTCGGCGACCCTATTTGCAACGTATTGTTTGTAAACCCGATGATCAGCTCTGATCCATCTCATTACAGTGTGAGAATCGCTCCAAAAATAAATCTTATTAAACTGTATTGAATGGCATTTTACTACGCTATCCTTCAGTCGTACGCCCATAACGGCTGCTTGCAGTTCCAACTTCGGGACGGAATGGTATCGTGTCGGAGCACAACTATTCTTTGCTGCTACGAATGCAAGCTCTATACCTGTAGGCGTTTGTGCTCTCACGTACGCTACGACTGCGCATGCCTCCTCACTTGCGTCTACGAAAACGTGCAGGTCCAGGGCAATATTGTCGAAATATGTCAGGTAACAGCGTTGAATCCGAAAGTTTTCCACTTGTTTTAACTCCACCAGCCAGGCCTTCCATCGCTCAAACAGTTCGTCGGGTATTGGATCATCCCATCCTATGCCCCTCCTCCATATCGCTTGCATAAATAATTTTCCTGTCACCGTAAAGTTTCCCAGAAATCCAAGTGGATCAAAGATGGACATTACGACGCTAAGTACTTCACGCTTGGTTGGTTTCCTATTGAAGTTTACTATTTGTTGTGGCACCTTATCCAGTTGGAATACGAACACCAGTTCATCGGCCTTTGAACGCCAAAACATGCCCAGTATACGGTCCACGCGGCCATCAATAGCCACATCTTCCTTTATGGCAGTGTTCGTGCCAAACGCTCTTTCAACTTTCGGTGAATTTGAAATTATATTTCTCAGCTCGAATCCTCCAGCGTTGTGAATACGTATGACTTCGCCGACGACCCGGATTGCCATTTCTTCTGTCTCAAAGCAATCTACATAATCATCAACGTAGTGCCGTTTTATTATGCCTTCAACGGCTCGTGTTATCTCACTGGAATAGTCTTCAGCATTTTTGTTTTTTATATATTGAGCAATTGTCGGAGAACACGTAGCACCAAATATCATCCTCTCCATCACAAACACTTCCACGGGTTTTGCGGAGTTTCCATCTCTCCATAGAAATCGCTGATATTGTTGATCTCTTTCATTTATTAACACCTGATGAAACATCTCTTTTATATCACCACATACAGCAATCGGTGCTTCTCTGAATTTAAAGAGAATAGCTATCAATGGTTGGTTTAAGTCTGGGCCGGATAATAAAACTTTATTTAAAGAGATATTATTTATTTCAGCTGCGGCATCAAATACGATTCTTATACCATTTTTATTTGGATTTCTAACTCCGAAATGTGGTAGATAAAATGATTTTGATGGACAGATTTTTTTCTTCTCCCGGTTTAAGTCTTCTTGCATATCCATCTTCTATATAATGGTTTATTTTGTTTCTGTATTCAGTTGCATCTTCTAAGTCCTGCCTCATCTTTCTTTCAACACTTTCTAATCTTTTCATTGCCATCGCCAGACTGTTAGGGAATGAAAAAGAATCCTCTTTCCACAACAACCCCGCCTCATATCGATCGCCCTTCCTTTTTGTTTTTTTTTTGTAATATTTCAAGTGCCCTCTTTTCATCTTTGGATTGCATCAATTTCGTGTCTGTTTTTATTCCAAATGTTTCCATGTCGAAATATTGTTTCATCCTATCATCCATCTCTTTGACTGCATCAATTTCAGCATAAGAGTAATTTTTTTGTATATGGAATGACCGCTTAATGCATGGCTTATCATTGGTGTTAACTGGCCCAGACACCATCCAACCCAATCTGGTTTTAACGGCAATAGGCCCAGGACTCTGTTGGCTATATGGGGTCTCTATTGGTACTGTTAAAAATGAGTGTATGAGACTGATAATGATTTTTGGCTGACCATTATAGCTTTCGATCGGCAAATTGCTTAGATACGGATTCTATTTTATCACTTCACTGGCTTTGAATCTTTGGGTAGGCAATGATAGACTTGATGAGGTGAACACTTTGCTAATCTGGTATTTTATAGAGTCCTCCGCCACTCCACTAATGACAATGTCTACTATTTCAGTTTTTTCGCTTATTGTTTCATTATTTAACCAATGCAGGTCTAGGGTGTCCTCACGACCATGTATATCTAGTTCTTCCGCCAGGCTCCTTTCGATCATGCTAACGTTCGCTCCATCGTCCACGAAAGTATATGTGTTGATTATTTTATTCTTCCCATTTATTTTCACAGGTATAATCTGGAATAGAACCCCGTCGCTAGTTTTTTCGGAATCCGCACGGCAATTTCTATTCTCCTGTTGTGAAGTGGATATTGTTGATGCTGATGGCTCCGATACGTTTGACTGTACAATTTGCCTTGACTCGCCATGTAGCAGTGTAGGATGCGTTCTTTGACACCCACTAATGCCACATCTTTTACGTGTTAAGCATCGACTCATCTGATGTCCCATTTTCAAGCACGCGAAACATAGTTTTAATCCTTTGATCTTGTTCCATTTCTCTTCTAAGACCAGTTGTGCAAATTTACGGCAGTTACTTACGTTACTGCATTGACCGTCGCATATTTTACATCTTTTTTCAGCTACGCTTACATATGCGATACGACGATTTTCATTTGGCTTAGAGTTGAATTTTTTATTTAAATTTAAATTCTCAGCTGATCGTGTAGAAGTACTTGGTAAGGCGTGTGGTACCATGTTGGCCATTCTTCGTAAATTGTTAAGCCATGAACTAAATTCGACTAGTGTTGGCGGCAGCTGCAGCTGGAGACATTTCTCAGCCCATTGCAATTGCTTGGGCGTTGAAAGCTTCGCCACCAGCTCACTTAACAATATGGGATTAGTTAAATGGTGCTCGCCCTGAACGTTTCCCAAAAATGTGGTCATATTTGTAACTTTTGTTGCGAAACTCACCAATGCTTCCAGACGACTATCATTGACAGGAGGTAGTGCGCGGACCTTTTCTATCTGGCTTTTTATCAGAAGTTCTGCCCGTCCAAAGGTTTCTTTTAATGTGGATATAATAGCAGGTACGTTCCTCGCATTAGACAAAAGTGACTCAACTGCTTCTTTAGCTTGGCCTTTTAATGCATCTCTCAAGCGCATTATATTATGCAAATCGGAATATTCAAACTCTCTAGTGGTACTTATAAAATTTTCATAAAATATTTGCCACTCCTCTGGAGAGCCTGAAAAGAGTGGAAGTGGATATAATTTCTACTGACGATGTACTGATGCCCTTTGGGTATCATATATATTGCTTTCAGATGCAGCGGTATGTGTTAGCATGGGTTCCTGCAACGACTGAACCCACGGTTGTGCAGGCGGTGAAAGTGGCTGAAGCTGAGCAGGGGTGGAGTGCTGCTCTGTTGCAGGTGACAGCTGTGACGACTGCGATGACTGTTGCATCTCTCTTCTAAGTTCGAGTACACTACATTGAATTCGCTCATTATTGGCTATCAGAATTGCCTGTATGGCTTGCATCTGTTGCTGGAACTCATTTCTCATATCACTTAATCGTTTATCCACTTGTTCCGAAATCACTTCACCATAACTTTTATTATTTATCAAGTCATTGCTGTTTTCTTTTTGTACTGACGGCTCTGCAGTTCTGCTTATACTTGTGTTAGCCGACGGTAGGATGCTGGTTATTGGCGTCGCGAATGCATTTTCTGCTGACGTCGTAGCGGCACTAAGCGCTTGCGACGACGTATTTGGCGGCGTTCTATTTAGCGGCATTCTTGTAGCGTCAAAACGTACAGGTGCTACTCCTTTATTTATGCGACTACTGGCTCTGTTTGGATGTTGAAATGATGACATCAACGGCGACAGAGAAATCAGTGGCTGACCCTTCTACTTGTTCAGTTATTGCAGTTGCGGTTAATGGCAAAATGTTGGTAGCGGCAGTGACTGTAACGGCGGCAACTGTATCACCGTGTGGAGTGCTTTGCAGCATCGGCTTAATATTTAGGCTTTGGCAATTTGCGTGTCAGCAGTGGCAATATATGTTTTTTAATATTATAAAACTTACTTGAAGAATATATTGGCGGTACGGCAAATTTTCCACATAAGAAAAATATGAGTTTCACGGCAAGTAGGTATGACAGCAACAGCTATTTCAGTAGAGGCTTAATACTTGTTGATGCCACGGCTAAATTTCCTAAAAGGAAAAAATAAAGTTTGTCGACGATCCGAGCGTAACTCTTGCAGTCACCCTCAAATAAGTTCCAAACACAGGCACGATGACTAAATCCTTTTGTTTATTTTTCTATATTCATAAAAATTCATACATATATATATATAGAAAATATAAAATATAAAGACAAATTAACTTACTCCTTTTTTGACCTCCGACTTGCTCGATTGACTACCTAATAAAGCAAACCCGTTTAAGCAAAACGGACTTACTTTACTTGGCGGCAAAAACGTCTGTCCCAAAGTCAAAGTGCAAACGAGACAAAAATACAATACATTTTTACTTATGATTAACGAATGCATTAAGCCCCGTTCACATGAATATAACCTACATATGAATTTCAAATAATAATTCAATTAATAACAGCAAGAGAAGTCAATTTCTCCATTTCACTCGAAGAGAAAACAAAATAAAAACTGCTTTTTATATAAATAACCAAAGTTTATTATAATAGGATAGGTCAAGGCTACCTCAGCAACCAAACTTACAATATGAGAATATGGGCAGATGGGGATAATTTTTCAACAAATATTTCACACTTCATTTTCTTTTTGATTTTTAATGATTTAGCTGTAACGGTTAGAAAATCTTTAAATCTCACACCGTGGTCTGGGAGAATACACTCGTTTATGGGTGTTTGAAAATAACGGTTATGTTTTGATCACACCTCGTACATCCGGGTTATATGTAATTTGAAGAATATAATTGGAATTAAATGCAATGAGTGATTTGATCATACAATTGACAATCCCTTGCATAAACGGGTTTATTTAGAATATTCTCGCTTATTTCAAATTGGCAAATAAATATAGACAGGATTAAAAATAAAATCGAATTTGTAAAGAAAAACAAAATAATAATGAAACAATTTCGATGTATTAGATTGTAGAATGAAAACTAAAGAAATACATATTCACCCCAATTCTACATACGCATGTGGATTCTTTTTCACGCGGATTTTATTTTCCGTGCGGATTTTTTCCGCCTATTTTCAATTTCGGAATTCGTAGTAAAGTTTCCAACCACCCTTCGAACTTATAAACAGCTGAGTTTCTTATGTGATTTGGTTTGATAATTAACTCCCAAAAAGTTCAAAAAATCATAAAGGGGTTAAAAATATCTGTTTCAGTGGTTGTTATATTATTGTTATTAATAAATATGCATAGTATTGCGTTTATAATGGTTGCAGAGGAAGCAGAAGCAGTGGTAGCATTTAGAAGGAGAAATAAGAGGGACAGTTCCAACCCTCTTGAATTAACTGAATCACTGTAAGTGTAAATTAATCTTGGTACTTTTAGCAACAATATACAATGTTCTTGCATTTTAAGATTTCATAAATACTACAGAGTAAATAAGGATGCTTTCCTATATTTACTTCAAATATTAACAGGTGCTTTATAACGGAGGAATAAGAAATTGCAATTGCTCCAACAGTGAAGCTAAGTGCGTGTTTGCGTTTCTTTGCAGAAGGGCCACCACCTGTTCCATTCCGGTTTTCAACATTAGAAACAATCTTCTTACGAATATATCGCTTTTGATCAGCCCAAACCAACATTGTTTCTAATAGACTTTAAATCTGAAGCTTGTTGCTTGTCTTCGTCCTTAAAAAAGCATTCACAATTTAACAATATACATACCTTGTGCATTAAAAACTTACATTTTTCTTGTGCTTGTCCGCAAATAAATTTCCAAATTTAAGATTATTTACAATTTTCCTAAAAAAAATTCACAGATAAACATATTTTAATTCATCAACTTAATTATAACCCCATTTTATTAAAATAATTGGATTTTTAAGAAGTTTTAATTAAATACTTACAAGATTCCACTAATTTCACATCAAAAATGTTGGCGAACAAAATTATGTGACATGTGAAAAATTTACACTAATTTATGTTCTTTGACCGTCCGACCATACTGATGGTTTATGGTTGCCATTCCAAGCTGTATGCAACAGCGTAAACGCGCCTGTAGGTTGCAACTTCTTTGACCAGCGCTACGGCGCCTTCAGGGTCGCAGAAGTATCTACTTAGTTTACGCTAATATACACTCTACTCACCAAAATTTTTTCCGATGACATCTTTTTTCCACAGTGTACTTAGGTGAGGTCCTTCGAATTCGTTGCAGGATGCCTCTCTGCTTAAGGGATCCTTGCCCTGGGATTACGCCAATAAGTCCTTTAGACCGGCTGCGCCAAAATGTTGGGGTCGTTATCTGCTTGTCGGCGAGAACGCCCTCTGGAATGTCCTGTCGCGGGAACCTGTAAACCTACACCACTTTGTTAAATGAGCACTGCGCTATTTTGGGTTTAAAACAACAAGAGACTTTATTCTTAAAATACTAGTTCTTATATACTATTTACAAATGAACATTACCGTCTACGTCTTGACTTTTCTGGTGTTCCAGTTACGCAATTATTATTTGGTGTCGGTTGCTCAAGCCAACTGACCTACTGAAAGTAAAAGTGTCGTCGGTGCATTCTAAATGCCCCTCGTCAGCTTGACTGCGGAACTGTGACACCCTAAAAGTTTACATCATAATTAATGCATAAATACTATTCATTTACAATATTTTCACCCTAAAAATATGTGCGTTCTTAATGAATTTAATAGGAGCCGGTGCTGTGAGTCAACTACGCGTAGGTAGCTTGATTCTAACTCACAACACTAGCCTAGACGTTTGGTCTTTCAAATTGACTATGCGTCTCAACGGCTGGTGATCTGTGTATATCTTAAATGGGCGACCTAATAGATATGCTCTAAAATTCTTTGTAGCCCATACTATTGCTAGAAATTCCTTTTCTATTGTGGAGTATCTCTTCTCCGTATCCCTGAGCACCCTGCTTGAGAATGCTATTGGTCGGTCATTACCGACTTCCCCTTGTGACAATACTGCCCCTAATGATTCATTGCTAGCATCAGTGGTCAACAAAAAAGTGTGCTCAAAGTCGGGGTACGCCAAAATTGGTGGTGAGCTAATTATTTCCTTTAGCCTCTCGAATGCTTGCTGACATCTCTCTGTCCATTCGAACTTTGCTTCTTTTCGTAGCAACTTATTTACTGGCAACGCAATTCCGGCTAGTCCTTCCACGAACTTTCTATAATAGTTCACTAGTCCTAGGAATGCTTGCACTTCCTTTCTATTTCTCGGAATCGCTAAATTTGTAACGCATTCCCCCTTCTGCGGGTCAGGCAGTGCTCCTGCCTCTGAGCAACAATGGCCTAAATAAACCACCTCTCTTCGCAAAAATTGACACTTCTCCGTGTTCAATTTAAAATTGTGTTTTCGTAATTTCTGGAGCACCTTGCACAAGCGTTGCGAATGCTGCTGCAAGTTCTTCCCATAAATTACAATATCATCCAGATACACAAAACAATCTAACCCTTGCAAGCCTGTTAGCACATGGTCCATTAGCCGTTGGAAGGAAGCCGGTGCTCCTGTTAATCCAAACGGCATTCTATTAATCTCATAATGCCCTAAACCGGTGCTGAACGCGGTTTTCTGCTTATCTTGGGTATCCACCAGAACCTGTTGGTAGCCACTTGCTAAATCAAGTGTAGAAAAATATCTACTGTGTCCTAATTGATCCAGAATCTCTTCTATCCTTGGTATCGGGAACACTTGCTTGATAGTGGCGTCGTTCAATTTCCTAAAATCGACGACCATTCTCCACTTCTTTTGACCCTGAGCACCTCCCTTCTTAGGTACCAAAATTATTGGTGAGTTCCAAAGCGAGATACTCGGTGAAATTATGTTATCCTTTAACATTCCTTCCACTTGCCTATTTACCTCAACTTTGTGAGCTTGTGGCAATCTGTATTGCTTCTGGTTTATTGGTGGTTGATCCACTCTAGTAGGTAGTTCATGCTCTACCTCTGGTGTATACGTCAACTGGTCTCCTTCCAGCAAAAATATGTCATGGAATGGCGTACAAATGGCTTTTATTGATACCTTTTCTTCTGAATTTACGCTTGGGTCTCACTTCAGTGATTCTAGCACCCTCTCCATCTATTTTCTTATACTCGTATCTACCTGCTTAATCTGATTAACCGATCTATAATTCGGTTCTTTAAAATTATCGTAGCTAGTGAACTTAGGCCTAAAATCCTCATCCATCAGGTAGTCCTTTTCTGAGGCATTGAGTACGCAAGTGTACACCTTACCCTTGTCAACGTGCGTTATGGTTTCTCCCATATATACGCCCTCCACTAGCTGCTGCTTGTGCAAAACAAGAGTCCTTAGTTTCGTGTTTACATGCATAGTAACTACTCTGGTTGACCTTGCATTTACTACCTCCATACAATTCTTCACCCTATTCACGGTTCCTTCAAGCCATGACTTTAATGGAAGAGTAAGGATTATATTCTTGTCATCATCATAAAATGATAGCTGCTTCTCGAGCGCATCCAGTATGGTGCGGCCCCAAAGATTATCGCGGCCAATTATCCCATCAGCCGGGATACCTCTCCTATCCACCTCCACTGCGTGCACTCTAAAACTCATGCCCTTAACTCCACTGTGCCCTATTCTGAGCGACCCCAATGTCCTAATGCACCCTCCAAACGCTCCGCTAAGCGTTCTTACGTCCATTTGATTAATGTCTAGCCCCTTTCGTAAAACACTAGATTTTACGAGGCTAGTGGCCGCCCCTGAATCGACTAATAGCACTAGCTTTCACCTCGCAGGGTATCTCGATGAAGGCATCACCTATCCTACGCATAGCGAAGCAATGTCCTTCTGTTCCCAACATGGACGCGTATCCACTTCCTAACTCTTCGTGATATTGGAGAGCCTCTTGCTCCTCCTTCTCCTGGACAGTAGTTTCTACATTACTACTTAACCGTACTTCCGGCCTAATTATTACTTTCTTTATTTTGGCTTTCCAGTCTACTGGCCTCGACTGGGCCGCTGAAAGTTTCCCTGGTACCTTTGTTGGGATTGTCTATCCCTGCATTCCGCTGCCCGATGTCCCATTCGTCCACATGAGAAACATTTCAACCCCTGTTTGGTGTTGCTAATCCTTGTTTCACTTCTGGAATTCCAATCTGGTCGCTGCTGACCAATCCCAGTTTTGAAAGAATTTCTTCTTTGGTTAATTCCTTCTGTTGAATTAACTCTGGGACGACTGAGGTTACCCCTGCTGTCCCTCAAGGGTGGACCCGGGCGCCTCGTAGCTGGCTGCCTTCTCTTTTGACCCCATTTAGTGTCTACTTGGCACTGTCTACTTGCCTCATGACCGTAAGTTTGGCACTCCATACAGTAGGGCGTGTTTTTCCGTGTAACGCACTCATCCCTTGTATGACCTGGCTTATGGCAGAATGAGCAAATGGGTTTCCTTGGCTGAAACCTCTCAACCAGGAATTCCTGGTCTCTTTGTTGCGGAAATTGGCCCATCAATATACCGACTCCACATCTGTTTTGCTGCTGTACTGTTCCTACCTCTGCTTGAGCATTCGTCCAGCAGATTCCACCTGTTGTCGTTCGTTGTTGTATTGCTGCTTCAGCGGACGAGACCGCTTCCACTAGCTCTGCCATACTCCTCGGCGTGAGAGTAGGAGTATAATTAGCTAAGGCCCTATTTATCAGGACTGCCTTGAACACAGAAATCATAGTCCGTTCTACTTGAGCCATGTATGCTCCAACATTTTCTGGAAACTGCCTGTTGGCTTCCGTCTCAGCAGCGTTCCACAGAGACTGGAGCCTTCGTCCCCAGACTCTCAATTCCTCCCCCGGTGTCTGAGTTGATTCCTGAATTTCCCGAACGAGACAGTCATACGAATTTTGTTTTAAATATGTCCTATCCAAAAGTGCATATAATTCTGCCAGGGTGCTTAATGAGCTATGCACCAGTAAATCAAACGCATCACCTGTGGTTCTTTGCCTAATACACTTTATTAAGTGTTCCCCGTCCGCTTCCGGAAGACTCTGTTGCGCAAGCTCACAACCTTCTTTGAAGCGCCTGATCTCAGTTCTCAGATCATACAACTCGACTCCTGAGAACATGGGCACCAACTTCTCCACCGCATGAGCAACTTCCAGAATGCCCATTTTATTCCTTTCTGTTTTCTCAATTGCTGGTAAAACCTTAGCTTTATTAATCTCTTTGGGAGTTTCCAAATTCTCTTCTCCCGGATCTGAGAGGTAATTGGCCAGTGACGGACTCAAACTTATTTGTCTTCGATCGTTTGTTCGTACAGGCGAAATACGGTCCACAGTATCGAGACTTTGCTGCACTGTTACTGCTGAAAAAGGCTCGACACCGATTTCAGATGCGCCAAACAAAAATTCCGCTTGCCTTTCTTCATTAAGTACTAATTTTGGCTTTACCATGCGGCTTATCCTTTCTGGTGTTAAATATTCCGGCCAACGTACTTCCGGAGGCAATGTCAATACTGTCTGCATAAATCCAGCCGATGCTGATTTTGATCTCTCCATATTCAGTGAGGTCCTATTGGTCGCCCGTCCTCTTTTCAATTCCGCACACTCCTTTTCCAACAGCGATGCTGCTTCCTCTGTTTCCGTCAATCTCTGAGAAAGTTCCTTTACCTTATTCTCAAGATACTCTTTTTGTGCTCTCAAATCTTCTATTTTCTTATGAAAACTGAACAACTTTTCTTCTGTTCTTCTTTGGATTGCCGTTAAGGCTTGATCCGCTACTTCTAATGGTGACACAGCTCCTCCGGCATTCGCCTGCTTCCAAAATTCCTGAGCTTCTTCCCTGCTCGTCCTCGCTTCGAACTGGTCAACTATTTTCCCAGTAAACAGCGCCACCTCTGACTGCATTGATTTCAATCTGTTCCTTACTTCCTCGTCTGGCGAAACCAAACTCACAGTTTGTTGTCCTAATTCCTCTAATTCAGAACTAAATGTATCTGCCCATTCGTTGAACAGACTATTTATGTAGTCTGCGTAATTTTCCTCAAAATATTTTCCCTTGCCGTACTCAACTGCGTGAGGCAACAAAAGTCCGTGATTATTGTTGAACTCTCTCCCCAGAATTTGCAACTGTGTTATTCGCTTGCGGTAATACACGTTGTCCTTATGAAACCTGTCGTCTTTTTTAAAATTACGGACCAATTTTTCAATAGCTTCTCCAATTTGCTCCTGCATCAGCAGTAATCCTTGCGCTTCTTTCGTCATATACCAAATGCCAGAACAGCTGGCGTATCCCCAGTACCAAAACAATTTACAAATAAAACCCAATAATTGTTAAAACATGTTATTAACTTATCCCAATTGTTTTTTTATTTCATCTTACTTAATGATAAATACAAATTTATTAAAAAACATTCCACCGTAAATTCTATCTTAATATTCTTTTAACTTCCATCATAAGCTCCATATCCGCTCTCTACCGGCGACCATTAAGTCCTCCATCAGTGCAAATTGGTCCTTGACTTCCTCACAGATACTCCTTGATTTCCTCTCACCATTTTTAATACTCCCAAAAATCCATAAAAAAGGCCATATGTTTGTAAAAACCGAAATTTGATTTAGAGGCAAAAGTGTCTTGATTCAGTCCCGGAAATTTGAATCTATATTTAAAAATAAACCCGTAACGTATGCGCCACGTAATAATAGCATTTAACTGTTTTCTTCAACATTGCTACGCAAATCGTAGTTTCCGAACTACAAAATCATTGATGCAACAACACGTGTTTTAAGCACTTTTTGAAGTATTTTTGCCTCATACCCTAAGCTTATAATGTCAAATATTCAGATCAATTTGAAAACAATTAAAACAATTTAATAAACAATATAAATGTCCCCATCGACAACCAAACACAAACCCCTACAAAAAAAATCCTCACAGCTAAGACGACATACATAGACCGTCCGATCATACTGACGGTTTATGGTTGCCCATACAAAGCTGCGTGCAACAGAGCAAACGCGCCTATATTATGCGACTTCTTTGACCAGCGCTACGGCGCCTTCAGGGTCGCAGAAGTATCTACTTAAATTACGCTACTATACACTCTACTAACCATTATCCTGTCTGATGACATCTTTTTCCTTAGGGTCTTTCGAATTCGTTGCAGGATGCCTCACTGCTTCAGTGTTCCTTGCCCTGCGATTCCTCCAATAGGTCCTTTAGACCGGCTGCGCCAAAATGTTGGGGTCCGTATCTGTTGTCCTCAGGAGCATCCTCTTGCTGCTTCTCCTGCGCGTGCACCTGTAACCCTAACTTACTTTCTTAAATAAGTACTGCACTATTTTGGGTTTAAAACAACTAGAAGCTTTATTCTTAAAATACTAGTTCTTATATACTATTTACAAATAAACATCACAGTCTACGTATTGAGTTTTCTGGTGTTCCAGTTACGCAATTGTTATTTGGTGTCAGTTGGTCAAGCCAACGACCTACTGAAAGTAAAAGTGTCGTCGGTGCATTCTAAATGCCCCTCGTCAGCTTGACTGCGGAACTGTAACACCCTAAAAGTTTACTTCATAATTAATACATAAATACTGTTCATTTACAATATTTGCGCCCTAAAAATATGTGCGCTCTTATTGGATTTAATAGGAGCCGGTGCTGTGAGTCAACTACGCGTAGGTAGCTTGATTCTAACTCACAACAATACTATAATCAGGTCATTCTGTAGAATTTGACTGCTGACAATAATTTATCATGGTTACCCTACTCCCACTTTTTGGTCGCTATGAGCGGACGATACGTTTAGATATGGTTATATGTTAACGTATATTGAAAAACAAAGAAAAGTAAGTATATAGGGTTATACGTCGAAAATTGGGAATGTTTAGAGATTTACATACTGTTGCAGGCGACATATTAATATACATAGATTTTTTCGGTTTATCACGTAGGAAATTAGCGTATTCATGTAAGAACAGGTTACGTCATGTAGGGAAATACACTTGTTAATGGATAGATACATACCGGGCTAGTAGTAAAATTTAAATATATAGAATAATTAGATGCAGGGAAAAATTTAGGACAATGTTTTCACATAAACTGGTTTGTCTTAAATATTCTGGTTTATGTCAGCGGGCAAAAGAATTTGCTCAGAATTGAAAAATTTAAAAAAGATATATAAAAAGAAAAATGATATGAAAGGAATTATGAATGTCTAAACGAAAGAAAAATAAATAATAAATTTATCTTTTATATACTCGCTTATGTAAGATGGGCAACTAGTTTTGCCAAGAATGGATATAAAAAAAATTTTTTTTATGGCGGCATATAATTTCATATAAAAAATATCTGTTAGGTATAAAGCAAATTGTTGTAAAATGTATATATTTGAGAAGGATTTCAGGTTCTAATGCCGCTAACAATTTTAAAAAAATGTATCATAGTTAATTAATAGTATTTGTAATGGAAATAGTTTATTTTACTTATTTATTGATTGTTTGTCAAGACGTAGTAGATAAGCGATATATAGGTTTAAATACAATTTACTGTTTACGTTAGGAAAAATATTAAAAATTGAGTGAATGTAATAGCTAGTAAGAATAATTAAAACTCGGCAAGTCCGATACAAGTTAAGCGTATTGTTTTTAGATATTCAGGCGTTGGTGAACAGACAAGGACATCTGGATGGTTCAATATGGTGCAGCATGAACCTGGAAGGGACTTCCTGCAGCGTCAAAGGCAGAGTAGGAGGCTAACCAACATCCAGGAGACCCATAGATGAAATGCAAGAGCAGCGAACAAAAATCTGACTGAATAAGAAGAAGTGAGAAGACGTGGCAACGATGATGTCCAGAGATAGTTTTTGGTTGGAAGAAAATAAAAACGAAATTAGTGAGAATTCATTTTTATATGAAAGTGAGGAAGAGCTTCCAACTTCCCATCTGCGAGATGGCTACGTTTTAAGCATATGAAAACATGGAGATGGTACCGGCTGAATAGAGGAGTCTCTATCTGACAAGTAAGAAACTGATAATACTTGAGTTTAATTGCATAACTGACAAAATGGCATGAAAAACACTAACAAGTACGTTGTCCGTATAGAAAATCCAACGTGTCCGCCATTATAACATATGTCATTATGTATATTATTGTCTACAAAGAAGAAGAGATAATTTTAGCCAAAACCCGAGGTTACTCCGTAACCGAGAAACGGCTACAACAACAATAACAGCCATAACTACCATCGTTCAATTAGCTTCGCAGAATAATCTCCTGGCGCAATAAATCGCTTTAACCACGAAAAGATCAAGCATAACATAGCCAAGCTTTATCGGCTAAAATTCGTAACGATTTCTCCAATGAGAAAATATCCATTGTCACTCACTAAGCGAATATCGAATATTTATTTTGACTTCGTCAGAAGGGCATCTAGTCGCGCAAGCTTGCATCATCTTTTTACGTACCGGTCCAGAAAGAAGGGAGGGGTATGCAGAGTTCATCGAGGGACTTCACTCTGACAACGACGGTCATCAACTGGACCAGCAGGTAGCAGAGGGCGCAGTATAATATAAGGTTTTATGTATAGAATAGAATTGTGTTATTGTTTAGATATTTGTATATACGCCTATGAGAAAAGAGTCAATTAAAGACCAAATTATAAAAAGGGGAATATAAAAAAAATGATAGATAAAAATAAGAAAAAACCAAAACAAAGTAAAGAAAAAAAACTACAAAAGAAAATAAAAGCTAGAAAAAAATAATATTTAAAAGAAAAGAATAAAAACCGTGATAGAACCCAAAAAAGGCGATTAAAAAAAAATAAATTTAAAAAAACAAATTATATGTATGTAATATAGAGTTAAATCGATGCAAATAATTGTTTGCAGTGCAAGAAAATTATTGTAGAGATTTAATGGAAGTTAGTTGCACTAACTTCTTTTGGAAAGAGGGGAGGGATGTTGTGAGTTAGAATCAAGCTGCCTACGCGTAGTTGACTCACAGCACCGGCTCCTATTAAATTCATTAAGAAAGCACATATTTTTAGGGTGCAAATATTGTAAATGAATAGTATTTATGCATTAATTATGATGTAAACTTTTAGGGTGTCACAGTTCCGCAGTCAAGCTGACGAGGGGCATTTAGAATGCACCAACGACACTTTTACATTCAGTAGGTCAATTGGCTTGACCAACTGACACCAAATAACAATTGCGTAACTGGAACACCAGAAATGCCAAGACGTTGACTGTAATGTTTATTTGTAAATAGTATATAAGAACTAGTATTTTAAGAATAAAGCTTCTTGTCGTTTTTTACAACCAAAACTAGTGCGTATCATTTATTGTGTGGAAAAGTGCTAGGTTTTAGGTACACGCGCGCTCAGGAGAGGCAGCGACAAGGACGTCCCGACAACAAGCAGATAAGGACCCCAACAATACTATTGAAGAAACAGACTAGAAAGAAAAAATATTATACTGTTTGGTTAGAGCCGTACACGGTGGAGGAAACCCGCAGCCCTGTTACCATGGTGGTAACGATTAAAGGCAAACCCAAAAAACTTCACAAAAAACTGTACAAAACTTTCAGGGGGCCAAGAGGGACAGGTTCACGTTAGGGTTTCCTGCTACTAATGGCTCATGTCTCTTAAATCTTCCTACTTTCACCTCCACGTGGTGCACCCTGGTAACCTTAGCAACCAAGGTGAGGATGTGGTAACCAACCCATGTGGGATCCTTGGTCAGGGCCAACGAGAGAGGGAGCTTTGGTGAGGCCACTCTGACATATTCGGTTTAAGTATTCATCAAAATGTGCGCGGCCAGGTGGGGTGGCGGTGGCGGAGGAGTACTATAGGTACAAACGGCACCAATCATACCCCCGCAGTGGGTTACCACCACCAAACAAAAAAATCCTTAGCTTAGGGTTGTGCACTGGGCTTGGAGCCCGCCACATAAAAAAAAACTACTCCAGTGAATATAAGATTGAAGCCTCGGATGAAATACCCCACAACTGTTGACGACAACCCCCGCAAACGTTATAAGGAATACGATTTAGTGATATACACCTTGAATATCCGGACCCTTAATAGGGAAGGTGCCTCTATCCAGCTCGTTGACGTCCTCGAAAAATATAAAGCTGACGTCGCCGCACTCCAGGAAATGCGATGGACGGGACATGGACGCTCGAAAAAAGCTACATGTGACATCTACTGCAGCTGCCATGAGATGAAGCGCAGACTCGGTGTAGGTTTTGTGGTAAGCAAACGACTGTGAGATGAAGTCCCGGGATTTACCCCAGTCGACGACAGGCTTGCCACACTCCGCATTAAGAAGAAATACTTTAACATCAGCGCACATGCTCCGACGGATGAGAAAGACGAAAGCACCAAGGATGCCTTCTACGATCAAATAGAAAAAACCTTCGATCGATGCCCCCGCCACGATGTAAAAATTGTGCTAGGTGACTTCAACGCTAGGGAGGGCAAATAAAGCATTTTTTGACCAACCGTCGGTAAGTTCATCCTTCACGAGCAGTCATCAGAGAAAGGTTAGAAGCTGATCGACTTCGCCGCAGCACGGAACATGGTAGTTAGTAGTACTAGATTCCAACATCCCGATATTCATAAAGCGAGGAACCAAATTGATCACGTTGTGATCGACGGCAGGCATGCATCCAGCGTATTAGACGTATGTACAATCCGAGGTGTCAACATTGACTCGGACCACTACCTTGTTGTAGCTAAGGCTCGCACTCGCCTCCGTAGGGCAAAAAACGTACGCTCTAACTCACAGAGGAAGCTTGACGTCGGAAAACTACAATCGCAACAATATGGAATATGCTCACGGATTCTCCCCTGATCTCAATATTTGCGCGCAGTGGTCGCTTTTTTCCCACTCCATGCGCACGGCCGCTGAAGAGGTGATTGGTTATCACCGCCAGAAGAAAAACAGCTGGTATGACGAAGAGTCTCGCAACGCCGCTCGAGGAGCGATATCGAGAGAAGAGAAGGGAAGAGAAGCGTCTCTTTAGGCGCAAGAAACGAGACGCCGAAAAGAGAGAATGCGAGGAAATCGAGATGTTTGGCAGCAGGAATATGGCTCGAAAATTCTACGAACGTGTGAGGCGCCAAAAGAAAGGTTTTAAGACCGGAGCCAATTCCAATTCCTGCAAAGACGAAAACGGGAATTTAGTGACGGATGCCCAGGGCATACTCACGTTATGGAGGGAACACTTCTCGAAGCTGCTGAATGGCGACAGCGCTAATGATAACAATGAAGATGAACCCGACCCCACAGTTGCTGACGACGAACATGAAGTAGCGCCCCCCGATTGGAGAGAAGCGAAGAGCCGGCGATCAGTTGCTTTTCAACAGTCTTTCGAGCTAGAACCAGACGAAAGCACCGTGCTTACCACACACAAAAAGAAGAGCAGTCGAGTACTATATTTTATTAACACATATATACATAAAAGAATTAATTGAATCTTAAGTTAAAAAGTGTATTTACTAAAACATATAAATATAAGTGAATTAATTGAGTCGTAAGTCAAATAGTGTATTCACAACAACAAACATTTGAAATTGAAATAAACAAACTAACAAATACATTTTCAAAACGCAATAGATTATAGTGCCAACCAAGCCACAAGCTTCAACATGGTCCTTCGAGCCGGATCCGTCATGCGTCCGGTAAGTTTTTAATCATAATTATTTATTCAACTATAATTAATTTAAAAACATTTTTCTTTACTTATTATTTGATACGTAAAATATTTTTGATTTGCTTTTTTCTGTCCCGTCATTCTTGGTCGGGTACGGTCGCTGCGTAATTCGGTTCGCAGTCTGCAGCTCAAAGCGCTGCCGACGCCGATTACCATCAGCGTGTGCAGCTGCATGTGCGCACATTTTTTTCACTGCCGCAATTATTAACTTTTTTCGTGCATTGCTATTGCCGCCATCTCGTTTTGCATACGGTGCCCTAGTTTCGTGATTTGCTTTTGTTCGTTGGTGAAATTTAAGCTGGTGTCACACTCAAATCACGTGTGATTCAGCTGTGCGCGTTGTCCATATTGCGTGCGCATATCGCTGCTTCATGGAAATACATTATTGCAAATAATTACTGGGTGTATTTTATTTTGCTTCTATGTATAGGTGGGGGTCTGGAGCTCACTGCACTGCCGACAGCCTTTACCGTAAGTTACGTACCGTTGTTGGTGAGCCGGTAACTTGCGCCGTTGCCGGTAGTTTACAGTACTATCGGGCCGACAACTGTAGACGTGATGGACAATCACCCTCAAACGAGACACGAGTGCGGTGTAATTAGGTTAACAGTCCGCAGCTCACAGCGCTGCTGACGCCTTTTTACAGCAAACCGTGTGCCGATGTTTGAACATCCCCATACGACTTTACCACTAGAGTAACTCCTTGGCGTTCTTGCTCGTGAGGCGATCACGGCATTAACGAAGTGGGTGAACTGAGCGCGTCCATCAAAGGAGAAGGCACGCTAAGTCTTAACGACAGAGCCTCAGCGGGTAGGCAAGGGGTGCAAAATACGTATACTCTTCGTTCTCCGTATACCACAGTGTTCGCAGCTCACAGCGCTGCCAACTGTCGTTGCTGTAGTCGGTATAACATTATACAACTGTCGATAGTTGTTAACGCAGCTCTTCAGCCAAAGTTCGTGCTTCTTCGTTTTTTTTATCTTACCCTTACCTCTGCATTGGTGAACCCACGAGCGACACGAAGTCCGGGTCACATACAGCAGCTCATAGCGCTGCATACAATTTGGGTATTTCAATTTGGCAATCTACTACTAGTTTTCGAGTCTAGTTGCTCAGTGCCGTTGCCACCGCCTTGGCTTCGCATAATCCATTCCTACTGGGGACATGTTTTGTGTGCGCGGGAGTCTGATTCTTAATAAGGCGGGTGTTACATCAGTCACGTCAACGGGTCAAGTGCACACGTATAGGTTAACGTGGGGTATCGACGTGAGCTTAGCAGTGCTTTTCCATTTGTTTCTCGTTGTTTGCCACCATTGAGCTGCGTTCTCAGGCCAAACGTTCTATGACCATGCTGACTCCGCTCATAGACGCGGCCGACAGCCGGATCGCGTTTGTCACTGAGTTCGAGCGAATCGCGTCCGTCTCCCAAGACATTGAATATTTTCGCCTAGATTTGACGGAATTGGAATACAAATGGGCGACGTTGAAGGAAGCAAAGACTACAGCGTTCACCAAAGCGAACCTGGATGAGAAGCGCGTAGCCATTAAGGAGTCTATTCGGCAACGATTCGCAGCTATCTTTGCTATTTACAAGCAGGGTCATGCTCGAATCAATGGCCTGATGCAATCCCTCTCAGTTTCGCCAGCAGTGCCTCCCGAGCAGCCTGCTGACCACGCCGTCGCATAGCATCCCAGTACCACCTTGCGATATTGAGATTTTCGAAGGGGACTACTCCAAGTGTATCACGTTCTGGGATATGTTCACTGCGCTCTCCCTTCGTAACTCCTGACTATCCAATATCGAGCGATTACACCATTTGAGGGCTAAGACCAGGGGGGAAGCGCGAGAAATTATGGATCAGTGTCAGCTGACTAACAGTGGTTTTGACCAGGCATGGGAGAGGCTTACTGCCCGGTACGAAAATTGGCGCAAGCTTATTAATTGCCAGCTGAAGTCCTTATTAACGATGCGTACCATAGATAAAGAAAGTGGGTCGGAACTAAAAAGGCTGCAGCGGGAAGTTGGCAATTGCATTATGGCGCTGCAGGAATTGTCGGTAGATGTGGGCAGTTGGGATCCAATATTTATATACTGGAGTTCTATTCGGTTACCGGAGAGGACCCTCTCTCTTTGGAAGCAGTCCCTGGAAGATCATGCGGATATACCGACTTGGGTGGCGAAGGAGGAGTTCCCCTCAAAACGGTTCCAAACTTTGGAAGCGGTCTCTGATGTTTGCCAAGCGGACAATGCGCGGGATCCTGCAGGGAACCGCCCAATACCACTCCGCAATGGCCATGTGCAGGCCCATCAAGCATGGATCAACCCGGAAGGACGTAAGATATGTACACTACCAGGCTATCGTGTTTCCCACTGCTCTACGTTCACCAACGCTGATCTCTGTCAGAGCAATGGGGATGGGTGAACCGCTACCCCCTGTGCGTGAATCGGTTGAAAGGGGATCATCGTGTGACAAATTGCACGAGTAAATATCGGTGTTTTACGTGCCAAGAGCGGTACCATACTCTGCTACACCGTGAGTCGCCCCGAACCGGAGCATAAGAGCCCCACCACGCGCGATGCCGCCTCGAGGCAGACGACCATCCAACGGACTCAACGCGGCCACCACTTCGGCTCAACCTGCTACACCAATTTCGCCCACGGTGCACAAGTGGTACCCGCTACAGTCCAGGACGATCCGGTGATTTTTGTTACCGCCATTATTCACATCTGGTACCAGGGAGTCAATTACATGGCCCGGGCATTGATCGACCCTGGGTCCGAAGGGTCCTTAATGTCGGACCAGCTCCAACGACGCCTGCGACTCCCTACGCGTACCGTGCATGCCCAAGTGTCCCGGGTAAGCAATGTGGTGGCCGCTAACGTGAGGAAAGCGCGCAACTTAATGATAGGGTCACCTCTCGACAGCACTGTGCGGCTCCCGGTGTCAGCCTTAGTACTGCCCACAGCGAATTACCCCGACTAGGGGTATGCACTCAACAGTGTCACCAATTGGCCGGCATACAACTGGCTGATCCAAGCCTTTCAAACTCATCACAGGTGGACATTTTGATGGGGGGGTGACTTATATCCGATGGTGTTGCTTGATGGACTGAAACGTGACGTTTTTGGGTCGTTAATTGCGTAGGAAACTGTATTTGGGTGGATTCCCACAGGACCCATGCCTGAGACCTCCACACAGACATTTTGAGCGAATGTACAAATTGAGACCGGCCACCCTGTCGAAGAGCTCCCGCAGAGATTCTGGAGGTAGAGGAGCCACCTAAGGAGAAACGGTTATCGCCCGGTGACCAAGCTTGTCTGGACTTGTACACCCGGACCACTTATGGAGAACCTTCTGGGCGGTATGTAGTGGAACTGCCGATCAAACCAACGCACCAGCCTGAGGAGTCGCTTGGGGCTTCTCGGCTCATTGCGTTAAAGCAGTTCGAACACAATGAAAGTAGATTGCTTCGTAACCCCGACCAGAAACATCATTATGACGCCGTGGTGCAGGAGTACTTAACTCTCGATCATATGATCAAAGTCCCGCCTCCGTCTTCAGGCGCTCTCGCTCATTACTATTTGCCTCATCATGCGGTGATGAAACCCGAGAGTACGTCCACCAAGTTGCGGGTTGTGTTCAACGCATCTCAAGCAACCACTAGTACCCTCAGCTTGAAGGATGTTTTATACACGGGACCCACATTGCAGGTTGACTTGACCCAACTTATCGTGTGCTGGCGAATGTTTCAATTCGTGTTTAGCGGGGATCTGCAGAAGATGTATCTGCAGATTAAAGTAGCACCGAAACACACCCCGTATCAGCGACTTATTTTCAGGGCCTCTCCTGCAACGCCAGTGTCCGACTACCAGTTACAAACTGTTACCTTCGGAGTTAACTGTGCACCTTACCTAGCGATTAGAACACTAGAACAGCTGGCGACAGACGTTGAAGAATACCTACCACTAGCAGCCCAGGTGTTGTGAGAGTGTATGTATGTGGATGACGCGTTAGTCGGCACACATGAAGTAAACGTAGCTATACAAACCCGAGATGAGCTGATCCGTGCACTCGACTCTGCCGGCTTTTCTATGCGGAAGTGGACGGCTAACAATGAAGCCATTCTCTGGTCGTTGCCTCCGGATCACTTACTCCGGGAGGACTTCCTGAAGCTGGATGAAGCAAGATTGACCAAGACACTAGGGATTCGGCGGAACGCTCAAGCTGATCACTTTTATTTCCACCGCCAGCCCACTCCATTCGACCCAAGAGCCACCAAACGCAAGGTGTCAATTATAACTCAACATTGTAATCGTGGCCAAGATCTTAATGCAGCGAATTTGGGCGGACAAACCCAACTGGGACGAATCCTTTACAACCGCTTCTTCCAGACGTTGGGGGGAATTCTTGGGGCATATGATGCCATCTCACAGATTCATATCACGATGGGTTCGGTCGGCGCCGGATGTAGCTGTCCAGCTTCATGCGTTTTGCGACGCTTCTCAAGCGTCGTACGCCGCTGCGCTGTCTTTCGATGCTGGCGCGAAAATGTCGTCTCATCCCATTTGTTGGTGGCTAAATCGCGGGTGGCACCCCTAAAGACGTTGTCCTTACCCCGCTTAGAGCTCTGTGGCGCGGTATTGTTAGCCGAATTGGTGGCAGCACTTCGAGTGAAGGTGGGAGTCACCTCCAACAACTTGTTCTGTTGGACGGACTCGACGATTGTATTAGCTTGGCTCCGCAAATCCCCTCATACGTGGAAGACCTTTGTCGCTAATCGTGTTATGACCGTCTCAAATAAAGTAAGTGTGAATTGCTGGAGGCATGTAAAGTCTGCATACAATCCTGCTGACCTTGCCAGTCGGGGGGTGTCTCCGGCTGCGCTCGTCCACAATATCTTATGGTGGAACGGCCCTGGGTGCCTTACTCTAGAACAAAACGACTGGTCTCAACCTTCGGAGATCCCTATCCCGGATGTGCTGGAGGAGCTGCGCAGCGATTGCGGGTAGTTTTCTACATAAAATGTTTTCAGAAATACGCTAAGCGATCGCTGCGCAGCTCCGCTCCACCTCCGGGGACGCCCTTGACGAATGCAGAGATCGTTGCCGCTGCACTTCTCATAGCAACCATACTCAGCAGATGTACTACCCCGAGGAGTATGGGTGCCTTCAGAACGGGCAACCCATCTCAAATTCGAGCTCTCTGCTCACCTTGAACCCCTTTCTTCATTCAGATGGGTCATTCGAGTGAACGAACGCCTAGCGCACTCCACTCATATTCCGTTTTCCGAACGTCACCCACAAATTCTATCCTACCAAGGACAATTCACGCGATGGCTGGTGGAGTTCATCCATCAGATCTCGTTGCACGGGGGAAATGAACTCATGCTTCGGCTCCTCCGAACTCAATACTGGGTTCCACGAGCGAAAGTATTAGTCAAAGGTTCCATTTTACGGTGTAAAACCTGTCTGGTAGAGAAGTAGCGCAGATTAAGCCAAATAATGGCACCCTTGCACCCGGAACGCACCACCCTCCGTCCGTTCAGTACCACGGGGGTTGAGTTTGCAGGTCCTTTCGAAATCAAACCATTTCAAGGGCGGAGGTACAAAATGGCAAAAGCCTACGTGTGCATCTTTGTGTGTTTCGCCACCAAGGCCGCCCATTTAGAAGCGACCACTGATTTAAGTACCCAGGTCTTTTTAGCCGCCCAGCCTAGATTCATCGGGCGACGGGGGTGTTCGGCTAACATTTATTCCGACAACGGAAAGAATTGTGTGGGAGCAGAAAAGGTAGTACGCATGGAGTTCGCAAGAGTGATTCGAGAAGCCAAGGATCAGGCAACCACTTAGCATTGGTTTCACTAATTGAAATGGCATTTTATACCCCCAAACGCTCCCCATATGGGGGGACTGTGGGAAGTACGAGGAGTTGGCAACCGTATTAGCCCGCGTCGAGGCATGTCTGAACTCACGACCGATTAGCGCACTCAATGACGATCCCGACGACCTCCAGCCACTCACCCCAGGGCACTTTCTCGTAGGAGGTCCGCTTCTCGCACCAGCCGTCTCGGAAGCCACAACTCCTTTCTTTCCGTTCTTAATCGATGGCGTAGGATTCAAGTTCTCTCCCAACAATTCTCAGTCCGGTGGAAACATGAGTATCTTCTGGAATGCCAACGCAGAACAAAATGGAAGACCGTCCAGGAAAATGCAACAAAGGTGAACCTTGTTGGGGTGGTGTCCTTGCTTGTCGTCGAGAGACGTCCTGTCTCGGTCCGCTGGGCGCGTAGCTGAAAACTTTAAAACTACTAGCTCTAAATGAGAACACACAGACACTTTCTGGTTTCAAGATAAAAATCACAAGAAGCTTTATTCTTAAAGTCCTAGTTCTTATATACTATTTTCAATTTACAATTACAATACAAACCTTTCTGGTGTTCCAGTTACGCAATTGTTATTTGGTGTCAGTGGCTCAAGCCCACTGACCTACTGCAAGTAAAAGTGTCGACGGTGCATTACGCTGCCCTCGTCGACTCGACTGAGGAACTGTAATACCCTAAAAGTTTACATAATAACATTACACAAACCATTTTAGCTTAAAATACTTGGACCCTAAAAGTATGTTTTACTGTTAAATAATTTTAGCACATGCTAATCCCACAGAGTGTGGCATCTATTAGGAGTCGATGCTGTGAGTCAACTACACGTAGGTAGCTTGATTCTAACTTACAACATCCCTCCCCTCTTTCTAAAAGAAGTTAGTGCAACTAACTTCTAATGAAAGTTTACAATCATTTCTGCACTTTAAACAATCTGTGCTTTTTCTTAAACCTATAGTACATACTCGTATGTATAATTTTTCTTCTTTTTTTTCAAATTCGCCTTGTTTGGGTTCTATTATTCTATTCTTTTCTTTTTACTTTTGTATTATTTTTTTCTTTTCTCTTATTACTTTCTTTTATAGTTTTTTCTCTTTTGTTTTATTTTGTTCTTTTATCTCTATTTTTTTTGTCTCTTTTTTTTAGTTATATTCCCCTTTCTATGTTTGGTGTTTCATCGACTCTTTTCTCACTGGCGTATATACAAATAAAACTACAAACTAATTACATATTTAGCTACGCTTCTTATAAATACGGTCCTCTGCAATTGTTGGTCCTGGTAACGTCCGTCCTGCGAGAGTGAAGTCCCTCGATGAACTCTGCATACCCCTCCCTTCTTTCTGGATCGGTACGTACAAAGATGTTATAGGTTGGCGATCTGGTTTGCCATTAAAACTTTGCTTTTAGTGGCCTTCTTCTTTCCATTTATATAGCGTGCCCCACGGCTGTATGTGGTACTGCCTCTGCTTATAGTATTCAACTTGTAAAAAACATTTGGAATACATGAGAGATTACAATACTCCTTCTTACTTTGCAGCAATGCGTTGTATGGTGGAAGTGTTACTCTTTGGCTTTCTCATAATTGTATTTTTTTTCGTTGCCTTCGACGTGTAGACTATCTGTATTTCTCTGAGATACACTCTTAATGAGGTAATCTGTGTACTCTGATCGGATACCAGTCTCTGCGTCCTCTTTTTAAAATCATATTTCATATGTAAATCACATTTCCTATGTTCATACTCTAAATTGGACATATACTTCAATGAAGCAATTAACTTCCGTGAGCCAAATTTCTTCTGTTTATTATATTTGGTGGTGGTTTCAGTCACCCTCCTTAAGCTTTTACCCATCTTCAACTTATTCAAAATCGATTCTGTTGAGATCGTGATACACTGGGTGGACATTGTAATATTAAACTGTCCAATGCAAAACATGACTCCGCAAGGAAACTTGCTTATTTTTCGTTGCTTGTCAATCAATCATCCACAACGGGTTTAAATGCTGCGGCCATATGCCGTTTCGCAAAATTAAAATTACATCCGTCGCCATTCATCCCCAATCTAATATGTTGGCATTCTTGCGGTCACAACCAGATTCCCAAACCTTGGAGAAGCTGCCAGAAATCTCTGATTTTCAAGAACACATCTTTACGAATAATACGTTGGTCCCTTAGTCTGCACCGTCTTCCGATATGCGCTGTTCCTGGAACTTCCTGCTTCGGTTCACATAATCAAAACGGAATACTTATAATAATTTTCTTAATTTTTCTAGTTAACATTTTAATTTGATATTTTTCTATGTTTAATTTTACCCGAACATTTCATAAACTAATT
Source organism: Clusia tigrina (assembly GCA_920105625.2). Taxonomy (NCBI): domain Eukaryota; kingdom Metazoa; phylum Arthropoda; class Insecta; order Diptera; family Clusiidae; genus Clusia; species Clusia tigrina. The sequence continues at coordinate 138,185,615 of OV050030.1, read as the reverse complement.
TAATAAATCAATTTCAAAATTGTATAATATTTAAACAAATATACTATATATACTATATCTACTCTTGGGTATAATTTTCCTATTTAGTATAATTTTTGTTTTGTTTGGATTACTACATTTATTTCTTTATAGATTTAGAATTTAAATAATTAATTTCTGTAACATTAATTATTTTCGAAACCACCTTTAATTTTAATCTGAACTTTTACACAGATAATAATTTTTTAATTTATAACTTTTCTTAAACATACGAGTACGCTATTCCTGAATATATTTAAAAAAAACAATATTTCTATAACATGCTTATTCTATAATTGAATGCTATATCATTCAATTTGCGTCCACTCGTCCTTTCCCCTTAAATTCTTGGATTCGCTACTGCATCCTTGAGGAAAAGAGGACTGGACCATGTGTTACTATTGCCATATAGGGCATCAGTTTCGCTTCGACTAATTTTTCGTGCTCTTTTTCAACACGTGAGTTATCACTCATTTCAGTTTTGAACCAATTCATTGGTCCTCCGACAAAAACCAGATTATATAAAATAATCCCGTTTGTGTCAAAACTTTGTCCATTGCATGACTATATCTTTCATCGCATACAATTACTTTTTATTTAAATTTACTTCTAGCCTGTTATGTATATATCCATTAACGATTCTATTTTCCATCCTGTAATTAGCTCGTATATGGCTACACATATACATTCGAGGCGCTTTAAATTACCTAGAATTAATTGCTAACGTTATTTTCCCCAATTAACTATACATCTTTTTTTTTATATCCCAACACAACACTTATTCAAATTTCCATACGCTAATTACCTAATCAATAAACAGTAAAAACCTATGTATATTTACATATAGCCTACTGCAGTATCTGCAAAAATATACATACGCACATACCCATTCCTCTTAACTAGAATACTTACTTCTTTAAATATACATTCGTACATTCATTCTTTATCTTATACACATATATACATATACTCTTACTTCAGCAACGGTGCCGTTGCCTGGCGTTAACGCTTATGCGTCAAATTTCATTGCATACGGGTACACTGTCGTATGTATGTACGAGTATGTACATATTTGAAGTTATGTTTTATATTACTTACCCACGACTGTCTTATTATTTTATTTTATTTTTTAATTACGTGCAATGAACCCTTTTTTTATCATTTAATATTTAAAAAATATTTTTCCCTACTGTCTTCATTCGGCCATAGTGCCTAATAAGCACATTTTCATTACGTCAATTATACTGGCTCGAGTTTAATTGGCACACTTCTGCTGGCATTGACTTTGAAAATCGGCGCTGTGTGTGTTATTTGATACACACACGTACGTGTTTATGTTGTTATTCTTGTGTTTACACTTGTTAAAACTGTTAACACATGAATCTACTTGTGTGGTCGAACATGGAATAATTTCAACAAATTATCATGTAGCTTTTTATTTTTGTCCTTAATTGTTACTACTGTTGTAACGGGCCTGCGGATCTCTGCTACTACATACAGAAATATTCACACAGGTGAGAATTTGTTTCTCCTAGCCTGATTTTTCATTAGTACCCGGTCACCCACTTGAAAAACTACCGGGTTTAATACCTTGTTATACGCTTCCCTGGCTATTCGTTTAGCACAATCCTGGTTTTCTCTAACCAATTCGTGCGCTCGCTGTAGCTGATACTTTTGCACTTTATTCGCGTCATCAGCATTGTACTTTGGCGCACACTTGCGCTTCAGATTTGCTGGCATGTTGAAATCAAACCCGTAGAGCGTCCTAAACGGAGTTTGCTTCGTTGATACATGCACAGTATTATTGTGTACATGCATTGCAGTAGTCAACCATTGATCCCAATTCGAGCCATCTTCCTTGGCAAAACTGCGCAAGTACTCGGCCAGAGGTCGATGACTACGCTCCAATGAGCCATTCGCCTGGGGATGATATGGTGTTATGTGTAATTTCTTGATTCCCAGCATTTTACAAGTTTCTGAGAACAATTTCGATAAAAAAGTAGAACCATTGTCGGTTATCAAAAACTTAGGTATGTTGTATCGTGCTGTAATTTCATGAAAGAACGCTTTGGCCACCGAACTTGCTTCAGCATCGGGTATAGCCACACACGCCATATACTCTGAGAAATCATCTTGGACGTCAATATGCACTTGTTTCCTGAAACTGTCTCAGGTAAAATACCTGCAATATCCATGTGATCTTTATCAAATGGTTGTTTTGGTGTGTCAGTTAACAGCATTGGCATCTTTGTCAGCCTTGAACTTTTGTTGGCCTGGCACTTTGGGCAACTCTTTACATAATTTTTTATGTCTCTGAGCATACCTTTCCACGCGTACACTCGCCTAATTCTGTCATGAGTTTTCCAGAATCCCTGGGGTCCACCTAGGGGTGAATCATGGAAACCCTTTAACAAAGCCTGGATATCTTTTTCATCCTCCAACCATTCCACATTACTGGCTGTTTGGCATCGAAACCCGCATTGCTAACATCTCTTGTAGCATCATTTTTATCCCCTTGAATTCTCTCGGCCTTCTGCTTATCTGACCGTGCTTAGGCCCGCGTTTGCACTACTGATACCTTCTGTGCCTGCGGTACTCTACTGAGTGCGTCCGCATTTAGATTCTATTTCCAAGGTTTATATATGATTTCCAAATCATACTCAGACAACTTGTGTCTGAACCTGGCTAGTGTTGGGGTCCTTATCTGCTTGTCGGCGAGAACGTCCTCTGGAATGTCCTGTCGCGGGAACCTGTAAACCTACACCACTTTGTTAAATGAGCACTGCACTATTTTGGGTTTAAAACAACAAGAGACTTTATTCTTAAAATACTAGTTCTTATATACTATTTACAAATGAACATTACCGTCTACGTCTTGACTTTTCTGGTGTTCCAGTTACGCAATTATTATTTAGTGTCGGTTGCTCAAGCCAACTGACCTACTGAAAGTAAAAGTGTCGTCGGTGCATTCTAAATGCCCCTCGTCAGCTTGACTGCGGAACTGTGACACCCTAAAAGTTTACATCATAATTAATGCATAAATACTATTCATTTACAATATTTGCACCCTAAAAATATGTGCGGTCTTAATGAATTAGTGAAACTAACTTCCATTAAATCTCTACAATATTTTTCTTGCACTGCAAACAAATATGTGCATCGATTTAACTCTATATTACATACTTATAATAATTTTTTTTTTTTTTAAATCGCCTTGTTTGGGTTCTATCACGGTTTTTATTCTTTTCTTTTCCATATATATATATATATATATATATATATATATATATATATATATATATATATATATATATTTATTTATTTTTTTTTTTCAGCTTTTATTTTCTTTTGTAGTTTTTTTTTCTTTACTTTGTTTTGGTTTTTTCTTATTTTGATCTATCATTTTTTTTATATTCCCCTTTTTATAATTTGGTCTTTAATTGACTCTTTTCTCATTGGCGTATATACAAATATCTAAACAATAACACAATTCTATTCTATACATAAAACCTTATATTATACTGCGCCCTCTGCTACCTGCTGGTCCAGTTGATGACCGTCGTTGTCAGAGTGAAGTCCCTCGATGAACTCTGCATACCCCTCCCTTCTTTCTCGACCGGTGCGTAAAAATATGATGCAAGCTTGCGCGACTAGATGCCCTTCTGACGAAGTCAAAATAAATATTCGATATTCGCTTAGTGAGTGACAATGGATATTTTCCCATTGGAGAAATCGTTACGAAGTTTAGCCGATAAAGTATGCCTATGTTATATTCGATCTTTTCGTGGTTAAAACGATTTTTTTGCGCCAGGAGATTATTCTGCGAAGCTAATTGAACGATGGTAGTTGTGGCTGTTATTGTTGTTGTAGCCGTTTCTCGGTAAAATTAGGGAGTAACTTCGGGTTTTGGCTAAAATTACCTCTTCTTCTTTCTAGACAATAATACAGTATACATACTGACATATGTAATAATGGCAGACACGTTGGATTTTTTTATCCGGACAACGTACTTGTTAGTGTTTTTCATGTCATTTCGTCAGTTATGCAATAAAACTCAAGTTTTATTAGACTTTTACTTGTCAGATAGAGACTCCTCTATTCAGCCGGTACCATCTCCATTTTTTCATAAGCTTAAATCGTAGTCATCTCGCTCATGGGAAGTTGGAAGCTCTTCCACTCTTTCATATAAAAATGAATTCTCACTAATTTCGTTTTCATTTTCTTCCAACCAAAAATTATCTCTGGACATCATCGTTGCAAATTTCGTATTATCATTTTGCGGCTTACTGATTACCCTTCTTCCACGTCTTCTCACTTAGTCTTATTCTATTTTCACTAGTAAATTTTATGTGTTATTTAAATTTATATATCGTATATCTAATACGTCTTAATAACCAAACTATAAATAAATAATAAAAACAGTTTTCTTTACAAATATTATTAATTATTTATGATACAATTTTCTTTAAATTGTTAGCGGCCTTAAAACTTTAAATCCTTCTCAAATATATACATTTCACAACAATTTGCTTCATACATAACAATTATTTTCTAACTAAATTATATGCCGCCCAGAAAAAATTTTTTTATATCAATTCTTGGCAAAACTAGTGCCTCTTACATAAGCGAGTACATAAAAGATAAATTTATTATTTATTTTTTCTTTTCTTTAGACAATTCATTATTCCTTTCATATCATTTCTCTTTTAGATATCATTTTAAATTTTTCAATTCTGAGCAAATTCTTTTGCCCCCTGACATAAACCAGAATATTTAAGATAAACCCGTTTATGTGAACACATTGTCCATTGCAGGACTATATCTTTCATAGCATACAATTGATTTTTTATTTAAATTTACTTCTAGCCTGATATGTTTATATCCATTAACGATTCTATTTTCCATCCTGTAATTAGCTCGTGTATGGCTACACACATACATTCGAGGCGCTTTAAATTACCTAGAATTAATTGCTAATGTTATTTTCACCAATTAACTATACATTTCTTTTTATATTCCAACATATAAATTTATTCAAATTTCCATACGCTAATTTCCTAATCAATAAACAGTAAAAACCTATGTACGAGTATATTTACATATAGCCGACTGCAGTATCTGCAAAAATATACATACGCACATACCCATTCCTCTTAACTAGAATACTTACTTCTTTAAATATACATTCGTACATTCATTCTTTATCTTATACACAAATATACATACTTACTTCACCAGCAGTTCCGTTGCCTGGCGTTAATGCTCATGCGTCCAATTTCAGTGCATACACTGCCGTATGTATGTATGTACATATTCGAAGTTTTATATTACTTACCCACGACTGTCTTATTATTTTATTTTATTTCTTAATTACGTGCAATGAACCCGTTTATTATTATTTCATATTTAAACCAAAAAAAAAAAAAATTCTCTACTGTCTTCATTCGGCCATAGTGCATAGTAAGCACATTTTTGACTTTGAAAGTCGGAGCTGTGTGTGTTATTTGATACACACACGTACATGTTTACGTGGTTATTCTTGTGTTTACACTTGTAAAACACTGCTAACACATGTCTTTAGTTGTGTGGTCTAATGTGGAATAATTTCAACAAATTATTATGTAGCTTTTTATTTTTTCCCTTAATCGTTACGACTGTTGTAACTGGGCTTTGTGATCTCTGCTACTACATACGGACCTATCCACACAGGTGAGAATTTGTTTCTCCTAGCCTGATTCTTCATTAGTACCTGGTCACCCACATGAAAAACTACTGGGTTTAGCACCTTGTTATAGGCTTCCCTGGCCACTCGTTTAGCACAATCCTGGTTTTCTCTGACCAATTCGTGCGCTCGCTGTAACTGATACTTTTGCACTTTATTCGGGTCATCAGCATTGTATACAGGCGCACATTTGCGCTTCAAATTCGATGGCATGTTGAAATCAAACCCGTAGAGTGTTCTAAACGGAGTTTGCTTCGTTGATACATGCACAGTATTGTTGTGTACATGCATTGCAGTGGTTAACCATTGATCCCAATTCGAGCCGTCTTCTTTGGCAAAACTGTGCAAGAACTCGGCCAGAGGTCGATGACTACGTTCCAATGAGCAATTCGCCTGTGGATGATATGGTGTTATGTGCAACTTCTTGATTCCCAGCATTTTACACGTTTCTGAGAATAGTTTTGATACGAAATTTGAACCATTTTCGGTTATCAAAACCTTAGGTATGTTGTACCGTGCTATAATTTCATCAAATAATGCTTTGGCCACCGTACTTGCTTCAGCATCGGGTATAGCCACGCACGCCATATACTTTGAGAAATCGTCTTGGAACGTCAAGATGTATTTGTTGCCCGAAACAGTCTCAGGTAAAATACCTACAATTTCCATATGAGCTTTATCAAATGGCTGTTTCGGTGTGTCAGTTAATACCATTGGCATCTTTGTTAGCCTTGAACTTTTGTTGGCCTGGCACTTTGGACAACTCTTTATATATTTTTTAATGTCCTTGAGCATACCTTTCCATCCGTTTACTCGCCTAATTCTGTCATGAGTTTTCCAGAATCCCTGGTGTCCACCTAGAGGTGAATCATGGAAACCCTTTAACACAGCCTGGATATCCCTTATATCCTTCAGCCATTCCACACTACTGGCTCTTTCATTAGCAGCGTCACCTGCATTGCTAACATTTCTTGTTGCATCAATTTTATCCCCTAGAATTCTCTCGGCCTTCTCCTTATCTGACCGTGCTTTGGCCCTCGTTTGCACTACTGATACCTTCTGTACCTGCGGTACTCTGCTGAGTGCATCTGCGTTCAGATTCTTTTTCCCAGGTTTGTATATGATTTCAAAATCATACTCAGACAATTTGTGTCTGAACCTGGCTAGCCTAGTCGTTTGGTCTTTCAAATTGGCTATGCCTCTCAAAGGCTGGTGATCAGTATATATCTTGAATGGGCGTCCTAGCAAATATGCCCTAAAATTCTTCGTACCCCCACTATGGCTAGGAATTCCTTCTCTATTGTGGAGTATCTTTTCTGCGTATCGCTAAGCGCTCTGCTTGCGAATGCTATTGGTCATTACCGACTTCCCCTTGTATCAATGCTTCATTGCTAGCATCAGTGGTCAACAAAAAAGTTTGCCCAAAGTCGGGGTGCGCCAAAATTGGTGGCGAACTAATTATTTCCTTTAGCCTCTCGAATGCTTGCTGACATCTCTCTGTCCATTCGAACTTTACTTCTTTTCGTAGCAACTTATTAATTGGCAACGCAATTCCGGCTAGTCCTCCCACGAACTTTCTATAATAGTTCACTAGTCCTAGGAATGCTTGCACTTCCTTTCTGTTTCTTGGAACCGCTAAATTTTTAGCGCATTCCACCTCCTGCGGGTCAGGCAGTGCTCCTGCCTCTGAGCAACGATGGCCTGAATAAACCACCTCTCTTCGCAAAAATTGACACTTCTCCGTGTTCAATTTCAAATTGTGCTCTCGTAATTTCTGAAGCACCTTGCACAAGCGTGCGACTGCTGCTGCAAGTTCTTCCCGCAAATTACGAGATACACAAAACAATCTAACCCCTGTAAGCCTGTTAGCACATGATTCATTAGCCGTTGGAAGGTAGCCAGTGCTCCTGTGAATCCAAACGGCATTCTGGTAAACTCATAATGCCCTAAACCAGTGCTGAACGCGGTTTTCTGCTTAGCTTGGGTATCCACCAGAACTTGGTGGTAGCCACTCGCTAAATCAAGCGAAGAAAAATATCCACTATGCCCCAATTGATCCAGAATCTCTTCTATCTTTGGTATCGGGAACACCTGCATGATAGTGGCGTCGTTAAATTTCCTAAAATCGACGACCATTCTCCACTTCTTCTGACCCTGAGCACCTCCCTTCTTTGGTACCAAAATTATTGGTGAATTCCAAGGCGAGATACTCGGCTAAATTATGTTATCTTTTAACATTCCTTGCACTTGCCTATTTACCTCATCTTTGTGAGCTTGTGGCAATCTGTATCGCTTCTGTTTTATTGGTGGATGATCCACTCTAGTAGGTATTTCATGCTCTACCTCTGGTGTATATGTCAACTGGTCTCCTTCCAGCAAAAATATGTCATGGAGTGACGTACAAATGGCTTCTATTGATGCCTTCTCTTCTGAATTTACGCTTGGGTCTAGCTTCAGTGATTCTAGCACTCTCTCCCATTCTTTTTCTTATATCTACCTGCTTAATCTGATTAACCGATCCATAACTCGGTTCCTTAAAATTATCATAACTAGTGAACTTAGTCCTAAAATCCTTATCCAAATAGTAGTCCTCTTCTGATGCATTTAGTACACAAGCGTACACTTTACCCTCGTTAACGTGCGTTATGGTCTCTCCCATATATACGCCGTCCACTAGCTGCTGCTTGTGCAAAACACCTTGCGTTCACTACCTCTATACAATTCTTAACCCTATTCACGGTTCCTTCCTGCCATGACTTTAATGGAAGAGTAAGGATTCTATTCCTTTTATCACCATAAAATGGTAACTGCTTGTCTAGCGCATCCAGTATGGTGCGGCCCCAGAGATTATCGCGGCCAATTATCCCATCATCCGGGATACCTTCTCTATCCAATTCCACTGCGTGCACTCTAAAACTCATACCCTTAACTTCACTGTGCCCTATTCTGAGCGACCCCAGTGTCCTGATGCATCCTCCGAACGCTGTATTAGGCGTTCTTACATCCTTTGGGTTGACAACTAGTCCTTTCCGTAAAACACTAGATTTTACGAGGCTGGTGTCCGCCCCTGAGTCTACCAAAAGCACTAGCTTTCCACTAGCTGCCTCTTTGCAGGGTATCTCGATAAAAGCATCTCCTATCCTGCTCACAACGAAACGACGCCCTTTTGAGTCCAAAATGGACGCGTATCTACTTCCTAACTCTCAAAATTGTTTTCTCCATGCACCACAGTTATCCCTCACAATCCTATACTCCCTCAAAATTACCGTGAATATCTTAACTATACATCCTCGTACCACGTACGCGGCTATTGGCCTATACTCTTTAACCGTATTAAAACTTAATCTAAGTACTAGAATCATCACCGTTACCCAAATCAAAACGCAATCAAAAATTTTTTCCCGGAGAGACTCTTGCTCCTCCGTATCTTTAACCATTGTTCTTACGTTACTCGGCACGTGGTATTGGAGAGCCTCTTGCTCCTCCTTTTCCTGGACTGTAATTCATATATTACCAGTCACACGTACCTCCGGCCTAACAGTTAATTCCTTTCTTTTGGCTTTCCAGTCTACTGGCCTCGACTGGGCCGCTGGAAGTTTCCCTGGTTCCTTTGTTGGAATTGTCTATCCCTGCATTCCACTGCCCGATGTCCCATCCGTCCACATGAGAAGCATTTCAACCCCTGTTGGGAGTTGCCTATCCTTGGTTCACTTCTAGAATTCCAATTTGGTCGCTGCTGACCACTCCCAGTGTTGAAAGCATTCCTTCCTTGGTTAATTCCTTCCGTTGAATTAACTCGTGGACTACTACCCCTGCTGTCCCTTAAGGGTGGATCCGGGCGCCTCGTCGCTGGCTGGCTTCTACTCTGATTCCATTCAGTGTCTACTTGGCACTGTCTAGTTGCCTCATGACCATATGTTTGGCACTCCAAACAATAGGGCGTATTTTTCCGTGTAATGCATTCACCCCTTTTATGACCTGGCTTATGGCAGAATGAGCAAATAGGTTTCCTCGGCTGGAATCTCTCGGCTAAGAATCCTTGATCTGTTTGTTGCGGAACTTGGCCCATCAATCTGCCGACTCCACTTGGATTCCGCTGCTGTTCTGGTCCTACTTCTGCAGGCGCATCAGTCCAGCAGATTCCACCTGTTGTCGTTCGTTGTTGTATTGCTGCTTCAGCGGAAGAAACCGCTTCCACTAGCTCTGCCATACTCCTCTGCATGAGATTAGGAGTATAATTAGCCAAGTCCCTATTTATCAGACCTGCCTTAAATACAGAAATCATAGCTCGTTCTACTTGAGCCTTGTATACTGCAACATTTCCTGGAAACTGCCTGTTGGCTTCCGTCTCAGCAGCGTTCCGCAGAGACTGGAGCCTTCGTCCCCAGACTCTCAATTCCTCCCCCGGTGTCTGAGTTGATTCCTGTATTTCCCGTACAAGACTGTCGTATGAATTCTGTTTCAAATATGTCCGATCTAAAATTGCGTATAACTCCGGCAGGGTGCTTACTGAGCTATGCGCTAGTAAATCAAACGCATCACCTGTGGTTCTTTGCCTAATACACTTTATTAAGTGTTCCCCTTCTGCTTCCGGAAGACTCTGTTGCGCTAACTCACAACATTCTTTGAAGCGCCGTATCTCAGTTCTCAGATCATACAATTCGGCCCCTGAGAACATGGGCACCAGCTTCTCCACCGCATGAGCTACTTCCAGAATGCCCATTTTACTCCTAAGTGCTTGCTTAAATTCTGATAAAAAGTTAGCATTAAACTCTGTGGGGGTTATGATCACCCCAAATTCAATGAGTCCCCAAATACACCCATAGCAGTATACCAAATTACAGTTTATTCATATTTTCATTTATTTCATTCCACAAAAGTAATACCAGAAAACTTTTACACCCAAAGAAGTATTTTACAGCTGAATTATACGCATTTTCATTTGAGTGCAATGATATGCTTAGCTGCTTCGTTTTTTTCGTGTGAAAAATTGCTTTAACATTGCTACGCAAATTGTAGTTTCGGAACTACACAAACTTTGATGCAACAACACGTGTTGTCTGCAATTATTTTTGCCTAATACCCTAAGCTTATAATGTCAAATATTTAAATCAAATGTTTTATGTTTGTTTTCAAACAACATAAATTTAGAACATCTGAACTTAAACAATACAAAAAAAAATTTAAATGTCTCTCAAGGGTTGCATTAATTAACATTCCACCGTAAACTCTAACTTTATATAAATTTTTTTTTATTACCTTTTTATCACAAGTTCTGTATCCGCTGCCCACCGCCGGCAATTAACTCCTTCCCTCAATTCAAATTGGTCCTTGACTTCCTCACAGATACTCCCTAACCATCTTTACTATCCCAATAATACATGGAAAAGGCTATATGTTCGCAAACCCCGAAAATCGATTTACAGGCAAAAGTGTCTTGATTCATTCCCGGAAACTCGAATCCATATTCAAAAATAATCCCGTATCGTATGCGGAACGTAATAAAAACATTTATATTCTTCCTAATACCCTTAGCTCATGGTATTTAATTATGTAAAAAAGTGAAAAAATGTGTATCCAAATATATCCCTAACGACAAAGAAACACAAAGCCCCTACAAAAAAAATCCTCACAGCTGGGATGAACATACATAGACCGTCCGATCATACTGACGGTTTATGGTTGCCATTCCAAGCTGCGTGCAACAGCGCAAACGCGCCTATATGTTGTAACTTCTTTTCCAGCGCTACGGCGCCTTCAGGGTCGCAGAAGTAACTACTTAGATTACGCTATTATACACTCTACTCACCATTTTATTCGAAGACATATTTCTCTTAGGGTCCTCTGTCCTTTTTGTGTCCTTTGACTTTCGTTGCAGGATGCTTCCCTGCTTCAGGTTCTTCGCCCTAGGATTCCTCCAATAGGTCCTTTAGACCGGCTGCGCCAAAATGTTGGGGTGGTGTCCTTGCTTGTCGTCGAGAGACGTGCTGTCTCGGTCCGCTGGGCGCGTAGCTGAAAACTTTAAAACTACTAGCTCTAAATGAGAACACACAGACACTTTCTGGTTTCAAGATAAAAATCACAAGAAGCTTTATTCTTAAAGTCCTAGTTCTTATATACTATTTTCAATTTACAATTACAATACAAACCTTTCTGGTGTTCCAGTTACGGAATTGTTATTTGGTGTCAGTGGCTCAAGCCCACTGACCTACTGCAAGTAAAAGTGTCGACGGTGCATTACGCTGCCCTCGTTGACTCGACTGCGGAACTGTAATACCCTAAAAGTTTACATAATAACATTACACAAACCATTTTAGCTTAAAATACTTGGACCCTAAAATTATGTTTTACTGTTAAAGAATTTTAGCACATGATAATCCCACAGAGTGTGGCATCTATTAGGAGTCGATGCTGTGAGTCAACCACACGTAGGTAGCTTGATTCTAACTTACACCAACCTGGTAGTACTGCAGGATGACCACATGCCACCCAACGAATGGCGGTTGGGAAGGATCACCGAGGTCCACCCGGACACGGACGGTCGGGTGAGGGTCGCGAAAGTGCGGACAGCATGCGGAGTCGTTACCCGGCCCATCACCAAGATGGTTCTACTCCCTCGAGCGGGAATGCAGGCTGAGAAACCCCGGCATCAGGTTGTTTGCTCACTCTTGTAGCTACCACCATTTCCCGTAGCTTCTCCATTTAGCTCTTAGTCTCCATAGTAGTATATCTTAGACGTAGATCCAGCATATCCAGCATGGCTCTGCCACGGGTTAGAACTATTATACCCTACGTAGTCTTGTAAACGTTGACAGCCACAACCCATATGATAAGTTTTGTTTTTTAGTACTCCTATCAAACGGAGAATAATGTCTTCAATAACTGATTATAAATTAATACTTTTTTACTTCCTCAGACCTTCCCATCCTGCCGTGCCGACTGGCCTGTGACCGCTGCGCCGCCGATTACGGGCCATCGGTGTTCCCGGCACCCGCCTTGCTGCAGAGGACGATGCCATCACGTACCACAGGGGCAGCCACGCCAGCTAGCGCCACAGTTGCAGTTGCGCCCTCGCGCCCCAGTGGCAGCTACGCCAGCTAGCGCCACAGTGGCAGTTGCGCCAACGCGTTCCCGCGCCCGATCTGCGCCAGCGCGCGCCCCAGTTGCGGCTGCGCTATCCCGCGCCCGCACCAGAGCTGTGCCCCCGGCAGCAAACTCGCCAACAGTGGGACCAAAGAGGTCACACACCCCCCCACGAAATGGCCCAGTCGATTGGCCGCCTCGGTCGTACGATTTGACGCCGTTAGATTATTTTCTGTGGGGCTACGTCAAGTCTATGGTCTATGCCAACAAGCCAGCGACGATTGATGAACTTCGTACGAATATCGAACGTGAAATTGCAGCAGTATCGGACGATTTATGCTTGAAAACCGTTGAAAATTGGGTTCAGCGTCTGGAATTCTGCAAGCGTGCCCGTGGTGGCAATGCAAAGAAGCGCGAAGCAGGGACGACTGGCGAAGGCTAATAGCTCGGAAGTGATCAGAAATGACCTGAGTCTTTTTATTTTCAGCGACGGATTGTTCAGGTTCAAGTGCTTGAACAATCAAATTATTATTCCTTGTCTCGTATTGGTTCAAGTGCCTGTATGAGGCGTCAATAAGGAATACTATCACTACTTAAGAAGCAAGAGCACAACAGTGTGAGCGTTAATAATGACAACTATCGACGATCTCGTCCGTCATCAGGACGACAATGCAATTGGTCTCCAAAAGGCCATTGCATCCTATAAGAAGACGCCGAAAGATCGCAAGACACTCGACTATATTGAAAGGAAATCCAGAGAAATTGAGGAGCTATGGTTAACTTTCCAACGTATCGACAAGCAAATTAGAAGGGATCCAACGGCAGCTAATGACCATCCATACTTTGTGAAGGATCTATACGCACCAAAGGGCAACCGATACCAAGACTTCCTTCCAGACGTCAAGGAGAGCAAAGGGCATAGCTCAACCACAAGCAGTTAGTGTCCCAAGTTGTTCAACGGAATCTGCAGAGAAGGGCATAACTCAACCACAAGGAGTTAGTGGCCCAACTCGTTCAGCAGAACCCATAGAGAAGAGGCTTCAAAAGACTAATATGCCTAACATGGTGCACAAGCAAAAGACAGTTATTGCACTCGTGCAACGCATGTTAGACGATGTATTGGCTGATGACCCACCCCATTCATGCCAATATTATACTACAAAGGCCAACCTTATAGAACATCATTGGAATGCAGCCCGGAGATTTAATGATATACTGGATTCTATAGATGACATGAATTCTGACGATTATAATTTTGAAGAATACCTGAGCATAGAGATGCATGTCAGTAACAGAATTCTTATGCTTCAAGAGAAGGGAGTGACCGTTCCTGCAATTTCGAATCGAGCGTCACTCGCCGAACATTTGACAAAGGTAATACTGCCAAAATTCGATGGAGATTACCTGAAGTGGCAACAATTTTATGATTTATTCAATGAAATGATCCACAAAAGGCCACTTCCAACAATACAGAAGATGTGGTATCTTAAAACAAATTTGATCGGAGAAGCAGAACGATTAAAAACTATTGGGGCAAAACAAACACTCAACAGACTATCCATCAGCGGCAGCACTAAAGGGACTTCATGATACAACCCAGGAAACCTTACTGGCATTAAGAAACCTTGGTTTAGACACGAATTCTTGGGATCCAATTATTCTCCACCTCCTAGTGAAGAAATTAGACAAAGGTACGCGGATTGCATATGAGCAGTCATTGGAGAAGCCAAAGGAATTACCTACCCTAAGGCAATTCTTAAAGTTTATTGAAACAAGATTCCAGTCTCTCGAGGCAATCGGCCAAAGAGAGCATACGGCAAAAACATTGACAACGGTAATAGCCACAAAACAAGGAATCAAGAAATGCTTGTCTTGCAATAGCAAACACATCCGCTGTTTGCATGCCAAAGCTTTTTGAAACTTTCTGTTGAGAAGAGGTTACAGTTCCTAAAAACACATAAGCTATGCATTAATTGTCTAAAGCCTGGACACTGGGCAAAGGATTGTATGTCAAGAAAATGTACTAAGTGTAATCACAGTCACAACACATTAGTACATTCTGAAGGATATCTCAGCGAACCAGCCGTAAACCAGGTCAAGTATGAACCACACCCTCAACAGTCCACAACACTAGTAGCTTCGAAGGAGTCGAAGCAACAGGGATATGTGCTCCTCAGCACTGCAATGGTGAAAATAGTCAGCAACAACGGGCAGGAAGTTGAATGCAGAGCCATTCTGGACTCCGGATCTCAGATCAATATCGTGAGTGAACGGCTTGTCAAGAGACTTGGAGCTTCAACGAAGTCCACAACAATGAATATCCAAGGAATAGGCAAGGGAACTCGGAGAGCACAGCGTCGAGTTAGCCTTGAACTACATTCACGAATTAACGGCTTTTCCACTCGACTGGAGGCGTTCGTTCTAGGAGATATAATTTCTCCGCAACCGACAAAACCATTTGACATATCCAAATGGCCAATTCCGAAGAACATCACTTTAGCGGATCCAGTATTCAACCGTCCTGACAAAATCGATGTTTCATTAGGAGCGGAATTCTATCACCAAGTATTGTCAATTGGACAGATACGATTAGCAATCGAACTTCCAACACTACAAAACACAGTGTTTTGCTGGATACTATCAGGAAGGATAGGAGAACTTCAGATGGCGTCAGCAACTTGCGGTATTTGCAGTGAGGATGATGATGATACAAACCAACTTATTGAACGGCTATGGAAACTGGACGAAGTCGAACTAGCTGAATCAATTTTATCCCCAACAAAAATCATTTTATACAAAATACATCTAGAAACAATGATGGGCCTTTTATTGTAAAATTACCATTCGTAGAGAATGCAGCTGTTTTAGGTAGTTCAAGGGATATAGCAATCAACAGATTACTGGCGCTTGAACATCGATTATCTAAATAGAATGCCGTTCGTGAACAATATATCGAGTTTATGGAAAATTATGAAGCCTTGGGCCACATGAGGGAGATCAACATCAATGAAATACTCTCACCTAATTACTTCATCCCACACCACTGTGTACTTAAACCTGACAGCAGCACAACAAAACTGCGGGTGGTATTTGACGCATCTTCAAAAACGTCATCGGGAGTCTCACTCAATGACATAATGCACATAGGTCCAACCATACAATCCGAACTATTTTCAATCCTGCTACGTTTCCGTCTACCGAAATTTGTATTCACCACCGACATTGAAAAAATGTATCGGCAGATACTGGTCCACTCTGAAGATCGCCATTATCAATTGATCATATGGAGGAGCGACCCTAAGAAACCACTGAAGTGTTACGAACTTAACACTGTCACATATGGGACAAGATCGGCCCCATATCTCGCCACAAGATGTGTCAAACAAATGTCATCAGAAAACGCCATCCGGTATCCACTAGGTGCTCAGAATCATTAGGATAACTTTTATGTCGACAATGGTCTTGGTGGATCAGACAGTCTGATTACCGCCATGGAAACTCAACGGCAACTCATCACTATGTTGAATGGGTATGGATTCAATCTACGCAAATGGTGTGCAAATAACCCTAAACTCCTGCAGAACATTCCACAAGGTGACCAGGAAGTTAATTTGGATTTTACTAACGGCAAGAATGATTCAATAAAAACCCTGGGCCTGACATGGCTGCCAAAGACTGACCAATTCTGTGTAAAGGTGAATTTCAACCCCGTTAAATGAATTACCAAGCGGTCTGTCACCTTAGACGTAGCGATATATGATCCTCTTGGCATTCTAGCTCCAGTTGTAATTACAGCAAAAATCTTTATACAAGCATTATGGCAATTAAAAATTAGTTGGGATGAAGCTCTACCAGCAGAATTACATACAAGATGGGAGCTTTTTCGAAGCGCATTGCAAGAATTGGACAACTTTAAATTCTCACGACACATTCATAGAAGTGAGATCCCAACATCAATTCAATTTCACGTCTTCTCCGATGCATCCGAAAAAGCCTTCGGAGCAGCAATTTATATCAGATCTATCTTCAAAGAAGAAAGAGTAGTAGTGAGGTTGTTATGTGCGAAGTCACGCGTAGCTCCACTTAAGCTACAAACATTGCCTCGCTTGGAACTATGCGCAGCAGTACTAGGCTCACAGTTGGCAGCTAGGGTAAAAAATGATTTACGGTTAAAGGATTGTCGCACCTTTTTGTGGACAGACTCACAAATAGTTCTGTCTTGGATTAATTCAGCCTCCTCATCATTCCAAACATTTGTAGCCAACAGGGTAGCTACTATTCAAGGTTTGACATTAACAGAACAGTGGCGTCATGTTAGCTCCAAGGATAACCCAGCTGACGTTGTCTCACGAGGATTATCACCAAGAGAATTTGCAAGATGTGACCTGTGGCTTTACGGGACATTTTTTCTACATGGGAAGGAATCAGCATGGCCTCCCAAGTTTGCTCCACAGCTAGCCATGCCCTATAACATCGAGAGGAAAGGAACGAATCCAGCATCCTTGGTAGCAATTGACTCTGAAGAACTGGTGTATACAATCAACCACCGAAACTCTTTCAGGACTCTTCAACGCATCGTAGGATACATTTGTCGTTTCATAAGCAACACTAGATGTAGCAAGGACCTACGAAAAACTGATATAGCGCTGACTCCCATCGAATTAGATCATGCATTAAGAATCATTGTTCAAGCTATGGAAAGATCTGATTTCAATGACGACATCATGTACCTCAAGAAACACAAGGATCTCAAGGGGACGAGTACATTGAAGAGCCTATCACCATTTTTGGATGACGCAAACATTTTGCGAGTTGGAGGACGATTGGAAGCATCACTGGTACCTTATGAAGCAAAACATCAAATGCTCATTCCGTATAATGATCCCTTAGCAAAACTGCTATTTGAGATGACTCACATCGAGAATAAACACTGTGGACCTCAAGCCTTGCTGGTCATAATAAGGCAAAGGTACTGGCCCATAAAAGGCAAATCACCGGCCAGATCAACAGTACAGCAATGCATACGATGCAAGGCCTCAGTTGCTGAACCAATTAATGGGAAACCTGCCAGCAACACGAGTTTCACCACCACGCCCATTCATTAACTCTGGAGTAGACTACTGTGGACCATTCTGGGTGCATTACAAAATTAGAGGGAAAAGACCACACAAGGCTTACATATCCGTTTTCTGCTGTTTTGATACTAAAGCTGTCCATTTAGAACTTGTAAGCGATCTTACGACAGAAGCATTCATTGGCGCTCTGAAACGTTTCATTGGCCGATGTGGAAATTGTCAAAACTTATATTGTGACAACGCGACAAATTTCGTTGGCGCCAAAAACAAGCTTACGGAACTGACTACATCAATATATTCAGATGAAGGGAAAACAAAAATTGAGACAGAATGCGGTAAAAAGGGAATACAATTCAATTTTATTCCTCCAAAAGCCCCTCATTTCGGACGTCTGTGGGAAGCAGCAGTGAAGTCTGCAAAGCATCTTTTGGTAAGGAGTGTGTCAACAGCATCACTAACCTATGAAGAGCTGGAAACAGTCATTATTGAAATAGAAGCCATTCTCAACTCAAGACCAATAAGTTCGATGTCCAACGATCCAAATGACTTAGGCGCCCTGACTCCAGGCCACTTCTTGATAGGAGAACCACTCAACACGCAAGTCGATGTAAATAACATCCCGTCAACTTCAAATTTGCTGACCCGGTGGAAACTCGTATCCCACATCAAAAATGAGTTTTGGAAACGATGGTCGCACGAATATTTATGCGAGCTTCGATCTAAAACCAAATGGACACATCAGCACAATAACATCAACCAAGGGGATATGGTAATAATCAAGGAAGACAATGTTCCAGTTCTTCAATGGCCACTAGGAAGGATAACAAGGACGTATAAGTGTGATGATGGAGCAGTACGAGTGGATGTTAGAACAGCTACTGGAACTTGGAAACTTGCAATCCATAAATTAGCTCTACTACCCATAAATGATAATAGGGTCCATGACCAACCAACAAGTCATGAGAATCAAGATGAAAAAGTAGAAATACCAACAAAACGAATAAAAACAAGACATACGGGACTCACAACAGTACTGCTGGGAGGTCCAATAAGATTTTCGCAGATTGCTAACACCAAATTCAACACGGAATTGGGTATTTACTTCGAAGGAATAGGTTCAGCACATTTCGAGAGGTCAGAATGGAAACTTGTAGTGTACTACGAACTAGAGTCATACTGGGCAGAACTTACGACTTTATCCAAGGGCATCAGTAGTTTACGACAGTTATGTCAGAAGTTGCCACCATTTACTTGTCATGATACTCTTGTGATAACAAGATATTGTTTCCCTATCGATCTAAAAGAGGTGCTGTGGATATAGTGGGAAATATTGCAAACTCATTGTTTGGTGTTTTGGACTCAGAATATGCAGAATCAATGTCAAAAACCATTCAGCAAGTGAAAGAAAATGAAGGCCATCTATTAGTCCTGCTCAAAAACAAAACATCAGTGATTGATTCTACTATCAACGTGATCAAACAAGATCAGATAGAAGTCAAACGAAAATTCGATAATCTTGACAAAAAAATCAATGACATAATGAAAACCTTAAATCACATTGAAGGAGAAAAGTTTCAAGCCAAGCTGACTCATTATTTCATCACTCTGACCCTCTAACTCATTATGATAACATCTCACTTGCAAAGAATCCAATCATCAATATTGAATGTTATGACAGATACACACCATAACAAAATCTGCCCATTATTGCTATCACCAACTCAACTACAAGAAGAAATTCTCAAGATAAAAACTCATCTTTCAACATCCCTCCAAATACCAGTGAATCAAGAGGACTCACTGCAACTGTACAAATTAATGAAGGTAGAAGGCGGTTTAACAAAGAAGCATGCCATTTTTAGAATCTCATTGCCATTAATTGCAGAGGAAAGATTCGAACTGTATCGTATGGTACCAATTCCTAACATAATAAATGGCACAATGACTACAATAGAATCTTGTAACAGATTTCTAGCCATAAACGCGCACAGAGATCAATACGTTGTGATGAGTTTAGCTGATTTGGGGGCTTGTACAGTGATGAACCCATATACATACTTATGCGCCAACACCCAATTGATACACAACAGAGGGTCTGAAGTATGTTCATGTGAAGTTCAACTGTTTGCCAATGATACTCAACGGGATTGCATCCACCATGAAGTTCAAACAATTCAACCTGGATTCAAATGGATCATAAGAACGATCTACGCCTTGAAGTTTGCCACTCGCTTGAGTGCAGTATGTGATGGTGAAACCTTGCAATTAACATTAGAAAGATCGGGAATGCTGAAGCTACAACCATCTTGTGTTCTGAAACACAGTTTTATCACAATTCACGGCTATAAAACTCTCTCAAGCTCAGTACAAACCTCATATGTCAGCTTGGCCAATGCTACTGACATTCTCAAAATGGATCAAGGCCAGCACCGATCACACTACACGAATAATATTGAACACTACAACATGCAATTATCCAATCTCAGCACCATTCAAGGTCAATTATCAGAAAGAGTTTGGGAGTTACCATCCAAAGTCCAAACAATGGGTGTTCACCTTTCTGCAGTCGGGTATTTAGCGCTTTCCCTATCGGTTGGTGTAATTATGTATTCAATCTGGAAGATCCAATCAAAAAAGCTTAAATTCGATGTCACTCTACCCCAGCCATTACCGCGGAATAGGATGCAAGAACCCGAAGACGAAACAAAATTTGATACAACTTTTTAAGGTTGTTGACGCAGTCAACGTGCGGGAGAATGTACGAATTCATATAAATATCAATCGCACAACCTTCAACTGTATATTTGTATGTATCCGTACGTTTGTACCCACAACAACAACAAGGAATATGCAGTCTGCGCGTGCAGTAGCATTGTGGCTCAATTGACACTTGCACAAGAACTATTTGCATTCCCAAAAATGCAACATAAGCATTTGGGTATGTTCACGTATGTTCATTGAACTTGCACATGCTGCTATGCGCTGCTGTTATATTCTGCTGATATTTATTTTTAGTACATACTTATTATTGATGATGTTAGCAATAAATTATTATTTAAGACGATGAATTTCAATAAACAAATCACTCTTTGATTCTTTAGCAACAAGAAAACTGAGTCTTTTTATTTTCAGCGACGGATTGTTCAGGTTCAAGTGCTTGAACAATCCAATTATTATTCCTAGTCTCATATTGGTTCAAGAACCTGTATGAGACGTCAATAAGGAATACTATCACTACAGTCAAACGAGGATGTAATTACACAAACACTGCAGCAGAAATGCAGAACAAGAAAGAAAAGAGACGGAGTTGGGGAAAAATATTAAGTAAGAAAAAATTTAAGAACGAAGGAACGTAAAAAAAAGATGCGAGAATCAAAATTCCGTTGGGGAAATAAGAATACGAATAAAAGATTTCTTTAGTGCGTTTGGGCAAACTGAAAGTGCATTGAAGTACGTTCGAACAAGCTTGGCACATAAAATTAAGATGGAGTGCATGCTTGTTTGTAGATGCCCATTCATACAAACTTGGCACGTAATATGAAGATATACACAATCTGTCCCAATTGCAATACAAAGGAAATATGGAATATATGTATACTCATAAGTAAGGATATTAAAGAAAATGAAATGAGTTTATGGACATATATTCTAATAAGTAAGTATAAAAGTAGTTATATGTTTTTTATTAGCTCGATTAAGTGGAAAATTCTTTAGCGAAAATATACTTTAAAAGACGGGAAGAAAAGTGTGATAGGATTAAAATGTTGCTACCATACTAAAGAATCGATGCTGTAAAATAAAGATTACACACAAAAATAAACGTCTAGTACAAAGATTTGGTTATGGGGTAAGAGAAATTGCCTGAGGAGTCAAATGTGCCAGTCAACCTTTTATGAAGGTACGACGAAAACACGGGTACTCTGTAAATTAAGACCGTGTGATCATACATAATGTTATGTGTACGCAAGCGGACCTACTTATGCATGCGAAGAATCCATATTGTTTTGATATTGGGTTCGAAATAAAATGTCGATAGAATGAAAGAAGGTGATACCATAAACAGAAATGAATTAGAGTAGATAGTGTGGGAATTAATTTGATTGTAGAATTTAGAATAAGCAAGATGGTGTAAAATTAAAGGGGAAATATATTGCGGTACAAATTTGTGGATTAGAAAGAAGTTCATGGGAGACATATAAATATGAGAATAGGTAAATTTGAGTCGAGACAAATTGGAGTTCTGTGCAAAGGCAGAAATGGCTATGGAAATCAAATAAATTAATGAATGGTTACAAATAGTACCTATATTACAGGGTACGTACAGAACAAATGTATTACACGGTTAAAATTTTATTCCTCTTTACAAATGCATATTACATAATTAATATTAAATAAAATCTTTTGTTGTTTGAAAGGGAAAGAGGAGAGAAACAAAATTAAATTAGAAGCAATTTAATGTGCCTTACAGGGTGTGCACAATATGAGATTTTCGTGATCTAGCTTGCCAAAAGTCCAAAAATGATCTTAAACATTTCATATTCATTTTAATTGAATATGGTTGGAAAATTTCCAAATTTTTAAAAAATAATCCTTAAATGTACCTCGAATGTACTTTTTCATAGCAACGTATTTCGGGAAAGCATTTCACTGTGTTCTTTTGCAAATATACATAAATATAATAGAAATTAAAATAAGTTGCTGCGTGATGTCCGGAATTACAAGTCGCGAGTTGTTTGAAACCTTGAAACCAACTAAAAAATTTTAGACAATTAATGCGATGGTATTTAGCAACTGGAACCTAACGTCGAATTAATTTATGGAAACTACATACATTTGTTCAAAAATTAGACAGCACATTTAGTGTTAAGTAATCGAAAACAAAGCGTCATGAGGGCAGATTTCTGAGTGAATGGCTGTCTATACCTATGTATGTAATGTATCGCATTTTGTAAAAACTATTATCGCAAAAACGATAATACATGTATTTGTAGACCGGCCCTCCGCTTTGAAGACAGCTCATTGCAGACTCAAAAAAGGAAGACTCAAATATTGATTGAAAAAACGCCTTAAAGGGCAGAAACAGAAATGCGGTCAAGTGGCAAACGAGATTCAGCAGAAATTGTAAAGGAATTATCTAACGCTTCTCCCAAACGAGGGACTTCGGTAAAAAACAAGATTCACTCACTCCTGTTCAAGCCTTTGCGATTATGATCGATGTTAAAATGACCACTAATCAATATCGTTTGCACAGAGAATATATTCAACATGAGAATATATTCAAATTGTATCCTAGTTACGATAAAATGAAAACGGCAAAGCAGGATATTTATCCATACAATATAACAATTGAAGAACGTTTTGCGGAGGTAGATTTACAATCCCTATTGAATCATACCATTAAAAGAACTTGCATGGTTTAAGATCGTGACAGCACCACCCAATCCAAATATAAACAAAAAAAATTTCACAATTAATGCATCAGATGAGGCATTATTTAATAGTGCTATTATCAATGCATACAACAACAACAAAAATTATTTAGTAAAATCCAGTTCCAATAAAATTTATGTTAGAAAGAAAGAAAGCTGATTTTATCACTCGTTAAGTGAGTTATTTCGAATAAAAGATAAGTCAGTTAAAATCCAGGTTGGTGTATATTGGAGGCAAACAATTCAAAGTCGCATCAGAATGAATATTATGTATGAACGATTGGGAGGGTATGCAATGTGTTATCCGAGTGTAGTTCATTGCAAACTTTCTATATTTGTGTAGCTACAACTTCTGTTATGAACGATTGAACCGTTGAATGTCCTGTTAATGCAAGAGAAGTCAATTTCTCCATTCCACTCGAAGAGAAAACAAAATAAAAACTGCTTTTTATATACTCGTATATAACCAAAGTTTAATATAATAGGATAGGTCAAGGCTACCTCAGCTACCAAACTTACAATATGAGAATATGGGCAGATGGGGATAATTTTTTCCACAATTATTTCATACTTAATTGTCTCTTTGATTTTTAATGATTTAGCTGTAACGGTTATAAAGTCTTTAAATCTTACACCGTGCCCTGGGAGAATTCACTCGGTTATGGGTATATACATCCGGGTTATATGTAATTTGAAGAATATAATTGGAATTAAATGCAATGAGTGATTTGGTCATACAATTGACAATCTCTTACATAAACGGGTTTATTTAGAATATTCTCGCTTATGTCAAATTGGCAAATAAATATACTCAGGATTAAAAAGAAAATCGAATTTGTAAAGAAAAACAAAATAATAATGAAACAATTTCTATGTATTTACATTGTAGAATGAAAACTAAAAAATACATATTAAATAAAAAATGTATATTTACAATTAAGTAAAATTAAAAACTTTAAAAAAATTATAAAACAAAAATTAATGTAAAAGTAAAATTAAAAACAAAGGTAGTTTATAAAGTTGTAATGATTCTGGAAAGTAATTTTTTTTTATAATAAATGAACATTCGTTAAAGTCAGATTTATATAGTTAAGTATATTTTTAAGTTTTAAGGCGTATTGAGCAGAGAAGAATATCAATAGCGGCGAAGCCAGAACGGGAGGTAAATCAAAGGCAATAGCAGCGGCAAACTCGAAGTTAGCGAATAGAAAAGTTAACTGTAGAAGATGATGAAGTAATGGTATAAGATGGAGAAGTACAACAAAGAAACGACCGACAAAACGATGTGTAACACGGCTATGAAACTGACCAAACGGCAAAACTCTAAAGGATCCTGTCTGTAAATAAGTTTTTGGTGAAAGTTAAGTGAAATTTCATTTTCCAGACAAAATAGTGGAAGAGGTTCTAACTCCCCATAAGCCTGATGACTGCGAACTAAGGACTATGAGAAAATGAAGATGGTACCAGCCAAGTCGCAGAACCAAAAATTAGGGCGCTAGATGACACCTTATTAGAATCGTTATCTAAGCTATTATGATACTACTGAGGATAATTATTCTTATAAAAACAATGCTGATCATACGGGAAGTTGATTGCAAAGCTGACAAAACAATACGAAAACATAAACATATCTGTTTTCAGCAAGGAAAATCCAGTATATTATACGATAGTGTGCACACTTTCAGAACAGTAATCGACAATGTTATCTGAAATCTAAAGTTCCTCCGTAAATAAAGTTAGAGGCAGCTACAACAACTCTTTTTTACAATACTACTGCTCTCCCTTCTCCTGGTGCGCTGCTGTACGTCCACAATATCCGCTACTACAAACTCATGGGTCACTGTTGTGGTTGCCGTACGTAATCTTATTCCCAGAAGCGGCTCGATTTCCTGAACGAGATGAGATGCCTTCTGATTATTGAATGTGATGCGCCTGTATCCAATTTTACCTGCGTTTGTCATGTATTAGTTCTTATAGTTTCTACTAGCGCATAAACTAGTGCTTGAACACATGCCATTCAAAAGTCCTTCTTGTTTCAGTTTTTCAAATTTAACCATGGTTATTCACTAATACACAATCCCACTCGCGGCACCAATTGTTACGAAATTGCCCTAAAGACAATTTATAACACTCTTTTATACTCGGATTCGCACCGTTGGATTGTGTAATAATCAAACAATCGCTTCATTAAATTAGAACAATTAGTTTTATTTAATTCTTATTTTTCACACACTTAATGTTAAGCTTAAAATTTACTTTTAGTACCATTTTGAACTTTATTTATTACTTAATTTAATCACTTTATTACTGCTATGATCACTTCAACTGTCTCTCGTCTTTAATTGCGAGGTGGCGTACGTACCTCTCCTGTGTTGAACCAGAAAGTACTAGAATATTCCCTACACTTCGAAAGAAGTTTTGAGAATATTGTATAATATGCTTTTACGTGTAGATTGTGTGGTTTCCTACATACCTCTTGTGTGTTGAACCAGAACAGTCTAGAATATTCCCTATATTTCGACAGAAGTTTTGAGAAGATTCTAGAGAATTCTTTCTGTTTCAATATATATGAGTTTATTAATGTCGTATTGCAAACGGTACACATTTTCTTCACAATTTCAAATACTGCTGTTTCGATTTGAATGCACGATGTACACACTGTTACGATCTCTTTTCGAATGTCTTCGTCTTGTGCTTTTTATAGTTTCGAATGGTTGAGATGGAAACTTCTACAATACACTAGAAGTTTCGGGATGTTTCTAGAACTTTATACACACCTCAGGAATTGCTGACTTTCTTGATCGTTCTGTACACCACAATCTCTACAACGAAAGAAGCCTTTATTCGAATAGATTGTGTCTTGACTTACAAACACAGGGTGGTGCACTCATTCTCAAACTCCAAATGGGATCCTAAAAGTATGCAATCACGTTTCACTATGCTATCACCTTTCAATATAATACTTTTGTTTTTTTATTATCTATGTTTACCATGGTAGGGTTTGCTTCTTTAGTTTCTTTTTTACAATACTACTGCAGTTCCTTCTCCTGGTGCGCTGCTGAAATCGTCCACACTATCCGCTACTACAAACTCATGCGTCACTGTTGTGGTTGCCGACGTCATCTTATTCCCAGAAGCGGCTCGACTCCCTGAACGAAATGCCTTCTGATTATTGAATGTGATGCGTCTGTATCCAATTTTACTACGATCTTCACCCATTTGTTACACTGCCGACAGTTAGCTGTTGATTTTACGTGGCATCTAAGAAACGAAGATTCTATGGTTACATGTTGTGGGAGTCAGATCATGCTGGTCACGCTCACAACAACTGAATATACACATATTTTCGCTCACACTAAAATCTTGTTCTTAAACATACACACGCATATGCAAATATGCAGTCAATTGCTTTGTTGTCATTAGTTTTAAGTTATGTTTAATAAAACAGTCTCCCAATGGACATTGACTCGTTCACATGATTCTTTCTCGTTGCTCTCTGTAAAAAATTACCCACGGCCTGCGTTTCTCTTGTAGAAGTTCTTATAGTTTCTACTACCGCATATACTAGTGCTTGAACACATGCCATTCAAAACTCCTTCTTGTTTCAGTTTTTCAAATTTAACCATGGTTATTCACTAATACACAATCCCACTCGCGCCACCAATTGTTACGAAATTGCCCTAAAGACAATTTGTAACACTCTTTTATACTCGGATTCGCACTGTTGGATTGTGTAATAATCAAACAATCGCTTCATTAAATTAGCACAACAATTAGCTGTATTTAATTATTATTTTTCACACACTTAATGTTAAGCTTAAAGTTTACTTTTAATACCATTTGGAACTTTATTTATTACTTAATTTAATCACTTTATTACTGCTATGATCACTCTTCAAGTGTCTCTCGTCTTTAATTGCGAGGTGGCGTACGTACCTCTCCTGTGTTGAATAGAAAGTACTAGAATATTCCCTACACTTCGAAAGAAGTTTTGAGAAGTTTGTATAATATGCTTTTACATGTAGATTGTGTGGTGGCTTATATATCTCTTGTGTGTTGAATTAGAATAGCCTAGTATATTCCCTATATTTCGAAAGAAGTTTTGAGAAGATTCTAGTGTATTCTTTCTGTTTCAATATATATGAGTTTATTAATGTCGTATTGCAAACGGTACACATTTTCTTCTTTGTCTACAATACGAGGACGAAAGAAAAGGATGATGATAAAATTTTTCTGAACAGCAGTACGAAGCTCAATACAAATGAATGTAAAAGCCAAGTGAATGTTCTTTTATCTGAGTCAATTTAGAGTTTTTATAGCAGCTTAAATCTTTCACAACATTTTCATAGGTATGGGCGCTAAATGTAAAACTACTTGAAATTGTACACTACATTAAAATATTGGTAATGGTAATAATTAATTTGTTGGTACTTATACTATTTCATTGTGGTTTTCATTCATTAAACAAACTTTTTTTTTCCAAAAATCAAGCTCACAACATTATGACAAAGTGATTGCGATCTTGCCAAAGAATCATTTACTCTAACTCAATTGGAGGAACATATTGAGCGGGATCAACACTTACTTGAGGTACGCAGTGAACTGATCAATTCTCTTCAGTCCAACGACACCGCTCAACGCATTGAAATAGAAGAAATACTCGTGCAATTGGCTGCAGAAAATAATATTATTAATGAGGTATGGGTGAGTTAAGCTATATGAGGTTGCAATAAAATTTTAATATATATCACATATATTTAATTCCAATTATACTCCGAAAGCTCAATATTGAGTTGCGTATCAAATCTGAAGAATTTAGAAATCTCTTCTCAACATTATCTAACAAACAAATAGAGATTGCACGCCAAGACCACATGATAAAGTTATTGGATGAGAGCAATGAACGAAGTCTACGAGTGAAGCAAGAAGAAAAGATCGCTCGCATGGATCAAGAATCTATTAAATTAAAACAATCACTGTAAGTTAACTAATAATTTAATTTTATTTTATTAAACTTATAAACTTATTTATCGGTGTATAAAATACCCCCATCTAATATGATACTTCCGCTGGAACTGAACAAAATAGTAATTACTAAGACCATATTACATTAATTTTTTTCACTCAACATAGCTATATTGGTTTTTGTAAAGTGAATACCAATTATATGTACGTATGGTGCCCGAAAAGTTTATGTTCTCCTTTTTAAACTTCAATAATCGTTTAATCACACAGCCCTAATTGTGTTTCGTTTGTTAAAGTAAACAAATTTATTTTAATGGAAAGATTGAATGATATTCGGTGTTTCTGTGTCGATCCACATGCTACAATTTTTTTATTGATGCACCATCGGAAAACAACAGTTATCGTTGGTGATTGTGATTTCAGATGTGGTTATAGATAATTTTCAAACCTGAAACCCTAGCATCAGTGTATCGAGCATAATAACTATTTGCATGATTATTTGATATTCGCGAAGCTCTTCATGCATTGGAATCCCCATCATTGAACGAATAGTCCAAGAGAAAACCTTGGCAATTGGTAACTAGAAATGCTGGACGGATTCTGAGGAGGATTGATAAGTTACTTTTCCAGCATCCTCCCAAAATAAACTTCATGTTATTTTATTCATTGTTATGTTAATATCAAAGATAGAAAAATCAGTGTTTTTCATAGTCAGAATACCTCTTCCATTTCAAGCGAAAATGTATGATTTATCATACCATATTAGGTATTTATGATTATAGGATATATAAACGGTCTCTGTACTCGGATCTGCAAATGGTATCATAGAGTATAAATAGATTTAAATATATAAACATAATGCTATTTGTTTAAACTCTTGCTATTTTATAGAAGAATATATCGGAGAGCTTTCACACATCAGTAGTAATAAGAAGCTTTGTTGGTGGTTGTTAAACGGAAAACTTTCTTAACAAATATATAAAATAAAATGTAAGAATTAAGGGATATATGTGTTCGTGCGAGAGTATGAAAGAAGTATTTACAATATATTATATATATATATATATATATATATATATATATATATATATATATATATATATATATATATATATATATATATATACTCGTATATAATTTGGCACGTAATATGAAGATGGACACAATCTGTCCCAATTGCAATACAAAGGAAATATGGAATATATGTATACTCATAAGTAAGGATATTAAAAAAGAGGAAGAAAAGTGTGATAGGATTAAGATGTTGCTACCATATTAAAGAATCTATCTTGTAAAATAAAGATTACACACAAAAATAAACGTCTAATACAAATATTTGGTTATGGGGTAAGAGAAATTGCCTGAGGAGTCAAATGTGCCAGTCAACCTTCAAGATTTATGAAGGTACGACGAAAACACGGGTACTCTGTAAATTAAGACCGTGTGATCATACATAATGTTATGTGTACGCAAGCGGACCTACTTATGCATGCGCAGAATCCATATTGTTTTAATATTGGGTTCGAAATAAAATGTCGATAGAATGAAAGAAGGTGATACCATAAACAGAAATTAATTAGAGTAGATAGTGTGGGAATTAATTTGATTGTAGAATTTAGAATAAGCAAGATGGTGTAAAATTAAAGGGGAAAGATATTGCGGTACAAATTTATGGATTAGAAAGAAGTTCATGGGAGACATATAAATATGAGAATAGGTAAATTTGAGTCGAGACAAATTGGAGTTCTGTGCAAAGGCAGAAATGGCTATGGAAATCAAATAAATTAATGAATGGTTACAAATAGTACCTATATTACAGGGTACGTACAGAACAAATGTATTACAAGGTTAAAATTTTATTCCTCTTTACAAATGCATATTACATTATTAATATTTAATAAAATCTTTTGTTGTTTGAAAGGGAAAGAGGAGAGAAACAAAACTGAATTAGAAGCAATTTAATGTGCCTTACAGGGTGTGCACAATGTGAGATTTTCGTGATCTAACTTGCCAAAAGTCCAAAAATGATCTTAAACATTTCATATTCATTTTAATTGAATATGGTTGGAAAATCTCCAAATTTTAAAAAAATAATCCTTAAATGTACCTTGAATGTACTTTTTCGTAGCAACGTATTTCGGGAAAGCAATTCACTGTGTTCTTTTGCAAATCAAGCTAAAATGTTATGTAAATACATAAATATAATAGAAATTAAAATAAGTTGCTGCGTGATGTCCGGAATTACAAGTCGCGAGTTGTTTGAAACCTTGAAACCAACTAAAAAATTTTAGACAATTAATGCGATGGTATTTAGCAACTGGAACCTAACGTCGAATTAATTTATGGAAACTACATACATTTGTTCAAAAATTAGACAGCACATTTAGTGTTAAGTAATCGAAAACAAAGCGTCATGAGGGCAGATTTCTGAGTGAATGGCTGTCTATACCTATGTATGTAATGTATCGCATTTTGTAAAAACTATTATCGCAAAAACGATAATACATGTATTTGTAGACCGGCCCTCCGCTTTGAAGACAGCTCATTGCAGACTCAAAAAGGGAAGACTCAAATATTGATTGAAAAAACGCCTTAAAGGGCAGAAACAGAAATGCGGTCAAGTGGCAAACGAGATTCAGCAGAAATTGTAAAGGAATTATCTAACGCTTCTCCCAAACGAGGGACTTCGGTAAAAAAACAAGATTCACTCACTCCTGTTCAAGCCTTTGCGATTATGATCGATGTTAAAATGACCACTAATCAATATCGTTTGCACAGAGAATATATTCAACATGAGAATATATTCAAATTGTATCCTAGTTACGATAAAATGAAAACGGCAAAGCAGGATTGTTATCCATACAATATAACAATTGAATAACGTTTTGCGGAGGTAGATTTACAATCCCTATTGAATCATACCATTAAAAGAACTTGCATGGTTTAAGATCGTGACAGCACCACCAAATTTCGCAATTAATGCATCAGATGAGGAATTATTTAATAGTGCTATTATCAATGCATACAACAACAACAAAAATTATTTAGTAAAATCCAGTTCCAATAAAATTTATGTCAGAAAGAAAGAAAGCTGATTTTATCACTCGTTAAGTGAGTTATTTCGAATAAAAGAAAAGTCAGGTTGGTGTATATTGGAGGCAAACAATTCAAAGTCGCATCAGAATGAATATTATGTATGAACGATTGGGAGGGTATGCAATGTGTTATCCGAGTGTAGTTCATTGCAAACTTGCTATATTTGTGAAGCTACAACTTCTATTATGAACGATTGAACGATGAATGTCCTGTTAATGCAAGAGAAGTCAATTTCTCCATTCCACTCGAAGAGAAAACAAAATAAAAACTGCTTTTTATATACTCGTATATAACCAAAGTTTAATATAATAGGATAGGTCAAGGCTACCTCAGCTACCAAACTTACAATATGCGAATATGGGCAGATGGGGATAATTTTTTCCACAATTATTTCATACTTCATTGTCTCTTTGATTTTTAATGATTTAGCTGTAACGGTTATAAAGTCTTTAAATCTCACACCGTGGTCTGGGAGAATTCACTCGTTTATGGGTATATACATCCGGGTTATATGTAATTTGAAGAATATAATTGGAATTAAATGCAATGAGTGATTTGGTCATACAATTGACAATCCCTTGCACAAACGGGTTTATTTCGAATATTCTCGCTTATGTCAAATTGACAAATAAATATAGCCAGGATTGAAAAGAAAATCGAATTTGTAAAGAAAAACAAAATAATAATGAAACAATTTCGATGCATTAACATTGTAGAATGAAAACTAAAGAAATCATATTCACCACAATTCTACATACGCATGCGGATTCTTTTTCACGCGGATTTTATTTATCAGAGGAAGCAGAAGCTGTGGTAGCATTTAGAAGGAGAAATAAGAGGGACAGTTCCAACCCTCTTGAATTAACTGAATCACTGTAAGTGTAAATTAATCTTGGTCCTTTTAGCAACAATATACAATGTTCTTGCATTTTAAGATTTCATAAATACTACAGAGTAAATAAGGATGCTTTCCTATATTTACTTCAAATATTAACAGGTGCTTTGAAACGGAGGATTAAGAAATTTGCAATTGTTTCAATAGTGAAGCAAAGTGCGTGTTTGCGCTTCTTTGCAGAAGGAGGTTACCAATCTGAAGTTGGAAAGGACCACGATGTAGCGATAGCTCAGTCCAGTTTTAGTAAGGTGCTTTCGGAAGTTTTAAATATTTTTGAAAGTCAGCTTTGGCCACAATGGATACAAATGTGGAAAACAATCGACGAGAAAAGAACAGTTGCGATTGGCTTTTATTCCAAACGTGGAATACCAGGAGTTATCGATTGTGTAGATGGAACACATGTCAGCATCATTGCTCCTTCAAAAGATTCTTGGTTTTCCTTATCCATATCGCTTTTATCAGTTCGTGGTGCACTGTCGTAGCCGAATTTTTTCTGCAACTACCTTTAATAACCTCCTTTGAATTAATAAGAGTAGCCTGAATTTCTTCGTTGGGAGTTAATTTTAGCTCTCTATTGGGGCCACCGCCAGTTCCTTTCAGGTTTTCAACATTAGAAACAATCTTCTTACGAACATATCGCTTTTGATCAGCCCAAACCTATATTTTATTTAATAATAAAATGTAGGTTATTTATGTATGTTCTAATAAATTAATATAGTTACCTTTTTCCATTTGACCACTGATTTAAGGGGCGGACCAACACTATTTAGTTTCGTATTTCTTCATCCCAGAACTTTGATACTTCTTCCTAGAAGTTCTTGTGGAATCCACTGCCAATGTCGCGGTTTGCAAACATTGTTTCTAATAGACTTTCCATCTGAAGCTTGTTGGTTGTCTTCGTCCTTAAAAAAGCATTCACAATTTACAAATATACATACCTTGTGCATTAAAAACTTACATCTTTCTTGTGCTTGCCCGCAAATAAATTTCCAAATTTAAGATTATTTACAATTTTCCTAAAAAAAATTCACAGATAAACATATTTTAATTCATCAACTTAATTTATAATCCCATTTTATTAAAAAGAATTGGATTTTTAAGAAGTTTTAATTAAATACTTACAAGATTCCACTAATTTCACATCAAAAATGTAGGCGAACAAAATTATGTGAAATGTGAAAAAATTACGCCATTTATGTTCTTTGGAATACCGTGGATTGCGGATGCGGAAGTCTTTTGCGGATTTTTTCGTAGGTTCGAAAATGAAATGTGAAAAATTGCATGCGGATTTTGTTTCTAATATGCGGAAAACGGAAAGTGAAAAAATTCACTGCGGAAAGTTATTGAGTATTTGGGTGATTAAATAAAAAATGTATATTTACAATTAAGTAAAATAAAAAACTTAAAAAAAATTATAAAACTAAAATTGATGTAAGAGGAAAATTAAAACCAAAGGTAGTTTATAAAGTTGTAATGATTCTGGAAAGTATTTTTTTTTAATAATAAATGTACATTCGTTAAAGAAGTCCGATTTATATAGTTAAGTATATTTTTCAGTTTTAAGGCGTATTGAGCAGAGAAGAATATCCATAGCGGCGAAGCAAGAACGGGAGGTAAATCAAAGTCCCTGAGAACGGTGAACAGTAAACTGAAGGCAATAGAAGCGGCAAACTCGAAGTTAGCGAATAGAAAAGTTAACTGAAGAAGATGATGAAGTAATGGTATAAGATGGAGAAGTACAACAAAGAAACGACCGACAAAACGATGTGTAACACGGCCATGAAACTGACCAAACGGCAAAACTCTAAAGGATCCTGTCTGTAAATAATTTTTTGCTGAAAGTTAAGTGAAATTTCATTTTCCAGACAAAATAGTGGAAGAGGTTCTAACTCCCCATAAGCCTATTGACTGCGAACTACGGACTATGAGAAAATGAAGATGGTACCAGCCAAGTCGCAGAACCAAAAATTAGGGCGCTAGATGACACCTTATTAGAATCGTTATCTAAGCTATTATGATACTACTGAGGATAATTATTCTTATAAAGACAATGCTGATCATACGGGAAGTTGATTGCAAAGCTGACAAAACAATACGAAAACATAAACATTTGTGTTTTCAGCAAGGAAAATCCAGTATATTATACGATAGTGTGCACACTTTCAGAACAGTAATCGACAATGTTATCTGAAATCTTAAGTTCCTCCGTAAATAAAGTTAGAGGCAGCTACAACAACATTCACAGCCCTAGGGGAATTTATTTTTCCCTCCCTTGTTTCTAGTGACATACCAGCAACAAAACCATTTCGTGCATCCTATATAATATATAATAATTTTGTTTTTTTATTATCAATGTTTACCATTGTTGGGTTTGTTTCGTTAGTTTCTTTTTTACAATACTACTGCTCTCCCTTCTCCTGGTGCGCTGCTGTACGTCCACAATATCCGCTACTACAAACTCATGCGTCACTGTTGTGGTTGCCGTACGTAATCTTATTTCCAGAAGCGGCTCGATTCGCTGAACGAGATGAGATGCCTTCTGATTATTGAATGTGATGCGCCTGTATCCAATTTTACCTGCGTTTCTCATGTATTAGTTCTTATAGGTTCTACTAGCGCATAAACTAGTGCTTGAACACATGCCATTGAAAAGTCCTTCTTGTTTCCGTTTCTCAAATTTAACCATGGTTATTCACTAATACACAATCCCACTCGCGGCATCAATTGTTACGAAATTGCCCTAAAGACAATCTATAACACTCTTTTATACTCGGATTCGCACCGTTGGATTGTGTAATAATCAAACAATCGCTTCATTAAATTAGAACAATTAGTTTTATTTAATTCTTATTTTTGACACACTTAATGTTAAGCTTAAAGTTTACTTTTTGTACCATTTTGAACTTTATTTATTACTTAATTTAATCACTTTATTACTGCTATGATCACTTCAACTGTCTCTCGTCTTTAATTGCGAGGTGGCGTACGTACCTCTCCTGTGTTGAACCAGAAAGTACTAGAATATTCCCTACACTTCGAAAGAAGTTTTGAGAATATTGTATAATATGCTTTTACGTGTAGATTGTGTGCTGGCTTATATACCTCTTGTGTGTTGAACTAGAACAGTCTAGAATATTCCCTATATTTCGACAGAAGTTTTGAGAAGATTCTAGAGAATTCTTTCTGTTTCAATATATATGAGTTTATTAATGTCGTATTGCAAACGGTACACATTTTCTTCACAATTTCAAATACTGCTGCTTCGATTTGAATGCACGATGTACACACTGTTACGATCTCTTTTCGAATGTCTTCGTCTTGTGCTTTTTATAGTTTCGAATGGTTGCGATGGAAACTTCTACAATACACTAGAAGTTTCGGGATGTTTCTAGAACTTTATACACACCTCAGGAAGTTCTGACTTTCGTGATCGTTCTTTACACCACAATCTCTACAACGAAAGAAGCCTTTATTCGAATAGATTGTGTCTTGACTTACAAACACAGGGTGGTGCACTCATTCTCAAACTCCAAATGGGATCCTAAAAGTATGCAATCACGTTTCACTATGCTATCACCTTTCAATATAATACTGTTACGAAATTGCCCTCTTGACAATTTATTCTGTTACGAAATTACCCTCCTGACAATTTACTCTAACTCTCTGTACTCGGATTCATACCACTGGATCGTGTAGTAATCAAACAATCGCTGGTTAAATTAAAATAACTAACTTTTTTTAACTATTGCTATTTACACATTTAATATTTGGCTTAAAGTTTACTTCTTTACAATTTGTACTTTATTTCACAATGAATCTCATCACTTTGCACAATTACAAATACTGCTGCTTCGATTATAATGCGCGATGTACACACTGTCACGATCTCTGTTCGAATGTCCTCGACTTTGCACAGGCTTGTGCTTTTTATAGTTTCGAATGGTTGAGGTGGAAATTTCTAGAATACAGTAGAAATTTCTCGATCTTTCTAGAACTTGATCTACACCTCAAAAGAAGCTTTCATTATTTTACACCACCGACAGGGTGTGCATAAGTAAACTTTTATGCGAATAGTTCGTGTCTTGACTTACACACACAGAGTGGTGCACTCATTCTCAAACTCCAGATGGGATCCTAAAAGTATGCAATCCCTTTTCACTGAGCTATCACGTTTCATTGCCCTCCGCTCCGGTATCTAACATCGTTGATCCGTTTTATCACCTTATAAGGTCCTTCCCAGTGTGTTTGCAGTTTTGGCGATAATCCACTTTTCCTTTGCGGATTATGAAGCACAACTAGTTGCCCTTCCTGAAATCCCTTAGAGTTTGCTCTTACATTATAGCTGGCTTTCATTTTATCACCTAGTTGAGTACGATTTCTGCTGTTTTCATGAATTTGATTCAACTTTTCGCGTTTTTCAGGTATACAACTGCTGCATCGAAGTACTGTAGATGATTTTTATTTAGTCCATTCTTCGTCTGCTTATCTACTACTACTCCTCGCTTATCACACTGTCAGCAATTAGGCATCTGATTTTCCGTGCGATCTGAGAAACGAGGATTCCGGGGCTGCATGTTGTGGGAGTCAAATCTTGCCCCTTGAGACTGACTCCATTTAGTTAGTCGACAGCCTTTGCGGTCCCACATGCGAGTCTGATGGAGAACGTTTGCATTTCGTCCGACAACCACGAGCCGCGTATCCAACCTCACCGGAGGCAAGGCACTTGCCCGTGCAACCCTGTCCACTTTCAACTTGCACCTGACGGACTCTGCATACTGGCTGGCACACCACGGCCGCTATCTCAAACGTTAAAGCGCCAGCCACTCTTTCCATACATTTAGCTTTTGGATTTGTCATCGCTGAACAGTCCATTTTTGCATCGGGAATACCATATACGAAATTATCCATCATACTTCTCTCAGCAATCACGCCTGGACAGGCAAGATGGGCGAACCGCTCCACCTCCGCCACATCCTGTTGTAAAGACTCACCACTCCTCCGCTGAATGGCATTCATCACGTTTTCATAATAGTCTCTCTCACCTTCTGCGATATTCGGCAGTACATTAGTACCTTTCAATGACATAGCCAATGATGCCAGTACTTCGTAATTACTCCAACCATCTGTGCTGGCAGTAGCTTCAATTTCATTCTGCCTTTGCTCGTTCGCATTGGATTTTTGTTCCACAAATCCTTCGAACGACTCCTGCCGTGTCCCAAGCTCACAAACCTTCCTATCCACTATCTCGGACATATCATTCTTCTGCTGTGAGTTCTGTTCCGCTAGTTGAGTAAATCGCGTTTCGCTCTGCTGTAACTGTTCCTTGCCATCCTCTTTTACTGCTGGAGCATATTGTTTTATTCCCTGGGGTATCTCATCATCGTATTGCTGGCAGAGCTGCAGCATTCTCTCACTTCGCTGCTGCAAATACTGTTTGAAGGATTCTAATACCCCGATGAGTTCACTCATGTCGAAGTTACCCGTATTAGTTTCTTGCGGTTTTTCTTCCTGTCGAGATGTCGTTGGCTCCTCACCTTGGAATACGTACTCCTCGACGTCTACACCTTGCTCCTCTAAAGCGATTCTTAATCGCTCCTGCAGCTCCGCTTTAAGCCCTTGTGTTTGCAAATTAAAGCGCTCAAGTTCCTTCTTGAGCTGCTCCCAACTCAGTTTTTCAAATTTAACCATTGTTTATCACAGATACACAATACCACTTCTGACACCAATTGTTACGAAATTGCCCTCTTGACAATTTCTTCTGTTACGAAATTGCCCTCCTGACAATTTACTTTAACTCTCTGTACTCGGATTCGTACCACTGGATCGTGTAGTAATCAAACAATCGCTGGTTAAATTAAAATAACTAACTTTATTTAACTATTGCTATTTACACATTTAATATTAGGCTTAAAGTTTACTTCTTTACAATTTGTACTTTATTTCACAATAAATATCATCACTTTGCACAATTACAAATACTGCTGCTTCGATTATAATGCGCGATATACACACTGTCACGATCTCTGTTCGAATGTCCTCGACTTTGCACAGGCTTGTGCTTTTTATAGTTTCGAATGGTTGAGGTGGAAATTTCTAGAATACAGTAGAAATTTCTCGATCTTTCTGGAACTTGATATACACCTCAAAGGAAGCTTTCATTTTTTTACACCACCGACAGGGTGTTCATAAGTAAACTTTTATACGAATAGTTCGTGTCTTGACTTACACACACAGGGTGGTGCACTCATTCTCAAACTCCAGATGGGATCCTAAAAGTATGCAATCCCTTTTCACTGAGCTACCACGTTTCAATACTTTTGTTTTTTTATTATCTATGTTTACCATGGTAGGGTTTGTTTCTTTAGTTTCTTTTTTACAATACTACTGCAGTTCCTTCTCCTGGTGCGCTGCTGAAATCGTCCAAACTATCCGCTACTACAAACTCATGCGTCACTGTTGTGGTTGCCGACGTCATCTTATTCCCAGAAGCAGCTCGACTCCCTGTACGAAATGCCTTCTGACTATTGAATGTGATGCGCCTGTATCCAATTTTACTACGATCGTTCACCCATTTGTTACACTGTCGACAGTTAGCTGTTGATTTTACGTGGCATCTAAGAAACGAAGATTCTAGGGTTACATGTTGTGGGAGTCAGATCATGCTGTTCACGCTCACAACACCTGAATATACACATATTTTCGCTCACACAAATATCTTGTTCTTAAACATACACACGCATATACAAATATGCATTCAATTGCTTTCTTCTCATTAGTTTTAAGTTATGTTTAATAAATCAGAATCCCAATGGACAAATAAATCAAAATCCCAATGGACATTGACTCGTTCACACGATTCTTTCTCGTTGCTCTCGGTAAAAAATTACCCACGGCCTGCGTTTCTCTTGTAGAAGTTCTTATAGTTTCTACTAGCGCATATACTAGTGCTTGAACACATGCCATTCAAAACTCCTTCTTGTTTCAGTTTTTCAAATTTAACCATGGTTATTCACTAATACACAATCCCACTCGCGGCACCAATTGTTACGAAATTGCCCTAAAGACAATTTATAACACTCTTTTATACTCGGATTCGCACAATTTATAACACTTTTTTATACTCGGATTCGCACCGTTGGATTGTGTAATAATCAAACAATGGCTTCATTAAATTAGAACAATTGGCTGTATTTAAATATTATTTTTCACACACTTAATGTTAAGCTTAAAGTTTACTTTTAATAC
Organism: Clusia tigrina; assembly: GCA_920105625.2. NCBI lineage: Eukaryota > Metazoa > Arthropoda > Insecta > Diptera > Clusiidae > Clusia > Clusia tigrina. The sequence goes on along the minus strand of OV050030.1, from coordinate 138,146,087 downwards.
CATTTGGAACTTTATTTATTACTTAATTTAATCACTTTATTACTGCTATGATCACTCTTCAAGTGTCTCTCGTCTTTAATTGCGAGGTGGCGTACGTACCTCTCCTGTGTTGAATAGAAAGTACTAGAATATTCCCTACACTTCGAAACAAGTTTTGAGAAGTTTGTATAATATGCTTTTACATGTAGATTGTGTGGTGGCTTATATATCTCTTGTGTGTTGAATTAGAATAGCCTAGTATATTCCCTATATTTCGAAAGAAGTTTTGAGAAGATTCTAGTGTATTCTTTCTGTTTCAGTATATATGAGTTTATTAATGTCGTATTGCAAACGGTACACATTTTCTTCTTTGTCTGCAATACGAGGACGAAAGAAAAGGATGATGATAAAATTTTTCTGAATTGCAGTACGAAGCTCAATACAAATGAATGTAAAAGTGTTGTGAGTTAGAATCAAGCTACTTACGCGTAGTTGACTCACAGCACCGGCTCCTATTAAATTCATTAAGAACGCACATATTTTTAGGGTGCAAATATTGAAAATGAACAGTAATTATTCATTAATTATGATGTAAACTTTTAGGGTGTCACAGTTCCGCAGTCAAGCTGACGAAGGGCATTTAGAATGCACCGACGACACTTTTACTTGCAGTAGGTCAGCGGGCTTGAGCAACTGACACCAAATAACAATTGCGTAACTGGAACACCAGAAAAGTGAAGACGTAGACTGTAATGTTTATTAGTAAATAGTATATAAGAACTAGCATTTTAAGAATAAACTCTCTTGTTATTTTAAACCTAAAACAGTGCAGTGTTTCTTTCAGAAAGTGGTGTAGGTTTACAGGTTCCCGCGCAGGACAAGCCGCGACAGGATATTCCAGAGGACGTCTCTCGCCGACAAGCAGATACGGACCCCAACATTTTGGCGCAGCCGGTAGGATCCAACGTCGAGTGCCAGGAAAAGAGCACTCCTACGCGGGAATCCACCAATAGGAAACCATAAGGATAACCATCCCAAAGGAGGGCGATGGAGGGAACGAAAATGGTGAGTATGTCTATGGTAGGACATTCTAGTATCTAAGTGAATTTTGTCGACGATTCTTCGGTGACCGTGTGGGCGCTTTTGCGCCGGTCATGCAGAAGAAGCAGCATTGGGGCTGATTAGCCGCTGCGGTTAGGTGATAATAGGTCGATTCGAAAGGAAAATTTTTACTTACGGTCAGGTTGTATAGGGTTGTTCCACTGAGATTAGGCTCATACTTTTTAATACATTTTGTTTCAGCATTCTCGGGGAATGTGGGACGTGTCTGTTTATTCACGGATTTTGCGTTATTGAATTGCGAACTTGTGTATACCGGTTGGTTTGGTTCGGAAAGAACATGCCACGGTATAGGGTTCGTACGGTTATGATAGGGGATTTGTGTTTGTTTGTCGGTAGGGACATTTATATGATTCAATTTATATTGTTTTAAAATCAAAATAAAGATTGATTTAAATATTTGGCATTTTGAGTTTAGGGTATTAGGTGAAGAGGTGCAGACAACCCGTGCTGTTGCATTAAAGTTTTTTGTAGTTCGGAAACTACGATTTGCGTAGCAATGTTGAAGAAAACATTTAAATGCTATTATTATGTGGCGCATACGTTACGGGTTTATTTTTAAATATGGATTCAAATTTCCGGGAATGAATCAAGACACTTTTGCCGGTAAATCAAATTTCGGTTTTTACAAACATATGGCCTTTTTCTATGGATTCTTGGTAGGATTAAAGATGGTGAGAGGAAATCAAGGAGTATCTGTGAGGAAGCCAAGGACCAATTTGCATTGATGGAAGAACTTAATGGACGCCGGTAGGTAGCGGAACTTTGTGATGGAAAACAAGTATAGCAGAATATGTATATAAAGATAGAATTTACGGTGGAATGTTTTTTTTTAAATTGGCATTTATCAATAAGTAAGATGGAATAAAATATTGGGATAAGTTAATAACAAGTTTTATCAATTATTGGATTTTTATTTGTAATTGGGATACGACATCTGTTCTGGCATTTGGGATATGACGAAGGAAGCGCAAGGATTACTGCTGAGACAGGAACAAATTGGCGAAACGATTGAAAAGCTGGTCCGTAACTTTAAGAAAGACGGCAAGTTACGTAAGGACAACGTGTATTATCGCAAGCGAATAACACAGTTGCAAGATCTGGGGAGAGAGTTCAACAATAATCACGGACTGTTGTTACCTCACGCAGTTGAGTACGGCAAGGGAAAATATTTTGCGGAAAAATACGCAGACTACATAAATAGTCTGGTCAACGAATGGGCAGATACATTTAGTTCTGAATTAGAAGGACTAGGGCAACAAACAGTGAGTTTGGTTTCGCCAGACGAGGAAATAAGGAACAGATTAAAATCAATACAGTCAGAGGTGAAACTGTTTACTGGGAAAATAGTTGACCAGTTCGAAGCGAGTACAAGCAGGGAAGAAGCTCAGGAATTGTGGAAGCAGGCGAATGCCGGAGGAGCTGTGTCACCATTAGAAGTAGCGGATCAAGCCTTTACGGCAATCCAAAGAAGAACAGAAGAAAAGTTATTCAGTTTTCATAAGAAAACAGAAAATTTGAGAGCACAAAAAGAGTATCTTGAGAAAAAGGTAAAGGAACTTTCTCAGAGATTGACGGAAACAGAGGAAGCAGCAACGCTGTTGGAAAAGGAGTGTGCAGGATTGAAAAGAGGACGGGCGACCAATAGCAACCCACATAGAAAGGAGAGATCAAAATCAGCATCGGCTGGATTTACACAGACAGTGTTGACATTGCCTCCTGAAGTTCGCTGGCCGGAGTATTTAACTCCGGAAGGGATAGGTCGTGTGGTAAAGCCTAGATTAGTATTGACTGAAGAAAGTGAAGCGGGATTTTTATTTGACGCATCGGAAATCGGTGTCGAGCCATTTACTCCAGAACGTCCGGTAACTAATAAAAATAAGGGATATACGCCAAAAGAGCCAGAAGCAGTAACGGTACAGGACAGGCCCAATACTGTGGACAGTATTTCGCCTGTACGAACAAACGATCGAAGACTAATTAGTTTGAGTCCGTCATTGGTCAATTACCTCTCAGATCCGGGAGAAGTGAATCTAGGAACGACCCACAAAGATAGCGCTCAAGTTTTACCGGTCATAAGTAAAACAAAAATACGTAAAATGGGTATAGAGGAGATTTCAAAGACCGTGTCCAGGCTAGTACCTGTGTTTACTGGTGCTGCTTCAGAAGATTTAAGGTCCGAACTCAGCAGGTTCATTCAAGGTTGTGAACTTGCAAAGCGAAGCATAGGCCCTGATGAGTTGCAGGACTTCTTTGACTGTGTTAAGCAAAGGTTATTTGGAGATGCGTACAACCTTGTGCTGCCAAAACAGTTCGCCAGTGTGAATGAACTTTACGGCCTTCTGAAGAGAACTTATCTAAAGGAGAGAACTCTGGAAGACATATCCCAAGAAATTAGAATCGGGAAACAACTGGCAGGTGAAGACATACGCGCCTTTGCCAGGCGTTTGGAGTCACTTCGGATGATGGCCCAAGAAGTAATCAAGAATAAGTACGATGGCGTTGGTGATACCGCGTTATTATACGAAGTTGACAAGTCGGTCTTAACGACTTTCGTAGTGGGGCTCCGCAACTCCGCTCTTAAAATTCATATGCTGAATAGCAAAACAGGAAATCTGGAGGAATTGGTAGAAGAAGCAATTCGAGCGCAAGTCCTTGTGGAACGGAGTACGGCCGGATTGGGGGAGATAGATATGTTGGAAAATAGACAGGACAATTTAACTGCCGCTGTCTTGGATAGAGAAGGAAATAATTTCGTCCCAAACGTATACAGAGGAGCATATAATCCCGGTATCTCCGACAGAAGAGCCGCGTATCAGAGAAATCCGCACAGGGGGGTTGTACAGAAGGCTCCCACATGTTCGTTCTGCCATAGGCCAGGCCATACAAGAGATGAATGCATTACACGCAAGAATACGCCCTATTGTATGGAGTGCCAAACATATGGTCATGAGGCAAGTAGACAGTGCCAATTAGACAATAAATGGGATCAAAGTAGAAGGTAGCCAGGTACGAGGCGCCCAGATCCACCCTTAAGGGACAGCAGGGGTAGTGGTCCTCGAGTCAACTCAACGGAAGGAAGAAATCCTTTCAACACGGGGAATGGTCAGCAGCGACCAAATTGGAATTTTAGAGGTGGACAAAGGTTAGGCAACACCCAACAGGGGTTGAAATGCTTCTCATGTGGACGGATGGGGCATCGTGCTGCGGAATGCAGGGATAGACAGTTCCAACAAAGGAACCAGGGAAACTTCCAGCGGCCCAGTCGAGGCCAGTAGACTGGAAAGCCAAAAGAAAGAGAGTAATAATAAGGCCGGAAATACGTGGGACTAGTAATGTAGGAACTACAGTCCAGGAGAAGGAGGAGCAGGAGGCTCTCCAGTATCACGAAGAGTTAGGAAGTGGATACGCGTCCATGTTGGGAACAGAAGGACATTGCTTCGCTATGAGCAGGATAGGTAATGCCTTCATCGAGATGCCCTGCGAGGAAGCAGCGAGTGGAAAACTAGTGCTATTAGTAGATTCAGGGGCGGACACTAGCCTCGTAAAATCTAGTGTTTTACGGAAGGGGCTAGACATTAATCAAATGGACTTAAGAACCCTTAACGGAGCGTTTGGAGGGTGCATTAGGACATTGGGGTCGCTCAGAATAGGGCACAGTGGAGTTAAGGGTATGAGTTTTAGAGTGCACGCAGTGGAAGTGGATAGGAAAGGTATCCCGGCTGATGGAATAATTGGCCGTGATAATCTTTGGGGACGCACCATACTGGATGCGCTCGATAAGCAGTTATCATTCTGTGATAACAATAAGCATAGAATCCTTACTTTTCCATTAATGTCATGGCAGGAAGGAACCGTGACTGGGGTTAAGAAGTGTGGTATGGAGGTAGTAAACGGAAGGTCAACCAGAGCAGTTACTATGCATGTAAATACGAAACTTAGGACTGTTGTTTTGCACAAGCAGCAGCTAGCGGAGGGCGTATATATGGGGGAAACCATAACGCACGTTGATAAGGGTAAGGTGTACGCTTGCGTACTCAATGCATCGGAAAAGGACTACCTGATGGAGGAGGATTTTAGGCCCAAGTTCACTAGCTATGATAATTTTAAGGAACCGAATTATAGATCGGTGAATCAGATTAAGCAGGTAGATATAAGGAAAAGAATGGAGAGAGTGCTAGAATCACTGAGGTTAGACCCAAGCGTAAATTTAGAAGAAAAGGCATCAATAGAGGCCATTTGTACGTCATTCCATGACATATTTTTGCTGGAAGGAGACCAGTTGACGTATACACCAGAGGTAGAGCATGAAATACCTACTAGGGTGGATCAAGCACCAATAAACCAGAAGCAATACAGATTGCCACAGGCTCACAAAGATGAGGTAAATAGGCATGTGCAGGGAATGTTAAAAGATAACATAATTTCACCGAGTATCTCGCCTTGGAATTCACCAATAATTTTGGTACCAAAGAAGGGAGGTGCTCAGGGTCAGAAGAAGTGGAGAATGGTCGTCGATTTTAGGAAATTGAACGACGCCACTATCAAGCAGGTGTTCCCGATTCCAAGGATAGAAGAGATTCTGGATCAATTGGGGCATAGTAGATATTTTTCTACGCTTGATTTAGCGAGTGGCTACCACCAAGTTCTGGTGGATACCCAAGATAAGCAGAAAACCGCGTTCAGCACCGGTTTAGGCCATTATGAGTTCAATAGAATGCCGTTTGGATTAACAGGAGCACCGGCTACCTTCCAACGGCTAATGAACCATGTGCTAACAGGCTTACAAGGGTTAGATTGTTTTGTGTATCTGGATGATATTGTAATTTATGGGAAGAACTTGCAGCAGCATTCGCAACGCTTGTGCAAGGTGCTCCAGAAATTACGAGAACACAATTTGAAATTGAACACGGAGAAGTGTCAATTTTTGCGGAGAGAGGTGGTCTATTTAGGCCATCGTTGCTCAGAAGCAGGAGCACTGCCTGACCCGCAGAAGGTGGAATGCGTTAGAAATTTAGCGGTTCCAAGAAACAGAAAAGAAGTGCAAGCATTCCTAGGACTAGTGAACTATTATAGAAAGTTCGTGGAAGGACTAGCCGGAATTGCGTTGCCAATTAACAAGTTGCTACGTAAAGAAGCAAAGTTCGAATGGACAGAGAGATGTCAGCAAGCATTCGAGAGGCTAAAAGAAATAATTAGCTCGCCACCAATTTTGGCGTACCCCGACTTTGAGCAAACCTTTTTGTTGACCACTGATGCTAGCAATGAAGCATTAGGGGCAGTATTATCACAAGGGGAAGTCGGTAATGACCGACCAATAGCATTCGCAAGCAGAGCGCTTAGCGACACGGAAAAGAGATACTCCACAATAGAAAAAGAATTTCTAGCCATAGTGTGGGCTACAAAGAATTTTAGGGCATATCTGCTAGGACGCCCATTCAAGATATACACTGATCACCAGCCGTTGAGAGGCATAGCCAACTTGAAAGATCAAACGTCTAGGCTAGCCAGGTTCAGACACAAATTGTCTGAGTATGATTTTGAAATCATATACAAACCTGGGAAAAAGAATCTGAATGCCGATGCACTCAGCAGAGTACCGCAGGCACAGAAAGTATCAGTAGTGCAAACAAGGTCCAAAGCACGGTCGGATAAGGAGAAGGCCGAGAGGATACAGAAGGACAAAGTTGATGCTACAAGAGATGTTAGCAATGCGGGTTTCGATACCAATGAGCAAGCAGCCAGTAGTGTGGAATGGCTGAAGGATATAAAGGATATCCAGGCTGTGTTAAAGGGTTTCCATGATTCACCTCTAGGTGGACACCAGGGATTCTGGAAAACCCATGACAGAATTAGGCGAGTATACGGATGGAAAGGTATGCTCAAGGACATAAAAAAATACGTAAGAAGTTGCCCAAAGTGCCAGGCCAACAAAAGTTCAAGGCTAACAAAGATGCCCATGGTATTAACGGACACACCAAAGCAACCATTTGATAAGGTTCATATGGATATTGTAGGTATTTTACCTGAGACTGTTTCGGGCAATAAATACATCTTGACGTTCCAAGACGATTTCTCAATGTATATGGCGTGCGTGGCTATACCCGATGCTGAAGCAAGTACGGTGGCCAAAGCATTCTTTGATGAAATTATAGCAAGATACAACATACCTAAGATTTTGATAACCGACAATGGTTCAAATTTCGTATCGAAATTATTCTCAGAAACATGTAAAATGCTGGGAATTAAGAAGTTGCATATAACACCATATCATCCGCAGGCGAATGGCTCACTGGAACGTAGTCATCGACCTCTGGCCGAGTACTTGCGCAGTTTCGCCAAGGAAGACGGCTCGAATTGGGATCAATGGTTGACCACTGCAATGCACGTACACAACAATACTGTGCATGTATCAACGAAGCAAACTCCATTTAGAACACTCTACGGGTTTGATTTCAACATGCCAGCGAATTTGAAGCGCAAATGTGCGCCTGTATACAATGCTGATGACCCGAATAAAGTGCAAAAGTATCAGTTGCAGCGAGCGCACGAATTGGTTAGAGAAAACCAGGAATGTGCTAAACGAGTGGCCAGGGAAGCCTATAACAAGGTACTAAACCCAGTAGTTTTTCATGTGGGTGATCAAGTACTAATGAAGAATCAGGCTAGGAGAAACAAATTCTCACCTGTGTGGATAGGCCCGTATGTAGTAGCAGAGATCCGAAGCCCAGTTACAACAGTCGTAACGATTAAGGGAAAAAATAAAAAGCTACATAATAATTTATTGAAATTATTCCACTTTAGACCACACAAATAAAGACATGTGTTAGCAGTGTTTTACAAGTGTAAACACAAAAATAACAACGTAAACATGTACGTGTGTGTATCAAATAACACACAAAGCTCCGATTTTCAAAGTCAAGGCCAGTAGAAGTGTGCCACTTAAAATCGAGCGATTAAAGTTGACGTAATAAAAGTGCTTATTATGCACTGTGGCCGAACGAAGCATAGTAGGGAAAAATATTTTTTTTTTAAATAATGCACATAATTAAAAAATAAAATAAGATAGTAAGACAATCGTGGGTAAGTAATATAAAACAAAACTTCGAATATGTACATACACACATACGGCAGTGTATGCACTGAAATTCGATGCATGAGCATTGTGTATGTATATATGTGTATAAGATAAAGAATGAATGTACGAATGTATATTTAAAGAAGTAAGTATTCTAGTTAGGAGGAATGGGTATGTGCGTATGTATATATTTGCAGATACTGCAGCAGGCTATATGTAAATAAAATCGTACATGGGTTTTAACTGTTTATTGTTTAGGAAATTAGCGTATGGAAATTCGAAAAAATGTATAGTTAATTGGGGAAAATAACGTTAGTAATTAATTCTAGGTAAATTAAAGCGCCTTGAATGTATGCATGTATTCATATACGAGCTAATTACAGGATGGAAAATAGAATCGTTAATGGATATATACATATCAGGCTAGAAGTAAATTTAAATAAAAAGTCAATTGTATGCGATGAAAGATATAGTCATGCAATGGACAATGTTTTCACATAAACGGGTTTATCTTAAATAATCTCGCTTATGTAAAAGGCACTAGTTTTGCCAAGAATTGATATAAAAAAATTTTTTTTTGGGCGGCATATAATTAAATTAGAAAATAATTGTTATGTATGAAGCAAATTTTTGTAAAATGTATATATTTGAGAAGGATTTAAAGTTTTAATGCCGCCAACAATTGTAAGAAAATGTATTATAGTTAATTAATAGTATTTGTAAAGGAAATAGTTTTTGTTACTTGTTTATAGTTTGTTTGTTAAGACGTAGTAGATAAGCGATATATAGATTTGAATCCAATTTACGGTTTACGTTAAAAATTGAATGAATGTAATAGCTAGTAAGAATAATTAAAACTCGGCAAGTCCGATAAGCTAAGCGTATTGTTTTTAGATATTCAGGCGTTGGTGAACAAACATCTGGATGGTTCAATATGGTGCAGCATGAACCTGGAAGGGACTTCCTGCAGCGTCGAAGACTGAGTAAGATGTTAACCAACATCCAGGAGACCAGTAGAGGAAATGCAAGTGCAGCGAACAAAAATCTGACTGAATGAGAAGAAGTAAGAAGACGTAGAAGAAAAGTGATCAGTAAGCCGCAAAGGAAGAAAGACGAGTTTGGCAACGATAATGTCCAGAGATAATTTTTGGGTTGAAAAAAAAATGAAAACGAAATTAGTGAGAATTCATTTTTATATGAAAAAGTGGAAGAGCTTTCAACTTCCCATCTGCGAGATGACTACGATTTAAGCTTATCAAAAAATGGAGATGGTATCGGCCGAATGGAAGAGTCTCTATCTGACTAGTAAAAGTCTAATAATACTTGAGTTTTATTGCATAACTGACTAAATGGCATGAAAAGCACTAACATGTACGTTGTCCGTATAAAGAATCCAACGTGTTTACCATTATTACATATATCAGTATGTATATTGTATTATTGTCGAAAATGAAAAAGAGATAATTTTAGCCAAAACCCGAGGTAACTCCGTAATTCCACCGAGAAACGGCTACAATAACAATAACAGCCACAACTACATCGTTCACTTAGCTTCGCAGAATAATCTCCTGGCGCAAAAAATCGTTTTTAACCACGAAAAGATCGAACATAACATAGCCAAGATTTATCGACTAAACTTCGTAACGATTTCTCCAATGAGAAAATATCCATTGTCACTCACTAAGCGAATATCGAATATTTATTTTGACTTCGTCAGAAGCGCATCTAATCGCGCAAGCTTGCATCATCTTTTTACGTACCGGTCCAGAAAGAAGGGAGGGGTATGCAGAGTTCATCGAGGGACTTCACTCTGACAACGACGGTCGTCAACTGGACCAGCAGGTAGCAGAGGGCGCAGTATAATATAAGGTTTTATGTATAGAATAGAATTGTGTTATTGTTTAGATATTTCTATATACGCCAATGAGAAAAGAGTCAATGAAAGACCAAATTATAAAAAGGGGAATATAAAAAAAAAAAATAATGATGGATAAAAATAAGAAAAAAAAAAAAAAAACAAACAAACAAAAACAAAAACAAAGTAAAGAAAAAAAAATAAAAAATAAAAGAAAGAAAACTACAAAAGAAAATAAAAGCTAGAGAAAAAAAAAATATATATATGGAAAAGAAAAGAATAAAAAAGGAAGAAAAAACCGTGATAGAACCCAAACAAGGCGATTTCATGGAAAAAAATAAAACAAATTATATATATGTACTATAGAGTTAAATAAATGCACATAATTGTTTACAGTGCAAGAAAAATATTGTAGAGATTTTATGGAAGTTAGTTGCACTAACTTCTTTTAGAAAGAGGGGAGGGATGTTGTGAGTTAGAATCAAGCTACTTACGCGTAGTTGACTCACAGCACCGGCTCCTATTAAATTCATTAAGAACGCACATATTTTTAGGGTGCAAATATTGAAAATGAACAGTAATTATTCATTAATTATGATGTAAACTTTTAGGGTGTCACAGTTCCGCAGTCAAGCTGACGAAGGGCATTTAGAATGCACCGACGACACTTTTACTTGCAGTAGGTCAGCGGGCTTGAGCAACTGACACCAAATAACAATTGCGTAACTGGAACACCAGAAAAGTGAAGACGTAGACTGTAATGTTTATTTGTAAATAGTATATAAGAACTAGCATTTTAAGAATAAACTCTCTTGTTATTTTAAACCTAAAAGAGTGCAGTGTTTCTTTCAGAAAGTGGTGTAGGTTTACAGGTTCCCGCGCAGGACAAGCCGCGACAGGATATTCCAGAGGACGTCTCTCGCCGACAAGCAGATACGGACCCCAACAAAAGCAAATGTTCTTTTACCTGAGTCAATTTAGAGTTTTTATAGCAGCTTAAATCTTTCACAACATTTTCATAGGTATGTGCGCTAAATGTAAAACTACTTGAAAGTGTACACTACATTAAAATATTGGTAATGGTAATAATTAATTTGTTGGTACTTATACTATTTCATTGTGGTTTTCATTCATTAAACAAACTTTTTTTTCCAAAAATCAAGCTCACAATATTATGACAAAGTGATTGAGATAAGTGTCGCGAATTAGAACAATAAATTTAATAAGTTAATAAATTTTCTGTGTGGCAAAGTTTTTTATACGGAAAGTGGGGCTTAAAACAAAGCATTTGTTGTCTAGAGTATACAAAAGTTTTGCCATGTCATGAGAAAGCATAATTTGTGTATATTAGAATAAATGAAGATTATTTTTGTAACGAATTTATTGACAAGACAAGTTATAACAGTAGTTGCAATTGCGTATGTGTGGTTATGCCACCGTAATAATTTTTCAGAAGAAGAAGAAGAATTATTGAAACATTTTTTTGGCAGATCGTATAGCTATTTCGGACACGTCACTTGTCCTCATCAGAGATCTTTCAATGTAAGACAATTTTCCCCCAAGCATTTTTTATTATGTCTCAGAAATCAACAGCACACCAATTATGAACCCTCCCAGGAATCGAACCTGGACCTACAGTTGTAGTAATCTGTCCATCCAGACAACGCGGCCAACTGCAGGTGGTGAACTGACTGATCAAATTCTGTCCCTGTCCTGTCTCATTCCACCACACTCTAATCAACTCTGTCTCATTTTTACCCCTCTTTTGTTCCGATAGGTCTCTCTCTCTGTTTTCTATTACATTTCAGTGGTGAAAGTATTGAGAAAAATCAGTAGCTAATCAGTGTATGTTTTGGACCAAAAACGCGTGTATTTTTGTATGGGCCTATAAAATTTACAAAAAAAACCCTACATTTTATTATTCTAAGTCGAAAGCTTTTAGAGGCGCCATCTGGCGGTGAGTTGTTTGTTGAAAGTTTTTTGTGGAAAGCTCTGGTTTGTGTCTTTGCTATGATCGGAGGGAGCTTTTGTGGGAAGCTGTGTTTTGGTTTGTGTCTTTCCTATAAGAAACTACCCCCCACCCCCCGCCCCTTTCTTTGCTATTGATTCCCAAAAGTTTCTTTTAAACTAAAAAGTTAAACACAGTATTTACTTATACATTCCGCCCCTTTGTTTGCAGTTGCCATCAAAGTTTAAGTTCAACACAGTTGGGAATTTACTGATGTCGACAGCTTTTTAGAGGCACCATCTGACAGTGAGTTTTTTGTTGAAAGTTTTTGTGGAAAGCTCTGGTTTGATCACCACAAGTTTCTTTTAAACTAAAAGTTCAATACAGTATTTACTCCCACCTTCCGCCCCTGTGTTTACAGCTGCCATCAAGTTCAAGTTCAACACAGTTTGGTATTTATTGATAAAAAAAAAGCATATGCGTTCGTTCTGATGTGATCGCTTGGGCGCTGAGTGTATGCAGCTGCCTTCAAGTTTAAGTTCAACACAGTTTGGTATTTACAGATAAGAAAGCAGCTGCATTCGGTCTGATGTGATCGCTTGGCGCTGAGTGCATGTATGCTCTCGTTGGAGTTTAACGCCGGGGGTGGCGTCAGACACGTACCTTTCAGCTGATGTGTGTACATGTATATGAAGGAATATGCAGTTGCTTTTCTCGAACATGAAAAAAATGGAAAGAAAAAGATTTTCTTTTGTTTTATTTTTATTTTTAATAAATTTTTTTTCATTTATAACAATTATAATATAATATTGAAACGTGATTGCATATCAGTGAAACGGGATTGCATACTTTTAGGATCCCATCTGAACCGTCTGTCGGTAATATCAAAAAGAATATTCTCGACTTCTGTAGAAGAGGATAGAAGCTTCTAGAAAATACGAGAATAGCATGGAAGTTTCTACCTCAACCATTCGAAAACTATAAAAGCGACAAGACTGTTCAAAGTCGAATGCAATAGATCAGAGACCGTAACAGTGTGTGCATCTAGCATTATAATCAAAGCAGCAGTATTTGTAATTGTGTAAAGTGATGAAATTCGTAAGTAAATAAAGTGACTAATGGTTTGTGAAATAAGTGCATATAATAACTAAGTAAACTTTAAGCCTAATATTAAATGTGTAAATAGCAATAATTAAATAAAGCTAATTATTTTAATTTAACCAGCGGTTGTTTGATTACTACACAATCCAGTGGTACGAGTCCGAGTACAGAGAGTTAGAGAAATTGTCAGGAAGGAAATTTTGTAACAGAGTGAATTGTCAAGAGGGCGATTCCGTAACAATATATTATTTAAAATTAAAATATTTTTCTTCATTTTTTTTATTTCTCACATTTGAAATTACAATTTTTACATTTAGTTACATTGAAAATATTATAATAAATTTGCATTAGTTCTTTTGCTTCTTCTTCTCTAATTTTTCTCATAAATCGACTATCATAACACTTGCAAGTTTCGGGTCCACTATTGTGTTCTGTTCCATCTTCTTTTATCCATTCACAGTTCTCATAATGTTGACCATATATTTTTAAACTATCTTTGTACTCCAAATCTGATTGAATATTGATGAGCTTTTGTTTATGATCATCCGAAATAACATGAGCAAATTTTTTTAAGAAGGTTATTATTTTCTTTTTCATATTTGCTGATATGTGTTTAGTGTATCCTGATATGTAAAGTTTGCGAATAATCTTTGATATTGATTGTTCTGGTATTTATATTATTTGTTACTCGATCAAACAAGGGGCTTGTTTCATATTTTCTTTCTCTTTCATTCACCTGATTCTTATTTCACAATTTTCATCGTATTTTAAATTGAAATGACGGAAAAATACTTTAGAACTCTCAATAATACCTCCAATATTAATTTCTTTTTCAATTAAATCCCTTCTAAAAGCTTCAATTACATCGTTTATGCTATACTTGGCTTCAGAATTGTCTGATGGTAACTTAATATTATTTCTTAATATTATTGCATCATTTTCTAATTGAATTGATAAATGTATTCTAATATCTATTGAAATATTGGGAAGTTTTATATTAAATCTAGCTGACCCCGTAGGCGTTGCCCTGCGTGAAATTATGTGTTTTGAAAACAAAAGAAAGTTGAATTTATATTGTGTTGAAAATCATTTATTTGCGATTTTTCTACATTTTTTTCAATGTAACGCAGGTTGATAAACAACATATTTAGCTTTCTGTTCTGGTGCGTAAATGTACAGAGAAGATGGTTTTCCAAATTGTAAACACGCCACGTATAGCTGGCCGTATGAAAAACATGGCATTTCCAGATTTATGTCACACACTTCCAGCGACTGTCCTTGTGACCTGTTGATTGTCATAGCAAATGCAAGTTTCACTGGAAACTGAATACGTTTGAACTGAAATGGCAAATCGTTGGAACTCAAAGGAATTCGTGGAATCAAGCATTCTGCCCCCTTGTAAGTCCCTTTCAAAATTCTTGCAAATATTACATTATTCGATAGCTGCGTCACAATCAGTCGGGTTCCATTACACAGTTTCGGCGCATGAAGATTGCGAAGCATAATAATGACAGATCCAACTTTGAGACGCAAATGATGCGGCGGCATGTCAGGCAAATCCAAAGAATTTAGAAATTCCACTGGATAATTCACGGCTTCGTCTTCATTTTCAACTCGATCGATCGATTTGTATGGGCGCAAATCTCCCGGAATTTGACTTTGAATCGTCCAGATTAAGTCATTACCATCGGTATTTTTGGCAGCTAAAATTGCGTGTGCACTCAACCAATCGTAGTTACGATAATTTTGGCCAATATTCGGATAAACATTCGTGATGAGTTCAGCTTTCGTTGAAGTGAATTGACAAATGGCAGGTGGAATTGATATCAAACCACTGGAAGTATCAATCGGAATTTGCCCATTTCCAATTCTTAGCAGTTCTTTAGTGAAAACTTCTGCGGGCTTTCCTGTTGCAGGAACACTCGCATATTCATAGTCTATTGTATGGTTTTCACGTACCGCCGCAAATACGATGACTTGAGACATACGTTCAATTCATCCGCCGCTGTTGATTTCGGAATAACAGGAAGTGTTTGTCGAAAATCGCTGCTAACAGAATCATTGCGCCACTAAAGGGACGATTATTATTCCGCAGATCTTTCATTGTTCTGTCAAGTGCTTCTAGAGACCGTTTGTGAGCCATTGTGCACTCATCCCATACTATCAGTTTACAATTCTTCAACACTTTTGCCATAGCTGATTGCTTTGAAATGTTGCAAACAGGTGTTTCATTGATTTGCATGTTTAACGGAAGCTTCAGTGCCGAATGTGCCGTTCTTCCACCTTCTAGTAGAGTTGCAGCAATCCCAGTAGATGCGAGAGCCAACGCAATGCCATTTTGAGATCGTATTGTTGCCAAAATCAATGATATCAGGAACGTTTTCCCAGTTCCGCCGGGAGCATCAAGAGAAAATAGTCCACCGTTTCCATCATTGACAGCCTTCATCATACGCACTCTTTTGCTGCTCATTCAATAAGGGAACATTTCTTTGTACTTGGTGTTCCAAAGTTATTCTGTCGTATGCACGCTCACGTTACAATTCACGATTTAGTACATCTCTGATTTGTTGATTTGGCGCTTGCATATGAATTTCAGTCAATTGTTTGCCACTCATAAGCAAACACAAATCTTCAATCAACACCAATGCTTCATTGTAGATGTCATCGTTCATTTGTATTTCTGAATTCCATGTTGCCACTCAAATACGATGTAAAATGTCTTCGGCAATGTAATTTTTGTACGTATCCCATATCCCATTGACGCGGATTTGAAGGCTGACATGTCGAAATGATCATCGCGAAAAGTATGCGAACTTCAGTGGTATGCGAAGTAGCTATCGCATCGTCCATCGTTTGATTCCAGTGATTATCATGTTCCAGCAATTGTAATTGCTGGCATGCTTCTCGAAAAGTTGCACACACCGTACCATTCACAGTACGCAAATGACTCAAATGAAGTTGAACCGCGTACATTAATCAATAGTAACCGAAGGTAGAAGCAATCGTCGTTTTTCGGGTGGATTGTGTAAATTCGTCCTAATTCATTAGTTGAGAACACACCTGGATGTCCATCTACTGGTTGGCCTTGCTTTCTGCGTAACCATTTCTTCGACGATGCATTCCATGTATAATATCGAGGCATTTCCGAATAAAGCAATGTTCTCGCAAACGGATCACTGGCGCAAGTTGAGAAAAAACTCATCAATTTTGTTGCTGGTGGTGCTTCCGTTCGCTGCACTGCATTCTCTGGGTTGAAATACACTCTTTGGCCATTCTCCAAATGAACTGCGAGATGCACAACAGTCGGAAAACGCTCATGAGTTACAAAAGAAAATATTCTCCAAAGCGCTTCATTGCAGTTCACGTGTTGACCCATTTGATACTTGCTGATCTCATCTCGTTCAAGGCCAATAACCGCAATGTCGCTTCCTTTGGTGACGTACTTGCAAACGTATTTGATGGATTTCACAGAACTGCAATACTCAACATTGATATGAGTTTTGAATGTCTTAGACAATATTGGCGAATATGGTACGATCCATGTGTTGTCAACTTCGATATTCACTCCTCTAAATTGAATGCTGAATGTTCTGCCATTGTTGTCTGATGAGCGACGCCGATAGAGTGGATATCCATCATTTCCAGTTGGCGTTTCCGAAAGAAAAGCACGTGGATAGTGTTTCGTGCATTTATTGTCAGACATACAAAACGAAGTGGGATTGTAGTATCTGCAAGGTCCATGAACCATATTGGTTTTCACCACTTCGTATAATACTGGATCTATCTCTGGATCAGGAATTTCCGCAGAAATGATGTCATCAATTTTATCTGGTGTAATCTGTAACGACTCTATTTCGGCTGGGGTAAAACTCAGCGGGTTCCAGGGGTCGTATACAGAAATTAATGTTAGAAAGCGGACGTGTACTTATGTTTGGTATACTTTATTTAATTCATTTACTTAGTTACAATTGTTTATAATTTAATTACTAATTTAATTTACATTAATTTATTAGTTTGGGTAAATTAATTAGAATTAAATGATTTTACTCTGCTAATTTAATTAAGTTAAATAATTGGACTTGCTAGTCGCTTGGGGCCTCGTCTGTGTGGTCGCGGTTGGCAGTGCTAGTCTCCGCGAGAATCGGTAGGACCATAAACTCGCGGTGCTGTACGTACGTATTAGTCTCCACGAGAATCGGTAGAACCATAAACTCGTGGGGCGGTCTTAGCGTTAGTATAAGTCACCACGAGAATCGGTAGAACCATAAACTCGTGGGGCGGTCTTAGCGTTAGTATAAGTCACCACGAGAATCGGTAGAACCATAAACTCGTGGGGCGGTCTTAGCGTTAGTACAAGTCACCACGAGAATCGGTAGAACCATAAACTCGTGGGGCGGTCTTAGCGTTAGTATAAGTCACCACGAGAATCGGTAGAACCATAAACTCGTGGGGCGGTCTTAGCATTAGTATAAGTCACCACGAGAATCGGTAGAGCCATAAACTCGTGGGGCGGTCTTGTGTAAAGATTATACTTTACCTTGGTGCTACTGGTGCTGGAGTCTTGCTGCGGTGTGTCTTACCTGACTGCTGCTGGATCGGAGTGTGTCTCACTGTCCGGTTCGCTTCGCTTATATAGCGAAAGCTTGCCATGGGATCAGTGCTTGTTGTTATTGTGGTCCAGTTGTCCTTAGGCCACCTTCAACTTTGGCTGGTTAGCCACCTTGTTGTAATACCTCTAGTTGTCCAGCAGAGTTGTTGCTTGCAGTAGTGTGGCCTGATCGCTGCTGTTATTTGTCGTGTTGTTGTTGTTGTAGAAACATTTCTTCGTACTCTGCCTGTTTACAGCTTTGCGTTTGCGATCGGTTCGCGTATGTGTGGTGCACTCTCGTTGTGATCCGTGCTCCGCCTTCGGTCGCTGTAGTGTTGTTGTTGTTGCAGAGATTGGTTTGCACTCTGCCTGCTTACTGATTTGCGTGTGCGATCGGTTAGCGTGTGTGTGGTGCTCTTTCGTGTTTCTCTGTGTTCCGCCTTCGATGTTGTGTTGTTGTAGTTGCAATAAATATTTATTTGTACTCCGCCTGTTTACTGCTTTGCGCTTGCGATCGGTTGACGTGTTTCTGTTTCTCAATGTTCGGCCTTCGGTCGCTGTACTGTTGTTGTTGTTATAAATATTTATTTGTACTTCGCCTGTTTACTGCTTTGCGCTTGCGAACGGTTGGCGTGTTTCTGTTTCTCCGTGTTCCGCCTTCGGTCGCTGTACTGTTGTTGTTGTTGTTATAAATATTTATTTGCACTCCGCCTGCTGAATGTGTTGTGTGTGTTTCTCTCTTGTTTTTCTCCGTGTTCCGCCTTTGGTCGCTGTAGTGTTCAGTATAACACTTTACGTTTCTGAGATCATTAAATCCTTTCCGCTTATTGGTCAGATCGTCTGTGCGTAAATGTTTGGTTGTTGCATTTAGCGTGGGAGGTGGTTACTTTTTGTTAGGCTGTGGGATGTTGCATGCTGGGTATGAGTTCTGTGTGCGGAAAATAATTGTAGTATTTTCCGTCCTCACAAATCTTGACCACCATCCAAAGAAGAATGTGTGCGTTCGGCAAACCTCTTTTTTGCCTGTCAACAGAGTACTTCAAGCATCTAACAGCACCATATATACGTTGCTTCACGATAAAGTCCATCAAATATCGTAGCTGTTGTTTGAAGACTCGTGCTGTGACATCGTGACGATCGCTTGCTGATTGACCGCGATTCAATAATTCCGTTATCTGTGGGCATTTTGGATTGCAAGTGAATGTAACAAACAAATCCGGCCGTCCATAATTCCGCACGTATGTCATCGCATCCTGCAAGTACTCGTGCATGTGCCTTGGGCTGCCAATGTATGTTGATGGCAAAATCGTGAGTCGGCCAAGGTTTGTCACATATTCATCGCTATTGACCGCATCTCGCAAGTGAATATACTCTTCAGATCGAAGCTTGGTCTGATTGAAGCGAATAAAATTGAGTCGTTCTGTCTCCATCGTCACGTACACATCAACTGCATACTGTTGAAATAATCGGCGATATCTCAAGAGATGGTTGTCAACTCCTTCGCGAATCATCAATCGATACGTGTAAAAGTTCATTGCGCTGACCTTCTTATTTGTATCGACACCTAAAAGTTAACAAAAAATGAACTTACAATCAAGAATGTTTGTTTTTCTTTTACTAACATTGGCAGGATTGATCATGTTGATATCCATCTTCACCACGGCAGAACATAAGCGGATATTGTAGTGAGTCATGCGATCGATGAGTTTCACTGATTCGCTCTAATGCATCTCAAGCTCGATGTTTAATAACAATATAACGGGATTCTAAATTATCGCCAATAACAACAATTGATATTTCATCGGCCGTCGGTGCATTATATTGCCGTTCATGAGTGCCTGCTGGTCGTTTATCCGTATTTATGACGATTCTGTGATCATCAGATGACATCCTTTCTAACGAAGTTTTGAATAATCGAATTAGTTCGTTGTGTTCATGCAACATTTCTTGCAATTGCTGCACAATTTCTCTCTTCGTCGCATTGAAAATAGCACAACGTCGATTCACTTCTTCATTTGAATCTCTAAGGAAATATATTTGGAGATATTTGTGATCTTGATCAGGATGCGGCAACAGCGATCCAGCAAGATGATAAATTTGCCCGTGAATCTGTATAGTTGCAGACAAATATGTTAATTTCTGTATTTTATTGGCGAGATAATAAGTGTTAGATTGTTGGTGAACTAACCTTGAATGTGGGATTGTAATTATGTTCATTCACAATTTCCCCACCAAACGACGTCATTTGAAAACAATCGTTATAAATCTTGGAATTTTGTAAAAAATGATTCGAATTTGGTGATTCACCGTAAAGCAACGACCGCAATGGCTCTGCCATGAATGTGGGATTGTAATTATGTTCATTCACAATTTCCCCACCAAACGACGTCATTTGAAAGCAATCGATATACATCTTGGAATTTTGTAAAAAATGATTCGAATTTGGTGATTCACCGTGAAGCAACGACCGCAATGGCTCTGGTGGAGGAAGTAACTCTGATAATTTTACTTTTCCGTTTGCGCAGCACAATCCGGCCGGTTGTTTTGGAAATTTCAGTGCATCGCAATGCGGGCAAACGACAAACATCAAACCAAATCGAACTGATGCGTGCGCACCGTATTCAATGTCTGGCTCATATCGAAAGGCTGCACGTTCGATATTCAAATTAGGCAATCGTTGTTGTTGTTGGCGTTGTCGGTGAGCAGCCAAACGTTGTTCTCTTGCTTCATGAATTTCCTGAGCACGAACTTGTCTTCTTCTCAATTGTTGTTGCTCACTTTAAGATTCGTGAGCCTCTTCTGATTGTCGCGCACGATGTTCAATCTTACCGATTCGAGCAGATTCCCTTGCAGTAGCATTTTCCTCTTCCGTACGACGTGCTGTATAATTACGTTGCTCCGTTGTACATCGGGCACGCCGACCGATATTAGCGCAACCTCTTTGTGGCATCGTAACAAATTTCAATCTGTAATTTATCACTTTGTATGAAACACACATAAAGTTTGCACGGAATAATTTTCAATAATTTACCTTTTGAATAGCCGAAATAAAGAAAGCAAACGACAGAAATTGAACGATTCAAATAATTTACAAATCAGCTGAAGAAATAACACAAATAAATTCCAATGGAAATGAGGTTAGGTATTCACCAACAACGAAAATAATGAACTCACTTTTTTTGTTTGAAATATCAATAATTTCACTCAAAAACTGATGATCCACAGATTTAAAATCAAATATTTCGTGAATGTAAACAATTTAACAATTTAATGGAATGAATTTAACTCGAGAAATCAATTAAAATTTGGATAAATGTCAGAAAGTCAATTGACCATGTCCGCACTGTTCGAATAAACAAATCAGAAAGAACAAACAATATACGCAGCTGTCAAAATAAATAAGCGTCTACAGCTCCATCTGTTGAGTTATTGGAGTATCAGTCAGTGCTTACAACACCAATATGAAACTAAATGTGCGCGTGCAACACCACGCATACACAAAAAAATGAGAACAAAAAGTGTGATTAGTTTTTTCTAATTTTCGAATTTTCCGACTTTTCCGAATGTTTTGAGATCGATAGTTTTGCAAGAAACAATTGGAAAAAAAAATTAGAAAGAAAAAAAATTTTGTATGGAAAAAAGTCCTTTTTGGAAATTTTAAATTTTCCGACTTTTCTTCAGGAAAAGTATAAGGTTTTTTTTATTTCTAAACTTTCCCAGATCCACAACGAACAACCTCTGAAAATTCCATCCAAATTCCAGCCGTTCTCGAGCCTTAGCGTCACTAACAAACAAACATTCATTTTTATATATATAGATTTGAATTACTGATACTGCTATCATACAATTTAATTCGTTTTCTATCATTATTTAATTGTCCCTTACTTTTTCGTTTCGAAAACAAATGATTATATTTTTCCGTTTCTTGTCATCATAGTTAAAATCATTTAATTTTGTATTAATTTTTCGTTTTCGCTTCACTTTTGTTTGTGTTGCAGTTGTCGATTGTGATGTTATTATGGGATGCATAGTTTTATGCAATACGAGTACATTCTCATCATCACTTTTTCTTTGTACTTGTTTACTCTCTATATTTCTTTCATAAGATTTCCTTTTCAATTGTTTGTATTTTTTTAGATTGTTTTCATATCTATTGTCTGTTGATGTGCTAGCTTTTTTCATTGGAAATGGTGCTTGTGATGTAATTAAAGGGACTACTGTATTAGGAAATACATTCTCTTTATCAGCATCATTTACACTTTTTACTTGTTTGTGTTCCGTAATTTTGTTATATCTTTTCTCTTTTAATTGTCTATTCACATTTAATTTTCTTTTATTTGGTTTAAAATAATTATCTTTTAATTTTTTTAGTTTGTTTTCATATAAAATATTTTGTTTCCTTCTTTTGAGTTTTTTTTGATCAAAATTATTTTTTTGTGATTTCTGACTATTTGCTAATGAATCATTATCATTTATGAAAGAAGCCATGTTAAAATCATCGTTTTTGTTAACATCATTATCATCATTAACATCATTCACTTCATCATCATCATAATCTTCATCATCATCACTATCATTTTTTTTTTTCATTATCATTAGTTTTCATCATAGACAGTCCTTGAAATATTTTCTTTATTTTTCAAGTTTCCAATTATTTCAGTCAGAGGTTTTGTTATAGGTTGAAATGTATCTTCCAACATATTTACCCTATCTATTGCATTTGATTTGAAATTTTTTAGTTTTTCTTTTAATACTGCTCTTGTCTTTACTATATCTTTTAGTAGTTTATTATTTTTATTCATGGTGCTTCCTTTTTCCGATTTCTTCCGGCCAATGTTCTCTATTTAGTATCTGCTTTCAATCTGCTACCAATCTGATATTAATCTGCTTTATAGCTGTTATCAATCTGCTATCGAACTGCTATTGATCTGCTTCACATCAGGTCTCTCATAATTGAGAGAAATTATCAAATCCTTTTCGATATCGTCCTTTTTTTATTAAATCATCCTTACTTACAACACCAAACCCATACTAATCTCCAACATTCAGTACAAATCTTCATAAATTGATTAAATGACATATCACCGATAATATGATCATTATATATATGCTTAACATTCATTTCATCTTGTTTAAATATAATAATCATATTTGCATTATCTCGTATTAAATGTTTTGGAATTTTCGTATAAGTTTGACATAAATAAAAACTTGTGTCTTCCCATACAAAAATAATCTCTTACTGTGTTTTGTTTATCACAAATTACATCATCGAATATTATTATGGAGTGTGGTGTAGCTTTAACTGGACTTATAACTTTTTCATTTTCCGAAAATGTAAAAAGGTTTATTCCCTTTAGTGGATCAATCAATTTCTTGGTTGATACAAAGATTCTGAATATATGTAAATATTTTTGAAATTAAGACCTATTAGGACTTTCTATTAGACTAAGCATAACATTAGTCTTGCCACCGTCTGATGGTCCGACAATAAGTGCACGTATTGAATTTGGTAAAAGTGAACTATGAATATTTTTTTGTTTTTTCCCCTGCATATAGAGCATTTCTTACTAAAATTTGCTTATGTTGCTTCTTTAATCGCATATTGATAACTAATATGTTTTCAATATAAATTCTCTATTATATGTAGAAAGTATCTCATTTCGATTTGTAATGCTAAACCGAATGGGCCTTAACTATTTCATATAACAAAAAAAAAAAATGGTTATAAACTATAACAAAAGACATGCACATAATCAGATTAAGATTGGCAGGGGACTCGTAAACAACTTAATAAACGCATTACCTTTTGAACTACATTTACCTGGTTATCAATTCTGTGGACCAGGAACAAAACTAAAAGAACGTTTAGCAAGAGGAGATAAAGGAATAAATCCATTGGATGCGGCTTGCAAAGAGCATGATATTGCATATTCACAATCAAAAGATATAAATAAAAGACATTACGCTGACCAAATATTAGCTGAAAAAGCTTGGGGACGAGTAAAATCAAAAGATAGTATTTTAAGAGAACGTGCAGACGCTTGGTTTGTAACAAACGCAATGAAGACAAAAGTTAAATTTGGATTAGGAATGAAAAATAACATTCGTAAAACAAGGAAATTAAAGAAAAAAAGAAGAAAGAGAAAGACAAAAGGATATAATAAAAAATTATTTTCAACTACTATCAAATACACCTTGAAAATATTAAAAAAAGAAAAACCTGATAATATAAATGCTGCTATTAAAATTGCCCAAAAAGCTGTACATTCAAGTTTTAGAAAGAAAAATAAATCTAATATTGCCATACCGAGAGTTATTCCAGTACCAAAAATTGGTGGATTTCTTCCATTAATTCCAGTTTTAACAGCGTTGTCTGCACTTGGTGGTTTAGCTACTGGTGGATCAGCTATTGCAAAAGCTATAAATAATATAAAAAATGGAAAGGAACAACTAGCAGAGGCTACGCGTCATAATAGATACATGGAGTCAATTGCTATGGGTAAAGGTTTACATCTTAAACCATATAAGATGGGATTTGGACTTTATTACAATCAACATTTAAAACACTTTAAAAGAACCTACCCAAACAACCACTAACAGATAATGATTTGAATAAATATGGTAAACAAATTTATCATTTTAGAGGTGTTTTTATGCGTGATTGTTTACCTAAAAAACCATTACCTCAAGAATGTGGTATTGTTAATTTAGATGACTCAAGCGGTCCTGGAACACATTGGGTAGCGTACTACAAAAATCACAACTATAAGGAATATTTTGATAGTTTTGGCGACTTACAACCACCACTTGAAATAGTTAATTATTTAAAAGCACCTATTGAATATAATTATAAACAAAAACCAAAATTCAATACTTTCAACTGTGGACATTTATGTTTAAAATTTCTTTTTCAAAAATACAATTTAAAATAAAAAATAAAAAACCAAAATATGTTTTATTTATTTAAAAAGGGAAGCTACTATTTTTTCACTTAAATCTTTTCAGTAAATAGAAATATATAACGAAGTGTAGTTTTCATCATTTAATTCTTATCAGAAAATACAAATATAGAATGAAGTGTACTTTTCATTCATATAGTATATACTAGCTTTAGTATAAAAGTGAGAATGTTTTCCATAATTGGAATATTTTTCATATAATTTTCAATTGAGCAACAACTAAAAAGAATGGAGCAGAATAAAAATAAATTTATTAAAAATGCCAAATTGGCCTTTGAAAATGCTGAACAAAACCATTTAATGGCTAACGAAGAGTTAAAGCATGCACTAAAGATTTGTGTGCTCTTGCTAGAGCAGAAACTGTGGGCGCCAAACATCATTTAATGGATGCTATAGGAGTAGTAAAAGGTTATCGGGCTCGGTGCAAGCATCTACATTTGCATTCTGACGCCAATCTTTCGAAACGAAGAAAAAATTATATCTCAAATAGAGTTAAATGGGAAGATGTTGAGTCAACCTTTCGTAGACGGTGAGTTTAAAAAATGTTTTTTTTTTTTAATCATAGAATTCAAAGAGCGGTCATTATAAACCTTACTCATAAGGATATTAAGAGTTTCTTGGAAGATTGCTGTAAAGTTTTCAACCTTAAGGGATACACCTTACCTTAAGATAAATGGCATATTCTGCGGAGAGTTTGTAATTAAAAAATATGATAAACAAGTTTGGGATTTAAAATATATGAATACAAAAAATGTCCCAGTTTATCAAGATACTAATCTGAAAATATGGTTTGAGGAAAATGTTCGAGATGTTGTACTGAAAAAGTTGGAAGAATTCCAGGAACGTGATAGTGGTTGGGCATTGTCAGCCATCTTAAACTTGAGTGTTAACATAAACAAGTTTACTCCACAGCTTGGTTCTATATACATACCATTGCCGAAGGAAATTCAGAGCAAGAAAGCATGCATCGATGTAAAAAATAGTGATAATGCATGCTTTGTCTGGGCGATAATATCAGCCCTCCATCCTGTTGAAAAAAGTTCTGATCGAGTATCATCCTATCCTCATTACAAAGATATTTTCAATTTGCAGGGACCCAATTTCCAATGACAATTGAACAAATCCCTCGCTTTGAGAAACAAAATAACCTCTCTATCAACGTCTACATCCTTAAAAAGGTAAGGAAGGAACTTCTTGTGTACCCTACATATTTAACAAAGAATAAAAAGGAGCAGCACGTAAATCTGTTGATAGTGCAGAATAAATATTATGAAGCGAAAAAGGAAGATAATGATGATGATGATGATGATGATGATAATGATGATGATAATGATTGTAATGAGAAACCAATCAGATACCACTTTGTGTGGATAAAAAATTTAAGCAGGCTTCTATCCAGTCAGATGTCTGCAAACACAAAAATCAAATATTTCTGTGACCGGTGCCTCCGCTAATTCCACTCTCAAATACGACTGCAGCAGCATGTGGAAGATTGTGAAAAAGTGAACAACTGTAAAATCAGAATGCCAACAGATGAGGAAAAATTTGTAAGCTTCAAAAATTATATATATAACATAATGTCTCCATTTGTGATATATGCCGATTTGGAATGCACGAAATTCATATCAGAAGCATATACCATATAGTGTTGGCTTTTATGTTCAGTGTATGTACGACCCCACGCTTTCGTTTTATAAAGGCTATCGTGGTGGTGACTGTATTCAATGGTTTGTAAGCGAACTTAAGCAATTCGCTGAAGATGCTGAAACAGTATTCCTTTGCCCTCTTCCAATGGATAAATTATCCATTGAACAAAATCGTGATTTTGAATTGGCTACTACATGTCATATATGTAAAAAGTCATTAAGTGATAAGAATAAAAACGTGCGTGACCATTGTCATTTAGCGGGTATTTATCCTGGACCGGCACATGAGGAATGTAACATAAATTTCAAGGATTCCCATACGATTCCTATTATTTTTCATAACCTCAGTGGTTATGACGCTCATTTCATAATTAAAAATTTGGCTTTAGATTTGAAAGGACGTATCGAACTCCTTCCAATAAATAAAGAACGCTACATTTCATTTACAAAGAATTTGGATGAATTTTTAATAAAATTCCGCTTCATTGATTCCTTCAAATTTATGGGAAGTAGTTTGGATACTTTAGCATCATCCCTTTCCTCATTTCCAATTTTAAAATCACAATTTCAAGATTTGAGCGATGACCAGTTAAGTCTGTTAACTCGTAAGGGTGTTTTTCCTTACGATTATTGTGAAGATGCTTCAAAATTTTTCGAAACCTCTTTGCCCAATGTTTCTCAATTTCATAATAAATTGAATAATACTAGTATCAGTCG
The DNA here is from genome assembly GCA_920105625.2 of Clusia tigrina. Lineage (NCBI taxonomy): Eukaryota > Metazoa > Arthropoda > Insecta > Diptera > Clusiidae > Clusia > Clusia tigrina. Next base: position 138,119,094 of record OV050030.1, on the reverse strand, counting down.
GGAAGAGTATGCACAATTTAGGTAAAATAAACCTTCGAATGCCAGCTCGTGCTTCTGTTCTAGCTTTTAAAATTTTTGAGCAGGCAAATTGACGAATTTCCTTCCTTTCATCAGCAAGCATACACAATAAAATATTTTCCACATGGCCAAAATATCCATTTCTTTGGATAACAGGACTTACAATTTTTCTCAAATCTTCGTTAAGACCGCGAATCAATTTGATTTGCAACCAAAGATGATATGATCCTTTGGTACATGACGTATTTGATTTTATTACAAATACAAGCACTAATGTTTTCATACTTGCACTTGCATATATCAAAAAGCTTAAGAGAATTATTTTTAAATTCATCAATCTTCAATTTGTAGTTTTTTGAAGTTTGGCGGTTCTTTATATTTCTCATTATTTTTCAAAATTTTCCGTGATATGAATTAAGCATCTGGCAGACTCTTTTGTGTGTGACGGTTGGAATAGATGCTTTTACCCAGAGATTTTGAATTTCGGTAGCAACTACATCTGAAATTAGTCTTACTGGTGGATCTTTTGATTTGAGTGGGGACTTTAATTGTTTACGGACCAACAAGTAAAATTTCATGACATCATAATAAGTTGGTAGCTGGTTTTGGGTCAGTTCTTTTGGATTTCCAAATATGGGGCATATTGACAAGCTCCTAGTTTGAGTTTGTTCCATTTTTTTGTGTTGTATAATATACAATGTATTAAATTAATACATAAAGATTTAAATGAATTTTGTAAACAATATATACCAACAAAAGCTTTAGAGAAATTTTCACATCTTTTTGGAAAAAATATTTTTTTTTGTAATTTTCTATGGTTTTGAGCCGCCTTAAAACATAAAGCTCGAAACGAAATATTTTGCACAGCTATTATTGGAGTCATTGGTCAACTTTCCCCAGGTATTCCATTTGGATTATCTGAATTTGAAATTTTCACTCCGTTAATTATATTAATCTTATAATTTTTCAGTCTGTGATATAAATTTTGTATGGGAGCCCCCATATGGAGTGGAGATAAGGGGCAGGTATGTTCTGAAAAAAGATTTGTGGTGAAAAAATAATGGAAGTGAGTCATACATTTTATACCCCTAGTTGCAACCTGGAAACTGTGGCGGCCCATTTTTAACAATTTCGTAAAATCTTCAAATTTGTATAGGAGCCCCCATATGGAGTGGAGATAGGGGGTAGATATGTCCTAGGAAAATCTTTATTGAGGAAAATTAATGGGGGTCAGTCTTACATTGTACTCCTCTACGGGCGACTCCGTGGCAGTTATGTGACTTTTTGTAGAGTTTTACACCTATACCATCAACTTTGACCCCGTTAAGGCACCTCAAAAACTCAATACAGGTGATTCATTTTTTGCATGGTGATTTATGAAGCCAGTGGTAATATTTTGCCAGGTATTCCATTTCGATATTTAGAAATTCCTATTTTCACTCCGCCCTAATGCACATGCCTGCAATGTTTGGACTAAATTGAATATAAATAATTTGGGGGAATATTCAGACATGTACTTAAAGACTGATGTTCTTTTACTAGCAGATGTTTTTGAACAATTTCGTTCAAGTTGCTATCAAACATACGGTTTAGATCCCGCTCACTATTTCACTTTACCGGGTTACATAGGATGCTATGCTTAAACATACTAACATAACTCTCGAAATATTAACAGATGTTGATATGCTCATGTTTGTAGAGCGAGGTATTCGTGGGGGTCTTAGTCAGTGTAGTAAACGGTATACTAAAGCAAACAACAAGTATCTACATGACCAATTATGATGCTGCACAACCTTCAAAATACTTGATGTACTTCGATGTAAATAATCCATATGGTTTGGCAATGTCTCAATATCTCCCCCATAGTGATTTTAATTGGGTAGAAGATTTAGAAAATTTCAGAGTAGAGATTCAGATATAGGGTATATCCTTGAAATAATCTTCACGATCAACATAATGATCTCCCTTTATGCCCCGAGCATGCTACACCTCGAGGGTCAAAACAGAGGAAATTAATGGCTACTTTGTTTAACAAAACAAAGTACATAATCCATTACCGCAGTCTTAAGCAAGCTTTAAAATATGGCCTAAGATTAACTAAAATTCATAAAATTCTTCAATTTAAGCAATCTCTTTGGTTCAAATCATATATTGATTTCAACACGAATCTTCGAAAATTAGCCAAAAATGAATTTGAAAAAAATCTTTCCAAGCCGGAGTTTAAATATTCAATGAAAATCTTGTTGCTATAGAGCTAAACAAGACAGAAGTTTTCTTCAATAAGCCCATATATGTTGGTATGTGTATCCTCGATCTAGCTAAAACAACCATTTACGATTTTCATTATGGTTATATGCTTCCTGAATTTGGATCCAATTGTACTATTTGCTACACTGATACAGATTCTCTTATACTCGTATATGAAGTCATTTGCCCCGACTTGTATCAAATCATTAAGCGTGATTGTGCTGAACGTTTTGATACAAGCGACTATCCTTTTGAAAACAGATGGGATATCCCTCACGTAAATAAAAAAGTTCAGGGTCTCATGAAAGATGAGAATAATGGTCACATAATGAGTGCATTTGTTGGTCTCAGATCAAAAATGTACGCAATACGGGTAGAGGGTAAAGATGAATAAAAGAAGTGTAAAGGTGTAAAAAGACATATAATAAAAAATAGGATAACATTGGATGACTATATTGATTGTCTGCAAAATAATATTGAAAAAGTAATCGAACAAAATTTAATTCAATCTCAGAAACATGAAGTTAACAGCATCACTCAAACTAAGATCGCCTTGAATCCATTTGATGACAAACGATTTTTAGTGTCTGGTACTAATGAAACGAAAGCGTGGGGTCACTTTAGAATTGAGGATATAGATAAAAAAATAAACAACTAATTAAAAATTTATTACAGATTTTTTTTCTTATTCTTTATTTTTAGTTTCGAAAACAAATTTATAGTTATTATTAATTACATTTATCTTTTTAATAAAATATTCTCCACTTGATAAGTTTAACATATCGTCATCTGTTAAACTATTAAATTTTTGAGGTAAGAATATTACATGTTCATCTAACTCAAAACTGTAAAAAATAAAATAAACAAATTGAAAATAAAAAATCAATATATATATATATATATATATATATATATATATATATATATATATATATATATATATATATATATATATATATATATATATATATATATATATATATATATATATGTTTTTAATTTTATTTAATGTGAAATTTATTTTTTGAAGTAAGTATAAAATTTCCTAATACAATTACTTTTTTCTCAGCACAAATACACATATTTCTTCCATTTTTTTTTATACATTTGCAATGCTTTGTATGATATTCACAAACATTTATATTGTTATTAGTTTTATATAAATTTTTTAAACTAGGACAACGAAAATCATCTAAATTGTTTATAATTCTCCTATCAAATCTCGTACCCATTTTGCTTTTTCCAAACCTTTTACATATATAGTTTAATTTTCTTTTTTCTTTATATTTAGAAAAACATATTCATAAAGATCCTTTAGCGTTGAGTTACCATCATGCCAGCGTAATCCATGATGATGATGAGTCAACCAATCAATTGTTTTCCTTTCTTCCTTTAATAGCCTCGAATATTCAAAAGGTGGTCCAATAAGAAACGATTTTATCCCCATATCTGCTCCCGAAATACGGATTTCCTTCGGAATAAATTTAGTTTCACTATAAAATCCTTGAACATCCATAAATATTACTCTCTCCGCTTCCATTTTTAAAAAAAATTATAAATTCACTTTGTTTTCTAAGAGAAAAAATAAAATACTAATATAAACTAGCTCATTAGCAAACTATTTATATGTTGAGTTCAAGAAAGCAACTGCATGCACTCAGCGCCAAGCGATCACATCAGACCGAATGCAGCTGCTTTCTTATCAATAAATACCAAACTGTATTGAACTTGAACTTTAGGGCAGCTGTAAACACAGGGGCGGAAGGTGAGAGTAAATACTGTGTTGAACTTTTAGTTTAAAAGAAACTTGTGGTGATCAAACCAGAGCTTTCCACAAAAGCTTTCAACAAAAAACTCACCGTCAGATGGTGCCTCTAAAAAGCTTTCGACATCAGTAAATACCAAGCTGTGTGGAACTTAAACTTTGATGGCAACTGCACACACAGGGACGGAATGTGTAAGTAAATACTGTGTTGAACTTTTTAGTTTAAAAGAAACTTGTGGTAATCAATAGCAAAGAATGGGGCGGGGGGTGGGGGGTGTGAGGAAATTTCAATACATAAGAAGTTTCTTATAGGAAAGACACAAACCAAAACACAGCTTCCCACAAAAGCTCCCTCCGATCATAGCAAAGACACAAACCAGAGCTTTCCACAAAAAACTTTCAACAAAATACTCACCGCCAGATGGCGCCTCTAAAAGTTTTCGACTTAGAATAATAAAATTTAAGGTTTTTTTGTAAATTTTAGAGGCCCATACAAAAATACACGCGTTTTTGGTCCAAAACATACACTGTTTAGCTACTAAAATCTAAATCGCATATATGTATATCCAGCAAAGAAGTATTTATAGCGTCACTCATTGAAATACTTTGACCTGTACAGTAACAATAAACTTGTGGAACCCTACAAATAATTACTGAGTTAGAAGAGTAAGTGTACTAAATACCTTGTAGGAAGTCTAACATACATATAACACACTAATTATAACCAAAGCAACACTCTAATTTATGATAAGAAATAAGGAGGCCAAAAACTGAATGCCAATAAGACTCTAATATACAATTACTAACTCCTCATTCTATTTACACAAAGTACAAAGGTTTTAGCCTGACACATCCCTATATTATAAAAAATTAAGGAATTAAAGAATTCAATATCCAAACGGTCGTGTAACTAAACGGACGTGTAATCACACGAGCTCCGCCCTTGTGACATTTATTGATGTTTAAAATCAAATAACTAATTTTACAAAACCCGCGAAAGAGACTCTAAACGAAAGAGCAATTTTCAAGAAAGTGTCTAGTTCTGTTTAGATAATCTAAATACTTATAATAACTAATTTGAAATTTATTAAAAGTGTTAAATAAACAATCAAAATAACAAAGGAAAGGTATGTGTGAAATGCGCTGGAAAGCATCTAACAAGTGAATGTCAAAAAAAAAATAACCAACGCAGCTGAAATTAAATGTGCCCTATGTGGCGGAAATCATACTGCAAACTACAAAGGCTGTGAAATATACAAAGCCATAAAAATTCAAAGGTTTCCATCTTTACGCAGAAAGGATCCATTATTACTTCAGACCAAAAATATGGATGGATCAGTAGTTAAACCAGGCGTAAGCTATACCGTAATTGCAGGGTCGTCAAATCCAAAAAAAACACTGAAGAAAATACAAAAAATTCAAACGATAGTGATATTAAGGAACTTAAAGACATGGTGAAATCCCTAACCACTCAAATGACTAATATGATGAATATCATTACAATGTTACTAACAAGCTTAAATGCAGGAAAGTAATAGTTTAATAATTGTAGCCTGGAATGCAAATGGCCTATCAAAACATTATCTTGAGTTGAAGCAATTTTTGTCTGACAAGAAAATTGATATAGCACTAGTCTTAGAAACACATTTTACGAACAAAAGTCATCATCCTGATGGTAAAGCTCGTGGTGGCACAGCTATCATAATAAATTCACTATTAAAACATACTGAACGGCAACCATATGCAACACCTCATAGTCAATCCACTACTGTGCAAATTTAGGATACAAGTGGGACAATACTCATTTCCTCAGTTTACTGTCCCCCCAGACACCTAAGAACGACGGATCAATATGATGACTACATAAAGACGCTTGGCGTAAGATTCATTGCAGCTGGAGATCTGAATGCAAAACACACTGACTGGGGATCTAGGCTAACCAATAAAAAAGGACGAAATCTGATTAATGCTATAAACAAAAATAACTGCAAATTTTTAAGCTCAGGTGAACCCACATACTGGCCAACAGATAGGAAAAAGATACCAGATCTAATCGACTTCAGCATAACAAATAATATAAAGTGTAACCAATTAAAAATTAAAGCTTGTTTTAAACTTTCTTCAGAACACTCTCCGATAATACTTGACTACACAACTGAAATCAAACCCATAGAACCAATACCTAAGATTTTGAACCACAAAACAAACTGGAATGAGTAGAGACAGCATATTGAAAATGAACTGAATATGTCTATTACACTGAAAACACAATTAGACATTAAACTTGCCATTATTACTTCAACGATGTGGTCTAAATTTAGAAGAAATAATGTTACAACGGATATTTTCATAAGAAAGCAAATTATTGAGAAGAGAAAGCTGAGATTGAGGTGGCAGCTAACTAGATCGCCTGAGGATAAACACAATTTAAATATAGCCTGCAAAAAACTGAAGAAAATATTAACTAAAAGACAAAATATAGAATTTGGAAATTACCTAAAAAACTTGACGCCTACCCAGGATACTAACTACTTATTATGGAAATGCACAAAGAAATTAAAAACTCAGATAAGTTATCAGCCACCACTACGGAAAGATGGCAACTCATGAAGAAAAGCAACTGCATTGGCTAAATACTTTGAAAAAGTCCTACCAAATGACGAAGATAAATATATTGAAACACGCAATGACTTAAATATAGAAATTACAACCAAAATTAAGAAAACAAACACAACAGAAATAATTAATTGCAATAAAAAACGAATAAACCACAAAAAAGCACCAGGATTCGATATGTTGGCAGGAAAAGCTCTCGCTGAGCTACCTACTATAGGTCATAACTACTTAAGGAATGTTATCAACTCAATGTTCCGACTACAATTTTTTCCCAAAGTATGGAAAGTTACTGAAATTATTGCCATTAAAAATATAATACCAAATCATCAATTCGGCTTCAGAAAACGACATTCAACAATTCAACAGATACACCGTATAACAAACAAAATTGAAACAGACATAGAATACTTCGTTGCTGTATTCTTAGACGTTGCAAAAGCATTTGACAAAGTATGGCATAAAGGACTGCTGCATACACTGAAGACGATGCTGCCACTTGACTAATATTTGATTAATGAAAATTATCTTAGTGATCGTTACTTTTACGTCAAATATAATGAAGAGTGTTCGTCTATTCATCTTACAACAGCTGGAGTTCCTCAAGGGAGTGTTTTAGGACCACTGCTGTAGGTCATATTTACCTCAGATATACCACTTCCAAAAGAACTGAATACCACAATTGCTACCTTTGCTGACGACACAATCCTCTTAGCATCTGACAAAAATCTAAATACTGCGACTGCAAATCTGCAGATATACACAGAGAATGTTAAGGAATGGTTTGAAAATGGTGCTTGAAAATTAATGAAGATAAGACAGTACGAATAATTTTTACAACTAAAACAAAATTTAACACAATACCTATAAAAATAAACAATAAAGATATAAAAATAGGGTCTACAACTAAATACCTTCGTATACACATGGACTCAAAGCTAAATTGGCACTACCACATCAAACAAAAAACGAAACAAATAAAAGAAAAATTTAGGCAACTATATTGGTTAATGGGCAAGCAATCTAAACTCACAATTAACAATAAGTTGATGCTATACAAGTGTACTATAAAGCCACTTTGGACATACACATACAAAAAAAAATTCAAAGACAGCAATCTAGAATATTAAGAGTTATCATAAAGTCTGGTTGGTACACAACAAATGAAGATATACACCGCAACTAAATATGACAAGAATTGACGAAGAAATAAAAAAGATATCCACAAAACACTACGATACACTGCATGGGCATAATAACGAAGAAATAAATTAGTTGCTACATCTAGAAGGAACCACCATGCACCGTTTAAAGAGAACTCGACCAAACGACCTACTGAACTAGGAAATCCAGACTACACATATTAGTAATATAAATGTAAATGTAAATAATTATCATAAACATAATGTGACCTATTATAATTAATGTAAATAATTTTTGTTGTATCACTTCTTGGCACTGGCCAAAATGTGTTTTTAATTTTAATTTCCAAACAAATTGTCAAATCATGTACTAGGTGTCAATATAATAGTGACAGATGTATGAAATAAAGGGAAACAAAACAAAAAAAAAAAAAAAAAGAAGAGAATTTAATTCTCAGTGCACATAATATAGCTGGCAGATGGTTTGAGACTTATGACATGGAGCACAATATGGGAAATTTATTCTTTTGTTGCCCAATGTGATTATTGTCAGAAATTCTATTCACATTTTTTGATGCATCATCTTTTTCAAACGGTCTTGAAGCATCAATCGGGAGTGCTTTGTAAGTAACACCACTATCAGAAATTTCAGGACCTCCAGTCTATGTGTGCCGCATGATCCATGCGAAAACCAATATGGGTATTTTTTATTATTTTCGGTTACACAAGAGACAACTATTTGTTGTTTCAAATGGCTTGTGTGACAGTTGGATGGAAATAAGCCTCCAAATACTTTAAAATGTATTTGGAGATCTGGAAAAATCTATTAGAAGGATTTTTAAGGAGAAGATTTGGTGTGTACTTTTTACCTTAATGAATCTTTCGGTATCCAAGTGCAAAGAGCCCCCCTAAGGCAGGTTGCAGTTTCGCAGTTAACTTGTTAAGTGTAGCCTGCAAACTGTAACCCGCAAAGTATCTCGAAACAGCAGCTACTGCATTCGGTTCTTCACCACCGCCATTTTCAGTACTATTGTCAATAAATGTCATTTCGTCGTGAATATCAGAATTGTCTAAAATGTCCGGAAGTATGCTAAATTTATCAATAATTTGGTCATATGATACAGTATTAGCATCCGATGTCGGGGAAGGTTCCAATCCAGATTAGTATCATGATCTTCGGTTCAGTTAGTATTCAATAAGGCTGACTGTGTGACGATTTTCATAACCTCAGATATTTTATTTCTCGTACTAAGGGATTAACATTGTTTCCAAGTTTAGATCTCAATACGGAAAATAAATTTTGTAGAGAGTCCTGATTCATCTTACCAAATATAACACACTTAACTGATTCGTCCCTAAGCAAAATCATTGCAGAGTGCTCGTATACTGCATAGGGTGTAGTGTGACCCGTCAACTCAATGGATTGTAAAATGAGACAGCACTTTCAAATTCTGGATAAACTCAATGAAACTATTAAGTTTATCCAGTTGCCCATTAGTTCTGGAGACTGGCAATTTTTACTCGAGGTAAATGTAGCTCTATCGTAAATGTAATTCCATTTATTAATAATTACTAACATACGAGTACATTTAAAAAATGAAATAAAATAAATAAATTTATATTATTTACACTTATGAAACAGCTAAATCCACGGTTCCTGAATAGATTTAATATTACACACTGCTGCATAAGAACATTTGTATAATTATAAATCTGAATGACATGCGTGCAGGGGTTAACAAATTCGACTTGGCTGATTGTTTATTTTCCTACCGCCACACAAAACGCATGTATACACCAGTACACACTACAACCGACCGCTGTTAACATATTGTCTTTGCTACTGCCTCGTCTACAATTGCTATGATTGAAATCAGTTTTCATTTCAAATTCAGAAATAGAGAAATAAAAGAATAACATACCCACATTCATATGCAACAACACATATGCATGCCGTAAGCCTGTAAACATTCGCACATAGTAGTAAACACACATGCACATATAGAACGACAAATCCAGAATGTGTATCTATAGGTTTTGCTTTTGCATTGCCGAGCACACTTCGGGTGTTGAGTTAAATAATTTTGCCGTAGTCAGCCACGCAATTTTAACCCATTTCGGTGGGTGAAGAGAAAGATGTATCTTTATAGTATATTGTCTTTGGCCATACACTTCAATATGTTGATTCTCACTCAAGAGAGCAATGAAAGGTGTTTCAGTATATTGTCTTTGCTTGAGGCACGCAGTGAACTTATCAATTCTCTTCAGTCCAACGACACCGCTCAACGCATTCAAATAATGGAAATGAAATTCTAATATATATATATATATTTATTAAATATATGTATATTTATATAATATTAATATTATTATAATAATATATTAATATTTATACAATATTTTTAAAATCACTACACAAATTCACATTTTCTTTTTTGGTACATGAAAATCAGCTTAATCCGCTGCTTAAGTACATTTTATCGAACGAGTTTTTTAATAATTTGTTCTCGTTTACTTGCAAATGCATTTGTTAAGTTATATATTATCCAAAATACTTAAAATCCTTTTAAATCATAAATTATTGAGTTTGCACATGCATTTTTCATATAAAATAATATTTTAAATCGCCTTCTGACGACACGGCCATTCAGCTGTGCTGAGTTTTTGTCGAGAGAGGAATAGCGGACCTGCGCATGGCGCAATCTTCTATTCTAGAATTCTTGACGCTATATTAGGATGCAATAAAATTTGAATATATATCACATATGTTTAATTCCAATTATACTCCGAAACCTCAATATTGAATTGCGTACCAGATCTGAAGAATTTAGAAATCTCATCGCAACATATATATATATATTTATATATATATATATATATATATATATATATATATATATATATATATATATATATATATATATATATATATATATATATATATATATATATATATATATATATATATATATATATATATATATATATATATATATATATATATATATATATATATATATATATATATATATATATATATATATATATATATATATATATATATATATATATATATATATATATATATATATATATATATATATATATATATATATATATATATATATATATATATATATATATATATATATATACGAGGGCGGATTGATATTGAAGCTACCTAAGTAGGAAAAAAACATTTTTTTTTTCAAAAACCATTTATTTCTCAACATAGTCTCCTTTTACTTCGACACACTTAGTAAGACGATATTCCAAATTTTTTATACCATCTAAATAATACGATTTCGGGAACCCCTCAAAATACGCGTTAGTTTCGGTAATCACTTCTTCGTTTGAGATGAATCTTTTTCCTGCGAGCCATTTTTTCAAGTTTGGATACAGGAAAAAGTCACTAGGAGCTAAATATGGACTATAAGGTGGATGATTAACCAATTCGAAGTGTATTTCACGTAATTTTAGCATCGTATCTAATGCTGTGTGAACCGGTGCGTTGTCTTGAAGAGACAGCATTTTTCTCTTCTTTAAATGTGGTCGTTTTTCCTTGATTGCATCAATCAATTGATCCAATAATGCACGATAATACTTTCCTGTGATTGTGGATCCTTTTTCAAGATAATCGATCAGCAATATTCCGTGTGCATCCCAAAATACAGTGGCCATAACCTTGCCAGCCGATTTCACTGCCTTCGCCTTCTTTGGAGCACTTCCACCAGATTCCACCCATTGTTTCGATTGATTTTTGATGTTGAACACACTTTCATATGATATGTTTACCATTTCAACAATCTCACGCAACTTGACTCGGCGATCATTTATAACGATATCGAGGATTTTCTTGATATTTTCTTCAGTAACCACCTCTTTTGGCCTTCCTGTTGATGGTATTGTTGCAGTGCAAGTTCGGCCGCGTTTAAATTCAGCAATCCAATATTTAACCATGTAATCTGACGGAGCAGACTCACCGTAATGTTTATCGAGCTTTTCTTTTGTCTCTTTCGCCGTTTTCCCTTTCAAATAATAGTGTTTAATCACTGCACAAAATTCGATATTTTCCATTTTTCAAGAAACACAAAAGTTGCTTACTTCAAACGACAACAACAAATTAACTAATCGATGAATTTGGATGAAATTTTAACAGCTCACGTTTGGCAGATCGAAATTTCCAAAAAAAAGTTTTTGTGTTTGTGCTGCCATCTAGCGCTAGGTTGCTTCAATATCAATCCGCCCTCGTATATATGTATATAACGGTTTTCCAATAAGCGGTCTTATTTTGGTATTCAAAGAAAAATGGCTTTTTTGAGATAAATTATGCATGTTTTATTCAGACGAATGTATGCTTTTACTAATAAAAACATCAGCCAACTGGCCACCACGACCACGCTTACAGGACCATATCCTTTTCATGAAATTTTCCATAACCAAATCGCAAAGTGGCTGCCTTATGTACTCGATAGCCTCACGAATTCTACCTTTGAGGTCTTGAATCGACACTGGGCTGTTCGCGTAGACCTTATCTTTCACGTGGCCCCAAAGGAAGATGTCGCAAGGTGTTAAATCACAAGATCTCGGTGGCCAATTGTGATCACCTCTTCGAGAGATAACACGGTCCGGAAACTTTTCCCGTAAAAGAGCAATGGTTTCGTTGCTTGTGTGGCACATAGCGCCGACTTGTTGAAAGTAAACGTTGTCCAGATCAATACCATCCAACTCCGACCATAAAAAATCATTAATCATCTCACGATAGCGCAATCCATTCACCGTAACTGTTGATCCAATCTCATTTTCGAAAAAGTAAGGTCCAATAACCCCGCCGGACCATAAACCGCACCAAACAGTCACACGTTGAGGATGGAGAGGCTTCTCAACAATAACTCTTGCTTTTTCCGTGCCCCAGATGCGACAATTTTGCTTGTTGACGTAGCCACCGAGGTGGAAATGGGCCTCATCAGTCAAGATGATTTTTCGATGGAATTCCGGATCATTTTCATTCATTTCAAGGACCCAATCAGCAAAGACACGACGTTGTTGATGATCGGCCGGCTTGAGTTCTTGTGTTAACTGAACTTTATAAGCCTTAAGATCCAAGTCTTTATGCATAATACGGTGTAATGACGTTTGTGGAATGCCCAATTCCAAAGAACGACGAGGAATGGCCAAACCTGGGTTTTCTTCAACACTTTGGGCTACAGCAGCAATATTCTCAGTTGTTCTTGAGCGACGTGCACGGGTTTTATTCTTCACATCACTAACTTGTCCCAACAGCTCCAATTTTTCCACCAATTTCTGTAATGCGGTCCGACAAGGTGCTTCACGACGACCCAAAAATGCTTTAGTTTAGCGAACTGTGACTGCAAGTTTTTCACAATTTTTGTAGTGAATTTTAATAATTTCAATGCGTTGTTGAAGCATGTATCGTTCCATTTTTAGTAATGGCGTAGTTTCTTCTTCCCAAATGTTAAAGAATAAAAGCTTCAAAAGTGGCAGCTACCGAAATACTGGTTGATTCAAAATAACACCTATTGTTGGAAAACCCTTTATATCTATATATATAAAACAGGATGTGTGTATGTATGTAACGTATGGACTCCAAAACGGCTGAGCCGATTTTGATGAAATTTTCAGGGAATCTTCAGAATATTAACGCGGGTGACACTATGAAGTCTGATTTTTGATTTTCAGTCTGTGGGCGGAGGGGCAGGGCAAAATCCAATTTTCGTATTGTACTACCAATGACATATACATATATTTATTTTACACTGCATTCAAAACATCAGAAAGTGTTCCTTCAAAGCATGTCGAAAGACTTGCTGCCAATCGCTCCCGAATGGCTCGATCAAGAGAAAGAATCGATTTAAAGTTGGCGGCATTTCACTACAATAGGGACGATGACTACCGCAATCACAAGGACTTAGTGATTGGCGCAATGGACAAAGTTTACTTACATTGTCGTGCTCTGAAGTTCACTTAGGAATCCCCGGGAATGTGTTGTTCGAACGGTAAAGTTGTTTTGCCACCAATGATTGAGCCGCCTGAACCCCTACAAAGTCACATTTCTAGAGCCAATCCGATTTCCGAGCACTTCCTTCAAAACATCCGAAAGTACAACCCATGCTTTCAAATGACGTGCTTCGGACCAACTAACATCATCAACAACACCGGTTACATGCCCACCTTCAAAGTGCAAGGCTAAATCTACCACAGAATTGGATCGTTGTTCCCACTACCCAATGATGATGCCAAGTTCCTCAAAATTTATTTCACTGGCAATGAAGCTACAGAAGTTGAACAGCGTTGCGCAATCAGTACTGTAGTCAGACGGAAAATCGTTTCGAGTCTTCAACACAACAGCCTCATCCGTCTATTCAAAACAGCCCTAGACCAGATGCCGGCAGATGATTATATGGTTGTGATAAGAGCATGAGCGGCGCTTCAATGCACCGGTGATAGGTGACGTCGCAGTTGTTATGGTCGGCACAGACTTCGAGCGACGCGATATCATCATCCATCGCCGGAATGCAAGTGTTCAACGCATTGCGGAAACTCATCGATCGTATGATGCACTACAATATCCAGTGCTTTTTTCACGGGGTGAGGATGGGTATCATTTCAACGTAATGCAGATGAACCCCAACTTAAATGGAGAGTCGTAAAAAAAAGTTTCCTGTATGGACTTTTATGCCTATCGCCTTATGATCAGGCCAAACGAATGGAATTATTTGTTGAAATGTCATGAAGTCTTCCATCAATTAATTGTCGACATGTATGCGAAAATTGAAAGTGAACGTCTGCTCTTCATTCGGTTGAATCAGCAAAAGCTACTCGTCGAAGAATGTGTCCACTTGCGTGATGCGATCGCCAATGATGGAAACGCTGCGAATATTGGCCAAATGGTGATCTTGCCAGCGACATACACAGGCAGTCCGCGCCACATGCATCAGTACGCTCAAGATGCTATGACATACGTGCGCAAGTATGGACGGCCAGACCTCTTCATCACTTTCACATGCAACCTAGCATGGAAAGACATCACCGACCTTTTATTTACCGGCCAAAGTTCAACACATAGACACGATATCCTCGCCCGAGTATTCAAACAAAAGTTGACAAGGCTGATGGATGTTATCACCAAAAATAACATATTTGGCGAAACTCAGTGCTAGATGTACAAGGTTGAATGGCAGACGCCCATATTTTAGTCTGGCTAAAACAAAAAATCATGCCAACACAAATTGATGACGTGATTTCCGCAGAACTCCCGAATCCCACAGCAGATCCGGTTCTATTTGAACCAATCCGAAAACACATGATCCACGGGCCTTGCGGTGAACTGAACACAAATTCACCATGCATGAAAGAAGTCAAGTGTACAAAGCGCTATCCACGCGAGCTGCTCCAAGAAACTCAAACAGGGGGCGATGGATATCCTCTGTATAGGCGAAGAAAGGTGGATGACGGTGGATACACAACTACAATTAAAATGCGCAATGTAGATGTGACGTCGATAACAGATGGATCGTGCAATACTCACCGCTGCTTTCAAAAATGTTTGATGCCCACATCAATGTTGAGTTCTGTCATTCGGTGAAGTCGATCAAATATATTTGCAAATACGTCAACAAAGGCAGTAACATGGCAGTATTCGGGCTTGCCAATCAAACTGACGAAATCACGCAATTCCAGATGGGGCGTTACATCAGCAGCAATGAAGCCGTTTGGCGTAAACTTTCATTCAACATCCACGAGCGATATCCAACAGTTCAACATCTAGCTGTTCATTTGGAAAATGGCCAGCGTGTTTATATCACCGAACGAAATTCTGAAAATAGAGCCGAACAGCCGCCACACACCACTCTCACCGCTTTCTTCGAATTGTGTGCAACCGACAATTTCGCCAAGACTTTAATATATCCTGAAATTCCCAAATATTACAGTTGGAACACGTCGTCGAAGAAGTTCATGGGAAGAAAGCATGGTGCGATTGTCGCAGAATATGCTGGTGTGCATTCTTCTCATGCTTTGGGAGGTGTCTACACCGTTCATCCGAATAATGCTGATTGCTATTATTTGTGATTGTTATTGCCTACGATCAAAGGTCAAACATCATTCGCCACCTTGAAAACTATCCATGGAAATGAATGTCAGACTTATAGAGAAGCGTGTTTCCGATTGGGCCTGCTTGAAAGTGATCAGCATTGGAACACAACGCTAACAGAGGCGTCACTCACGTGTCACCAAAACAACTACGCACTTTGTTTACGATGATTTTAACAACATGCTCACCATCTAATCCACGAGAACTGTGGGAAACGCATCGCGAAAGCTTAGGTGAAGACATTCTCAGGCAATCACGCGCAACTTATCCTAACCAGGAGTATTCGGACGAGATTTATAACCAAACTCAACTGCTGATTGAGGACATGTGCATATCCATCATCAACAAAGTCCTTATTCAACTTGGAATGCCGGCTCCGATACGGGACATAAACAGTGTTCAAGCAACAATATGCAGCAACAACAATATGTGGAAACTCAAACAAGACGGCTGGTTGATGATCAAAAAACTGCTTACGCAAAAATCATGCAACGGGTAACAAACGTAAATGGCGGACTTTTTTCCTCGATGCACCAGGAGGAACAGGCAAAACATTCCTTATCAATCTAATATTGGCGTCGGTTCGAATGCAGAATTGGATTGCACTCGCAGTGGCATCATCGGGAATTGCATCAACGCTATTGGATGGCGGACGCACTGCACACTCAGCACTGAAACTTCCATTGAATTTGAACCAGGCAGAAACACCAACTTGCAAAATCAGCAAAAACTCTGGCATGGCCACAATCCTTAAAACGTGCAAAGTTATCATTTGGGACGAATGCACAATGGCCCATAAGAAATTGCTCGAAGCGGTTGACCGGACTCTACGTGATTTTCGAGGAAACAACCAACCGATAGGAGGCGCTCTTATTCTTCTTGCTGGTGATTTCCACCAAACTTTTCCCGTTATTCCAAGATCAATGCCCGCAGATGAGCTGAACGCATGCTTGAAAGCTTCATATCTTTGGAACAGAGTCGATAAAATCACGCTATCGACGAACATGCGTGTGCATTTGTTGCAAGACCCGTCTGCCCAAACATTTTCAAAACAACTTTTGGACATCGGAAATGGAAAAATTCTAATTGATCGCGCCACGAACGAGATTTCGTTCCCGCCTAACTTTTGTCAAATGCAAATGAATATTCAAGCCTAGTCTAATAACCTCCTACAAAAATCCGGATTGGCTGTGCGAACGTGCAATTTTGGCACCAAAAAATGATGATGTCAACAAGTTGAATGAGCAAATTCAATTGAAACTGCCCGGTAAAATAATCAAATACAAATCGATCGGCACAGTAATGGTTCAAGAACAAGCCGTCAATTATCCCACTGAATTTCTGAATTCATTAGAACCACCCGGAATGCCACCGCATGTACTAACGTTAAAGGTTGGATCACCGGTAATTCTTATTCGCAACTTAAACAAAAGTTATGCAACGGAACCAGACTGACGATCAAAAACTGTTCACCAAATTTAATCGAGGCAACAATCATTGGTGGCAAATTCAAAGGCGAAGACGTACTTATTCCACGAATTCCGATGATTTCCAACGATTTACCATTCCAATTCAAGCGGCTCCCTTTGCGTCTTGCCTTTGCTATTACCATAAACAAAGCACAAGGCCAATCATTGACTATTGCTGGCTTAATTTTGGAAAATTCATGTTTTTCACTCGGCCAGTTGTATGTGGCTTGCTCCCGAGTTGGCACGCCAAAAAATTTATACGTTTTTACACCAAATAAAAAAAAAAAATCATTGTTTATCCGCTGGCCTTAAGTTGAAGTAATAAATAAATATAGTTTCCAATTTGCATTAAATACATGTGTTTCTTTTTTGATTCAGCCCATATCTACCCCATATGTAAGTTATTCTGTGAAAAACTTTATGATAGGTATTCCATGAATTTTTATTTAAAGGCCGTAAATTTCGTTAAAAGCTCTATTTAAATCGTGTGGTACTACAACACTAATGTTTGCTTAGGGCCAGCAACGCGGACCGGGTCAGCTAGTATATATATATATATATATATATATATATATATATATATATATATATATATATATACTATATATATATATATATATATATATATATACCCAGCATGTGTAACAGAAGAAGTGAAAAGTGTTCTGAGTAATACCCATCAGATGGACCTACCCATACGTAAATTTTCCAAATCTGAAGTGAAAGCAGCTATTGATAAGCTAAATATTAAGAAAGCCCCTGGGTACGACCTTATCACTGGAAAAATAGTAAAACAACTTCCAGAAGAAGCAGTGACATATCTTACCTACTTATTTAACGCGGTACTAACATCTGGCTTTATACCTCCCCAATGGAAAGTGTCACAATTAAAAATGATTCTCAAACCCGGAAAAAGCGCTGATAAAGTTGAATCGTATCGCCCAATTAGCTTGTTACCGATTGCTTCTAAACTCATGGAAACCCTTTTCCTGAAAAGACTACTCCCAATTATAGAAGAGCGAAAGCTAATTCCAAATCATCAATTTGGTTTCAGGAAAAAACACAGCACAATCGAACAGGTTCATAGGATTGTTGAGTATATACACACTGCATTCGAACATAAAAAATATTGTACAGCAGCGTTTCTTGACATCTCGCAAGCATTTGATCGCGTTTGGCACGATGGCTTGCTTTACAAAATAAAAACTACACTCCCCATTAACTACTATGTGTTAATCAAGTCTTATCTTACAAATAGATATTTTTTCGTAAAGCAAGGTGAGGAACAATCTGAGCTCCATGAAAGCTCAGCAGGCGTACCCCAAGGAAGTGTCATGGGCCCAATACTTTATCTACTTCACACGTACGACTTACCATCAGCTGAAGGAGTCACCATAGGTACCTTTGCAGATGACACTGCTGTCTTAGCTGTTGACACTCTCCCACACTTAGCTTCCTCTAAAATCCAGAGTGGGCTAAACAAAATTACTGACTGGCTAAAAAAATGGAAAATCAAGTTGAACGAAACAAAATCTGTCCAGGTTACATTCACTCTCAAACGAAACACCTGCCCACCCGTTAAACTCAACGGCATAAATATACCCCAATGTAATGAGGCTAGATACCTTGGGATGCACCTCGACAGAAGATTAACTTGGAAAACACATATATTTACAAAACGAAAATCACTCGGTATAAAGCTCAGAAATCTACACTGGCTCTTGAATCGAAACTCCAAAGTCTCAATCGATAGCAAATTGCTCTTGTACTCAGCAATTTTAAAACCAGTTTGGACATACGGTATTCAGCTGTGGGGCACTGCGGCAACTTCCAATGTTGAAATACTTCAAAGATTCCAATCAAAGACCCTAAGAATGATTGTAAACGCGCCCTATTATGTCACAAACAACCAAATCCATCGTGACCTCAAAGTTCCTACAGTCGCTCAAGAAATAAAAAAGCTCTCTACTTCGCACAATCTGAGACTCCTAGTCCACCCAAATCCACTGATATCGGAACTCACTTCCAACCCCTTCACTTTCCTCCGACTGAAGAGAAAATCCACAACAGATCTCCTGTGCTAATAGGCAATGGCTGCACCACTGGGTGTAGTCCATAAAAGACAGTAAATACAAAAATTAGTCTTAAGTTATTAAATATTGCTGAATGTGATTGAATGTAACAGATTGCAATAAAATATTTGGATATTAAAAAAAAAAAAAAAAAAAAAAAAATATATATATATATATATATATATATATATATATATATATATATACTCGTATATATATATATATATATATATATATATTTATATATATATATATATATATATATATATATATATATATATATATATATATACAGTTTGTCAAGACACGGTAAAAAATTTGTGAATTTGATTTCTCCCCTTCATAATTTAGTATTTCTTTCTTGTTGTGATTAATTTTTTTGATTCATTTCGTTTAATCAATGTATTTTCTAATGAACAGTAACAAAAAATGTAAAAATATTAAATTTTAGATGCAAAAAACATAACAAAAACAAAAATAGTAGCCGATTATAAAAATATTAAACACTCTATATACGCGGATGATGCTATCTTCTTTACTAATAACAATTCTAACAATGATGTTAAATGTATTTTTTCTAAAATTTTGAATGAAATTGATAAATGGTGTGCTCGGTCTGGTGGCCGACTCTCTATAAACAAATGTAAATTAATTCACTTTTGTAAAAAAAGAAAATGTAAAATGTTTACTTTAAATTTTAACAACACTTCTATTGAACTAGTTAATGAATTGAAAATTCTTGGTGTCGTCTTCGACAAGAAATTTAACTTTAAGCTTTAATGTTTAAATTTAAGAAAAAATATTAATGCCAGGCTTAATATTGTTAAATTCAAATCTTCTAATCATAGTCTAGTACATATTTGTACACTAATCAATGTCACAAGATCACAAATACTTTCCAAAAGAAACCACGCTCTCCCAATTTTTGGATGGTGCGCTCAAAGCAACTTAAAGCAGTTATACGCACCCTACCACGCAGCTGTTCGAAGACCCATAAGAGCCTTCCAGCAAATACACAAGCAAATACACTAATAAGAACTGGACCCTTTTATTTACTGATGGCTCAAAACAACCCGAATGCACTACCTTCGCGGTAGTATCCTCTACCGGAATAGTAATATCCACTGGCCTTATTCAACAACATTGTTCAATCTTCACAGCCGAAAGTTTTGGCAATACAAATAGCCACGGACTATGCTCGTTTGCACAAAGGCAGATTTCTTATATGTTCTGATAGCAAATCTTCAATAGAGGCGATTCGTAATATAAGCAATGAGGGCATCCTTGCTTCAGATATAAGAGAAGCATGCATAAAATGCGCTAATAAATTAAAAATCATGTGGGTGGGTACCCAGCCATGTTGGGATTGACGGCAACGAATTCGCTGATTCAACGGCTGTCACAGCAGTAAGGCATCACCTATTGTACTTCCATACACGAGAAAATACAGATATGCGTAAATTAATTGAGAAATCCTTGTATATACGAAAAATGGAAGAGTGGAACATCTATACACATAATTATAAATCGTATAATCGAGAAGGAATCAAACCCACCTATCCAGGATCATGCACCGTAAACCAAATAAACATTTTTGTACGACTTCGGTTGGGCCATGCCACCTTTTCGCACGAACATTTACTGCGTCGAGATTCAGCGCCAAATTGTGATTATTGCACCGGACACAGAGCTTCAATAACTCATTTATTGAACGAATGCAGAGCTTCAGTGCAATTAGAAGGAATGTATTTGGTACGGAAGTCTCTAGTAATCTTTTAAAAAATGTGACTCTAGATAGTATAAAACCAATAGACACCTTTTTAAGTTGTATTAATTTCAAAAATAAAATTTATAATAAAATAGATTAAGATCGAGTCGAAGGCCCTGGCATCCAGTACTCAATCCAAGTACGAATTAGAAAAATTCATTTATTATTAGACATTTAAAGATTAATATTGATAGTTTTTATCCTATTTTTCCCTGTTGGGCTATTTGAATTTTGAGCTCCTTGTTCAAGTGGTATACGTGCTTCATACATTCTTGGAGGTCAATTCCATTTGCGTCAAGTGGTGCTAGTAACACATTTAAAGCGTTAAGTTCCTCCAACAGGTAAGTTGTAAATAAATTCTTGTTCATATACTCCAATTTTTCTAGATTTATATTATATAATATATACTAGCATTTTCGCGAGTTCACTTTATTATTAGGCTTCACTCAGTTCCTCTATGATGATCGGAGTTTTCACTTGATAAATAGTTTGAGCTTATTAATTACATTAGGCATTTTTTTATTTGATTTGATTGTGTCCGCCAATGTCCATGGTTCTGTCTGTGGAAAATTTTTGAATGTACCGTTAAACATATCTTAATGAAACTTTGGAAAACTTTAGCTTGGACCTGAAAACAGAGCCAGATAGCTCTATGAACCCATTTGGAACACTAACGATGGAAATTTTATTAAAAAATCAATATTCAAAAGGGATTTTATATTTACTTCATGCCTTTGATTGTTGAAAGCTTCATTCTTGGCTCTTAACATTGTAGAATAGCTTACATTTCTTGCCATAGAGCTATCACATTTACCGACCCCTGATCGTTTTAATGCCTCAGTTTGTTTGGTCATCTGCTCCTTCAGCTCTGCAACATCCAATTTAGTAGCCACCAGTGCCAATTTCTCGTTGCACGCATCCGCCTTGACCGATACTTCCAATGGCTTGTCCCCAAAGGTAGCTTCGAATTTTTTTATGGCTGCCAGGATATCATGCAAAGACCATTCGGGCGAGAATTTTCCTTTCTTCCTTTTCGCAGGCGAGACGGAACTTAAATGCCTAACAGACTATAGCAAGCTAAAGAACGAATATATTAATAGACTGAGAAAACCAGGCACAGCAATAGAAGCAGTACAGAAACTTTGCAAGGACAAATTAAAGTTGATAGAGGGAGTTGTGAGCATTGTGCATACCAAACAACAACGAGACAATTGCATCAATGTCATAGCTAGAGATGGAGACTAAAGAAATGTCACTAAGTGTCTTCAAAAATGCAAAGAAGCTGGCATGCACTGCTATATACATACAAAGAAAAAACCTGGACGGGCAAAGACAAAAACTCATATCAGCACTCATGCAACTGAAGAAGAACCTTCCGGATTTGGATAACTCTCATAAGATCCTATTAAGTAACGATCGCATGCGAATTGGTAACAAATGGATCGATTTTAATGATCTCGACTAGCTGATGTGCGGAACTCAAAAAGGTAAATTAGTATTAGTTGGAAACAGTTCGTGGCATTTGCACTACTGAAAATAAATCGCAGAGGATAAAATGTCAGTCGAATAAATATTTCAAGGATTTTGACAACTACTGGAAACAGCAGTGAAAATAAGTCACTTCTGACGAGCGATGGAGAAATGGTGTGTGCTGCAACGAAATATCTTTCCAAAAAGGTACTCAGACATACATACAAATGCAATGAAGAAGTCGAGCACATAATTTTTAGTTTACAAAAATACACCCTAACTTTGTTTCCAATTTACATAAGAGGGGCCAACTGGAAAACGGAGTTTTCTAACGTAAAGGAATACCTTAAAAAATGCACTCATAAGCCCAGTAATTATGGGAGATCTATATGTAAGAATAGGAAAGCTACAAAATGACTTTTACAATGACTTATTCGCAGCTGGGCTACATACGCTGAATTCCAAGGACCCAATAGTAAACCTTTTCGGGAATTTAATGAGTTTTGTGATGACTATGGGTTATGCATTCTCAATGGCAGAACAGCCGGAGACTAGAATGGAGAATATACATTTATAAATGCACAGGGAAGCTCTGTTAACGATGTTTGTGTCCCAAAGCTGCTGATTGTTGCCCGGAAGTTTAAGGTTGAAAGCAGAGTATGGTCGGACCATATGCCAATATGGGTCCAGTTACAAATAGAAGCTGGAGGAAATAAACCTAATTCTGCAAATGTATTGCCAAAACTTATATGGAAAGACTCAAATTTGCAACAAGACCAGGGAAATATCAATAAAAATCTAAATGCATTGAAGCAAAATTGAAATAATCCAAAACTGTCTGACTTGGCAGAAGTTGCTAAAATCTCGGCACCAAATACTGCAAAAAGTAAAAAAAAGAACCTATAAGCATAAATGGTTTAACTATGAATGCCGAAGAGCAAGACATGACACCCTTCACGGTTTTAGCAGAGTTTAGAAAAACGAACCAACAACAGAGCAAACTGGAGTGCATTAGGAGCAATAAGGAATTCAAATTTGTATGCGAACCAGTTAAGAACAGTATGAAAACTCGCTGATACAGAAAATAAAAGCAGTTAACAATGCTATGGACTGGTGGAACGTTGGAAAGGAGATACGTTGGGAAAATCTACAGATGGGACCTGAGATTAACCCACAGGAATTTAAAAACTGCTTTGAAAACCTACCAAAGCATCAAACAATATTCTTTACGCACCATCGCAATACGAAAACAAACAGATGGACAGAGCCAAACCCGATATAAAAAAAATTTTTTTTTACTATCTTTTTATTTTCCGAATCATTCTTTGTCAAGGAACTTACAGTAATTTTTTTAAGATTACAAAACTACATTTACATATCTAGGTAATATCCTCAGCCACTGCATCGAATATTTAGTGTTTTCACAGCATGCAATAAGATGTTATTAAATCAGGTCTAAGGTATATATCCTTTTCAGGCGTCTTGTAGAGGGAAGCTTTAGTAGGTTCCTCGCCAAGGAGTTTGGGTGATTTTCAAATTTAAAAGCGTCGGTTTTGTAAGTGCTCACGATTTCATTTTCAATGGATGTTTATGATTCTTAAGTACCATGGAGCACCGGTGATCATTCTCAATATTTTCGATTGGAGGCGTTGAAGTTTCTCCCTATTTGACAGATTCGCGGTGCCCCACTGAATCCCATATTTCCCATATGTCCATATAGGCTTAATGACACTAGTATAAATTCGTACCTTATACTAAGCAAGGTTTGAATACAATTTTTTTTTTTTTTTATTTCCCTTTATTTCATACATCTGTCACCATTATATTGACACCTAGTACATGATTTGACAATTTGTTTGAAAATTAATATTAAAAACACATTTTGTCCAGTGCCAAGAAGTGATACAACAAAAATTATTTACATTAATTATAATAGTTCACTATAAATTATATTATAACAATTTATGATCAAAATTATGTTTATTATAATTATTTACATTTACATTTATAATACTATTACTAATATGTGTAGTCTGGATTTCCTAGTTGATAAAGTCGCTTGGTCGAGTTCTCTTTAAATGGCGCATGGTGGTTCCTTCTAGATGTAGCAACTCGTTTATTTCTTCGTTATTATGCCCATGCAGTGTATCGTAGTGTTTTGTGGATATCTTTTTTATTTCTTCGTCAATTCTTGTCATATTTAGTTTGCGGTCTATATCTTCATTTGTTGTGTACCAACCAGACTTTATGATAACTCTTAATATTCTAGATTGTTGTCTTTGAATTTTTTGTATGTGTGCGTACGTTCAAATTGGCTTTATAGTACACTTGTATAGCAGCAACTTGTTGTTAATTGTGAGTTTAGATTGCTTACCCATTAACCAATATAGTTGCCTAAATTTTTCTCTTATTTGTTTCATTTTTTGTTTGAAGTGGTAGTGCCAATTTAGCTTTGAGTCCATGTGTATACCAAGGTATTTAGTAGTAGACCCTATTTTTATATCTTTATTTTTTATTTTAATAGGTATTGGGTTAAATATTGTTTTAGTTGTAAAAATTATTTGTACAGTCTTATCTTCAATAATAATATAGCAGTGGTCCAAAAACACTCCCTTGAGGAACTCCAGCTGTTGTAAGAAGAGTAGACTAACACTCTTCATTATATTTGACGTAAAAGTAACGATCACTAAGATAACTTTCAACAATCAAATATTAGTCAAGTGGCAGCATCATCTTCAGTGTATGCAGCAGTCCTTTATGCCATACTTTGTCAAATGCTTTTGCAACGTCTAAGAATACAGCAACGAAGTATTCTATGTCTGTTTCAATTTTGTTTGTTATACGGTGTATCTGTTGAATTGTTGAATGTCGTTTTCTGAAGCCGAATTGATGATTTGGTATTATATTTTTATTGTCAAGGATCTGGCTAAGTCTATCATGTAATAGTTTTTCAGCAACTTTAGATATTATGGGTAGTAGGCTAATTGGTCTATACGACGAAGCAGTTGCAGCATCTTGTCCCTGCTTCGATAAGTGCAATAATTTTAGCAACTTTCCATACTTTGGGAAAAAATTGTAGTCGGAACATTGAGTTGATAACATTCCTTAAGTAGTTATAACCTATAGTAGGTAGCTCAGCGAGAGTTTTTCCTGTCAACATATCGTATCCTGGTGCTCTTTTGTGGTTTATTCGTTTTTTATTGCAATTAATTATTTCTGTTGTGTTTGTTTTCTTAATTTTGGTTGTAATTTCTATATTTAAGTCATTGCGTGTTTCAATATATTTATCTTCGTCATTTGGTAGGACTTTTTCAAAGTATTTAGCCAATGCAGTTGCTTTTTCTTCATTGGTAGTAACCCATGAGTTGTCATCTTTCCGTAGTGGTGGCTGATAACTTATCTGAGTTTTTAATTTCTTTGTGCATTTCCATAATGAGTAGTTAGTATCCTGGGTAGGCGTCAGGTTTTTTAGGTAATTTTCAAATTCTATATTTTGTCTTTTAGTTAATATTTTTTTTGCAGCCTATATTTAAATTGTGTTTATCCTCAGGCGATCTAGTTAGCTGCCACCTCAATCTCAGCTTTCTCTTCTCAATAATTTTCTTTCTTATGAAAATATCCGTTATAAGTTTATTTCTTCTAAATTTATGCTGTTGGCTTGATTTCATTCCTGCGTCTAGGACCACATCGTTGAAGTTAATAATGGCAAGTTCAATGTCTAATTGTGTTTTCAGTGTAATAGACATATTAAGTTCATTTTTAATATGTTGTCTATACTCATTCCAGTTTTTTTTGTGATAAAAACCTTAGGTATTGGTTCTATGGGTTTGATTTCAGTTGTGTTGTCAAGTATTATCGGAGAGTGGTCTGAAGAAAGTTCAAAACAAGCTTTAATTTTTAATTGGTTTAATTTAATTTATATTATTTGTTATGCTGAAGTCGATTAGATCTGGTATCTTTTTCCTATCTGTTGGCCAGTATGTGGGTTCACCTACGCTTAAAAATTTCCAGTTATTTTTGTTTATAGCATTAATCAGATTTCGTCCTTTTTTATTGGTAAGCCTAGATCGCCAGTCAGTGTGTTTTGCATTCAGATCTCCAGCTGCAATGAATCTTACGCCAAGCGTCTTTTTGTAGTCATCCGTCGTTATTAGGTGTTTGGGGGGACAGTAAACTGAGGAGATGAGTATTGTCCCACTTGTATCCTAAATTTGCACAGTAGTGGATTGAATATGAGGTGTTGCATATGGTTGCCGTTCAGTATGTTTTAATAGTGAATTTATTATGATAGCTGTCCCACCACGAGCTTTACCATCAGGATGATTTGTCACATTAATTTTATATCCAGGAATTACTAAAATGTGTTTCTGAAACTAGAGCTATATCAATTTTCTTGTCAGACAAAACTTGCTTCAACTCAAGATAATGTTTTGTTAGGCCATTTGCATTCCAAGCTACAATTATTAGCATTTAAGCTTGTTAGTAACATTGTAATGATATTATACTATTTAGTATTTTTTTTAAATTTTTTTTTCGGAACAATCTAGTATGCGAAGCACTCAGACATAGTATATATCCATTGTACTGCACTTAAGGTTCCCTTTTAATCTGCTTTAAATTTACCCGACCTCCGAAGAAATAGAAATAGATCCTGTGGTGCCAAGGAGCCAAGTTGGCCACTCTTCGGCACATCAGTGCCAAAAATCCTAAACCTGATTCGAGCAAAGGCAGGGCAGACGCAAAGGAAATGGTCCGCCGTCTTGTTTTCTTCTCCACAGGCTGGGCACAGCTAACTGTCGGATATACCAATCCTTTCCATGTGCCCAGCCCATAGAAAATTCCCCGTCATCACGCCAACCAACAGCCTGCAGTCCCTCCTACCTAAAGATAGAAGGAACCGTGACCATTGGTCAGAGATAACAGGTAGCATAATTTTCGTCCATCCGCAGTAATAACCGAAAAACCGTAGGAAAATGAGTTTGATCGTAAACGCGCACCTAAAATCAGCGACTTAAATTAAACGCGTCCGTCCGATTTAAACATTCAGCATGGAATAAAGTTTATTGTGATTTCTTTTTATATTGTGTTATTGTATACATCTATGCATGTGTGTATATTCATAATACATGCTCTTCTTATTCTACAGTGTGATGAAATGTGTAATTCTCTAATACACCATCCCTGAATTATACATTTCATTGCTTTTCTTAAATTGTAATCGTACATTGTAATTTCATAAAATATAATTAATTGTAATTCATAAATTCAAACAAAATTAATTACTTGATTGCATTATTTGAAGCCAAACTTATTCGTAAGATTTTCTAGCTTCTGTGTGATAACTGCTTTTGTAAATACATCTGCCAACATTTCACCGCTCGGAAGATACTTTATTACAAGTTGACCGCTATCAAGCTTCTCACGAAAAAATTTTGCCTTTACATCAACATGTTTACTTCTAGCTGAATAACTATTATTACGTATAATATGAACAGCACTCTTGTTGTCGCAATGGTTGATAACTGATCCACTGCTATCCAGAACCAATTCAGCTTCTAGCCGTCTCAACCATACTGTCTCTTGAATTGCTGCTACGAGAGACATCACTTCAGTCGACGATAAAGCTACAGTCTTCTGTCGCTTTGTTGTCCATGAAACAGCCCAATCTGCATCACAATAGCCTTCTAGCATACCTTGTACATTGGAATATACGATACCTTTATTAATACTACGTTTTAGATATCGCATCACACGCTTTACAGCCTCCAAGTGCGCCTTTCCTGGGTTCTTACCATATCTGCTCAGCAAGTTGACTGCGTAACATATATCAGGCCGAGTTATTTGAGCTGCAAATAACAAACACCCAATGGCCTGCATATATGCGATATTTTCCATATATCTCTTCTCTGAATCATTTGTTGGACACATCTGTGCTGATATTTTCTGGTTACAGTCCAACGGTGTTGCAACGGCATTGGAATCGCTCATAATAAAACGTCGTAAAACATCGGAAACATATTGGCTTTGATCAATTTTAATTGCATTGCTTGATCTGCTAATGTTTATGCCCAGCACTGATGATTTTTCACCCATGTCTTTCATCTTGAAATGGCTTGCGAGCTCCATTTTAATATTGTTAATGGACTTCAATTTATTTGACATAATTAACACATCATCAACATAAATTGCTCAGTACAGCATATTCTCTTTATCTACCTTGAAGTATACGCACTGATCCACTTCACTGCGCTTGAGTCCCATATTGATCAATACTTGATTCAATGTTTCGTTCCATACTCGACTCGATTGCTTCAGACCATAAATAGACTTGGTGAGTTTGCATACTCTACCAGAACCATCATTGAAGCACTCTGGCTGCTTCATATAAATATCTTCTTTTAGAAAATCATTTAAGAACGCTGTAACCGCATCCATTGAATGCATCAACAGTCCATGCTTGGCTGCTAACGCTATGAGAAATCTTAAAGATTCATATCTGACGACAGGAGAAAAAGTTTCATTATAGTCAATACCCTCTTCTTGACTAAATCCTCTTGCTACAAGCCTTGCTTTTCGACGTATCGTATTTTTACTTTCATCAGTTTTGGTTTTGAACACCCATTTCGATGATATCGCTTTCTTATTTTTCGGCAAATCTGTCAACGATCATGTCTCGTTTGACTTCAAAGCTTGGATTTTGCTATCCATTGCAGCTTTCCATTCGTCTGCCTCAGTTGATGCCATTGCTTCAGTTACTGTGGACGGATCATGTGAAACAAAATCTATGGCACAAAAATTATATGCCATATTTTGTTTATTGGCAATTCTCTCTGATCCTCGCACTTCTGTGTCATCAATATCTGAATCTATGGTTACCTCTTCAGATGGCACGTAGGTTTCATCATTTACGTCTTCAAACAATTCATAATCGTCGCTGTTATTATATTCATCAACAGTTTCATTATTCGGCATGCTCACAGTTGGCAATTCTTCGACACTCTCATCAACGATTTCATTATTCGGCATGCTCATAGTTGGCAATTCTTCGGCACTCTCTTCCTTCCCTGAAGTAACAACTTCTTCGTTAAATTCATATAGCTTTGTAGTACATGTCATCCGTCTTTGTATTGTAACCGATTGTAGTTTCATCTTCCATAAAAACAACATCACGACTGATGATAATTTGTTGGTTATTGGGATTAAAGCAACGATATGCTTTAGACTCAGCACTATAGCCCAAAAAAATACATTCTACTGATTTTGGATCAAGTTTGTACCGTTTTGCTTTGGGTACATGGACATACGCCTTGCATCCAAATACACGCAAGTATTTTAATGTTGGTTTTTTATTGGACCAAATTTCTTCAGGACAAATTTCCTCATTTCTACACGGCACACGATTAATTAAGTAAGTAGCCGTCACTGCTACCTCAGCCCAAAACTTTGCATCGAGTTTGCTTTCGATCAGCATACAGCGCATTCTTTCGACCAACGTGCGATTCATACGCTCTGCAACTCCGTTTTGCTCAGGAGCATGTGGAAACGCATATTAAACGTAACATGAATTTTTCCCATTTTGTAATCCTACGTGTGCAAGTCTTTTATGCCACAACATTGCATTTCTGTCACATATAAACGCACTCTCATTTTGCTTTGAGACATTGCAATTCAAACTATATAAGTCCTTTTCAGTTTGTGCTGTTGCTAATAATTGTTTCTGTTTATCAAAAATTTTACATGTGTTTCCTTCAAACACAACTTTGTTGCCGTTTCGCGTTAATTGTCTAACTGAGAGTAAGTTTGCACACAATTCTGGTATATAGTAAACATTTTTTATTATTGCTTTTCTCTCATTGTCATTATTTTTACATACAACGCATACTTCACCGGCACTTTTTACTTTCAGCTTACTGCTGTTCGCAACAACAATCTCTTTATTAAAAACTGACTGTTTATTTCGTAATAACCGGTCATCGTTTGTCATATGTGTTGTTGCACCTGAGTCAACATACCACACCGACGAGTCTTTATTCTGTGTGAGTAGCGACGCGAAAAGAACACTGTCCTTTTTTCTCTTTTCACCTTTGTTTTTGTTCGTTGTTATTTTTGATTTTTCTACAATTCCGCGCATAATGACCGATTTCATTACACGAATAGCATGTAATTGTTTTTTCGTTTGCTTTCACTTTTTCTTTTTTGTTATACTTAGAATATAGCGCCGTTTTTTCTTCTTTAACCGAAACGTTATCGAATTTCGCGTCTTGCAATAGCAAATTTTTGACATTGTCCAATGTCAATTTCGCTATAGAATTTTCGACTGCCAACACAAATGGTCGAAACTCCTCTGGAAGACCTGCTAACATTAGTGATGCTATCAGCTCCTCATCCAAGTTCAGTCCAGCATTTTTCACTTTGACCGATGTCATCACCATAGCGTTCACGAAATCCTGCATACAGTCAAAATCGCTCAAATTTAGATGTACTAATTGCTTCAGCAATTCCACCTATCTGGTCAGCCCACTATCCTCGTATGCTGCCATTAAAGCATCCCATGCTTCTTTAGCTGTTTTTGCCAACGTGATGTGGCCAAAGTTGTTTGGCTCCAACATCAAAAAGATCTCAGCTAATGCCCTTTCGTCTGCATCTTTGTCTGCCGCAGTCGAGGTCGCTACAATTCCGAATTGTACGATCTTCCAGCAGCCCTTGATGACCAACGTAGACCTTGCATACACCTCCGCCTGAAACACAGACGCATGCAGACCAAGGGCAACGAACCGACGGGTCCCACATGATTCCACGAAGACACCAGAACCTGAACCTTCTTCAGTCCTGGAGCCATCAGTGAAAATACGGCAGCAGTGTTTGCCGGGCTCGTTCTCGGGATCTAACCATGAACGAGCCTCTGGCAGCAACACATTGTACCGCTTTTCTAGTATGACGGTTGACGACATGGAGTCCGGGGGCATAGACAGGATTGCAGAATCGATGTCAGTGCCTGCGCCGTCGTCCAACATCGAGCACACCCCATACCAGTGGCCACTATGTTTCACTCTGCAGATGGCCTTAATGGCCTCTCCGCGGATGAAGACATCTAGTGGCGGGAGATTCACCAAAGCATCAAGTGCCGGGCCTGGAGTAGTCGGAAATGCTCCGGTACAACATATGGCCACAGCACGTTGTAGTTTTGATAAAGCTTTTTTGACCCCTACAAGAGAGAGTCTGCTCATCCAAACCATCGATGCATAGGTGATAATAGGTCTTACCATAGCTGTATAGATCCATAGGACCTTACTAGGGGAAAGACCCCATGTCTTACCAAATATACCCTTACACTGCCAAAAAACTGACAGTGCTTTGGATGTCTTCAGTTCGACATGTGTTTTCCAAAGAAGTTTGTTATCAAGGATTACTCCAAGATATTTGATTTCCTTGGATAGCTGGATAGTGACTCCTTTCAGTGTAGGCAGAATAAGTCCATCAAGCTTTCTCCATCTGGTAAAGAGGACAATACCAGTCTTGACAGGATTAGCCGATAGCCCATTCGCACTGCACCAAGTGTCAATCATATCCAGAGTTCTCTGCACCCTTCTGCAGACAATCATAAGGGATGGACCTGTCACAAGACAGCCAACATCATCCGCATATGCCTGAGCGTATACCCCCGAGTCATTAATGGCGTTAAGCAGGGGATCGATTACCATGCACCAGAGCAATGGAGACAGTACCCCACCTTGGGGACAGCCTCTATTAACCCCAGACGACACCAGCAAATCTTCCTCCGCCCGCACCGTTATGATTCTCTGGGCCAGCATTGAACGTATCCAGTTTACTAGGACCCGGTCTACGCCATGCCGCCTAGCAGAGCCGCACATACTGTCGAAAGTAGCATTGTCAAACGCACCCTCTATGTCCACAAAGACGCCTATTGCGTATTCTTTCCTGTCGATGGCTCGCTCTATCCTTCCAACAAGGTTTTGCAGAGCCGTCTCGCAGGATTTTCCGCTTTGATAGGCATGCTGAAATGGAGACAGTGGATGCGTCTTCAGAGACTCCCTACGCATGCGAAGCTCCACCAGCCGTTCTAAACTTTTTAGCATGAACGAGGTCATACTAATAGGTCTGAAGCTCTTGGGATTGGTGTAGTCGTCTCTTCCAACCTTAGGAATGAAGGCAGCCCTCACCATCCTCCAAGAGCGTGGTACATAGGCCAGTGCGAGACATGCAGTGAAGATCTTCTTCAGTGCTGCCATCACCAGCTCAATGCCTTCCTTCAACACAATCGGTTATATGCCATCCAGTCCGGGCGACTTGAAGTTGTCAAAGGATTTGATAGCAAATCCAATAGCAGTCTCATTCGCCACAGTTCTGGCGACATACCAATCATGTCGAGAGGGCGCAGCTGCCCTGGCAACATTTCCGACCAAAGGTGGTTGTTGACGGGCTATGCTTACCTGATTTCCTGGAAAGTGTGACTCCAACAGCAAGCTGAGTGTCTCACTTTGCCTCTCCGTATAGGAGCCATCAGGTTTCCTGAGCGACCCCAGCTTAGCGGTTTGGTCCTTTTTCAGGACTTTCACCAGTTTTGCCGTGTCACTCAGGGATTCGATATCACTGCAGAAGTCTCTAAAAGAAGTCCTTTTCGAGTCCCGAATTAGCTTCTTGTAGTCCCTCTGAACACGTCGATATCGTTCCCAGTCCTCGTCAAGATTCGTCTTGAGGGCCCGGTTGAGGAGTTTTCTAGACTCACGCCTCAGCACCTGAAGCTCTCGGTTCCACCATGGAACAGCAGTCCGGCTAAGAGGAGGTCTAATTGGGCAGGCTAGCTCGAAGCTGTTTGTTAGAGCGGTGTTGAGACGCTCAACAGCCGCCTCAATGTTCTGCTCCTTGCGAAGTCTCAGTGGCGTCACGTGATTGCTACGCAGTGCCTCCCTGAACTTCGGGCAGTCTGTTTTTCTTGGGTTTCTGGTGGGCAATGGCATCTGCGCCCGCTCGCCACACTGAAACTCAATGTATCTGTGGTCCGAGCACGAGTCTTCGGCGAGGACCCTCCAGTTGTTGATCGACCACCCCACTCTTGGATTTGACAGGGTGACGTCAATTACCTCCTGCCTTCTCGTAGTCACAAAAGTAGGCTGCCTGCCTACATTGTGGATGTTCAGGCTGGAGAAGGCAATATACTCGAAAAGTCGAGAGCCCCGCTCATTGCACTTGCTGCTGCCCCAGATCGTATGCTGGGCATTAGCATCGCAGCAAAGAACCAGACCAAGACCGCGCCGCTCACAGAACCCTAAGAGAGTAGCGACCTTCCCAGGTGGTGGCGCCTCCAAAGCATCGTAGGAAAGTAAGCAGATGCAATTACAAACCTCGACCATCCGTGCATACTCTTAAAACTAATCTCTGCCGCAACCAGATCCTGACAACAGAATGCGTCAAGGCAGGTCGCTGCGAGATGGAATGATATTATAAGACCGGCTCTTGGTCTAATCGAGTTTCTGTCATATAATATCGTGGCCCCTTTCAACAAGCCAAGGCCACAGAGGCGACCCCTAAAGACCCAGGGCTCTTGTACTGTTGTTATGTGAGGTGATGTGTGCAGCTGGGTGAGTCGTCTACTTAGGAGTACAGTAGCGGCTTTAGAATGCTGCAAGTTGATCTGCGTTACCGTCAAAGGACGATAGCTAGGGGAATCGTCCGAGCCACTCATCTGGGAAAGACATGAAAGGTCACAGTCCCAAAGAAGAGACTCAGACGGCTCCGGTACCGAGAAACCATGACATCAACAGTGGCCTCATCCACTCGCACCACAAGACTAGCACCTTCTTTACCATCCCGGTTGCTACCCCTGGTGTGGGAAAGAACTCTCCAAAGCCTCGTGTTGATGCCAGGGTTCTGAGCACGCAGACAAGAAAGCACATCTGTGGTCGTCAGTTCGGGATCCG
The DNA here is from genome assembly GCA_920105625.2 of Clusia tigrina. Taxonomy (NCBI): domain Eukaryota; kingdom Metazoa; phylum Arthropoda; class Insecta; order Diptera; family Clusiidae; genus Clusia; species Clusia tigrina. The sequence goes on along the minus strand of OV050030.1, from coordinate 138,084,478 downwards.
GAATCCAGCAGATGGCCTTCCTGAGGGACACGCCTGCTTCGCTATAGACCGCGAAGCGAGTGGTCCCCATGGGGGGCACGTCCTTGACTGCACCCCTGAGGCAATCAAAGTTGGCCTGAGACGCGCACGACACCTGTAGAGTGCCGTCCTTTGTCTCATAGCCCCTCGCATTAGCATAAGGACCGGAGGCAATGACGTGACGCATCAGATGACCTTTGCAGTGTTTTATTTCTGCATCAGTTAGCTGATGGTCAGGCGCCAGCTTCCCAATCACCGCCATTGGTTGCGGGCCGTTAGCCTTCTCGCTGTACGATGGCTTGGCTACACCTTTGGAAGTGCTTGGGCGAAAGTCCAGCTCACCACCCGCCACTGGCAGAGATTTCGCCGGGCAGATGGTTTTGCTGGATATGAGGGGCTGGGCAAGTTGCAGCTTATTTGCAACATTCTTCCCCGCCACATTAGCCGCCACCGAGGTTTCGCTTGTACCCTTTGGGGTCGTGGCGCCACCAGCAGTAACAGCTGCAGGGCAGGTGGGAGCGCTGTTTTCAGCAACAATCTTCCGCCGCTTACCTCGCGAGCGAGCTTTCGGAGCGGTCAATCCCTCCGCAGGCTCGGTGGCTTCCGTGGGTGTCACTTCCGCCGACCTGGGCCTTTTGGAGGGAGTCGACACAGAAGGGCCGGCAGAGCCACGTGAGGATTTCTTCTGCACGAGCCTATCAAGCCGCTTCTTTCTCTGTCTCCTCGCTTGAGTTCGCGTTACCCTAGAACCATTGGTAGGTCGTTCCGCCACTGTGGTGACTTCCCGACGCAGGCCCTCTGTATCCAGGGTACGTTCCTCCGTCTCTGAAGAAGAAGAGATTGCGGTAACAATCCCCGTCTCCTCCAGGATGCGCTCTCGCTGATAAAGGCGAGAGACTTTAGCGATGGTTGGGACCTCCAGAATCCGTGCCCCTGCCGCCGAAGATGGTGGATTTCCACATGCGTGGGTTCCACCTGGAGTAATAAATCTTTTGTTGTCCATCGCCAGACAGTGGTTTTTTTTCGGGACTCCTCCCTAGCCAGTTTGGTCCGCAGATGGTACCCATTCTCTATACCATCATTGTGATAGACAGACAGCCATAACTCCCGCCCCTCCTAAGAGGTTCAGAAGTAATGTCATTTGCCTACCAAAGGTCCCCCTATCCGCCACCTGGGGACGCGTCCGATGGGATGTCAGGCAAATCCAGCACGGAAAGTTTAGTTAGTGATTTTGAAATTAACGAATAATTAGGTACGAATTTTAAAAAGAACCCGGTTAATCCAAGGAATCTACGTATTTCGGTTACGTTTGTCGGCGTTTTGAAATGTTTAATCGCGCTTATTTTATGTTCACCCGGTTTTATTCCTTCTCCGTTTATAACATGTCCAAGATAAACAATTTCGGTTTGTAGAAAATTACATTTGTCAAGTCTTAAAGTTAAACCGAATCTTAGTAGCAGCTGCAGAAATTTATCGAGGCGATACAGTCCTTCACTTACAGTTTTACTCAGAATAATCACGTCGTCTAGCTATACTAGAATATCACCTCGATTCATCTCATCAGAAATTTGATTCATTACCCTTTGAAAACAGGCGGGTGCGTTAACTAATCCGAATGGCATGCGATTATATTCGTAGTGACCGCTAGTAGTTACAAACGCAGTATATTGTTTTGAAGATTCGTCAATTTCGATTTGGTGATAACCCATTCGTAGATCAAGAGTAGTAAATATTTTACTTCCGGCCAATTGTGCGAATTGTTCCTCTATAACTGGCATAGGATATGGCGTCTTTACGGTTATGCTGTTAAGAAATCGATAGTTAGATAGATAATACATAGCTTTTCACCATTTTTCTTTTCGACTAGGACAACTGGCGAAGCATATGGCGAATTCGATGTTCATATTATTTTGTATTCCAGTAATTCACGTACGATGTTGGTAACGGCTTCACGTTTTGCGAATGGTATTCGGTATGCTTTCAGATTTATTGGCTCGTCCTTCGTTAGCTTTATTTCCATTTTCGATACCGTGCACTTGCCCAGTTCAGAAATGTTTTTGGCGAAACATTTTCGATTAACTAAGAGAATTTGTTTTAGCTCCGAGCGTTGTTTTTCATCGACTGCTTTGTCTACCTTGATTTTGTCATCGGTTTCTATCCAGCATTCATCTCCTTTGATTACAAATCTATTTCCATCGCGGCATAATATATCTCGACCAAGCAAAATATCTTCTGGGATAAGATTATCGTCGACTATAAAGAGATATGTGGTCAAGACGTTACCATCAATCTCTAACGATGTGTTGATCTTAGCGTTACAGACGTATGTGCCACCTGCAAAACCAGCTAATAATTTCGTACATTTTTCCACATCTCCGAAAGTTTTTGCCCGACTTTTACGAATTAAGCATATCTGACTACCTGAAATAAATAAAAGATGTTATTACGTTACCGTTTATTCTGATTTGTTTAACAACGTCGCTGTTTGATTTACCGTCCAAAATTTTTTCACGTTTGTTCTTGTCTCGTTTGCGGGTTTTTTTGAGCACTCGTCGCTTCTATGGTTCGTACGTAGACAATGTATGCATCGTGGTCTGCGTTGTGGTTCAGGACATTTAACCGAAAAATTACCTTTTTGGTGACAATTAAAACATTCAATTTCACGAGAATTCCGTTTGTCATGAAATTTTTGAATATCCGGTTTAATATCAAAATTTACGCTGTTTTTATTTTGATTGTATACTTGAACATTTTTTTTTTGATTGTATTCGACACTTCTATTACGATTGTACGATTGTTCGTTTTTCACAGGATTATATTCGCAGTAGGTGTTAATATCGCGTAACAAATCGTTTAGTTTTCGATAATTTTTCGAAATGATTCTTCTTAAATCACTGTCGTTTACACCGTTTATGATATGATGTGCAATGTCTTCTTCGCGTAGTCCTACTTTGTTACCAATTGCCATCATCTTATAAAAATATTCCTGCGGTGTTTCATTTGCACGTCGGTGTAAATTTGCTAGTCTGATATGAACATTAGCCACACTATCGTCGCAAGGAAAATCTTGTAAAAATTTTAATTTAAATCGTTGCCATGAGACAAAAATTTCTTGAGAGTCAATCCACAATTTAGCCGAACCGAGTAATTTCTGTTGTATAACGAATAATAATGTATGATCGGACCATTTGTATGCATCTTTTAACATTTCTATGCGCTTTATAAATTGTTCCGAATTAAGCGAAGAGTCTACCGTAGGGTTAAATTGTGGCAATAACGATGCCATGTCGCGCACGCTTTCACATGAATTAACGAAAGGTCTGTCTTGCATGTTCATGTCACGATTTCGAGGAATATCATTCTCTACATTTTTTCCATTACCCGTATTATTTATGTGCGTTTGTACAACCGACATTAAATTTTGCATCATATTCGCTAAGGAATTCACTTGCGCTTGCAGCATTTTCGTGTTTTCGTCCGCTCCTGACTCTAATGATGTCGCACAGTTTTTAGAATCTTCCATTTCGCCAGTAACAAAAATTTCGTCGCTGTGTACTGATTCACATAATCGTTGAACCAGCTCAGCTTTCGTACCCGAACTCGATACTTCTCTTTCACGCAAGAGACTCTTTAACTGTTCAACTTTCAGGGCATTAATTTTTATCATTTTTATCATTTGTTGTGAATTCGTTTTCTTTTCTCTTAACGTTTTCGTTTCTTTTCTTTCACTCCCTGAATTTAACGTTACGACAACTCAGACAAAACGTATGACTGGGCATGCTCGAATAACCGATACCAACAACAAAAACGTATTGCTGCTGAGTCAACACGTAAGTACATACCAACAAACTAACAATAACAAAAGCGCATTGTTCTTGTAGCTAACGCAGTTGGTTTAATTTCAAATTTCAACGATCGGTTTGGGGAAACACAAGCACACACACGGAGAGTTTTTCGTTTTGCTATACACAACGATTGCATACATATGTACATATGCATATGCAATAAAACGCGAGTCGTTCAACCAAGTTTTTTTTTTTCTTCGTTCTTTGGCCCTTGCTTTGTAACGGACGTACGTAAGTATGTTTATCGTTTGTTCTTTTCTTACATCAAACACGCACTGTAAGATTATTCCACTTCTGATATGTACAGTGACGGCCGATTTTTATATATTTGTTTTTATTGTAATTTATTAATAATACAAATTATAATTGGGGGAAGAATTCAAATTAATGTTAATTTATTTAATTTATGTTATATATATATATATCCAGTGACGGCTGATTTTTATATGATCGCTATGTGACGATGTTTCTTTTTGGTGCTTACGCGTCGAAGGCTACGAACAGACTGACGTATGTGACACATGTGTCGAAATTTTCGCGTCCACGCAGCCTCTCGAACGGGACAACCGGGAAACTAGTCAATTTGTTCGACATTTTAAATCACCAAATCAAAACTCAATATGTGGCATAAGGCCTATAACCTAATAACCGAAAAACCGTAGGAAAATGAGTTTGATCGTAAACGCGCACCTAAAATCAGCGATTTAAATTAAACTCGTCCGTCCGATTTAAACATTCAGCATGGAATAAAGTTGATTGTGATTTCTTTCTATATTGTGTTCATGTATACATGTATGCATGTGTGCATATTCATAATACATGCTCTTCTTATTCTACAGTGTGATGAAATGTGTAATTCTTTAATATATTTCAACACGCAGCCTCTCTCAGCCCGCCATGCTCGCTTGTGGGTCGAAACAACCCAGTGGCTTTGATGATAGCAGAAGGGAGTGGCAGAACAGGCTCAGGGCCAATAAAAAAAGCCTCAGAGCCCATCCTTGCCAAAGAGTCAGAGGTCTCGTTACCCGCAATGCCAGCGTGTCCCGGTACCCAACTCAGCGTCAGACCATTATGTTTTCCAACATATTTAAGCCTTGATTTTTAGGACCTGACTATCGGTCAGGGGCAAAAAACCGACGGGTCCCACAAGATTCCACGAAGACACCAGAGCCTGAACCGTCTTCAGTCCTGGAGCCATCAGTGAATATACGGCAGCAGTGTTTGCCTGGCTCTTCTCGGGGTCTAACCATGAACGAGTCTCTGGCAGCAACACATTGTACCGCTTTTCCAGTATGACGGTTGATGACATGGAGTCCGGGGGGCATAGACAGGATTGCAGAATCGATGTCAGTGCCTGCGCCGTCGTCCAATATAGAATACACCCCATACCACTGGCCACTATGTTTCACTCTGCAGATGGCCTTAACGGCCTCTCCGCCGATGAAGACATCTAGTGGCGGGAGATTCACCAGAGCATCAAGTGCCGGGCCTGGAGTAGTCGGAAATGCTCCGGTACAACATATGGCCACAGTACGTTATAGTCTTGATAGAGCTTTTTTGACCCCTACAAGAGAGAGTCTGCTCATCCAAACCACCGATGCATAGGTCTTACCATAGCTGTATAGATCCATAGAATCTTAATAGGAGAAAGACCACATGTCTTACCAAAAATACCCTTACACTGCCAGAAAACTGACAGTGCTTTGGATGTCTTCAGTTCGACATGTGTTTTCCAAAGAAGTTTGTTATCAAGGATGACTCCAAGATACTTGATTTCCTTGGATAGCTGGATAGTGACTCCTTTTAGTGTAGGCAGAATAAGTCTATCAAGCTTTCTCCTTCTGGTAAAGAGGACAATACCAGTATTGACCGGATTAGCCGATAGCCCATTCGCACTGCACCAAGTGTCAATCATATCCAGAGTTCTCTGCAGACAATCATAAGGGATGGCCATGTTACAAGACAGCCAACATCATCCGCATATGCCTGAGCGTAGACACCCGAGTCATTAATGGCGTTAAGCAGGGGATCGATTACCCTGCACCAGAGCAATGGAGACAGTACGACACCTTGGGGACAGCCTCTATTAACCCCAGACGACACCAGCAAATCTTCCTCCGCCCGCACCGTTATAATTCTCTGGGCCAGCATTGAACGTACCCAATTTTCTATCCACCATGCTGAAATGGAGAGAGTGGATGCGTCTTCAGAGACTCCCTATGCATGCGAAGCTCCACCAGCCGTTCTAAACTCTTTAGCATGAACGAGGTCATACTACTGGGTCTGAAGCTCTTGGGATTGGTGTAGTCGTCTCTTCCAACCTTAGGAATGAAATCAACCCTCACCATCCTTCAGGAGCGCGGTACATAGGCCAGCGCGAGATATGCAGTGAAGGTCTTCTTCAGTGCTGCAAACGCTAACTCAATGCCTTCCTTCAACACAATCGGATATATGCCATCCAGTCCGGGCGATTTGAAGCTGTCAGTGGATTTGATAGCAAATCTAATGGCAGCCGCAGTAGCCACAGCTCTGGCGACATACCAATCATGTCGAGAGAGTGTACCTGCCCTGGCAACAGTTCCAACCAAAGGTGGTTGTTGACGGGCTATGCTTACCTGATTTCCTGGAAAGTGTGACTCCAACAGCCGGCTGATTGTCTCACTTTGCCTCTCCCAATAGGAGCCATCAGGTTTCCTGAGCGACCCAGCTTAGCGGTTTGGTCATTTTTCAGGACTTTGAACAGTTTTGCCGTGTCACTTAGGGATTTGATATCACTGCAGAAATCTCTAAAAGAAACCCTTTTCGAGTCCCGAATTAGCTTCTTGTAGTCCCTCTGAACACGTCGATATCCTTCCCAGTCCTCATCAAGATTCGTCTTAGGGCCCGGTTGAGGAGTTTTCTAGACTCACGCCTCAGCACCTGAAGCTCTCGATTCCACCATGGAACAGGATTCCGGCTAAGAGGAGGTTTAGTTCGACAGGCTATCTCGAAGCTGTTTGTTAGAGCAGTGTTGAGATGTTCAACCGCCGCCTCAATGTTTTGCTCCTTGCGAAGTTTCAGTGGCGTCGCGTAATTGCTACGCAGTGCCTCCCTGAACTTTGCCAGTCTGTTTTTCTTGTTTTTCTGGTGGGCAATGGCATCTGCGCCTGCTCGCCACACTGAATCTCAATGTATCTGTGGTCCGAGCACGAGTCTTCGGCGAGGACCCTCCAGCTGTTGATCGATCATCCTAGTCTTGGATTTGACAGGGTGACGTCAATTACCTCCTGCCTTCTCGTAGTCACAAAAGTAGGCTGCTTGCCTACATTGTGGATATTCAGGCTGGAGGAGGCAATATACTCGAAAAGTCGAGAGCCCCGCTCATTGCACTTGCTGCTGCCCCAGATCGTCAAGGCAGGTCGCTGCGAGATGGGATGATATTATAAGACCGGCTCTTGGTCTAATCGAGTTTCTGTCATATAATATCTTTCAACAAGCCAAGGCCACAGAGGCGACCCCTAAAGACACAGGGCTCTTGTACTGTTGTTATGTGGGGTAATGTGTGCAGCAGGGTGAGTCGTCTACTTAGGAGTACAGTATCGGCTTTAGAATGCTGCAAGTTAATCTGTGTTACCGTCAAAGGATGATAACTCCGAGAACCGTCTGAGCCATTCACCTAGGAAAGACATGGAAAGTGACAGTCCCAAAGAAGAGACTCAGACGGCTCCGGTACCGAGAGCCCATGACATCAACAGAGGCCTCATCTATTCGCACCACAAGACTAGCACCTTCTTTACCATCCCGGTTGCTACGCTTGGTGTGCGAAAGAACTCGCCAAAGCCTCGTGTTGATGCCAGGGCTCTGAGCACGCAGACAGGAAAGTACATCTGCGGTCGACAGAGGGGGATCCGGAATCCAGCAGATGGCCTTCCTGAGGGACACGCCTGCTTCGCTATAGACCGCGAAGCGAGTGGTCCCCATGGGGGGCACGTCCTTGACTGCACCCCTGAGGCAATCAAAGTTTGCCTGAGACGCGCACGACTCCTGTAGAGTGCCGTCCTTTGTCTCATAGCCCTTCGCGTTAGCTTCAGGACCGGAGGCAATGACGCGACGCATCAGATGACCTTTGCAGTATTTTATCTCTGCATCAGTCAGCCGATGGCCAGGCCCCAGCTTCCCAAGCACCGCCATTGGTTGCGGGCCGGTAGCCTTCTCACTGTTCGATGGCTTGGCTGCACCTTTGGAAGTGCTTTGGCGAAGGTCCAGCTCACCACCCTCCACTGGCAAAGACTTCGCCGGGCAGATGGTTTTGCTGGATATGAGGGGCTGGGCAAGTTGCAGCTTATTTGCAACATTCTTCCCCGCCACATTAGCCGCCACCGAGGTTTCGCTTGTACCCTTTGGGGTCGTGGCGCCACCAGCAGTAACAGCTGCAGGGCAGGTGGGAGCGCTGTTTTCAGCAACAATCTTCCGCCGCTTACCTCGCGAGCGAGCTTTCGGAGCGGTCAATCCCTCCGCAGGCTCGGTGGCTTCCGTGGGTGTCACTTCCGCCGACCTGGGCCTTTTGGAGGGAGTCGACACAGAAGGGCCGGCAGAGCCACGTGAGGATTTCTTCTGCACGAGCCTATCAAGCCGCTTCTTTCTCTGTCTCCTCGCTTGAGTTCGCGTTACCCTAGAACCATTGGTAGGTCGTTCCGCCACTGTGGTGACTTCCCGACGCAGGCCCTCTGTATCCAGGGTACGTTCCTCCGTCTCTGAAGAAGAAGAGATTGCGGTAACAATCCCCGTCTCCTCCAGGATGCGCTCTCGCTGATAAAGGCGAGAGACTTTAGCGATGGTTGGGACCTCCAGAATCCGTGCCCCTGCCGCCGAAGATGGTGGATTTCCACATGCGTGGGTTCCACCTGGAGTAATAAATCTTTTGTTGTCCATCGCCAGACAGTGGTTTTTTTTCGGGACTCCTCCCTAGCCAGTTTGGTCCGCAGATGGTACCCATTCTCTATACCATCATTGTGATAGACAGACAGCCATAACTCCCGCCCCTCCTAAGAGGTTCAGAAGTAATGTCATTTGCCTACCAAAGGTCCCCCTATCCGCCACCTGGGGACGCGTCCGATGGGATGTCAGGCAAATCCAGCACGGAAAGTTTAGTTAGTGATTTTGAAATTAACGAATAATTAGGTACGAATTTTAAAAAGAACCCGGTTAATCCAAGGAATCTACGTATTTCGGTTACGTTTGTCGGCGTTTTGAAATGTTTAATCGCGCTTATTTTATGTTCACCCGGTTTTATTCCTTCTCCGTTTATAACATGTCCAAGATAAACAATTTCGGTTTGTAGAAAATGACATTTGTCAAGTCTTAAAGTTAAACCGAATCTTAGTAGCAGCTGCAGAAATTTATCGAGGCGATACAGTCCTTCACTTACAGTTTTACTCAGAATAATCACGTCGTCTAGCTATACTAGAATATCACCTCGATTCATCTCATCAGAAATTTGATTCATTACCCTTTGAAAACAGGCGGGTGCGTTAACTAATCCGAATGGCATGCGATTATATTCGTAGTGACCGCTAGTAGTTACAAACGCAGTATATTGTTTTGAAGATTCGTCAATTTCGATTTGGTGATAACCCATTCGTAGATCAAGAGTAGTAAATATTTTACTTCCGGCCAATTGTGCGAATTGTTCCTCTATAACTGGCATAGGATATGGCGTCTTTACGGTTATGCTGTTAAGAAATCGATAGTTAGATAGATAATACATAGCTTTTCACCATTTTTCTTTTCGACTAGGACAACTGGCGAAGCATATGGCGAATTCGATGTTCATATTATTTTGTATTCCAGTAATTCACGTACGATGTTGGTAACGGCTTCACGTTTTGCGAATGGTATTCGGTATGCTTTCAGATTTATTGGCTCGTCCTTCGTTAGCTTTATTTCCATTTTCGATACCGTGCACTTGCCCAGTTCAGAAATGTTTTTGGCGAAACATTTTCGATTAACTAAGAGAATTTGTTTTAGCTCCGAGCGTTGTTTTTCATCGACTGCTTTGTCTACCTTGATTTTGTCATCGGTTTCTATCCAGCATTCATCTCCTTTGATTACAAATCTATTTCCATCGCGGCATAATATATCTCGACCAAGCAAAATATCTTCTGGGATAAGATTATCGTCGACTATAAAGAGATATGTGGTCAAGACGTTACCATCAATCTCTAACGATGTGTTGATCTTAGCGTTACAGACGTATGTGCCACCTGCAAAACCAGCTAATAATTTCGTACATTTTTCCACATCTCCGAAAGTTTTTGCCCGACTTTTACGAATTAAGCATATCTGACTACCTGAAATAAATAAAAGATGTTATTACGTTACCGTTTATTCTGATTTGTTTAACAACGTCGCTGTTTGATTTACCGTCCAAAATTTTTTCACGTTTGTTCTTGTCTCGTTTGCGGGTTTTTTTGAGCACTCGTCGCTTCTATGGTTCGTACGTAGACAATGTATGCATCGTGGTCTGCGTTGTGGTTCAGGACATTTAACCGAAAAATTACCTTTTTGGTGACAATTAAAACATTCAATTTCACGAGAATTCCGTTTGTCATGAAATTTTTGAATATCCGGTTTAATATCAAAATTTACGCTGTTTTTATTTTGATTGTATACTTGAACATTTTTTTTTTGATTGTATTCGACACTTCTATTACGATTGTACGATTGTTCGTTTTTCACAGGATTATATTCGCAGTAGGTGTTAATATCGCGTAACAAATCGTTTAGTTTTCGATAATTTTTCGAAATGATTCTTCTTAAATCACTGTCGTTTACACCGTTTATGATATGATGTGCAATGTCTTCTTCGCGTAGTCCTACTTTGTTACCAATTGCCATCATCTTATAAAAATATTCCTGCGGTGTTTCATTTGCACGTCGGTGTAAATTTGCTAGTCTGATATGAACATTAGCCACACTATCGTCGCAAGGAAAATCTTGTAAAAATTTTAATTTAAATCGTTGCCATGAGACAAAAATTTCTTGAGAGTCAATCCACAATTTAGCCGAACCGAGTAATTTCTGTTGTATAACGAATAATAATGTATGATCGGACCATTTGTATGCATCTTTTAACATTTCTATGCGCTTTATAAATTGTTCCGAATTAAGCGAAGAGTCTACCGTAGGGTTAAATTGTGGCAATAACGATGCCATGTCGCGCACGCTTTCACATGAATTAACGAAAGGTCTGTCTTGCATGTTCATGTCACGATTTCGAGGAATATCATTCTCTACATTTTTTCCATTACCCGTATTATTTATGTGCGTTTGTACAACCGACATTAAATTTTGCATCATATTCGCTAAGGAATTCACTTGCGCTTGCAGCATTTTCGTGTTTTCGTCCGCTCCTGACTCTAATGATGTCGCACAGTTTTTAGAATCTTCCATTTCGCCAGTAACAAAAATTTCGTCGCTGTGTACTGATTCACATAATCGTTGAACCAGCTCAGCTTTCGTACCCGAACTCGATACTTCTCTTTCACGCAAGAGACTCTTTAACTGTTCAACTTTCAGGGCATTAATTTTTATCATTTTTATCATTTGTTGTGAATTCGTTTTCTTTTCTCTTAACGTTTTCGTTTCTTTTCTTTCACTCCCTGAATTTAACGTTACGACAACTCAGACAAAACGTATGACTGGGCATGCTCGAATAACCGATACCAACAACAAAAACGTATTGCTGCTGAGTCAACACGTAAGTACATACCAACAAACTAACAATAACAAAAGCGCATTGTTCTTGTAGCTAACGCAGTTGGTTTAATTTCAAATTTCAACGATCGGTTTGGGGAAACACAAGCACACACACGGAGAGTTTTTCGTTTTGCTATACACAACGATTGCATACATATGTACATATGCATATGCAATAAAACGCGAGTCGTTCAACCAAGTTTTTTTTTTTCTTCGTTCTTTGGCCCTTGCTTTGTAACGGACGTACGTAAGTATGTTTATCGTTTGTTCTTTTCTTACATCAAACACGCACTGTAAGATTATTCCACTTCTGATATGTACAGTGACGGCCGATTTTTATATATTTGTTTTTATTGTAATTTATTAATAATACAAATTATAATTGGGGGAAGAATTCAAATTAATGTTAATTTATTTAATTTATGTTATATATATATATATCCAGTGACGGCTGATTTTTATATGATCGCTATGTGACGATGTTTCTTTTTGGTGCTTACGCGTCGAAGGCTACGAACAGACTGACGTATGTGACACATGTGTCGAAATTTTCGCGTCCACGCAGCCTCTCGAACGGGACAACCGGGAAACTAGTCAATTTGTTCGACATTTTAAATCACCAAATCAAAACTCAATATGTGGCATAAGGCCTATAACCTAATAACCGAAAAACCGTAGGAAAATGAGTTTGATCGTAAACGCGCACCTAAAATCAGCGATTTAAATTAAACTCGTCCGTCCGATTTAAACATTCAGCATGGAATAAAGTTGATTGTGATTTCTTTCTATATTGTGTTCATGTATACATGTATGCATGTGTGCATATTCATAATACATGCTCTTCTTATTCTACAGTGTGATGAAATGTGTAATTCTTTAATATATTTCAACACGCAGCCTCTCTCAGCCCGCCATGCTCGCTTGTGGGTCGAAACAACCCAGTGGCTTTGATGATAGCAGAAGGGAGTGGCAGAACAGGCTCAGGGCCAATAAAAAAAGCCTCAGAGCCCATCCTTGCCAAAGAGTCAGAGGTCTCGTTACCCGCAATGCCAGCGTGTCCCGGTACCCAACTCAGCGTCAGACCATTATGTTTTCCAACATATTTAAGCCTTGATTTTTAGGACCTGACTATCGGTCAGGGGCAAAAAACCGACGGGTCCCACAAGATTCCACGAAGACACCAGAGCCTGAACCGTCTTCAGTCCTGGAGCCATCAGTGAATATACGGCAGCAGTGTTTGCCTGGCTCTTCTCGGGGTCTAACCATGAACGAGTCTCTGGCAGCAACACATTGTACCGCTTTTCCAGTATGACGGTTGATGACATGGAGTCCGGGGGGCATAGACAGGATTGCAGAATCGATGTCAGTGCCTGCGCCGTCGTCCAATATAGAATACACCCCATACCACTGGCCACTATGTTTCACTCTGCAGATGGCCTTAACGGCCTCTCCGCCGATGAAGACATCTAGTGGCGGGAGATTCACCAGAGCATCAAGTGCCGGGCCTGGAGTAGTCGGAAATGCTCCGGTACAACATATGGCCACAGTACGTTATAGTCTTGATAGAGCTTTTTTATCGCCATGTACGAGTATATTGTTACGATATTGCCCTCTTGACAATTCCTCAACTCTCTGTACTCGGACTCGTACCACTGGATTGTGTAGTAATCAAACAATCGCTGGTGAAATTAAAATAATTAGCTTTATTTAGTTATTGCTATTTACACATTTAATATTAGGCTTGAAGTTTACTTAGTCATTATTTACACTTTATTTCACAAACCATTAGTCACTTTATTTACTAATGAATTTCATCAATTTGTAAATCACAAATACTGCTGCTTTGATTATAATGCCAGATGTACACACTGTTACGGTCTCTGATCTACTGCATTCGACTTTGAACAGTCTTGTCGCTTTTATAGTTTTCGAATGTTTGGAGTAGAAAATTCCACGCCATTCTCGTATTTTCTAGAATTTTCTATCCACTTCGACAGAGGTCGAGAATATTCTTTTTGATATTACCGACAGATGGTTCTTGAATAAGCTTTTATTCGAATAGTTCGCATCTTGACTCTCAGGGGGCACTCATTCCCAAACTCAGATGGGATCCTGAAAGTCTGCAATCACATTTCACTGTGCTATCACGTTTCAATATATACTCGTATATATATATTCAAGGGCTGATTGATATTGAAGCTACCTAAGTAGGAAAAAAACATTTTTTTTCAAATACCATTTATTTCTCAACATAGTCTCCTTTTACTTCGACACACTTAGTAAGACGATATTCCAACTTTTTTATACCATCTGAATAATAAGATTTCGGGATCCCCTCTAAATACGCATTAGTTTCGGTAATCACTTCTTCGTTTGAGATTAATCTTTTTCCTGCGAGCCATTTTTTCAAGTTTGGAAACAGGAAAAAGTCATTAGGAGCTAAATCTGGACTATAAGGTGGATGATTAGTCAAATGGAAGTGTATTTCACGTAAATTAAGCAACGTATCTAATGCTGTGTGAACCGATGCGTTGTCTTGAAGAAAGAGCATTTTTGTCTTCTTTAAATGTGGTCGTTTTTCCTTGATTGCATCAATCAATTGATCCAATAATGCACGATAATACTTTCCTGTGATTGTGGATCCTTTTCCAAGATAATCGATGAGCAATATTCCGTGTGCATCCAAAAATGCAGTGGCCATTACCTTGCCAGCCGATTTCACTGCCTTCGCCTTCTTCGGAGCACTTCCACCAGCTTCCACCCATTGTTTCGATTGATTTTTGGTTTTAGGTGTGTTCTGGTGGACCCACGTTTCATCAACAGTTATTAATCGACGCCAAAAATCAACAGGATTACGCTTTATCATGTCCAAACACCGCTGTGAAGTGGTCTGTCGAACTCGTTTTTGTTCGACACTGAGCAAACGCGGCACCCATCTTGCCGATAGCTTTTCATATGCAAATGTTCATGCAAAATGTTGAACACACGTTCATATGATATGTTTACCATTTCAACAATCTCACGCAACTTGACTCGGCGATCATTCATAACGATATCGAGGATTTTCTTGATATTTTCTTCAGTAACCACCTCTTTTGGCCTTCCTGTTGATGGTACTGTTGCAGTGCTTGTTCGGCCGCGTTTAAATTCAACAATCCAATATTTTACCATGTAATCTGACGGAGCAGACTCACCGTAATGTTTATCGAGCTTTTCTTTTGTCTCTTTCGCCGTTTTCCCTTTCAAATAATAGTATTTAATCACTGCACGAAATTCGCTTGTTCCATTTTTCAAGAAACACAAAAGTTGCTTACTTCAAACGACTACAACAAATAAACTAATCGATGAATTTGGGTGAAATTTTAACAGCTGACGTTTGACAGATCGCAATTTCTAAAAAAAAAAGTTTTTGTGTTTGTGCTGCCATCTAGCGCTAGGTAGCTTCAATATCAATCCTCCCTCGTATAGATATAATTACAAATTATATTATTTTGAATACATTGTGTGGTTTTGTAATTATATAATTATAATTATAAATTGTATTGTTGAAATTACATTTTGTGGTTTATAATTACAAATTATATTGTTGAAATTACATTGTATGGTTTTAATTGGTTATTATGTACTGACTTAGGTGTACCATTATATTCTATTAATGAATTACCTCCTAACTTATCTAGTAACTTATATGGTCCTCTGTAACTAAGTTTCCTATTTCTACTTTAAGTGTATTGTTATTACTTTTTAAATCTGTTAGTACACGTTTTTGTTTTACTTTAATGAGCATTTATTTTGCCTTTTCATTGGCATATCTTAATCTTGCTTTTAATTCATTTGCATAATATTCAAAGTTATATATTTTAGTTTTGTTTTCAATGTTGTAATTGGGTAGACATGGGAGTTTCACCTATACCAATTCATAAGGTGTGTAACCTGTGTCAATATGTGGCGTTGTATTATATGCGAAAGTAAAATAAGGAATTCAATTATCCCATTCATCATCGGTCGTCGATGTCAGTAGGAATTCGTTTAGAACTCTGGTTACGTTCTAGTGAGCCTATTGTTTGGTGGTGATATGGTGTCGAAAATTTTTGCTGTAAGTTGAGTAATGTACCAATGTTTGATATTAGCTCGTTTGTAAATTCTGTCCCTCTGTCAGATTTGAGTACTTTAAAATGTCCGTATTTGAGAATGAATTGTTCAACTAGTGTCTTGGCTGTTGTGTGTGCATCTGTTAGCATTGGGTGTGCGATTACAAATTGCGACAGCTCGCACTGCATGTCAGTATGTAGCGGTATTCGTTTGAAATTTTTAGTGGCCCTATGGTGTCGATGGATATTACTTCGAAACTATTATTAGGAGTGTCTGTTATTGTAGATATTCGCAGTAGCACTATATTTAATTATAAATACTCATATTTTAGTAATATTTAAGTCTCTTAATATAACAATGTTTAACTCTCTTAATTTAACTCTCTCTCTCTCTCTCTCTCTCTCCTCCTTTAATTCTGATTATGTATATTTGATGTATTAGCATAGCTTGCACAGTACAAATAAAATTCTTCCCAGTTGATCATATACCTTAAGCACACGTAGTTGAAGTGTTTTATTATCGGTCCTGTACTTTAAAAATTGAATAAGTCAAGCGGTAGGTAAAAAGACTTACCATTCCCATAAACATTTGTGGTGACCCCGACATGAAAAGGCTTACCATTCCCATAAACATTTGGTGACCCCGACGTGATATCGGTTTTTCGTTTAATTCGTTTTCTTTTTTTGGGTTGGGTATTCCAATGGGCATTTACTTGTCGGAACTTTTCCTGCTAAAATTGGTTGGCTGGAGAATACACCGACGCCTTCTTTTTGACTTTGTGTGACCTGCGGGGATAATTGGGGATTCAAATACTTGGTTTGATTCTCACATTAAACATCATCTGCTCACTTCTTGACAGTTTGCTCATATATCTGGTTAACAGCAAGGTCGAGGCTGGAACCAGAGCGAAGTGGGAGGAGGAATCTCCTTCGCACGACATACCAACGTGGGAATCTATGGTGGAGTTCCTGGAGAAGAGATGCCGGATAATGGAAGGTATAACTGCAGCCTCGGTAATCCAGACACCTAGCAAGCAGGTGGGTACTAAACATGCGTTCGTCACAGTTCATCCTAATCAACCCTGCACATTTTGCGATGTGAGGGAGCATGCAATTACTTCCTGTCCGCCCTTTTTAAGTTTAGCTTCCACGGTTTAAAGAAGCCAAAAGGCGACAGCTATGTATTAATTGTTTGAAGCGTGGGCATATTATCAAAACTTGCAAATCTGTCTGTTACAAGCAGTGCTCATCTAAGCATCATACACTATTATATTTTGATCGCATGGCTTCGCCTCAAGCTGCTGCTGTAATATCAAATTGTTCTAACCTTTCTGCTCCTGCCCACAATTCACAGGCAGCCCTGGTGTCAACTTCACTTCTGAACTCGTAAGCTTGCCACATCAAGCGCAATGCCTGAAGATTTTATTTTTCTCGCTACTGCAATTCTGTTTTTGAAACCAAGAACAGGAAACCCGATTCCATTCAGAGCAATCCTTGATTCCGCGTCACAATTAAATTTTATAACAAATCGTGCCGCTAGTCAGTTACAACCCAAAACAACCAAATCAAAAACCCAAGTGTCTGGAATTGGCGAAAGGGATTTTGTGGCTGACCAAACTGTTGATATTTGTTTTCAGTCTCATGATGGTGGTTATCATACCTAAATCACAGCCGTTGCCATTCCTTCGATCACCGACCATCAACCCAATATCTCTTTAAATGCAACATTTTGGAATATACCTTCAAATATAACTCTTGCCGACCCAACATTCTTCAAATCTCAGCGTGTGGACATTTTGATTGGAGCCGGACTTTTCTTTGATTTGATGTGCGTCGGCCAAATTCGATTGAGCCCAACCTTACCACTCCCTCAGAAAACAAAGTTAGGCTGGATTGTATGTGGTGGAAGACACCCTTCCACTAGTAAAATTGTATCTTTAGCAGTCGTCGATAAACGTGCTTCAGAAAACTATTCTGATGGCTCTTTAGAGCAGCTATTAAGGAGTTTTTGGGAGGTATAGCATTTTGTTGAGACTGAGCGTAAGGCTACTAATGAAAGCTCTGAGTGCGAATTGCACTTCAAAAACAATGTTAAACGTTTAAGTTCTGGCAAGTACTCTGTGCGTCTTACCACAAAACATAACATTGACCTCCTTGGTGAATCGTATCAGCAAGCATTATTGCGCTTTAAGTCTTTAGAAAGAAAGCTTCTTCGAAACACTGAATTACGAATTCAATACTCATAATTTATTAAGGATTACAGAGATTTAAATCACATGTCACCTGCCGACGATTGTTACTTTGGCACTCCAACGTATTTTTTGCCTCATCATTGTGTTTTTGAGTCAGACAGCACAACAACAAAATTGCGAGTTGTGTTTGATGCGTCGGCATCAACTTCCACTGGCTATTCGCTTAACGATTTGCTGATGGCTGGACCTACAATCCAGCCAAATCTTTTCAGTATTCTATTACGCTTCCGAACCTTTGAGATCGCTCTAACAGGAGATATATGCAAAATGTACAGATGTGTGCGAATGCAGCATCCTGACAATTTTCTTCAATGCATTTTATGGCGTGACTCTCCAGAGGAAAATATACAAATATATAAGTTAGATACGGTCACATACGGTACCAAACCGGCGGCATTTTTCTCTATTCGTACCATGCGTCAATTAGCTTATGATGAAGAGCGAGTTCTGCCTATCGGTGCAGAGACAGTTCGCAGAGATTTCTATGTTGACGACCTCATTTCAGGAGGAAATTCTGAAGAATTCCGAAGTCGGGGAGATTATGCGTCAAACAACTGAGCTCCTTAATAAAGGAAATTTCAAATTAAGAAAATGGTGTTCCAACAATTCTAAGGTGCTAAACCAAGTTCCAAAAGAAGATAAAGAAAAATATTTGAGATTTAGTGATGGGGGCGACGTGATCAAAACTCTTGGCTTGGTATGGGATCCTGTAGCAGATTCTTTCTTGTTTTCATTCATGCCACACTCACTTCCGGGTAAAGTGACAAAACGATCGGTATTGTCCACCATTGCCCGATTTTATGACCCATTAGGCTTGATTGGTCCTGTCATCACTAAGGCCAAAATTTTGCTTCAACAACTGTGGAAGGACAAGGTAGACTGGGACGAGAGCTTACCCCAGACATTTTATTCAACTTGGGTAAATTTATTGGAAGAATTTAAAACAGTGGTGAGTTTTTAAATTTCGTCGCTTGGTTTTGTTGCCATGCTCGAAGGTAGAAGTTCATGCATTTTGTGATGCAAGCCTGTCGGCATATGGTGAATGCATTTACATTCAATCACAAAATAAGAATGGAATCAATGTAGATTTACTTTGTTCGAAATCACGAGTTTCGCCACTAAAAACCCTGACACTCCCAAAACTAGAGTTATCTGCAGCTATGCTCCTATCGGAACTTGTAAGCTCAATTTCAAAATTAGGAATGCAGGGACGCAGGCATCATTAGCCGCAATTCGTCTACAATATTGGCCAGTAGGTGGTCGCAAGGCAGTAAGCCACATCATTAATAAGTGTATCAGGTGCTTGCACGTACGGCCTAGGTTAACGGAGCATCTCATGGGAGATTTACCGGAAGGAAGAGTAAGGGCAAACAGAGCCTTTCTAGTGACTTTTTTATTTTTTTTTATTTTTGCCGCATTTTTAATTACATTCTGTTCGTGAACAATAAGTAATTTTTAAATGCTACTATGGACCTTTATATGTTCTTTAGTCATTACCACAGAACATAATTTAATTTAATTATATATAATTAATTTATATACGAAAAGTGTCGTTTAAAATATTCTATGTGGAAGTTCTGTGGGTCCAAGTCGTTTGAGTCTTCTTTTTGTTTTTTCCATTGCCGGCAATTGGCGCGCGTCTCGGTTTGGATGAATTTTTAGGCGCTCTGTGTATTTGCTGCTACATTTTTTAATAGTGTCTTCCACCGAGTCAATGTTGAGATCGTGGTGTATGTCTTCATTTCTTATATACCAGTCGGCTTTTGTTATTGTCCGCAGTATTTTGCATTGTGTTCTTTGAATCAGTTGTATATTCGTTTTGCTTGCTGTCCCCCATACTTCGATCCCATAATTCCAGATGGGTGTTATCATTGATGTATATATCATTCTTTTATTATACAGTGATAACTTTGAGCTAAGTCCTAGTAGCCAGTTTAATTGTTTGAATCTACTTTTTATTTCATTTCGTTTATTTAATATATGTTGTCTCCATGTAAGTTTTGCGTCGATTGCTATGCCAAGGTATTTTGCGCTGGGGCAAATTTTTATAATTTCGTCTTTTATTGTGACTGGGTGTTTAGCAGAGTTTCTATTCGTATATATTACTTGGACAGTTTTCTCTTTGTTATTTCTAGTGACTAGTACGGACTTTTGTGGGCCATTCTACTATCGGTCTGAAGTTCGGAATAGACCACCAATAAAATGTTACGTCTGCCTATTTATTTGCTTTTCTACAAAGGCTGTCCACTTGGAACTGGTAAAGGATTTGTCTACTCCAGCATTCTTGGCAGCTCTACGCCGTTTTACATGCACTCGAGGAAAACCGAAAACCATTTGGTCAGACAACGCAACAAATTTCGTAGGGGCGAAAAATGAATTGGTTTCTCTAAAAAGGTTGTTCTTCAATGAGACACACTTAAGGGCAGTTGAGCAGCAATGCCTCAGCGATGGAATTGATTGGAAATGCATACCACCTAGATCTCCACATTTCGGAGAACTCTGGGAGGCGGCTATAAAACCGCCAAGTTTCATTTTTATCGAGCTGTCGGTTCAAACATTCTAGATTTCGAAGAGCTCCGCACTCTTGTGTGTCAAATATCCGCAATTGTAAATTCGCGTCCTCTTTGTCCCATTTCAGAAAATCCTGACGATTTAGACGTACTAACTCCTGCCAATTTTCTTATTGGCGGTCCCTTCACCGCTATAATAGAACCGGATATCACTCCTTTGAATTTCTATCGATTAAATCGTTGGCAACGCGTTTGCTATATGCAGCAACAATTTAGGAGAAAATGGAGTTCGGAGTACTTAACTCTTCTGCAGCAAATAACCAAATGGCAACACTCTTCAGCAAATCTACAAGTGGGAGCTCTTGTTTTGATAAAGGACGAAAATATTCCACCTTTAAAGTGGCAAATGGCAAGAGTAACGGAAACAATTAAGGGTGATGACAATGTTGTTCGTGTGGCGGTTCTTCACACATCAAGTGGTATACTCAAACGAGCCGTGAGCAAACTATGCTGCCTTCCCACAGATCCTGGCAATGTTGAAAGCGTGACCCTTCCAACGGGGGGAGGATGTTCTTAGTAGCACTACATTTAATTATAAATACTCTTATTTTAGTAATATTTAAGTTTCTTAATATAACAATGTTTAACTCTCTTAATTTAACTTAACTCTCTCTCTCCTCCTTTAATTCTGATTATGTATATTTGATGTATTAGCATAGCTTGCACTGTACAAATAAAATTCTCCCCAGTTGATCATATACCTTAAGCACACGTAGTTGCAGTTTTTATTATCAGTCGTGTAATTTAAAAATTGAATAGGTCAAGCGGTTGGTAAAAAGGCTTACCATTCCCATAAACACTTACTATGCGATGAACTTGCTCTATCGTTCCATGCTTTTCACGGAATCCGAACTGGTAATGGGAATTACATTATTTTTATTTAAATACTGGAAGACCTGCCAATGAATTACTTTTTCGAAGATTTTAGATAAGGTGGCAGTAGACTAATGGGTCTATATGAACAAACCTGTGTAACATCTTTCCTGTCTTTGGGATCAATATTATTTTCGAAATCTTCTAGCATTGAGGATAGTGCCCAGTGCGTAAAATTGCGTTGAATACTGTAAGTAAGTGAGATACAGCTATATCAGGTAATTCTTCTATCATATTTGCCGTTATCTGATTCATTCCTGGTGCTTTTTTAAGATTTAAGTCTTTAATGATATTATTTACCTCCTTCCTTGAGGTTTTCAGGCCTCCACTGTTTCCACTACTCGGTATTTCACGAGATTCAAATGATATAAAGGGGGATTTGGACAGAAGATATTACTCAAGTGATATCCGAAGTTCGTACATTTTTCATCATCGCTTTTAGCCCATGAGGCATGACCTTTACTTGTTGTGACTTATGTTGTATTGGTCGTACTTTTTAGTAGCACGCCGCAATGAATGGTCATTGTCGCCATGAGTACTACAGGTTCCAAAATAGTCTGCAACTGATTTTTGGTGTTTCTGCTTCAATGTATTTTTTAGTTTACGGGTGCAACACGTTAGTTTACTCTTCAATTTTGGTGATCGATGATTTTGCCAATCTCTTCTAAGACGTCGCTTTTCTTTAACCAGTTTTTCCACATCACTAGGACGGTACAATAGTAAAGCTTTTTGTGTTACGGGTGTGGTGGATAAATATGCTTGTTCCTTTAAAACATTTACAAGGTGATTCAAGGTATTTTCGATGTCACGATCATCTTTTAGGGAAGGCTTTATAGTTAATGTGAGTACTTATACATCAGTGAGATGAGTAGAGTTGGAATTTGAAGACACTGATGATGTTTTCAGATGAGTGAGTGGCAAGTGGTCAGGCGAAAGATCAAACGAAGACTCAGCGGTAATGTTTTCCCTTTTTATGTCTCTAAACACACCGAAGTCTATGAGGTCTGGTCTTTTGTTGATATTAGACGGCCAGTAGGTTGACTCCGCGGATGCTATAAACTCTAGACCCACGGTACTTATGGCATCATAAAGTTGCCTACAATGAACTTCTTCCCGAGTGACTTAAAAAAGCGTTGGAAGCGTTTCATCAAATGTGCTGAAAAAGCGAAAGTTGACAAATCGCCTGAATCAGATAGAATTGCATAAGAACACATCAAAAATGCTGCTTAAACTTTTCTGGATGAACCCGTTGGTGCATATAATATCTTACTGGAAACTGGCAAAGTGGATCAGACATTCGTAGAAAGTATCATATTTCCAATCTTCAAAAAACGGGATCTCAACACTCCAAGTTATTATAGAGGAATCGCTTTCGTGAACTGCTTAGCAAACATACTAATGGGTGTTTTAAATGATAGAATATCAAGATGGGCAGAAGACTTCAAAATACTGAACGAATTTCAAGCAGGCTTTACACGGCAATATTCAACGATCAATAACTTATACAACCATACGAGGATAATGCAACTTAAATTTGAGGAGAATAGGAAGGTTTATGCCTTTTTCGTAGACTGTTATTACTTATATAAGCCAGACACCTTACAGCATATGATATACCAACTAGAAAATTGCTGTCGAAAATGGAATATGGAGGTTCATCTTAGCAAATCTGAAATTATGGTGTTCTGTAAGGGTGGCAGGCTAAAGAAAATTTTATCTTCAATAAAGAGCCAGTAATAATTACTCAACAATACTGCTATTTAGGCGTAACGCTAACACCCACAATGACATTTGGGAAACACATTAATGCACGAAATACATTAATACACGAAATACGGCAAAAATAGTATAACTGCAACGTGGTGAATCTATTTATTCCAAATAAAGTATCGCTAACAGCTAAATGGAAAATATTTCCAGCAGTGTGTCGATCTACATAAGCATACGCAGCGCTGGATTGGGGTTATACATTTCATGAGGAAGTCGACAATCTGCAAATGTATTTTTTAAAGAGAGTGCTAAAACTCCCAGACTTTACCCCAAATTATGCCCTAACACTGGAAACTGGTGTGGAAGAAACCACGATGTACACCCTTGAGCTACACTTGCAATATACTACAAAACGCTGTACTTATATGAGGAGGAGAGACTTCCATACAGGCTGTCCAAAGGACCACTAAGAAAAATTCGGATGTGGGCAAGACTAGGCTCTGAATTCAATTTAAGATTTTAGACCAATATGAGGAGAAGAAGAGTGGCATGGAAAAGCACAATTTATTGAAGAAGCACCGTAAAGATGGGGCAAGTAACTCTAGATTTTGCAAATTCCTGAAACCCTCTGGAGGTGTTTTTCGCACAGTCTGCCTCTTCACTATATAATAACAATATTCAAAGCTCGCTGTGACGTGCTACGTTAAACTCTAACTTCCTGGCATCCACTAGTACCTCAAAGTGCATTATGTGCAATATGGGAGAAGATGAAAACTTGCTTCATTTTATGGGAAAATGCACAATATTAAAAGAATTAAGAGCAGTATTTTTTTTTAAATAAATCGTTAAATGCAAAAGAAATTTTTGATATTTTAAACAGAGATAGCCCTATAAGCTCAAAGAGCCAACTATATATTAAGTTCATTACAATATAGAAAAGATATTCTTGCAGCTGTTGTGAGTTAGAATCAAGCTGCCTACGAGTAGTTGACTCACAGCATCGACTCCTCACAGATGCCACACATTCTGTGGGATTAGCATGTGCTAAAGTTATTTAAGAATAACACATACTTTTAGGGTCTAAGTATTTTAAATTAATATGATCTGTGTAATGTTTACTATGTAAACTTTTAGGGTGTTACAGTTCCGCAGTCGAGTCCACGAAGGGCATTGTAATCTAGAAGGCGCCGTCGACCATTTTACACTTTTGGCTTGACCAACTGACATTAATTAGCAGGTGCGGAACTGGAACACCAGAAAGGTCAGTTCACAGACTGAGATGACTGTTGAGAAATAGTATATAACGAGGTCTAAAGGACCTACAGGAGGAATCCCATGGCAAGGAACCCTGAAGCAGTGAAGCACCCTGCAACAATATCCCAATGATAACACCAGGGCAAAGGACCTGGAGGCGGAGATGTCATCGTGTAAAATGATGGTGAGTATGCTTATATTAGGATACTTTAGTATTTAAGTTCATTTTGTCGACCATACTTCGGTGGCCGTGTGGGCGCTTTTGCGCCGGTCATGCAGAAGAAGCAGCACCAGGGCTGAATAGCCGCTACGGTTAGGTGACACTAGCTTGATCCTCAAAAAATTTTTAATGGTGAGGTTGCATAGGTTTATTTCACTGAGATTAGGCTCATATTTTTTCTTACTTCTTGTTTCAGCATTCTCGGGGGATGTGGGACGTGTCTGTTTATTCACGGATTTTGCGTTATTGAATTGCGAACTTGTGTATACCGCTTGGTTTGGTTCGGAAAGAACATGCCACGGTATAGGGTTCGTACGGTTATGAAAGGGGATTTCTGTTTGTTTGTCGGTAGGGACATTTATATGATTCAATTTATATTGTTTTGAAATCAAAATAAAGATTGATTTAAATATTACCGGAGTTATACGCACTTTTAGATCGGACATATTTAAAACAGAAGTCGTACGACTGTCTTGTACGGGAAATACAGAAGTCAACTCAGAAACCAGGGGAGGAATTGAGAGCCTGGGGACGAAGGCTACAGTCTCTGGGGAACGCTGCTGAGCCAGAAGCCAACAGGCAGTTTCCAGGAAATGTTGCAGCATACAAGGCTCAAGTAGAACGAGCTATGATTTCTGTGTTTAAGGCAGGTCTGATAAATAGGGAATTAGCTAATTATACTCTTAATTTCACGCAGAGGAGTATGGCAGAGCTAGTGGAAGCGGTTTCTTCCGCTGAAGCAGCAATACAACAACGAACGACAACAAGTGGAATCTGCTGGACTGATGCGCCTGCAGAAGTAGGACCAGCACAGCAGCGGAACCCAAATGGAGTCGACAGATTGATGGGTCAAGTTCCGCAACAAAGAGACCAAGGATTATTAGTCGACAGATTCCAGCCGAGGAAACCCATTGGCTCATTCTGCCGTAAGCAAGGTCATACAAGGGATGAGTGCATTACACGCAAAAACACGCCCTACTGTATGGAATGCCAAACATATGGTCATGAGGCAAGTAGACAGTGCCAGGTAGACACTAAATGGGATCAAAGTAGAAGGCAGCCAGGTACAAGGCGCCCGGATGCACCCTTGAGGGACGGCAGGTGTAGTAGTCCTCGAGTCAACTCAACGGAAGGGATTAACAAAGGAAGAAATCATTTCAACACTGGGAATGGTCAGCAGCGACCAAATTGGAACTCTAGAGGTGAACAAAGGATAGGCAACACCCAACAGGGGTTGAAATGCTTCTCATGTGGACGGATGGGACATCGTGCTGCGGAACGCAGGGATATACAGTTCCAACAAAGGAACCAGGGAAACTTCCAGCGGCCCAGTCGAGGCCAGTAGACTGGAAAGCCAAAAGAAAGGAAGTAATAGTTAGGCCGAAAGTACGTGTGACTGGTAATGTAGGAATTACAGTCCAGAAAAAGGAGTAGCAAGAGGCTCTCCAATACCACGTACCGAGCAATGTAAGAACAATGGTTCAAGATACGGAAGAGCAAGAGTCTCTCCGGGAAAAAATGTTTGATTGCGTGTTGATTTGGGTAACTGTGATGATTCTAGTACTTAGATTAAGTTTTAATAAGGCTAGAGAGTATAGGCCAATCGCCGCGTACGTGGTACGAGAATGTATAGTTAGATATTCACGGTAATTTCGAGGGAGTATAGGATTGTAAGGGATAACTGTGGTGCATGGAGAAAACAATTTGAAGAGTTAGGAAGTAGATACGCGTCCATTTTGGAATCAAAAGGACGTTGTTTCGTTGTGAGCAGGATAGGTGATGCTTTTATCGAGATACCCTGCAAGGAGGCAGCTAGTGGAAAGCTAGTGCTTTTGGTAGACTCAGGTGCGGACACCAGCCTCGTAAAATCTAGTGTTTTACGGAAAGGGCTGGATATTAATCAAATGGATGTAAGAACGCTTAATGGAACGTTTGGAGGTTGCATCAGGACACTGGGATCGCTCAGAATAGGGCACAGTGGAGTTAAGGGAATGAGTTTTAGATTACACGCAGTGGAATTGGATAGGGAAGGTATCCCGGCCGATGGGATAACAGGCCGCGACGCAAATCAGTTATCGTTTTATGATGATAATAAGAATAGAATAATTACACTTCCATTAAAGTCATGGCATTAAGGAACCGTGAATAGGGTTAAGAATTGTATGGAGGTAGTGAATGCAAGGTCAACCAGAGTAGTTACTATGCGTGTAAACACGAAACTTAGGACTCTTGTTTTGCACAAGCAGCAGCTAGCAGACGGCGTATATATGGGAGAGACCATAACGCACGTTGACAAGGGTAAGGTGTACACTTGCGTACTCAATGCCTCAGAAAAGGACTACCTGATGGATGAGGATTTTAGGCCTAAGTTCACTAGCTACGATAATTTTAAAGAACCGAATTATAGATCGGTTAATCAGATTAAGCAGGTAGATACGAGTATAAGAAAATAGATGGAGAGGGTGCTAGAATCACTGAAGTTAGACCCAAGCGTAAATTCAGAAGAAAAGGCATCAATAGAAGCCATTTGTACGTCATTCCATGACATATTTTTGCTGGAAGGAGACCAGTTGACGTATACACCAGAGGTAGAGCATGAAATACCTACTGGAGTGGATCAACCACCAATAAACCAGAAGCAATACAGATTGCCACAAGATCACAAAGTTGAGGTAAATAGGCAAGTCGAAGGAATGTTAAAGGATAACATAATTTCACCGAGTATCTCGCCTTGGAACTCACCAATAATTTTGGTACCAAAGAAGGGAGGTGCTCAGGGTCAAAAGAAGTGGAGAATGGTCGTCGATTTTACGAAATTGAACGACGCCACTATCAAGCAAGTGTTCCCGATACCAAGGATAGAAGAGATTCTGGATCAATTGGGACACAGTAGATATTTTTCTACACTTGATTTAGCAAGTGGCTACCACCAGGTTCTGGTGGATACCCAAGATAAGCAGAAAACCACGTTCAGCACCGGTTTAGGGCATTATGAGTTTAATAGAATGCCGTTTGGATTAACAGGAGCACCGGCTTCCTTCCAACGGCTAATGGACCATGTGCTAACAGGCTTGCAAGGGTTAGATTGTTTTGTGTATCTGGATGATATTGTAATTTATGGGAAGAACTTGCAGCAGCATTCGCAACGCTTGTGCAAGGTGCTCCAGAAATTACGAAAACACAATTTGAAATTGAACACGGAGAAGTGTCAATTTTTGCGAAGAGAAGTGGTTTATTTAGGCCATCGTTGCTCAGAGGCAGGAGCACTGCCTGACCCGCAGAAGGTGGAATGCGTTAAAAATTTAGCGATTCCGAGAAATAGAAAGGAAGTGCAAGCATTCCTAGGACTAGTGAACTATTATAGAAAGTTCGTGGAAGGACTAGCCGGAATTGCGTTGCCAGTAAATAAGTTGCTACGAAAAGAAGCAAAGTTCGAATGGACAGAGAGATGTCAGCAAGCATTCGAGAGGCTAAAGGAAATAATTAGCTCACCACCGATTTTTGCGTACCCCGACTTTGAGCACACTTTTTTGTTGACCACTGATGCTAGCAATGAAGCATTAGGGGCAGTATTGTCACAAGGGGAAGTCGGTAATGACCGACCAATAGCATTCTCAAGCAGGGTGCTCAGCGATACGGAGAAGAGATACTCCACAATAGAAAAGGAATTTCTAGCAATAGTATGGGCTACAAAGAATTTTAGAGCATATCTATTAGGTCGCCCATTTAAGATATACACAGATCACCAGCCGTTGAGACGCATAGCCAATTTGAAAGACCAAACGTCTAGGCTAGTGTTGTGAGTTAGAATCAAGCTACCTACGCGTAGTTGACTCACAGCACCGGCTCCTATTAAATTCATTAAGAACGCACATATTTTTAGGGTGAAAATATTGTAAATGAATAGTATTTATGCATTAATTATGATGTAAACTTTTAGGGTGTCACAGTTCCGCAGTCAAGCTGACGAGGGGCATTTAGAATGCGCCGACGACACTTTTAGTTTCAGTAGGTCAGTTGGCTTGAGCAACCGACACCAAATAATAATTGCGTAACTGGAACACCAGAAAAGTCAAGACGTAGACGGTAATGTTCATTTGTTAATAGTATATAAGAACTAGTATTTTAAGAATAAAGTCTCTTGTTGTTTTAAACCCAAAATAGCGCAGTGCTCATTTAACAAAGTGGTGTAGGTTTACAGGTTCCCGCGACAGGACATTCCAGAGGGCGTTCTCGCCGACAAGCAGATAAGGACCCCAACATTTTGGCGCAGCCGGTCTAAAGGACCTATTGGCGTAATCCCAGGGCAAGGATCCCTTAAGCAGAGAGGCATCCTGCAACGAATTCGAAGGACCTCACCTAAGTACACTGTGGAAAAAAAATGTCATCGGAAAAAATTTTGGTGAGTAGAGTGTATATTAGCGTAAACTAAGTAGATACTTCTGCGACCCTGAAGGCGCCGTAGCGCTGGTCAAAGAAGTTGCAGCCTACAGGCGCGTTTACGCTGTTGCACGCAGCTTGGAATGGCAACCATAAACCATCAGTATGATCGGACGATCTATGTATGTTCATCCTAGCTGAGAGGATTTTTTTTGTGGAGGATTTGAGTTTGTTTGTCGTGAGGGACATTTATATGGTTTATTAAGCCATGCCATCTATTTTGGAGACATTTAAATTGTTTTTATATTGTTTAAATTCAGATTGTGTAAATTTATGTTACAAAACATGTAACATTTGAATTAAATATTTGGCTTTTTGAGCTTAGGGTATTAGGTAAAGATATTTCAAGAAGTGTTTACAACACGTGTTGTGCATCGAGTTTAAGTAGTTCCCAAACTACAATTTGCGTAGCGACGTTAAAGTAATTTTTCGTACGAAGAAAACAAAGCATGCTGATATGCTTGCATGCTTTGTTGTGCGGAAATGAAAATGCGTATGATTCTACGGTAAAATTTCTTTCTTTGGGTATGAATATTTTTGGAAACAATTTTGTGAAACCAAAAACTTCCTCGGAATTAGGAGAAATATTTAAAGAAAAATCCATAAATACCAACAGTGGTTACGTATTAAATTAAGTGTATTTTTTTTATTATTATTAATATAAGTATAATTTTTATGCTAGTGAAAGTATAATTTTTGTACTAGAATATAGTTTATTTCCGCGGCATTACACTAGGGAAAAATGGAAACGAAATCGTGTTGAGTGAGAATTTAAGCACTCACAATTGTTTTATTTTTCTCTTTGCTTTTAAAGAAAACAAAAGTTGGGAATGAACATGGAAGCACTGAGCGACAACTAAAGGATATAACGTCGTTACTGAAGGACGGAAAGCGGTTTGGGATTAGAAAAAGAGGAGGAGAGCAAAAGCGGGAACGGAAGCGACTGGCGTGTTTGAGGAAAATACTGGAGGAACAGCAAACCGTGGAGGTCCCTATGCCGTGGGAGCAAGCTAATAGATTGTGGCAAGAGGTATGCCGATTGGAGGAACAACAATACAGGAGACGTGGAATGCTATATGAATAATATCATTGTTATTCATAATTTGTTAGTTTAATTACCTTAACTTGTTTTTAGAAAAAAAAGAATTGTTTATTAATAAAATTTATAAATATAAAGAGAAAGAAAACGAGTTTGTACCATTTATTACGGCGTTATAGATAAGAATTTGTTCGGTCTATGGAAACGCCAAGAGAAGCGATAAGATTGCTGGAAGCTCATAAGCTACAGAGCGAGGCAATTCAGAAGAGAATCAGAAATTGTAGGAAGGATAGTAAAGCAAGGAAAAACAGCGCGTACTACCGCAAGCGCATAACGGAGTTAGAAGCCTTGTTGAATGTATTCAATAGCAACAACGAGGAGTTGTTAAAGTTTAAGGACTGTTGTGGGGGCAAGGAGTACTTTAACAAGGATAACCCGTTACACGTCAACGGGTTGACACGGGACTGGTTGACCAAATTCAGACTGGATCTAGAAGAACTGCAAGCACAGGAAGATAGTCCTAGTTCGCAGGAAGACAAGGCTCGAGACAAGCTTAGGTCTTTACAAACTGAGGTAAAAGTGTTCGCAGAAAAATTGTTTGAACAATTGGAAGCGGCAACCAGCAAGAGTGAAGCCCAGGTACTCTGGAGATTAGCGAGAGACGGTGGAAACCTGTCAACTCTGGAAGTAGCAGACCAAGCGTTAGCTACTATTCAGAGTCGGACGGAAGAGAAATTTTTCCAAGTCTTCAAGGATACGGAATTTCTCGAAAATAAAACTAGAGTACTTTCTAGGCAACTCCGGGAAACTGAGGAAGCCGCAGCGCATCTGGAGAAAGAAAATTTGGAGCTCAAGAGAATCGGGGCAACTACTAAGCCAGCAAGAGTGAGATCGGCTTCAACCTCTCAAATACAAACGCAGACAGTACTAGCTTTGCCACCAGAAGTCCGCTGGCCGGAGTATTTAACTCCGGAAGGGATAGGCCGTGTGGTAAGGCCTAGATTGGTGTTGAGTGAAGAGAGTGAAGCGGAGTTTTCGGTTGACGCATCCATTTTCTCCAGGAATTTCCATATATAAGAAAAATAAGGGATATCCACCAAAGGAGCCAGAAGCAGTAACGGTACAGGGAAGTCTCGATACAGTAGACAATATTTCGCCTGCACGAGCAAACGGTCGAAGACTAATAAGTTTGAGTCCATCACTGGTTAAGTACCTCTCGGATTCGGGAGAAGAGAATCTGGAAACCCCCACAGAGGTTAACGCTAATTTTTCATCAGAACTTAAGCAAGCACGTAGGAGTAAAATGGGCATTTTGGAAGTAGCTCATGCGGTGGAGAAGCTGGTGCCCATGTTCTCAGGAGTTGAGTTGTATGATTTGAGGACTGAGATACGGCGCTTCAAAGAAGGTTGTGAGTTAGCGCAACAGAGTCTTCCGGAGGCAGAAGGGGAACACTTGATAAGGTGTATTAGACAAAGGACCACAGGTGATGCGTTTGATTTACTAGCGCTTAGCTCAGTAAGCACCCTGCCGGAGTTAGACGCACTTTTAGATCGGACATATTTGAAACAAAAGTCGTACGACTGTCTTGTACGGGAAATACAGGAATCAACTCAGAAACCAGGGGAGGAATTGAGAGCCTGGGGACGAACGATCCAGTCTCTGGGGAACGCTGCTGAGACAGAAGCTAACAGG
The DNA here is from genome assembly GCA_920105625.2 of Clusia tigrina. NCBI lineage: Eukaryota > Metazoa > Arthropoda > Insecta > Diptera > Clusiidae > Clusia > Clusia tigrina. The sequence goes on along the minus strand of OV050030.1, from coordinate 138,052,736 downwards.
CAGTTTCCAGGAAATGTTGCAGCATACAAGGCTCAAGTAGAACGAGCCATGATTTCTGTGTTTAAGGCAGGTCTGATAAATAGGGACTTGGCTAATTATACTCTTAGTCTCACGCAGAGGAGTATGGCAGAATTAGTCGAAGCGGTCTCTTCTGCCGAAGAAGCAATCCAACAGCGAGCGACAACAGGTAGAATCTGTTGGAATAATGCTCCAGCAGAGGTAGGACCGATACACCAGCAGAACCCAAGGGGAGTCGGCAGAATGGTGGATCAAGTTCCGCAACAAAGAGACCAAGGATTCCTAGTCGAGAGGTTCCAGCCGAGGAAACCCATTTGTTCATTCTGCCAAAAGCCAGGTCATACAAGGGATGAATGCATTACACGCAAGAATACGCCCTACTGTATGGAGTGCCAAACTTATGGTCATGAGGCAAGTAGACAGTGCCAGGTAGACACTAAATGGGATCAAAGTAGAAGGCAGCCAGGTACAAGGCGCCCGGATGCACCCTTGAGGGACGGCAGGTGTAGTAGTCCTCGAGTCAACTCAACGGAAGGGATTAACCAAGGAAGAAATCCTTTCAACACTGGGAATGGTCAGCAGCGACCAAATTGAAACTCTAGAGGTGAACAAAGGATAGGCAACACCCAACAGGGGTTGAAATGCTTCTCATGTGGACGGATGGGACGTCGTGCTGCGGAACGCAGGGATATACAGTTCCAACAAAGGAACCAGGGAAACTTCCAGCGGCCCAGTCGAGGCCAGTAGACTGGAAAGCCAAAAGAAAGGAAGTAATAGTTAGGCCGAAAGTACGTGTGACTGGTAATGTAGGAATTACAGTCCAGAAAAAGGAGTAGCAAGAGGCTCTCCAATACCACGTACCGAGCAATGTAAGAACAATGGTTCAAGATACGGAAGAGCAAGAGTCTCTCCGGGAAAAAATGTTTGATTGCGTGTTGATTTGGGTAACTGTAGATGAGAGAGAGTATAGGCCAATCGCCGCGTACGTGGTACGAGAATGTATAGTTAGATATTCACGGTAATTTCGAGGGAGTATAGGATTGTAAGGGATAACTGTGGTGCATGGAGAAAACAATTTGAAGAGTTAGGAAGTAGATACGCGTCCATTTTGGAATCAAAAGGACGTTGTTCCGTTGTGAGCAGGATAGGTGATGCTTTTATCGAGATACCCTGCAAGGAGGCAGCTAGTGGAAAGCTAGTGCTTTTGGTAGACTCAGGTGCGGATACCTGTGTTTACGGAAAGGGCTGGATATTAATCAAATGGATGTAAGAACGCTTAATGGAACGTTTGGAGGTTGCATCAGGACACTGGGATCGCTCAGAATAGGGCACAGTGGAGTTAAGGGAATGAGTTTTAGATTACACGCAGTGGAATTGGATAGGGAAGGTATCCCGGCCGATGGGATAACAGGCCGCGACGCAAATCAGTTATCGTTTTATGATGATAATAAGAATAGAATAATTACACTTCCATTAAAGTCATGGCATTAAGGAACCGTGAATAGGGTTAAGAATTGTATGGAGGTACTGAATGCAAGGACTCTTGTTTTGCACAAGCAGCACCTAGCAGACGGCGTATATATGGGAGAGACCATAACGCACGTTGACAAGGGTAAGGTGTACGCTTGCGTACTCAACGCCTCAGAAAAGGACTACCTGATGGATGAGGATTTTAGGCCTAAGTTCACTAGTTACGATAATTTTAAGGAACCGAGTTATGGATCGGTTAATCAGATTAAGCAGGTAGATATAAGAAAAAGAATGGAGAGAGTGCTAGAATCACTGAAGCTAGACCCAAGCGTAAATTCAGAAGAGAAGGCATCAATAGAAGCCATTTGTACGTCACTCCATGGCATATTTTTGCTGGAAGGAGACCAGCTGACGTATACAGCAGGGGTAGAGCATGAAATACCTACTAGAGTGGATCAACCGCCAATAAACCAGATGCAATGCAGATTGCCACAAGCTCTCAAAGATGAGGTAAATAGGCAAGTGGAAGGAATGTCAAAAGATAACATAATTTCACCGAGTATCTCGCCTTGGAACTCACCAATAATTTTGGTACTAAAGAAAAGAGGTGCTCAGGGTCAGAAGAAGTGGAGAATGGTCGTCGATTTTAGGAAATTTAACGACGCCATTATCAAGCAGGTGTTCCCGATACCAAAGATAGAAGAGATTCTGGATCAATTGGGGCATAGTAGATATTTTTCTTCGCTTGATTTAGTGAGTGGCTACCACCAACTTCTGGTGGATACCCAAGATAAGCAGAAAACCGCGTTCAGCAACGGTTTAGGGCATTATGAGTTTACCAGAATGCCGTTTGGATTAACAGGAGCACCGGCTACCTTCCAACGGTTGATGAATCATGTGCTAACAGGCTTGCAAGTGTTAGATTGTTTTGTGTATCTGGATGATATTGTAATTTATGGGAAGAACTTGCAGCAGCATTCGCAACGCTTGTGCAAGGTGCTCCAGAAATTACGAAAACACAACTTGAAATTGAACACGGAGAAATGTCAATTTTTACGAAGAGAGGTGGTTTATTTAGGCCATCGTTGCTCAGAGGTAGGAGCACTGCCTGACCCGCAGAAGGTGGAATGCGTTAAAAATTTAGCGATTCCTAGAAATAGAAAGGAAATGCAAGCATCCCAAGGACTAGTGAACTATTACAGAAAGTTCGTAGAAGGAGTAGCCGGAATTGCGTTGCCGATTAATAAGTTGCTACGAAAAGAAGCAAAGTTCGAATGGACAGAGCGACGTCAGCAAGCATTCGAGAGGCTAAAGGAAATAATTAGCTTGCCACCGATTTTGGCGTACCCCGACTTTAAGCAAACTTTTTTGTTGACCACTGATGCTAGCAATGAAGCATTAGGGGCAGTATTGTCACAAGGGGAATGGCCGACCAATAGCATTCTCAAGCAGGGTGCTCAGCGATACGGAGAAGAGATACTCCACAATAGAAAAGGAATTTCTAGCAATAGTATGGGCTACAAAGAATTTTAGAGCATATCTATTAGGTCGCCCATTTAAGATATACACAGATCACCAGCCGTTGAGACGCATAGCCAATTTGAAAGACCAAACGTCTAGGCTAGCCAGGTTCAGACACAAGTTGTCTGAGTATGATTTTGAAATCATATACAAACCTGGGAATAAAAATCTGAATGCGGACGCGCACAGCAGAGCACCGCAGGCACAAAAGTATCAGTAGTACAAACGAGGGCCAAAGCACGGTCAGATAAGGAGAAGGCCGAGAGAATTCAAGGGGATAAAGTTTATGCTACAAGAGATGTTAGCAATGCGGGTTTCGATGCCAATGAACGAAGAGCCAGTGGAATGGCTGGAGGATAAAAAAAGATATCCAGTGTTAAAGGGTTTTCATGATTCACCCCTAGGTGGACACCAGGGATTCTGGAAAGCCCATGACAGAATTAGGCGACTATACGGATGGAAAGGTATGCTCAAAGACGTTAAAAAATATGTAAAGGGTTGCCCAAAATGCCAGGCCAATAAGAGTTCAAGGCTAACAAAGATGCCAATGGTGTTAACTGACACACCATAACAGCCATTTGATAAAGTTCATATGGATATTGTAGGTATTTTACCTGAGACAGTTTCAGGAAATAAGTACATATTGACGTTCCAAGACGATTTCTCAAAGTATATGGCGTGCGTGGCTACACCCGATGCTTGAGGCAAGTAAGGTGGCCAAGGCATTCTTTGATGAAATTATAGCACGGTACAACATACCTAAGGTTTTGATAACCGACAATGGTTCGAATTTTGTATCAAAATTATTCTCGGAAACATGTAAAATACTGGGATTCAAGAAATTGCATATAACACCATATCATCCACAGGCGAATGGCTCATTAGAACGTAGTCATCGATCTCTGGCCGAGTACTTGCGCAGTTTTGCCAAGCAAGACGGCTCGAATTGGGATCAATGGTTGACCACTGCAATGCATGTACACAACAATTCTGTGCATATATCTCCGTTTAGGACGCTCTACGGGTTTGATTTCAACATGCCAGCGAATTTGAAGCGCAAGTGTGCGCCAGTGTACAATGCTGATGACCCCAATAAAGTGCAAAAATATCAGTTACAGCGGGCGCACGAATTGGTTAGAGAAAACCAGGAATGTGCTAAACGAGTGGCCAGGGAAGCCTATAACAAGGTACTAAACCCAGTAGTTTTTCATGTGGGTGATCAGGTACTCATGAGGAATCAAGCCAGGAGAAATAAATTCTCACCTGTTTGGATAGGTCCGTATGTAGTAGCAGAGATCCGAAGCCCAGTTACAACAGTCGTAACAATTAAGGGTAAGAATAAAATGCTACATAATAATTTGTTGAAATTATTCTATACGAGGCCACACAATTAGAGACATTTGTTAACAGTGTTTTAAAAGTGTAAACACAAGAATAACAACGTAAACAAACTGAGATCGCGTAGGTATATCAAATAGCACGGTTCTGACGTTCAAAGTCAAGGCCAACAGAAATGTGCCAATTAAACTCGGGCGAGTATAATTGACGTAAGAAAAATATGCTTATTAGGCACTATCGCCGATTAGGAATTGGGAATTTGCAGATACTGCAGCAGGCTATATATAAATATACATAGTGTAGTGCACATACCCTAATTCACATTGTTGGCACTATATCATAGCAGCCCCAAGTGCAGTAGTTAGAATGCACTAAGCGGAATGCCTCTGCCGCGCCACACGCAGCTATAGCTACTGCATAGCCAGAACAGGCACGTGTAATGCGATGCCATGCACATGCCTGCGAACGGTCTGCGGCAGCGTGCATTCTGCTTTCGATTTATTCGTGGGAACCGAAATGTTTGGAGACATGAGTGTCAATACATTTCGGACCGATAAATAAAATTAATAATTTTATTCATACCTAAGCATAAAATATGATTAGTAAATAAAAATGTTTTATATAATAATTGTGTTAGTAAATAAATCAGAACGGGTATAAAAGACCGCGCTTTAATAAAGAAATCAAGATTACTTGTTCAGAATCAAAACTGACTGGTCTCTTCACTTTTTTGGTCTCAACAGCCTTTGTGGCTTACTGACCAAGTTGCCTTTGCGGCGATGGAATTGTTAATTGCCTTTGAGGCAAGGAAAAGGCCTTGTGACCGTTTTTAATAGCGTGCGCGCTTCATACGCAACCCGTACGGATAACAGTTCCATTCCATAGAGTATTGATTAGGAAATTAGCTTATGGAAAAATGAAGAAAGGTATAGGTTGAGATATAAAGAAAAATGTGTATAGGTTAATTGGGAAAATAACGTTAGCAATTAAATCTAAGTAATTTAAAGCGCCTCGAATGTATGTACGAGTATGAAACCATATACTAGCTAATTACAGTGTGGAGAATACAATCGTTAATGGCTATATACATACCAGGTTATAATTAAATTTAAAGCCAATAAAATGAGTAAATGCGATGAAAAATATAGTCATGCAGTGTACAAAGTTTTGACATAAACGGGTTTATCTTCTATAATCTTGTTTTTGTCGGAGGGGCAAATGAATTTGCTCAAAATTGAAATGAGTGATAACTCACGTGTTAAAGAAGAGCACGAAAAAATTAAACGAAGTAAAACTGATGCCCTATATGCCAATGATAACAGATAGTCCGGTCCTCGTTTCCTCCTAGATGCAGTAACAGATCCGATGATGTAAGGGGAAAGGACGAGTTGAATGATATAGCATTCAACTGTAGAATAATCGTTTTATGAAAGTATATTAATTAAAGTTACAGAAATTAATTATTTAAAAACTAAATTAATACCGACTGTTTCTATACCGATTAGTTGGTTTACTAATCGGTTGCCGATTCCTTGGGTGCAATACCGAAGGATCGTGATGATGACTTCAAGTGCAATACTGAAGTCTGATATCTCTTTGGGTACAGTACCGAAAGAGTGTTGTGGGTAATCAAGTATTAATTTTGAATTAACCTTGTGGTTGAAAGTGGCGACAAAGAAAACACTGTTGAATGGTTGACTTCAAAAGTATATCTCAATGTTTATTTATAAATTGATTGAATTTATATTATAATTTTGATTATGCTACAGAAATAAATATATTTGTGGTGTCTGCAATTATGTGCAAGGCACTAGCGTTTGTGCGTGCGTAGGGCAAATTAATACTTTAGCCCGCACGTGTACGGAAATGCTGATGAGGCTTCACACGCTGTATATCCGTTCATCGAGTGTACTGCTTATTCTGCGTTCACGAGCGGGCATTGGTGATGGGAATTGCTGATTGGAGTTTTGCGTTGGAGCAGGTACAAACATCCTCCCGCCTGTTGAGCATATTCTCAACTTCGAATTAAATGCTGTTTGCGCGAACCCGTACTCGAAAATCTGGAGCTCGTCGCCTCTTTTGCTTTGAATATCGCTGGTAAGAGATCCAGAAAAGACAGATCAATGTGATGAGCAAACTGATATATCCGATGCTGAACTGATGGACTTCTCGGCTCTTAAGCGGTAGATCAATTTACTCATTGTTTTGCAATTGTTGCACATGTTCATGTAGTACTTCAATATCGTCCGTCAGGTTGAACTGTTGTTCTAATGAGTGTGTTGCAGCCGTCATATAATCTGCGATCAACTCAGTTAGATTCACTTTCGATATGATCGTGCTGGTGACCTTTGAAACATATGTCCGATGTGCCATTATGGTTGTATACTCATCTCTTATGTGCATCCTTGTCTCAAGGTTAAGGTTCCTATTCCCTCCAGTAATTCTGTAAGGATGTCTGAACCGCAGATGACGCTGGTTGTACGAGCTGGCTGTGCGATGTAGATCCATGAGTTTTCTTTAAGTAATGGAATCCATTGAGGTGAGTCGTGTGTGCGATGAACCTTGCAGCTTTTTGGGTTTGGAGTTTGACATAATATTTCCATCTCAAATAGTCGATTGGTTGATGTAATGCGATGTGTTGGATGTAATTGCTTGCATACATGCATATTAAAATTGAATGCAGTGCATGTTGACACTTCTCCTGCTGATAACGAATAATATTTGTCTCGATGTAGATTAGTGACTATATACTCGATTTTCCCTCCCAACATGAAAATTCCAGTGCCTCCCAAAATGGGTAGTCGAGTCACATGTACCAATTCGAATGGTTCTTGATTAGTCAATGGTAACTTAAGACGCACAATCATCTCAGTTGGCGTGATGCGTGCTTCCACAGAGATTAGTTTAAGGATCTCAATGGTATTCTTGCTGGGAACTTGTAACGTTGGTGGGAGATGGTCTTTGATTGCTCTCAGTTATTGTTGCAGCTGAGACGGATACAGCAGAAGAGGATTGAGCTGTCCATGATGTGTGTCCGTCAGTACATCTAAAAAGAGCTCTTGATTTCGTTGGTAGTCCTGCATAGCCATAAGTACTCGGACCGGACATCGCATTAAACATTTCGGCTATTGCATGTTGGGATTCTGACTTTGTGAAGTTGTCCTGCTGGCTATATAAATATTTTATTTGCTTGTGTAGTTGTTGAATTTGATCGTCAGATTTCTTTGAAATATTGCTAGTGGAGTCAATTACCGATGTTTGGTTTCGAATTAGGTGCAGAAGATGTTCTTCGTTGCGGGATATGCCGTTTATCGTTGCAGACATTTCTTTAGCATAGTTGGAGTCCAAAATTCCAAACAATGCATTAGACAAGCTTCCAACAATTGCTAATGGAGCGTCTCGCCGTTGACGATGGATTTGTTCGTCGTATTGTAAGTACTCATCATCTTGTTGGATTAGCTGCCATTTAGTACGGAACTGGTCCACAGTTTTCTCACAATTCATTGTACCGCTTTGGATACGTGAACACGCTCGCTGCATTGCTGTTATTCCTTGCATTATGTTGCTGCGCTCAAGCCATTATTGGGACATATTGTAATACACAACTATATTCCAATCTGTTGTTGTTAAGTAAGTCAGACCCATTTTTTCGAAACAGAGTCCTGTTTGACTTCCGAAAGGTACCTTAGTAATGGGGTCATCACCTGCTACTAGAGCAATTAGAAAGCATATGCATAGCAACAATACTGACGAGGGTGACACAGATCGTCTTCGCTTAGATGGTGTATGACTTATGCCGTCTTTGAGATTTGTGGCTTCTTCTACTGGAGCTGAATGCTTATCAGGTTGTTCTACTGGATTACTTTCGGTAGACATGGGTAATGGCGCGAGTAAATGAACGCCTCTTCTGGTGAGGCCTGTTGAAGTTCGAATTTCCGCTACTCGCACTAGGCCGTCAGCACCAGGTAATGTTTGAGTTACTCGACCAAGCCGCCATTTAATAACTGGCAAGTTATCCTCCTTCATTAATACCATTGTACCAGGCTGTAAATTATGACGCATGGTCTTCCATTTGTAGCGATGCTGGAGTTGGTTTAGATACTCCTTACTCCACCGACTCCAAAATTCCTGTTTCAACCTTGTGACTAAGTCCCACTGCTTCAGTAAATTTATGTTCAGATTCTCAGAGGGCTGGTCGACAACACTTGTCAATGGTGCACCTGTTAAGAAATGACCTGGAGTTAATGCTGCGTAATCGTGTGGATCATCTGACATAGGAGTCAGCGGCCGCGAGTTAAGAATGGCTTCTATTTCAACCATAACTGTCTCTAACTCTTCGTATGTTAATCGGGCATTGGACAAACTTTTGTGAAATAGATTCTTTGCCGATTTAACCGCTGCTTCCCATAAGCCGCCAAAATGTGGCGATCTAGCAGGTGCGAAATGAAACTCGATTCCCTTGTGTGCGCAGAATTTCATCAGCTGTGATTTGGCATCTACGTTGTGGATGATGTCCGCAATCTGTCTCAATTGATTTCGTGCTCCTACGAAATTAGTCGCGTTGTCACAATGAAGATGCCGACAGTTCCCTCTTCGGCTCACAAACCTCTTCAAGGCTCCGATAAAGGCGTTGGTCGTAAGATTGCTTACCACTTCAATGTGTACGGCCTTAGTTGCAAAGCAACAAAATATCGCCACATAACACTTTTGTGGAGTCTTTCCCCTTTGATTGTAATGAAATTTAAATGGTCCACAAAAATCGACTCCAGCGTGAGTGAAACGTTTATTTGGTTGAACCCGCGATGCAGGTAACTGTCCCATGAGTTGCTGCAATGGCTTCGGCATAGCTTTAGTGCAAGATACACAGTTTTTCACGATTGATCTGGCTATTGTTTTCGCATTAACCGGCCAATAAGCTTCCCGTGTCTCTGCTACTAGACCTGCTGGGCCAACATGCTTGTTATCAATGTGGATGTCTGTCATCAATATTTTAGTGATATCACTCCGATATGGAAATAGGGCTTGATATTTTGCTTCATGTGGTAGGGCTGAATTTGCTAATCGTCCTCTTACCCGCATAATGTCGTCTTTATCCAGAAATAGTGTAAGATCACCCATCCCCCTTCCAACTGGTTTGTTGTGCTTGAGAAGTTATTCAGGATTGAATGCTTGTCTCTGCAGGTCCTTGATTATAGTCTGAGTAGCACCTTTAATTTCTTCTGCGTCGAGGTCGATGGATGCTTGAACTGGCATATTACGACAATTTTTAATGAATCGAAGTACATATGCAGTGACTCTTTGAAGATGTGTCCATGAATTTCGATGGTCAATCATTGAACTAAACGACGGAATCTGTGACGTAGTAAGACATACCTGTCTCTTCTCTAATTCTGTGGTTGAATTGGCTGATGCCGCTGGCCACGATGACGGTGGTCCGTATAGAAACAGTGGTCCATAAAACCACATGCCTTGTTGTTTGAATTGTCCCGGGTTGATGCCTCGTGAGATCATGTCTGCCGGGTTTTTGTCTGTAGGTACGTGACGCCATTGTTGCTTCACCGTTACTTCTTGTATAGCTGACACTCGATTTGCCACAAAGGTGTGATAGGAAGACGAACTGGCAGAGATCCAGGCTAGCGTCACTTCAGAGTCAGACCACAGAAAGCATTCGACTGTCCATTTTAAAATATGTTTTACCCTGTCCAATAACTGGGCTGCTAACCGTGCAGCGCAGAGCTCCAGCCGAGGGAGCGTTTGTTGTTTTGATGGTGTAGTCTTTGATCTAGAACACAACAGCTGAACGCTCACAGATCCATCTGTGTTTATCGACCTTGCATAAATAACAGCGCCATAGGCCTGCTCGGATGCATCGGCAAAAGCGTGTAATTCTCTCTGATGCACATTGTCCTTTGTGGTTGGAAATACGTAGCGTGGAATTTGCAAGTTCTCAAGTTCCTGGATGTTTTCTCTAAACTGGCTCCAGAGGGTATGCAAGTCCATAGGGATTGCTTCGTCCCAGCTTCATTTTAGACGCCACAGTGATTTCATGAATATTTTTGCACATAAAACTACTGGTGACAAAAAACCTATTGGGTCGAAAATATGCGCGATGTTCGACAGTACTTGGCGTTTCGTTATTTTGGCTGTTGTGCTCCATTTGGTCCTTTTTAGGAAGTAATCAGTCCCAGGTTGCCACGTTAAACCAAGCGTTGTGATGGTAAAACTATCGTTGTCAAAATTCAATTGGATTGCTCGATCCTCTGCGTTGATGTTCGTTAACAGTGTTTTATTACTCGCACACCATTTCCTCAACTTAAAACCTGCTGACTTGGTGAGGGAGTTCAATTCCTCCTGTACGCGCAAGGCTTCTGCTAACGTGTCGGCTCCACTCATAACATCGTCCACATAAAAATCTCGTTGTAAGCATCTGGAGCCGTGCGGATATTGTGTGCTATGTTCCTTGGCTAATATGCGTAGACATTTTATCGCCAAATATGGTGCCGATGTGACTCCATAAGTCACTGTGTTTAATTGGTAACTTTTCAGAGGTTCGCTTGGCGTGTTCCTCCACAAGATTAGTTGATGCTTGCGGTCAGCTTCGTTCACGATAATTTGTCTGTACATTTTCTCTATATCTGCTGTAAAAACATATCTGCGTACTCGAAATCTCAAAAGAACCGCAAATAAGTCTTCTTGAAGTTTTGGACCTGGTAGTAGCACATTGTTCAATGATACATTTGTTGACGTCTTCATTGATGCGTCGAACACGACACGCAACTTTGTGGTGGTGCTGTCTGGCTTCAGAACGCAGAGGTGAGGTAAGAAGTAGTGGGGTTGGATTATGCTTCCGCTAATTTCTTCCATTTGACATAGCCGCAAGTATTCCTCCATGAAGGCCGTATACTGCATTTTGATGACGGGGTTTCTTTGCAATTTACGTTCGATGGCGTAAAAGCGTTGTAATGCGATAGCTTTCGAGTCTCCAAGAGGGCTTGCGTTATCAACGAAAGGCAAGCGCACAACGAACTGTCCGTTCGCTGCTCGACACACCGTTTGGTTGAAAAATGCTTCGCAAGTTCTTTCTATCGCTGTTAGCGGCTGGCTGTTTGTGTCAAATTCTTGTAGCTGCCAGAAACGGTCGAGCTGTTGGGTTAATGATTCATCTTCATTCGTAACTCCAATACCGCAGAACGTAGTCTCAGCTGTTGATGGAACTGTGATGTGTCCACCAAGCACCCATCCGAACACGGTGCTTTGCAATATGGGGAGTCCGGTTCCCAATTTGATTTGGCCGACTACTAGCAATTCCAGATAATATTCGTTGCCTATAAGAATGTCAATTGGACCTGATTGATTAAACTCCGGATCAGCCAATTGAATATTTTTAGGAATAGGCCAGGCTGTCACGTCGAAACTCTGTGTTGGCAGTGGATGTGTAATTTTTGGCAGTATGACAACTTCAATTCGGGCTGAGTAACTAGTCAATCGTGACTCAAGTTTAATGTTGGCTCGGTGAGTAGCGCGTTGTTGAATTTCCCCAATTCCATCAAAGTACTGCGGATTGTATTGTGTTGGTAATCCGAGCTTCTTTGCCAACCTGTCCGTAATGTAGTTTGTCTGCGAACCGCCGTCCAAAATTGCACGGCATTGAAATTCATTGCCACGGAAGTCATTGACTTTTAAGACGACAGTGCTCAACAGCACATGTTTCACGCCCGCACGATTGACCGGGGACACTAATGAAGTGGTGAGTGGTTTTTCTATGGCACTGGTATAGCTATGTAACTCCACGGTAGGCTCACTTACGAATGTTGTGAGTGTCTGAAATGACCCTTGACTGGACTGACCCGAGTTATTGGATGGGCCCTTAGCTAGCTGTTGATCAAAATGCACTAATGAGTTGTGCTTCTTGTTGCATTTGGTGCATCCTCTCATTGAACAAGTTTTCGATGTATGACCATTTTTCATACAATTCGCACATAACTTGTGTTGTTTAATTATATCAAAATGCTGATGCGGCGTTTTCGCCAAGAATTGTGCGCATGCAAAAAGTTGGTGATTGAGCTTTGGTTGCTGAGAATAGCGTTGAATGATACTTCGCGTTTGTCGATTTATTGTTGATAATTTTGTGTTGTGGTTCTCGGTCTTCACATGATTGAAACGTTTTTCTAAGAATTTCAATAGGCGGTCAATGGGTTGGAACTCCTGAGGCTGATCTAGCGTCAGTTCATACTCGGATCTTAACGTTTTATCTAAGTTCTGCAATAAAAGATACTCCAAAATTGTGTGGAAGCTATCTACGGGAACTCCTTGGCTTTTTAACGCGTAAATGCATTCCTTGGCTGCATCGTGTATAGTTTTAAGCGTTGAACCCACTTCACTGCTATATTTCACTCTTAATATTAAACAGCTTGCTATAGATAGTTTTAACCAATTTGCGTTTATTGTTAAACCTATCGCACAAGATTTGCCAGGCTGCGTCATAGTTTTCCTCGCATGCTGGCAAGTGACCGATGAGTGCTTTAGCTTCTCCGGTTACATTGGCAGCCAATTTTTTTTTTGTGTTGCTTATTGGCTGAGTATGTATCATCTTAACATACAAATCGCGAAATGGTATCCACGTTGAATAGCTACCGTCAAAAACTGGCAAGGTAACTTTAGGCAAATGCACATTTAATGCCTGTGGTATGGTATGGATTGGCGTGGAGTTGCTCGGTGTACTGACTGGAATATGTTGTCGTAACTTAATGAGTACGTTTTGAAGCGCATCTTCGATCTCGTAGAATTTGTCCGCATCATAACCATCAATTTCCGCCAGGTTTGTTCGTTGCCATATCCATTGGTTATTTTGCACCAGATTATCGTGGTAACGTATCAATAGTTTTGTTTTGATATCATAGTACACTGGTGGATGTGACTGATCAGTTTCCGAGTGCACATCCCCAATGACTCGAGAAATTGCACGCACCAACGCCTTTTGCTGCCGTACTAGGGCTAAGAGTCCATCGCCTTCCTGATGGCTGGTTCGCGGTGTGCTGTCCTTGCGGTTAGAGCCTCCTTGATGGACGTGTAAGGGAACTTCAAGTTGCACTGGCGTTTTACGCGTCTCTCCTTCCTCATTGATGATGTGCTGTAATTTGATGAACAGCCAGTCGTAGAGGTTTGCTACGTTGCCTCTATAATCCTGTTTGAAGTACTCATGATTAACTTCGTCTAGCTCGAGTACGAGATGATGTTGGTGTTCGAACGTAGACCATGCCTCCTTCAGAGTCTTCATGCGTTTACTGGCATATTCGATGGTTTTACGGTCTTGTGTGTTCTTTTTAAAGTTGCTCACCAGTTGCTCTATTGCCGAGCCCACTTCATACTGTGCCCTGGTCAACTTGTCCAACAGCTCAATTGTTTCTTGGTGATGCGCCATCTTTCAGAATCTCGCCTTGTGGTAAACAGGAGATCGTGAGCTCTTATCTCGCCGGGGCCTCCAAAATGTTTCTATACCGATTAGTTGGTTTACTAATCGGTTGCCGATTCCTTGGGTGCAATACCGAAGGATCGTGATGATGACTTCAAGTGCAATACTGAAGTCTGATATCTCTTTGGGTACAGTACCGAAAGAGTGTTGTGGGTAATCAAGTATTAATTTTGAATTAACCTTGTGGTTGAAAGTGGCGACAAAGAAAACACTGTTGAATGGTTAACTTCAAAAGTATATCTCAATTTTTATTCATAAATTGATTGAATTTATATTATAATTTTGATTATGCTACAGAAATAAATATATTTGTGGTGTCTGCAATTATGTGCAAGGCACTAGCGTTTGTGCGTGCGTAGGGCAAATTAATACTTTAGCCCGCACGTGTACGGAAATGCTGATGAGGCTTCACACGCTGTATATCCGTTCATCGAGTGTACTGCTTATTCTGCGTTCACGAGCGGGCATTGGTGATGGGAATTGCTGATTGGAGTTTTGCGTTGGAGCAGGTGCAAATACCGACATAAATGTAATAATTCTAAGAAAACAAAAATTATGCGAAATATGAAAATTATACACAAGAGTATATATATTATATATATAGTATATTTATTTAATTATTATATGATTTTGAAATTGGTTAGTTAAATTAACTTATGAAATATAAGATTAAACTAAAATGTTAGCTAGAAAACTAAGAAAATTAGGAGAAGGATTCAGCTCTGATGATGTGAACCGCAGCAGGAAATTCCAGGAACAGCGCATATCTGAAGACGATGCAGGCTAAGCGACCAACGTAGTATTCGGAAAGATGTGTTTTTGAAAAACAGGGATTTCTGGCAGCTATCCAAGGTTTGGGAATCCGGTTGTGACCGCAAGGATGCCAACATATTGGATTGGGGATGAATGGCGACGGATTTATTTTTCTTTGAGGAACGGCATATGGCCGCAGCATTTGAACGCGTTGTGGATGGGTTTATTGACAAGAAACGAAGAAGAAACAAGTTGCCTTGCGGAGTCTTGCTTTGCATTGGACAGTTTTACATTACAATGTCCACCCAGTATATCACAATCTCAACAGAAACGATTTTGGATAAGTTGAAGATGGGTAAAAGCTTAAGGAGGGTGACTGAAACCACCACCAAATATAGTAAGCAGAAGAAATTTGGCACGCGGAAGTTTTTTGCATCATTGAAGTATATGTCCAATCGAGAGTATGAACATATGAAATGTGATTTACATATGAAAATGATTTACTAGAAGAAGACACAGAGACTGGTATCTGATCGGAGTACCCAAATTGCGTCATTAACCGTGTATCTCAGAGAAATACCGATAGTCTACACATCGAGGTCAACGAAGTCAAATTCCAATATGAGAAAGCTCAAGAGAAACACTGCAAAGAGCACGAGACTCTTAATGTGGGGTCGTGGGTTCGAGCCCCACGTTGGGCGCCAAGAGAAACATTTGCACCATAAAACGCATTGCTGCAAAGTAAATAACGGAGGAGTAATGTAATCTCTCATATCTTTCATATGCATTTTACAAATTAAATACTATAAGCAGAGGCAGTACCACCTACATCCGTTGGGGCACGATATCTATATCAAAAGAAGAAGGCCACTACAACCGAAGTTTTAATGGTAAACAAAATCGCCAGCCTCGAATATCATTCGTACCGGTCGTATCGGAAGGGAGGGGTATGCGGAGCTCATCGAGGTACTTCACTCCGACAACGACAGCCGTCAACCGGATCAGCAGGTAGCAGAAGTATAACATAAGATTTTAGATATAAAATATCATAGTATAATATAGGATATTAAGTATAGAGTTAAATTGTATTATCACTAGTTGTTTGAGATTGTTTTCACGCCAGTGAGAAAAGAGTCAATAAAAGACCAAATATAAAAAACGGGAACATAAAAAAAGAGAAAATGAAAACAAAACAAAAAAGAAACTATTAAAAAAAAGAAAAAAGACTATATAAAAAGAAAATAAAAAAAAGAAAAGAACACAAAAGTAAAAAAGAAAAGAACACAATAATAGAACCCAAGTAAGGCGATTTAAAAAAAAAAGGAAAATAAAACTATGCATATCGTATGTACTACAGGTTTAAGAAAGTGCACAGATTGTTTAAAGTGCAGAAAAGAGAAAAAATATTGTAAAGATTCATTAGAAGTTAGTTGCACTAACTTTAAGAATAACACATACTTTAAGGGTCTAAGTATTTTAAATTAATATGATCTGTGTAATGTTTATTATGTAAACTGTTAGGGTGTTACAGTTCCGCAGTCGAGTCGACGAAGGGCATTGTAATCTAGAATGCACCGTCGACACTTTTACAGTAGCTCAGTTGGCTTGACCAACTGACACCAATTAGCAGGTGCGGAACTGGAACACCAGAAAGGTCAGTTCACAGACTGAGATGACTGTTGAGAAATAGTATATAAGAAATAGTATTTTAGGAATAAATCTGTTATTGTCTTTGAATCTAAAAAGTGATGTAGTGATTTTTCCAAAGAGTGATTTAGGGTTTTCAGCCACACGCGCAGAGCAAAAGGACGTCCCCCGTCAACCAAACAGGGACCCCAACACAGCTTTCGTGTAAAAAACACTTACTATTTAACACATCTGTGATAGACGGCTTGAAGCCATGCCGATCTCAAGCTCTCTATAATAAATTAGTTTTGTGAAATTTCTTTGTAATTTTATAAATAAAGTGCTCACTCCTACTACTACTGCCTTATTTCTAGGAAGTGATTCCAATTGCTAGTTCGAGCAATCGTCTTCTCCATATGGCTAGCTCTGAGTTTGTCATGATTTTCCTCTAAAACTCACAACCTTCTTCTTGTATGTGAAATAGATGCCCATCCTCAATGAATAAATCAGCAAACTTGGGTATCTCTTACTTGACTTCGGCCATTTGCTTTTCGATATATATACATCGTTGCTCTGCTGTTGTAGTTGTGGCGCGCATCCAAAATATTCCCCTTAGCTATCTAAATAGCGCGACTGTTACCACATCCTGCTTGTCTCGTGTATACTGGATAATAAACTTAGATTGTTGGATATCTAACATATTCCTGGCAATAGTTGCTGATGGACTATCAATGGAATTTAAGCTTTTTAGTTCAATTTTGATTATTCTAGAGAATACCGCATTTTTCTGACATCCCAAACAATAGCCAAGCATTCACCTTCTGTGGGAATACAATTATTTTCACCCTTATTAAGATGCTGAATCGCATTCACCATTACCCGTTCTCCCATGACCTAAGTCACTCGCGTCGGTTTATAGTGTAATATGTTATATATATATATATATATATATGTTAATATATATGTTAATAGTGTCTTTATTTATTCGAACGTAAGTTGATACAATTCTGAGCACATCCTGGCATTTAAGCATTGAAGTCTTAGTTGTACTACTAATGTGAAGTCTGGTGCAAACCGGTGGCCTCAACATCCGATACCTAGAAGACGCCGGAGCTCTCGAATAATAATTTAAGTAATTCAAATCCATGATGGCGGCCAGTTTTTCGGGGTCCTTGTGGATTTTTCGACCTTTCTAGATATCCTAGGTTAGGTTAGGCTAGGTTGGGAAGGCGTGTGCGGAAACGAAGTATCCGCACTTCCACTCGGAGACATCTATGTCCATTGTGACTGCCTTCAAAAATGCCAGGAGGAGGCATAATCGTCCTTACCCTCGATTTCCACATTGGAGGTTCCATCCTTATTAAAACATTTGGTTTTCCAGATGAAAGTGAGAAGATCCGATAAATCCACCTTCGTTATCTCTGTCAAACTTGTGGAGAAGCGCGACCACAAATATTGAAGTAATTTCAACTGTATTTTTGGGCATTGACATAAAAAGTGATGTATCGACTCTGTCTCTTCTTCATCATGGCAACTCCTACATAGCCCGCTCGACGGTATACGCCAATGTTGAAACATTGGTGCGATAGCACAATGCCCCGTAATGACTTCCGTAAGCACCCTTACTGCAGGTCTGTTGAGCCCTAAGAGAACCTTCGTTCTCTTCATGCCTAACCTAGGCCATAAGGCCCTTGAAACTTCACAGTCGTCACGATTAGTCATAGTCCATAAGTTATTTGTCACTGCAATAGTGAATTCATCTACGTTTCTAAACAATTCGCATATCGGGATTTGTATTGAGGTATCTGCTTCGTTAATGTCCATTTCAGAGCCTCTTCTGGCCATCTCGTCCGCTAATCCATTCCCTTCTATATCGCTATGTCTGGGAACCCAGCAAAGCGAGACCTTGTGGGGTCCAATGTTCAGTAGTGAGGTACGACATTTCATTACCAGCTTCGATTTAACTGTATTGGATTCTATTGCCTTAAGCGCCGCCTGGCTATCCACAAAGATAGTGATATTCGAAGGTCGAACTGTATTACTTTGTATCAGTCCGGCTGCTTTCTCAATTGCATAGACTTCGGTCTTGCCTGCAAGCCTTCCGAGAAGACAATCCATTTTTGATCCGTCAGTGTAGATGGTAAAGTCAGAATTACGTGTCACAGAGCCTGACTCCCATTCTTCCCTGGTTGGATAGAGAATTGGAATTCTAGCTTTAAAGTCCATAGTAGAAGTCATGTAGTCTGTAGCCGTTTCTATATCGGCCGTAGCTACCATTGACCCTTCCTTCTTATTTCGCTCAAAATTGTACAGAGTTCATAGTTTGCAGATTTCCACGTGTTGCACTCCCTCAGTCTGAGAACACACATGGCGGCACAGCCCTGAATGAACACTCCTAGCGGTAAGAGGTGAAATAATATGTTTAAGCCTTCTTGAGCCACGCTGCTTATAGATCCTGAAATTCCCAAGCTAGCACTTACTTACTGTAGTTTTTCAATACGGTTTGATTACATTTCCTTTTCAACGCCTTCCACCAGACAATGGACCCGTAGGTTAAAATTGGTATAATGATTGTGGTGTAGATCCCATACACGATGTACGGTGACAGTCCCCATTTTTTCCCAAAGATCCTTTTACAGGTATAGTATGCGGCCATCCCTTCTTTCTTCTCTCCTCAATATTCCTTCTCCAATGGAACTTGGGGGCCAGAATGATACCCAAGTATCTTGCTTCTGAAGAGAGATTCAACGTTAGCCTACCTAACTTTGGCAAAGAGAACTCAGGGATTTTTGTTTTCCTGGTGAATAAAACTAGCTTCGTCATAATATGGTTAACTCCTAAGCCGTTGTGCTCAGCCCATCCGGAAATCTCACCTAGTGCTGATTCCATGATTTCGCTAATCGTTGACAAGAACTTGCCCGGGATTAGTATGGCAATGTCATCAGCGTATGCTACAATTTTTGTTCTCTTTGCTTTGAAGGTTTCTGATATCTCATTTACTACTAGAAGCCATAGCAAAGGTGATAGCACTCCTCCTTGCGGCGTACCCCTTGTAGTCCTCCTACTCACCGAGGCCGTCCCCATAGTGGCGTTAATGACCCTGCTTACTAGCATTGTGTTAATCCATGTTACTATGAATTCTTTCACTCCGTGATCTCTCAGTGCCTTACAGATCGCCTCTGTATTTACATTTTTGAAGGCCCCTTCAATGTCCAGAAAACCTGACAACGTGTATTCCTTCTAGTTCATTGACCTCTCAATGATACCAACCACTTCATGAAGTGCGCTATCCACTGATCTACCCTTACGGTATGCGTGTTGCGTGTCCAGGGACTCCTGACACGAGCCAGTCCATGAGCCATCCCGTCTCTTCACACCACCGAGAACCGTCGTGGTTCTGGACAGTATAATCCTGAGTCTCGATGCCTCATTTAACGACTCCAGACTTGCACAGAACTGCTGCCAGGACTCCCTTTTTGCAGCCTTAATTTTGCTTTTATGCTCATTTAAACTGACTCTATAATTTTCACAATCCTCTTCCAGCCGACTGTTTTTGGCCTTGTTGAAGATTCCTCTTGAATTTTTCTTAAACAGTCCTAACTCAGCGTTCCACCAAACCGGTTTTGGTTTAGCACGCGGCCTAGTCAAAGGACAAGATAGTTCAAAGAATTTTTTCAGTATTCCCGCCTTCTCATTGTTAGCATTCCCTTCGCCGAACTTGACTTTCATCAATGTAAGTTTTTGGGTCGCCCGTCTTGAGAATTTGGACCAGTTAATCCTATTTGAGGTTCCTAAAAAGCCGTGGGGTCACTACCTCGGAGTAGACTGACAAGCGTATCCGACTATGATCCGAAAAGGAACAGTCATCAATTACTCTCCAGTTGTCGACCCTTATGGTATTAGATCAAGTGGCCAGAGTGATGTCAATCACTTCCTCCCTAACCCTATTACGAAACGTTGGCTGATTTCTCTTTTTGCATAAAGTTAGGCTAGTAGAGAGAATGTAATCAAAAATGGACTCACCCCTACCATTGGTATCAGTGCTGCCACAGAGGACATGGTGCCCGTTTGCGGCACAGCCAACCACTATGCCCAGTCCCGCTTACGGTGAAGCGATTAGTTGCCGGAAGATCTGTGGTGGCGGCCGTTCCTCGTTGTACGGAAAGTATACGGACGTTAGCAATAAACTAGGTTTGTGTCCGTGCTCGCATACCACCGCTGTAAGGTCTCCTGTGCTGTAGGGAGTAAGAAGAAAAATATTAATATCCTTTTTGGCCACTATACACATTCTGATCTTACCTTGTATTTGTGGAATTTAGACACGATGACCATCCATCCCGAGTCCGCTTACCTTACCTCTGACGAACCAAAGCTCCTGAACAAGGGCTACGTCAACATCGTCATCTGCGATGAACTTAAATAAATCGATCGATGCTGCGATGGAGTGATGCAAATTAATTTGCACCACCTCCAGCTTCCACTCTTTTGACCGGTCACCCGGCACGCGAACCTTTAGAGAGCCGAACCCGAATCTAATGCAGTTGTCGCCCCCTAATTTGGATAGCGACGGGGGGTCCACTGCGAGCACCGCGTCACTTCCCACTCCATTTTTGCAGGGGATCACGTGGATCACCCGCCACTCTGCCGAATTTAGAGACTGGTTTTGCCATCCGATCAGCTTGAGTATGGATTCCTGGTCCGGAACCGGAGATGGAATCCACACCGAAACAACCGGGCGAATCGGAAGCAGAGATCGAGGCACCACCTCCAACCGAGCGCCCCGCCAGAGTGGGTCAAGGCCGCTAACCCCCTCTTCTGTCGATGATAGCTACCTGTAGCTCCATCTGTGATTCGAAGGAGGCCGGTGGCTTTGGCTTTTTTGAAGCCCTCTGAGCCTGCTCATCAGACCGAACTGTTTTTGGAGTTCTGCCCGATGCCAAGCTATGTGGCTCCTTCGAAGAACTCGGCTTTGGCTTTGGCGGCATCTTTACGTGGTCACCTGTGGCCTTGTCCGGCTTACCATTTTTCCTGGAGGTCGAAGTGTTGTCATTATCAGACTTTGCCCCAACCTGCTCCATTTTATTACATGAACTGGCCGCAGCGTTATTTTTCTCAAACCTTGCTACGACCTTTTCATGCTCTTTAATGAGATCCTTCTCCCTTTTTGTAAAGGAAGAATAAACTTTCGCCTTCATTTTTCGAAGATAGAAAGCCGATTGCTTATAGCCATTTCTGGCTTTTGCTCTTTCGTGAGGCTTACCACCTTCCTTGTCTCCTTCCCCAGCTCAGAAGCATGTGGAGCGGAGGGCTGAGAAGGACTGAGCAATTGCATCTCAACATCCGAGCCTATTTCGTAGACATTGTTGACCTGGGACAACGAATCGGCAAGCCCAGAAGCTGAGATCCTGTGGGATCCCCCTCAGCCTCCACCTCACAGACCCCTTACCTACTCAAAGTTGACTTGGAGGCCCTCCCAGTAGCACTAGCAGACATCGCGGCCTGCGGTATTACGGCGATTGGTTGATATCGACACCAGGTGGCCTCCTCGCCAACCACCTACAGCCGGTACTCTTTACAGTCTACTACCCCACGCACAAGACTCAAAAAAAACCGATCGTTCCTAACACGGAGAAAACAGACATCGTTGTGTCCCGCCCCTAACCTGCCCTTCCAGGGGGCAGTATATGGCCGCCTTGGGTTAAAATAGTCCAAAAAATATTTGCAACTTAAGCCCCCACACCATGCCAAGGTGCCTAACATAATGGGAGTACTAGATATCCTAGATACTCCTTCAATAAAGCGCATTTCTCCTCATTTATAATCAGTTTTGCAGCATGGACCTCATATGTTCCTCCAGTGATTTTCCTGTGACAAACAAATGGTCCAGATTTAGGACATTCCCGGGGCCAAATGAAATCCAAGTGCCCTAATGCTCCATTGGCAGAGCCCTCGTCCTAGTACCATTGGTATCTCCCAGGACTTGTTTTTAAGGCCTAAACTGCTTTACTTTACATCGCACAAGTGATATAGTATATGATGTATTCTTGGTAGTAGGTAATACATTTCGTGTTCAATTGCTGGGAGTATCACAAAGTCTCCATTGGCCTCTTTGTAATTTTGCACTATGCGGGGTAAGTAACGATTCGATATTAGTTCGCTTATCTCTCTGTTAATAATATCTTGCACCGCTGCATTCACCGCTTTAAGGCATGATATTAGCTAGCCTTACAAAGTTTCAAATGGTGCTAACTCACTTCGCTCGTCTATATGTGCTATCGATAACCATACCGTTTTGCGTAGTTCTGTCCACTGCTGATTGCCATTAATACTACTAACATGGAATCTAAACCAAGAATCAGGCCTATCACGCGTTCGTATGCATGAGAAACGGCATTGGTTTAGATTTCGATTCTCAAAAGTCCCATTTATAAAACCTCTACAGTTCCCCTGGGTTTTCCTCCGTTCATGACTACTGTGGGCAGAATGCAATCACACTCGTTCGTGACCAAATATTCCTGTGATTTAAATAGTAGTGGGTTCGCTAATTGAAGGGTGATGGTGCGTTTCCCGAAGCTCGTCGAAAATATTCTATAGTTCTGGTGCAGCAACACACTGCCCACAACACATTTCACTTTGCTTACAATATTCGCGCAGTGCTTGAATTTATTTGGGTCTCGAAAGATTTGGTTCTTTTCGCGATTAGGTACCTATAATAGATAGGAGAGATGGGATTGGAAAGGAGATCTGACGTTTGCAAGCGCCGTAAGATTTCACCATCTCAGCATCAACATAGCAAGGTTAAAGACAAAACTGCAGCAAATGCTACGTACTTTTGTCACTTTTAATGTTTTTCTTATGGAAAAGCAAAGCTTTGTTCTTGGGTAGCTATGGCATAGTGTTGTTGTGGCTTATTCCAACACAATAGGATCCAACGGTATAAATTGAAACGCGTACCATCTTCACCTGCGAAATGAATATCTTTATTATTAAAAATCAGGAGGAAGTGCTTGTCTGAGCCCCATATTATGGACTTCATCTTCGTTGGGTTCGACATATTTAATAAGTTTATTTATCCGCAAGATTAATGATTAACAATGTAATTTGCGTTCTCAGCTCCAATAGCTGTCTCAAACTCTGTTGGCAACCATATACCACATTTTCACCCTATCGATTCGACATATACCCCGTAATGAAGTAATTCATTTCTGTGGGCCAAAATTAGTTTGGCTTATAAGATGCTGGCACTGCTATCACTCTTCCTAAGCTCATGCTCAACGAAAACGTGACTCCACAAGGAGACTGGTTTGTTATTCATTCTTTGTAAATAGACACTTCCGAAGTGTATTATTCAATAATGTTATCTCGGCCGGCATTCATCCCCAAGCCATTGAATAATACGTTGGTCCTTTAGTCTGCACCATCTTTTGATATGCGGTGCTCATGGAATTTCCAGTAGGTCCTTAGAGCGCTTGACATTTATCTCTGGCCAGATTTGTCTAGCTATTTTCCATTCTGAAAGTTCAGACTAGCGCCTGCCTGCTTTTCTGAAGGATATTGTATTTACTAAGAGCTTACATGTGGCAATAGGAATACCGAATTGCGACCTATCTGGTTCCATCGGTATGGTAGTACCCTCACGGGCAAGTTCATCCGCCTTGCAGTTCCCTAGAATATCTCTGTGACCGGGAACCCAGCACAGATGCAGACGGGTCTGCTTAGCTATCTCGTCTAAAGATTTGCGGCAGCTCTTTACGGCTTTTGACGTGCTAATAACCGAATCCAGGGAGCGCAAAGCAGCTTGGCTGTCGGACAGAATGCAAATATCAAGTCCAGATATCTTCTTCTTCCTAAGCCAAGACAGTGCTGCCTCTATAGCCGCGACCTCTGCATGAAAAACACTGCAGTGGTGGGGCATCCTAAAGGACATGTTAATATCAAATCTTCTGAGAATACACCACCTCCCACCCTACCCTGTAGTTTGGATCCATCTGTGTAGATGTGAACCCCTTCTAGCCATCCTTCCATTCGTCCCTGGAGGGAATGGAGATCTTGCACATACCATTGAAGGCGTACATTGGTGTGATGTAGTCGAAAGAGTCAGGAATACCCTCAAAATGTCTTAAAATGGACGAATGACCTATATTCCTGGCATCCCATTGATGCGTAGCTTTTAGCCTGATAACTGAGTTTGCATCCATTTTTTCGCCAAAAAGCCTAACAGGCAGCAGATTGAGCATAATATACAATGCTGCCGTTGGAGTCGTTCTAATGGCACTACTTATGAATACCTCTGCCGTTCTTTGTACCTTTGTTATCAGCCTATTGTATGTGGACTTACTTAGGGCTGTCCACCAAGCAAGCACCCCATAGAAAAGGACTGGTCGTCCACAGCTGTATATATCCAATAGGCTACCTTAGGCTGTAACCCCCATTTTTTGCCTATAACTCTTTTGCAAGAGTACAGAGCTACCTGAGCCTTCCTAATGCGCTCGCTTATATTAGCCTTCCAATTCAGCTTCCTATCTAGGATCACGCCCAGATATTTAGCCTCCTCGACAAGGTCAATATCTACACCCATTAGTTTTGGAGCAATAAATTGAGGAATTTTATACTTCCTAGTCAGTAGTCCATTTAGAGAGAATGTTCAGCATGTTTTGCATCAAGTCCCTCAAAGTAGATATATATTTACCCGAGATACTAATAGCAACATCATCCGCATACGCAACCACCTTGCACTCTTCCCTCTCCAGTCGAACAAGCAGCTGATTTACCGCAAGATTCCAGAGTAGGGGTGAAAGAACTCCACCTTGAGGTATGCCTCTGCACACGGACATCTTGGCCGACGCCGCCCCCAGCTGTGAATTGATTATCCTGCTACTAAGCATGTTTTCAATCCACCTGCTAATGGCGGGTTCCACCTCCAAGTCTCGCATCGCACCGATTATTGCGTCTGATTTGATATTGTTAAAAGCTCCCTCAATGTCCAGGAAAGCCACTAGGCAGAACTCCTTGTTGTGCAGGGAGCACTCAATCCTAGAGACTAAGGAGTGTAAAGCGGTCTCCACCGATTTACCCTTAACGTAGGCATGCTGACAGACTGACAGCGTCTGTCTGTCTATAGTGAGCCTCATATCTAATATCTAATATATCTAACAACCTTTCCAGGATTTTTAGACAGAAGGATGACAGACTAATGGGTCTTAAGTCCCCTGGAGCTATGTGCGAACTTTTGCCGGCCTTGGGTATAAAAATAACCCTCACATGCTTCCATGAGTCTGGAATATACGCTAATTCAAGACAACTATTATAGATCTTTAACAGCCACTCTATTATAAGATTCTCTAGATGCTTTAGATGGTTTGAAGCTATGGATAGCCCATTGCAATTTTGGCTTCGTGACTATGTCTGAGTTGACTTCAACTACATTCCCGCTGGGATTCGTTCTCCGCGGAATGGTACTCGAGCAACCAGGGAAGTGAGTCTCCAGAAGAAGCTCTAGAGTCTCATTACTATTAGAAGTCCAGGATCCATCCTCCCTCCTCAGGTAACCAGGCACCATTGGAGCAGTTGATAGGATCTTCCTCAACCTGGACGTCTCAGAGATATCTTCTACGTCACCGCAAAAGTTCCTCCACGATTCTCTCTGTGCTTTCCTAAGCTTACTTTTGAAGGCTCTGAGTGCTGCCTTATATAAAGCCCAGTCTGCACTATCTCTAGACTTCTTTGCGCTGTTGAAAAGTCTCCTACAGTTTTGTCTGAGTCCCCTAATTTCCTCCCCCCACCATGTGGGTTTTTGTTTCCCCCTGGGTCTACTGAGAGGGCAAGAGAACAATAGAGCCTTATTAAGAGCACCCGTTAGAACCTCCACAGACCTATCAATTTCGTCACACGTGCTTGTGCTTGTGGGGTTCTGAGGTAGTAGTCTAGCTACAGTCACCTTGTAGAGGTCCCAGTTTACTTTCCTGACATTTCTAAAAGCCTTAGGGCTAGGTAGACTATCTAGAAGATCAAACTGAATTAACCTATGATCCGAAAAGGAATGTTCCTCTAGAACTTTCCAATTTGAGATCCGATCAAAAATTGATTCGGAGGCAAGGGTTAAGTCTAGGACTTCTTGCCTATTAGCAATCATGAAAGTGGGTTCTGACCCCTTATTACATACAGAAAGGTTAGTCGTTACAATATATTCATATAATGACTCACCTCGTTCATTGACATCCGTGGTTCCCCAGATATCATGGTGCGATTGGCATCGCATCCAATAATAACAGCCACCCGTTGAGCATTTGCATCCACAACAAGCTTCTGTAGGTTGGCTTCTGGAAGGATCTCATGGTCATACGCCATATAGGCCGAGACCAACCAGTACCGTCCCTTGCACAGTTTCCAGGCAGACGGCCGTTAAATCCTTGTTGCTGTAATTGGGGAGAATAAATGAGCTAACATTATTCGTAATGAGGATACAAGACCTAGGTCTACTAGGGATCAACTCCCTAGGTACAATTTGGAGCCTTGCGCCTGGCCATGCTTCCCCTATCCTGGAGATCACAATCTTATAAAGGTCGACTGACCTTTGATCCGCGCAGGCAATCAGCTTCACGTGGCCCTGATGCCATCCGCTGTCGCGAAAAGAGAGAAAACCACCTGGGAATTCCTTCAAAAGCTGGAGGTAGAGCCTTGAAAGGATTACTTTTTCCAGCACTCAGGAGCGATACTGCCATCCGGGTCATTACGATCTATGACCGCCATGACCTGGTGTCCTTTCAGCACTTCGCTGAAAGACTTCATGGTGACAGTAGCGCGCTTTTTAAACTTCTTTGGGCCCGGGTGGGTGGTCTCTTCTAGGGACCGTTGACGTTTTGTAGCCTGTTGTGTTGGAGCTTGAGACTCCTTCACGACTTTCGTCGCACACTCGAGGGAAGCCTTCTGCTTCACCGTCCTCTCCTTCTCTGGGATCCGCGACAAGCGTTCCACCGTCCGGAGAGCACCCCTTTTTACCTTGTAGAACCTTTTGGTTCCCTGTCTAGCAACACTATCGCAGCACGTGGCCTTACTTGTGCCACGCTCGTCGTCCTTAGCTACAATAGCCGCCGCAGAGTGTGCAGAGGATTTTGGATTCCCATCCGAAATAGCGTTTAGAGACCGCACGTCAGTTTTTTATTTTTAAATTATTCATCTGGTTCTTACGGCCACGCGCTCGATTAATCAAGCTAAGGCAGCCAAAAATTTGAAAGGGGAATGGGTTGGTCAACTGTGGCAGCGCACCGTACCACAGCAAGGCCACCGTTACTACCTGAGGCGGTCTGGTGTCAGGAAGGGGAGCTCCGTTAGGATACAGCCTAATTAACCTCCTGGCCGCAAATCCAATGGGCAGGATCCAAAGAACACCCTGGATTAGGAGGGAGACAGTTCTTAGTTGGATTACTCCGCAGTAGTCAGTCCGGCTAGGGTAATCCCATTAGAGCCGAAACTCCGCCATCCTAACCCATTGCGTCATTGCAATCACTTAAGCCTCCGTACCCCGACAAGGTGACTGCTCTTCACGAAGGCGCTTGTAGCTGTCAATGTAAAACACTGTGAATCTTCTGGTTGTAAAATACAAGAGAGCTATTACTTCAAATTAGAAGTCTTATATACTATTTAACAAAGAATACTTACAGTCTAAGTAAGCAATTTTCTGGTGTTCCAGTTACGCAATTGTTGATTGGTGTCATTTGGTTAAGCAATTGACCTACTGAATATGAGAATGTCGACGGTACATTATAAAGGCTAATGCCCGTCGTCAACTCAATTGTGGTTGATGGTTATGGTTGGATATGTAGTTAATTGGTTGATAACTATACTACTTCTTAAAACCTAATTACACCAAGTGTGTAGTGTTTATTGGAGTTGGTGGTGTGAGGCAACTACGCGCAGGTAGCTTGATTCTGACTCACAACATCCCTCCTTTCTTTCTAGAAGAACGTAGTGCAACTACCGTCTAGTAAATATTTACAATCTTCTTCTTGCACCGTAAACAATTTTGTGCATTTTATTAATCCTATAATACAAATACGAGTATATATATATATATATATATATATATATATATATATATATATATATATATATATATATATATATATATATATATATATATATATATATATATATATATATATATATATATATATATATATATATATATATATATATATATATATATATATATATATATATATATATATATATATATATATATATATATATATATATATATATATATATATATATATATATATATATATATATATATATATATATATATATATATATATATATATATATATATATATATATATATATATATATATATATATATATATATATATATATATATATATATATATATATATATATATATATATATATATATATATATATATATATATATATATTAAATCGCCTTATTTGGGTTCTATTATTATCTTTTTATTTATTTTTTTTATTTTATATTCTTTTCTTTGTCATATTTTTATATTTTTGTTTTCTTTTGTGTCGTTTATTTCCACACTTTTGTATATCTTTTGGTCCTTCATTGACACTTTTCCCACTGCCGTATATACAAACAAAATTACAAATTAATTACATATTTAGCTTAACCTATGTTACTATAAACCGCGTCCTCTGCAATTGTTGGTTCTGGTAACGCCCGTCATTGTTGAAATGCCTTAGCGAACTCTACATATCCCTCCCTACTTTCTCGAACGGTACGTATAAATATGCGAGATGCTAGTAATTGTGCTTCTGATGCAGTCAAAATAAATATTCGCTAGGTGATTGTGCAGAAAACGTTACGAAGTTAGCCAATAAGGCTGGATCTTTTTGTGGTTAGAATGATTTTTGCGCTAAGGAATTGTTCTGTCTGCGAATCTAAATGAATGATGGAAGTTGGGGCTGTTATTGTTGTTGCCGGTTCTTACTAAAATTATGGAGTAAGCTCTGATTTTGGCTATGAATATCTCTTCCTCTTCAGACAATATACAAACTGACATATGTAAAAAAGGCAGATACGTTGGATTTTCTATACTGAAACCGTGTAATGTTTTCAGCTGTGCAATTAACCTCAAATATTATCAGCTTCCTACTTGTTAGATAGAGATTCTAGTATTCAGCCGGTACCATCTTCATTTTCTCATAAGTCTCAATCGCAGTCATCTTGCGAATGGGAACTTAAAAGCTCTTCCACTCTTTTATATAAAAAATGAATATCCACTAATTTTGTGTTTCTTTTCTTTCAACTGAAAATTATTTCGGGACAGCAAGCGGGACGTTTCAAATCTCGTACTTATTCCTTTGTGGCTTATTGATTACTCTTCTTCTACAGTTCTTAACTTTTTCTTATTCTTCAGTCAGCTTTTTTGTTCGGTACTATTGCATTTCATCGACCGATTAACCTCGTACTCTGTCTTCGACGTTGGAGTAAGGTTCATGTCGCATTATGTTGAGCCATCCAGATGTCCTTGTCTGTCCACTAACACCTTAATACCTAAAAATATATGTCTCTATATATATCCGACTTACGGAATTTTAATTATTCTTATTGGCTATTACATTTATTTCATTTTTTTAATATTTATTAACATAAACATAAAATGTGAAGATTACAACATAAAATGTTATGTATTAGATTCAAATACAGCGCAGATCTAATACGTATTAACAACCAAACCATACATTAAGTAATCACAAATTTTTCCTTTACAAATATTGTTCATTCATTATTATAAAAAAATTTTTTCAAAATAATTAGCGGCATTTGCATTAAAATTTGGAATCCCTTTCAATAAATATACATTTTACAATAAATCGATTCAATCAAAAAACATTTATTATTATAATTTATGTGCCGATTATTTATCTTTATTTATATAAATGCTCATCTGATATAATATATATGCTCCTCTGACATAAACGAGAATATAGATATAAGATATACCTGTTCATATGAAAACATTATCCATTGCATGACTAAGTCTTTCATTGAATCTAATTATTTTATATTATTTAAATTTTGTTATAGCCTGGTATGTATATATCAATCAAAGAGTATATTCTCCTACACGTTGTAACTTGCTCGTATATGCATACATATATACCTTCCAGGCACCCCCTCTCAACTAGTACTAGTTATCCTACCAGCTATGTATATACGAGTATATCCTCTTTAATTTTGCATTATAATTTTCTCTCTTCAACTCTATGGACAAATTTATTATATTTTCAAATCTCCACAGAACTCAATTATTTTCTGACGTTAATTTAACATATTTTTTTTTAAATATCTACCACTGTTCCCATGCTTTAAAGCAGCAAGAGACTCGCATAACTATCACTTTTCAGAGTGCATGTATATGTACAAACAAGTATATGAATACTCATACTTTGCTTGCCTGTAATTAATATTTTGTGCCTTCACGAATGCAATGTAATTATATTGCAAATTTTATTTTTGCTAGTCTACTCCCTGAATTTTTTGTTTTTCCTTGTTAAAAGTATTTCATACACATACGAGGTGTGATCAAAAAATAACCGTTATTTGCAAATTTCGTGAGTTACGTATGTTCGATGTTCGCATTTTTTTTCTGTTATGTTGGTACACATGTCTGTTATATATGTTGGCAATACCAACCATTTTGGATTGTCAGTTTTTTTTTGACAGATAAAAAGGTTAGTCGTGTTTTGGTGTGCTCTTCGATTTTGTACTATTCGAAAAAATGGATCACAGAAACTGTATTCAGTTTTGTGTAAAAAATGAAATTAAATGCGCAAGGACATTTGAAATGTTGACTGTGGCCTTTGGCGAGTCTACTATGAGCAGAACACAAGTTCAATTGTGGTATAACCGGTTTAAGGAAGACCGAGAAGATGTCAATGACGATGCTCGTCCTGGTCGCCCGACCTGATGATGTTGGCATATCGTTCGGCTCATGCCAAGCAATTTTTACGGATGTTTTAGGCATGAAACGTGCGGCAGCGAAGATTGTTCCAAATTTGCTAAATTTTGAGCAAAAACAACGTCGCATAGACATCGCTCAGGAGCTGTTGTTGGCCAAAAACAAAACAGTTATCATGCCTCAACCACCGTATTCACCGGACTTGGCCCGCTGACTTTTTCCTCTTTCCAAAACTGAAGACACCGCTGAAAGGAAAGCGTTTTGCTACGATTGAGGAGATAAAAGAAAAATCGAAAAAGGAGCTGTTGGCGATACCAAAAAAAACGTTTCAGAAATGTTTCGAGGCTTGGAAAAAAGGCTGACATAAGTGTATTATATCTGAGTGGAATTACTTTGAAGGGGCAAGATAGTTGTTGATGAATAAATAAAAACTTTTTGAAAAAATTTAAAATAACGGTTATTTTTTGATCAAACCTCGTATACTTACTCATATATATATATATATATATATATATATATATATATATATATATATATATATATATATATATATATATATATATATATATATATATATATATATATATATATATATATATATATATATATATATATATATATATATATATATATATATATATATATATATATATATATATATATATATATATATATATATATATATATATATATATATATATATATATATATATATATATATATTTTATTTTTTTTTTTTTTTTTTTTTTTTTTAAATTTTTTTTTTTAATTTTTTTTTTTTTTTGTTATATCTTGTAAACTAAATAAATCTATAACCTCTTTTCCTAGTCTTGCAAAAGTGTATTTTTTGCTGGTAAGCTTCCTATGCCTATCTGAATATATTATTATTATTATTATTAAATTTTTTATTCGATCTAATTAAACTAAAAAAAATTATACTTACTGCCATACTTACTTATTAAACTGTACGTTCGTACATTCCTTTTGAATACACATACATACTCGTTTAAAGGGTTTTCCAACAGGAGGGGTTATTTTGAATCAACCGGTATTTCGGTAGCTGTCACTTTTGAAGCTTTTATTCTTTAACATTTGACAAGTAGAAACTACGCCATTGCCAAAATTGGAACGATACATGCTTCAACAACGCATTGAAATTATTAAAATTCACTACAAAAATTGTGAAAATCTTGCAGTTACAGTTCGCAAAACTAAAGCATTTTTGGGTCGTCGTGAAGCACCTTGTCGGACCGCAATACAGAAATTGGTGGAAAAAGTGGAGCTGTTGGGACAAGTTAGTGATGTAAAGAATAAAACCCGTGCACGTCGCTCAAGAACAACTGAGAATATTGCTGCTGTAGCCCAAAGTGTTGAAGAAAACCCAGGTTTGTCCATTCCTCGTCGTTCTTTGGATTTGGGCATTCCACAAACGTCATTACACCGTATTTTGCATAAAGACTTGGGTCTTAAGGCTTATTCAGTTAACACAAGAACTCAAGCCGGCCGATCATCAACAACATCGTGTCTTTCCTGATTGGGTCCTTAAAATGAATGAAAATGATCCGGAATTCCATCGAAAAATCAACTTGACTGATGAGACCTCGGTGGCTACGTCAACAAGCAAAATTGTCGCATCTGGGGCTCGGAAAACCCAAGAGTTATTGTTGAGAAGCCTCTGCATCCTCAACGTGGTACTGTTTGGTGCGGTTTATGGTCCGGCGGGATTATTGGACCTTACTTTTTCGAAAATGAGGTTGGATCAACAGTTACGGTGAATGGATTGCGCTATCGTGAGATGATTAATGATTTTTTATGGTCGGAGTTGGATGGTATTGATCTGGACAACGTTTACTTTCAACAAGACGGCGCTACGTACCACACAAGCAACGAAACCATTGCTCTTTTCCGGGAAAAGTTTCCGGACCGTGTTATCTCTCGAAGAGGTGATCACAGTTGGCCACCGAGATCTTGTGATTTAACACCTTGCGACTTCTTCCTTTACGACCATGTGAAAGATAAGTTCTACGCCAATAGCCCATCGTCGATTCAAGAACTCAAATATAGAATTCGTGAGGCTATCGAGGACATAGGGCAGCCACTTTGCGATTTGGTTATGGAAAATTTCATGAAAAGGATATGGTCCTGTAAGCGTGGTCGTGGTGGCCAGTTGGCTGATGTTGTTTTTATTATTAACAGCATACCTTCCTCTTTATTATGAATAAAACATCCATCATTGATCTCAAAAAAAGGCATTTCTTCGAATACCAAAATAACACCTCTTATTGGAAAACCCTTTATATACAAACGTTTCCGTAGCCTTCGCCTTCAAGCTGTTCAGTTCGTGCCTGTCATTAATGTTTACGCACCATATATTTCCATCCAGGCACTGCCTCATGTATGTACCTATGTGTGCACATACTTTGCTATGTGTATGATACGATTCATTTCAAATTCTTTACCCAAGACAGTTTTCTAAAATTTTTGCGGAATTACCTCCAATTTGTTTATATTTCTTATTGTATAATATTTTAATAAAAAAAATTGTTTCTTTATTTTATTTACCGAGCTACATTCGGTCATAGTATGTCATTTTTTAAGTCGACCATTGGAATACTACCGCTGACATTCACTTTGGAAGTTGGAACTGTGCTATTTGATATATAAAGGGTGTTTTTTTTAGACGTGTGGTTTTCAATCTGCCAATACTTTTTTCGGAATTGGTCTTTTTGACAGCTGTCACTTGATTTATGCATAGTATGGATTGCAATTTCATAATCAACTCCTAAACAACGTTTGCAAATCGTGCAAATTTATAACCAAAATAATGGTTCGGTTCGCGCGACGCATCACGTGCTGCGTCCAATATTCGTTTGACATAATCGCCCAGCAGAGTAAGTAATTCGAGCAACCATGGATTAGTTTCGCACCATGTTTACTCTAGTGAATGCTCAGAGACGCCGTACAGTGCGCAGCGAAGATGCTATTGCTGCTGTGGAGCAGAGTATGGAAGAAGACCCGAATGAGTCCATCCGCCATCCCGCGCCACAATTGGAGCTGTGCCCATCCACAATAGATTTATTGAAGTAAACTTTTGGTGAGCGCATTATCTCGCGTCGTCTTTAAAACATAATGGCAAACCCGTATCTTTATAATAAAGCTAAATTCTTGGCCATAAAATTAAATTATATGCGTTGTATTTCTGCTTGAAAAGCACACGTCTAAAAAACACCCTTAATATGTAATATCAGCTTGTTTTCGTTGTTCTTCTTGTGTTTACACTTGTAAACAATCCCAACACATGTCTCTAATGGTTTTGTCTCGTATGGAAGAATTTTAATAAATTATTATGCAGTTTTTTAGGCTTTCCCGTAATCGTTACGACTGTTGTAACTAAACTGCGAATCTCTGCTACTAAATACGGCCCTATCCCAACAGGGGAAAACTTATTCTTTCTAGCCTGATACTTCATAAGCGCCCACTGAGTTAAGAGTCTTATTGTAAGATCGCCTTCACTTGGTTTTCCCTAACGAGTTAGTGCGCCCGTTGTAGCTGGCATTTACGTATCTTAGATGAGTCTTCTGTATTGTAAACTTGCGCGCACTTACGCTTCAAATAAAGTCAAACCCGTAAAGATTTCGAAATGGCGTGTCTATTTGACACATGCACAATATTGTTTAGCCCGTGGATGGGTGTAGTCCACCACAGGTCCAAATTGGACCCGTCTTCCTTGGCGAAACTACACAAGTACTCGGCCAGAGGTCGATGACTACGCTCCTATGAGCCATTAGCCTGTGGATGATATGGTGTTGTGTGTAATTTCTTAATTCTTAGCATTTTGCAAGTTTCTGAGAATAATTTCGATACAAAATTTGAAGTATTGTCGGTTATCAAAATCTTTGGTATGTTGTATCGTACCACAAATTCGTCAAAGAATACCTTGGCCACCTTTTAACACGTTCTGAAGATATCTATCGTTGTCTAGTCATTCGCTAATTCAAGTGTATAAAAATATATGCTATGTCCCAATTGATGCAGGATTTCTTCAATCCGTGGGATTGGAAACACTTGCTTAATAGTGGCGTCGTTCAATTTCCTAAAATCGAACACCATTCTCCATCTCTTTTGCCCTTGAGTGCCTGCCTTCTTCGGTACCAAAATAATTGGTGAATTCTACGGCGAGGTACTCGGTTGTCCTTTAACATACCTTGGGATTGTGTATTTACTTATTCTTTATGTGCTTGTGGCAGTCTATACTGCTTTTGGCTTATTGGTGGTTGATCCATTCTAGTAGGTATTTCATGTTCAACGTCTGGTGTGTACGTCAGCTAGTCTCCTTTCATTCAAAATATGTCATGATATGACGCAAAAATTTTCTCTATTGAGTTATTTTCCTCCACATTCATGTTTGGATCTAACTAGTGACAAATAGTTTCTCCATTATTTTTCTTGCGTCTAACTGATTAACCTGATTAACCGATCCCAGACACGACTTTTTAAACTTATCATAATTCGTAAACTTAGGCCTAAAGTTTCTACCTACAATATAGTCCCTCTCTGAGGCATTCAGCACACAAGCGTATACATTCCTCTGCCGATGTTTATTATGGTCTATATCATGTATAGCCCCTCCAACAGCTGTTGTTTGTGCAAAACAACCGTCGGAAATTTCAAGTTTACTTGGAAAGTTGTCACTCTTGTCGATCGTGCACTAGCCACTTCCGAACTATTATTCTTAGCGGTATTCACGTTTCGGTCCTTTTACGAGGCTGGTGTCCGCCCTGGGGTCTACTAGAAGCACTAGCTTTCCACTAGCTGCCTCCTTGCAGGGTATCTCGATAAAGGCATCACCTATCCTGCTTACAAAGAAACGTCCTTTCCTTTCCCAAACAGACACGTATCTACTTTCTAACTCTTTAAGTTTCCTATCCTTCACGATCCTATACTTCCTAAAAATTATCATAACCATCTTAACTATAAACTCACTCCCGTACCGCGTTCGAGGCGATAGGCCCATACTTTCTAACCTTATAAAAACTTCACCTAAGTACTAGAATCATAACATTTACCCAAAGCAAAACGCAATGAAAAATGTTTTTCCGGAGAGACTCTTGCTCCTCCGAATCTTTAACCATAGTGCTTACATTACTCGGTACGTTGTATTGGAGAGCCTCTTGCTCCTCCTTCGCCTGGACTGTAGTTCTCACATTACTAGTCACACGTACTAATCGGCCTAATTCTTTCTTCCTTTCTTTCGGGCCCAGTCGATGCCAGTAGACTTGAAGTTTGCCTGGTTTCCTTGTTGGAACTGTTTCTGCCTGCATTCCGATGTCCCATTCGACTCCATGAAAAGAATTTCAACCCCTGTGTGTTGTTGTTCCTCCTTGCGTCATTTCCGGAAATCCACTTTGGACACAACTAATTCCTTCTGTTGAATTAATTCGGGATCTACTGAAGTTACTCACGCTATCCTTCCTGGGTTGATCCTATTGTCGCTCACTGTTGGATTGATGCTTCAGCGGAAAAGACCGCTTCAACTAACTCTTCCATACTCCCATGCGTTAGATTAAGAGTGTAATTTGCTAAGTCCCTATTTATTAGGATTGTCTTGAGTACTGAAATCATAGCCCGTTCTACTTGAGCCTTGTATGCTGCAATGTTTCCTGGAAACTGCCTGTCGGCTTCGGTCTCACCAGCGTTCCCCAAAGATCTACGCCTTCGACCCCAAGCTCTCAGGTCATCACCAGGTTTGTGTTCTAGTTCTCTCTTATGAGCGTGTCATAAGATTTCTGTTCCAGATATGTTGTCTAAAAGTGCTTACAAATCCGACAGGATGCTTATTGAATTATGCGCTAGTACATCAAACATATCACCTGCGGTCCTTTGTCTAATGCTTTGATTCTTTAACCTTAATTCATAATTGCATCGATTTTCACTTAATAAAACCATTATCTCATTATGACTATGCAGTTTTTTCGACAATACATATTTCCACAAAAAAATGCACTTCAACTCAAACAAAACTTTTTTTCATTTAACCTCGTTTCAAATAAACGTAAAAATATTATCCGACTTCTAAATCTCTTGATTCGACCATGCAAATTTATTAAGCAAAAATCCATCGTAAATTCTCTCTTTACATAACTTCTTTTCTTTACCTGTTGTCCATTACAAGTTCCACATCCGCTACCTTTTGGCGTCCATAAAGTCCTTCAATCAATGCAAATTGCTCCGTGACTTTTTTCCGAAGGGACGGGTAATCTTCAAAAAGACAGGAGTACGCACCACCCAAGAGTGATTTTTACTCACTAAAACCACCTCCCTAACCTAACAGTTACGCTTAGCCTCAAAGGCCTGATAGCTATTTAGGAAGAACACAGATCCTCACAGATCCTTCTTGACTTCCTCACATGTATCCTCAAATATTCGCCCAACTCCAATTGTCCTTTCACTGTCTTTAATGCTTCCAAAATTGGCTTTACAGTCAAAAGTAGCATAATTCATTCCCAGTCATTTGAATCCATATTAAAAAATTAAACTTTAACGTATACACAACGTAATAAGAGTATTTTAATTGTGTATAATTAAAGTAGAAAGGCAACTTATAATGTAATGTCGAAGAGAAAACAAAAAAATTTCAATTGCTAAAGTACAAAAATTATACTTAATTAGATGCACAACTTCGAATACAAATTATTTATTTAATCTTATTCATCTTCCTTCGTTTAATTACTATTTTACAATAATTTTGGCCAAAGATCATTCCTACAAACTTCTCTGCCGCTTTTCTCCACCAATCATGAAAATTGAACATTGCAAAATATGCAAAATATTAACTAAGAATTTATGCGTCAATTGCAGTTTCTGAACTACACAAACTTTGATGCAACAACCCGTGTTGTATGCACCTCTTGATGTATTCTTGCCTAATATCCTAAGCTAAAATGTGTGTTTAAATTTGTATTAAAACAAAATGATTATCTAAAATGTCCCTAACGACAAACAAACACAAACCCCTACAAAAAAAGACACAACTATTCTGACATACATACACCGTCCGATCAAACTGACGGTTCTATGGTTGCCAAGATATAGTCGCGTGCACAGCACAGTAGCGCCTTCAGGGTCGCAGAAGTCTCTACTTATAATATGCTAATGATCACCATTGTCGTGTTTGGTGACATCTCTTCTGTTGCAAGATGCTTCACCTCCTGCAATGTTCCTTGCCCTGTGTTTCCTCCAGATTTCAAGCAGGATGCTTTGCCTGCTTCAGGGTTCCTTGCACTGGGTATCCTCCTATAGGTCATTATAACCGGCTGCGTTATGTTGGCAGCCTTGCTGTCACAAATACTTGCTGCAACAAAATGTTGGCAGTCTTCCAGTCACAACTGGATTTTCAAGCTTTCAGTAGTTCAGTGTTTTAAAAACACATCCTATGCGTTGTCGTCGCCGATTGTAGCGAGCGCCCTTTTGCTGCCAGTAATAGGCGCGGGCGTGTACGAAGAACTGGTGGTTCCTAAAAAGGCGCTTGTAGCTGCCAGGTAAAACACCGTGTTATTTTCGTTGTAAAATTCAAGAGCGAGAGACCTTTATGGCTTAAAATCATGTTTTATATACAATGAATACTTACAGTCTAGGTAAGCACCATTCTAGAGTTCCAGTTACGCAATTGTTGATTGGTGTCAGTTGCTCAACCAATTGACCTACTGAATATAATTATGTCAACGATGCATTCCAGAGGCCAATGCCCGTTGTCAACTCGATTGCGAGATTGTGACATCCTAAAAGTTCACACAATGATTAATAGTAAATACAATTCAGTTACAGTATTTGCACCCTAAAAATGTGAGCTTGCTTAATCAGTTGATAATCGTAATGCTGCTAACTACACCAAATGTGTAGTATATATTAGGTGTTGGCGCTGTGAGTCAACTACACGCAGGTTGCTTGATTCCGACTGCCCCATTGTCGGTAACATTATGTTAATTAGTTTTTGATGACATAAGTCGGCTTCTTCTAAGCCATAAAAATATCAGTCACTGCCACTACGCTGATGACCTATACTTGCTTTGCCATGCATAAAAAAAAATCCAAATGAAATTCTTACCAACTACAATATTGCATTAGCAACAATCGACAATTGGACCCAGAATTCTGGCGCTATAATTGCAATAGAAGAAATACTTGAAGTTTTGGCAGAAACATAACTGCAATCCTATTAACCTAATACCCCCACTATTGTAAATGTAAATATTCTTAAAATATTATGTTTAGTATACCAACCACGATCGACTAGGACCTATCGATAATGCGCTAAAAACTCACTAATGCAAATTAAATCTCCTTACCATGCCGCCATATGATGAAATCTTCGTGCGTTTAAAATATCCGAATAGGAGTATTCACTGTATTGAATATCGGATACTGTCTATCAGGTGCTGCCAAATTCTTAAACTTTATGGTAATAAAAACTCAATGCTCTCCAACGAGATTCAATAGCTGAAGTCAGGGAAGCGACTTGTGAAGCATTAGCGAAGTACTGGATCTGGTAACTCAAATTCATCTAGATATAACACCGATGTCGACTCCAGCCACAAAATATCCACCTTAGACACTGAAAAATAATACATTTATTACTAATCATACTTCACACCATAAAGAACATACAAATGCATCGGATTACAGACAGTTGTATATGGAACGATAAAAAACCAGATGTTCTCACTGAGCTTTCTGTGTTCGTAATGTACTTTGTGTGGCGAAGAGCTGTTGCTAGTCAGGATGTTGGTGATCGACGAAGAGACCTACTGCTTGGGCCACATGGTTTATATAGCCCAACTGGCCACAGCGGATGGTGTATGTTGTTATTGGCGGGCCACCGTTGTGTAACTTTACTTCTGTTGGCCGGCCTCGCTTTCTGCTAGTCGTCATGCCTGGTGTTGTGGTGGTGGGCTCTACGAAATTTTTAAAATCTTTAAACGTTTCAAAGACATTTTCTTTTTATTCAATGAAATACACAAAGTTCTTTCTTGATTTGTCGTATACAAAGAGTAGGAAATACTGCGATCCACCGATTGATTTAATGTTAAACGGCCCGCATAATTCCGTATGTATCACATCCAAAATATTTGCTGCTCTTCGCTGGGATATTTGAGGAAACGGCTGTGTGCAAATTTTGCTTTTCATACACGACACACATGAACGATTTTCTGGCAATTTAACATTATTCAAACCAGGCACAATTTGCCTATTAGCTAGTTTGCATAAGCAATCTAAATTAATATGTCCATATCGGTTATGCCATTTAATTGCATTGTCAGCGCACGAAAAATTTGCTTCAATATAATTATAAAATATATGTATAAATAATTTTGTTTTTGTGCTTTAAGGGTTATCGTCTTAATGGTTTTGTTTTTTATTATTGCATTTGTTTTTGTAAAATTTACGACGGCATCGTTTTCAACACATTTGCTTATCGAGAAAAAAGTAATTTGTAAAGAAGGAATATACATACTTTTTTAGCAAGAACTTACATTACGACTTTTTATGTTAAATTCTCCTCTACCTTCCGATTCTACAAATTTATTTCTGCCGGAACTGAAATAAATAACTGTCGATGCCCACTTCAGCTAATTTTTCAGCAACTATTGCAAATTCATGTAAATAATGTGGTATATTGAAGTCATCCGTCAGACGGTGATTCAATAATTTTTTATAAAGAGTTACCTTTCTAGTAGGTTCCTTAGGTTTATATATTGAATCCAACTTTTGCCATGCTCCTTGAGATGTTTTACATTTTTTTTATATGATTAAGTTGGGTAGGTTTAACTAATAAACCAATCGTAGCCAATGCCTTCTCATCTTTGGAGTCCCATTCCTCCGCATTATTTGCCGTCTTCGGTAGGCTGCACGAAACTTTTCCATAAGTCCGAATGTATTAGCAGATTTTTCATTTGGATGCATCAAGTGTCAAAATTTGTTTCGTCCAATTTTTCGATAGAATATATGTTACTACTCATATTTATTAGAGAACATTTTATTTTATTTTTTTTTTACAATTTCTTCCGCCTAATTCTTATTAATCGAAATCGGTTTCGAATTAGATTGTTCTTCACTTTCTAAAAACGTTTTGGCAGGTTCAGAGCTTTTTGATCTCCTAGTTTTCTGCGATCTAGTCTCTGGGCCCATAACCTGGTAAAATCTTATGGATCGTGTACTAACACATAAATAGAACACGCGGAGTTTTAGTCTGAACTTAACGAGTGGTAAAACGTAAGTATATAACAAGTGGTTAAAGAAGTGAAAGTGAAAGAATATTCGGGTTGCCACTACAACTTCTTATTCGTATCTTAATCGTATTCCCACGTTAGTTGTCCCGTTGACATATCTAAGGATTCTTTTTATTGCATTTACATGTGCTGTCGTAGGCTTTTCTATATACCGACTTGCATTTGATACTGCAAATGCTATATCTGGCCTTGTGACTACTGCCAAATACATAAGACTTCCAACTGCCTCTCTATATGGAAAGTTGGTAATATTACCAGTCTTCTCGACAAAATCGCTTAAATTGGTGGAGCTATCTGCTGGTGTTGCTGTAAAAGAGGAACTTTGCATATTAAACCTTGCAATTACCTTTTTGGCGTAATCTTCTTGACCAATAAAAATCGAACCATCAGCTTTGCGCTGAATTTCAAGTCCCAGAAACAGTTTCGCCTCGGAAAATGTAACTCTAAATTGTGCTTGTAGATGTTCCATCAAGTCCGAACTGAGCTCACGCGAGGTAGACACAACAAGCCCATCACCAATGTAGATAGCCAAAATGATGCAACCACTTTCAGTGATACGGGTAAAGACACACGAATCATGGTTTGAGGATACAAAATTAAAAAGCTCCAGAAACTTAGTGAACTTTTTGTTCCAACACCTTGATGCTTGCTTAAGCCTGTATAAACTCTTTAACAATTTGCATATGCGACCGCTTCCATCATCATACCCCAATGGTTGCTTCATATAAATGTCTTCCGATAAATCGCCATACAAAAACGCTGTTTTCACATCGAACTGCAGAATGTGCATTTTTCATGCTGCTGCCATAGCCAATATACACCGAATAGACGTAAATCTTGCTACTGGACTAAATGTTTCTTCATAGTCTACTCCATACTCTTGATTAAAACCTTTGACAACTAAACGCGCATTGTATCGATCAATATTTCTTTTTGCATCTCGCTTTATTTTGAAAATCCACCTATTGTCAATAAGCTTTTGGTTTACAGTCGGTTCAACCATTTCTCCATAGCTAGCTGCCACTCTTTACGATCTTTAGATTTTAAAGCTTCTGCATAAGACTTAGGTTCTTCGCATGTCATTATAGCTGCTAAGTGTGTTGAAGTAGTTGTGCTACGTAAACGACGAGCAATACAGCTTTTGTCCTTATCATCTACGTCCTCAGCGATATCATTCACACTATCATAGAACACACCATCTTCCGAGTCCTCGACCTTGACATCATGTGTTTTGTTGTGTTATGGTTTGCCGTGTTGTCCGAAATATTTTCAGCAATTTCTTCTGCCAAGATATTCGTTTGACTTTGTGTCTTCAAAGTCACTGCTTCCTGGACAAATTTTACGTCACACGCAATTTCGATTTTTCGCTGATCCCGGTTCCAAATCCTGAAAGCTCTGCTGTTATCAGCATAACCAACAAATACACCTTTCCATGACTTTGCATCCAATTTTCTTCGCTTTTCCTTCGGTATGTGTACATAGACTTCTTCGCCGAAGTTTCGAAAATTATCCAATTTTGCCGGTTGTCCATACCATAACTCATGCGGTGTTTTTTGTGCCACTGTGCTAGTACCAGTTCGATTTAAAACATCTATTGCTGTGTTTGTAGCTTCTGCCCAAAACTTTTTGTCCATGCTTCTTGCATACAACATCGCTCGGGATAGTTTTCTGATGATCAACTTTCTCAGCTTGCATCAAGAAATTTTTAATAGAATTTGTTACATCTGATTTTTCTTTCAGAAAATAAACAAAACGAAAATGAGAGTAGTCATCTTAAATTAACAAGAAATACCTGGCACCTCCATTTGATTTTACTTGCATTGGGCCGCATACATCTGCAAAACACAGCTCTCCACAGCTTGAGGATCTTGCTTCGCGCGATTTAAAGCTGATTCGGTGCTGTTTGCCTAAAATGCATCCTTCACATGAAAATTCCTCCTCAATGAAATCCACATTGACTCTGTTGAGGAACTGC
The DNA here is from genome assembly GCA_920105625.2 of Clusia tigrina. Taxonomy (NCBI): domain Eukaryota; kingdom Metazoa; phylum Arthropoda; class Insecta; order Diptera; family Clusiidae; genus Clusia; species Clusia tigrina. Next base: position 138,009,341 of record OV050030.1, on the reverse strand, counting down.
CTAACATGTCCCACATTTTGATGCCCCATTCTTTCATGCCATGTTCGCAGAGTTAGCTTTTCTATTGTCACTATATTTGCCTTGCCCCATTCTTGAGTTTTTATTAACATTTGGAAAAGCTTTTCTCGACGAACTCCCACTGCCACAGTGCTTCCATCTGTTCTTATGAATCTACAGCTCCTGCTGTCAGATTCAAACTCAAACCCTCTATCCAATGCCTTTGTTTGAGAAAATAGATTGTAGTGGATGTCCGGTACATACAGCACATTTGTCAGCACTTTCTGCACCCATTCACGACCGTCGTTTACTACCACCGCAATATCACCTTTTCCTACAGCCTTGATAGCACATCCATCGCCTACCCTGACGATTTCATTACAGTTGGTAAAGGTAACAAACCAATCGCGTTGATTACTCATGTGGTCCGTTGCGCCTGAATCGAGAACCCACGTTTCCAATTTGCTGCTGACATTCGCTCCACATACCAACGCCTCAACGTTTTTACCATGAGTCTCATTCTTAAACGATTTACACAATTGCGGACAATCCCGTTTAAAATGGCCTTTTTCACCACATTCAAAACATCCGCCTCTTTTTGTTGTTTTACCGCTTTTCCTTTGCTGTTCTTTCCCACCTTGTCGACTTCGCACCCTTGCTATAAAAGCTTCGGTCTTAGCTTTTTCTTGGGCACCCAAACGAATTTCTTCAGCCATTAGCTTTGCCCGTAATTTGTTTAAGCTATGATCCTCTGACCGTACTGACTCCCAAGCACTATAGAAGTGATTATATTCTGGTGGCAGTGACATCAAGACTTTTGTCATGATCATTTTATCTGATATGGTTTCACCTTGGTCACGTAGATGCTGCACAGTCTCCATTAACTTTGACAGGTAGGTAGTAATGTCGTCAACTGGATCTTTTGAAAAGCTGTAGTACTTTTGCATTAAAAACAACACGTGTGACTTTGATGTCTGCTCGTAAACACTTTTTAGTGTGTCCCACATGCTTTTAGCAGTAACACAGTTCAGAATTTGTAGCAAAGGTTGCTTTCCTAATGCGATACTAATTGTTCGTCGAGCTTTCGCATCAATTTTTCGCCAAGTTTTTTGCTCCTTTTCTCCCTGAGTAGGTAACACCTGCTCCCCTGTGACCACATCGAACATGTCATCAGCTTCCAAAATTTGAATCATTTGGAATTTCCATGTCAGCCGCTGCGAGCTATCTTGGAGCTTGTCAAGTTTTATATCACCGCCTGATGCAATTATTAAATTAAATAAAAGTCCACTCTTTTCTTTTATTTACTGAACAACTTGAAGGAATAAAAACAGTAACAAAAATCGCACTAAAAACACTTCATTTTCACAGCAGTACACGTGTGATTCTGGGCCCATAACCTATTAAACAAAAACGCGTGTTTCTAATTTTAATAAGAATTTAATGCATTCAATATATGTATGTTATTAGCAGAGCAAGGTTAAGAACAAGACTAAATTTACTGAGACAGAAGGTCCAAAGAAGACAATAAAAAGGTTGCCATGTAACTTTAAATATACAATTATTCAACAGTTTTTAATGAGGGAACTATGTATATTCTTTTAACATAGCTGATGTCCATTCGTTTGCATGTTCGCAGTTTTTAATATCGTCGATCGATTGTGTCACTTGAACTTGCTTTGCTGTCTCTATTAGGTTCACAGTGTTGTACTGCTTGTATGGTCTCCCTCCTCTTCCAGTGCGAATTATGTTTGGTCTACCTGGTCCTTTTTGTTGCTGTTTTATTCAGTCTAGCCCCTAATAGAAAAACAATGGTGATCTTTACGGATGGCTCCAAATCCAACGATGGCGCAGCATTCGCGGTAGTGGACGCCAATAGTATAACGAGGAGCCATGGATTACTGTCACCTGCTGCCAGCTCTTACAAGCCACCAGTATAAGCTACTATAATGGCCCTGCTCTTAACCAAAGCTTCAAAAAATGTCTTAATATGAACTGACAGCTTCTCAGTAATTGAAGGTGAAATTAACACGACTAACTGCTCTGAACCCATTGTGTCGATAAAGCAATTGTTAATTGAACTAGGCAAGAAAGTGATATTAATGTGGATATCAGGTCATATGGGGATATTTGGAAATGAATTCGCAGATAAAGGAGCGAAATTAGCAATGAAATCTCCACTGCACATGTTTCTGCCTTTCAACAACACATTTGTGGCAAAGATTACAGTCATAAATATAAGTCCAACGCTAACCACACTGCCGTAATACTCCCATCATCGACCACTTCTGCAATGAACAGATGGTTCGTGAGACTTCGGTTAGGACGTACAAATATGACGCACGGACACCTGCTACAAAACGTATTTCCCAACTCACAGTTTCCCAGATACTCTCAGATTGTCCAGTTATTACCCGCTCCAGAAATTCTAATCAAAGACCGATCAATTTCCTTTGTGAACCTTCAGTAGAAAATATTCAAATTAATAATAATTTAATAAATGAATGCTATTTCAATCCACAGCCAAAACGGCATTTTTATTTCATCTTTAACTGATTTATTTTAAATATTCATGCTTTCTATTGCTTTATGTGTATTTTGAATTTTTTTTTTTCAAATAAGATATTTATTATTGAAATTTACTTACATCGTAAAAGGAGTAAAGAAGTCTTACGTCGGGTTAGACTGACTTCGAAATGCCCTTTATCTTTCCCTGTGCGTTTGGGGATGTTTCTTCATAAATCATCATTAAAACCATATCTACGGTAATTTTCGCTACCGTACCTTGAATTGATTATAATGGAGGGAAACGGGGCCTCTATCTGATCAATACCATTTCTTTTGTATGGCTTTGTAGCGTTAATAAACATACTAATATAAAATTACGCAAAAATATTGTATAAGTCGTAAATTGTAAAATTATGTCAATAGTGGGCTTGGCTGTGAAAACCCTTCCAATTTTTTGTGTGGTGTTTAATGATAGTACTCGTAACCTTCATCAAACATCGTTGATAAATCTTCAATGGGAGCATAGCAATGAATTTTGGTCAATTGTATGTGTGAAAGTGTAAAAATTTTGCGCACTATTATGGACTCAATGTACATATGTTGGAGAATGTTTGCTGCGTTGGGATCTGTATCTACCCGGGTGCTGCTTCTGCACAGGAGGTTAACTAAGCGTTTTATATATGCATAAGTCCGATTTGGTACTTCTCTACAGGGCGATATGTGGGCGCTTTTTGTAGCTGCCTAAGTCCATCTCATTGAGCTTCGCCTTCGCGAATAAAAATGCGTCAAAGTCGGGTTTTCAAATCCCTCTTTATTTAAAAATCATCTGCAAATATTACATTCCCAAATTGGGTTAGTTCCTATTTCTTAATTGCTCTACTCTTTCGTTTGCACAAGTTTGTAATTGTTTTCTAATCCGGTTATTCACTGGATGACTTTACAAAAGTGCTGACTGTGCACAGTGGTAAAAGTTCATAGCAGTTCAATTGTTAAATGTGCGTACCTAATAGTATACATCAACTGCTGCTTATGAATAACAATTTTATTAATTAAAGTTTCTTATATTATACGTGCGTATTGAATATACGAGGGCTATTCGAAATGTTCTTAGCCTGACATATAGATGGCGGTATAAACAGCAAAAAGCTTTCTATAATGGAAACTTCCATCCGTGATAATGAACACATGTTAAATTTCATTGAGATCTGGCGTATAGTAACACGTGTTCAAAAAAGACGCTTATGTGATTTTTTTATAATGGAAAAATTAGAAATTCGTGGTGTGATTAATTATTTACATAAGAGAGGTTTATCGGGACAAGAAATTCATAATGATATGGTGAATGTGTTAGGTGAAAGTGCTCCTTCATATGCAACAGTAAAAAATTGGATTGCTGAATTTAAACGTGGTCGTACAAGCATTCAAGATGAACCCCGATGTGGACGTCCAAAAACTGCAACAACGCCAGAAATCATAGCTAAAGTTCATGATATGGTATTAGACGATCGACGAGTGAAAGTGCGTGAAATAGGTAATGCCATAGGCATCTCAAATGATCGAGTACATTTTATTTTGCAACAAGAATTACGTATGAAAAAGCTTTCTGCAAGATGGGTGCCGCATTTGTTAACAGTTGACCAAAAACGTATTCGAATGAAAATTTCTCAAGCTTGTTTGGATCGTTTTAAGCGAAATAAAATGGAGCGTCGTTTCATAACTGTTGATGAAACATGGATCCATCACTTCACACCAGAAACAAAAGAGGAATCCAAACAATGGACTGAAGCGGCTGGAAGTGCACCAAAGAGGGCAAAAACAGTTCAATCGGCTGGTAAGGTCATGGCAACGGTTTTCTGGGATTTCAAAGGAATTTTATTAATCGACTATCTTCAAAAAGGTAAAACAATAAATTCTGAATATTATTGTAACCTTTTGGATCAATTGAATTTGAAAATTCGAAAAAAACGACCTGGTTTACAACAAAAAAAAATAATTTTTAATCAGGACAACGCACCATGCCACAAGAGTGTTTTAACAATGGCAAAATTGAACGAATTGAATTCCCTGAACTGATTCTCCTGATTTAGCTCCCTCTGACTTCTACCTGTTCCCAAATCTAAAAACATTAATTGCTGGCAAACGTTTTACCTACAATGAAGATGCAATGGCAGCTGTTAACGATTATTTTGAGCAGCTTCCGGAAAATTATTTTAATCAAGGGGTAGAATTGTTAGAAAAACGTTGGACCAAGTGTATTGAAGTTTCAGGAGATTATGTTGAAAAATAAAATAATTTTAAAAATCTAGCTCTTGTTTTTCATTGTTAGGCTAATAACATTTCGAACTGCCCTCGTAAGTACGTATTTTCTTATCTAAGGTTAATGCACCTACCTATCTTTCCGAGTGCTTCCGTGTAATGTGCGGAACTGTTTAGGACCGTACCCAGCCTCTGCTACTGCTTGCCCATCATTTTAACAGCAAAAAGATCTATCCAAATAGAAACTTAAGACAAGCGCAGCATTTTTGATGCTAGACGTATTTACAGGCAGAATTACACTCCAACCAAAGAAACTGCATATTCTGCTACTTCAAAATCCAATTCCCACTCAACATACAACAAGAGAAAACCAAGTAACCACAGACAATGAACTACACCAAACCCCTACGCCATCTTCTCTACATGATAAACAACACTCAACATCCTAAATATACTACACATTATTCACATGATTAACCTTACACCCAAAATCCGAAACATTTTACACATTCTCCATCTTCTTTTTTTTCATCGCAAAACATCCTTGCAATTACCTGTGTTAATAACAAAAATAACACAATCCCTGTTTGAACAGCTCAGTTACTCAACTCTAAATACTCTTTACAAGAAAATATCACGAAGTTCTTTGAAATGAACACACTCTCTCATGCTACATCAAAAAAACACTCTGATCCCATCTGTCAGACAAATCATAAGCAGTCTCATTTCCAACAAATATACTAAGTGTATTGCGAAACATAGGTTAATTAGATTGGTTCCCGATATTCTGCAATGGTATATTAGTGGCTATTATAATAACTATACTAATCTAGAGCTGCTTATAAAAGACTATCCCCTAAAATCATATGATATTTTTTATGATATTAATTTATTTTAAAGCGTTCACATATAAGACAGGGTCTTTTAAATGCAGCAAGAAGTATCCGAATATCAATGAATTATATACAACAAAAATTACTTAAAACTAAGACTAAGAATGTAAATTAAATGAAAATAAATTATTAGATCAGACAAATAAATAAGTTAAGATCAGATAAATAAATAATTAAAAATATAAATAATTGAATAAATAAATAATTAACTTAAAAATTAAGAATTTTTATGAAATAAGGAAAAGTCAGATCAGAAAGACAATGAATAATCAAAAAGGAAAATTAGAAAAGCAGCAAAGAGAAAAAAAAAGCATTCGGAGAAGTAGTAAAAAAATTGCTTGCTTAAAATTGTGCTTACTTGAGATATTCCAATTTACCAAAGGCAACAAATTCCACAACCTGATGGCGTTCTCAAAAAAGAGTCTATTCGAGTTTAAATACATGTAATTTGGGGACTAAGAGGTTCATATTTCTCCTCCATATAATTAAAAATATTGCAACCAAGGACCTGATTGCAAAACTTACTGATATGGTCAAACTTTCTTAAACCATATACATATCTTGTAGCATTATTGAATGCCACCTGCAACTCATGCCTGGAACCCGAGTCAAGTTTACCATAAACAACCTCTGAGTAAGTCATGATCGCACAATATTCTGGCTAATAATGATCTGGCTCTGTATGCAAGCTCCCAACCAACCAACTTGTGTCAACCCTTGCATGGCCTACGGGCAGCGATAACGACTCTGAGTGGGGACGCAACACGCATGAACAAGATAAATAACAAAGAATATAAGAACAGCAACAATAACGAGGGAGCAAAAAACAAAAGTAGGGAGCAGGACCCTTTCAATAGAAGCTCCATACTGCGCCGGACCCAAGGAGGTCCAAGCCAGCGTATCGCCACTGGCAAGGAGCTACGCGACTTCCGTTGCAATGCCGAAACGTCCCCGCGAAAACGCAGAAGACGACGGAACCAGCCCGACGAGCCGAGCGGTACCCAAAAGGCAGAAGGCGGATGCGGCAAGGGCGGCCATGGCGAAGGCCGCCGCAGCTAAAAATACCACCAAGCCAGAAGTGGGTAAACCCGACGCAGTGGTGAAAAACCTAGAGTGGACGATGGTTCGCGCTCGCCCCCGGGCAAAGCCGAAGACACTCGCTAAAGCGAAGCCGACCAGACCTGATGCAATTGTCATCAAGGGAACGGGAGTCACAACCTATGCGGAGATCTTGCGGAGGATAAAGACGGAGCCGCACCTTGTGGAATTGGGCGAGAGAGTGAAGAAAATAAGGCAAACCGCGAAAGGTGAGCTGCTACTCGAATTAGCCATGACAGCGGACCCGAAGACGGTCACTCTGCCGGAAGCAGTAGCAAATACACTGGGGACTAGTGTGGAGGTGCGTCAACTCACCCAGGAGACTCTGCTGGACATAAAGGATTTGGACGATATCACCACTGTAGAGGAAGTTTACGAAGCGCTGTGCAAACATCTGAGCACTTTCGAAAAGCTCCCCGTGACCGCGATTAGGTCCCTTCGGAAAGCGTACGGTGGAACGCAAACAGCTACCATCAGTTTGCCCCCTCTGGCAGCCGCAGCGCTACTGGCCGGGAAACTGAGAGACGGATGGACCTCTTGTCGGGTGCGTGAAAAGGTAGTACCCACACGTTGCTACAAGTGCTTGGAGTTTGGGCATATTGCCAAAAAGTGCAGTAGCAAGGAGGACTGGCGGAATCGGTGCTACAGATGCGCCGCCGAAGCCACTACGCCAGCGAGTGTAGCAAAAGCCCAACCTGTGCACTCTGCAAGACCAAAGGCCGCAAGGATACGGAGCACTCGACAGGATGCAGAATATGCCCGTCGTATAAGCAAGCAGTAAAGGAGTCAAAACGCATGGAATGAAGTTACTCCAGCTTAACCTCAATCACTGCGCAGCTGCACAAGACCTCCTTGAGCAGACGGTGAGAGAGCACAAGATCGACGCCGCTGTGCTCAGTGAACCATATCGTCGGAAGCACCAAGGAGTCTGGGTCGAGGACAATACTTGCCGAGCTGCAATATGGGTGTGTGGAGTCAAACCATCTCAACTCGCGGACGTCAGGAGGGATGAAAACTACGCCAGGGCAACCATAGGAGGAACCACGGTTTACAGTTGCTATATGGCACCAAGCCTAACTACGGATGAGTTTGAGTCGGCGGTAGATAGACTCGTTCTAGATGCACACGGCAGGAACCCTGTAGTAATTGCTGGCGATTTCAAGGCATGGGCAACTGAATGGGGCTGCGGCCGAACTACGCCAAAGGGTCATATCCTCATGGATGCACTCGCAGCACTTGACGTGATCCTCTTGAATACCGGCGAGATGACTTTTGCCAGAGGAGGTGCCAGTTCTGCGATTGACGTAACCTTCGTAAGTAGCAGGCTGGTGAGGGGTGCAAAATGGCTGGTGAGTGACATATACACCCACAGCGACCACCAAGCTATCATCTGCGAACTGGAGAAGCCCCGGAATCGGCAGCGTTGACGAAGACGTCCTAGAAATGATGCTTGAAAGTTTGGTGCGGGAAGGCAGTGCAGAAGAAATGGCTAATCAGCTGGCAAGGAAGGTAGAAAACGCCTGCGACGCGGCAATGCCCAGGAGAGCATATGGTGGGAGGCATAAACCTGTCTACTGGTGGACGGATGCAATAGGCGAGCTCCGTAAAGCATGCCATGCTGCGAGGAGAAGGTATCAACGTTCCATACGGAAACCGGATTCCCTGCAGAAGCACCAGGCCTTCAAGGAAGCGTAAATGTTCTGAAGAAGGCAATTAAGAAGAGCAAGAGCACCAGATTCGCTGAATTATGCGCACAAGTTGAGGACGAACCATGGGGCATGGCATATAGACTTGTCATGCGAAAATTGCCCTGTTATAGGCAGCCAGCCCCAACCTGCCCAATGTTGCTCAGACACATAGTGGCACAACTCTTTCCAGTACAGAACTATGTCCCATACGAGCTCCCTCTGGAGCAAACGGAGGAATCAATACCCAGTGTGACTATAGATGAGGTGTTGAGCGCGGTTGGGAAGTTTGGAGACCAGAAAGCACCCGGCCCAGATGGAATCCCCAACCGAGTGCTCAAGACCGCAGCTGCACTGAACCCAGAGCCACTGAGGAAAATGTACGACGCTTGCCTGAGAGAAGGCATTTTCCCCAAGAGATGGAAGAGGCTACGATTGGTCCTGGTGCTGAAAGCCAACAAACCAACAGAGGACCCTTCAGCGTACCGCCCGCTCTGCATGTTAGATACGGCGGGAAAAATTCTGGAGCGGATAATCTGTAACAGGATTGATGAGGCAAAACTGGAGGGCTCTCAAAACGGCAATATGGTTTCCGGAAGGCGAGATCTACCGTGGACGCCATCAACGAACTTGTCCAGACGGCTAAAACAGCGATCCAGGGGAAACGATGGAGGGGTGGAACCAAGGGGTATTGCCTTGTGGTCACCCTAGATGTCAAAAACGCATTCAACTCAGCTAGCTGGGAGCGCATAGCCGGAGCGTTAGCAAACTTTGTGGTACCCTGAGGCGAATGATTGCCAGCTACTTCAGCGACAGGATCCTGCTCTACCAGTCCGAAAAGGGTGTGGAGTCGCACAAGATTATCGGAGGAGTTCCCCAGAGATCGGTGTTTGGACCGTTACTCTGGAATGCTATGTACGACGGCATCCTCCGAGTACAGGTCCCCGATAGTGTCTAAATCATCGGATACGCGGACGACATAGCATTGGTAATCACAGCTAAATACTTGGAGGAAGTGGTAGCAGAGGCCAACCGAACTGTGGCTACCGTCGGAAGATGGCTTGCAAACGTTGGACTTAGCTTGGCTGAACACAAGACCGAGGCAATTCTGGTTTCGAGCCGCAGAGTATTGTAGGTAGAGGAAATAAGAGTTGGTAGATGTGCCATAACCACGATTCCACACCTCAAATACCTAGGAGTGTGGATAGACGCGCGGCTTACCTTCAAAGAACATCTGCGGCGCGTGGGAGATAAGGCAGCAAACACATGTTCTCTCCTATGTAGAATAATGCCCAACGTGGGAGGACCCAGGCAGCGGAAAAGGCGACTCATCGCCGGGGCTGTCAGATCCATTATTCTCTATGGGGCGCCAATATGGGCCGAAAACGCGGATGTGAAGGCTTACGTCCGCACCATTGAGACAGCATACAGGAGAAGTGCACTACGAGTGATCTGCGCATACCGCACCGTATCCACAGATGCCACCTTGGTAATAGCCGGCATGATTCCCGTGAACAGGCTAGCGAAAGAAGCGATTAACCTCTACCACACCAAAGGGACACACGCGACAAATGTAGAAGAGTTCTTGGAAATTGGAAAGCGGAAGACCCTTCAAGAGTGGCAAGCCCAGTGGGATACTTCTACAAATGGCCGCTGGACAAGAAGGCTGATCCCCAACATTCAGCAATGGGTAAGCCGGTCGCATGGTGAGGTGAATTACTACGTCACACAATTGCTGACAGGCCATGGAGGTTTTCGGGCATACCTGCATAGATTCCACTTGGAGGAATCCCCCTACTGTGAAAACTGTGGAGGTATAGAGATAGAAGATCCCAAACATGTCTTCTTCTATTGCCCACGTTATGAAAGTGCTAGAGTGGCACTACAAGGAGTATGTGGAGAGCCCGTGGTGCCCGACAACATAGTGCAGCATATGCTCGAGAGCCCGGAGAAATGGGCTGCGGTGTGTGACACCACCGCCGCCATTATGAAAGCTGCGTACTATTTTAAGGAACATACGATCAAGTGGTATACGGATGGGTCAAAAACCGATAGTGGTACTAGAGCGGGGGTATTTGGACCAAAAACCAAATACTCGTACTTCGAGCAAATGGGTAAATATCCAAGTATTTTCCAAGCAGAGATTCTCGCCATGGAAAGATGCGGGCAGTTTAATCTAAAAAGAGGCTATAGAAGACGGGAAATAGCCATACTTTCCGACAGTCAAGCTGCCATTCGAGTATTAAGCTCGCATGAAGTGGACTCTAAGCTTGTATGGGACTGTCTACAGAAATTAAATCAGTTGGGAAAGTACAACAAGGTTAGTTTATGCTGGGTCCCTGGCCACATATGTATCCGGGGCAATGAACAAGCGGACGAACTTGCCAGAAAAGGGGCCTCCATGGCAATGATAGGCCCAGAACCTTACTGTGGCATAGGCAGCGGAGTGTGGCAAGAATTACTTAGGGAACAAGAAAGGCAAAAAAGGCAGGAACTTTTTGCAAGTCATAGTGGACTTTTTTCAAGTCATATTGGCTAAAACAATCAAAACTACTTTGGAGCAACTATAATTGCAAAAGATTCAAATTTTGGATTGACTTGCCCAAAAACAGCTTAAGAATACTGACCGCAACTTAGGAATCGTTTCAAGTTCATTGTGCAGATTCTGCGACGAGGAAACCGAGTCTCGAGAGCACATATTAGGTAGCTGCGGAGCACTGATGCACAGCAGATACAAAAGCCTGGGATCATATTTGATACCAGCTAATGAAATAGCAAAGCTAGATCCAGCTGATATCCTAGTATTTCTAAGGATAACAAAGATGGATGAGTTTCTATAGGGTTATCCTATATTAGCAGAGGGTTGTACAATAGATCTTCTAGGTCGCAGTACATGATAAACCTCCCATTTACATTACATTACATTACATTATATTACATCAATATCTTGGTCAACGAATGGGCAGACACATTTAATTCTGGATTAGATGTACTAGAACAGCAAACTATGTGTTCAGTTTCGCGGGCGAGGAAATAAGAAACAAATTAAAATCGGTACAGTCAGAGGCAGAACTGTTTACTGGGAAAATAGTTGAACAGTTCGAAGCGAGTACGAGCAGGGAAGAAGCTCAGGAATTGTGGAAGCTGGCAAAATCCGGATGAGCTGTGTCGCCATTAGAGGTAGCGGATCAAGCCTGGACAGCAATCTAAAACAGAACAGAGGAGAAATTGTTAAAATTTCATAAAGAAAGGGTAGATTTGAGAGCACAGAAGGAGTACCTTGAGATTAAGGTGAAGGAACTTTCTCAAAGGTTGGCAGAAACAGAGGAAGCAGCATCGCTATTAGAGAAGAAGTGTTCAGAATTTAAAAGAGGAAGGGCGACCAATAGTACCTCAACGAACAGAAGGATATCAAAATCAGCTTCGCTTGATATACACAGACAGTGTTGACATTTCCTCCAGAAGTTCGCTGACCGGAATATTTAACACCGGAAGGGATAAGTCGCGTGGTGAAGCCAAGATTAGTATTTAGTAAAGAGAGGCAGACGGAATTTTTGTTTGGCGCATCTGAAATCGGTATCGAGCCAAAAACCGGGTATATCACCCAAAAGAGCCAGAACCGGTAACAGAGCAGCGAAGCCCCAATACTGTGGACAGTAATTCGCCTGCGCGATCAGACGGTCGAAAACTAACTAGTTCAGTCCATCACTGTTCACGTCTGTCGCAGATCCGGGAGAAGTGAATCTGGAAACTGCCCAAACAATTAGTAACGCTAAGATTTTACCAGCGATTAAGAAAACACAAAAAAGTAAAATGGACATTCTGGGAGTTGCTCATGCGATGGAGAACTGGGTGTCCATGTTCTCAGGAGTCGCGTTGTGTGATCTGAGAATTGAGATCAGGCGCTTCAAAGTAGTTTGTGAGCTAGCACAACAGAGTATACCGGAAGCAAAAGGGAACACTTAATAATGTATATCAGGCAAGGACCACAGGTGATGCGATTGTTTTACTAGCGCATAGCTCTCCGGACGTGTTCTGTTTTGCTGCTACTTTCGAGTAGTAAAACCCGATCAGACACGATAGCTGGGCTCTAAGCTACCGGAGGGGTCGGCAGGTCGCGGATAGCCGAAAGACCTGTAGTAGCAGGTTGGTTGTGAATAAGTCTCTGACAAATAAGCACTCCCCGACGAGGAGCGGCGGGAATCTGAGGACGCGGTAAAAAAGCTAGCAAGTCCGTTGAAATTCCCGTGACAGTGGCGAGTTGACACCGCCTCTTTTGAAGTATGTGTCCCCTTCACTTTGCACTCGCATTGTGAACTTAAAAATCCAGGAGCAACGGACACAAAATGAGTGGTTTCACTGGTCAGCGTCTGTTCTCCATGTTAGGAGCGGCTGTTTAAAGCACGAATGCCGGCCTTAGGGCTATCAGGATTGAATCCAGTAAGATTCTGATTATGGTGTACTGGAAAGGAAGCAGACGACACTGGGCTGGAGTGGTGGATCCCTGTTACCTCAGTAGGCGGAGTGAAATCTTGATGAAATGGCTTCCAGAAAGATTCGCTACTTCTTCCGTCCTTTTAAAACCTGGCAGGTCTCACAATACGTTCGAAGCTCGTAGCCACAGCCATGTCCACTTAGGTTGGGTTGAGATAACTCCCCATTAGTTCCGGCTCGAAGTCTGGCCCTGAACATTGTTCCCCATAAGGGACAATGTCAACCCCCGCATGGCCTCCCTGAATTCATAGATAACCATGCGACTTACGGAAACTACTTGCACGAGAGGAGACAGCGGTTGTGAGTTTGGGCCCATATTACATGGACAAGCAAACAAACCTAAAAACTATAAATAACAATAACAATAAGCAGACAACAGGCGTAGCGGATATCTTCAATAGAAGCTCTCTCATCGAAAGATCACCGCCACACAGCAAAGTACTGTCAGCATACGGCGTATCAGGTGGACAAAGTGGAAATGATGTAACAGGCGATGCTCAAAGTACACACAGTGACATAATTGGGACACCAGTATCTCTCTACACGGGCTCCCTTACCACTACAAATTGTAGCCAACAGGAGGGGTGCAAAATGAAGACAGTGGAAAAAACGGACGAAAAACTACCAGGTGCCCTGGCAGTATCAACTCCGCCTATATCCACTCGGGACACTGGAGCAGCAAAGGAATGAACAGAAGTTGCGGTAACACCCCTCAATGCTCAAATGCCAGCTCTGGGGAAGGCCCATAAATGATTTACTGCAGTTTTGCAAGATTAAGTCAAATGTGCATAATGAGGTAAAACGACTAGCAGCGGTTATGAAGGCAAAACACGTCGAGATCGAGATGCAATTAAAGAGCATGCGCACCATTCAAAACGCTCCACAGCTGAGCACGATCACAGTCGGAGTGAACACGGGATCTGGGAAGAGGCGAAGGGCCAACGTCAGTCCGACAGGGAAAACAATAATGAACTGCGAAGCAACAACGGGGCCCGTGAAAAGAGTGCGAGCAAACAACGATTTTAGCGCGACAGTTGAAATTCCACTTGCGCGGGTCGTCTGTCCCAAGGCACCAGCCAGGAAAGAGGTGGTCACGCAGGTACAATGCCCACAAACAGGAGATGATGCCCCAAAACCGCAAGAGAAGGAACGGTGGACAGAGGTGGACAAATACCAAGGAAAAAGCAACAAGGCGCTAAAGCCAACGATATAAAACCTAGACCGGATGCCATCATACTTACGGCAGCGGGTGAATCGTCATACGCCGACATCCTAAAAACGGTGAAAGCCAGTAGTGCGTTGAAAGAGCTAGGGGGAGATGTTAGGCGCATATACCAGGGTAACAAAGGAGACTTGGTAATCAAGCTTAAGAGTGCTCCCGAAAATAAGACGGCAAAATATAAAGCGGCGGTGGAAGAAGTTCTCAGAGATGCGGCAAAAGTAGTGGCAAAAACGCACTGCATCAGAATACAATGTAGAGTTGTGGATATGATTATTACCCCCGAGGAGATTTGCGACGCCTTGAAGGAAAAGGGTAACATCAGTAGGCCGGACGTCTCGGCAATAAACAATATGCGAAAGTGCTATGACGGTACGCAGACAGCGTATATCGATCTTCCCGCAAATGATGCCAAAAAATTACTGACTGCGCGTAATATACAAATCGGATGGGTAAATTGTAGAATTCGGGAGACGCTATCACTAAAGCGTTGCTTCAAATGCTGGGGTTACGGTCATCTGGCGCATCACTGTAATGAACCCATAGACAAAACAGACATGTGTAGAAAGTGCGGCGAAAAGGGCCACCTAGCAGCAACCTGTAAAAACAAAGAGAGGTGCGCTCTATGCGAAGGCACTCATGCAGGTGGCAGCTACAAATGTCCTGTATATCAGAAGGCGAGGAAAGATTGCGGACAATGAGAATCGTGCAACTAAACTTAAACCGATGCGCGGCGGCCCAGGATCTCCTGACCCAAACTATGTTCGAACAAAAATTCGACGTGGAGCTATTGTATGAACAATACCGAAATTTAAATTGTCACAACTGGGTACGGGATGCCCACGGTAAAGCTGCTATATGGGCAAGTAACGATAGCTCAATTCAGCAGAAGATGACAATGGCGGAAAATGGTTTCACATGGGCTAAAATGCTCCCCCAGTATGACTCTAGATGACTTCGAGAGGTTGTTGATGGCCTTGGTGATAGAAGCGCGAGGTAAAAGTCCGGTCGTAGTAGCAGGAGACTTCAACGCCTGGTCCTCAGCATGGGGAAGTACACGCACAGATCAGCGAGGAAGAATTCTGCTCGAATGCCTAACTCCATTATCGTTAGACCTTTTAAACCACGGTAGTAAGAATACATTCGAAACAGGCAGGAGGGGTTCCGTGATAGACCTCACCTTCGCACACAATGTTATAACTCGCAACACACAGTGGGAAGTCAGCAGCATTTACACACAAAGTGATCACCGGGCTATTGAAATAGATATCACTGCGCAGAAAAAACAACGAATTCGCAAAGTGCCAACAAAACGGTGGAAATGCCAGGTTTTTGACGTGAAAAACCACCGCCTGGAAAGATGAGGAAATCCTCCTGGACACGGCAGAAAAGATGGCGGTCAGCATAACGGACAAACTCAGCATGGCCTGGGATGTAGCAATGCCAAGAATATCAAACAGAATTGTGAGGAAACCAGTCTACTGGTGGAATGACGAAATCGCTAATGCGAGGAAAAGATGTAACCAAGCGCGCAGAAAGGCAAAACAAGCTCGCAATAGGCCAATTTGAGAAACGCTGCATCAAGTACATAAAGAGTGTAGGATAGTACTGAAAGTAGCCATTAAAAACAGCACAAACGCATATTTTAAGGAGCTCTACGACAGTTCTGATCTCGATCCATGGGGTAACGCATACAAGGCAGTGATGGCCAAACTTAAAGGGCCAGGAGCACCGCAACCAACAGAATATAAATTGATGCGTAAGGTGGTTGCAGCGCTCTTTCCCCCACAGGAGGAAACAATTCTGTACAACGCAAACAAATAAACAGCACAGAAATCCCCGAGGTTTCCACTGATGAGGTAGTGTTCACTCTGCGGAAAATCGCTGACGGTAAAGCACCTGGGCTAGACGGTTTGCCCAAGATTGCGGTAAAAGCGGCGGTCAAGGCAACACCTGAAATCTTCACGCAGGTGTACAATGCGTCCTTAAACGAGGGAATATACCCAGATATTTGGAAAAGACAGAGGCTGGTATTACTGCTTAAGCCCGGAAAACAAACAGACCACCCATCAACAGAATTATCTGCGGTAGACTGCAAGAATCACTTGAAAAGCCAGGAGGATTGGCCGCAAATTAATTTGGATTTCGGAGATCGCGATCCACCGTGGATGCAGTCCAAGCAGTGATGGATATTGCAAGAGAAGCACTCAGCGGGAAGAGATGGGTAAATGGAAGCAAAAAAAACTGCGCAGTAATCACATTAGATGTGAAGAACGCTTTCAACTCGGCGAGTTGGCCATTAATTATAAGCGCCGTCCGGAAATTCGCAGTCCCGGAGTACTTGTTGCGAATTTTAGCTAGTTATTTTGACAACCGGGTACTACTGTACGATACGGACGAAGGGGCAAAGCAATATAGGATCACGGGGGGAGTACCCCAGGGTTCTGTGCTCGGCCCTTCATTATGGAATGGTATGTACAACGACATACTCCAACTGGACCTACCGGAAGATACTACGGTAGTAGGCTATGCGGACGACATTGCTGTGGTAGCAGTAGCAAAACAACTGGATATGCTCCAAACGATATGCAATGATGCGATCGTCAGAATAACAAGCTGGCTTGATGACTCAAAACTGGAATTGGCGGCCCAGAAAACAGAGGTGGTCCTGCTGAGCTCCAGAAAAGTGCGAGAGCATATAACAATAACGGTGGGCGAACACGAAATTACATCGCAGCCGTATCTGCGGTACTTGGGAGTGATCATAGACGCGAAACTGACCTTCAAGGAACACAGTATGCGAAAAGGCTGCCCGCGTCAACGGTGCGCTCACAAAGATGATGCCAAACTTGGGAGGACCCAGATCAAGTCGAAGGAAGCTACTATCGAGGGTAACTACCTCGATCATCCTATATGCGGCTCCAATTTGGGCAGAAGTCGCGCGTACAGAGAGTGTCTCAAAAGGAATCCGATCTGTACATAGGCTCAGCGCGCTAAGGGTTGCTAGCGCCTTTCGGACAGTTTCGGATGATGCCATTTGTGTGTTATCAAGTAAGCCACCAATCGACCTGCTTGCATATGAAATGCAGGATTTGTATAGGAGAGTGACAAGACCAACGGCTGCAGATAAGCTTGAAATAGGCCAGAAAGCCATGCAACAATGGCAGCTAATATGGGAGCAATCCAGTTAAGGCCGATGGACATTCCAACTGATACATAATATCAACGAATGGTACTCGCGCACACACGACGAACTTAACTTCTATTTAACACAGATGCTTAGTGGCCACGGGTGCTTCAAGGAATACTTGCACAAATACAAATACGATGTTGACCCGTTTTGTCCAAGTTGCCTGGGAGAGTAGGAAAACGTGCAGCATATACTTTTTCATTGCCCGCGATTTAACGAGAGCAGAAACAACTTGAGCGCTATCTTAGGAGACAGTTTGTTCTACAGTATCAATTATGATGATAACTCTGCGGAACATTGAACGCGCCCGAACAGCAGCACGCCTAAGCCAGCGCAGTGCTGAAAAAACGTTAATAGGGATGTTTCAAGAAGTAGGACTGAAAATGGACAGACCTAAGACTGACGATTGAGCGGTAACGCTCGTAACGGCCTCTCGACATATTATCTAACGGTGAGGTCCCGAGAGGATAATACGTCCGGACATCGGGGTGATTTTAGTGGGTTAAGGCCCCACACTACAAGGGTTTTTGACTGCTTTACACCTCGTAAAATAAAAAATAAAAAACTAGCGCATACCTCAGTAAGCACCCTGTCAGATTTATATGCGCTTTTAGATAGAACATACTTAAAACAAAAGTCATACGACTGTCTCATCTTAGGAATTCACTCAGAAACCCGGCGAAGACCTGAGAGCTTGGGAGCGAAGGTTAAGTCTCTGGGGAACACTGCTGAGACGGAAGCCAACACGAAAATGTGGCAGTATGCAAGGTTCAAGAAGAGCGGGCTATGATTTCATTGTTCAAGGCTGGCCTGATCCACAGGGACTTAGCTTATTATATTAACAATCTCAAGCAGAGAAGTATAGTTCTTCCGCTGAAGTAGCAATCCAGCATCGAACGACAACAGGGGGAATCTGCTGGACTAACACACCTGTAGAGGCAGTTTCCGCAACAAAAGACCAAGGATTCACGGTCGAAAGATTCCAGACAAAAAATTCCATTTGCTCATTCTGCACTCTTATCGCTTTTCGGTAAGAAGAAGAATAGGATCCTGACTCTTCCACTAAAGTCATGGGAGGAACAAACCGTGAATAGGATTAGAAATACTAGGCCAGAAATGGTAGGCGCGAGGTAAACGAGAGTAACTACTCTTCATGTAAACACGAAACTTTGGACGGTTGCTTTGCACAAGCAGCAGCTAGCAGAGGGTGTATATAGGAGAATCCATTACGGTCGCTGACAAGGGTAAGGTGCACGCTTGCGTACTTAATGCATCAGAAGAGGACTAAGGATTTTAGTCCTAACTTTACTAGTAATGCTAATTTTAACTAACCAAATTATGGATCGGTGAACCAGATTAAGCAGGTAGATATAGGAAAAAGGATGGAAAGAGTACTACGATCACTGAATTTAGACCCAAGCGTAAATTCGGTGGAGAAGGCATGTACAGAAGCCATTTATACGTCATTCCTTGACAGATTTCTGCTGGAAGGAAACCAGCCAACATATACACCGGAAGTGGAGCATGAAATAGGAACTAGGGCGGATCAACCGCCAATTAACCAAAAGCAATACAGATTGCCACAAACTCACAAAGATGATATAATTAGATAAGTTCAGGGCATGTTGAACGATAATAAACAATTATATCGCCTTGGAATTCACCAATTTTTGTTGGTACCAAAGAAGGAGGGCGTCAGTATCAAAAGAAATGGATAATGGTCGTTGACATTAGAAAATTCAACGACGCCACTATCAAGCAGGTATTCGCGATCCTAAGGAGAGAAGAAATCCTGGTCCAATTAGGACATAGTAGATATTTTTCTAAGCTTGATTTTGCAAGTCACTACCATCAGGTCCTGGCGGATATCCAAGTTAAGCAGAAAACTGCGTTCAGTATCGGTTTGGGACACTATGAGTTAAATAGAATGCTGTTTGGGTTAACAGGAGCACCCGCTACCTTCCAGTGGCTACTGAACCATGTGTAAACAGGCTTGCAAGCCTTAGATTGTTTTGCATGTCTAGATGACATTGTAAACTATGGGAAGACTTGCAGTAGTATTCGGAACGTGCTCCAAATTGCGAGAACACAATTTGATATTGATCACGGAGAAGTGTCAATTTTTGTGAATAGAAGTGGTTTATTTAGGCCATCGTTGTACAGAGGCAGGAACTCTGCAAGATTCTCAGCCAGTGGAGTGCCTAAAAAAGTTAGCAATTCCAAGAAATAAAAAATTGACGCATTGGGAGGATTGTCGGAAATGGCAAGGGGAAGTCGGAAATGGCCGACCAGTAGCATTCGCAAGCAGGGCGTTTAGCGATACGGAGAAGAGATAATCCACGATAGAAACATAATTTCTAGAAATTGTTTGCTACGAAGAGTTTTAAGGCATATCTGCTACGACGTCCATTCAAAATTTATTCCGACCAACAATCGTTAAGAGACATAGCGAATCTTAAAGATCAGACCTATCGGTAGGCACGTAAAACGTTGGCACAAACTGTCTAGGTGATATTTCCGCACCTTATTTGGTCTATCAGCATTTTACAGTGACGCATATTTACGCTTCAAATATCAACTAAACCCCGTAGAGTATTCTAAACGGAGTTTGCTTTGTTGATACATGTATTGTTATGTACTGTAAAGACGTATTGTTATGTATTGTTATGTACTGTAAAGACGGAAAGTACCAGAAGTATTTTCCGCATACACCTCCTACAAAGAATACAACAAAAACTATATGCTACCACCAGAGACCGTGTTAACTCCAAAAACAAATAACGATGTCCACCATATTTTGTTTAGAAATAACCACCAACAATATTCAAGCAAGATACCATCCCCGATATCATGCAGCTTAAAAAGGTAACCACCTCCCACGCTAAATGCAACAACAAAGACAGCGGATAAGTATAACAAAACATTTACGCACAGACGATCGGACCAATAAACGTACAGGTGGTGAGGAGCTCAGAAACCGAAAGAGTTAGACGGATGACAACGGGAGCGAGCCGATCGTAAACACAAAAAAGTAGAAACCAATATTTTAACAACAACAACAGTACAGCGACCGAAGGCGGAACACGGATGACAACGAGAGCGCACCACACATACGCGAGCCGATCGTAAACACAAAGTAGTAAGCAGGCAGAGTGCAAACCAATCTCTGCAACAACAACAACACTACATCGACCGAAGGCGGAGCACGGATGACAACGAGAGCGCACCACACATACGCGAGCCGATCGTAAACACAAAGAAGTAGAAACCAATATTTTAACAACAACAACAATACAGCGACCGAATGCGGAACACGGATGACAACGAGAGCGCACCGATCGTAAACACAGAGCGGTAAGCAGGCGGAGAGTGAAACAATATATTAACAACAACAACACTATAGCGACCGAAGGCGGAACACGGATGACAACGAGAGCGCACCGATCGTAAACACAGAGCCGTAAGCAAGCGGAGTGTGAACCGATATATTAATTACAACAACAGCAAAGCGACAATCAACAGCAGCGATCAGGCCACACTACAGCCAGCAACAACTATGATGGACAACCAGCATTAGTAAGGACAACTGGACCACAACAACAACGAGCACTGATCCCATGGCAAGCTTTCGCTATATAAGCGGAGTGAACCAAACAATGAGTCTCTTTGATCCAGCATCGCTCCGTAAGTATACAACACACCAAGCTCCTAGAGACGCACCAAGCTTCGAAATTAGTTACTTTGACTATTGACAATAAATCAACGCAGACAGAGCCAGGAGTTTATGGTTTTGACCGACTCTCCCTGGGACACATACGCAACGCAGACAGAGCCAGGAGTTTATGGTTTTGACCGACTCTCCCTGGAACACATACGCAACGCAGACAGAGCCAGGAGTTTATGGTTTTGACCGACTCTCCCTGGGACACATACGCAACGCAGACAGAGCCAGGAGTTTATGGTTTTGACCGACTCTCCCTGGAACACATACGCAACGCAGACAGAGCCAGGAGTTTATGGTTTTGACCGACTCTCCCTGGGACACATACGCAACGCAGACAGAGCCAGGAGTTTATGGTTTTGACCGACTCTCCCTGGGACACTAGTACAAACCACGGACACTACCACGAGCACACAGAGTAGGATAATAATTAAAAATAATTATATAATAAGTTTAAAAATTTTATAAATAAATAAAACACTTATTAAACTAACATTATTGGAATAAATTTCTGTAAGCGACCCTGGAACCCGCTGAGTTTTTACCCCAGCGAAAACGAGTCGTTACAGTACGTGCATGGCCGTAGTCAACCATTGATCCCAGTTAAAGCCATCATCTTTGACGAAACTACGCAAGTTTGCTGCCAGAGGTCTCTGACTTCATTCTACCGAACCTTTCGCTTGTGGATGATAAGGAAAAATGTGTAAATCCTTAATCCCTAGCATTTTACACAATTCAGAGAATAATTTTGACACAAAAGTCGAACCGTTGTCGGTCACCAACACTTTCGGTATGTTGTAACGCTCTATAATTTCGTCAAAAATGCTTTGGCTACCGTACTCGCCTCGACATCAGGTACGGCTACGCATGCCATATGCTTTGAAAAATCATCTTGGTACCTCAACTGTCTCAAATAAAATACCTAGAATATCAAATTTGTCAAATTGTTGTTTCGATATGTAAGTCAACTCCTCTTGGCCCTGAGCATCCCTTTCCAGGTATATACTCTTCTACTTCTCTGGTAGGTTTTCCAAGACACCTGGTGTCCACCTAGAAGAGAATCATGGAAACCCTTTACCACCTTTGCTATGTCATCTTTACTGTTCAGACGTTCTACTCTTCTAGCTGACTGTGACGCTTTATCATTACTTTCACCCGTTAGTCTTTCTGGTGTTTTATCCCGCTGTTTTTTCCTTCCAGTTATTACCCCTTATCCTCGCTCTGGTCTGAATTACGGATATCATCTGTTTTTGCGGCACTAAGTTAAATTATTTTTCCCAGACTTATATATGATTTCAAAATCATACTCAGAAAAGTGCCAACGTTTTACGTGCCAACCGAGAGGTCTTATCTTTGATATTCGCTATGCTACGATGGTCGGAATAATTTTTGAATGGGCGTCGTAGCAGATATGCCCTAAAAATCTCCGTAGCCCAAACAATGGCTAGAAATTCTTTCTTTATCGTGGAGTCTCTTCTTCGTATCGCTAAACGCCCTGCACCTTGCACAAGCATTGCGAATGCTGCTGCAAGTACTTCCCATAGATAACAATATCATCTAGATACATAAAACAATCTAAGGCTTTGTAAGCCTAGTAGCACATGGTTGATTACCAATGGAAGGTAACGGGTGCTTCTGTTAACCCAAGCAGCATCCTATTGAGTTCATAGTGCCACAAACCGATACCGAACTCGGATTTCTGCTTAGCTTGGGTATCCACAAGGACCTGATGGTAGCCACTTGCAAAATAAGGCGTAGAAAAATATCTACTATGTCCTAATTTGTCCAGGATTTTTTCTCTCCTTGGGATCGGTAATACCTACTTGACAGTGGCTTCGTTCAATTTCCTAAAATCAACGACCATTCTCCATTTCTTTTGACACTGAGCACCCTCCTTCTTTGGTACCAACAAAAATTAGTGAATTCCAAGGCAATATACTTGGTGTAATTTTTTTATCTTTCAACATGCCCTGAACTTGTCTAATTACCTTATCTTTGTGAGCTTGTGGCAATCTGTATTGCTTTTGGTGAATTGGCGGTTGATCCGCCCTAGTTGCTGTTTCATGCTTTACTTCCTGTGTATATGTTACCTGGTCTCCTTCCAGCAGAATTATGTAATGGAAAGACTTACAAATGGCTTCTGTACTTGCCATCTCCACCGAATTTACGCTTGGATCTAAATTCAGTGATCCTAGTACTCTTTCCATTCTTTTTCTTATATCTACCTGCTTAATCTGGTTCACCGATTCATAATTTGGGTCCCTAAAATTAGCATTACTAGTAAAGTTAGGACTACAATCCTTATCTTTATAATCTAATCCAAATCTGATGCATTTAGTACGCAAGCGTGCAACTTACCTTTGTCAGCGACTATTATGGATTTTCCCATTCATACACCCTCTCTCTGCTAGCTGCTATTTGTGCAAAACAACCGTCCGAAGTTTCGTGTTTACATGGAGCGTAATTACTCTCGTTGACCTCGCGCCTACCATTTCGTGCTAATGTCCCTAACCCTATTCCTGGTTCTTTCCTGCCATGACTTCAGTGGAAGAGTCAGTATCCTATTCTTCGTCTTATCGAAAAGTGATAGCTCTTGCACCCAGAATTGTAGTTCTTCCTGCTATACCTATACTCCTTACGTGCTAACCTAGTAATCGTATCCTTGTACTCCCATGCCGTTTTTACGGCTACCGACCTATTCTCCCTAATTTTATCAAAACCTAACCCTAGTACTAGAGTCACCACTGTAAACCAAATCGAAACGCTCTCTTGAGTCATCGCCCCTAGATCGCTTGAAATGTGATTCACTCTCTTTTACTACTTTTGGTCTACTATTCACTTTTTGCTTCTTGGCTTTCCAGTCTATTGGCCTCGACTGGGCCGCTGGAAATTTCCCTGCTCTCTCTGCTGGGATTGTTTTTGCCCGCATTCGGCTGCACGAGGTCCCATTCGTGCACATGATAAGCATTTCAGCCCCTGAATGGTGCTGCTCATCCTCGCTTCACTTCTGGAATTCAAATTTGAACGCTGCTGCTACTACTCCCAGTTTTGAAAGGATTCCTTCCTTGGCTAATTCATTCCGTGGAATTAATTCCGCTGAAACTACTCCCACCTTCTCTCCTGGGCGCATCCGGGCTCCGCGTCGCTGGCTGTGTCCCACTCTGATCCCATTCTGTAGCTAATATTTTTTTTTAATTATAGACTAGTGTTATCTATTCTACCACACCCTGGTATCTTCTAAGCATCTATACAAACTCGTGCTCTGCTTCTGTCAAATGTTTTTCTTAATTTGAATTCACAAAAAAAAAAAATGTTTATATATCCTTAGCTATTTTTCCATTTCATCGAAACTCCTCACAAAATATCTAATCTAATTTCATTTTTATTTATATTAACATCTCTTCTGTTGTGCTTCTGTCATATGTTTTTCTTAATTTGAATTCACAAAAAAAAAATGTTTATATATCTTTAGCTATTTTTCCAATTCATCGAAACTCCTCACAAAATATCTAATCTAATTTAATTTTTATTTATATTAACATCTTCTTTTCTTCTCTCCACATTTTTATAGCAAATAAAGATACTCTGCTCATAACTTCTCATAAATACATAATACTGACTCGCACAGAATTATTCAAACCCGCTTATACCCCCACAGGAATATTAGTATTAAACTTAAAAATTTTTTTTTTGTAATATGTAATTTTTATTTTACATGCTACGTGCTTTTTTAATTCTTTACTAATAGTTATCTATTTCTGCTTCTAAAACCTATCACCCTTTATTATCCCCTTCACAAAAATATATTCGACCTAATCAAGTCATTAAAAAATATATATAAATATATACTTACTATCATACTTACCCATACACTCAGACCATATTTCCTATTGGGACAGATTGTGTCCATTTTCATATCATGTACCACGTTTGTACCAACGTACGTCTACAAACATACGTGCACTCCATCTTCATACTATATACAAAGTTTGTACAAACATACGGGTACGGCTAACATTTCCGCCCTGCATGCGCTCCTTTAGTTGGGCAATGCACTTGTTGGGGACCGCGTTCGTTGGTGTCCTCAGGAGCATCCTCTTGCTGCCTGTCCTGAGCGCGCGTGTAGCTGCAACCTAGCACCTTTTCACAGAACAAATAACACCCACTAGTTTGATTAGAAAAACAACAAGAAGCTTTATTCTTAAAATTTTAATTCTTATATACTGTTTACAAAAAGCACTTTCAGTCTGCGTACTGACCTTTCTGGTGTTCCAGTTCCGCACCTGTTAATTGGTGTCAGTTGGTCAAGCCAACTGACCTACAGTAAAAGTGTTGACGGTGCATTTTAAATTTCAATACCCTTCGTCGACTCAGCTGCGGAACTGTAACACCCTAAAAGTTACATAAATTCCGGTTACTTATAGTACTTGCACCCTAAAAATATGTGCATTTTTACTTAACTTAATTGTTTAAAGCTAACCACACCAAATGTGTAGCATCTGTTAGGACTCGGTGCTGGATTCAGGATAATACATGTATATGTAGACCGGCCTATGAGAAAATGAAGATGGTGCCAGCCAAGTCGCAGAAACAAAAATCAGGGCTATAGATGACACCTTATTAGAATCGGTATCTAAGCTATTATGATGCTACTGAGGATAATTATTATTATAAAAACAATGCTGTTGATGATGCTACTGAGGATAATTATTATTATAAAAACAATGCTGTTGATACACGAAGTTGATTGCAAAGCTGACAAAACTATAGGAAAACATAAACATTTGTGCTTTCAGCAAGGAAAATCCATTATATTATACGATAGTGTGCACACTTTCAGAACAGTAATCGACAATGTTATCTGAAATCTAAAGTTCCTCCGTAAATAAAGTTAGAGGGAGCTACAAAAACATTCACAGCCATAGGGGAGTTTATTTTTCCCTCCCTTGTTTCTAGTGACATACCTGCAACAAAACCATTTCGTGTCACTGTTGTGGTTGCAGTACGTAATCTTATTCCCAGAAGCGGCTCGATTCCCTGAACGAGATGAGATGCCTTCTGATTATTGAATGTGATGCATCTGTATCCAATTTTACTACGATCTTTCACCCATTTCTTACACTGTCGACAGTTAGCTGTTGATTTTACGTGCCATCTAAGAAACGAAGATTCTGGGGTTACATGTTGTGGGAGTCAGATAATACTGTTCACGCTCACAGCAACTGAATATACACATATTTTCGCTCACACACAAATCTTGTTCTTGAATATACACACGCATTTGCAAATATGCATTCAATTGATTTGTTCTTACTAGTTTTAAGTTATGTTTAATAAATCAGTCTCCGAATGGACGTTGACTCGTTCACTCAATTCTTTCTCGTTGCTCTCGGTAAAAAATTATCCACGGCCTGCGTTTCTCTTGTAGAAGTTCTTATAGTTTCTACCAGCGCATAAACTAGTGCTTGAACACATGCCATTCAAAACTCCTTCTTGTTTCAGTTTTTTTCAAATTTAACCATGGTTATTCACTAATACACAATCCCACTCGCGGCACCAACTGTTACGAAAATGCCCTAAAGACAATTTATAACACTCTTTTATACTCGGATTCGCACCGTTGGATTGTGTAATAATCAAACCTTCGGTTCATTAAATTAGAACAATTAGCTTTATTTAATTCTTATTTTTCACACACTTAATGTTAAGCTTAAAGTTTATTTTTAATACCATTTGGAACTTTACTTATTACTTAATTTAATCACTTTATTACTGCTATGATCAATCTTCAACTGTCTCTCGTCTTTAATTGCGAGGTAGTGTTGGGGTCCTTTTCTGCTTGTTGTCGGGAACGTCCTTGTCGCTGCCTCTCCTGAGCGCGCGTGTCCTAAAACCCAGCACTTTTCCACACAAAAATGATACGCACTAGTTTGGTTGTAAAAAACGACAAGAGGCTTTATTCTTAAAATACTAGTTCTTATATACTATTTACAAATAAAGATTACAGTCTATGTCTTGACTTTTCTGGTGTTCCAGTTACGCAATTGTTATTTGGTGTCAGTTGGTCAAGCCAACTGACCTACTAAAAGCAAAAGTGTTGTCGGTGCATTCTAAATGCCCCTTGCACAATCGTGCATTCTAAATGCCCCTCGTCAGCTTGACTGCGGAACTGTGACACCCTAAAAGTTTACATCATAATTAAAGCATAAATACTACTATTTACAATATTTGCACCCTAAAAATATGTGCTCTCTTAATGAATTTAATAGGAGTCGTTGCCGTGAATCAACTACGCGTAGGTAGCTTGATTGAAACTACTTTTGTTTTTAATGTGAATTTTTGCACAGATTATAATTTTTTAATTTATAGCTTTTTTTAATGCGAGTATATTTTGAATATTTAATATGTAATAATCCGTACTTATTTTGTGAAATTTGTATTAACCAAAATTCGTTTAGGAAAAATAGTCATAATCATTCTTTTTCAATTTATTTGTTCTTCATATATTGGTTTCTTTTTATTACTTTTTTTTAATATTTCATAATTTGTTTCATATCATTTCTCTTTTTATATAAAATTTTTCCAATTCTGAGCAAATTCTTTTGCCCTCTGACATAAACAAAATTGTATATCAATTCTGGGCAAAACTAGTTGCCCATCTTACATAAGCGAGTATATAAAAGACAAACCCGTTCATGTGAAAAAATTGTCCATTTCATGACTAAAATTTTTCATTGCATCTAACTACTCTATATATTTTAATTTACTACTATCCTGGTATGTATATATCCATTACCAAGTGTATTTTCCTACACCATGTAACCTGCTCTTACATGAATACATACATATATTCAAGGTATATTATAATTTGGTAACCTAAAATATTATTCTAATATTATATATATATGTATGTACATTTAAAATCCCCACACGCTAGTCGATTCTTAGAATTTTTAATGGTCAGGTCGTATAAGATTATTTCAGTTAGTGTAGGGTCTTATATTAATGAATGTGTTTGTGTTATTTAGGGATATTTGAAATGCGACAGTACTCATATGTTGTATATGTAGCGCAATTACCAGTCAGGGCAGTAGGTACATTCTCTGTTTTTTTTTTGTTGGATTCTTTGCGGAACGTAAGTCGAGTTTCTGGGAATGAGTATTCGGTGATTTCCTTCAGTTTTGAAAATTGATATTGCTATCTGTAGCTATTGTCGAGTTTTTTTCCCCGAATTTTGTGGAGTGGAACAGTGTGCACCGGTTGTCTTGGTGTGTTGGTTACTTCGCGCGTAACGTTGTACGTCATAGACATTTTTTTTTCCCGGCGAAATTTCTGGGTATATTATTATGGGAATTTTTTTTTTAAATGGACAAGTATTAAAGTCCTATTTTATTTATATTGAAAGAAGCTACCTGGACATCCAGCGAAGACAATACGGAGGCGCGCTCAACTTAGTTGGTTGTGAGAAGAAGATTCGCTCAGGGGAGGGAGCGGTACACCCACGACCAGACCAGCGCGAGAAAGGAAACGGATAGCGTTTTTGAGGAAATTTCTGGAAAAAGAGCGGGAGAAAGAGGTACCAATACCGTGGGACGAAGCGAATGAGCTGTGGCAGGAGCTATATCGATTGGAGCAAGAAAAAACTTTTTATAGCTGACGTTGGTGTCTAGAAGATTTTATTATACGAATACATTTGCGAATAAAATATAAATGTATAATAAAGTTAATGTAGAGAAATCTAATTTTTGTATAGTGCTAAATTGTAAAGGGGCTACGACCTATGCGTGACACCAGTATCTTTGATTCCAGCGGGATTTACGAGGGCGAATTGATATTGAAGCTACCTAAGTATGTAGGAAAAAAACATTTTATTTGCAAAAACCATTTATTTCTCAACATAGTCTCCTTTTACTTCGACACACTTAGTAAGACGATATTCCAACTTTTTTATACCATCTGAATAATACGATTTCGGGAACCCCTCAAAATACGCGTTAGTTTCGGTAATCACTTCTTCGTTTGAGATGAATCTTTTTCCTGCGAGCCATTTTTTCAAGTTTGGAAACAGGAAAAAGTCACTAGGAGCTAAATCTGGACTATAAGGTGGATGATTAACCAATTCGAAGTGTATTTCACGTAATTTTAGCATCGTATCTAATGCTGTGTGAACTGGTGCGTTGTCTTGAAGAAAGATCATTTTTGTCTTCTTTAAATGTGGTCGTTTTTTCTTAATTGCATCAATCAATTGATCCAATAATGCACGATAATACTTTCCTGTGATTGTGGATCCTTTTTCAAGATAATCGATGAGCAATATTCCGTGTGCATCCCAAAATACAGTGGCCATAACCTTGCCAGCCGATTTCACTGACTTCGCCTTCTTCGGAGCACTTCCACCAGATTCCACCCATTGTTTCGATTGATTTTTGGTGTGTAGTGGAGGACCACGTTTCATGAACCGTTATTAATCGACGGGATTACGCTTTATCATGTCCAAACACCGCTGTGAAGTGGTCTGTCGAACTCGTTTTTGTTCGACACTGAGCAAACGCGGCACCCATCTTGCCGATAGCTTTTTCATATGCAAATGTTCATGCAAAATGTTGAACATACGTTCATATGATATGTTTACCATTTCAACAATCTCACGCAACTTGACTCGGCGATCATTCATAACAATATCGAGGATTTTCTTGATATTTTCTTCAGTAACCACCTCTTTTGGCCTTCCTGTTGATGGTATTGTTGCAGTGCTTGGTCGGCCGCGTTTAAATTCAGCAATCCAATATTTTACCATGAAATCTGACGGAGCAAACTCACCGTACTGTTTATCGAGCTTTTTTTTTGTCTCTTTCGCCGTTTTCCCTTTCAAATAATAGTGTTTAATCACTGCACCAAATTCGCTATTTTCCATTTTTCAAGAAACACAAAAGTCGATGAATTTGGATGAAATTTTAACAGCTGACAATTTTAACAGCTTTGACAGATCGCAATTTCAAAAAAAAAAGTTTTCATGCTTATGCTGCCATCTAGCGCTAGGTAGCTTCAATATCAATCCGCCCTCGTATTTATAATAAAACCTTTAATTAAACCATTGACAAAAATTAGTAATACTGTAAGCAAATTATTTTCAAAATAAATGAAAACATTAATAGTATATATAATTGTTTGCTTGAGATTGGGTTGTTCAACGGAATATTTATTGGATTAGGCATAGTCCATGGGACTATCGTAGGAAGTGAAGGAGTTGCTGAAATCCCAGGAAGTGGTGGGCAAAGAGATCCAGAGGTTGATTTCAAACTTCAGGAAGGACCGGAAGTTTGTAAAAAACGTGAAGTACTATCTCAGACGCATCACCGATTTGCGAGGTTTGGTGGAAAAATTTACCAACAACCACGTAAGATTACTGCCGCACAAGGAGGTCTGTAGGGACGATGAATACTTTGTGACGAGTTTTCCTGGATATATAGAAAATTTAGTGTTAGGGTGGCTTCAAGTATTGGAGACGGAATTGACAACGATTGAGGCACCGAGTGGGTATCTGTTAAAGAGAAAAGAAGACGCACAGGACGAGTTGAAAGCAGTAAAAACAGAGCTGAATCTTTTCACCGAGAGGGTATTCGAACATTTCGAAGCAAGCGCGGGTAAGAGTGAAGCACAGACGTTGTGGGAGGAGGCCAGATTAAGGGGTGGAATATCGCCTTTGGAAGCAGCCTATTTGGCGCTGACTACTATCTTGAGCAGGAGGGAAAAGGAATTAGAGGAAGTACGTAAGGGAAAGCATTAGCTGAAAGCTGATAGAAAATTCCTTCAGAATAGAGCTAAGGAACTCTCAAGACGGCTCGAGGAAACAGAGGAGGAAGCTTCTTTGTTAGAGCAGGAGAATTTCATGTTTAGGGGAGCGACGGTAGATGTGAAGCCATCCCAGGTGAGGCCAAGGTCGGTGTCGACGTCGGAAATACAAACGCAGACGGTTCAGGCTTCGATACCGGAAGTAGAGGGATCAGGATACGCCCCAGTGTACCCGAGGACACCTCGTTCTGAAAATAGTAGTGAGGGATTGCGATTTTCGAGGGATACCGAGTAGTTTCATTGGAGACCAGGCGCCGCGCGAATCGAAGGTGAATAAGAAAGCAGCGACTCAACCGACTAGCGTAAGGAAAAAGGATAAAGCACCTTAGTCGGATGAGCATATACAAGACGCCAACTCGGTTGGAAGCACGGCGGCCACTAAGTTTGCGTCCAGATCTGGTTAGTATCTGTTGGAAGAGGGGATTAAGAGCCAAGTAGCTACACAAGAGGTGAGCGGTACAGTCCTGTGGTGGTTAACTCGACAGTCAGAATGAGCATTCTGGAGGTGGCCAAAGCTGTGGAGAAGCTTGTGCCTGTTTTCTGGCGTTGAGATTTACGATCTCAGGACGGAAATCAGGTGGTTCCAGGAAGGAGGCGAGCTTGCCCAACAAAGTCTTCCGGGAGCGGAGGTTGAAAACTTGATAAGATGCATAAGACAGAGAACAACATGGGACGCGTTTGATTTGTTGGCGCATAGCCCGGTGGACAACCTGACTGATTTATATGCTCTCCTGGACAGGACATACTTGAAACAAAAGTCATAAGAGTTATCCAGGAGTCTAATCAGAAGCCTGGAGAGGAATTGAGAGCCTGGGGCCGTAGGCTCCAGTCAATGGAGAGTGCACCGAGTGCAGAAGTAAACAGGCAATTCCCTGCAAGTGCATCGGTATACAAAGCGCAAATGGTGACGGTGTTCAAGCCCGGCTTAGTAAACAGGGACTTGGCCAATTACACACTAAGTCTGATACAACAATCAATGGCAGTTTTGAGACAGGCAGTTACGTCTGCAGAGGTGGCCACTAGTAATGGTTCTACTAGTAATAACCGTCATACCTATGGTTCGCAGCAAAACCAATTATACGACGCAAGGAACGAACGGAGAGGAAGTCGCCAACCGACCTGTACATGGTGTGGGCACATTGGCCATATGGCAGAGAACTGTGTCGCGAAGAACAGCAACAGGCAGAATCAGGGAAACCGGTAGGAGGCCAACCTCAGCCTAGAGGTTGGAAGCCCCAGAACACTGCTAATATACAGGCAACAAACGTGGTTCTCACGTCAGCGAGAGTCGAGAAACCACAAACTCCGAAGATACAGGATACAGCACTCTTAGGGACAATAAATTTCTTTTGTCTATTGCTAGGCCTGTTTGGGGTAATTCGCCAGAGAGCAGTGGGGTTAGTCAGGAACTACGTCCCTGGTATATAAATATATATAGGAACAAATTTTAATAATATTAGTGTTAAGTATTAAGTTATTTACAGTCGGAATTATCTGTGGAATACGGATGTATTTTGTGGGGTTACCGGACAGTGATACCCCAACGACTTCGACCTAGTGTTCTTAGGGAGCTTCACAGATCTCACTTGAGTATATTAGAATCTAAAGCTTTAGCTAGATCATACGTATGGTAGCCTAAGATGGGTAGTGATATTGAAGCATTGGTTGCGAGATGTGTTCCTTGTAAAATTATACAAGAAAGCCCAAACAAAAACAGGTTGATCCCTTAGATGCCACCAGAAACGCCTTGGTAGGGTATTCATATCGATTTTGCCGGGCCCAAGAAAATTTGATATTTCTAAATCATTATAGATGCACATTCAAAGTGGGTGGAAGTCTTTAAAACGAAGGAAATTACCACAATTTTCACAATTTCCAAATTGAAGGAGGTGTTAAATAGGTTTGGGTTGGTTGATACTTTGGTTAGTGCCAGCGGACAATTTACAGCCAGTTCAAACAGTTTTTAGAGTTGAATGGTATTAGGCATGTACTCTATACTACTATAAACAATAACCTTCGAAATACTTATTGCATTTTATTTATATGGATTTCTTTATATATAACCATGTAATACTAATTGTATTTTATAGATAAGTATTTTAAAACGGAAACATTGGCATTTGATATAGAGATAAGTTCGTATATATTTCTTAAAATTGTATACAGCTTAGGGAGAGAGTTGTTAAGTATTAAGTTATTTACATACATTTTAAGTACTCTTCACGGTATAAGAACAAGTTAAGGCGTTGTGTTAAGTTAAGAGATTTAATAAAGCAGTTCAGTACCAACCACCTAAGCGACTACATTGCAATTAGTGAAAGATGCAGACAGGTAATTCAACCGGCCAAGGGCATGACAGCAGGTTTAAAAGACTGTATGGGGAAGATGAATGATAGTACGGCAAATTTTAAATCGTGTTTAAGTATGTTTTTCTGGGTGCACCACTAGATTTATGGTAGATATGTATAGAGATCCTCCGCGATATAAACATTTTTTGGTAGTCAGTCTACCTACACGGATGATTCTTATGTGGTCATTCCGTTCAAGGCAGCAAAAGCAGGTCATCTGGTATTATTGCTGGACACAGGTGCGGACACCAGTCTAATAAAGGCTGAATCCATGAGGTCATTTCCCCATGAACAAACGTGCAGAATAAGTAGTTTAATCGTTTAAACAATTGAGCACAATATTCCCATAGCGGAAGGGGCAGTTGCCCATAAATCAAAGGCAATATAGAACTCCAGAGGCTCATCGTGACGAAATGAATCGAAGGATGGACAAGTTGTTGGAGGAGGGCATAATAATACCGAGCAATTCTCCATGGAATTCACCTTTATTGTTGGTTCCGAAAAAGTACCATGAGAACGCTAAAAAATGGAGATTGGTGGGCGATTCTGAAACAAATTTTTCCGATCCCAAGAATTGACGAAATTCTGGACCAGTTGGGTCATTGTAAATATTTCTCTACGCTAGGTTTGGCTAGTGGATACCATAAAGTCTTGATGGGTCCGGAAGACAGGCAGAAAACGGCATTCAGCACGTCTTTGGGTCATTTTGAGTTTAAACGAATGCCATTCGGACTTACTGGTGCTCCAGCAAGTTTTCAGAGGCTCATGAATAGTATTCTAACAGGTCTGCAAGGTATTGACTGTTTTGTATACCTAGATGATTTAGTGGAATATGGAAGGAATCTGTCAGACCACAGCAGCAAGTTGAGTAAAGTTCTGGATCGACTGAGGGACCATCGTCTCAAGTTCAACACGAAGAAGTGTAACTTCCTGCGACGCGAGGTGGTCTATCTGGGACACAAGTGTACTGAGAAAGGTGCGCTTCCTGATCCTGCGAAGATAGAATGCGTCAAGAATATTGCTCAGACAAGAAACAGGAAGGACGTACAAGCTTTTCTCGGTTTAGCAAATTATTATAGGAAATTCGTGAAGAATATGGTACAGTTGTCGCTGCCAATCACGAAATTGCTACATAAGAACACAAAATTCGAATGGACGGAGTCATGCCAACAGGCGTTCGAAGGTTTGCAATTGGCTATTACGACACCGCCCATCCTGATTTACCCGGACTTTAATAAGCATTTCATTTTAACGACAGACGCCAGTGGTGAAGCTCTGGGAGCGGTTCTTTCGCAGGAACAAGGGGGTCGCGATCATCCCATAGCTTTCGCGAGTAGAAAGCTGAGCGAGACCGAGAATCGGTACTCTACGATAGAGAGGGAGATGCTCGCTATAGTTTGGGTCACTCGTAACTTCAGATCATACCTTTTGGGTAGGAAGCTCATGGTTTATACCGACCATCAACCGCTAAGGGGAATCGTAAATTTGAAGGATCAAATGTCCAGACTGGCACGGTTCAGGCATAAGCTGTCCGAGTACACATTTGATATTGTGTACAAGCCAGGGAAAACGAATTTGAATGCGGATGCGCTGAGTAGGGCGCCGCAAAATACGAGTGTTCTGAGAATCAATGAAAATATCGCGGGATATGGACAACGAATTCCGATCAGTGATGGGCAAACGGAAAGGTCAAAAAGGGAACGAATGATAGTGAGGGCATGGATTGAGTTAGACAGGGTAAAAGTGGAACTGGGGTTTTTGAAAGCGAGGGCAGTTTCTTTTCTCATCACGAAAGACTGGTTAGCATACATGTTCATCAGTGAGGGGTTGAGACGGTGTCTCGCTAAACTGGATGATATAAATGTACAAGAACAGGAAAATTTGCGGAAATTTGCGCTTGAGGATACAGCAGCGAGAGTCCAACAGGTAATAACTAGGTTAAGTAAGAAAGTGAGATTTTCACCAGCCGAAAGGTGGGACACAGCACCGCGGATAGCAGCTGTCCAAACAAGAGCGCAAGTAAGGGACCGAAAGTGTACTATGGATGACTCCGCGAAGCAGGGGGATGCCATGGATGACGGTACGATTCCAGAATTATCTTTTGTTACGGATGCTGTAATTGAACTGATGGACCAGAAGGAGATTGAAACGGTGTTAAAAGATTACCATAATTCTCCTTTGGGGGGTCACCAGGGTTTCATGGAGCGTATACGCAAGAACTATAGGTGGCCTAAAATGATGTTGGATATACGGAAACTCATCGCTGGGTGTGAAAGCTGTCAGAAGAACAAGGTATCGAGGCTAACAAGGATGCCAATGCAGCTAACTGATACTGCTAATGGACCATTCGAAAAGCTGTTCATGGATATGGTGGGACCATTACCCAAGAGCTCGTCTGGGAATAAATACATCCTAACATTCCAGAACGACCTATCTAAGTACTTTATAGCGGTTGCCATGCCGTATGCGGAGGCAACCACGGTAGCTAGGATTTTCTTTGGGGCAGTTGTAGCAAAATTAGGTGTCCCAAAGATACTTGTAACAGATAACGGCACTAATATCATTTCGAGAATTTTTTCTGAAACGTGTAAACTGCTAAAGGTGAAGAAACTTCACATCACCCCGTATCACCCTCAGGCTAACGGTTCGTTAGAACGTAC
The DNA here is from genome assembly GCA_920105625.2 of Clusia tigrina. Classification (NCBI taxonomy): domain Eukaryota; kingdom Metazoa; phylum Arthropoda; class Insecta; order Diptera; family Clusiidae; genus Clusia; species Clusia tigrina. The sequence goes on along the minus strand of OV050030.1, from coordinate 137,973,423 downwards.
CCACCGACCGCTAGCTGAATACTTGAGGCATTTTGTCAAGGAGGATGGATCGAACTGGGACCAGTGGTTGGCGTCGGCAATGCATGTGCACAACAACACTGTACACGCATCCACTAACCAGACGCCATTTTTCACGTTGTATGGTTTCCAACCTCAAATGCCATCGAATTTGAAACGAAAGCCAGCGCCTCTATATAATACAGACGACTACCCACATCTGTTACGTTATCTAGTACAGAAAGGGCACGAGTTGGTTAGGAAGGCGCAGGAAAGGGCAAAAGAGGTATCCAAGAAGCAATATGGTGCTTCCGCTAATCCCATGCAGTTCATTACTGGGGACAATGTTTTACTGCGCAACAGTAACTAGAAGAACAAATTTTCTCATATTTGGGTTGGTCCATATAAAGTAGAGAAAATTTTGGGGCCAGTAACGACAGAAGTTAGGATAGGAAACAAATTGAGACGTTTCCATAACAATCTGTTGAAGCCCTACATATCGAATTAAGAATTTTATTGTGAAACTGGTTGCAATGATGAGTGAATTGAAGCAGAGGTTTTTTTGCTTGAACTACCCCAAAATTCAGTTCGTGCGGAAAGTGACGGCTGAAATGAGTGAAATTTTTATAAAATAATAGCTTCAACCTTGAAAACGAAGAAAATTAAACGTAAACAAGACAACGGTATGAAAGAATGAAACCATATATTTATTATGGTTCAAGGGCGAGATATTGTACGAATGCCCGCGTGAAGTAGTAAAAGAAATAATTTTTGCAAGCTGAAAATCTGACTTTAATAAAGAATGAAGAAAAAATGGGAAACAATTAAATGCATATAATTTTTGTTTATTTGTGCGGTTTAGGCAGTCGCATGAGCAGAAGAGTCAATAACTGGGGCGTTTATGCAATACTTTATTAAGTTTGTAGCCACTCATAACGTAAACGGGTAATATGATGCGCTATAATGACAAGCGGATGTGCCATGTACATATGTATGTATGCCAATAAGTAAGTATGAGCGCGAGTAGCGTGTAAGTTTAATATGAGACATGATGGTTTGCATACATATGTTTAGGAGTAATATTTTAATTGTTTTATCAGTGCGATTTACATGAAGTCGTAGGGGTAGGGGAATGAAGGTAAACGTAAGTATGTTTGGAAGAGCAACAGGGAACTAAGTAGAAGTAAATAAATGCGGAAGCAGTGTAATTAAACAATTTTACAACTTTGATAGTCGTGATAGTATTAGTAATGATAATAGGAAAAGAAGAATATCAAGGAAATTGGAAAAGCACAATTTTCTAAATATCTCTTTTATTGATATGATTGATTTCAATTAGTTTGAATACAACTTCCGGGTGTACGATCCTGGAAGTATCGGAGGCCGGTCGCCTAGCATCTGGTGCAATCGGTTTTTTTTTTTTAACTCCAGTTTTATTTGCATTCTGCCCCTTGGGGCAATAATCAAATTAAATAAGAATATGAAACAGCTACATAAATCAATACACAAAGTAATTTTTTAAAATAGTTATTTAAATCAACATGAGGAAGAGGAGCCAGTGCTTATCTCCCATAAGGTTAGTTCAGAACTATTGCGTTAGAAAAAAATTATTATTATAAATTTAGTGGTGTTGCTCGCTTCAGTCGCCGTGTTGTGCCTGTCCTCTCCAGAAGATTTGAAGCTAGTATGTTAGGATGCTTACTTAGTCGTTCCAGGTATTTATTGCTGTATCTTGCTATTTCCTCATCGACAGTAGGGATGTTTAAGTCGGTACGTATTATATCATTCCTGAACGAACCATGGAGCCTCTACTATCAAGCGTAATACTTTTGATTGGAATCTCTCAATGATTTTTATATTATTTTTTGCCGCTGAACCCCATAGCTGTATACCATATGTCCATATGGGTTTTAGAATTGTGTTATAAACGAGCAGTTTATTGTCAAGCGATAATGGGATTTATATTCCAAGAGCCAATATAAGGAATTAAGCTTTATTCCAAGTTGTTTTTTCTTCGAAAGAATATGCTTCTGCCATGTCAGACGTCGATCAAGATGTAGCCCTAAATATTTAACGTCTTCGGATTGGGGCAGTTGACATTTAATATTACTGAAGGACAAGTCTTCTTTTTTAAGCTAAAGGTTACTTGCACAGACTTAGTTGCATTCACCTTAATCCTCCATTTATTTAGCCAGATTTGGAGATTATCCAAGCTTTCTTGGAGATAATTTGCACCGATTATGTTGTTGCTGCTTGTAGCCATTATGACTGTATCATCCGCGTAGGTTGCGATTTTTGTATTCTCCGTCAGTGGAAGCTCAGCCGTGTAGATAGTGTAGAGCACAGGACCTAGAACACTGCCTTGTGGTACACCCGCCTTTATAGAGAACAGTTCAGTGACTTCTTCTTTGGTCTTTACTCTGAAATGCCGCTCTTCCAGATATGATCTTAAGATATCATAAAATGTCTGAGGTAGTAACTTTTTCAGTTATATAGTAAGCCAGGGTGCCATACTTTATCGAACGCCTGTGTTATATCTAGGAAAGCAGTGGTACAATAACGATTTTCCTCAAGAGCGTTTCTTATTATGCTGTACACTCGGTGCACTTGTTCTGTTGTGGCATGGTGTTCCCTAAATCCAAATTGATTATTGGGTATTATCTCCTTTTTGAGCAGAATTGGTTTAAGTTTGTTTAACAGGAGCTTTTCATACATTTTGGAAACAATTGGCAAAAGGCTAATTGGTCTGTAAGAAGTGACTTCCTCCAAGGGCTTTCCGGGTTTTGGGATGACAATAATTTCGGCCACTTTCCATTGACGCGGAAAATATCCACATCTAATTATTGCATTGAAGAGATAGGTAAGGTATTTTATTCCTTTATTTGGTAGTTCCTTTAATATTTTACCTGTTATCAGGTAGTAGCCAGGTGCCTTTTTCACATTCAGTGTTTTGTGCACAGCGTTATGTATTTCCTTTCTTGTAAAGGGCGTGATAGGTAACTCTAATTGTCCTGGACTATTGAGAAGGTTAAATACCTCGTCTTCCTCTTGCTGTGAAGTTGGTGGAAACGGCTTAAAGACCCCAGTAAGGTGTTTGGCGAATGTAATTGCTTTCTCCTTATCAGTTTTAGCCCAGGAGCCATTTGAGCTTTTGATAGGAGGAGCACGGGTGGTGGGTTGCTTCAGCTTTTTTGTCGCCTTCCAAAGTGAGTAATCTGTGGTCTCATTTGCTGATAAAGTGGACAGGTAGTGCTGTATTTCTTCATTCTGCTTCTGCGCCATGTACCGCTTAAGTATTTGTAGCTCTACTAAAATTATTTTTGTCCTTCGGATGCCTGGCATTTTGCCACGTCCTTCTTAGTATGCATTTTTTATCAACCATCTCCCTAATAACGGGATGGGAAGGATGCTTGTTCAGTTGATTTTTAGGCTCCAGAGCAGAGTTCAATGCAGCGTATTGAACAGTTTTGTTAAAATTTTCAACGGCAAACTCAATATCCTCAGCACACTTCAGACAAATATTGAGAGGCAGATGTCATCTACAATTACCTTGAAATGAAATCAGTTTGTTTGTTTCGTATGTAGTGTGAGTGGTTTTATTGTGCATTTTACCTTCGAGTTCAGTGTTGCAATAATAGAAGAGTGGTCTGATGACAGATCCAGCGACGGGGATATCTCAACACAGCTTCTGAGAACGCCTTTCATCACGCAGAAGTCAATGACATCTGGAATTTTGTTTCTATCAGATGGCCAGTAAGTGGGTTGACCTCTTGATACGTGTGTAAGGTTGTGGTCTTGCATTGTTTTTCGTAGCTCTCGGATTGATTGTTCGAGAACCCCAAAATTGGTGTTTAGCGTTGTAATCACTACCAGTTAAAAATCGTTCACCTAGTGTTTGAAAAAAATGGTAATATTTTTTAATGGAATACCTCGGAGGGCAATACACTGATGTTATGGTTAGCGGTCCGTATTGGTCCTGTATTGTTATGATTGTTGCTTGAAAGTCAAATTTTACATAATTGTCTTGTACTGTGTATTTTATTTTGTTTTTAATGATGATAGCAGTACCACCGCGTGCTGTGCCGGCTGGATGATTTGTGTGATATATGTTGTACTGATTTATTTTTAAGAAGCTTTTGCTTGTGAAGTGTGTCTCAGATATTAGCATTATGTCAATGTTGTTCTCTTCCATAAATGTTTTGACTTCATTACTATGACGAGAAAGCCCGTTCGCATTCCATACTGCAATTATAAGTTTTTGTTCCATTATGTCAGTTTAGAGATCACTGTTCCATAAGGGTTTTCAGCATACTCTTTAATTCAGTCATGTCATTTGATCGATGTGAGGCGAATTGATTTTCACTTTTCTGGTTTAGAGTTTGCTCTTGTTGCGTGCTCTGTTTGTCGATTTGCGCATATGTGCAACCTGGTTGTCTTTCGGAATCTTGGGCCTTGTCAAAATTAGTGTTTTCAAACACTTTCTGCCTTAGCGTGGGGAATGTTTTTTGCTGTAATTCTTTGTACACATTACAGCCTCTGTAATTAGCCGGGTGGTTTCCTCCGCATAGCACACATTTCACATCCTGTGATTTTTCTTTACTACGGCAGTCTGACGTTGCATGATTGCCAACGCATTTAACGCATCGAGGAGTATGGTTGCAATATTTACTAGTGTGGCCATACCTCTGACATTTTGTGCACTGAGCTATTTCCCTTTTTTTATTTGGTGTTCGAATTTTATTTTTGTGTGCATAATTGCTTCAACTTTATAAATGTCTGTATTATTTTTGTTTTGTTTTAAGTTGACATAACACATCGACAACGGATGCTTTGTAATTCTTTGTTTTATATTTGAAACGTTTGTAACATCGAATCCCAACCTAGTTATTTCCTCTTTTATTTCTTCTGTTGATATTGTATGGTGTAGCCCTTTTAATAGTACGCTAAAGTCTTTTTCCTGTTTGGGTTTATATGTATGGAATTCTGTGTTCTTTTCAGCCAGAGCTTTTGCAATAGTTTTGTACCCTTCTCCTGACTTTGGTTGAATTTTAACCTCGCTATCTTTGAGGAATTTGAGCTGGTATTCATTCTTGGCAATGTTTTTTAGCAGATCTGGTAACGGTTGAGCATTATTTACTCCAGAGACGTAGATTGGAGGAGGTTTCGGGACTCTTTGATCTCTTTCTTGTGGACTGGTACCGTCGATTTCAACTTCTGATAGTATCGCGAATCTATTTGAACTAGTTGGCAAATCAAGCCAGTAGTCCATTAGTTTTTACTGTTTTTGTTTATTTTGTGTTGTGTTTTCTGGGCTTGATCTAGCGCGTTTAGGGGTTTGGTTTGTTTTCACTACAGGAATGTGTACACGACATTTAGATTGTGGATCGGTTTGAATATTTCCTACTGGGTGTTTTATTGTGAGTGAATCAATATATTTATCTGATGAGTGGGTTATTGTTGTTGAATGAGTTTTAGGAGTAAGTACACGGCTTTTATATGGTGATTCATTTTGTGTATTTCCTAGTGGGTGCTTAATTGAGAGTGTGTTAATGCTGCTATGTGTTGAACGGGCAATTGCTGCTGAGCAAGATTCAGTAATTAGAGGTGGAGCCGAAGCTGTAGCGAGTTTTGCTTGCACATATTGAATTTGTGTACGAAACGGTTGTATTTGTTGTTGCATTTGATGAGGCTAGAGTTGTAATTATTTTGTTAGTGGTCGTTAGGGCATCGGAGAAATTGTTTGAGGAGGACAGGGCACCTTGCATATTTATACCATCAACTTTTTGATTTTTTTGTGGAGAAGATCGCTCTCTGAGAGTGTCCGGCATAGATGGACCGCTATTGACTATCATAGGGAACGGACTCATAGGAGAGCCGGCTCTTTGATTTTCCATAACTGTCTCATTTTTTTGTGTATTCCTACGCTCGCTCTGTGGCGTAAAACACTCATTTTGGCGCACTTACCTATACTCGTATATATGTATGTATGTTTATTGTTATTGTTTGTTTTGTGGCAATTTTGTTTTAACTTTTTGTCACTATTTGTTTTTATTAAATGGCAGACTGCAACCACCACTAAACAGTGTTTATCAAAAAAATGCCAATTAAACGTCCTGTCGTGCAATCGGTGCAGTAAGATGGTAAGCCGACCAAGGCAGGTTTTGACTCGTTTGACAATTACGAATATGGTTGTTTTGAAGTAAGAGAGGTGGTTACAGAGGGTCTTGTTAATATATTTAGTTAAGGTGACAGGTTGGTTTAAGCTAAAATAAGTTAGGGAGAATAGGCAGTAGGTAGCAAGTTAAGAGAGATAGATGAGAATGGATAGAAGTAAAATCGAAATTATGTTAGATAGACTAAAGTTTGCTTGTAAGATTATTGTGTGTATTAAGTTAAGTGTTAATTGAGAGAAAATCTAGAGGTATAGGCTAGCTGACAGCGGTTAGAAAACTAACGTAAAATGCGCGGGGCTTCAGCGTAGTAGGAAGTAGGGTAGTGTTAATACCAAGGGGGTGCCTGTACCACACTAGAGGTGTTATGAATATATACGAACCAGGATATTTTTTTTACAGAAGAAAAAGAATTTGGTCATGCCATTGACATCGGAAATACATAGTCAAGGATACTTAGATATTCTCGATTATGGTAAGAGAAAAAAAGAAGATAAAAGGTCGGTCGATGGTGGATGTTAGTGTAAAGCAGTAATATAACCATAATGATTATTCAAATATTTAGAGAAATAGAAATATTTATTAGATAAGTTATTATACAGATTACTTATTTTTCTCTACAGTATATGTGTAAAAGCAGCTGTGTTCTTGGTAGCTTATTTGAGTGTTCTATCGAAATGCTGCGAAACCGCGGAAGTGCGGATGGAACACTGGGAGGAAACGGACCTGATTTTGGAATCACTGGTTAATGTTTGGTTCTCGAAAGACGAGTGGGTGGTGATATCGGAGTTTCGCGATGCTGATCTGGAGTCGGAACTGAAGAAACTCCAAGACTTGCAAAAGAAAAGAAAGGAGCTTTGTGAGTAAAGAGCAAATACGGCAGGATCTGACGGAAATAAGAGAGGGTGTGAGATAACGGCAGCGGAAGCAGAATCAATAATAGCGGAGCTCAGCCGAAACGAGCAAGCTATGTCATTTCGGTGTAGCAAACAACGTGCAGTAAGGTCGTTAATAGATGTCGGTGGTGAGATACTGAAGTGGGGTATCGGAACCATGGACCATCAGGACGCGGACAAGATCTACGCTCACGTGCAAGGTCTGGATATTCAGCAGGCAAAAACTATGTCGGTCTAAGGCAAAGAAATAACCATTCTGGGTTCGAGCTACAAAGAGTTACACAGAGCAGTAAAGGAAACTTTTGTCGATATTGAACGGTTGCAGGCTGGCATGAAATCGATAAATGAGAAAACTGCGGAAGCCTTGACCAATTTGGCGGTGCTTGTTAATCTGGAGAATTTTATATTCGAAGAGCTTGTGAACCTGCAAGGACGTCAGCAAATGAAAATGGCAGTCGTGGACGATTTGTTGCATGGGAAGTTACACCCTATGTTCACTTCCACCGAAGCCCTACTTAAAGCAGCTCCCAAGACTTGGGGTTGCATAAACTGGTATTTGGAGAAGCCCGAACAGCTGTACGAGTTAGCAACGGTACGAGCAGCGAAGTCGAAAGCGGGGTATCTGTTGGTCATAAAAATACCACTTCCTCTTCCTGATGCATATGCACTATACAAGATATATCCCGTACCTAAACCGTTAAACGGTAACTGGAGCATAGTAACGAAGGCACTATATGACTACATCACAGAGAGTCGAGTGCATGATAATTATATCGGAATCAGGTGGGAGGACATTAAGTCTTGTAGAATGGTGGATATTTCACAGCGTATGAGTCCACATCCGGGGAAAGCCCTTACAAGGGGAAAGCAAATCTTGTAAAGTACAGGCGTTGAAAAACGAGCAAGATAAGCAGCAAGTATGGGAACTAGAGAGATGGCAGCCAACGTTCAGGCCTTGTTAGCAAATTTGCAGCGTTCGAAACCAATAAATAGTACATACTCGTATAATACACTTATGCCAGCGTTTTTTCCAATCCTCGAAACACTTCTGAAACGCTTTTTTTTGGTATCGCCACCAGCTCCTGTTTCGATTTTTCTTTTATCTCCTCAATCGTAGCAAAACGCTTTCCTTTCATCGGTGTCTTCAGTTTTGGAAAGAGGAAAAAGTCAGCGGGGGCCAAGTCCGGGGAATACGGTGGTTGAGGCATGATAACGGTTTTCTTTTTGGCCAAAAACAGCTCCTGAGCGATGTCCATGCGACGTTGTTTTTGCTCAAAATTTAGCAATTTTGGAACAATCTTCGCTGCTGCACGTTTCATGCCTAAAACATCCGTAAAAATTGCTTGGCATGAGCCGAACGATATGCCAACATCATCAGCAACCTCTCTGATAGTAATTCGACGGTTATCCAAAACCATTTTCTTCCCTGCGTCAATGTTTTCATCGGTTGTTGACGTGCTCGGGCGACCAGGACGAGCATCGTCATTGACATCTTCTCGGCCTTCCTTAAACCGGTTATACCACAATTGAACTTGTGTTCTGCTCATACTCGTATATTTTGCCAGTTAAGGAAGCGAGTCAAATACCTATGACGACAACTACAACCAACGCCACAGGTAGCAGAGTTTGCAGTGTAGAGTAGCGTGGACTAAGCAAACCAGATGTTAGAGTTAGGAATGTACAAAATGTTTGAAAAAAAAATTAATAAATAAAACGAAAGACAAAACGAACCAAGAAAAATAATAATAAATAAATAAAAAAGAAAAAAAGAAATAATAAATAAAACATAAAAAAAAATAAAAACAATATCAAAAGATTAAAAATAAAATATATATATATACATATATATATATATATATATATATATATATATATATATATAGGAAAAGATATATATATATATATATATATATATATATATATATATATATATATATATATATAATAAAAATGAAAAAAAACATTTATAAGAATATATATATATAATATTGTATTAGGATATCAGGAAAAAATATATAATAAATGTATAGATATAAAATATTGTAGTAGGTTATACAATTTTAGAAGGTAGGTACACCACCTTTTTCCAGAAAGAGGGGAGGAAAGTTGCGAGTCAAGATACGACAACCTGCGAGTAGTTGACTCGCGACACAACAACAAAGTAGTCATTTACTATCGACCGGTTTTAGTAATAGTTAATATTGCGCATATGAACTTCACAGGTGTTACAACTACTCATATGAACTTCACAGGTGTTACAATTACATAGTGACACACAAACTAGGGCTAAAATGCACCATTGGCATTTTGTATGGACTGGCTCATTGCCATAATAGTTTTGGTCAACACCTATGTAATTGGAACACTTAAGTAGATTATAAAAATATGACTATAAATACGAGTGTTTTAAGAATAAAGACGAGTTGTGTATTTCTGAAAGCAAAACAGTGGTGTTCTGTTTTTACGCCGCAGTTCGGCAGGTCCAGCAGCCTTCAGACAAGTAGTACGCGTCGCACCAGCTAACGCACGGAAAACACAACACACTTTCGGTTTGCCCGAATGCACTAAAAAAATCTTTTATTCATATTCTTTTTTCATCAGCTGAATTCTGATTCTCTGTGTGGTTTCTATTTTAAGTTTTTTCATTACTAATTATTACCTTACTTAATATTTTCCTCCAATTCTCTCTCTTTTCATTCTCGTTCTCACTGTATTTCGGTTGCAGTGTTTACTTACAAACTCGTATTATGTAATTTATTAACGACCTTAGTCAACATAGTTCGATTTCACGCTGGCCTTGATTTTGAAAATTGAACTGATGCTATTTTATGCTTGCTAATAAAATACTGATTTCAGTTACTCATCAAATGAGGAATCTGAGTGTATACGGGTGTAGTACACATGCTTTTTAATTGCGATTTCGTAAATGGAATAACTTTAGCAAGTTATTGTGAAGTTTTTCGATTTGCTTTTATCGTTACCACCGTAGATTTCTGCCACCATGTACGGTGCTAACCACACAGGAGAAAATTTTTTTTCCTAGTTTGGTTCTTCATTCGGACTCGTTCACCCACATGAAAGACTGCGCGGTTTAATACCTTGTTGTAGGCTTTTCTAGCTACTCGTTTAGCACGATATTCGCTTTCCCTCACCAACGTGTGGGCTTGCTGTAGCTGATATTTCCGCACATTATTTGAGTTATCAGCATTGTACAGTGGTGCATATTTGCGCTTCAAATTTACACTAAAACCCGTAGAGTATTCTAAACGGAGTTTGCTTTGTTGATACATGCACAGTATTGTTATGTACGTGCATGGCCGTAGTCAACCACTGATTCCAGTTAAAGCCATCCTCTTTGACGAAACTACGCAAGTTTTCTGCCAGAGGGCTCTGGCTTCGTTCTACCGAACCGTTCGCTTGCGGATGATAAGGAAAAATGTATAATTTCTTAATCCCTAGCATTTTACACATTTCAGAAAATAATTTTGACACAAAAGTCGAATCGTTGTCGGTCACCAACATTTTCGGTATAACGCTCTATAATTTCGTCAAAAATGCTTTGGCTACCGTACTCGCCCCGACATCAGGTATCACTACGCATGCCATATACTTTGAAAAATCATCTTGGAACGTCTGTCTCAGGTAAAATACCTAGAATATCAACTTTATCAAATGGTTGTTTCGATATGTCAGTCAACTCCTGTTGGCCTTGAGAATCCCTTTCCAGGCATATACTCTTATAATTCTCTGGTAGGGTTTCCAAGACACTTGCAGTCCACCTAGAGGAGAATCATGAAAACCCTTCAGTAATTTGCTATGTCATCTTTACTGTTCAGCCGTTCTACTCTTCTAGCTGAGTGTGACGCTTTATCATTACTTTCACCCATTAGTATTTCTGGTGTTTTATCCCGCTGTTTTTTCTTTCCAGTTGTTACCCCTTATCCTTGCTTTAGTCTGAACTACGGATATCTTCTATTTTTGAGGCACTCTGCTTAGTGCATCTGCAGTTAAATTATTTTTCCCAGGCTTATATATGATTTCAAAATCATACTCAGACAATTTGTGCCGACGTTCTACGTGCCAACCGAGAGGTCTTATCTTTAATATTCGCTATGCTATGGTGGTCGGAATAAATTTTGAATGGGCGGCGTAGCTGATATGCCCTAAAAATCTTCGTAGCCCAAAACATGGCTAGAAATTCTTCCTCTATCGTGGCGTCTCTTCTTCGTATCGCTAAACGCCCTGCACCTTGCACAAGCATTGCGAATACTTCTGCAAGTACTTCCCATAGATTACAATATCATCTAGATACACAAAACAATCTGAGGCTTGCAAGCCTGTTAGCACATGGTTCATTACCAATGGAAGGTAGCGGGTGCTCCTGTTAACCCAAGCAGCATCCTATTGAGTTCATAATGCCACAAACCGATACCGAACTCGGATTTCTGCTCAACTTGGTTATCCTCCAGGACCTGATAGTAGCCACTTGCAAAATCAAGCGTAGAAAAATATCTACTATGTCCTAATTGGTCCAGGATTTCTTCTCTCCTTGGGATCGGTTATACCTACCTGACAGTGGCTTCGTTCAATTTCCTAAAATCAACGACCATTCTCCATGTCTTTTGACACTGAGCACCCTCCTTCTCTGGCACCAACAAAAATTAGTTAATTCCAATGCAATATACTTGGTGTAATTATATTATGTTTCAACATGCCCTGAACTTGTCGAATTACCTCATCTGTATGTGAGCTTGTGGCAATCTGTATTGCTTTTGGTTAATTGGCGGTTGATACGCCCTAGTTGCTATTTCATGCTCTACTGCCTATATACTCGTATATGTTACCTGGTCTCCTTCCAGCAGAAATATGTCATGGAATGACGTACAAATGGTTTCTGTACATGCCGTCTCCACCGAATTTACGCTTGGGTCTAAATTCAGTGATCCTAGTACTCTTTCCATCCTTTTTCTTATATCTACCTGCTTAATCTGGTTAACCGATCCATAATTTTGTTCCTTAAAATTAGCATTACTAGTAGAGTTTTGCAACGACTCCATTTCGCTGGGGTAAAAACTCAGTTCCAGGGTCGCTTACAGAAATTTAATCGCTGTTGTATTGCTTTAATACGAGTTTTTATTTATTTTCAAAATTACTACTTATTTCCTATACATATATACTTATATTTTATTACTACCCTACTCTGTGTGCGTGGTAGTGTCCGTGGTTGGTGCTAGTCTCCAGGGAGAGTAGGTCAAAACCATAAACTCCTGTCTCTGTCTGCGTTTTATTTATTGTTAATAGTATTAATAACTACGAAGCTTGGTGCGTCTCTAGGAGCTTGGTGCGCTGTGTACTTACTGATGTACTTACTTAAAAAGACTTCACTCCGCTTATATAGCGAAAGCTTGCCATGGGATCAGTGCTTGTTGTTATTGTGGTCCAGTTGTCCTTAGGCCACCTTCAACTTCTGCTGGTTAAGCAGCTTGTTGTAATACCTCTAGATGTCCAGCAGAGTTGTTGCTTGCAGTGGTGTGGCCTGCTCGCTGCTGTTATTTGTCGTGTTATTGTTGTTGTAGAAACATTTCTTCGTACTCTGCCTGCTTACAGCTTTGCGTTTGCGATCGGTTCGCGTATGTGTGGTGCGCTCTCGTAGTCATCCATGCTCCGCCTTCGGTCGCTGTAGTGTTGTTGTTGCTGCCGAGATTGGTTTGCACTCTGCCTGCTTACTGCTTTGCGTGTGCGATCGGTTACCTTGTGTGTGGTGCTCTTTTGTATTTCTCTGTGTTCCGCCTTAGATCGTTGTAGTGTTGTTGTTGTTGTTGCAATAAATATTTATTTGTACTCCGCCTGGTGAATGCCTTGTGCTAGCGATCGGTTGGCGTGTTTCTGTTTCTCCGTGTTCCGCCTTCGTTCGCTGTACTGTTGTTGTTGTTGTTATAAATATTTATTTGTACTCCGCCTGCTGAATGCTTTGTGTGTGTTTCTCTCTCGATTTTCTCCGTGTTCCGCCTTTGGTCGCTGTAGTGTTCAATATAACACTTTACGTTTCTGATATCATTAAAAGCTTTACGCTTATTGGTCCGATCGTCTGTGCGTAAATGTTTTGTTATACTTGTATGCTGTCTTTGTTGTTGCATTCAGCGTGGGAGGTGGTTACTTTTTGATAGGCTGTGGGATGTTGCATGCTGTGTATGAATTCTGTGTGCGGAAAATATTTGTAGTATTTTCCGTCCTCACAAGATAGGACAAAAATATTCATCTATATAATATAGTCCTCTTCTGATGCATTTAATACGCAGGCGTGCACCTTACCCTTGTCAATGACCGTTATGGTTTCTCCCATATATATACCCTCTCTCTGCTAGCTGCTCTTTGTGCAAAACAACCGTCCGAAGTTTCGTGTTTACATTAAGCGTAATTACTCTCGTTGCCCTCGCGCCTACCATTTCGGGACTAATATCCCGAACCCTATTCACGGTTCTTTCCTGCCATGACTTCAGTGGAAGAGTCCGGATCCTATTCTGCGTCTTACCGAAAAGTGATAGGTCTTGCACCCAGAATTGTAGTTCTTCCTTATATACATATACTCCTTACGTGGTAACCTAGTAATCGTATCCTTGTACTCCCATGCCGCTTTTACGGCTACTGGCCTATCCTTCCCAATTTTATCAAAGCCTAACTCTAGTACTAGAGTCACCACTGTAAACCAAATCGAAACGCTCTCTTGAGTTTTCGCCCCTACATCGCTTGAAATGTGATTCACTCTCTCTACTACTTTTGGTCTAGTATTCACTTTTTCCTTCTTGGCTTTCCAGTCTATTGCCCTCGACTGGGCCGCTGGAAATTTCCCTGGTCCCTCAGTTGGGATTGTTTTTGCCCGCATTCTGCTGCACGGTGTCCCATTCGTCCACCTGAGAAGCATTTCAGCCCCTGTATGGTGCTGCTCATCCTCGCTTCACTTCTGGAATTCAAATTTGAACGCTGCTGACTACTCCCAGTGTTGAAAGGATTGCTTCCTTGGCATATTCATTCCGTGGAATTAATTCTAGGTCTGCTGAAATTACTCCCACCTTCTTTCTTGGGCGCATCTGGGCGCCGCGTCGCTGGCTGTCTCCCACTCTGATCCCATTATGTAGCTAATATTTTTTTAAATTATAGACTAGTGTATTCTATTCGAACACACCCTGGTACCTTCTAGGCACACCCTCGTGTTGTGCTTCTGTCAAATGTTTTTCTTAATTTGATTTAACAAAAAAATAAATTTTTATATATCCTTAGCTATTTTTCCATTTCATCGAAATTCCTCACACAATGTCTAATCTAATTTTCTCTCCATTTTTTATAGCAAATCAAGATACTCTACTCATAACTACTCATAAATACATAATACTGACTCACACAGAATTTTTCAAACCCGCCTATACCCCCACAGGAATATTAGTCTTATACTTCAAATTTTTTTTTTAATATGTAATTTTTATTTTACATGCTACCTGCTTTTTCAATTCTTTACTAACAGTTGTCTATTTCTACTTCAAAAGCCTATCACCCTTCATTATCTCCTAAAGTATATTTTCACAAAAATATATTCGACCTAATCAAGTTATTAAACAAATGTATATACATACTTACTATCATACTTATCCATACACTCATTCCTTATATCCTATTGGGACAGATTGTGTCCATCTTCATATCATGTACCACATTTGTACCAACTTAAGTTTACAAACATTCGTGCACTCCATCTTCATCCTATATGCAAAGTTTGTAGAAACATACGTGCACAGCTAACATTTCCGCCCTGCAAACGCTCCTTTAGTTGGTCAATGCAATTTCGGTTTGCCCGAATGCACTAAAAAAATCTTCTATTCATATTCTTTTTTCCTCAGCTGAATTCTGATTCTCATATCTGTATGGTTTCTATTTTAAGTTTTTTCAATGCTAATTATTACCTTACTTAATATTTTTCTCCAATTCTCTCTATTTTCATTTTTGTTCATTCTCACTGGATTTCGGCTGCAGTATTTGCTTGCAAACTCGCATTATGTAATTTATTAACAACCTTAGTCAACATTGTTCGATTTCACGATGGCCTTGATTTTGAAAATTTAAATTGACAGGAGGGACGAGTACTTTATTGTCAGAAAATATCAAGTTTTTACGACGCTCCAGTAAAAAGTTACAAAATTTTAATGTTGCAAATTTTGATCAGTTTAGAACGCATCGTATAGAAGTTAGCGCCATTTGATATTTTATGTTTGCTAATAAAATACTGATTTCAGTTGCTCATCAAATGAGGAACATGAGTTTTTACGGGTGTAGTACACTACAAACACATGTTTTTTAATTGCGATTTCGCAAATGGAATAATTTTTGCAAGTTATTGTGAAGTTTTTCGATTTGCCTTTTATCGTTACCACCGTGGATTTCTGCCACCGTGTACTGTGCTAACCACACAGGAGAAAATTTTTGTTCCTAGTTTGGTTCTTCATTCGGACTCGGTCACCAACATGAAAGTCTGCTCGGTTTAGTACCTTGTTATAGGTTTTTCTAGCTACTCGTTTGGCACGATCTTGGTTTTCCCCCACCAACGAGTACGCTAGCTGTAGCTGATATTTCCGTACCTTATTTGGGTTATCAGCATTGTACAGTGGCGCATATTTGTGCTTTAAATATCAACTAAAACCAGTAGAGTATTCTAAACGGAGTTTGCTTTGTTGATACATGCACAGTATTGTTATGTACGTGCATGGCCGTAGTCAACCACTGATTCCAGTTAAAGCCATCCTCTTTGACGAAACTACGCAAGTTTTCTCCGACTTCGATCTACCGAACCGTTCGCTTGCGGATGATAAGGAAATATGTGTAATTTCTTAATACCTACACTTTACACATATCAGAGAATAATTTTGATATAAAAGTCGAACTGTTGTCGGTCACCAAAACTTTCGGTATGTTGTAACGCGCTATAATTTCCTCAAAAATGCTTTGGCTACCGTACTCGCCATCAGATATGGCTACGCATGCCATATACTTTGAAAAATCATCCTGGAACGTCAACTGTCTCAGGTAAAATTCCTAGAATATCCATATGAAGTTTATCAAATGGTTATTTCGATAGGTCAGTCAACTCCTGTTGGCCCTGAGCGTCCCTTTCCAGGCGTTTACTATTATACTATCGTAGGTTTTCAAGACACCTGGTGTCCACCTAGAGGAGAATCATGAAAACCCTTCAGTACCTTTGCAATGTCATATTTACTGTTCAGCCGTTCTACTCTTCTAGCTGACTGTGACGCTTTATAATTACTTTCACCGTTAGTCTTTCTGGTGTTTTATCCCGCTGTGTTTTCCTTTCAGTTGTTACCCCTCATCCTTGCTCTGGTCTGAACTAGGGATATGTACTGTTTTTGCGGCACTCTGCTAAGTTAAATTATTTTTCCCAGACTTATATATGATTTCAAAATCATACTCAGAAAAGTGCCAACGTTTTACGTGCCAACCGAGAGGTCTTATCTTTAATATTCGCTATGCTATGGTGGTCGGAATAAATTTTAAATGGGCGTAGCAGATATGCCCTAAAAATCTTCGTAGCCCAAACAATGGCTAGAAATTCTTTCTCTATCGTGGAGTCTCTTCTTCGTATCGCTAAACGCCCTGCACCTTGCACAAGCATTGCGAATACTTCTGCAAGTACTTCCCATAGATTACAATATCATCTAGATACACAAAACAATCTAAGGCTTGCAAGCCTGTTAGCACATGGTTCATTACCAATGGAAGGTAGCGGGTGCTCCTGTTAACCCAAGCAGCATCCTCTTGAGTTCATAATGCCACAAACCGATACCGAACTCAGATTTCTGCTTAACCTGGGTACCCACCAGGACCTGATGGTAACCACTTGCAAAATCAAGCGTAGAAAAATATCTACTATGTCCTAATTGGTCCAGGATTTCTTCTCTCCTTGGGATCGGTAATACCTACTTGACAGTGGCTTCGTTCAATTTCCTAAAATCAACGACCATTCTCCATGTCTTTTAACACTAAGCACCCTCCTTCTTTGGTATCAACAAAAATTGGTGAATTCCTAGGCAATATACTTGGTGTAATTATATTATCTTTCAACATGCCCTGAACTTGTCTAATTACCTCATTGTTTAAGGATCTTTTTCCTTAAATGGTTGCCAGTTCGGTGCTTGTACCAAAATGGCTGATGAATTGTTATATGGTGCTTGTACCAGTATAACGTAGGTTAATCACAAATTGATTAGTTAATTTGCTATTTCGGTGCTTGTACCAATATAGCTGTTGCGATTGTTATATGGCGCATGAACTAGTATCAGTTAAAAGAACACAAATGCGTGTGGTTGATGGAGTCAATTATTAAAACTGACTGATTTATTTCATAAAGGTGTGAACTTATATACTAATTGATACACATATAATTACAATAACAATTAAGGAATTTAAGTAATGCTTACGTACAAAATAAAACGGAAATATCATGTTACTTAAAATTAAAGAAATTGAAAATAAATTTTCACACACATAAAAATGCTAGCTTGCAAAATTGTGCATACGTATGTGTAAATATAGCTAACTGCAATTTGATGTGCATATTCGTTCGTGGAGTAGTGGGATCGCTACGCTCGGCATATGGTTAAACATCCTCCCGGCCTTGAGCGGTAGTCGCTCTACCCGATCTATCGTAAGTCGTAACGAACTCCAGGTCTGCTGATTCAGCTGCATCGTGATCGTTGATCTTAGTAGATTTTCTTATGTATTTCCCAACTAACACTGTTGTGAGAATTACGATTATTAAGAGTGCTAGATAACTGACCGCATACTGATGTACGTCGTGAGGGCTCGTGTTGTCGAATAGTTCGCTTCGGAGACGGCTCATGTTCTGTTGTAACGCCTCTAACTCCAGCCGATGGGAAATGTAGTGTGCGATCTCACTGCTTGGGATGGGTGTATTCTTTGATATTCGTGTGAAATCACTGCCATTTAAGTTTGGCACATATGATTGTCTTCGAATGGCCTTCAGGTTTGCATAGCCTTGGATTGTAAGTCGGGGTTGTTTGACATTGCATTTTTCGTTCAATGTCAGTATTCCCGATTTTCGAATTGTTGAGTCAGCTCGCTGTCGCATACTACATTTATCAGTTGATATCCGCTGATGGCATAGATCCAGTTGTTAGGATCGTGCAGTTGTATCCAATGTGGTCCTGGGCCGATAATTATAATGGGACATGATTCACCTGCGACATGATTCAGTAAATTCAATTCGCAGGAAGCTTCGTTCATAGAACCTTTAGAGAACAGAGGTCGGGTTTGGTCTTCCTTCATCAGAATACAACTTCTCAATTCCGCATTTTGTAGTGGCATGTACTGGTCTCGATGAAGATTTATGATTAGGTACTGGAAATTACTGTGAATTCGTGCGAACGAATCATTTAGTTCCCACGGAACTGGTGTCATTTTAAGGAATGCAAAATTGTCAGCCATGCTCAAGGGAATTTGAAATTCAAAAATGATTTAGTCAATTGTCACTCTCCCTCTTATAGTCATTATATGGTAGAAACTGAGTAGGTCATCTGAAGAATTAGGCAGTCTGAGGTGTTGCGGCAGGTTTACCATGATGTAAAGTAACTCTGTCTGCAGCTGTTGAGGTGTGAGTAGTGTCGTGCTGACCTTTCCATGGTGTATATCAGCAAGGATGTGAAACATCGCATCCTGGACGCGTTCTAGATATATGGCCTCCAAGGCAGTTCGTAGTGAGAGCTCAGTTAGTGTTAATGTTGCTGCTCCCTCTCTGAGCTGGTTATCAATTTGGTTCAGAGCTGTATTTGTCAGATAAAGTTCAGCTTCTATCTCTTGCTGACTTCTTTTCATAATGTTGATTGTACTATCAATAACAGAAGTTTGCTTCTGCCAAAGGTCCTTGAGATGTTGCTCGTTTTGTTGAATTTTTTGAATGGTTTCTGCGGCGTTTTTTGCATATTCTGAGTCAAGAACGCCAAACAGTGAGTGTGCAACATTACCTATGAAGTCAATTTCGCCTCGTTTCGTACGTGTGTTGTGACTGGCCTGCAATAATTGATTTCTGGTGTCCAATTCATTTGCCAATCGCTGTATTATTGTTATTGTAGTGGAGCATGCTTTCGGGTCATGGGTTGATTCCCACAATCGCTGGAGTATTTGTGCATAACCCCTGAGTTTGTCAAACTCCTTCCAATATGATTGCATGTCCACATAGGTGATGATACTCCATTGATTGGTTACAATATCTGCCTTGCCAATGTTTTCGAAGTATATTCCGGGATCGGAGGAAAATGTTTTGTTTTGTATTGATGAAGGCGAACAAGCAGGCAAAAAGAGAGTTACCAACAATACTGCTACAATTGATGACGTGGCTTTGATTCGCGTACGTTTGGTAGGAGGCGCTTCATTGATTGGCGTTTCCTTCGAGGCTATTTTATTATCAGTGGAGTATGTCTGACCTGTCGTGGTTTCTGGTAAATTGTCTTCCTCAGGTACAATGGAAAGTGGGGCTAATTTGTGAATTGGTCGCCTCAGAATGCTTGCGGCAGTTCTTACATCTGCCACTCTGATTAGGCCGTCATCTCCTCTTATCACCTTGGTAATTCTTCCTAATGGCCATTTCAGTGGTGGTGCATTTTCATCCTTAATTATCACCATCATGCCAGGATTGACACTGTGACAGGCGCTCTTCCATCGGTATCGATGTTGCAAGGTGTTCAAATATTCATTTGTCCACCTCCTCCAGAATTATGTACGTAAGTGAGACACAATTTGCCAGCTTTTATGGTAATTGGCATGATTTGCTTGTGCTCCTGGGTCGACTATTGATGTTAAAGGTTCCCCTATCAACAAATTACCGGGAGTGAGTGCTGCTAAGTCGTTTGGATCCGATAATTAAGGAGTTATTGGGCGAGAATTTAGGATTGCCTCAGCTTCCACTATCACAGTCTCCATTTCTTCATACGTTAAGGCCGCTGCAGCTAATGTTGACTGTAGTAAATGTTTAGCGGATTTGACTACTGCTTCCCATAAACCGCCAAAATGTGGGGCGCGGGGTGGAATGAATGAAAATTCGATGTGCTGCTTGCTACATTCGCTGATAATGTGCAGCTTAGCGTCCTTAGCTAGGATAACTTGTTGTAATTCGTACATAAGATTTTTTGTGCCAACAAAGTTAGTGGCATTGTCACAGTAGATTTTCTTGCAGTGTCCTCGTCGTCCTATAAAACGCCTTAGGGCTCCAATGAAGGCCTCTGTTGTTAAATCACTGACTACTTTCCATATGTAAGGCCTTGGTAGCGAAGCAACAGAATACAGCTACGTATGCCTTAAGCGGCCGCTTCCCGCGCAGCTTGAAGTGTGTGTAGATTGGTCCAAAGAAGTCGACGCCGGAAATTATGAACGGTCTGGCCGGATGCACTCTGTCCTTAGGAAGGTTTCCCATTATTTGTTGTAGCATTACAGGTTCCATTCTTACGCATCTCACACAGCCCTGAATTACTGACCTGGCTAACACCTTTACCTTGATTGGCCAATATCTTTTCCTGACGATAGATATTAATGTCTGCGCGCCGGCGTGAAGATGTAGTTAATGTAGATCACTTAACAGGAGTTTAGTTAATGGATGACGGTAAGGCAAGAGCATTGGGTTTTTGGCGTCGTATGTAAGGCTAGATGACTGTAACCGCCCCACTACTCTGAGAATTCCATTTGTGTCAACGAACGGGGAAAGAGAGCTGAATGAGCTATTGTTACTCACTGTCGAATATTCCGCTAATTGTGTGAATTCCTTGTTAAATTCTTGCTGCTGCATTAGCCCTAAAATTTCTATTAGAGCACCTTCCTGTTCATCTGCAGGGGGGCAAGTTGAATCGAATCATCCCTTTTGAATCTTTTGAAGCGTTGTATGTATGCTACAATCCTTTGCAAGTGGTGGAAAGAGTTACCATGATTGATGCTTGACAAGAGGTTAGATTCTTTGGTGGTTGTTGCTACTGCAGACCCCGATACTATTGATTCCTTGGCCTGACGTAGTTCTAATTCGCATTTTCCTAGAGCTGGTTGAAGTGGCCAGATTGTGATCGATCCATGTAAAAAACGGGGCCCGTAGAACCAGAAACTGTTATTAGTCAACTTCCCTGGAGTCAGGCCTCGGACATGGCGCCATTGTCTTGGAGATGACCATCGTTGAATTGAAGAGATTCGATTGGCGATAAATGTATGATAATGTGCTGAGTCAGCATTGACCCAGCCAAGGACTGCTGTGGAATCTGACCAATAGAACACTTCAGCATCGAGGAATGAATCGTACTATGATGGTATCGTGGACATCTGATGATCGTATATATCCCACTGCACCATAGGTCCGCTCTGATGCATCTGCGAAGATATGTATTTGGGGATTTTTGGGTGATGCTCCACTAAATATGTATCGTGGGACACTGATTTTTTGTAGTTCCCTTAATTCAGTGCGAAACTGTAGCCGCGTTGTATGAAGATTTTTTGGCAAGGATGCATCCCAGTCTACGTTGAGCTTCCAGAGTGTTTGAAGAAATATTTTGGCTGTGACGGTGATTGGTGCAATGAATCCAAGAGGGTCAAAAAGCCTAGATATGTCAGACAGCGTACTGCGTTTTGAGATTTTTCTTGCTTCGGTAGTAACTATCTTGAGAGTGAATGTATCGCTTATTGGTTGCCAGATAAGTCCCATTGCCTTAATGCTGTCCTTTCCGGGTTGACTACAGTTTAACTCTAGCTCTTGATCACTAGGTGGAACATTTTTTAAAAGATGATGGTGCCCCACTTCCGTAACTTAAATCCGGCCGATCCAAGCATATTTTGTAACTGTGTTTGAATGTCGACTGCTGCAGATAATGTATTGGCTGCACTCAGTGCATCGTCTACGTATAAATTAGAATTGATTGCTGCTGCTGCTAAGGGAAATTTGTGAGCTTGTTGGTTTGCTAGTGTCCGCAATGTTTTAATGGCCAGGTATGGAGCCACTGATGTGCCATTTGTGACTGTAGCTAGCTGGTAACATTTTAACGGCTGCGACGAGTGTTCTCTCCACCAGATAAGCTGGTACTTCCGATCCTCCTTAGCAACCCAAATTTGCCGATACATTTTTTCAATGTCAGCGGTGAAGGCATATTGTGACAACCGAAACCGAAGTAGTATTTGAACCACATCATCTTGTATACTGGGGCCAATTAACAGAATGTCGTTGAGCGATATATTAGCTGAAGTTTTGGCTGATGCATCAAATACGACCAGTAATTTTGTTGTGGAACTGTCTGGTTTCATCACCGCATGGTGTGGCAGGAAATAGTGCGGACCTCTGATGGTGTCAGTTGATACTTCCTCCATATGTCCCAGGGATTCATAATCTCTCATAAACGCGACATACTGGTTCTTAAGCTCGGGATTTCTTTCTAGTTTGCGTTCGACTGCGAAGAACCGTTGAAGGGCTATGTCCCTTGACTCACCCAAATGCGTAGGGTCTCCTTGAAAAGGAAGTTTTACAATGAAGCGGCCATCTGTGCCTCGTTGGGTATGATGGTTGTAGTGTTCTTCACATTGTCGTTCAGCTAATGTGAGAGTAGACTTGGTTGCATCACATTCTTGTAAGCGCCAGAATTTCTCCAATGATTCTTCAAGATTTTCATCATCCGTGCAAACTCCACAAGTTGCAATTGGACTTGATGTATCCTGCCTGTTGTACGCACAACCAACTACCCATCCGAAGAGTGTGTTTTGTAAAATTGTTCCCCCTTCTCCTGGTGATAGTTGTCCGACACATAATGTTTGGTAAAAGAACCCTGCGCCTATCAGCAAATCAATTCCAGCTGATTCATTGAAAGATGGATCTGCTAGCTTAATGTTTTTCGGAATTGACCACTGTGAAATGTCAATAGTTTTTTGTGGCTGATCAGACACGATTTTAGGAAGAATTTGTGCTTCTATGTGTGTCGTGAATCCAGTGGTCGTTGATTCCAATCCGACGATCACCGTCTCTGTGGTTCGCTTTTTGCTATTGCCGATTCCTTCGATGGAAGTGTCGCCTTTTCGCTTACGCAATCCTAATTGCCTTGCTAGGCTTTGTGTTATGAAATTCAACTGCGAGCCACTGTCGAGGAGCGCGCGACAATTGACTTCCTGTCCCCAATCGGATCTTAACGTTATGGACACGGTACTCAACAGTGCTGGTCCATGAAGAGTTGGTTGCATAGGCAACGCTGCTAACGAAGCTGCTGATGATGGCTTGGTTGTGTTGGCCTTTTCCAGTTTTTCTTGGTCTGATGCTAGCTGCAAATGCAAAAGCGTATTGTGCTTCCTTGGACCATGTTCTTGATAAGCAATTCTTAGAACCATGACCAGTTTTCAAACAGTTGACGCATCGTTTTAGGCGTTGAATTGTGTTCAACCGTTGACTTGGAGTCATCTTCAGGAACCTTGGGCACAGGTAGAGTGCGTGTGACTGCTTACATATGTCACACGCTTGAGCTGATGTGGTGGCACTTAAAGCGCTGTAGTTGCCATGCTGCTTGCCCCTTTCGCTGTTAGGCTTGTTGCTCTTGATTCCCAGCGCTTCCAGGGTTTGGAAACGTATCCTCAAAAAGGCTAGGAATTCCTCCAGTGATGGCATTTTAGTTGGGTCCTGGATGGATTGTTCCCATAAACCGTGGGTTGACTTGCTGAGCTGCTGAACTAGGATGAATAGCAGAATTGGGTCCCATGATGAAGGGTCTAGGCCCAAATTCTGAAGGCATAAAATGCACTCTCGCGTTGTATCATGCAGTAATTTGACGTTCGTAGCCCTCTCGAGATCTGATGTAGTTTGCGTTAATAGTCGACACAATGCTGCGTTAACTAAATGCTTTGAGTTGTCGTACCGTTCGTTGATCACTTGCCATGCGGTCACGTAGTTGTCTGCCGATGTGAGATGACGAATGAGGGCTTCTGCTTCTCCTATAAGGCTGGATTTCAGGTACCACATTTTTTGGCACTGTGGTATGGGCTGCTTGTCCACCAGTTCCATGAATAAATCTCGGAATTGTCGCTACTGGAGATAGTTACCATCAAATTTTGGTAACTCCACCTTTGGCAATTGTAATTTTGGAGATGCATTTGTTGGCGTACTTCTATCCACAGCATTGCAGCTGCTCGATTGTTGGCCCATGTCCAAGAGGAGGGCCAATTTGTTGTGAAACTGTTGTTCGCGTTGGAAGAAGTCTTCAATGTCGTACGTGATGTCTCCAGCTTCACACAGTAGTTTGTGCAGACCTTGTACTATCGGCCAATGTTGCTCTAGATTGCTTGCCTGACGCGTGTAGAAACTGCCTGGGTGTATTGGCTGGTTGGCAAGCAATTAATAAATCGTCTTAAAGATGTTAGTGATGAATTGTCCTTGTCGTTGAACATGCGACAGAACGGGTTGCGAACGGGACTGTTGTTGCATAGCCCCACCTTCCTGAGTTTGTGGTTGTAGCCGTACTAGTCCAGGTGATTGTGCTCTTGGCACTGTTGTTGTTGTATTCGGGAGTATCTTCGATGACTTCAGCGTATTGATAGTGCCTTGCATTTCCTCGCGAAGCTTGTAATATTTGGCACCGACCATTGCGTGTATGTCCTTCGCAAAGTATGGGTGAGAAGTGTCATCCCCATAGCTTTTCCGGATCACAACGTCAGATTGGTTGAATGGTTGCCATTGATTATCAAGCTCTTGCAGCCTTTTCTCCACGAATTCTAATGTCCTTCGTTCGTGAGCTGTTTTCTTGTTGACGACCCAGCTCTTCCATTGACATGTTGTCGGAAGTCTTGATAAATTATTAATGAGCTTTATTCAGCTGATGTCCTCAGGAATGGTAGATGTTCCGTGTCCTGTTGATCACGTCGGGGTCACCAAAAATGTTTAAGGATCTTTTTCCTTGAATGGTTTCCAGTTCTGTGCTTGTACCAAAATGGCTGATGAATTGTTATATGGTGCTTGTACCAGTATAACGTAGGTTAATCACAAATTGATTAGTTAGTTTGCTATTTCGGTGCTTGTACCAATATAGCTGCTGCGATTGTTATATGGCGCATGAATCAGTATCACTTAAAAGAACACAAATGCGTGTGGTTGATGGAGTCAATTATTAAAACTGACTGATTTATTTCATAAAGGTGTGAACTTATACACTAATTGATACACATATAATTACAATAACAATTAAGGAATTTAAGTAATGCTTACGTACATAATAAAACGGAACTATCATGTTACTTAAAATTAAAGAAATTGAAAATAAATTTTCACACACATAAAAGTGCTAGCTTGCAAAATTGTGCATACGTATGTGCAAATATAGCTAACTGCAATTTGATGTGCATATTCGTTCGTGGAGCAGTGGGATCGCTACTCTCGGCATATGGTTAAACACTCATATTTATGAGCTTGTGGCAATCTGTATTGCTTTTGGTTAATTAGCGGTTGATCCGCCCTAGTTGCTGTTTCATGCTCTACTGCCTGTGTATATGTTACCTGGTCTCCTTCCAGCAGAATTATGCCATGGAAAGACTTACAAATGGCTTCTGTACTTGCCGTCTCCACCAAATATACGCTTGGATCTAAATTCAGTGATCCTAGTACTCTTTCCATTCTTTTCTTATATCTACCTGCTTAATCTGGTTAACCGATCCATAATTTGGTTCCTTAAAATTAGCATTACTAGTAAAGTTTGCAACGACTCGCTGGGGTAAAAACTCAACGGGTTCCAGGGTCGCTTACAGAAATTTAATCGCTGTTGTGTTGCTTTAATAGGTGTTTTTATTTATTTTCAAAATTACTACTTATTTCCTATACATATATACTTATATTTTATTACTACCCTACACTGTGTGTTCGTGGTAGTGTCCGTGGTTTGTGCTAGTCTCCAGGGAGAGTAGTTCAAAACCATAAACTCCTGGCTCTGTCTGCGGTTTATTTATTGTTAATAGTATTAATAACTACGAAGCTTTGTGCGTCTCTAGGAGCTTGGTGAGTTGTGTACTTACTGAACGATGCTGGATCAAAGAGACTCACTGTCCGGTTCACTCGGCTTATATAGCGAAAGCTTGCCATGGGATCAGTGCTTGTTGTTATTGTGGTCCAGTTGTCCTTAGGCCACCTTCAACTTCTGCTGGTTAACCACCTTTTTGTTATACCTCTAGTTGTCCAGCAGGGTTGTTGCTTGCAGCAGTGTGACCTGATCGCTGCTGTTATTTGTCGTGTTGATGTTGTTGTAGAAACATTTCTTCGTACTCTGCCTGTTTACAGCTTTGCGTTTGCGATCGGTTCGCGTATGTGTGGTGCGCTCTCGTTGTCGTCCGTGCTCCGCCTTCGGTTGCTGTAGTGTTGTTGTTGTTGTTGCAGAGATTGGTTTGCGCTCTGCCTGCTTACTGCTTTGCGAGTGCGATCGGTTACCGTGTGTGTGGTGCTCTTTCGTGTTTCTCTGTGTTCCGCCTTCGATCGTTGTATTGTTGTTGTTGTTGTTGCAATAAATATTTATTTGTACTCCGCCTGCTGAATGCTTTGTGTGTGTTTCTCTCTCGATTTTCTCCGTGTTCCGCCTTTGGTCGCTGTAGTGTTTAATATAACACTTTACGTTGCTGAGATCATTAAAACCTTTACGCTTATTGGTCCGATTGTCTGTGCGTAAATGTTTTGTTATACTTGTATGCTGTCTTTGTTGTTGCATTTAGCGTGGGAGGTAATTACTTTTTGTTAGGCTGTGGGATGTTGCATGCTGTGTATGAATTCTGTGTGCGGCTAATACTTGTAGTATTTTCCGTCCTCACACTTCCTCCCTACTTTGCGGACGGAAGAGAATGGATGTTTCTCCGCGGTATAGTACTACTCGGTACGGAGGTCGTTCAAACCGCAGGCGTTTCCTCTTGGCTTGGCTTTCTTTCAGAGTGCCTATCGTATCTGCCACTAGTGCCGCTGGTAAGCCATCCGCCTTTTGTCCCCTGAGTTCGGCTACGTTGTGGAAGTGGAGGTCTTCCCCGGGTGTGGCATTCAGTGTTGGCGGTGTCCCCGTGTGCTTACGTTTAGTCTTATCTGGTTTTTCACTGTCGGATGTGTATGACTTCAATCGTATCGCTGAGTCGCCTGTGCTCGGCATCCGTTTCTCTGTTGGCGTTCTCCATGTAGCCCCGTTCCATTGTTTAATTCTTTTGCTGTGGTGGCTTTTGGAGTTACGTTTGTCTCTCTGGTCGTCGCTTCTGCTGTTGTTGGTGCACTCGATTGCACCCTGGTTGTCCCTTGATCTGTCGTTGTGTCTACGTGGTATGTCTCGGCTGTTTCACACTGGTGCTGACCTTGCGGAATGGGTAGTAGGTACGCTGATTGCTCTGATGGTGGGTCGCCTTCGGTGTGCGACCTTCTTGCTCTGGAGTGCGCTCGCGTCCTTTTTCCGAGGTCCCTGTGTTGATTCCTGGGAGGTCCTTCTCTCTATGCCTTTGTGGTATACGTTGTCCGCTTTCGCTCGGCATAGTCCGTGGCAGGTGAATTCGTTTGCGTGAGTCATATTTCTTCCTGGTGGTGTGTGTTTTCGAATGCGTTGCTTTTCTGTGTACTCTTTGCTGTGCGTCTGTTGCTTAGAATTTCTGACGTTGGTGTGCTTCTTGGAATGCGATGCATTGAAATGAGGGAGATTCTCAACACGCAATGTCGTGCACATTGCAATTTCTAGGGGTTGCACGCAACTGTTATGAGGTCCCAATGTGATCTCCTGATCACCACATTTCAATGTTGTTCCCAGGCTTGTCATGAAGTCTATTCCCAGGAGCAGATCATCACTGGAGTCCGGCATGACCAGTAGCTCTAGATTGCATGCCTTCTCTCCAAGCCTTAAATTCGTCACACACGTCTCTCTGACTGTCCTACTACTGCCGTCTGCAATACGCACTCTAGTATTGGATTTTCCCAATTTGCTGGTGGAAGCGCGTAGCTTTCGTGCTAGCTCTCTGCTCACAAAACTGTTTGTTGCACCTGTGTCCAGTGTCGTGGTGATGGTTTCTGTGCCAATGGAAACGGTGGCGCAGATTCGTTGCCCGACACAGTGCAATGTTTTTTCCAATTGTGAGGTTCGGTGTCGCTGTTCTGATCTATGCTGTGTTCTTGACTCTAGTCTTCGGTTGAGTGGTACTCTCTGTTTGCAGCACTCGATCGTCCTCACTTCCCTATGCCCGCACTACGAACAAAACAATATCTGCGCGTTGCGACATTGGCGAGCTATATGACCATTTTCGCCAGAACGCCTGCAGGCTGTTCTGGGATCTATGGGTGACGCTCTGCTCTCTAGCGTCACCTGACGGTTCCGAATCTCTCGTGGTGGACCTTGCACTCTGCTCCGTTCTGTGGGTGGCATTATTAGTAGTTCGCCTTCTCCCCGAATGCACCCCAAATCTTCGGCCATCTGTACCTGCTCTTGTAGCGATCCGAAATCTCTACGACGCACGAATAACTGGAATTGTGGCAGGCTGTTCTGGAAGATTCGTTCCAGTTTCTGCTCCTCTGAATAATCCACTTGCCGCATGAGATTTTGAAGTTCAACCATTTATTGCTTGAACGCTTCTATAAGTCTCTGGTAACGCTGTCGAATCTGGTCTTCGAGTTTCTCCATGTAGCGTGCCGGTAGGAAGAACTTAAGAAAGTCTCTCCGGTACGAGGTCAACAGTTCAGGCATAGTACGCGGGAGGAAGTTCTTATTTATGGCGTACACTTCTGCTAATTCCTCGACTCTGTCTATAAATACTAACGGGTCATGCCCTCCGTCAAAGTTGAGAGACCACTTCCTCACCTTGTCCACGATGACCGCGTATGGTGCAGCTACGCTGTGCGTTTGTTCCACGCCTGTTGGTGACACAGCGCGATGCAGCGATGTTCTCCGAAACTCTGTATCCCCTGCCTTTGGTATTGCGCCTGTGAAGTCCCTGGCCTGTCCATTTCCAGCGTTTCGCGGGTAACTATGGACGTAGCCAGCCTTGGTGACGTGCTCCTAACGTACATGGATTGTAGCTTCTCTAGACGGTTTTGCTGATCTTGAGTCAGTTCTATCTCAGTGAAAAACTCTGATAGTCGCTTGCTGAGTTCCTCCGCGGTACCTGTAGCCTCCAAACCGTATTCCTCGGCAAAAATCACCAGCTCCTCCTTGCGCAGCAAGTACAACCCACTTGTATTCACCATATTGTGCTCGTCTTAGATGATGATGAAGACAATGGGTGTGTGCGTGTGTTTTAAGCTGGTGTTAATTCGGCACTCCTCTGCGTGACTGCGTAGATCGACGTAGTTCTCTGTCACTCTGTGGATTTATTACCTAGGAGTTCTATGCGTTGAATTTCTTTTGTGTGTGTGTGTGTTTTTTTTTGTTATAAGTCCGATGCGTTGAACTTCTGTTTTTTATTAGTCCCTGCTCGGGCGCCACTGTAACGACTCAATTTCGCTGAGGTAAAAACTCAACAGGTTCCAGGGTCGCTTACAGAAATTTAATTGCTGTTGTATTGCTTGAATGTTTTTATTTATTTTCAAAATTACTACTTATTTCCTATACATATATACTTATATTTTATTACTACCCTACTCTGTGTGTTCGTGGTAGTGTCCGTGGTTTGTGCTCCAGGGAGAGTCTGTCAAAACCATAAACTCCTGGCTCTGTTTGTGTTGCGTATATGTCCCAGGGAGAGTCGGTCAAAACTATAAACTCTTGGCTCTGTCTGTGGTGCGTATGTGTCCCAGGGAGAGCCGGTCAAAACCATAAACTCCTGGCTCTGTCTGTGTTGCGTATGATTTCAAAATCATACTCAGAAAAGTGCCAACGTCTTACGTGCCAACCGAGAGGTCTTATCTTTAATATTCGCTATGCTATGGTGGTCGGAATACTTTTTGAATGGGCATCGTAGCAGATATGCCCTAAAAATCTCCGTAGCCCAAACAATGGCTAGAAATTCTTTCTCTATCGTGGAGTCTCTTCTTCGTATCCCTAAACGCCCTACACCTTGCACAAGCATTACGAATGTTGCAGCAAGTACTTCCCATAGATTACAATATTATCTAGATACACAAAACAATCTAAGGCGTGCAAGCCTGTTAGCACATGGTTGATTACCAATGGAAGGTAACGGGTGCTTCTGTTAACCCAAGCAGCATCCTATTGAGTTCATAGTGCCACAAACCGATACCGAACTCGGATTTCTGCTTAACTTGGGTATCCACCAGGACCTGATGGTAACCACTTGCAAAATCAAGCGTAGAAAAATATCTACTGTGTCCTAATTGGTCCAGGATTTCTAATCTCCTTGGGATCGAGAATACCTACTTGACAGTGGCTTCGTTCAATTTCCTAAAATCAACGACCATTTTCCATTTCTTTTCGCACTGAGCACCCTCCTTCTCTGGTACCAACAAAAATTAGAGAATTCCAAGGCAATATACTTGGTGTAATTATATTATCTTTCAACATGCCCTCAACTTGTCTAATTACCTCATCTTTGTGAGCTTGCGGCAATCTGTATTGCTTTTGGTTAATTGGCAGTTGATCCGCCCTAGTTGCTGTTTCATGCTTTACTTCCTGTGTATATGTTACCTGGTCTCCTTCCAGCAGAATTATGTCATGGAAAGACTTAGAAATGGCTTCTGTACTTGCCGTCTCCACCGAATTTACGCTTGGATCTAAATTCAATGATCCTAGTACTCTTTCCATTATTTTTCTTATATCTACCTGCTTAATCTGGTTAACCGATTCATAATTTGAGTCCTTAAAATTAGCATTATTAGTAAAGTTAGGATTACAATCCTTATCTATATAATCTAATCCAATTCTGATGCATTTAGTACGCAAGCGTGCAAGTTACCCTTGTCAGCGACCGTTATGGTTTCTCCCATATATACACCCTCTCTCTGCTAGCTGCTATTTGTGCAAAACAACCGTCCGAAGTTTCGTGTTAACATGGAGCGTAATTACTCTCGGTGACTTCGCGCCTACCATTTCGGGACTAATATCCCGAGCCCTATTCACGATTCGTTCTTGCCATGACTTCAGTGGAAGAGTCAGGATCCTATTCTTCGTCTTATCGAAAAGTGATAGCTGTTGCACCCAGAATTGTAGTTCTTCCTTATATACCTATACTCCTTACGTGGTAACCTAGTAATCGTATCCTTGTACTCCCATGCCGCTTTTACGGCTACCGGCCTATCCTTCCTAATTTTATCAAAGCCTAACTCTAGTACTAGAATCACCACTGTAAACCAAATCGAAACGCTCTCTTGAGTTTTCGCCCCTACATCGCTTGAAATGTGATTCACTCTCTCTACTACTTTCGGTCTACTATTCACTTTTTCCTTCTTGGCTTTCCAGTCTATTGCCCTCGACTGGGCCGCTGGAAATTTCCCTGGTCCCTCAGTTGGGATTGTTTTTGCCCGCATTCTGCTGCACGGTGTCCCATTCGTCCACATGAGAAGCATTTCAGCCCCTGTATGGTGCTGCTCATCCTCGCTTCACTTCTGGAATTCAAATTTGAACGCTGCTGACTACTCCCAGTGTTGAAAAGATTGCTTCCTTGGCATATTCATTCCGTGGAATTAATTCTAGGTCTGCTGAAATTACTCCCACCTTCTTTCTTGGGCGCATCTGGGCGCCGCGTCGCTGGCTGTCTCCCACTCTGATCCCATTATGTAGCTAATATTTTTTTAAATTATAGACTAGTGTATTCTATTCGAACACACCCTGGTACCTTATAGGCACACCCTCGTGTTGTGCTTCTGTCAAATGTTTTTCTTAATTTGATTTAACAAAAAAATAAATGTTTATATATCCTTAGCTATTTTTCCATTTCATCGAAATTCCTCACACAATGTCTAATCTAATTTTCTCTCCTCTTTTTATAGCAAATCAAGATACTTTGCTCATAACTACTCATAAATACATAATACTGACTCGCACAGAATTATTCAAACCCGCTTATACCCCCACAGGAATATTAGTCTTATACTTAAAATTTTTTTTTTTAATATGTAATTTTTATTTTACATGCTACCTGCTTTTTCAATTCTTTACTAACAGTTGTCTATTTCTACTTCAAAAGCTGTTGCGATCGTTGTTTTGGCGTCTACCGTCTGTATGTTTGTTTTGTTTCCCTCCTTCTTTTGTTCCTTCCACTTGTCCGGTTTGCTGGTGAATGCGGCCAGGCTGAAACCTACCAGATTCTGAGGTACAGATGGCGCTGCCTCAGAATAGTAGAAATTCTAAAAAAAGGTGACTGACCGCCTCGACCGCTGGAGCGGTCACTGATGGAATAGCGGAAGAGGCCGAGAAAATTAAGATTAGTTTTTAGTTCGTGTCGGTTTTTTTGGATGGACAGTCTCTCGTCTCGTCCGTGGTCCTGTTTTTTTATCCGGGTATATTTAACGCGTGAAAGATAGCAATTGAAAATTTTTTGTTTGAATGCAATTACAATGTACCTGTGTCGCAAATAAACGTTAAAATTTTGAATCAATTTAAAGTGTTAGTTTAGTTTAAAGATTTGGCGTTAGAAAGTTTACCTTGATTATTGAGTGTGCTGACTAGATCCATAACCGCGTGTTTCCGGCACATCCCATAAGAGGGATAATTTATTGTTCCGGCCCACCCCGAGCATAGGAGGAAAAGGAGGCTGCCGCCCGCCCCTAGAGATAAGTACATATTTGTTAAGTATATATTTGTTAAGTATACGCGAGTATACATAGGTATTATTAAGTATACGCGTATATATATATATATATATGTTATTTATTTAAGTACCAGTAGGATGTTTATTGTGTTGAATTTAATGTAAAAAAATGTTAGGCTAAGGCGGACAATATGGGGCGGGCTCGCTTGTCGTCGTAGAGGAGGATGTTAGAAAACATGGTGAGTTGAAGTTTTTTTTTGTAGTGTTGCCCCACCCGATGCAGTGTGGCGGGTTAAGGACCACGACCATTGCGGTGAGCTAGCCGTGGCCACCACACTGCATCGTTCTAGTGGTGAGGTAACAAAGCCTATCACCCTTTATTATCTCCTAAAGTATATTTTCACAAAAATATATTCGATCTAATCAAGTTATTAAAAAAATGTATATATATACTTACTATCATACTTACCCATACACTCATTCCCTATATCCTATTGGGACAGATTGTGTCCATCTTCATATCATGTACCACGTTTGTACCAACGTAAGTTTACAAACATTCGTGCACTCCATCTTCATCCTATAAGCAAAGTTGCAACTTTTTTTCATATTTTAGACTTTTTTTATTTTATTCAGGAAAATATCGTAAAGTTAAAATATTTAATGTTTCACATTCCTTTGGGCTGAAAATATATTAAACTTTAATATTAAAAACAGTTTTTTTTTTTAACATTTATTTATTTATTTTGTTTTAAATTTTTTTCTGTTGAAATAACTATTTTTGGCCATATGCAGTCTTCATATATTTTTGTTGTTTTTATAACAAAAATTTAATTATAATTACAAAAAAAAAATAACTGTAGTAATAACAATAGTAATAAAAGTTTTTTATTCCGTTTCGGAACTACTAGATGAAACTAAGGTGCAAATGAAAAAAACTATTCGGAGCTTTCAGAATTAAGGCCGCCAGGTATATCATTCATATTTAAAAGAAGCTGCTTGACCTCATCATCTATTTGGATGTGTTTTTTCGAGTATTTCGAGGTGCTTTTAGATTTATATGTAATAAAAGGATCCGACGAAACCAATAGAGCGTGCAGTAAGTCTTCCATTGTGTGCAATCTCGTCAGCCTATAAGTGCAAAAATCTTTATTTCTTGCCTCAAGTGCCTCTTCTGACATCATTCTTATTGGTATCATTTCTGCTCCATGTACAGATTGAGGCATATAAAACCAAGGGTATTCGGAAACAAATACTTTTGCGAGTGTGATGTAGGCGATATTTTCTAAGGTCTTTATTTCTGGCCGCGAGAGCTTCTTCTGACATCATACCTATTGGAAGGGAAGCATATTTAATAATATCTGCACCATGTATTAAAATTTTATGGACCGATAAGGGCATATAAAACCAGGGATACAAATCAACAAAAATAGTTGCTGTTTGGTATGGGTACTGCTGAAAGGCGTCCGTATTGATTTCATATCCAGAAGCCATTGTCATATTGTCAATGATTTCATATCCA
This sequence comes from Clusia tigrina, assembly GCA_920105625.2. NCBI lineage: Eukaryota > Metazoa > Arthropoda > Insecta > Diptera > Clusiidae > Clusia > Clusia tigrina. Next base: position 137,939,125 of record OV050030.1, on the reverse strand, counting down.
GAACCCCAGTACTTGGGGTTGGGTCTACCATTTCATGCTTATTTTTGTGGTGAAATTTTTTACCTTGTTGGATATTTCAATGCATTGATAATCATTATATTTGCTTTTATCTATGATGTCGAAAACATAGGATTCCACGGCAGAAAATTTTTTAGAAGCGTCATGTTACGCATACCATACCAAAAATAGCGCTCGCTTAGATACTGACATTGTAACTAAAAAAAATTAATTTATAAAAAAGTTGCAAAAACGTGCATCTCATTTTAGACATTTCACATAACAACACTCTACATTAATTAAAAAAAATAAAATTAGATCGATTCCATTCGAATCACAGAAGTTTACCTCTACAACAGGTGAATTTATTGGAAAACATTATAATTCTTACTAGCACTTTAAACAACAACAAATCTAAAACACGAAACACAAACACATTTTTTTTCGTTAATACACACCTTTCACCCTAAATAAAAAAATGCACTAAAAAAATCTTCTATTCATATTCTTTTTTCATCAGCTGAATTCTGATTCTCATATCTGTATGGTTTCTATTTTAAGTTTTTTCAATGCTAATTATTACCTTACTTAATATTTTTCTCCAATTCTCTCTCTTTTCCTTTTTGTTCATTCTCACTGGATTTCGGCTGCAGTGTTTGCTTGCAAACTCGCATTATGTAATTTATTAACAACCTTAGTCAACATTGTTCGATCTCACGATGGCCTTGAGTTTGAAAATTGAAATTGACAGGAGGGACGAGTACTTTATTGTCAGAAAATATCGAGTTTTTATGACGCTCCAGTAAAAAGTTACAAAATTTTAATGTTGCAAATTTTGATAGGTTTAGGACGCACCGCATAGAAGTTAGAGATTTGAAGTTTTATCACTGTTTCATATTGGACTCAAGGGTAGCCTAGCTCTGACCGATATTTCAAATTGACAAGAATACTTTATTGTCACTAAATTTCAAGGTTTTATGACGCTCCAGTAAAAAATTACAACATTTGAATTTTGCAAATTTTGATCAGTTTAGAACGCATCGTATAGAAGTTAGCGCCATTTAATATTTTATGTTTGCTAATAAAATACTGATTTCAGTTGCTCATCAAATGAGGAACATGAGTTTTTACGGGTGTAGTACACTACAAACATGTTTTTTAATTGCGATTTCGTAAATGGAATAACTTTAGCAAGTTATTGTGAAGTTTTTCGATTTGTCTTTTATCGTTACCACCGTGGATTTCTGCCACCGTGTACTGTGCTAACCACACATTAGAAAATTTTTGTTTCCTAGTTTGGTTCTTCATTCGGACTCGGTCACCAACATGAAAGTCTGCTCGGTTTAGTACCTTGTTATAGGTTTTTCTAGCTACTCGTTTGGCACGATCTTGGTTTTCCCCCACCAACGTGTGCGCTAGCTGTAGCTGATATTTCCGTACCTTATTTGGGTTATCAGCATTGTACAGTGGCGCATATTTGTGCTTTAAATATCAACTAAAACCCGTAGAGTATTCTAAACGGAGTTTGCTTTGTTGATACATGCACAGTATTGTTATGTACGTGCATGGCCGTAGTCAACCACTGATTCCAGTTAAAGCCATCCTCTTTGACGAAACTACGCAAGTTTTCTCCGACTTCGATCTACCGAACCGTTCGCTTGCGGATGATAAGGAAAAATGTGTAATTTCTTATTACCTAGCACTTTACACATATCAGAGAATCGGTCACCAAAACTTTCGGTATGTTGTAACGCACTATAATTTCCTCAAAAATGCTTTGGCTACCGTACTCGCCATCAGGTATGGCTACGCATGCCATATACTTTGAAAAATCATCCTGGAACGTCAACTGTCTCAGGTAAAATACCTAGAATATCCATATGAAGTTTATCAAATGGTTATTTCGATATGTCAGTCAACTCCTGTTGGCCCTGAGCGTCCCTTTCCAGGCGTATACGATTATACTATCGTAGGTTTTCCAAGACCCCTGGTGTCCACCTAGAGGAGAATCACGAAAACCCTTCAGTACCTTTGCAATGTCATCTTTACTGTTCAGCCGTTCTACTCTTCTAGCAGACTGTGACGCTTTATAATTACTTTCACCGTTAGTCTTTCTGGTATTTTATCCCGCTGTGTTTTCCTTTCAGTTGTTACCCCTCATCCTTGCTCTGGTCTGAACTACGGATATGTACTGTTTTTGCGGCACTCTGCTAAGTTAAATTATTTTTCCCAGACTTATATATGGTTTCAAAATCATACTCAGAAAAGTGCCAACGTTTTACGTGCCAACCTAGAGGTCTTATCTTTAATATTCGCTACGCTATGGTTGTCGGAATAAATTTTGAATGGGCGTAGCAGATATGCCCTAAAAATCTTCGTAGCCCAAACAATGGCTAGAAATTCTTTCTCTATCGTGGAGTCTCTTCTTCGTATCGCTAAACGCCCTGCACCTTGCACAAGCATTGCGAATACTTCTGCAAGTACTTCCCATAGATTACAATATTATCTAGATACACAAAACAATCTAAGGCGTGCAAGCCTGTTAGCACATGGTTGATTACCAATGGAAGGTAACGGGTGCTTCTGTTAACCCAAGCAGCATCCTATTGAGTTCATAGTGCCACAAACCGATACCGAACTCGGATTTCTGCTTAACTTGGGTATCCACCAGGACCTGATGGTAGCCACTTGCAAAATCAAGCCTAGAAAAATATCTACTGTGTCCTAATTGGTCCAGGATTTCTAATCTCCTTGGGATCGAGAATACCTACTTGACAGTGGCTTCGTTCAATTTCCTAAAATCAACGACCATTTTCCATTTCTTTTCGCACTGAGCACCCTCCTTCTCTGGTACCAACATAATGTATGATGTAATTATATTATCTTTCAACATGCCCTCAACTTGTCTAATTACCTCATCTTTGTGAGCTTGCGGCAATCTGTATTGCTTTTGGTTAATTGGCCCTAGTTGCTGCTTCATGCTTTACTTCCTGTGTATATGTTACCTGGTCTCCTTCCAGCAGAATTATGTCATGGAAAGACTTAGAAATGGCTTCTGTACTTGCCGTCTCCACCGAATTTACGCTTGGATCTAAATTCAGTGATCCTAGTACTCTTTCCATTATTTTTCTTATATCTACCTGCTTAATCTGGTTAACCGATTCATAATTTGAGTCCTTAAAATTAGCATTATTAGTAAAGTTAGGATTACAATCCTTATCTATATAATCTAATCCAATTCTGATGCATTTAGTACGCAAGCGTGCAAGTTACCCTTGTCAGCGACCGTTATGGATTCTCACATATATACACCCTCTCTCTGCTAGCTGCTATTTGTGCAAAACAACCGTCCGAAGTTTCGTGTTTACATGGAGCGTAATTACTCTCGTTGACTTCGCGCCTACCATTTCGGGACTAATATCCCGAGCCCTATTCACGATTCGTTCTTGCCATGACTTCAGTGGAAGAGTCAGGATCCTATTCTTCGTCTTATCGAAAAGTGATAGCTCTTGCACCCAGAATTGTAGTTCTTCCTTATATACCTATACTCCTTACGTGGTAACCTAGTAATCGTATCCTTGTACTCCCATGCCGCTTTTACGGCTACCGGCCTATCCTTCCTAATTTTATCAAATCCTAACTCTAGTACTAGAGTCACCACTGTAAACCAAATCGAAACGCTCTCTTGAGTTTTCGCCCCTACATCGCTTGAAATGTGATTCACTCTCTCTACTACTTTTGGTCTACTATTCACTTTTTCCTTCTTGGCTTTCCAGTCTATTGCCCTCGACTGGGCCGCTGGAAATTTCCCTGGTCCCTCAGTTGGGATTGTTTTTGCCCGCATTCTGCTGCACGGTGTCCCATTCGTCCACATGAGAAGCATTTCAGCCCCTGTATGGTGCTGCTCATCCTCGCTTCACTTCTGGAATTCAAATTTGAGCGCTGCTGACTACTCTCAGTGTTGAAAGGATTCCTTCCTTGGCTAATTCATTCCGTGGAATTAATTCTAGGTCTGCTGAAATTACTCCCATCTTCTCTCCTGGGCGGATTCGGGAGCCACGTCGCTGGCTGCCTTCTGATCTCAGTCTGTGCACCATAGGCTCTGTTGATTTGCCTCATGACCATATGTTTGGCATTCCATACAGTAGAGTGTATTTTTGCGTGTAAAGCACTCATCCCTTGTATGACCTGGCAGAGCTATGGTAGAATGAGCAAATGGGATTTCTTGGCTGGAATATCACGACCGTGAATCCTCTTTCTTTCTTTTGTCTTTCTGTCTTTTGTTGCGGAAATTGGCTTACTTCCCGTGTGTTCTGTTGTTGTGCCGGACCTGCCTCTGCAGGCTTGTTAGTCCAGCAGATTCCACCTGTTGTCACTCGCTGTTGAATTGTAGCAGAAGAGGCCGCTTCAACTAACTCTGACGTAATCCCATGCGTTAGATTAAGTGTATAATTTGCTAAGTCCCTATTTATTAGGCCTGCCTTGTATACTGAAATTATAGTCCGTCCTTCTTGAACCTTGTATGCTGCAATGTTTCCTGGAAACTAGCTGTTGGCTTCCGTGTCAGCATCCTTCCCCAAAGATCTAAGCCTTCGACCCCAAGCTCTCAGGTCCTTACCAGGTTGGTGTCCTGGATCTCTCTTATGAGCGTGTCATAAGATTTCTGTTGCAGATATGTTGTCTAAAAGTGCATATAAATCCGACAGGGTGCTTATTGAGTTATTTGCTAGTACATCAGACGCATCACCTGTGGTCCTTTGCCTAATGCACTTTATTAAGTGTTCCCCTTCTGCTTCCGGAAGACTCTGTTGCGCTAGCTCACAACCTTTGAAGCGCCTGATCTCAGTTCTCAGATAATACATCTCGACTCCTGAGAACATGGGCATCAACTTCTCCACCGCTTAAGCAACTTCCAGAATGAAACATTTACTTTTCTTTATACTGCCCGTTTGTGGTCATTTTCAAAAATAAGGTCCAACATCTGGGTTTTCTTATCCACCGCTTCCTGGGCCCCAATGATTCTTTAACCTTACTTCATAATTGCATCGAATTCCACTTAATAAAACCATTATCTCATTATCAATATGCAGTTTTTTCTACAATACTCGTACATATTTCCACAAAAAAATGCACTTCAACTCTAACAAAACTTTTTTTCATTTATCCTCGTTTCAAATAAACGTAACAATATTATCCGACTTCTAAACCTCTTAATTCGACCATGCAAATTTATTAAACAAAAATCCATCGTAAATTCTCTCTTTATATATATTCTTTTCTTTGCCTGTTTTCCATTACAAGTTCCACATCCGCTACCTTTTGGCGTCCATAAAGTCCTTCAATCAATGCAAATTGCTCCTTGACTTTTTTTTCCGAAGGGACGGGAAATCTTCAGAAAGACAGGAGTACGCACCACCCAAGAGTGTGAGATTTTTACTCACTAAAACCACCTCCCTAACCTAACAGTTACGCTTAGCCTCAAAGGCCTGATAGCGATTTAGGAAGAACACAGATCCTCACAGATGCTCCTTGACTTCTTCACATGTATCCTCAATTGTTCGCCCAACTCCAATTGTCCTTTCACTGTGTTTAATGCTTCCAAAAATCCATATATAATGGCAATATATTCGACAAAAACCAAAATTGGCTTTACAGTCAAAAGTGGCATGGTTCATTCCCAGTCATTTGAATCCATATTAAAAAATTAACCTTTAACGTATGCGCAACGTAATAAGAGTATTTTAATTGTGTATAATTAAAGTAGAAAGGCAACTTATAATGTAATGTCGAAGAGAAAACAAAAAAATTTCAATTGCTAAAGTATAAAAATTATACTTAATTAGATGCACAACTTCGAATACAAATTATTTATTTAATCTTATTGCATCTTCCTTCATTTAATTACTGTTTTACAATAATTTTGGCCAAAGAGGGCGATCATTCCTACAAACTTCTCTGCCGCTTTTCTCCACCAATCTATGTTCATTATTTAACGGGGTTTATATTCATCGTGAAAATTGAACATTGCAAAATATACAAAATATTAACTAGCATTTATGCGTCAATTGTAGTTTCGGAACTACACAAACTTTAATGCAACAACCCGTGTTGTAAGCACCTCTTGATGTATTCTTGTCATTAGGGTATTAGCCCTAAGCTTAAATGTGTGTTTAAATGTGTATTAGAACAAAATGTGTATCTAAAATCTCCCTAACTACAAACTGATTGGTGTCAGTTGCTCAACCAACTGACCTATTCAATATGAGAATATCGACGGTGCATTCTAAAGCCCAATGCCCATTGTCAACTCGATTGCGGAATTGTGACACCCTAAAAGTTCATATAATGATTAATAATAAATACTATTTATTAATTCATTGGTTGATAATTATATTACTTTTAAATGCGAACTACACCAAATGTGTAGTCTCTGTTAGGAGTTGGTGCTGTGAGTCAACTCCGCGCATGTAGCTTGATTCTGACTCACAGCCGTTTGACTTTCTGATTGGTACAATGACTGCGGCTTTATAAGATTGAGGAATGATGCCACTGTCAAAGATTTTGTGAAAAAAATGAAGACTATAATGTTTAAAGGGTCTTGACACATTTTTTGACATTGGCTTACAGATTTTATAGGCGCCTGGAGTAGTGCCAGTAAGGTATTTAAAATTGGCTTCCAATTCCTTAACATTGACTGCTAGTTTTAGCTGTGGAAGGAAATATTATAGGGTGGTTTAAAACATAGTTTTTGGAAGCCCAAAAACCTACCGGAAAGCTTGAGTCTCTGCAAAAGTTGTGCAGATTTCTGCTGGAGATGATTTTGTGGTAGTCGGTGTTGTTTTTGATCGATAGTAGACGGGGTGTACGTGCCTACTAATCTACTATTATTCTGCCAAATATGAGTTATTGGGGTAGTTGGATTGATTTTGGCAGTAAAGTCAGCAAAGCTTTGAAGCTTAGCGGCTTTCTTAGCTTTATTCAATATAATAAGTTATAAGTCTATCAATAGTCAGCGAGCTTTGAAATACTCGTATATGCCACGCTTTTTGTTTAGATTCTCTGAGACATTTTAACTCTGAGAAGCACCAAGATACTGTTCTAAATATTTTCTTGTAAGACTCGGACTCGTTTGCTGCCTTACGAATCACATTTTAAATTAAAGCTGCCTCACCATTGAAGTTGTTAACGGGAGGTGAACTTAGTGAGAAAGTTAGTATTTTATTTTGAAATAATTCTCAGTTGGCGTTTTTTATATTATATTGTGTGTTTTGGGATGCGGTGTGAAGCGGTTGGATGATACTAAAGTTATTGTTGGAATGTGATCGCTATTGTGGAGATCATTAATGATATGCCATGCCAGGGGTAAAAGCATCGGAAAGCACAACATACATTGATATGTGTTAGGGTATTTTGAGTGCAAAGATGGGTGAGGGATCCGTCGTTTAAAACACTAAGATTGGATGTCAAGATCAACTCTTCAACAATTTGCCCCCTTGGATTGCAAGTAGATGATCCCCGCAGAGGACTTCACGCGTTGAGATCACCCAGTATTATTACTTGTATGTTTAACATGTTTAAAATATTTAACAGTTCTGTTATCGATATTATTATGAAACTAAAGTTTATTTTAAATTCAGCTGCAACAATAGAGATGTTTGAGGGAATATTTAATAACTTATATTGAATGGATTTGTGAATTAAAAGGGCGGTCCCTTGCTTAGTCTTGGGGTTTGACTACGGTTGTGGAAATTTGCCGTAATATTGTTTAGGAACTGTGGGACTCAAATGAAATTTACAAATGAGATTCTTGAAGACATATGATTTTAGGGGATACTCTTTTATAAGCAGCTCTAGATTAGTATAGTTATTATAATAGCCACGAATATTCCATTGCAGAACATCGAGAATCCAGTGAATAACCGCAATAGTAAACAATTACAAAATTGTGCAAACGAAAGAGTAGAGCAACTGACAAATAGGAAGTAACCCAATTCGGGAATATTATATATGCAGATGATTTTTCAATAAAGAGGGATTTGAAAAACGAACTTTGACGCATTTTTATTCGCGAAGACGAAGCTCAGTGAGGTGGACTTAAGCAGCTACAAAAGCGCCCAAATAACGTCCAGTAGAGAAGTACCAGATCGGACTTAGGCATATATAAAACGCCTAGTTAACCTCCAGTGCAGAAGCAGCACCCGGGTAGATATAGATCCCAACGCAGCAAGCATTCTCCAACATATGTACATTGAGTCCATATTAGTGCGCAAAATTTGGGGATCATACTACCTCTCTAACGCATACAATTGACCAAAAATCATTACTAGTTTCCCATTGTAGATTTATCAACGATATTTCTCTGGAAGTTACGAGTACTATCATCAAACACCACACAAAAAATGAGCGGGCTATTTTCATAGTCTCGCCCACTATTGACATATTTTTATAATTTACGACCTATATAATATTCTTTAGCGAAATTTTATATTAGTACGTATATTAACCCAACAAAATCTATCAGATAGAGGCCCCGCCTCCCTCCATTATAATCAATTCAAGGTTCCCTAGCGAAAATTACCGTAGATATGGTTTTAATGATGATTTATGACGAAAACTTCCCCATTTTTGAACCCAAACGCACTCGGAATTATAAAGGGTATTTCGCAGTCGGTCTAACCCAACGTAAGACTTCTTTACTCCTTTTATATTTTGTTTCCATATACATACGATGTAAATAAATTTCATTAATAAATATCTTATTTGAAAAAACCAATTAAAAATGCATATAAAGCAATAGAAAGCATGAATATTTAAAATAAATTAATTACACATGATATAAAAATGCCACGATGAAATCGATACTGGTAATATAGAATGCTAATATTTTAGACCTCCCGATCATGTTTCCCTCGGCGATCTTAACTCCATAAACCAGCTGGTCCGAAATGTTGTGGTACATTCTAACACAACTGGATCCAACGTTGTGAATAAAAATGCGTTCAGTCTTCACTTAAATACATTGAGTGTAAATCTTTCCAGCCTTATATACGAATCATAATTGCTTATTGCAGACGTGCCAGTTACGCAATTACTTGTTGAGATTAGTTATTGAAATATCTGGGCTACTTATTAAAAATTGTCGGCAGAACATTATGCTAACTGTTCATGAACACCTGCGGAATTGTCCGCCCTAAAACTCTGCAATCAACAAGTATATTTATATAAGTTAGCTCGGTGAGTTAGCGTTTAACATTACGCTTCGTCGAGCTTATGTACCGTCGGCAGCGGTCATTTGAATCTCTGGCGACCGGACTATTTAGAGCAGTCACAGTCACCACTAAATTTTGGTTGAGTTTCCATTCGGCAATTTAACGGATGTTAGCTGCACGTGCAATCGAAACTGCTTAGACGTCTCTTCGGCGATGGGATTTGGGCATGGATTGAAATAAATTAATGCAGAAGTACTGTCTGACATAAGGAATGGCTCAGGTTCTGGGTGCCAAATACAAAGGCCCAATGAGCTGAGCTGCATCTGCCGAGATTTCATGCGAGTTGAAGGATTTAAGAAAGGCAGCAAAAGTTAACCGAGCAAGGGAGCTGTCCTAAGAAAGTTAAAAAAGTGACTTATAAATTGTGAAACAAAATTAATTAATGAAACTAATGAAAACATTCTTTGGATAGCCCAGTTTTTATTTGAAAACAATAAAGTTTGATTGCATTCAACTTGGTGATGGCCAGATCGGTCTATGTTTCAAGGATGAACAGGTTGACACACAACATTCATGTGGCACCACTTGGATGGATATCCTTGCATTGGCTGGATAGTGAGCTACTCTGTGCAACGAGTCTTCCCAGATGCTAACCGCATTGTCCGCAGGTTTTGAGATCTGCCACTCAAGAAATCATCTCCAGTGAAGACAAAAAAAAGCTTCGGATGAGAACCCTCTTAACGTTGACGGCCAGCGCAAAACGAAAAAGGCGAACCCCGATGGAGGAAAAGAACGGTGATCCCTCGACTGGAGGACATATATGACTGCTGCCCGATACACGACGTGAAGATTATCATGGGGGACCCACTGTCGGTGACTTCAGCCTTCACGAGACCATATCGAGCATAGGTCTAAGTCTGATAGACTTCGCCGCGGCGGGAAATATGGTAGTAGTAATCAGGCTACCTGGTTGTCCCATGATCAACATTCGCACAACGAAATTGATCATGTGATCGTCGGAAGGCATGCTTCCAGCGTGCTAAATGTTACCTATCAGCGTGCTGTGATGTTTCTTTCGTCTCTCTGGGATGAAACGGAAGCTGTAATCGCTAAACTGCAATCACAGTGGATACCCGAGACCTATTCCGAACCGTTCCACCAGCCTGACTTTTACCCGATGATGCCAGAGTAATTTGGGCGCACATATCCCGCTGCTTGCGTACCGCCGCAGGGAAAAACATTGGTTTCAGACACCCGCTACGTCAACAAAATGCGCCTTTAACAACCAAACACTGCTGTCAACAAGTCAGGCGTCTGAACCAAGGATTTGAGCGCCCCTAGCATTTTCCTGTAGAGATGAAAATGGGAATCTGGTTACGGATACGCAGTGCACATTTTGGAGGGAACATTTCTCTAAATTCCTTGCAGGCGAAGATGCAACAAATACCCCTCTGGAGAATTCAACCTAATTCCACCAATAACCAATGACGATGACGGAGTTGTCATTCCACCACCTAGCCATAATGAAGTCCAAGTTGCTATACAGCGACTAAAGAACATTCATGTGGATTTGCCCGTCATCTTATCGGGTGCGGATAGCGGGCCCAGTTTAGTAGGCGCACGGAAGTTATTTCGGTGCTTTCATGGAGGTACATTCTGTAAAATATTGACCCGGAATTAATTTTTAAAAATGGCGCGCATTAGATTTCCGAAATTTTGTTTTGGGCGTTATGCCACACATTATGACATACAATTTGAGCGCGATCTGTGAATTCGTAGTATTACAGCCGTCGATGCTGTTCGTTTGCCTCAAGTACGTCCTTCGATTTTTACTATGTAATAATGTTCAACAAAGAGTTTGCATTAAATTTTGTTGTGCAAACGGACTTTTTTGTGCTAAAGCGTTATAAATCATGACAAAGACATACGGATGCATTGTTTTATCAAAAATACAAGCGTATAAGTGGTACAAAGAATTTAAAAGAGGTCGGTCAGACTTTCCAAAACAGCTATAACTAAAGAAAAGATTGATAAAGTGAAGATATTGGTACTGGAAAACCGTCATTTTAGCTTACGAGAGCTACCACAGATAGTAAGCAAATCTCTCGAATCAGATCGTACCATATTCGTTGATGTTTTAGGTATGAGATGTGTCACAGCATTACTTGTTCCAAAAGAGCAGAATTTGTTGCAAAAACTGCATGGAAAATCTGTTGGTGAGGATATTCTTTCCCGAGGCGCCAGTGATCCTATTCTTGCAACACATCATAACTGGTGATAAGACATGGGTTTACGAGTACGACATGCAAACAAGTCAACAGTTAGCGGAATGGAGGACAAAAGAAGAGCCCAATCGAAAATATCACGTCAGTCAGTTAAAAATCAAGATCGTATTCACTATTTTCTTCGTGACCGCGAGAATGTTAGATGGCCAGATTTATGGAAGCCTTGAGCTTCTTTCTGTTGAGGTCCTTGCGTAAACAAAATACTGTTTTCTAGCAGCAGGCACACGAAGCAGCCAATTTAAAGAAAAATTCGTTCTGGTTATAAAGTCACGACTTTATCCTCACAATCATATATCTTACATACTATTTACAATTAATTCTTACAGTCTAGGTAAGCACCTTTCTGGTGTTCCAGTTACGCAATTGTTAATGGGTGTCGGTTGCTCAATCAACTGACCTACTGAATATTAGAATGCCGATGGTGCATTCTATAGGCCGTCGTCAACTCGATTGCGGAACTGTGACACCCAAAAGATTCACATAATGATTTTTAATAATAACTATTTATTTATCGTACTTGCTCGATAAAAATATATGCTTGTTTAAATTTTTGATACTTATACTACTTCTAAATAATAATAATAATTAATTCCAACTACACCAAATCTGTAGTGTCTATTAGGAGTTGGTGCTGTGAGTCAAATACGAGCAGGTAGGTTGATTTTTATTCTAAACAACCTTCCCCTTTCTAGAAGGTAGCGCAACTACCTTCTAGCAACTAATTCCTAATGTATTATTATTACTACTGTCGCGCCCACAATAAATCATTACTAGGTTCCTATGGAAGATACATGAACGAAATTTCACAAGAAGGTTGCGGGTACTAACATTAAACCCCATACAAATAATGGGCCTGTTATTTTTAGAGACACGCACACTATTGACATTTTATTATAACTTATTAAAACTCATTCAAAATTTTTGGACTAAATTTTATAATAGTGGTTATATTGACACTACAACACAAGAAATGAGGTCGATATATTCAATTCAAGGTACCCTAACGAAAATTACCGTAAATATGCTCCTAATGAAGAAAACGTCCCCATTGCTGAACGCGCAAGCACAAGAAAAGGTAAAGGGTATTTCGAAGTCGGTCTAACCCGACTTCAAACTTCTGTACTCGTTTTATATATATTTGTTTTTATTATTTTCTTCTTAATATATATATATATATATATATATATATATATATATATATATATATATATATATATATATATAATATATAAGCTTCAAGCTTCACTAACACCGGTTCCAAATCCGTTTTTCGAAGTTCTGCTAAAACTATCAACTCATCCTTAGAGAACCAAACATCGTAGTGTGGGACTCCAGTTGGATGTTCGTCTCTGCCAACTGCTCTACCCTTAATTAAAGCGTCTCTCTTGCTGTCAATACAGCCATACATAATATCCGCACTGTTAAACTTATCTGGAAAATAAAAGTTTATTTGTTGTACTCGTTATAAACTTATTTGTTAATAATTATCTAACTATCTACACTATTCCACATTGGATATTTTTATTGTTTTTTACAAAAACTTGTACTCTAAATATACTCGTATGTTCATTATTTAATGGGGTTTATATGCATTTTTGCTTCAATTTTTACATCACAATAAATGCACCTTTTACAGTAATTATTCTTGCAAAACTTAAAATTCATGTGCCGACTATTGATTTTTATTTATTATTCTTTTTGTGTTTTCTGAACTTGGAACAAGTATATATGGCCATCCGACACAAACGAGAATATATAAGATACACCCGTTCATGTTAAATCATTTTCCATTGAATGACATTTTTCATTGCATCCAATTACATACATTTTTTTAAATTACTTATCGCCTGGTATGTATATACTCATAAACGAGTGTATTCTCCCACAGCCTGTAACCTGGTCGCCTATGGCTACATACACACCTTCCAGGCACCCCCTCTAAACTAGTCTAACGTACTAGTAATGCAATATATACCAACTATGTCCTCCTTACTTTTCATTATACTTTTCTCCTCTTCAACTCTATGTACAAATTTATTATATTCTCAAAGCTTCACATAGCCGTATATATTCCATCCTCTAATTATTTCCTAAATTGTTTTCCCTAGTTAATTTAACGTTTCCTTTTTTAAATATCGACCATTGTTCCCTGGCAATTTAACTATCTTAGAATATTTGATTTTCGCCTGACTATGACTGATACTTAAATTAAAACCACAACGAAATATTAGTCTCATTCCTTGTATATGCATTTATAATTTTTGTGTTTTCTTCTAATATAAGTATTTCATACACAATTGATATTAATTTTCTAATTATTGTCTTCCTTGTTATTTTCAATTTAAATTTCAGTATTCCCACTAAATAAATCCTCTTTTCTCCTTTTTCTTCCTATACCTATCTGAATTTATTATTGTTATTATTAAATTTTTATTCGACCCAATAATTCTAAAAATAATATATATATATACTTACGCCATACTTACTTATGCGAACGTATGCTCATACATTCGTTCCAATATTTTTTGAGTTTTTAAGCACGTGCCCATAAATGCATGTGCTTCGTATTGCAATTGTACGCGGTGAATTGCAACGGACGAGTTGATATTTTGAACACACATACTCGTACATGCAATAACTGCAACGGTTGTTGACATCATAATTGTAATTTTTATTCGAAGAAAATGGATTATGAACATGTTGTACATATATATGCATTTTTTCTTGCGGACTCTCCTATTCTTTCTTTCTTTCTATTTACGTATATGCAAGATATAAGTTTTTTGATTATTTGTTCTTTCGGTTCTTTCTTTTGAGCATGAGGGAACGATTTCAATATTTTCGATTTGCCTTAATGACCATTATTTTGATAGCGTTTATTTATCATTCTCAAGGTTTAATACTTTTCAGCATCATAAAATCTTACTGCTACTTCAGCTCTCAATGCCGGGCAAAGTGAATTTGGGGTAGATCAAGAGAAAACTATTTACGATAATTAATTCATTAACGAAATGTTTCAATGCCAAGTTGTCAATCTATTGAGGCGATCTATTGGTGCTTCAAGTGTTGTCCAAACGTTTGACCTTATTTCCCATTCGAATCTCTGTTGTTACAGGTCCCAGAATTTTTTCTATCTTATATGGACCTAGCCATATATGAGCAATCTTATTCATTTTATTCATTCATAGTAAAACCCTTTCTCAGGCTTTCTTATCTAATTCATGTCCCTTTTGTACTTGATATCTTAAAATATACGGGAAGTCATCAATATTGTACAATGGCGTTGGATTCCGTTTCAAATTCGTTGGAATTTGGGATAGGAAACCATACAACGTGAAAATGGAGTATGCTTAGAGGATACGTGCACTGTGTTGTTATGCACATTCATTGCTGACGCATACCATTGATCCCACAATTCGATTCATCTTCTTTCACAAAATGAGGCAAATATTAAGCTAGCGGCCGATGGCTACGTTTCAACGAGCCATTAGCTTGTGGATGGTAGGGAGTAATATGGAGTTTCTTGTCTTTTAGCAACTTGCAAGTTTCGGAAAAAATCTTTAAAATGAAATTGGTGCCATTATCTGTCACTAGTACTCTGGGGACTCCCAGTTTATTATACTGGTGTCTGCATCTGTGTCTATTAATAGTAAGAGATGATGTGATTATGCTTCCTTGCATGGAATGACAATATAAGTGTTATCTGTGAATGCGTTCTGATTATAATTGAAATTATTTTCCAAAAAATGTTTCGGCGAAGAACATTATCGATATATCTTGCTGCAATATCTTGTAGTGTTCTTGACGAATGTTTTTATGTGGGCCTTAAGTTTGTCACATAAATTCTCGTTCTCTGTGTGCGATTATTTAAACATGCTACTGTGCCTTTGACGGTTGCAACTAATTGTTTGCGTATAATTGAAAGTTTCGTACTTAGACATCTCGAGATCTCAAGGAGGTAGTTCGTGGCTAACCTTGCTGCATTTTGATCAATTACCATGAACCAGTTTAACAGTAGACAACATAAATTGATTGTCCATATGGGTCCTAAATCTCGTGTCTTTATAAGTGATCGGTTCTCGACTGTCGCTGCAGTGAGAACCACGTTTGGTTTAACTTGGTTGGCCCCTTGATCGTTTACCTGATTCTGTATATTGTTTCTCGCAGAACAAATTTCTACCCGGGTGACCTCTTCGTCCACACCTTCCGGCTCGATCGTTCTGTGCAAAGTTTTGGAGGTATACTCGCGCCTTGTTATACCTATTGCCGTCATGACGGTACTATTCTGCTGCCAATTACGATCTCCGGTTCTACTGCTCGGTGGCATGTTTCGCTATGAACCGTCCATATGGAACCCATTGCCATTGCTGCATGTTTCGGTTACTCCGCTGAGATGGGAAATTTCTGCCAACCGGCGCAATTCTGTGGCAATCAATTCCTCTCATGCGACCATAGCTCCTGCAATCCTCTCAATAAGGGGGGTCCCCCTCCTGACATAGCACTCATAACAGAAATTACACTGCTTATTATAGAATGAACATTCGACTTCTAGGGTCGGCTGTCGCTCTTTACACTACGTGAACTGATTACCATTTACTTTGCCTTCCTGACGCTGCGTGCCAGTCTCAACAGGTGTATTCGTCCAGCATATTCCACCTGTAGTGCCACGTTGTTGAATGGTGGCTTTCGCCGAGAAGAACGCTTCAACTAACTCTCCCATACTTCTATGCTTTAGTTTAAGTGTATAACTCGTTAAGTCCCTCTTTATTAGGCCTGAATTGAATACAGAAATCATAGCCCGTTCTTCTTGAGCCTTGTATGCTGCAATGTTTCCTGGAAACTGCCTGTTGGCTTTCGTCTCAGCAGCGTTCCCCAAAGATCTAAGCTTTCGTCAACATGCTCTCAGGTTCTCACCGGGTTTCCGTGTTGTCTCCTGGATCTCTCTTATGAGCATGTCATAAGATTTCTGTTTCAGGTATGTTCTGTCTAAAAGAGCACACAAATCCGACAGGGTGCTTATTGAACGATACGCTAGTACATCAAACACAGCACCAGTGGTCCTTTGCCTAACGCACTTTATTAAGTGTTCTCTGTCGGCTTCCGGAAGACTCTGTTGCGCTAGCTCACAAGCTCCTTTGAAGCGCCTGATCTCAATTCTCAGATCATACATCTCGACCCCAGAGAACATAGGTACTTACTTCTCCCACCGCATGAGCAACCTCCAATATACTCATCTGACAAGCTGTTATGTTATCCTGTGTTATTGGCTGACTATCGTTAATTCCTGGGCCTACTTCAACCTCTATTTCCTTCGGTGACAAAGGATGGAGCAGCAGACTTCTGCTCAAATTCCGGACCTTCTGATGACAAAAGCATGGCCCGTCTTCAGTAGACTGACACAAAAATTCTGGTTGGTGATCGTCACTCACCGCAATTTTCGATTTAGTAACTCGACTGGTTCCTTCTGCTGACAAGTACTCCGGCCAACGCACTTCTGGTGGCAAAACTAATACTGTATGTGTATGTGTTTGCGAAGTTGATCCCAATCTTACTCTTGCTGTCCCTGGCTTAACAGTTGCACTGATTCTCTTCAGCTCTAGATTTTCCCTTTCCAAATATGATGCGGCTTCCACGGTCTCTCGGAGTTGCCTTAAAAGCTCTCTAGTTTTATTCTCAAGATATTCCTTGGAAAAATTTCTGCTCCGTTCGACTCTGAATAGTCGCTAATGCTTCGACTGCTGTCTCTAAAGTCGACAACTTCTAACTGTCCGTTGCTGATCTCCAGAGAACCAGGGCTTCACTTTTGTTCGTTGTAGCTTCCAATTGCTCATACAGTTTTTCTGTAAATAGTTATATTTCCATCTGTAAAGACGTTAACTTTTCTTGTGCCTTGCCCTCCGACAAACTAGGACTATCCACTTGTGCTTCCAGGTGGTTCCAGATATAATTTAAACTTGGTCTAGCAGTCCCGTATTAAACCGTTGTATGGATAATCCATTGCAAAGTATTCATTGTCACTACAATACTCCTTAAAACGTAACAGCTCCTCGTTATTACAGAAAAGTGTGTATCCAACAAGGCTTGTAGTTCCGCTATGCGCTTGCGGTAGTACTCGCTATTCTTCCGAGCCTTATTGTCCTTCTACAATTCCTAATTTTCTTTTAGATTGCCACGCTCTGCCGATCTTGCGCTTTCAGCAATTTTTTAGTTTCTTTGTTACTTCCATACACCTAATTAATTCTATCTACGGACCCGTGACTACCAACAAATAAATGTTGTAACTTATATTTAGAATTTTTAATTTGCCTTGATAATTCTACATAATGCCACTTAATTTATAACTTTAAAGAAAACCATCATCGCATATGACTACGCAGTTTTTTCTACGCATTTACTTAAACGTTAAATTGTTTCAAAGTATAAATTAACTACAACGCGTAATAATATAATAATAAACAAACATAGCTCCACGCAAAATTAAAATAGAAAGGCAACAAAATAATTTCTCTTGCACAAGTATAAAACCTATATTCTCAATTAGATGCACAACTTCTGAATGCTTAAAAATTATTTATATAAATTTATTGTATTTACGCTTCTTTTGTTATCGATTTTCAATGAATCTATTTTGAATTTAATTTTCACGAAATTATTCTCCCGCTTTTTTTCCCTATGCTGAAAATTTCTGGGGAGCATGCAATCGAATTTCACTTATTACTGACAATTTTAATCATATGTACGCCTTAGGGCTATGCACGTTTATTATGTTATTAATAATAAAATCTAAGCGATTTAGGGGCCATTGTGAGTTTCACTCCAACTACCTACCCGGCGAAATCTAGGTCTGTGGCGGGATAAATTGGATTAACGGTCAGTCACATCTGGGGTTTCTGTAGCCATGCCCTCCTATAGGGAGGTTATTGACCATCAGCGCATGGTTATAATTGGACGGAGGGGAACGGATCGTTGGATGGTTGATGCAGAAATTATATCCTGCAAAAGCCTTCATATGAAACGGGTAATCGCCTCGTGTCCGAAGACAAACGCGGAGGACTATGAGAAGAAGGATGGAACTTTATGGGTGAAATGCTCGTCTCTAACTTCGAATGGATCCGGACACAGGTAGATAAGATCTCCGCTTTGTATAAATCTCTCTACTCTGTATACAGGAGACTAAACACTGACCGATGACAATCGGATGGATTCAGAATTTAAACCTGAAGCCAGAAGATGTACTTCCCGCTCTACGCGCCCAGGACCCGGGCACTGACACAACAGGCTGCCATATTATGTTGCACACAAGAGGTAAAAACCAGAGAATTGCAAAAATCAATTTTTTCTTGATTCCATCATACACTAAAATCCTTTTCACATTTAATCATGCAACGAAAGTCACCGTTGAATAAAATCAGCATCGTACTGGCGAACGCTTCGTTCGGGTGGTTGTGTTTCGTGTGATCGAACAAAATTTATTCACATGCCTGACCAAATGAGCGCTGGAGTTGAATAAAATCAAAGCACAATAACAGAGGATTCCAAATTCGGGTCAACATTTGTACCCGAGAAGAAATCACTTCTTAACGTATTTTTGCGAGCTGAATTCAAATCTGTAGCCAGACGTTGGAAGTACGGTCGTCAGAATTTGGAGAATTTGCATGTTGGCAGCATTGTGCTATCACAACAGATGTCACCTGGTTGAATCAATAGCGTGTTCGCTTCAATTTGACGCCAAAAATATTTGTAATAGAGAAATAGCATATAAAAATGTAGAAAAGATCGTGCAAAGTCAACCCGAACTATTTTTGTTCGCTGAAAACTGCATGTCTGCACTACTTTGGTTTCGCTGTGGGAGATTTAGAGAAGCCGTGGACGCCTAAATTGTTTTGTAATGCACGTGGAACAAGGTTATACAGATGGTCGATGGACGAGGAAATGTATTTGCCGTTTAAAAAGCCAATGCTTTGGAGACAACAGAAAAATCACACCAATCACTGTTATTTTTGTTCCACGAATGCCTTTGGTATTAGTACAAGAACTGTAAAAAACATAAAGTATGCCGACGTTTTATCAGCAGCGAAGCCAGTTGAACGTTTACACAATGATCCATTACCGAAGTGTCCAGGTGTCCGAGATGTGGAAACTTCTGATCTCAATACGAGCAGTGGCAGCGAAATGGTGTTCAACGAAAAACATTTAGTAATACAAGCTGAACTGAATGATTTGGCCAGCGAAATGAAAGTCACTCATTTTAGAGAAAGGAATAAAGTGCTGTTACCATTCGCCGAGAAGATAAATCAAATTCGTTTCTGCAAAGACATCTATGATATATTTGGAACAATGAGTCAACCATACGTCAAAAATTATTGCGACTTTTCATCAATGGTTCTAAATACAGTTTGAAGGCCACTCCCTGCATATTGGAAATATAAAGCCGTCGATACCAATTGCTCATGCCGTCCACACCAAGGAAAGTTACGAATCAATGAACGAAATTTTGGGATTGATCAAGGACAACGAACATAAATGGAAAATTTGCAGTAATCTAAAGGTATTTGATGATTTCGAAGTAGGATATAAACCGGGACCGATATCGAATAATGCAGAGGGAATTCTAGAAAACCATTCGGCCATCGAAGAGGACTTCTTTTAAAGATTTTTACACTAATATCGAATCACAGGCTAGATCAGTTAGTCCTTCAGGATGATTTTTTCTTTTTAAATTTGCGAATCTTACAAACTAATTAATTAACAATACTATACCCTACCAGTGCTTAGTGTATATTATAGTTCAGTGTTATATGTAAAAGAGACGTTACCGTTCGTACCGCTAAAACGCGAGAACTACTTCACCAAATATTATCAAAATTTATTGTATTTACTGTGAGGAGTGTTAAAGTTCCGCTATTTTCCGAGAGAAATCGCAAAAATCGTTTTTAAATTTTTTCGTATAAAATCAATTAAAAATTGCACATGAAACATTCAGTCAAATATCTTTCAATTCGAATGAAACTTCGCACATCTCTATACAGGTTAAATCTCAAGAACTACTGTACCAAATGTAAAAATGTATATAAGTATTCTATGGGCTAAAAAATCATATATTAATACTGATTAAAGGTCAATACAGAATTTGATGACAATACGATGTCAATGAATACACATTTATTCTGATGGGAATGCGCTTTACGGTGTGAATGAGATTTAGTAATCATTTAGTTTTATATTTAATTTATTATATACATATATATTATATATATATATATATATATATATATATATATATATATATATATATATATATATATATATATATATATTATTTAAAAAAAGCAATCCAATATGCACATATAGCAAGCATGAATATTTCAAATAAATTAGCTACAGATGAAATATAAATGCCACGACGGGGACGTTCAAATATACGTCGCCGTACACAAGAATTAAATGGATATTAATAATATGGAATACTAATATTTTAGACAAATCGTACCAGTCATAACGGAATCAACAACAGCAGTGAAATAATGCGTATTTGAAATCATCTCTTTTGTGGAGATTAGTTCTAAAACTATTACTTATGATATATATGCGCGTACAATTGTAAAACGATATATCAGTCCCGTTTATTCACTAAATAATTATTGAACAAAGGAAATGGAAAAAATGAAATAGAGTCTCATCATTGCCTCCAAATTTTTTATATTAAAATCGAATCAAGAGAAAATTTAAAATTTATTTGCTTGTAAATTTTTGTATCAAAATCGAATGAAATGTGTATATTCCGATATTGCACGAAATTATACAAATCATGAATGGTTAAGCGATAGCGCTTATATTGGCAGCTAAAAATAAAGAGGTCAATTAAATTAATATTGAAATTCTAAATAAGATAAATGGCGAAACTCTAATTCACTGATTGCGATGTAGATTCAGAAGAAATTGTGAACTACCCAATACAAATATTAAACACACTTGATTTGCCAAATTGACGTGCCAATAATTGTTTTACGCAATTTAAATCTACCAAGTCTTGTAATGGAACAAGACTTGCTGTAAAAAAACGTAACGAAAAAGCATATTTTCAATGCTCGGTTGTATGCATCGAAGATGGCGTGGCTGGTACTGCCGTCATTGAGATCATTCAGGGAGGAACTAGGTTCCACTGGTTCCAATGTGGAAAAGCAAGGAAAACGGTAACAACCACAAAAATGACAAAGACAAAGTCTACCAGAAAGGTTGCAGTAGCTTCGAAAAGCACATCGAAGCAGAAAGTCATCACACAGCTCTCTGTACTACCCTCAACTTCGAGGGGTGCAGGGAGTGGAAAAGTGACTGCGCAGTAAAAGGCAGCGCTCTGGGGAAACTCAGGTGCCTGAAAGCAAATGGTTGAGAGCATCACCCAATTTGACCACCGCCCCTGAGCTACAAGTAGCAGTTATAGACCGTGGGCATCCAGACGCAAAATTCACGGACACAAACTGGCCACTCCTGGAAGACAGAATCATGAGGGCAATTTTTGCCGAAATGAAACATGCAAGTAGTGATTCTATTAGAATGTTTTGTGGAGCAAAGTGAAAGAAGGGTATCAAGGTGTGGTTACAAAAGAGCTTCAAGCTTCCTGACAAACTGCATCCAGGGACTGGCAGCTCTTTGACCTGGTGCCAATCTGGATGTCGTCCCAGTCAGCGAGGTTCCTAGGCGAATGATCGGGAGAGTGTGGATTCCTTCGCCAGTTATGGAGGATGAAACCATAATCTCTCTGATCAAGTGCCAGAACCGAGCACAAAAACCGGATGATTGGAATGTTGTAAGAGGGAGGGCTAGGGATAAAGGGAACGGCAAGGTTCTCTGGATTAAAAGCAATTCGGAGTCCGAGCAGCTACTGAGGTCCCTAGGGGGAACTATTCGCCTAGTTGTGGGTCATGTAAGAATGATCCCACCTGGGAAGGAATTTTCACCACTCCAAAGCAGCAACCGACGACTTGCTGCTGTTTGGGATGAGCCGAATATTGATGTGGCAATAATACAGGAACCCAGGATCGCGGGAGGAGCAATTCGGGGGTTGGCGTCAAGTCCATTTAGGCTCATCTCTCGCAAAAGAGATGGTAACTTGAGATCATGTATATTGGTGAAGCGTAACTTTACAGTTTTTCTTCTATCCAACTACAGCACGGAGGATATAACGATAGCGATGTTTGAGCAGATGGGACCAAAACTGATCCTTTCATCAGCATACCTGCCATACGATGACAGCGATCCACCAAGCCAAGACCTTCAAAAGCAAATATTATGAGTGCAAGGGGCTAAACATGGTGATTGGCTGGGATGCGAACGCACACCACACTGGGGCAGCAGCGACATCAACAGCAGAGGTGAGTCTCTTTTTGAATATTTATTATCAACTAACCTTATTGTAATTTATAGAGGTAGCCACCATACCTTCTTTAATAGGGTTAGGGTACAGGTCATGGGATGGATGTTCACGTGGCTGAAAACCAACGGCATTATTTATATTAGCACATGAAGGCAAAACAAAAATATTGATAATCAGTGAGCACTCTAATTAAACAATAAATATTATATTTTACAATTATTATGTGCTCTTTAAACGACGTCACCATGGCTAGCTCTACCTTTCGTGGGAACGGATCTTACAGGGCATTGTAGCGCCTGGGGAATAAGCAATACAAATTTTTAACTTCTCGCTACACTATCCGTAGCCGTACTCACCTTCTCGTATCACAGCTTCCCAGATTCTATCCTTTTTACTAGGCGAGCCCGCCCCATCGCCTCCGCCTTAGCTTATCATTTGGTATATATAATCGCTCCACATTGTACTTTATCTTAAATTTTATACTCTACAAATAAACAACATACACCATACCCTAATTTTACTTAAATTTATATATAATAATGTATAAATAACTTACTACTCTACAAATAAATAACATACCTATCATACCTCACTCTTATTTGAATTTAGAGGTTTTATATAATAATGAACAACTGTATCTTACTAAGTAATGATAACTGCACTTAATCTTTATTTATCCATCTCCAGATGAATTCCATTCCTTTGCTACTCCTTTTGTTGGTAATCATTACTAGCCCCTTTTTTCTCTTCAACAATCTAACAATAACTAACACTTGATTTTCAGTGAATTTCATTACCATTTAAAGAGTTAAAATATTTTATCCAATTAAAATTTTTGTGTTTTATGCGACCACTTTTCAGCACGTATTCATTCTTTTGTATTTAAATTTGTCTATTTTTAAACTAAAAAAAAAAAAAACCGTTGCACATTTAAATAATTTTCAAACTCATCACCGACGGACAATTAAATAAATTCCAAACGCATAAAAAAAAACCTTCGCACAATTAAATAATTTCCAACGTCTCGTTTTGACTTCCTGTGTGCGTTATATACTTTTCTGCAAATTCCATTCTCCCGCTACACTACCCCTGTGTGTCTCCCTCATACTCCCTCTGCTCCTATCACCTATCCAGCTTTTTATCCTTTCACCTTATTTGACCCACTCAATAGCAGCCATAGCAACAACTGCGCTAAGTAGATCCACCTTATCAAAATCCGCCACTGACCCACAATCCCACTTCCCATTATCATTCTTTAATCTCATCCATTGGCTCCTCCCCCAATTACGCTCACACTCACCAATTCACCATGATTCCCACATACGATAGGCAGTTTCTCGCTCCGGTTCATGTACCGGCTAAGCTTATCGGTACAAAAACCCCCTATCCTTCCATGAGGACATTCTTTCCCCAAAAAAAAATAATGGATAGGTGTACAAAGGAGACACCGCTAATAGTTTATAATAAAATACAGAAACAAACAAAATAAAGACGACAGCAAATATACAACCGCAACACAGTTTTAAAATATTAATTACAAAAGTTTAAATCAAATACAAATAGCAAACAAATTTAAACTTTCAAATAAACAAAAAATTTCATAGATATTAAACATTCTATTTTTAATAACATTCTTTCATATATATGTCATTGTATTGCATAAAATATGAATCAAGTAAATAAATTTTCTCTTTTCATCCTTTCCTAGCATTTTGAAATGTAATGGATAATCGATAGAAGACACTCTCATTTCATCTTTATAAAATCTTGAAAAATAATATTTTTAAAAAAAAATTTAATAGCTGAGCATATTATTGACAATTATGTCATTCATTCACTATTACTTTGAATGTCTGTCAAACAGGTGCCTTCTTCTCCAAATGTACCAATAAAACGTAAATAACATATATTTAAGTCATGATCCGCTGTAATTATTGCATCTATAAAAAAAAAACAATAAACTGCAATTGTGTTTACACTTAAATCACACATTATTACATAAAATCCAAAGTACATATATATATTTTGTCCAGCATCAATATTTTATTAAATTTTAGTCAATCAACTAGAATTGCACAAATATAACGAAATGCGCACGTTTTACTGAATTTGTTCTGACATTTTACAAATATAATACTCTTGAAATGAATTTTCAATATGAACGATATCTATTGCAATCTAGAAAATTGTTGTTTAAATATTGTAGATGTTGTGTATATAATATAGTTTGACATATGGCCAGCAACGCAGACCGGACCCTGTAAGTTAGTTATAAAAGAAATCTATTAAATTTATACTCGTACATAACTATATAATTAATATGTGTAACGAACCTCCGGTTGTTCCAAGTGTTCTTACAATAAATTTATGTTCCATGAAAATATGCAGACTTTATGTTATGTAAGCACTAATAGGATTTATTCTAAAATTCGAATATGAGTGTATTATAATAATTGTCCGCTGACGGTGCCTTGTTGTAGCTGGTGGTGGTGAATCAAGTCGATAGTTGGATTGTACTCGTTGCCCTACAAAGCATGAAAAATACATGAAATAAAAAAAATGTACATGTATAAACATTTTCGTCGTCACAAGAGTAATTGTAGGTATATAAGTATTTGCAATGCTGGTGCTTCAGTCCGTTTTACGCGACTAGAAACCCTTTTACATACCAGAGTTCTAGCTAAGTGGTTTGGATCATTTTCAATCTTTTGAATATATTTCAAATTGAAATCATAGATTTCTTTTTTCACGAGTGATATAATTAGGTCGTGCAAGTGTTGATATTTTTAATGAAATAAGATACGCCAATAATAATTCTGAGAATTTTGGAGTGTGCTCTTTGTATTAAGCCTATATTAGAATTGCTTGCACTGGCTCCCGTAAGTCCTAATTGTTTGCACAATTTTTATAACAGTTTTTATAATAGCTTTGTATAAGAGTGTTTTGTATTTTTGTGCATAAGCCAATGTGGGCTATTAGCTTTTAGTGTCATATGATTTTTCTTGGCTTCGATGTGGCGGTTACATGACAAATGCCTATCAAGTGGGATTACCAAATATTACACTTCTTTTGCTTGCAGAACAGAAACATTTAGTTTTATCGTTGGACATTCATATTTTTTTAGAGCAAATGTGATCTGCGTACATTTCGAATTGTTGATATTAATTCGCCAGTCTGCCAACCAATTTTCTATTAAACCCAGATGGTCTTCTAGATCACGAGATGCAATTTTGGGATTTGGGTGAGTGCTAAGGATAGCAGTGTCATCGGCGAAAGTTGCTGTGATGAAATGTTTGTCTATAGGCAGATCCGAAGTATATATTAACTACAGCACGAGACCTAGCACACTTCCTTGTGATACGGCAGCTTTTGATGTCATAGTTTTTAGAAAAGCATTATTCGTTCTCACTTTGAATTCATGCCCCTCAAATGCGATTCCAGTATTTGGTGTGCTTTTGTGGGCACCAGTTTTTTTATTTTTGAATATAAGCCCCTCGTGCAATATATTGTCAAACGCCTGCGCTACATCTAAAAAAATGGTAGAACAATATTACTTTTTGTCAAATACATTTTTTATTTCATTCACTATTCGACGAACCTCGTCTATTATGCTATGGTGTTCGCGAAAGACAAATTAGTGATGAGGAATAATGAGTTTTTCATTTAGAAGCGGCATTAATTTACGAGACAAAGTTTTTCGAAGATTTTTGACATGATAGGCAGTAGACTAATCGGTGTATAGGATACCGATTGGGACAGATATTATCCTGGTTTCGGAATCATTGATATTATTGACATTTTCCAGGCATTGGGAAAGTATCCAAAGCGAAGCAATCCATTAAATAGTGAGGTAAGCACGGTAATTGCCATTTGGGGCATCTGCTTGATCATTTTCCCAGTAATGAGGTCATGTCTTTTATTAGGAGCAAGGATTCTAATTGCATTACTCAATTATTTTGTTATTAATTTAATAGGAGAGCATGTGTAATCTGATCATGAAATTATGAATTTATTGTTAATGCGACGAGGGTGGAATTCTGCGCATAGGTGATTTCATTTTTCTGACAACTTTCTACTTAGTAACGTCGGTTGGAGAAAGATTTGGAATATTCCGATCCAAAGTGCGGTCTGATTCTTGACGCAAGGCATTTCTGAGGATTTCGCTCGGAATGGATAAATCCCGTTTTAAGAAAGGAAGTCCAAATTTTTACATTCTCGACAATGTATTCTTTATTCAGTTAGGAGAAGCTCAATTTGTGTTGAGGTTTTTGGGTGTCTATTTCCTCATTAATCTTGAGACCGAGATTAAGTAGCCAGTTGGTGCTCAGTGGTGTGAAATCTGAGTTTGAATTGCTCACGTTTTAGGTTTCTAGTAGCACCAAAAGCAATTATATCAGGGATTTTGCGTGGGCCTGCATGATGGTTGTCCGTTTGTTATAATATCTATCTTGGTATTCAAAAGTATGAACTTATAGTTTTTTTTCCTTTTCGTGTTGGTAGGTAGGTATGTAGGTAAGGCGGCCACCCGAAAAGGGCGCACTTAGGCCAACATTGACCCTTTGTGATACCGCATGAGACGACAGGTCCCACCATCCCTTTCAAAGGTCCAGCCATTTTGAGCTTTTAATGAAGCATGATGGAGCTAATCTTTTTTTTATATCTCCCAAGGAGTCCAAAAAGTAGTCACCTAGGATAGTGTGCCTCCTTCTGGACAAAGCTGGACACGTGCACAACAGGTGAGCAATGGACTCTTCCTCCTCCTCGTCCATACAACTCCTGCAGAAGTCGCTAGAGGCGATCACCAGCCTACACCCGTGTGTGCCTAGAGTCCAGTGTCCCGTTAGGCCGCTAATCACGGGAGCTATGCTTTGTCTATTTAGAGCCAGTAGGTCCTTAGAACGCTTGACATTTATCTCTGGCCAGGTTTGTCTAGCTATTTTACATCCTGAAAGTTCAGACCAGCGCCTGCCCGCTGTTCCTAAGGATATTGTATTTACTAAGAGCTTACATGTGGCAATAGGAATACCGAATTGCCACCTATCTGGTTCCATCGGTATGGTAGTACCCTCACCGGCAAGTTCATCCGCCTTGCAGTTCCCTGGAATATCTCTGTGACCGGGAACCCAGCACAGATGCAGACGGGTCTGCTTAGCTATCTCGTCTAAAGATTTGCGGCAGCTCTTGACGGCTTTTGAGGTGCTAATAATCGAATCCCGGGAGCGCAAAGCAGCTTGGCTGTCGGACGGAATGCAAATATCAAGTCCAGATATCTTCGTCTTCCTTAGCCAAGACAGTGCTGCCTATATATCCGCGACCTCTGCCTGAAAAACACTGCAGTGGTCGGGCATCCTAAAAGACATGTTAATGTCCAAATCTTCTGAGAATACACCACCTCCCACCCTACTCTGTAGTTTGGATCCATCTGTGTAGATGTGAACCCCTTCTACATGATGGGGGATGTCATTTATGAGACCCAAACAAACCTCGGCCCTTTTCCACAGATACGTAAGTACCGATATCAACCACATCGACACGGAAGTTGCTGAGCCAAAATCAAGAAGGTGCCGCTGACGAAAAGGGGGCTGTTACTTAAAGCCTTGAAGGCGGAAGCGACGCGGGAAGGACGGTAGACGTGGTTAGTTTTTGGGGGATAGGAAGGATTCTTCTCTCCTACCTACAAGTGACCTTATCATCAAAAAAGCATAGATTTTTACATTAGGGATAATTATCTCTAGAAAGGAGTCAAACCGGTGAAGAAATCCATCCGATTCAAAATGGTGGCGGGGTATTGTCATAAAAAAAAAAAATACCAAATTAATTGGCAGTGTTGGCACATTTTACGTGCTCCCAGACATGGAGAATTGATGCCATAATTGGCCGACTAACCAATATTCAGGCATGGATAGATCAGAAAACGGGTGTCCTTTGCCATGCCCGAGGAAAAGAAAGGTTTTTGGTCTATTCCTGCGAGGATACGAATCATGAGGTTCCTAGTGAGGAGCCGACTGACTGACCCCGCGAAAGCCATCGAGGAACTCATGTTCGATCTCAAGGGCGTCTTCTCCGATCCTCGATCGGATCTTCCTTTTAACACAGTTATTCCGGGAAAAATCTGAGTTTTTAAGCACGAGGTGGAGGTTCCTGGATTCATAGTATATAGTGACATCAAAATTTGCCGCGAAAAGGTTATTAACATCATCGAATACAAGCAGCCTCGGATCCTGCGAGCCCTGAGATCGTTTCTGTGACAATCGGGCTATTACCCAAGTTTTATCCGCGATTACACTGGAATCACAAAAGCCCTCACGCGAGGTTGCGAGAATGGACGCATAGGTGAATCACGTTCGAAGAACACTCTGATAATGCTGGACACATAGGCACTGGAAGCCTTCAGAAGGCAGTGGTTGCCTAGAAAAACGTCCTCCTTTATCCAGATTTCGAAAAACCTTTCGCTGTAACCACGGGCTCTCCTTACACCTTGCATTCCGCAACGTTGTCTCTGTAACAATGATTTCTCGAACTCTCTCAAAACCTGAGGAAAGCTATGCAACTAATGATCGCGAGTTGCTTTGCTCGCCATCGTATGGGCATTGGAAAAGTTGCGTAACAAAATTTTACGGTGTCAGCAGTTTAAATATATACATAGACTATCAACAACTCAGCTTTGCCCTCTCCGACAGAATTGTGAATTCCAATATTCACAGGTGGCGATCATTCATGGAGGAATACGCCCCCAATTTCCAATATAAGCCCGGTATGCTCAATGTAGCAGCCGATGCCTTATCTCGACAGCATGTGAACGCCTTGTCCGAAGTACCTGAAAGGATGGAGGCGGAGACCGGCATTGGACGAGTTTTTGGGTGCCTTCAAAAACTCTGCCTGCCTGGCCACATGTTTTGAGAATCCAGTTCTCAGTCCAGCTGAATAGAGTACTTAAATTATGCACATGTGCCTGTGGGCCCATTGTCGCTAAAACCCTTTTAGCCAATCCTAGTAAATTAACTATTCAACTGGTAATTGACGACAACCTTGTTCGTAAATACACTCTCATAAAGTGAGAAAAACAAATACTGAATTTCCAGATTCATTTTTTTCTAGAATGATTCTTTTGCGTTTTCATATATAAAATATATACATATATACGAGTACATATAAATTGAGAATCTCTGCATTAACAAAAATATATCATTTGAATAGCCGCCCTCTGTGGTCTAGTGGTAAACACCCCGAGGGTCGCAGGTTCAAATCCTGCCACGGGCTTGGTCTCCAAAATGCTTCTTTCTATAAGAATCCTTTTCTCTTCAAGTCGAAAGCCTCTGTAGCTAGTACTCATTCCCCCAACACCTTGCACTCATAATTAATTATGGTGTAAGATATAATAATAATAATAATAATAATATAATTTGAATATTTAAACATTGATTTAAACACTGTCTAAAATCAACCTGACAGAAATCTATAGGTGAGGCTGTTCTCATCGTTTAGGTAAATAGGGCATTCAAATTGAAGGGTTATTCGGGAAAAAAAAATTCGAAGTCTCTAATGATGACATATACAAAACTCGTGATCTATACAATATTTTTAATAAAATATGTGATAATTGTTCAATCGAGTATGAAAGATACGGTTTAGAGTTATTGAAACTTGTTTGCATACTGAAACGTGATTGCATACTTTTAGGATACCATCTGGAGTGAAGTTGTGTGCACCAACCTATGTCGTGGTAAGATAGTGGTGTATAGAATGTTCTCGTTCAAGGTGTATATAAGATTCATGGTGTATATAAGCTTCTGGGTTTCTACCTCAACCATTCGAAAGCTATAAAAACGACCACACTATTCAAAGTCGAAGATATTTTAACAGAGATCGTAACAGTGTGTACATCGTGCATTTTAACCGAAGTATCAGTATTTGTAGTGGTGATTTTGTAAAGTGATGAAATTAATTATTAAATAAAGTGATTCAATGAATTGTGAAATAAAGTGCAAATTGTAATAAAGTGAACTTTAAGCTTATTAAGTTTGCCAAAAATTAAAAAAAGTTATTTTAACTTAACCAGCGATTGTTTAATTACTACACGATCCAGTGGTGCGAATCCGAGTACAGAGAGTTAAAGTAAATTGTCAGGAGGGCAATTTCGTAACAGAATAAATTGTCAAAAGGGCAATTTCGTAACATTATGTTATATGAGATCAATATCATAACATTTTAGATCGCACCCCCACCTTCATTGTAATGGGCATGGTTAATATCTTAAGATAAATGCTATGTTAGAAGTCGTTGTAATCCAACTTAAGCTATCTTTACTATTTTACTGGTATATTTATTTTTTTGTTGTGGTGTAAAACTAATGGTTAGATATTGGTAAAATTTAATTAAATTTAGAGTTGCAAATATCGAAAATTATGGATATGGGCGCTTCATATTTAATTAAAAATTTTCGACTCTTAGTTGGGAGCCTTATATGGGTTTATCAAATATTATAACTAATTTGTTTCATTCACAAGACCATAAAAGTATATAAAGTGCCATTGCATTCATAAGATCAGCTCAATTAAAGAACACAAATGCAGTATAAGGCAAATCTAACATTTTTATGTATAAAAGAAAACGGTTTAAGAGTTTGGGTGCGCTCGGCCTTACTCGGGAATCGTCGGCTCACACATACAGATTTGACAGCCCTTTGATGAAATCGAAAATTTTGGATGTTTTTGTTGGACTAGTTTTAAATGGATTGTGATTGACGAGATGTGATTCAGTGGTGCTTTCGCCGTGATGCAATGAACACGTCCGCGGATAAAAATAAATTCTTGATTGAGTTTATCGATCGTTGCCGGCATTATGGGATGTTAGAATATCCTCATACAGTGATAGAGAGAAAAAAAAACTTTTTGAGATAATGCTCGAATTTTATAGGGAGCAAAATCAGCAATTATAGATTTTAGGAAAAATGTATCTCCTCAGAACTCACTGCTCAGGAAACTCATTTATTGCTATAAGTTACAGTTCCTCATTAATAAAAGAGTGCATAGTCATCTTTTGATATGCAACTCATTTAATTTCTTTAAGTAAAGACATTTCTTCTCTTTAACCAGATACAAAATTTGTTTTGTTTATTTATTGTTTTTAATAAAACAGCAAATCGTTTTCGTCCGATGATGCCATGACCAAATGCAAAAATAAAATGAGTGTGCGGCCAAGCGTCAAAAACACACGTATTCACACATCTGCTTGACGAGATATTTTGATCGTTCCCTGGCCACTTTAACTATAATTTCCTGCATAAAATTGTAATTTGCACTTCATTATTTTTCCTAAGCAATATTTACAGAGAAACAAAGTTTTTATTTAATACAGCAATTAAATGCATTTTATTAAATCAGACAATATAAAAAAAATATTTTCAATTTCACACCATAATATAATATTATTTTATACATACTCACTGCTCACAAGAGTTTTAGCAGTCAAGAAAATTTGCAGCCATTAGCAATTCTAATGCAATCTCTGGTGCAATAGGAAATTCCGGAATTTCAGTAGAGCTGTTTGTGTAACGCACTTTATATGTAAAGTACATACACACCTTTTGTAGGACATGAGATCTGTAGAAAATAAAATACTTTATTATTTTAACAAATAAAAATTTAATGGAATAATTTAGATTGAGGAATATATATTGGATGGATCTTAGACTTCATTAGTGGTGAGACTTTAGACTATATTTAGAGACCCATTCTCCCGGTTGCTCGACCCCCATTCCGCAGGGAACGCCGTCCCACGCGAGAGTAAGTTAACTCAAATATAATTTCGAAAACTAAATTATATTGCGCCATTCATAGCTTCAAACCATACAAAACCTCTGGGACAGATGGTGAAGCTCCAATTGAGATTCAACAGTCAGAGAATCTGATAATCGAATGGTTGCTTGAACTCTATAAAAATTTTCATGACTGAACATTTGTTCCAGAGTCATGGAAAAATGGGAGGTCGCCAATAGCTCGCACACAATTGCAGGAGACTTAAGACCCATTCTTCGGTCCTCCTCTGAACATTTTTAGAAATATTGATAGGCATGCACATGAGACTCACTATAGATAGATAGAAATTGTCAACGTCTCAGCATGCCTACTTCAAGGGTAAATCGGTAGAAACTCATTACATTCCTTAGTTTCCAGTATTGAGTACTCCCTGCATTACAAGAAGTTTTCCTTGGTTTCTCTTGGACATTGAGGAAGCTTTTAAGAACATCAAACCAGACCCAATGACGATGCGCTACGTCACACAGTGTGACTTTTTTAACTTTTAGGATGCCAAAAGTAAAAAAAAAAATGTTCTCCGATCGCAATAATTTTTTGATATGCAATCGACGAATATGCATATGCAACTGTTACGAATATGAACTCAAAAGAAAACAAAAAAACAACAATTAACAGGATAACTGTTATCGAACCTGTCTCACTGTGACAAGTGCAGAAACGCATTTCGCAGTCTGCACTTTTTGGTGAACTTTGCGGTGGCATAACTTTTTTTTGTATAAATATTTTTACATTAATTTTTTTGATTTTATTTTAATTGGACATTTTGTAACAACACTGGTAAGTTCCTGAAGCTCAAGTATTATCTTCTAATTTTTGATCCATTAAAATAGGCAATCACTAAAAATTAAGTGATTCCAGACAAAAAAAAATTTTTCAATAGAGTAAAACTTACATAATTCTATACAATTCTATATGATGCTTATAACCAAATTAATAGGAAATATGCCTAGTTTCAGATTCAACATCAGTTTTTGCTAGTTTTTGCTCAAATTTTTTTCATCGCTATTCAAACATGCCAGTTTCTCGAAACGCACTCTTTGAAGTTTGGCTAAAAAGTAAGAAAAAAGAAAAGAATGATGCCGTACTTAATCATATTTTGAGATTAATTGGAAGAGATGTGAATCACCTCAAATTAAAAACATATGTGATCAAGCAACTCGTATGTTATGATTTTTGCTCAAGATGGGAACGTTCTAGTCGAATAAATAGCCGTTTTCTTGAACTGAACTCTGACTGGTTATCAAAAAATCTGGACTTTACAGATCACATTCTTGATGTTGGCCCATGTACATCTCGTGATATTCCCAAGATGGGAAGACAAAAAAAAAAAACTTTTCTGAATCTTCTTTGCGCTCAAAAAAATGAAAAGCCAAGGATGTTATGAGTAGTACCGATAATGACAAATTGTTAATGGCAGCGGAAATGAATCTGAGATCATCTGGAAAGAGAAATTCTGCAAAAATATTTGAAGAGTTGTCCACGACTTCCCCATCAAGAGACACTGCATTAAAGAGTTCTCGATCATCCTATGAAAATATGAAAAGTTTGTCACCAGACCAAGCACTTGCGATGATAGTTGCTGCAAATATTTCAACACATGAATATAACTTGATCAAGCAGCATACTTCAGAAATAAGCCAAAAAATATATCCTTCATATAACTATGTAAAAAAATCAAAGGTTTTATGCTACCCTGAACAAATAACCGTAACGGAAACTTATACTGAAATTGAATTGCAATCGCTAATTGATCACAGTTTAAAAAGATTATGTGCTGCACAAGAGGAAGTATTACTTTCCATTTCCTAAATTGAAGACGTAAATGCAATTATTAAATGGGGGTGTGATGGCGCTGAGCACAGCAATTATAAACAAAAATTTGCGTAAGAAAACCAATCAGATAACAGTCTATTTTTCATTTCACTAGTAGTCGCTCAAATGTATACAACAGTTAACGAACGAAAGATTATAATATGGTGTAACCCTGCTCCATCTTCTACAAGATACTGTCGGCCGATAAAATTCCTATTTGCAAAAGAAACACGAGACGTTATTTCATTGGAGGTGAAATATCTCAAAGACCAAATTTCGGATCTGTCTCCAACAGACACACTAAACTTCAAAGTGAAAAGTACGTTTGTGTTATGCATGATTGACGG
Organism: Clusia tigrina; assembly: GCA_920105625.2. Classification (NCBI taxonomy): domain Eukaryota; kingdom Metazoa; phylum Arthropoda; class Insecta; order Diptera; family Clusiidae; genus Clusia; species Clusia tigrina. The sequence goes on along the minus strand of OV050030.1, from coordinate 137,904,283 downwards.
CAAAGTTTGGAATGCCCTATCGGCATATACATCATCTCAAAAGTGCTACATATGTGGGGCCTCATCGAAAGATATGAATAATTTGAGTGCCTTATTAGAGAGAAAAGTTGACGAAAACATGCTTGCTTTCGGAATATCTCCTTTACATTCGTGGATACGATGTATGGAGTGCATGCTACACATCGCTTATCGAATGGAAATGAAGACATGGTGTGTACGGGGCGAAGAAAATAAGGAGAAGATGAAAAGAAAAAAAACTATATCCAAAATAGAGTCAGGAAGGAAGTTGGTCTTTTAATTGATATACCAAAACAAAAAGCAGGCAATACAATTGATGGTAACACGGCGAGAAGTTTTTTTGGAGATCCGGAAATAACGTCAGACATAACAGACATAAATATAAATCTTTTGAAGAGGTTTCATACTATAGTTTCCTGCATAGGATGTGGATATCAAATAAACTCTGTAGCTTTTGACCACTATGTCACAGATACAAGGGAATTGTACTTATCAGAATACGCATGGTACAATATGCCAGTGAGTGTACATAAAATCCTCTTTCATGGAAAGGATATAATCGCGTCTTCTATTCTTCCTATTGGTCAACTATCTGAAGAAGCTCAAGAGTCCAGAAACAAGGATGCAAGAAATTATCGTGAACTTTTTACTAGAAAAACATCAAGAATTGAAAGCAACACGGATTTGTTACACAGATTGCTCATATCGTCGGACCCGTTTATATGCAGTTTGCGGAAAGCGGCTATGACAAAGCGGCGCGCATTAACTAATGAAGCTATTGCCTTATTATCCGAACCGGAATATGTCGAAAATATTTACTCCGACTAATTTTTTACTTATTTTAGTATCTCTTTTTTCATTCTAATATGTATTTCAAATTTGTTTTCAAAAATGTATGTTAATTTAAACATCTCAAAAAACGTTGGTAATACAATTTATTAGCCTCTATATCAAGTTACGAAACATAGCGTTCTCAGCGAAAAATCCCATTAATCTCAATGCTTATTTTCAAGTTGTTTTCATCTTCAAAATTTAGTGATTTCAAAAGTATTTTTATTTATATCCGCCCTGGCAAATGCTTTTAAATTAGAAATTATGGTCATCTGAAATTACACCTTATATGGGGGGTAGGCGAAAAAGTGGGCGGATCAAGCCCATTTTTTCTGTTCTATACAAATCTCTACATTATTTTTGCAAAATTTCATTGCCATACCTATTTTTGTTCGGCTGTTAGGACTTTTGGCATCCTAAAAATGATAAAAAGTCACACTGTGCGTCACTTGAAGGTAAATCCCGCTTTTACCCAGCCGGCCAAAAGTTCGCTATTTACGAATATCGTATTTTACGTAGAATTTTCGATTGTAAAGTAGCGTTAGTTTTAAGTTTTTTGCGAAGGTTTCTTGATAGTTGCCGATTCGCTACTCAAACATGATAACTACCGTTAGTATTTTCATTGTTGTCCCCCTCCACTTTACACATAACCATTTTAGCTTAGTTTCCCCCTTCGTTTGTGATTTATATTGTTTTTATTTGAAGCTTTTTTATTTTGAATAAAAACCGAGTTAAAGTGTATATACAGTATTTCAGTAAAAAAAAAAAATCAGACAAATAGGAAATATAAAACAACAAATAAACAAATTTTGTTAAAATACCTCCGAAAAATACCTGATTTACCAAAACATTTGCGAGCTTATTTGAAAACACCATGGACAATTAATAAAGAAGCAATTTACCCCGGTAAATATATCCATTAAGACATTAAGGAAGCACTTACTGATTCTTTTGTAAATAATGATGATATACGAGTAGATGCTGAAATATATCTAAATATAAACGTAGATGGATTACCATTATTTAAAAGTTCCTCAAGGCAGGCCTGTCCAATTTTAATAAATATATGTGGTACAGATGCAGTCCTACTTGCTGGAGTATACATAAGATGTATGAAAGCCCAAAGTGCAGATGAGTTCTTGAACTAAAATATCTAACTGTACAAGGTTTTCTATATAAAAATAATCACTCTGGTATAAATATTAATTTCAGTAGAGCTGTTTGTGTAACGCACTTTATATGTAAAGTACATACACACCTTTTGTAGGACATGAGATCTGTAGAAAATAAAATACTTTATTATTTTAACAAATAAAAATTTAATGGAATAATTTAGATTGAGGAATATATATTGGATGGATCTTAGACTTCATTAGTGGTGAGACTTTAGACTATATTTAGAGACCCATTCTCCCGGTTGCTCGACCCCCATTCCGCAGGGAACGCCGTCCCACGCGAGAGTAAGTTAACTCAAATATAATTTCGAAAACTAAATTATATTGCGCCATTCATAGCTTCAAACCATACAAAACCTCTGGGACAGATGGTGAAGCTCCAATTGAGATTCAACAGTCAGAGAATCTGATAATCGAATGGTTGCTTGAACTCTATAAAAATTTTCATGACTGAACATTTGTTCCAGAGTCATGGAAAAATGGGAGGTCGCCAATAGCTCGCACACAATTGCAGGAGACTTAAGACCCATTCTTCGGTCCTCCTCTGAAAATTTTTGGAAATATTGATAGGCATGCACATGAGACTCACTATAGATAGATAGAAATTGTCAACGTCTCAGCATGCCTACTTCAAGGGTAAATCGGTAGAAACTCATTACATTCCTTAGTTTCCAGTATTGAGTACTCCCTGCATTACAAGAAGTTTTCCTTGGTTTCTCTTGGACATTGAGGAAGCTTTTAAGAACATCAAACCAGACCCAATGACGATGCGCTACGTCCCACAGTGTGACTTTTTTAACTTTTAGGATGCCAAAAGAAAAAAAAAAAAATTTTCTCCGATCGCAATAATTTTTTGATATGCAATCGACGAATATGCATATGCAACTGTTACGAATATGAACTCAAAAGAAAACAAAAAAACAACAATTAACAGGATAACTGTTATCGAACCTGTCTCACTGTGACAAGTGCAGAAACGCATTTCGCAGTCTGCACTTTTTGGTGAACTTTGCGGTGGCATAACTTTTTTTTGTATAAATATTTTTACATTAATTTTTTTGATTTTATTTTAATTGGACATTTTGTAACAACACTGGTAAGTTCCTGAAGCTCAAGTATTATCTTCTAATTTTTGATCCATTAAAATAGGCAATCACTAAAAATTGAGTGATTCAAGACAAAAAAAAATTTTTCAATAGAGTAAAACTTACATAATTCTATACAATTCTATATAATGCTTATAACCAAATTAATAGGAAATATGCCTAGTTTCAGATTCAACATCAGTTTTTGCTAGTTTTTGCTCAAATTTTTTTCATCGCTATTCAAACATGCCAGTTTCTCGAAACGCACTCTTTGAAGTTTGGCTAAAAAGTAAGAAAAAAGAAAAGAATGATGCCGTACTTAATCATATTTTGAGATTAATTGGAAGAGATGTGAATCACCTCAAATTAAAAACATATGTGATCAAGCAACTCGTATGTTATGATTTTTGCTCAAGATGGGAACGTTCTAGTCGAATAAATAGCCGTTTTCTTGAACTGAACTCTGACTGGTTATCAAAAAATCTGGACTTTACAGATCACATTCTTGATGTTGGCCCATGTACATCTCGTGATATTCCCAAGATGGGAAGACAAAAAAAAAAAACTTTTCTGAATCTTCTTTGCGCTCAAAAAAATGAAAAGCCAAGGATGTTATGAGTAGTACCGATAATGACAAATTGTTAATGGCAGCGGAAATGAATCTGAGATCATCTGGAAAGAGAAATTCTGCAAAAATATTTGAAGAGTTGTCCACGACTTCCCCATCAAGAGACACTGCATTAAAGAGTTCTCGATCATCCTATGAAAATATGAAAAGTTTGTCACCAGACCAAGCACTTGCGATGATAGTTGCTGCAAATATTTCAACACATGAATATAACTTGATCAAGCAGCATACTTCAGAAATAAGCCAAAAAATATATCCTTCATATAACTATGTAAAAAAATCAAAGGTTTTATGGTCCGTGTTGGATTTGCCTGACATCCCATCGGACGCGTCCCCAGGTGGCGGATAGGGGGACCTTTGGTAGGCAAATGACATTACTTCTGAACCTCTTAGGAGGGGCGGGAGTTATGGCTGTCTGTCTATCACAATGATGGTATAGAGAATGGGTACCATCCGCGGACCAAACTGGCTAGGGAGGAGTCCCGAACAAAAACCACTGTCTGGCGATGGACAAAAAAATATTTATTACTCCAGGTGGAACCCACGCATGTGGAAATCCACCCGCTTCGGCGGCAGGGGCACGGATTCTGGAGGTCCCAACCATCGCTAAAGTCTCTCGCCTTTATCAGCGAGAGCGCATCCTAGAGGAGACGGGGATTGTTACCGCAATCTCTTCTTCTTCAGAGACGGAGGAACGTACCCTGGATCCAGAGGGCCTGCGTCGGGAAGTCACCACAGTGGCGGAACGACCTACCAATGGTTCTAGGGTAACGAGAACACAAGCGAGGAGACAGAGAAAGAAGCGGCTTGATAGGCTCGTGCAGGAGAAATCCTCACGTGGCTCTGCCGGCCCTTCTGTGTCGACTCCCTCCAAAAGGCCCAGGTCGGCGGAAGTGACACCCACGGAAGCCACCGAGCCTGCGGAGGGATTGACCGCTCCGAAAGCTCGCTCGCGAGGTAAGCGGCGGAAGATTGTTGCTGAAAACAGCATTCCCACCTGCCCTGCAGCTGTTACTGCTGGTGGCGCCACGACCCCAAAGGGTACGAGCGAAACCTCGGTGGCGGCTAATGTGGCGGGGAAGAATGTTGCCAATAAGCTGCAACTTGCCCAGCCCCTCGTATCCAGCAAAACCATCTGCCCGGCGAAATCTCTGCCAGTGGCGGGTGGTGAGCTGGACTTTCGCCCAAGCACTTCCAAAGGTGCAGCCCAGCCATCGTACAGCGAGAAGGCTAACGGCCCGCAACCAATGGCGGTGATTGGGAAGCTGGGGCCTGACCATCAGCTGACTGATGCAGAAATAAAACACTGCAAAGGTCATCTGATGCGTCGCGTCATTGCCTCCGGTCCTGAAGCTAATGCGAGGGGCTATGAGACAAAGGACGGCACTCTACAGGTGTCGTGCGCGTCTCAGGCCAACTTTGATTGGCTCAGGGGTGCAGTCAAGGACGTGCCCCCCATGGGGACCACTCGCTTCGCGGTCTATAGCGAAGCAGGCGTGTCCCTCAGGAAGGCCATCTGCTGGATTCCGGATCCCGATCTGACGACCACAGATGTCCTTTCTTGTCTGCGTGCTCAGAACCCTGGCATCAACACGAGGCTTTGGAGAGTTCTTTCGCACACCAGGGGTAGCAACCGGGATGGTAAAGAAGGTGCTAGTCTTGTGGTGCGAGTGGACGAGGCCACTGTTGATGTCATGGTTTCTCGGTACCGGAGCCGTCTGAGTCTCTTCTTTGGGACTGTGACCTTTCATGTCTTTCCCAGATGAGTGGCTCGGACGATTCTCGTAGCTATCGTCCTTTGACGGTAACGCAGATCAACTTGCAGCATTCTAAAGCCGCTACTGTACTCCTAAGTAGACGACTCACCCAGCTGCACACATCACCTCACATAACAACAGTACAAGAGCCCTGGGTCTTTAGGGGTCGCCTCTGTGGCCTTGGCTTGTTGAAAGGGGCCACGATATTATATGACAGAAACTCGATTAGACCAAGAGCCGGCCTTATAATATCATCCCATCTCGCAGCGACCTGCCTTGACCTATTTTGTTGTCAGTATCTGGTTGCGGCAGAGATTAGTTTTAAGAGTATGCACGGATGGTCGAGGTTTGTGATTGCATCTGCTTACTTTCCTTACGATGCTTTGGAGGCGCCACCACCTGGGAAGGTCGCTACTCTCGTAGGGTTCTGTGAGCGGCGCGGTCTTGGTCTGGTTCTTTGCTGCGATGCTAATGCCCAGCATACGATCTGGGGCAGCAGCAAGTGCAATGAGCGGGGCTCTCGACTTTTCGAGTATATTGCCTCCTCCAGCCTGAGCATCCACAATGTAGGCAGGCAGCCTACTTTTGTGACTGCGAGAAGGCAGGAGGTAATTGACGTCACCCTGTCAAATCCAAGACTGGGGTGGTCGATCAACAACTGGAGGGTCCTCGCTGAAGACTCGTGCTCGGACCACAGATACATTGAGTTTCAGTGTGGCGAGCGGGCGCAGATGCCATTGCCCACCAGAAACCCAAGAAAAACAGACTGCCCGAAGTTCAGGGAGGCACTGCGTAGCAATCACGTGACGCCACTGAGACTTCGCAAGGAGCAGAACATTGAGGCGGCTGTTGAGCGTCTCAACACCGCTCTAACAAACAGCTTCGAGCTAGCCTGCCCAATTAGACCTCCTCTTAGCCGGACTGCTGTTCCATGGTGGAACCGAGAGCTTCAGGTGCTGAGGCGTGAGTCTAGAAAACTCCTCAACCGGGCCCTCAAGACGAATCTTGACGAGGACTGGGAACGATATCGACGTGTTCAGAGGGACTACAAGAAGCTAATTCGGGACTCGAAAAGGACTTATTTTAGAGACTTCTGCAGTGATATCGAATCCCTGAGTGACACGGCAAAACTGGTGAAAGTCCTGAAAAAGGACCAAACCGCTAAGCTGGGGTCGCTCAGGAAACCTGATGGCTCCTATACGGAGAGGCAAAGTGAGACACTCAGCTTGCTGTTGGAGTCACACTTTCCAGGAAATCAGGTAAGCATAGCCCGTCAACAACCACCTTTGGTCGGAAATGTTGCCAGGGCAGCTGCGCCCTCTCGACATGATTGGTATGTCGCCAGAACTGTGGCGAATGAGACTGCTATTGGATTTGCTATCAAATCCTTTGACAACTTCAAGTCGCCCGGACTGGATGGCATATAACCGATTGTGTTGAAGGAAGGCATTGAGCTGGTGATGGCAGCACTGAAGAAGATCTTCACTGCATGTCTCGCACTGGCCTATGTACCACGCTCTTGGAGGATGGTGAGGGCTGCCTTCATTCCTAAGGTTGGAAGAGACGACTACACCAATCCCAAGAGCTTCAGACCTATTAGTATGACCTCGTTCATGCTAAAGAGTTTGGAACGCCTGGTGGAGCTTCGCATACGTAGGGAGTCTCTGAAGACGCATCCAATCTCTCCATTTCAGCATGCCTATCAAAGCGGAAAATCCTGCGAGACGGCTCTGCAAAACCTTGTTGGAAGGATAGAGCGGGCCATCAACAGGAAAGAATACGCAATAGGCATCTTTGTGGACATAGAGGGTGCGTTTGACAATGTTACTTTCGACAGTATGTGCGGCTCTGCTAGGCGGCATGGCGTAGACCGGGTCCTAGTAAATTGGATACGTTCAATGCTGGCCCAGAGAATCATAACGGTGCGGGCGGAGGAAGATTTGCTGGTGTCGTCTGGGGTTAATAGAGGCTGTCCCCAAGGAGGCGTACTGTCTCCATTGCTCTGGTGCATGATAATCGATCCCCTGCTTAACGCCATTAATGACTCGGGTGTCTACGCTCAGGCATATGCGGATGATGTTGGCTGTCTTGTGACAGGTCCATCCCTTATGATTGTCTGCAGAAGGGTGCAGAGTACTCTGGATATGATTGACACTTGGTGCAGTGCGAATGGGCTATCGGCTAATCCTGTCAAGACTGGTATTGTCCTCTTTACCAGAAGGAGAAAGCTTGATGGACTTATTCTGCCTACACTGAAAGGAGTCACTATCCAGCTATCCAAGGAAATCAAATATCTTGGAGTCATCCTTGATAACAAACTTCTTTGGAAAACACATGTCGAACTGAAGACATCCAAAGCACTGTCAGTTTTTTGGCAGTGTAAGGGAATATTTGGTAAGACATGGGGTCTTTCCCCTAGTAAGGTCCTATGGATCTATACAGCTATGGTAAGACCTATTATCACCTATGCATCGATGGTTTGGATGAGCAGACTCTCTCTTGTAGGGGTCAAAAAAGCTCTATCAAAACTACAACGTGCTGTGGCCATATGTTGTACCGGAGCATTTCCGACTACTCCAGGCCCGGCACTTGATGCTTTGGTGAATCTCCCGCCACTAGATGTCTTCATCCGCGGAGAGGCCATTAAGGCCATCTGCAGAGTGAAACATAGTGGCCACTGGTATGGGGTGTGCTCGATGTTGGACGACGGCGCAGGCACTGACATCGATTCTGCAATCCTGTCTATGCCCCCGGACTCCATGTCGTCAACCATCATACTAGAAAAGCGGTACAATGTGTTGCTGCCAGAGGCTCGTTCATGGTTAGATCCCGATAACGAGCCCGGCAAACACTGCTGCCGTATTTTCACTGATGGCTCCAGGACCGAAGAAGGTTCAGGTTCTGGTGTCTTCGTGGAATCCTGTGGGACCCGTCGGTTCTTTGCCCTTGGTCTGCATGCGTCTGTGTTTCAGGCGGAGGTGTATGCGATACTTGAGGCGATGGACTTTGTTGTGGAAAACAGGTGGAAAGGCAAATCTATTTGTGTCTGCAGTGACAGCCAAGCTGCGCTCATGGCCTTGGATAGTCCGACCACCACTTCCACGATAGTCAGGTCCTGCAAATCCAGGCTAAATTGTGTTGGAAAACATAATAGTCTGACGTTGACTTGGGTTCCGGGACACGCTGGCATTGCGGGTAACGAGACCTCTGACTCCTTGGCCAGGATGGGCTCCGAGGCTGTTTTTATTGGCCCTGAGCCTGTTCTGCCACTCCCTTCCGCTGCCATCAAAGCCACTGCAAACAAGTGGGTTGTTTCGACCCACAAGCGAGCATGGCGGGCTGAGAGAGGCTGAGGATGGACGAAAATTATGCTACCTGCTATCTCTGACCGATGGTCACGGTTCCTTCTATCTTTAGGTAGGAGGGACTGCAGGCTGTTGGTTGGCGTGATGACAGGGCACTTTCTATGGGCTAGGCACATGGAAAGGATTGGCATATCAGACAGTGCGCTGTGCCCAGCCTGTGGAGAGGAAGACGAGACGGCGGACCATTTTCTTTGCGTCTGCCCTGCCTTTGCTCGAATCAGGTTCGGGATTTTTGGCACTGATGTGCTGAGGAGTAACCAACTTGGCTCCTTGGCACCACAGGATCTACTTCTATTTCTTCGGAGGTCGGGTAGTTTTAAAACAGAGTAAAAGGGAACCTTAAGTGCAGTACAATGGATATATACTTTGTCTGAGTGCTGCGCTTACTAGATTGTTCCGACAAAAAAAAAAAAAAAAAAAAAAAAAAAGGTTTTATGCTACCCTGAACAAATAACCGTAACGGAAACTTATACTGAAATTGAATTGCAATCGCTAATTGATCACAGTTTAAAAAGATTATGTGCTGCGCAAGAGGAAGTATTACTTTCCATTCCCTAAATTGAAGACGTAAATGCAATTATTAAATGGGGGTGTGATGGCGCTGAGCACAGCAATTATAAACAAAAATTTGCGTAAGAAAACCAATCAGATAACAGTCTGTTTTTCATTTCACTAGTAGTCGCTCAAATGTATACAACAGTTAACGAACGAAAGATTATAATATGGTGTAACCCTGCTCCATCTTCTACAAGATACTGTCGGCCGATAAAATTCCTATTTGCAAAAGAAACACGAGACGTTATTTCATTGGAGGTGAAATATCTCAAAGACCAAATTTCGGATCTGTCTCCAACAGACACACTAAACTTCAAAGTGAAAAGTACGTTTGTGTTATGCATGATTGACGGCAAAGTTTGGAATGCCCTATCGGCATATACATCATCTCAAAAGTGCTCCATATGTGGGGCCTCATCGAAAGATATGAATAATTTGAGTGCCTTATTAGAGAGAAAAGTTGACGAAAACATGCTTGCTTTCGGAATATCTCCTTTACATTCGTGGATACGATGTATGGAGTGCATGCTACACATCGCTTATCGAATGGAAATGAAGACATGGTGTGTACGGGGCGAAGAAAATAAGGAGCAGATGAAAAGAAAAAAAACTATATCCAAAATAGAGTCAGGAAAGAAGTTGGTCTTTTAATTGATATACCAAAACAAAAAGCGGGCAATAGAAATGATGGTAACACGGCGAGAAGTTTTTTTGGAGATCCTGAAATAACGTCAGACATAACAGGCATAAATATAAATCTTTTGAAGAGGTTTCATACTATACTTTCCTGCATAGGATGTGGATATCAAATAAACTCTGTAGCTTTTGACCACTATGTCACAGATACAAGGGAATTGTACTTATCAGAATACGCATGGTACAATATGCCAGTGAGTGTACATAAAATCCTCTTTCATGGAAAGGATATAATCGCGTCTTCTATTCTTCCTATTGGTCAACTATCTGAAGAAGCTCAAGAGTCCAGAAACAAAGATGCAAGAAATTATCGTGAACTTTTTACTAGAAAAACATCAAGAATTGAAAGCAACACGGATTTGTTACACAGATTGCTCACATCGTCGGACCCGTTTATATGCAGTTTGCGGAAAGCGGCTATGACAAAGCGGCGCGCATTAACTAATGAAGCTGTCGGATAAGATCGCCCTCCATCATTTATTTTATAAATTTTTATTTTATATAATATTAATTATTTGTAAACTTGTATTCCGGGCCACCCTAATACTGTTTTTCTATAATTGTCACAGCAGCACCGACATACATACATACATAATATGGTTCCGTTTGACCATTATGTAGTCATTGTCGTTAGATGTTTACATCTTCGATGCAAAGAAGAATAACAACAACAGCGCGATTTGAAGTTATTTACTTCCAATGTTCTATTCAGCCGCTGCATTGTTGTTGTTATTCCCTTTGCTTTCGCTGCTTAGAATAACTGTCTGATTTTTGTCGAATGTTTAGTGGTCCGACGACTTACAGTTTCAGTTCAGTTGTTATTGAGTTGAGAAACATATCACAGAAAAAGAAGTGATTGTTAAAAGAGCCATAAGTTTAGAATTGTTTATAATAGACAGAAGAAAATTGTGAACAGAAAAGAGCCACAGAGCCACATAATAAAGAAAGGACCAAACTGAGTTAAATTAAAATTAAATAAAGTGTGTTTAATTTTAAATAACAATCGAAAAGTGTTTCTGTGCAACATTTTGGCGACCGTGGCAGGACGGTTCGTAATAAAATTAGCTTATTTTAAAAAACAAAATAAAGTGTTTCGAATTGTGTCGGGGAGCACAAAAGTATTTCGTGCCTTCATGGGAGAGACGTAATTATTTTCATCATTTCGTCGTTGGAGTTAACTCATCGTTGGAATTACGTCGCTTCAGTTAAGGAATTTGCTGCTGCTGCCACTGCGAAATTTTGAGACACAATTTTATTACGGCCGTGTATATTTTTTTTGTGGAAGAAATTTTACTTCGGTGATTTCTATAGCGGGAACCTTTCCTTTCGAATTTGGCAATAGTGGTTCGTTAGCTCGGTCTTAAAAGTGGTTCAAATACGGTTTTGTTACCATAGACATTCCCGTACATATTTTCGGCATTATCCTAACGGGAAATATATACTCGATTTGAGGCGTCGTAATAAGTGTTTCGCGCTTTAATTTTTCGGCTCTATATTATTGGTTCGTGTTTTAAGTACTTGACGTGAAAAACAAAATGTCTACCGACAGAGTTGAAGCATTAGCTGAAGATGTACCTGCGAGTGGCTCAGAATTGGCTTCGCTCAAATTGCAACGCAGCCACATGAAGCGGAATATAACTAACCTTCATAAGAAGGTTGAAAAAGATGGCGATAAAGTTGACCCCACCATTTTGGATTGCCGTTTGCAGATATTGGAGTCATATTTTAAGCAACTTTGTTTCATCCAAGGACAGATTGAAAAACATAGTTCCACCGATAATTCGAGAAGTGAGTTGGAGGACATTTTTATTGCAGCTAAAGCTAAAATAATGATTTTGCTGAATAAAAATCGTGGCTCTACATCGATGGACCACAGTTTTTTCAACGCTTCAATAGCTGGCGGCTCAAATCCCAATCGTCTACCCTCGTTAAAGTTGCCTCGATTTGATGGAAAGTACGCGGATTATACAAGGTTTATCTCAACTTTCAACAACATGGTCCATGAGAATTTATCAATTACTGCTGTTGATAAATTTAACTATTTGCTGAGTTGTCTCTCGGGTCCAGCGTTAGCAGTGGTGGAGCCGTACACCGTAACGGAAGAAAATTATCCGAAGGCGCTAACGCGGTTAGAAGAGAGGTACAACAATAAGGTGCTGATTTTCTTGGAACACATCAACGCTCTTTTCAATATTACTTCGATGCCCAAAGGTGATAGTGGTTCGTTAAGGAATATTATTGACACTGTAGCTGCTATTCGTGGCTCGTTGTTGTCGCTCGGCTCAGAAATGGACATCATGAACGCCATTTTGGTTCACATGGTGTTATCTAAAGTGGACGCTGATACGAAGGAAAATTATGATGAGAAGCAGGATTTTAAAATGCTGCCATCTTGGGACACCTGTTACGACACTTTAAGCCATCGATGTCAATTTCTTGAGAGCCATGGAAGAAAGATAAATGGAATTGAAAACCAGAAGATTGCGAAACCAAAATCAGGTTCTAGTCGGCCCTCCCATACATTTGTAAATTCAAATTCGAATTGTGGTTATTGTAACTCATCCGAACACAATATATCAACTTGTTCATCGTTTTCGTCTCTCGTTGTTTTAGAACGCTTTAACTTTGTAAAGTGTAGCGGACATTGCATAAACTGTCTTCGCAAGGGGCATTTAGTATCGAAGTGCTCATCCAAATCTCGTTGTAGAATTTGTCAGTCATCGCATCATACGTTATTACATAAATTTAGTGGTCCTGAACAAGCTGGCCCATCAACGTCTCAACAGGCTCCGACTCAACTTACCTCAACCAACCATAACCCAGTATCGTTGGTAGTACGATCATTTAAGCGAGCGATCATCCCAACCGCAGTAGTGCTTATATTGGACAGCTGTGGCACATTTCAGCCGGTAAGAGCTCTTCTTGATTCATGTTCCGAGATAAATTTCATTGCAGAAGAAACGGCTAAAAGACTCCAGCTGAAGTTAAAGCCATACAACCAAGAAGTATCCGGAATTGGTGAAGTTCGAACCAAGATAAGGTCATGTGTCGCTGCTACGATCAAATCCCGTGTAACCTCGTTCCAGTGGTCCTCAAGTTTTGCTGTTACGAAGTCTATAGCTGCTCGACAACCTGGTGAGTACATTCAGACGTCACATTGGCAGATACCCAGTTCCGTAGAACTTGCAGACCCTATGTTCTATAAGCCGCAGCATGTAGATCTGCTTATTAGCACCGAAATATTTTTTGACTTGTTGCTCGATGGTCGTATTTCGCTGGGGAGTAATATGGCTTGTCTCACCAATACAGAGTTTGGTTGGGTTGTCGGTGGCACTTTTGCTTCAACTTTGAAATCGTCGTTGCCCACCTGTAATCTCGCAACAAGCACTTCAACTTGCAACCTTGAGTCAATGTTAAATAAATTCTGGGAAGTGGAGGAATATATAACTTCCCCATCAAAATATTCACTTGAAGAAGAATCGTGTGAACGGCACTTTGTAGAAAACGTTTGCATCGATCAGGCCAATAGAATTCAACTACGTCTACCGTTTAACAAATCGCCTAATATATGAGGAGACTCATTCGAAATAGCTCGAAAGCGTTTTTTATCGCTCGAAAGACGCTTAGAACGTGATTCGGTCTTAAAATCTATGTATGTGGAGTTCATGGAGGAATACTTGTCATTGGGACACATGTCGCCTTATCACAGCTCGCTACGTAGTCCGAATTACGTCATACCTCACCATTGTGTTCTCAGGCCACAAAGCACCACAACAAAAATACGAGTGGTCTTTGATGCGTCGGCTCAAACTTCGTCGAATCATTCGTTGAATGATATACTTATGGTCGGCCCTACAATACAGCAGGACCTTATCACCACACTTTTTTCGTTTCGATTAAATAAATACGCTCTCACCGCTGATATTTCGAAAATGTATCGCCAGTTTCGTATCGACGAAAGAGATCGAAGGTACCAACTCATATTATGGAGAAGCCGCAAGGAGGAAGAAATAAAAGTGTTTCAACTCAACACTGTCACATATGGTTTGTCGTCTGCCCCATTTTTAGCAATTCGAAGTTTGTTTGTCATTGCAGAAAAATATGGTGGCTCCTTCCCTATTGGCTCAAAGGCCTTGGCCTCGCGAAGACCTCTACGTATACGACGTACTCACTGGCGCGAACGATGTCGACACCCTACTCACTAAAAGAGCTGAATTAGTCCACATTCTGCGTTTGCATGGGCTCGAGCTAGCTAAATGGAATAGTAACTGCAGCGCAATTTCGAAGGCTCACGACGATGACATCATCATTAATATAGCTGAAGATGACGTCACCAAAGCCTTAGGTATGTCTTGGAAGCCTAAGGTTGATATGTTTTGCTTCAGATTCGAGTTGCCCGAAGTCTCTGTTCCTACAAAGAGGTCCATGTTATCCGTTGTTTCCAAAATCTACGATTTGCTCGGAATTTTAAGTCCTGTGGTAATTCGCTGCAAAATTCTACTGCAGGAAACATGGGTCCAGAATTTTGCCTGGGATGATGTTATAACTGGTCAGCTTAAAAATCTTTGGTTGCACATACAAAAAGACCTAAAATTGTTTAAACATATTCAAGTGCCTCGATATGTATTGACATTCCTCGACGTGCAAGGAGAAATCCATGGATTCGCTGACGCCTCTCAACGGGCATATGGTTGTTGTCTTTATTATCGAGTTAGCGACCAAGGTACGTACAAAACAACTCTGCTAATCGCCAAGTCAAAGGTCGCTCCAATAAAAGCCCAGTCGTTGCCTCGTCTTGAATTATGTGCTGCCGTCTTATTAAGCAAAACGTGGCACAAAATTAAACCTAAAATTGAAAAATTTGTATCATCGACCTATTTTTGGACTGACTCCAAAATAGTTCTGCAATGGCTAAAATTGCATTCGTCAACCCTACAATGTTTCGTCGCCAATCGTGTCTCAGAGCTGCAAGAACAAACAAGAGATGTCGTTTGGAGACACGTTCCTTCAAAAAGTAACCCGGCTGATATCGTCTCTCGTGGTTGTAGCGCTGAAGAGTTGCCCAATACGATATGGTTCAGCTTTTCTGCAAGAGAATCCCTCTAAATGGCCTAAAATGGAAGAAGCAACATCCGTGGATCCAATCGAGTGTAGAAAGTCTGCAGCCTTCAAGTGTTCTGACGTCACACCATCAATCACAGAGGAAATAATTGATAAGCATTCATCATATTTTAAAATTGTTCGAATAATTGCTTATATCTTTCGTTTATTTAATAGATGCCCAGTAAACCGTTCGTAAAAGCTCAAGGACCTAGTCCATATTAGCCCCTGTGAAATGGATCAAATATTTTGGCGAATTGTGGCCCATATACAACAAGCCACTTTTAAAGATGACATCACCGCACTTGAGAAGGGGAAATTAGTTCACCCATCGCTGCAAAAATTAACGCCATTCTTGCATAAAACGGAAGTCGGCTATGGCTTTGTAATTTTAATAAGAGTTGGTGGTCGACTCTCCAACGCACCTATACCATACGACGCTCGTTTTCCTGCTTTGGTGCCCAAAAACCATCGGTTTGTCAAGTTGTACATTGAACATTTGCATCGCAAACATTTGCACGCAGGTCCGAAGGTTTTACTGGGCATCGTGAGGCAAAAGATATGGATAGCCAACGCTAGAGACGTGGTTCGGAATGTGGTCCGACAATGCGTACACTGTTTCCGCTACAGGCCCAAATTGATGGAGCAAATTATGGGAAATTTGCCAGCTGATCGTCTTCGAGCTGAACGCCCATTTTTAATAACTGGTGTCGATTTTTGTGGACCATTTTCAACATCGTATCGTATTCGGGGTAAAGTGCCATACAAGACTTACATCGCTGTGTTTGTTTGCTTTAGCTCAAAAGCAACACACTTGGAGCTCGTTTCCGACTTGTCAACAAGCAACTTTATTTTATGTCTCAAGCGTTTCGTGGCACGACGTGGCATACCCCAAAAGATATATTGCGACAATGCTACGAATTTTGTTGGGGCTCACAATAAATTGGCAGAGCTCAAAGCCACACTTTTTCGCGATGAAGTTGTCCACGAAATGAAAACGTTCTCCAGCCAAAACGGATTTGAATTTTGTTTTATACCCCCTCGTGCCCCCCACTTTGGTGGACTGTGGGAGGCAGCAGTTAAATCTACCAAAACGTTGCTCCTGAAAAACATCGGCCAAGCATGTCTGACGTTCGAAGAGTTGCAGACCCTCGTAACAGAGGTAGAATCAATTTTAAATTCTCGCCCTATCGCACCGATGTCAGACGACCCAAATGACGGCGAGGCGCTTACTCCAGGTCATTTGCTTATTGGTTCTTCGTTAATCGCAATTCCAGACGAAATCTTTGATGTCACGAAACAATCGTCGCTCACCCGTTGGCAGCGTATTGCGTTTTTAAAGCAACAGTTTTGGGAATTGTGGTCCCGAGATTATCTATTGTCGCTTCAGCAACGCACAAAGTGGCTAAACGCACAGCCAAACATTAAAGAAGGCCAACTAGTCATTATCCATGAGGACAACACCCCACCACAACAATGGCTATTGGCTCGAGTACTGAAACCTATATCCGGCCCTGATGGACGAGTCCGAGTAGTCGAGTTGAAAACAAAAAGTGGTTTGTTTCGTCGTCCCATACACAAGGTGGCTCCCTTACCTTCTCCAGATGATGTTTGAAAAGGAGGCCTTTCAACGGGGGGAGAATGTCGATTAAGATCGCCCTCCATCATTTATTTTATAAATTTTTATTTTATATAATATTAATTATTTGTAAACTTGTATTCCGGGCCACCCTAATACTGTTTTTCTATAATTGTCACAGCAGCACCAACATACATACATACATAATATGGTTCCGTTTGACCATTATGTAGTCATTGTCGTTAGATGTTTACATCTTCGATGCAAAGAAGAATAACAACAACAGCGCGATTTGAAGTTATTTACTTCCAATGTTCTATTCAGCCGCTGCATTGTTGTTGTTATTCCCTTTGCTTTCGCTGCTTAGAATAACTGTCTGATTTTTGTCGAATGTTTAGTGGTCCGACGACTTACAGTTTCAGTTCAGTTGTTATTGAGTTGAGAAACATATCACAGAAAAAGAAGTGATTGTTAAAAGAGCCATAAGTTTAGAATTGTTTATAATAGACAGAAGAAAATTGTGAACAGAAAAGAGCCACAGAGCCACATAATAAAGAAAGGACCAAACTGAGTTAAATTAAAATTAAATAAAGTGTGTTTAATTTTAAATAACAATCGAAAAGTGTTTCTGTGCAACAGAAGCTATTGCCTTATTATCCGAACCGGAATATGTCGAAAATATTTACTCCGACTAATTTTTTACTTATTTTAGTATCTCTTTTTTCATTCTAATATGTATTTCAAATTTGTTTTCAAAAATGTATGTTAATTTAAACATCTCAAAAAACGTTGTTAATACAATTTATTAGCCTCTATATCAAGTTACGAAACATAGCGTTCCCAGCGAAAAATCCCATTAATCTCAATGCTTATTTTCAAGTTGTTTTCATCTTCAAAATTTAGTGATTTCAAAAGTATTTTTATTTATATCCGCCCTGGCAAATACTTTTAAATTAGAAATTATGGTCATCTGAAATTATACCTTATATGGGGGGTAGGCGAAAAAGTGGGCGGATCAAGCCCATTTTTTCTGTTCTATACAAATCTCTACATTATTTTTGCAAAATTTCATTGCCATACCTATTTTTGTTTGGCTGTTAGGACTTTTGGCATCCTAAAAATGATAAAAGTCACACTGTGCGTCACTTGAAGGTAAATCCCGCTTTTACCCAGCCGGCCAAAAGTTCGCTATTTACGAATATCGTATTTTACGTAGAATTTTCGATTGCAAAGTAGCGTTAGTTTTAAGTTTTTTGCGAAGGTTCCTTGATAGTTGCCGATTCGCTACTCAAACATGATAACTACCGTTAGTATTTTCATTGTTGTTGTCCCCCCCCCCTCCACTTTACACATAACCATTTTAACTTAGTTTCCCCCTTCGTTTGTGATTTATATTGTTTTTATTTGAAGCTTTTTTTATTTTGAATAAAAACCGAGTTAAAGTGTATATACAGTATTTCAGTAAAAAAAAAATCGGACAAATAGGAAATATAAAACACACAAATAAACAAATTTTGTTAAAATACCTCCGAAAAATACCTGATTTACCAAAACATTTGCGAGCTTATTTGAAAACACCATGGACAATTAATAAAGAAGCAATTTACCCCTGTAAATATATCCATTACGACATTAAGGAAGCACTCACTGATTCTTTTGTAAATAATGATCATGTACGAGTAGATGCTGAAATATATCTAAATATAAACGTAGATGGATTACCATTATTTAAAAGTTCCTCAAGGCAGGCCTGTCCAATTTTAATAAATATATGTGGTACAGATGCAGTCCTACTTGCTGGAGTATACATAAGATGTATGAAAGCCCAAAGTGCAGATGAGTTCTTGAACTAAAATATCTAACTGTACAAGGTTTTCTATATAAAAATAATCACTCTGGTATAAATATTAATGCCTTTGTTTGTGATGCTCCTGCAAGGGCCAATATTTTGGGAACAAAATATCATTCCGGATATTATTGTTGCATAAAGTGTGAACAAAAGGGGGAACGCTTCCAGAATCGAACAATATTCAAATAAGAAGATAGTTGTGAAATACGTTGATTTAGATTTTCTAACGAGAACTCATCCTACTCACCATAATAAATTAAGAACAATAATTTCGGAGGAGCTAACAATATATCTGGTGAAGAAGTTTCCTTTATACAAGCATGTGCTTTGCTTAGGCTTATAAAATCTATGGTGATAGCTCTTATACAAGTTAGGGGACATCATTTTTCTTTAAAAGAGATAAAAAAAAATGTAATTAAATACGAAAATATCAACCATAAAAAAACAGATTCCTAGACAATTTAATAGAAGGCCTAGAACATTTGATGAATTAGAAAAATTTAATGCCACAGAGCTAAGGATTTTTCTTCTCTAGTTAGTGTTGTAGTTTTGAGAGATATTTTTGATGAAGGATACAAATACTTTTCACCTTTAAGTACAGCTATGAGAATATTACTTGATCCAAAGTATTGCATAAGTCAGAATGATCTAGCGGATGTGTTATTGCGAGACTTTGTAAAACATATTACTTATATGTACTCTTCTGAATACTAAGCTATAATTTTCATTGCGTTACACGTCGGTGTTCAATTCTCCGCTCATTGAGTAGATCTTTTTTCTTTTTAATATATCAAAATTAAAAAATTAAAAAATATCTACGAGTGTAAAATTTAGCATTAAAGAGGTAAATATTTTTTGTTGGCTAGCCTTTATGGGCAAGCCAAAAACAATTAATTAAATCACAAACAAAAATTTTAAATTAGTGGTTCCAAACAAAAAACAACAACAAAAGAAGGAAAAAAAATAAACATAAACAAAAACAATGTACATGAGTATTCGACACTCACCGCCACAAGCGAGAGATCGAAGTCTCACCCGCGCGTGTCCCCCGCATGCACCAATAGACAGTAATCAACAAATCAATTTAAACGCAACGGAGATGATCTCTCACAATAGTTCAGCACATGCGCAATAACCACCAGTAATTCAGCAAACGGTAAGCACTGAGCACGCTCAAACTTCTAAGCTAGTCACACCCACACCAATAAAACTAATAAACACGCAGAAGCAAAACAACATTGCTCTTTGCACAACAAAAAAAATAAGCACAGATTCTCAAGCAGACTCGGCTGCGCTAAATATGCCAGCAAACTTTCAGCTCCCTTGGAGTGGACAATGTGCCTCTCCAAATTCAACAGCATCTCCTGCAACACAAATCAAAAACAACAAAGGTTCTGCTATGAGTATATATAAGCAACAACAACTTACCAATGTTGCAAATAAAATTATAGAAACACAGTGTGCAAAACCAAACATAAGCACACAAACAGGTATTGATCGATACATAACAATAAAACGAAAAAGCAGCCCGATTGCTAAGGCAGAAAAGAATAAACTTGTTAAAAATAATACAGATACCCTAAACAACAACCGTTTTGCTCTATTAAGCGATAATGCAGAGTCTGAACCAACTAAGAGTATTGCATTCAAATCCCCACCAATTTACTTGCGGGAACGCAGTTCCAACTTATTAATAGACAGTGTTGCCAGCTTGATTGGTAAAAATAATTTTCATGTGGTCCCGCTGTTGAAGGGTAAAATACAAGAATAAAAATTCAAATTTAATTGGAAAAAAACTATCGCGAAGTTGTTTCTTTCCTTGAAAATACCTACCAACACAAACCATATTGGAAGCACCACCGAAAACATCTCTTCATCCACTAGCTATGCGAATGTACTGAAAACTGGCGTTTCTGATAAACTGATAAACGTTAATATTTAACTTGTCTCAGTGTATTACTAACTTCATGTCCTCGATGCAATCTATGATTCAAGAGCTTGTACAGAACCAAAACTTACTTATGAAAACTCTACTTTCACAAAAATGAATGTTCTAAAAATATGTCACTGGAATGTTAACGGTATTAACCAACACAAAATTGAATTAAAAAATTTTCTAGACAGTAACAGCATAGACATCATGCTTATCTCAGAAACACATTTAACTGTAAAATATAACTTTAAACTAGCAGGCTATAATATTTACTCAACAACCCACCCACAAGGAAAAGGTTATGGTGGTACGGGAATTCTAATTAAGGCTCGATTAAAGCATTACTTTCTGGAATCCTATGCAAAAAAAAACATCCATTCTACTTCCATCTCTTGACAGTGTTGGGGTGAGCCAAAAGTGATTTCATCAGTCTATTGTCCTCCTAGGTTTCCTATTTCCACAACCGATTTTGTTTCTTTCTTCAAATCGCTCGGTAACAAATTTCTCTCTGCCGGAGACTTCAATTCTAAACATGGGCGTACTGGGGCTCACTGTTAATCAACCCTAAAGGGAAGCAATTGTTTAATGCGCTGATAGACTCTCGGAATGGTCTAGACTTTGTATCATCTGGAAAACCTACATACTGGCCAACTGATCAGAGAAAAATTCCCGATCTTATTGACTTTGGCATAACTAAAAATATTGAAAGGTGTTTCTTGGAAACCGAGCCCTGTTTCGACTTAGCATCCGATCACTCACAGGTGATAATATATTTAAAAAAAAAAAACACCTCCAAGAAAACAAACTGGCTCAAATATCGCAAATATATTAGTACCCACGTGTGCGTTAAAACAAAACTTAAGAGTGGAGAGGACATTGAATCAGCGACGGAGGCTCTTGGATCAATAATAAAAGCAGCTGCTATTAGTGCCACGCCCGCACAAAACTCAACTAAAACTAACGCGAGGCACACTACGTCACACTATGTGGAATGCCTCGTTAGGGAAAAGAGGAGATTAAGGCGTGAATGGCAAAAATACCGATCTCCAGCACTAAGAGTAAAATTAACGTCAATACAAAATCAGCTGAAAAACACTCTACGGGAGGAAAAGGAAGAAAACCTTAATAAGTACCTTGAAGATTTGGCTCCTCTCAAAGTCCCCAATTACTCACTCTGGAGAGCGACAAGAATGGTTAAAACACCGAAGGGTAGTGAATCGCCTCTAAGACAAAGCGATGGAACTTGGGCAAAAACAGAAGAAAAAGACAACTTCTTTACAGCACATCTGAGGTCAGTATTTCAACCTAACCCGCCGACCTGCAACAATATTAGCATACAGAATTTTTCAATTACGAAGTCAGCAGTACCAATTCATTTCAAACCAAAGGAAGTTAAACGCCTATGTACAACGAGTCTAAACCCAAAAAAGGCACCTGGCTGTGACTTAATTACCAATAAAATGGTAAGTGAATTGCCGCAAATAGCTCTGATACATCTCACACATATTTTTAACGCAATACTCCGTCTGGGCTACTTCCCTACAACATGGAAAACATCGGAAATAATAATGATTCCAAAACCCGGAAAAGACCCACAGGTACCTACACAGGTATCTTCTTATCGGACCATAAGTCTCCTGCCAACGCTCTCTAAAATGCTCGAACGCTTACTGCTGGAAAAACTACCACCAAAGCTCAATTTAATCATTCCTCACCAATTTGGTTTCCGCATACATCATGGAACTATTGAGCAGGTACACCGTATTGCCTCTGAAATAAGGCGAGCATTTGAACAAAGGATGTACTGCTCCGGAATATTCCTAGACGTCGGACAAGCCTTGACAAAGTCTGGCACGAAGGACTCATATACAAAATTAAAAAACTTTTGCTAAAAAGTTCGCATAAGTTTCTGGAGTCTTATTTAACAAATCGCAAATTTAGGGTCAAATATAAAGAATTTGTAATTATGGCTGGAGTACCACAAGGTAGTGTGCTTGGACCTATGCTTTACACTCTGTACACTTCCGATCTGCCAACGGATAAAAACCTCGTTACCTCGACTTTCGCTGACGACACAGCTATCCTGAGCTCTCACCTAAATCCACGGATAGCCTCCCGGGATTTAGAGGAACACCTTAAAAAAATAGAAAGTTGGCTAGCAGATTGGCGCATCAAAGTAAATGAGCAAAAAAGTGTACATGTGACATTTACTCTTAAGCCCAGTTCTTGTCCGGCAGTGTCCTTAAATGGCATTGTAATCCGGCAAGCAGCAGAGGTTAAATACTTAGGAGTGCATTTCGACCGACGGCTCACCTGGAAAAAACATAGAAGCCAAGAAAATGCAAATGAAACTCAAGGCAAGTTCCTTGTATTGGCGTTCCAACCGAAAATCAAAACTGCGACTGGAGTATAAAGTACTTATATACAAGGCTGTAATTAAACCGATTTGGACTTATGGTATTCAGATATGGGGCACTACTAGTGCATCAAACTTGCAAATAATTCAAAGGGCTCAATCGAAAATTCTGAGAACGATCAGCGGCGCTCCATGGTTCGTCAGAAACGAAAATATTCACTGCGACCTTAATATAGCACCAGTTGAAGAAGAACTAGCAGTTTTAAAAACAAAATGCCAATCCAAACTCCAGTGTCATCCTAACGAACTAGCAAGGAATCTGCTTCGCAGGATGAATTTATATTTTTATTTTTTCTACATAATTTACATAATACTTGAACTAAAATTGCTCTAAGCACTGGCGCGGAACATCAATTTATTTATTAGTTGTAAGCTTTGTAAAATTATTGTTGGTTTCGATTGAAAAGATGCAATAAATATATCCATGTTCAATTAAAAAAAAAAAAAAAAAAATTGCGTTACACATCTAAGTAAACAAATTTATTGTTTGGCTGGCTCTCTTGGGACAGTTAGTGCATTCAAATTTGAAAATTATTTGGCGCAAATTAAAAAATTTGTCAGAATTGGAAAACATATAACATCTCAAATCTACAGGCGGCTAGTAAGTAGAGCGAAGCATGCTTTCTATTTTGAAGCCAGCTCAAGAAAAAACTTCATCAAATTTTGTTTTTTATAATGATTTATACTCGGAATTAAATGAAGCTGATAGTTTTTATTTCATTAAAAGAGTATCAGTTAACATTTATATGATCAAAAGGATTGAAACATTAAAAAGCGTTTGTTGTTTTAATAGCAAGATACTGATACGCTTAAGGGATTTTTTCATATATCCTATAAAATCTTCATTAGATGATCTAACTGACTACAATTGGACGAACAAATTGAGAAGCATTCATTAAGATATTCCTGGAAAAATGTTATGCATTTCAAACAGTGACTTAAACGTTTTAATACACTAATACATCCTTACGATTTACATAATGAAACTTACATTCAATGATACATTTTAGACTTATTACTCAAACTTGTTTAATGATGACGAGGATCAACCATCTTCTTCGAAAGAAAGAATTAACGCTAACTCCTCTGAAGTTAGAACATTTTTCTTTTACCAACAATACATGTTTGCTTATAATTATCCCAATTCCAGTCCTCTCATAACGAATGGATCAACTGGATGAGAAAATGACTACATTTCTCAATCGTATTTTAAGTGACGTTGTTGTATTGGGAAAGGAACTGCATTAAAAAATAATTTATTTAATTCTAGGAAAATAAATACTCCCTTCTTACCTGCTAATGCGTTTGACAATATTGATAACTTTTTAGAATTCGAGGAGGATTTACAGAAAAAACGTCGAAAAACATACTTCTCCTGTAAGCGTTTGTGTGTTTTATGAAAAGTTCTTTTCAATTTATTTATAATTTTATTAGATCTCTGAATTCGTTACTATATCCAGTATAAACTCTGAAAAATTTGTAAGAACATGATTGAAAAAAATTTTGACTGATCACGTTGCAAAACATTTTTGTTGGAGGTGAACTGCTGCGAAGAAAAGCGTTCGAGGATTATCGATTATACTTTCAATTAGAAGTACGGTTATAAACTAATTAAAATTGTGAACATTAACTAACTTTTATCTAATATGTACCCCGTTGTGCCGTCAGTTACTCCAGGGGTCTAACATGTATTTGAGTACAAGCCGTAATTGAGTTGTGGCGGAAGTTGGGTCTGTCACCTCCACATGGTTACGGCTGGTAACAATTGTCCACTGGGTGTGAAGTGCGATCCATTCCTGATAATGGATCACCATGTTTGCTACGGTGGTCGGTGATCGTAACAAAAATATGGACCACAACAAAAAATTTAACATTTCTTTGGACAAGCAGTCCCTAAATGCAGCGGACGATATTGCCTCCAATTCTGAATCTGGCTCAAGCCAGACATAAATTCGTTCGGCGGAAGCTGGGGCTACAGAACCTAGTGGAAGTGGCGGTACAAATAAGCCAAGCACGGCTAGGCCATCTCGTACGGCAGAAGCTGGCTGGAACCTGGTTCCAGTGGAAGTGGCAGTACTAAAAGAATTCTTGCGACAAGTCTAGAGGTTAAACCGTGATTGGCCCTGGTAGACGTGACAGTATAATGAGGTCTAAAATGACCAATATCTCCTCGGTGGTAAAGCCTACACAGCATAACTACAAGTAGAGACACACTGCTTTGAAGTTGCTGGAACGTTTCAGAAGAGTCTCGGAGGGAGAGAGGTCTGAGAAACAAAAGTCCTCTATTAGCTGGGCAACGATGATTGCGGAGGGACTATTACAGATTCCGAAACCGCAACTCACCGTCAGCTGTCGTCCAGAAATCCCAGCACTATCAGGAAGAAGACGTAATGAGACTTTACCCGTTCCAAAGACCTTCAGTAAAGCTGTCCGGGGTCAGCAACTATGGGCCGTTGTTCACAGAAGCAACATTTCTGTTGATAACTGGAAGAAAGTTGAAGCCTGGCTCTCAAGCATTTTCTTCCAGATGTTGAAGGAAAATCCTGGCCCAGCTCCTTTTTGTCGCGATAGTAGATGGCATCAAAAACATGTAAAACTAATCGCATGTGCCGATCAGAGATCAACTGATCTAAACCGAATATCCATCTCTAGAATCGGTGATGTTTGGCCTGGGCTCGGGATAATCTCGAGGTAGGATATCCCGAACCTGCCAAGAGCGGATACAAGCCGAACCATCTGACCCTCAAATGGTTCTGGACATGTTACGTGTATGTAATCCTCAACTCCCGACATCATCGTGGAAGTTCACGAAAATGGCGGAGCCAAAAGGCGAGTACCGCAGTGCTACTTTTGTGGTGAGCACGGACTATTTGGAATCTCTGTCGCGTCCCGATGGTATTATGAGCTATTCTCGTCACCAAAACTGAGGGCCTATAAAAAGATGTAAGCGTCTCCAATACAACGGACCATGTAGGAGTTGAGGTAGACCCTGGCGCCTCTTCTGAAATGGAAGCAGAAACCAACACCAATTCTACTGGCGGAGAAGGAACGTCAGAGGTGGAACCTGGCTCTGGTTCTGGCGAGGCGGTTGCGCCACGGAGGGCATCATCCGATGACAGTGTCTGTTCCTTATCGAATAGGGTGGCACAAGCCAATCTGTCTGATGAGGAGGAGCTAATGGCATCGGACGAAAAGGATGCTGATAAGACGGTGGAGGAGGCCAGTAACGACTGATGTTACGGGTACTCCAAATTAACCTTCAGCTTTCAAAGATCTTATACTCGACAGATACCATATTTTCCTGATTCAGGAACCATGGGTTGAACATGGTCTTATATGCGGACTAATGCAGGTAAACCTAGAGCGTGGGAACTAACACGCAGAGGGATAAATGCTTTTATGCTCTCAAATAAAAGGGATGCCGACCAAACGACTATCAGCCTGGAGTCAGGCGATGAGCGGATATGGCTATCGTTATGCTACCTAACCACGATCACGAATAGCTACCAAGGACCTGGTGACGCATTCTCAAAGGCTAGGGTCAAAATTGATAACTGGTGCGGACGTAAATGCGCATCAGACGGTGTAGGGTAGCAC
The DNA here is from genome assembly GCA_920105625.2 of Clusia tigrina. NCBI lineage: Eukaryota > Metazoa > Arthropoda > Insecta > Diptera > Clusiidae > Clusia > Clusia tigrina. The sequence goes on along the minus strand of OV050030.1, from coordinate 137,877,699 downwards.
GGACACTAATGTGAGGGGTGAGTGCCTTTTCGATTATTTGCTTGGACCTGCAAATCTGAAATAGGGGTGTCCATTTAGTGAAACAGAAAGCAGAGAGAGGATAGAAAAAATGGTTGGCTCTGAAAGCCTGAAAGCAGGGTTTAAAATTGCTAACTAATTTTCATTGCTAGACTGATTTACTGACTGCGACTGCGAAAATGATCCAAACAAAATGAACAGAAACAGCACACACACAAAATGAGTTTGTCTGCAATGACTGCGACTGCGGCGCGCACATGATTTCTAGCCGATCATTCGGAAAAAATTGGCTGGCGACAGCGCAAATAGTATGATAGATTTAGCAAACTGTATAGTGCGTCAGTTGCTGTTTCAGTCGATGGATGTACTTAAAGAGAGTGTGTTGTGTTAGAAAGTCAGCTGTAGTATTTACATAAGAATTGAAAATAAATTAAAATAATGGCTCCAAGTGCACGGAACAGTTTAATTTTGGAAAGATTTGACATTTGTAATGAAAGCGAATATGTAAAATGCAAAGTATGTGGGCATTTGTTAAAAAAAATAGAATTTTAAATTTAAAAGCACACTTGTTAAAACTTCATGAAATCAGCATATTGACAGTGAAACATCAAGCGCTGCGTGTAGCACAATTATTAAAAAACAATTTCGGAAACAAAAATTTAAATAAGCAAAAAGCAATTATTTCGAAGTTACATCGGTTTTTTTTTAATTTCCATTTATTTCATGCATCTGTCACCATTATATTGACACCTAGTACATGATTTGACAATTTGTTTGGAAATTAATATTAAAAACACATTTTGGCCAGTGCCAAGAAGTGATACAACAAAAATTATTTACATTAATTATAATAGTTCACTATAATTATATTATAACAATTTATGATCAAAATTATGTTTATGATAATTATTTACATTTACATTTATAATACTATTACTAATATGTGTAGTCTGGATTTCCTAGTTGATAAAGTCGCTTGGTCGAGTTCTCTTTAAATGGCGCATGGTGGTTCCTTCTAGATGTAGCAACTCGTTTATTTCTTCGTTATTATGCCCATGCAGTGTATCGTAGTGTTTTGTGGATATCTTTTTTATTTCTTTGTCAATTCTTGTCATATTTAGTTTGCGTTTGTATATCTTCATTTGTTGTGTACCAACCAGACTTTATGATAACTCTTAAAATTCTAGATTGCTGTCTTTGAATATTTTGTATGTGTGACCGCTTTGCCGTTCCCCATACTTGGAGTCCGTACGTCCAAATTGGCTTTATAGTACACTAGTATAGCATCAACTTATTGTTAATTGTGAGTTTAGATTGCTTACCCATTAACCAATATAGTTGCCTAAATATTTCTTTTGTTTCGTTTTTTGTTTGATGTGGTAGTGCCAATTTAGCTTTGAGTCCATGTGTATACCAAGGTATTGAGTAGTAGACCCTATTTTTATATCTTTTTTGTTTAGTTTAATAGGTAGTGGGTTAAATTGTGTTTTAGTTGTAAAAATTATTTGTATAGTCTTATCTTCATTAATTTTCAAGCACCATTTATCACACCATTCCTTAACATTCTCTGTGTATATCTGCAGGTTTGCAGTCGCAGTATTTAGATTTTTGTCAGATGCTAAGAGGACTGTGTCGTCAGCAAAGGTAGCAATTGTGCTATTCAGTTCTTTTGGAAGTGGTATATCTGAGGTAAATATGACCTATAGCAGTGGTCCTAAAACACTCCCTTGAGGAACTCCAGCTGTTGTAAGATGAATAGACAAATACTCTTCATTATATTTGACGTAAAAGTAACGATCACTAAGATAACTTCCAACAATCAAATAGTAGTCAAGTGGCAGCATCGTCTTCAGTGTATGCAGCAGTCCTTTATGCCATACTTTGTCAAATGCTTTTGCAACGTCTAAGAATACAGCAACGAAGTATTCTATGTCTGTTTAAATTTTGTTTGTTATACGGTGTATCTGTTGAATTGTTGAATGTCGTTTTCTGAAGCCGAATTGATGATTTGGTATTATATTTTTAATGGCAATAATTTCAGTAGCTTTCCATACTTTGGGAAAAAATTGTAGTCGGAACATTGAGTTGATAACATTCCTTAAGTAGTTATGACCTATAGTAGGTAGCTCAGCGAGAGCTTTTCCTGTCAACATATCGAATCCTGGTGCTTTTTTGTGGTTTATTCGTTTTTTATTGCAATTAATTATTTCTGTTGTGTTTGTTTTCTTAATTTTGGTTGTAATTTCTATATTTAAGTCATTGCGTGTTTCAATATATTTATCTTCGTCATTTGGTAGGACTTTTTCAAAGTATTTAGCCAATGCAGTTGCTTTTTCTTCATTGGTAGTAGCCCATGAGTTGTCATCTTTCCGTAGTGGTGGCTGATAACTTATCTGAGTTTTTAATTTCTTTGTGCATTTCCATAATGAGTAGTTAGTATCCTGGGTAGGCGTCAAGTTTTTTAGGTAATTTTCAAATTCTATATTTTGTCTTTTAGTTAATATTTTTTTTGAAGCCTATATTTAAATTGTGTTTATCCACAGGCGATCTAGTTAGCTGCCACCTCTTTTTCAGCTTTCTCTTCTCAATAATTTGCTTTCTTATGAATATATCTGGTGTAGGTACATCGTTGAAGTGAATAATGGCACGTTCAATGTCTAATTGTGTTTTCAGTGTAATATTCAGTTCATTTTCAATATGCTGTCTCTACTCATTCCAGTTTGTTTTATGGTTCAAAATCTTAGATATTGGTTCTATGGGTTTGATTTCAGTTGTGTAGTCAAGTATTATCGGAGAGTGTTCTGAAGAAAGTTTAAAACAAGCTTTAATTTTTAATTGGTTACACTTTATATTATTTGTTATGCTGAAGTCGATTAGATCTGGTATCTTTTTCCTATCTGTTGGCCAGTATGTGGGTTCACCTGAGCTTAAAAATTTGCAGGTATTTTTGTTTATAGCATTAATCAGATTTCGTCCTTTTTTAGTGGTTAGCCTAGATCCCCAGTCAGTGTGTTTTGTATTCAGAGCGTTTTGCCAAGCGTCTTTATGAAGTCCTCATATTGAGCCGTCGTTATTAGGTGTCTGGGGGGACAGTAAACTGAGGAGATGAGTATTGGCCTACTTGTATCCTCAATTTGCACAGTAGTGGATTGAATATGAGGTGTTGTATATGGTTGCCGTTCAGTATGTTTTAATAGTGAATTTATTATGATAGCTGTCCACGAGCTTTACCATCAGGATGATTTGTCACATCAATTTTATATCCAGGAAATACTAAATAGCTTTTGTTCGTAAAATGTGTTTCTGAAACTAGAGCTATATCAATTTTCTTGTCAGACAGAAATTGCTTCAACTCAAGATAATGTTTTGTTAGGCCATTTGCATTCCAGGCTACAATTATTAAACTATTACTTTCGTGCATTTCAGCTTGTTAGTAACATTGTAATGATATTCATGATATTAGTCATTTGAGTGATTAGGGATTTCACCAAGTCTTTAAGTTCATTAATATCACTATCGTTTGAATTTATTGTATTTTATTCAGTTTTATTGAATTTGACGACCCTGCAATTTCGGCATAGCTTACGCCTGGTTTAACTACCGATCCATCCATATTTTTGGTCCATAGTAATAATGGATCCTTTCTGCGTAAAGATGGAAGGCTTTGAATTTGTATGGGATTGTATATTTCACAGCCTTTGTAGTTTGCTGTATGATTTCCGCCACATAGGGCACATTTAATTTCAGCTGCGTTGGTTATTTTTTTTTTACATTCACTTGTTAGATGCTTTCCAGCGCATTTGACACATACTGGATCCCTTGTACAGTAGTTTTTTGTATGTCCGTATTTTTGGCATTTAGCGCATGGCGCGATTTCTCTTTTATGATGAGGTGCCTCAAAAACTACTATGCAATGCATTAATTTGTTAATGCTATATATATCTTTATTGTGAGTATTTGTTTCTAGTTCTATGCTAAACAGTGGTAGCGGTTTTTTGTTGTCCTTTGAGTGATGTTAGTTATGTTTAAAACTTTGTGACCGTTTTCACCAAGCTTATTTTTAATTTCTTCTCGGTCTGCGGAGAGGTACATATTGAGAAGAATGACTTTGAAACCTCTTTCATTTTTGGGTTTAAATGTATACAGCCTTCGTACCTTTTTGCTTTAGCATTTCGAATTTGTTTGTGTATGTTTCCGAGTCATTCGATTGAACTCCTACTTCATTGTTTGTTAATATTTATATATATAAAGTTACTGTCTGCAACAGCGGTTAGCGCATTTTTTTAAGTCTTTATGCATTCTACGCCTTGTACGTATATAGGGGGTGGTTCCTTTAAACTTTTTTTTCGGACTAGTTTTTTTTTCGGACTCATTTTGATCAACTTGTCCACTGTGTGAGGGTTCAGCAAGTTCGTCATCATCAACGGTCAGAGCAGCAAATCTCTTTTTTCTTTCTGAAGTAGTATCGCTCAACCAGTAGTTTGATAACTTACTTTGACTTGGGTTTTTTGCTATTTTTGCTTTTTGTTAATGTTGGGCGTTCTTTTCGCTTTATCTGTCGTGGGTGAGTTCGTGCTCTCTTTGGTAGCGATTGCAGTTGACTTACCTGCACGCCTTTTGGTGGAATTTGCACACAGGCAGAAGAACATGTTGATGTCGCAATTGTAGTCGAGAATGTAGTTGTTGTACCGTACGTAGAGAAGGCAGATGTTGTTGTTGCTGACAAATTTGTTGTAGTTGTCGCACAATCCACTGCTATACTGGAGCAGGACATTATTGGAGATTTGCCATGTGCACTCCACGAAGAGTGGAGTGACTCGCTCATAGATCTCGTTCTCTCCCACGCTGCACACTCATGGCGATTACCGACTATTTATTGTTTGTTTATTATATTTTTAAAAATTTTATTTATTATTATTTTTGCTATATTTTAATCTTATTTATGTATGTATGTAAAATATCACGAAAAACCAAATTTTTTGGTGTGGTAACTCTAATCACTTATTGTGGCCAGAGTCCACTATGGCAACACCAGACACAACTGGGATTATTTTATTTGTTGTCTCTTTCAACTTTTAACTCATATATGTATATAACAGTGCCTTTGTTTGTTTGATTGTTTATTTATCACATTTAATAAATTTAAAATTAGTTATTATAAGTATTTAGATTATCTAAACAGAACCGGACACTTTCTTGAAAACTTGCACTTTCGTTTAGCGTCTCTTTAGCGGGTTTTGTAAGATTAGTTATTTGGTTTTAAACAACGATAAATGTCACAAGGGCGGAGCTCGTTTGATTACACGTCCGTTTAGTAACACGACCGTTTAAATACATCGACTTGGTAACTGAAAATGGTGTTCGTTTAAGGTGTTAAATTCAGACAACTTTAAAAATATTATAGATCCCATTGGCGTGGCGGCTTAGGCGAAAAACTCAATAAAAATTTTCGTTTAAAAAGTAGCAAATGTAAAAGAGTTTTAAAATCTGTCGTAATTAACATAAAAGAATTTATTAAAATGGAGCTGAAACAGCGATTGATATCATTAAAAGTCGACAGCGCTACGAGATTGTCACGCAATATATTTGGCATAAGTGCACAATTTATAAAAAATAATACCATCACTTCGACAATTATGGGTATGGTTGAATTGAAAGGAGCAGCATTAAGTACATCTCGGAATCTAGCGACAGAAATAGTCAATGTTTTGAGCAAATACAATATAAATCTTAATCAAGTTGTATCAATTACATCAAATAATGGTGAAAACATGATTAAGGCTACAAAGATTTTCTCCCACTGTAGTATTTTTTCCACATCATACGAAGATTGCGAGGAAGAGAAATCAAATGAGGTGTACTTAAAGAACATAGAGCTTTTCGAAGGCTCTAATAACACGCAGTTAGGTGATATACAAATTTGTCGCTGTGCAGCGCATACTGCTCAACTGAGCGCTCTTGATGTTATGAAATACCCAAACATAAAGGGATGTCTTATTAACTGTCGAAATGTTGCAAAATTTATAAAAAAGAATTGTAACGGTTACCGCGAAACTTTGAATTGAAAAAATTGAATTTGCCCCAACTCGATTGCCCAACACGTTGGGACTCAACATATAACATGGTATGCAACGTTTAAAAAGCTAAAGAGGTTTTACAACACATCGAGTCCATTAAAAATCAATCTCATGATGAAAATTTCGACTTAAGCAATGACTTTTGGGACTTTGTAGGTGTTGTGACTTTGTGATTGTACCATATTTGAACCACTGCAAAAAACTATAATAAAGTTTCAAGAGGAACAATTGCACTATGGGAATTTTTATGCACAATGGCTAAAATGTAAAATAATGACCAATAAAATTTTAGAAACAAATGGCGAAAATAAAGATACCCAAGATATCGGAAAGAAACTTTTACATTGCATTGAAAACAGAACTACGAAGCTTTTAAAAAACGAAAGTTTAAATGCTTGTTTGTTCTTGGACCCACGCTTTAGCCATACACTCTCTGCAGATGGAAAACTAGAAGCAATCAATATTTAAAAAGGCTCTATGATCGAATAAAAGCAACTGGGCCTATAATGTCTGAAAAAACAAGAATTTTAGTGAAGTTTATGCGAAAGAAACGAATCATGATCTGGAAGAGGAGGATGAATACTTGAACGAATACCTTTCACATAATGTTGAGCCTCAAAATGAAGACGATATGGACGTATATTCCAAAATTCAAAATTTGAAATTACCATATCAACGAGCTGAAACCAATATATTAGACTTTTGGATAGATCGACAATTTACCGATCCAGAACTATTTGCACTTGCTAACATTTGCTTTACGATTCCGCCCACCCAGGTACATGATTTATTAACATTCAGGACAAACAGAAAATTTAAAAAATTTGTGAATTTATTTTTAACAAGATGTATATATGTTTGTATGTATATATGTAAGTACTTGTGCATACTTTAGTACATATGTATGTGCAAACATGATTTAATTTTTCTTAACCATTAAGATAAATCAGATAGTTTTTCATGAATTTTTTTTTTCTGGCAGATCATTGATTGAAACTACTTTCTTATTTTTAGGTAACAATAGAGCGTGCCTTCTCTTCTTTAAAGTTAATTCTGTCAGATAACCGGAATCGCCTCAATCACTAAACATTGGAAAATATATTGATGGTCAAACTTCATCCATCATTTCTCGATAAATCTATCATAATATTTGCGCTGTCGCAAACCAATTTTCTCCGAATGATCGGCTAGAAATCATGTGCCCGCCGCAGTCGCAGTCATTGCAGACAAAATCCTTTTTTGTGTGTGCGGTTTCAGTTCCTTTTTTTTTTGATAATTTTCGCAGTCGCAGTCAGTAATTCAGTTGAGCAGTGAAAATAATTCTGCGATTTCAACACTGTTCTGTAGTGATTTCAGTCGTTGCAGCAAATTTGCTTAAAATAAAACAGTCGCTAGTAATTTTTCACCAAACGACTGTTGCTATCGGCTAGAAATCATGTGCGTGCCGCAGTCACAGTCATTGCAGACAAAATCATTTTCTGTTGGTGCTGTTTCATTTTATTTAGTTCAGATCATTTTCATATGCGAAGCAACAACCAACATCGTTTGGAAAAATTTGATAATGGGTTTGTTAAGTTTTAGTAAATTTTTGTCTGCTGTTGCTATTTTACTGTCAGCAATTTAAACACTGTGTGAAAGCGGCCTTGGCTGAAGCCTATGCCCTAAGAAAGCTGAGGGGAAAGCCGAAACCTCGGTGGTGGACGGAAGAGTTAAGCAAGCTTCGGGTAAACAGTAGGAGAGCTTTTAATGAGTATACACGTCTTGAAAATGATTGGAAATTGGTACAGTGAGGCTCTGAAGGTCTTTAAGAAGGAGGTTTGAACTGCTCAAAGGCAATCCTGGAAATCCTTTTGTGAAGAAGTAGAGGGAGCGACTGAGGCTTCTAGACTAGAAAGATATTTGCAGGAAGTTCACAGAAATGGAAACTGCTACAGAAGGTGGATGGAACATTCACTACAATTAGTAAAGGGTATCTAGAGATTCTACTCAGACCGCATTTCCCAGGCTGCTCAGATATCACTGGGCACGAGAGGGAAGATGCATCAAATAGTCGGGAAGTTAGGATAGACACTATCTGAGGATTGACTCTTATGGACCATTGAAAGTTTCAAGCCTTTTAAATCCTCTGGGCCTGATAGTTCTTATCCAGTTGAATTATATAAAACCACTGGATACCTGAAAGGCTGGCTCTTTGGAGGAGGCTTTAAGTTTGTATTTATACCTCTTCAGTGGAGACAGGCTAGGGTAGTATTCATTCCAAAAGCCGAAAAAATTCACATACTCATCCAAAAGACTTAAGACCGAGATGTCTCATCTTTTTTTTAACTTTAGAAAGAGTGATTAAAATATACTTAAGTTTTACTTTAGACAATAATCTAATCCCATCGGCTCCACATGCCTACACAAAGGGGAAATCGGTAGAAACTGCTCTACACAATCTTATTTCCATAAAGAAGGGTCATTCCATAAGCAGGAATTTACTCTGAGTGCCTTTCTTGATAATGAAGGGGGCTTTAATAATGTCAAAGGGAAGGCCATCACTACAGAACTTGTTGAAATATAGAATTCCATCGTACATGGCAACTCTGATATCAATTATGTATTAATATTCCGTATTCTAAATTACATATACATATGCATGCACATTACTGTATTGTATTCTCTGTTATATTGAACACAACTGTTAGTTTTTAGCCTTTGAAATAAACTTCAAGTGAATAGACATCAGCGTACTTCTGCGTATTTTATTACTGCTGCTAACATGTTATGGGCCCAGGAGTTCACAGGAATTGAAATATTTCTACATTTTTTGTGTGAACAGGCAATAAATATTTCACCTAGGTTGAAAAGTCGAAAAAGTTCCGTTACATTTGATTTGTCCTTCTTTTTGTAATTTGTCACCTTTTTGTATTTTGGTATATTTCATGAAATACATAAACCTTCGCCTGCTTTTTTCTTAATAACTCATGTTGTAATAAAGACTCCACATTGAAATTTGGCAGACTTGTACAAAACATAATAAGAATTAACATATATTTTTTTGAAATTTTTAAAAATATTGATTTTCGAGATATATCCTTTGGACATTTTAGTCCTTTTTTTATTTACATTATCCTTGATCGAAAATTAAAAAAAAAAAAATTTTTGAATGGCGCATGTTTTTGTCTGTAAAATGAGCCCTTGACTATTAACGTATAATGAATACTTTTCGAGACATTAAAAATTGTGTTAAGGCATCTGAGTGCATTTTTATTGATTTTTGCCAACTTGGAATGGCCATAATTCTGAAAGTACGAGAGCTAGGACACTGAAAGTTGGCAAACGCTATTATTATGTTTAACTTTCCCTTCGTACCAAATTTCATCCAATTCGAAATCGGTGCGGTCAACTCATTGGTTGATTTCAAATGTTTTTACCCATTACCCATCAGAGCTGCCTGAATCACTATGGGCAGAAGCAGCCAACACAGCAGTATATTTACGGAATCGCTCACCAACGATAATTTTAAAAAACAAAACCCCGAATGAATTCTGGTCCGGTTATAAGCCGGCAGTGACACATTTGCGCACATTTGGCTGCAAAGCTATAATGCTGAACAAACGCCATGGCAATTCAAAATTCCAACCCAAAGGAATCGAGTGCAAAATGATTGGCTATTCAAATGAGTCGAGAGGCTACAGGTTATGTCAAAAAGTTTGGTAAGGTTTATACAAGCCGTGATGTAAAATTTATTGAAAATCATGGTCAATCAAACATAAATAATGAATACGTTATTATTAATTTGCCACATCACACAGGTACACAGCAAGAATCAGCTGATAACGATGACGTCACTATTAAGAGTGAAATAGATGACAACGACATTGTCACTGTCGACGTCAATGATGCAATTCGTACAAAACAAAATTTGCATTTCACAAAAGCAGAGCGATGCAAAGTATTGAAGCTACCAGTGAAGAAGAAGATAATGAAGATGCTGTATTTAGTGGCGAAGCAGAGGCGAAACAGAAATAATATTGTAGAACCAAGCCCTAAAGCTTTGCGAAGTGGTAAGAAATGTTTATTAAGTGCAAATAAGCTTGGGAAATCTGCTGACAAATCGCCGAAAAATAATTTAAATTGCACGGCAGTTGCAAACCATGATATTTTTGATAATTCCGAAACCGTTGACCAATCACTAAATCGAAGCGTTGGACGACACGACTTGTCCCAAGGGGTTCAGCCAACGGCTGGGCCTAGATTACACCGAAACTTTCTCTCCGGTAGCCAGACAATGGAATGCAAAATTACACAAAGTATTACTGAGCATGGGTTTCACACGTTGTAGTAGCGATACATAAAAAGAGGCGCGAAGCTGACAACAGTGGGAGTATACGTAGATGACATCATAATCGCATGTAAAGAGAATAAGGAAATGAATACCTACAAACAACCATTAAGCAGTGAATTTGAATTTTCGAGAAAGGCGCTGTTGACTATTTCCTTGGTATGGAATTCGAAAGAGAGGACGATGGTGTTTCTTTCGAATTTAGTCAACGACAGTTCATACAAAATTTTCTCGATGAATTCCAAATGACAGAATGCAGAAAGACATCAACGTCTCTTGATCCAGGTTTAAAATTACGAAAATGTGGCAAATGTCCAAATTGTGATGTAGTCGACAAAACTACGTATCAGTCATTGATTGGTTCTTTGACATAGTCCACCTGTCAGCAAACTATCGCAGTACAACATGTCGCCGAACAAAGAACACATGACGGCAGCAAAGCATTTGCTAAAATATCTTCACTCAACAATCAACTACAAGCTTGCCTATCGCAAGACAGGTCGCGACCTTGTTGGGTACGCAGATGCCGAAGCTAAATATATGGCGCTGTGCTCAGCATCTAAGGAAATAATTGATTTGAGAAATTTTATTGTAGAAATAGGTTTTGACCAAATTGTTAAAAAACCAACAGTATTGTTTGGCGATAATCTTAGCGCACAACAATTAGTTAAAAATCCTTTTTTTCATGCTAGAACAAAGCATATTGATATACGCGTTCCTTTCATTCGAGAAGTATATGAAAAGAAATTTCTTGAAATTAAATATGTATCAACGGAAGAAATGACCGCTGTTATTCTAATGAAGTCCGTACTGTCGGTCTCTGCACTGTGTATGGTATTTGTGTCATTGAATACTTCGTTTAAGTTTATCTCTATATCATTGCTAATCCTGCTTAAACCATCTGCTACTACGTTCTCTTTCCCTTTTATGTATTCGATGTTGAAATTGAATTCGTTCAATTTGATCTTCCAACGCTGAAGTTTCGCGTTGGGTTCTTTTAAGTTATTTAGCCAAACAAGCGGCCGATGGTCTGTTTTTATAGTGAATTTTCTACCGAATAAATATGGGCGGAAATATTTCGTGGCCCATACGATAGCTAGTAACTCCTTTTCTATGGTACTATAATTTTTTTCGTGGTCGTTCAGCGATCTGCTTGCGTAACATATAGCTTTTTTGTTTTGTACTAACACTGCTCCTAATGCGTAATTGCTAGCATTTGTAATTAAAGTGAAAGGTTTCCCAAAGTCGGGGTGGGTTAAAATTGGTTCGGTCTTAAGTAGTTTTTTCAATTTTTCAAACGCTTCAGTATACTCGTTGTCTTTAAGGTTTATTTTCATATTTTTCTTTAAATATTTCACCATATGGTGGGCAATCTTGGAGTAATCTTTTATAAATTTTCGATAATATCCCGTGATTCCGAGAAAGGATTTGATCTCTTTTTGATTCTTGGGAAGTAGAATCTTATCTATTGCTTCCACTTTCCCTGGATTCGGCTTAATACCATCTTTGGTGATCAAGTGTCCTAGAAATTCTGTCTTTTGTTTTAAGAAGTCACATTTGCTTAGCTGCACTTTTAGGTTTGCCTCTTTTAAACGGTTTAAAATCTTTGTTAGTGATTCCAGATGTTCTTCCACGCTTGTGGAAAAAATCATAATATCGTCCAAATAAACTATACAAATTTTTCCAATATATTCCTTTAAAACGTCGTTAATAAGTCTTTGAAAGGTTGCGGGAGCATTACGCAGTCCGAAAGGCATTCGTAAGAACTCGTAATGTCCGTTTGCCGTGGAAAATGCTGTTTTGTGAACGTCCCTATCGTCCATTTCTATTTGGTGGAACCCTTTAGCTAAGTCGAGTGTTGAAAAGTATTGACATCTCCCTAATTTGTCAAATAAGTCATCTATATTGGGGATTGGGAACCTATCTTCTTTGCTTATGCTGTTCAACTTTCTGTAGTCGATCAGAAGGCGCCATTTTTGTTCATTCTATGAGTCTAGCTTCTTTGGAACAATCCAAATAGGGCTGTTGTATGGACTAGCAGATGCTCTGATTATGCCCTGTTCCAGCATTTGTTTTATTTGCTTTTCTATCTCTGCTTTATGTACTTCAGGGTATCTGTAGATTTTCGAGTACACTGGGATGTCGTTGTGTGTTGGTATCCTGTGTTTTACCCTGCTCGTAAATGTCAAATTGTCGTTTTCGTTATAGAATACGTTTTTGTATTTTTTTAGTGTCTTTATTAGTTTGTCCCTGTCAACGTCATTTAAATGGTTCGTTTTTATGGTGTCTATGTTTTGAATGGTATTTGTAAGTATCTCTATGTTACTCTCTTTGAAACTTCTATCTACATAAACTTCTTCTTCTATGTTTAGGTAGAAGTTGAGTGCTACCTTATTTGTTTTTAACGTCCTGCTCGGATAGTCTATGTTGCACTTAAATTTATCCAATATGTTATTTCCTAATAATCCATCGAAATTCCTGTTAAAATTACATTCGAGAAATTGAAACACGCAATTTTCTTCTTTAAATTCCCTAAAGCTTGGGACTGTACATAGAGTTCCCACTTGGAGCTCTTTTCCCATTGCTGCCATCTTGGTATTTATTTTCGTTTTCCATTTTGAGTTGCAAATTCCCTCGTTTATCAGACTAAATTCCGCTCCCGTGTCAATAATGAAATACAATTTCCTAATGTGGGTTTCTATTACTATATGGGGAAGTTGTTACGATACGTTTGTTTTGTTTGTGTTGAATGTTGTTCTGGTCTTTGCCTGCATGTTTGGTATGAATTGTTTCTTTGGTTGGTCGTTTCGTCGCATTGTCGTTCATTGAAATGATTATTATAGTTTCTGTCATTATTTTGATAAGTGTTGCCGCTTCTTCGTTCATTGTTTCTGCTGTTGTCATAGGTTTGGTTTTGTCTACTATTCTGTGGCCTATTAATATTTTGGTTATACGAGTATGGCCTGCTCTGTGGCCTATTCTGATTCCAGTTTTGGGTATTTGGATATTGGTAATGATTGGGTATGTTTCTCGCGTTGTCACTAAAATTTGTTCTGAAATTCTGCTGGGTAGCGTTATTTCGTATTGTTGGTCCGTATGGGGTATAATTTTGTTGTCTTGTCTCTATAATTATTTTGTATGCCTCATCTAGATTTTCCGGATTTCTGCCAAAAATCATTGTTTTTGTTGGCTCGGGCAGATTTTCTCGAAAAACTTTAAAAGCGATTCTATTAATTTCTTCTGTTGTATACATATCGTCATTATGGGTTAACTTCCTGTTGTGTAGTCTATTTATTAACTTCATTATGTTTTGGTGATAGTGTTCAATGGTCCCGTACATTTTAAGTGTCTTTAGTCTGTCCATTAAATTATTAGTTGTTTCTTTTCCGCCAAAATTATTTTTTAAAATTTCTTTTAATTCTCCCCAATTTTGTGTGGCTGTGTGTCTGTGAAGCACTTGTCTTGTGTCGCCTATGCATTTATTTTTAACGTATTCAAAGAGAATTCTTTTATTATTATCGTCAAACAATTCGATAGTTGGTAACACATTTTCTACCTGTGCTATGAAATCAGGCAGCTGGTCTATATTTTTTCCATCAAATTCTTGAATGTGACGGATGCAATTTAAAACTAGGTTAAACATTTTTATAGTATTTGCCTCCATGATTAGGGCTCTATGTAATTCTTAATTTTAACTTATAGGCTTACTTAGCTTTTATTTCGCGTCTGGACTGTTTCCTGCTTCGAATCTGTTTGGGTACTTTCACTGGTACAACTGCTGCTGAGGTCGGAGGCTAGCGCTGCGAAAATTTCTGGTTCACTTGGGTCTGTGTCCGCCACTGTTTGTTGTTATTGATCGGCTTATTGCTTATTGAATTATTTGAATATAATTTAATGAATTCACTCCGTGATTTGTTATTTTTTTTTTTTTTTAAATCTTTATTAAATTTGTTGAGGACACGTTGTAATTGTTTAATTCACTTTGTATGTTAATGACGCGTCAATTTGAAGAATTATTTCTTATTATTATTTTTTTTAGAACCTCACAACGTTTGTTTTTTTTATGTTTTCAAAAAAATCGTTATGTTTTTATTATTGTTTCGAATTGTTGTATGTTCTTGAATGATTTTCTATCGAAAGAAATGTATCGAGCCGGTCAATGGATGAGTTTTAACTTCTTCGTCGCGATAGCAATCTTTTGCTATACTGTTGGTTGGTCGCCATAGCAATCTTTTGCTATTTGTTGGTTGGTTTTCCTCGTCGCCAGTAAAGTGGAGTCGTTGGATGCTTTTCCGAAACTGAAACTTTATTACTCAAAAGTGCTGCTTATAAACTAAAATACAAAAGTGCTGCTTATCAACTAAAATATAAAAGTGCTGCTTATAAACTAAAATACAAGATGTGTGGGTGGAGTAAATTCGTAAGAATTCCTTGCAGCCTGGGAACTGCATAGTAAACAAAATAGAACTGCTGTGGGTGGAGTAAATTCGTAAGAATTCCTTGCAGCCTGGGAACTGCATAGTAAACAAAATAGAACTTGTGTGTGCTTTGCTCGATCTTCTTGGATTGCGCGCGGCAAGTCAAGCGATCGAGTTGCACGCTCGTACGTGACAAATCGTGAAATTGAGCTTGGACTTAAAGTCAAGTAGCTAGTGGTCCGTGTGCAGTATGCATGACTCCACCAACCCCAGATTCAACAGTCCCTGTTGAGTTAGGTCGTTCTGTCAATTCTATTTTCACATTTGTATTTTTCTGTGTTTTATTTCTATTGTAGATAATATAGGCTATGATAATTCCTAATATAATTAGAATTAATGTCAGTGTGCTTATGCCATAATTTAAATTTTTATGAAATCTTAATTCTTTAATTTTATCAATGTTTCCTCCTTGTGTAATAAGGATTTCGGAGAAATTTATTTGTTTTTCAAAATTCAAATCATTGATTGTTTCTTTTGGGTAAGAATATCTTTCGTTAACAATAGTTCTTTTATTAGAAAATGTCTTGTTTCTAATTTCAATTTTGCAGTTGTAAAAGTTCATCAAAACATTATTTACAATATTGATGTCCCTATCATCACAGTTTTGTTTTATTCTTATATTGAAAGCGTTTTTTATAAGTAGTGTATCGTCTTCAATTTTTTCAATTGTTGTTTTATTATTATATCTTAGTTTACAAGTGTTGGAAGTACAGATTTCGCTTTCTTTTAGGTTCTTGAAATTTATTTGTTTGTTGTATTCGTAAATTTTACTGTTAATAACAATTACATATTTCTTTTCTTCTGTTATTTCAAAAAAATGTTTGTTTGTCATTGGCGTAATTAATGTTAGGTCTGCTTTAACATAAGTTATTGGTAGCTTAATTGCTAATACTAGGGAGTTTTCTTTATATGAAAGAAGTCCCATTTCTGCATGTTTTAATTTATAAAAATCAATATTAAATCTTTGGATTTCTTCTGTTGACAAAATGCTAGGGTATAAAATATTGTGTTTGGCTGATGCTATACTGTCTTGCAGTTGTTCGACTCTGTTCTCTAAATATTTAAGTTTAAGCATTTGATCGGAGTACAACATGTGTTTGACTATTTTATTGTTTAATGCCTTTGAATCTTTGGATGCGTTTAATCTTTGTTCTGTCATCTTCTATAGTTTTCTTCAGTATGTTAATGGATTCCCTGAAGTGTTCATGTATGTGGATTTTTATTGACTGTCTCTATTATATTATGATTATTTTCGTCTGTTGCTTTTAGGTAACCTAGGATTTCTTCTCTGTCCTCGTTATCCATAAGTCCGAATAACCATTTATATGAGGTGCCTATTATATTAAGAAGGCCTCTTCGTTTTCTATTACTATCTGTTGGTATTAACGTATTAGTTTTGGCTTTAATTGTTTTTGTTTCTCCGTATAGCATCTCTCTGTCTCTAATGTCGAATTGATTTAGGTTATTCTCTATATTGCTTTCTATTTTATTAATTATTGATATAATTTCTGTAGGGTGTATTATGTGAAGTATTGTTGTGGTCTCGTTATCCAACTGTATTTCTGTCACTCGAATTTTTGCGTATCCTGTTTCACTTTCTATTTGATTTATCTGTAGTAATGAGTTGATCATTGTTGCTGCCATTAGGAGTATCATTATTTTGGTCATCATTTTGTTCCTGAAATTTGAATTTCCGTTTTACTTGAGTTTTATAATTTTTTTTCCATTTGTTATCTATCGAGATCAAGTGGTCCCCCCCCCCCCTTCTTTCTTAAAGTTTTTTATTTTTTTATATCTAGGTTGTGCTTTACTAACTCTATAATTTTTTACATAGTTATTTTCAAAATCCTTTACATTAATTCGATTCCTGTTAGCGGAATTTATGTTGCTTTCTTTTTGTTTATGTAATCTTTCTGAGAATTTATTTAAGTCTTGTTCGGACAATAAGTTATTTATCAGGTCGATTGGTCTGGTATTTGTTGTAGAATGTATCGTATTGTTGTAAGCTATTATTGCTTTGAAAACTTTTTCCTGCAAGTCTTCTTTGTTATTTGGGTCGGCGTTAAAAAGTCTTACATGTTCGTTTAGTGTTGAATGAAGTCTCTCTACGTCTGCGTTGCCTGTTTTGTTATAAGTTGTTGTTAGGTGTAGGTCGATTTTATTGTCTTTTAAAAACAGTTTTATTGGTGCTGTATCTAGTTCATTATCTGTCACCAAGGTTTTTGGTTTACCCATGTTCTATCTTTCAATGGGTGGGCTGTAGCGTATTTTGTTAATTTATCGATACTTGTAAGGTACATTACTCCTCTCTGTGGATACCAAATATCGAAGTGTACGATTTCGTTGTTTTTCTTGGGTGTTTTAGTAATATTTAAGCTGTGTTTAATTGGGTTTCTGTCAAATTTTGCTTTATTGCAGATGTCACAATTGTTAATATATCTATTTATTTCCTCTTGTAATTTTGGGTAATAGTGCGTTCTCTTTATTTCTTCTAATATTTCCTTTATGCCTCTGTGGTTATTTTCTAAATGTTTTTCTTCGATTAGTGTCAAAAGTACTCCTCTATCTATTATATCCGTGAGTAGTATGTTTGATCTCATAAATTTTAAATTTTGATTGTTTGAGAAAAATTTTATGTACAGATCCTGAAATTGTAAGAATAGTTTATCATCTGGACAGTAAATTACTATCAGTCCTTTTTGGGGTAAGTTTGTTTCCATTACTTCTAGGATATTACTCTCAGGAGTCACACATATTACGTTTCGTATTTTTTTCTGGTATAATATGGTTTTTGTGTTTGATGGTCTTTGGGCTTCTTTAAGGATCAATTGATTTTTAAATATGTTTGTTGCGTTTTCTGTTATTCTAATGAAGTCTGTACTGTCGGTCTCTGCACTGTGTATGGTATTTGTGTCATTGAATACTTCGTTTAAGTTTATCTCTATATCATTGCTAATCCTGCTTAAACCATCTGCTACTACGTTCTCTTTCCCTTTTATGTATTCGATGTTGAAATTGAATTCGTTCAATTTGATCTTCCAACGCTGAAGTTTCGCGTTGGGTTCTTTTAAGTTATTTAGCCAAACAAGCGGCCGATGGTCTGTTTTTATAGTGAATTTTCTACCGAATAAATATGGGCGGAAATATTTCGTGGCCCATACGATAGCTAGTAACTCCTTTTCTATGGTACTATAATTTTTTTCGTGGTCGTTCAGCGATCTGCTTGCGTAACATATAGCTTTGTTGTTTTGTACTAACACCGCTCCTAATGCGTAATTGCTAGCATTTGTAATTAAAGTGAAAGGTTTCCCAAAGTCGGGGTGGGTTAAAATTGGTTCGGTCTTAAGTAGTTTTTTCAATTTTTCAAACGCTTCAGTATACTCGTTGTCTTTAAGGTTTATTTTCATATTTTTCTTTAAATATTTCACCATATGGTGGGCAATCTTGGAGTAATCTTTTATAAATTTTCGATAATATCCCGTGATTCCGAGAAATGATTTGATCTCTTTTTGATTCTTGGGAAGTAGAATCTTATCTATTGCTTCCACTTTCCCTGGATTCGGCTTAATACCATCTTTGGTGATTAAGTGTCCTAGAAATTCTGTCTTTTGTTTTAAGAAGTCACATTTGCTTAGCTGCACTTTTATGTTTGCCTCTTTTAAACGGTTTAAAATCTTTGTTAGTGATTCCAGATGTTCTTCCACGCTTGTGGAAAAAATCATAATATCGTCCAAATAAACTATACAAATTTTTCCAATATATTCCTTTAAAACGTCGTTAATAAGTCTTTGAAAGGTTGCGGGAGCATTACGCAGTCCGAAAGGCATTCGTAAGAACTCGTAATGTCCGTTTGCCGTGGAAAATGCTGTTTTGTGAACGTCCCTATCGTCCATTTCTATTTGGTGGAACCCTTTAGCTAAGTCGAGTGTTGAAAAGTATTGACATCTCCCTAATTTGTCAAATAAGTCATCTATATTGGGGATTGGGAACCTATCTTCTATCGATCAGAAGGCGCCATTTTTGTTCATTCGATGAGTCTAGCTTCTTTGGAACAATCCAAATAGGGCTGTTGTATGGACTAGCAGATGCTCTGATTATGCCCTGTTCCAGCATTTGTTTTATTTGCTTTTCTATCTCTGCTTTATGTACTTCAGGGTATCTGTAGATTTTCGAGTACACTGGGATGTCGTTGTGTGTTGGTATCCTGTGTTTTACCCTGCTCGTAAATGTCAAATTGTCGTTTACGTTATAGAATACGTTTTTGTATTTTTTTAGTGTCTTTATTAGTTTGTCCCTGTCAACGTCATTTAAATGGTTCGTTTTTATGGTGTCTATGTTTTGAATGGTATTTGTAAGTATCTCTATGTTACTCTCTTTGAAACTTCTATCTACATAAACTTCTTCTTCTTTGTTTAGGTAGAAGTTGAGTGCTACCTTATTTGTTTTTAACGTCCTGCTCGGATAGTCTATGTTGCACTTAAATTTATCCAATATGTTATTTCCTAATAATCCATCGAAATTCCTGTTAAAATTACATTCGAGAAATTGAAACACGCAATTTTCTTCTTTAAATTCCCTAAAGCTTGGGACTGTACATAGAGTTCCCACTTGGAGCTCTTTTCCCATTGCTGCAATCTTGGTATTTATTTTCGTTTTCCATTTTGGGTTGCAAATTCCCTCGTTTATCAGACTAAATTCCGCTCCCGTGTCAATAATGAAATACAATTTCCTAATGTGGGTTTCTATTACTATATGGGGAAGTTGTTACGATACGTTTGTTTTGTTTGTGTTGAATGTTGTTCTGGTCTTTGCCTGCGTGTTTGGTATGAATTGTTTCTTTGGTTGGTCGTTTCGTCGCATTGTCGTTCATTGAAATGATTATTATAGTTTCTGTCATTATTTTGATAAGTGTTGCCGCTTCTTCGTTCATTGTTTCTTCTGTTGTCATAGGTTTGGTTTTGTCTACTATTCTGTGGCCTATTAATATTTTGGTTATACGAGTATTGCCTGCTCTGTGGCCTATTCTGATTCCAGTTTTGGGTATTTGGATATTGGTAATGATTGGGTATGTTTCTCGCGTTGTCACTAAAATTTGTTCTGAAATTCTGCTGGGTAGCGTTATTTCGTATTGTTGGTCCGTATGGGGTATAATTTTGTTGTCTTGTCTCTATAATTATTTTGTATGCCTCATCTAGATTTTCCGGATTTCTGCCAAAAATCATTGTTTTTGTTGGCTCGGGCAGATTTTCTCGAAAAACTTTAAAAGCGATTCTATTAATTTCTTCTGTTGTATACATATCGTCATTATGGGTTAACTTCCTGTTGTGTAGTCTATTTATTAACTTCATTATGTTTTGGTGATAGTGTTCAATGGTCCCGTACATTTTAAGTGTCTTTAGTCTGTCCATTAAATTATTAGTTGTTTCTTTTCCGCCAAAATTATTTTTTAAAATTTCTTTTAATTCTCCCCAATTTTGTGTGGCTGTGTGTCTGTGAAGCACTTGTCTTGTGTCGCCTATGCATTTATTTTTAACGTATTCAAAGAGAATTCTTTTATTATTATCGTCAAACAATTCGATAGTTGGTAAAACATTTTCTACCTGTGCTATGAAATCAGGCAGCTGGTCTATATTTTTTCCATCAATTTCTTGAATGTGACGGATGCAATTTAAAACTAGGTTAAACATTTTTATAGTATTTGCCTCCATGATTAGGGCTCTATGTAATTCTTAATTTTAACTTATAGGCTTACTTAGCTTTTATTTCGCGTCTGGACTGTTTCCTGCTTCGAATCTGTTTGGGTACTTTCACTGGTACAACTGCTGCTGAGGTCGGAGGCTAGCGCTGCGAAAATTTCTGGTTCACTTGGGTCTGTGTCCGCCACTGTTTGTTGTTATTGATCGGCTTATTGCTGGTGATGTCGTCTTTGCTTTTGTGGTCAATTTGGAAGAATTATTTGAATATAATTTAATGAATTCACTCCGTGATTTGTTATTTTTTTTTTTTTTTAAATCTTTATTAAATTTGTTGAGGACACGTTGTAATTGTTTAATTCACTTTGTATGTTAATGACGCGTCAATTTGAAGAATTATTTCTTATTATTATTTTTTTTAGAACCTCACAACGTTTGTTTTTTTTATGTTTTAAAAAAAATCGTTATGTTTTTATTATTGTTTCGAATTGTTGTATGTTCTTGAATGATTTTCTATCGAAAGAAATGTATCGAGCCGGTCAATGGATGAGTTTTAACTTCTTCGTCGCGATAGCAATCTTTTGCTATACTGTTGGTTGGTCGCAATAGCAATCTTTTGCTATTTGTTGGTTGGTTTTCCTCGTCGCCAGTAAAGTGGAGTCGTTGGATGCTTTTCCGAAACTGAAACTTTATTACTCAAAAGTGCTGCTTATAAACTAAAATACAAAAGTGCTGCTTATCAACTAAAATATAAAAGTGCTGCTTATAAACTAAAATACAAGATGTGTGGGTGGAGTAAATTCGTAAGAATTCCTTGCAGCCTGGGAACTGCATAGTAAACAAAATAGAACTGGTGTGGGTGGAGTAAATTCGTAAGAATTCCTTGCAGCCTGGGAACTGCATAGTAAACAAAATAGAACTTGTGTGTGCTTTGCTCGATCTTCTTGGATTGCGCGCGGCAAGTCAAGCGATCGAGTTACACGCTCGTACGTGACAAATCGTGAGATTGAGCTTGGACTTAAATTCTAAGTCAAGTAGCTAGTGGTCCGTGTGCAGTATGCATGACTATATACTTACTAAAAATTTGGCAATATGTAAACATGTTAAACTTGTTAACTTTTTAGAAATGAAGACATTATGCACAATTGAGGGTTCATGTTGAAATATAGAATTCCATTGTACATGGCAACTCTGATATCAATTATGTATTAATCTATGAGTATTCTAAATTACATATACATATACATGTATATACACATTACTGTATTGTATTCTCTGTTATATTGAACAGAACTGTTAGTTTTTAGTCCTAGAAATAAACTTCAACTGAATAGTCATGAGCGTGCTCCTGCGTATTTTAAAACTGCTGCTAACAGAGCTCACTGAACTTGGGGTGGAAACGTGCCTGGTTGGAAAAATGCTGAATAGCAGAATCACTGAGGCGAATCTAGAAGAATCTGTCCTCCGTAAGTTGGTAAGCAGGCGTACATCGCAAGGAGGTGTCCTCTCATCGCTTGTATGGAACACAGAGGCGGTGGGATGTAAGGTGATAGCTTATGCTGATGATGGTATTGGTATCTCTTGAAAATTCATATATACTCTGACATTCGTTACAAAATTTCGTAAATATTCTTTCAAAATGGACGGAGTACTGCGGTATTGGAGTAAATCCGGATAAGACTCAAGTCATTCTGTTTACTAGGAAATATAAAATCCCCCATTTATATCCAATTATGCTGAAGGCAAAAGCTGTAGGGATTTCAGACGAAACGAAATATTTGGAAAGAGCTAGGAAAGCTGAAGTGGTTTTGTATGCCTGTAAAAGAGAAATAAGTAAAATCTGGGGAATTAAGTCTAGGGAATCTCACTGGCTTTAAACTCTAGTTGTCAGGCCCATTCTCCTATATGGAAATGTTGACTGGTGGACTGCAATGCAGAAAAGGTCTTACTGTGAAATGTTGATGAAAATTAGTAAGGTACAGAGATCAGCAGAATTAGCAATAAGCGGGATCACGCCAACCTTGTCATTGGATTTTATTATGTATGTATTCAGGAATAAAAGAGTACTGCAGGTTGTGTGGCCTGTACGATACTGACTTTATTTATAAACTTATCGTTACCAGTTAAGCTTAAACAATAAAGGTAGCTTGGGGACTATTTTACAAACATCTCATCTCCACCACGTTTTTATTTTGAACCGTCTAACAATACAAATTCAAATTCCAATTCTGTTTTCCTTTTCTTTTTTTTTAATTAATTAATTAAAGTTACATCGTTGTCCTTTATTCGTCCGTTTCGAACGACGTAATTCTTTTTGGATATTTTCTGAATTGTTGTTATATTGTTCTACCATTTTTAGCTACAGAAGATTCTGATACACCATTAAAGTCAATTGTTGGAAGTTCTCTAGAATATCAGTATCTAAATTTATTTTTGAATCAATAACATAAGTTTGAAGTTTAGAGTTAAATTTTCCATTTTTTCCTTATGTTTCTTCATTCGATTTATATGTGCAACTCTAGGCACTCCATTTAAATTTATGACATATCTAACAATGCATTTCAACCTACAATGCCTAACGTCCAAGCATACCGCACATGCAAACACTTGACAATAATGCAAACGCGGCACAAGCCAAAGCGGCGGATCAAGTGACGCTATGTATAGCGGGCATTTGGTGTGAAGGCCAGAAATGCTTTGAACCAAAAATATGCCGACCACACGCAATTGCGGACCAATGCATGTGTGCGGCATATGGTTTCATATTTAGCATATAATTTAGGATAAGTTATTGAACACAAATAGTAATGTGTAGGTATACAAATATAGACTAAGATTTTATTATATAAGACGCGCTGATTTCTATAATAAAACAGTTCCTTTTGAACAGAGACCTCAGCAAAATACATTGCCTTTTCTTTGCTCGGCGTGTTTAATTTTAAACATTTCGATTATTTTTGAATTTATCATCTAATAATGCTTTTGGTTTAATCTTAAAAATAATTGCTGCTGGCGTCTTCATTGATGTAGTTGTTGAAGTAGTGCGGTAATTCAAAAGAAAATTATAAATTTTAAAATCCCATGATTTTGTTCTAAGCTTCGGATCAGTGTGATACTTTTGAATGTGCTTTTAACAGTTTGAACACCTCTCCTGCGCTCCCAATATTATTATTTTTACAAAGTCTTTGAACGCGGTTGATCCAAAAGGTGGACGATTGTCCGTGACTATTTTCTTCGGAATTCCGAAAATTGCGAAATTCGATCTAAGCGAATCTATGACTGCCGAAGCATCGGTTTTACGCAAAATCTTGGCATCCAGCCACTTTGAATATGTATCAAAAATAGCTAAAATGTTAATTTCTGCTAACATACAAAAATCAGCATGTATACGATGAAATGGTGCTCCCGACATTTCCCACTTTGCGAATATTGACTTTGAAGCCTTCTTATGTACACAACAAACTTCACAGTTATGTACGAACTGCTCTATAGCAAAATCTATACCAGGCCCCATACATAAGTTCTCGCTAATGCTTTCATACGTACGACCCCGATATGTCCGCTGTGAAAAATTTCTCATGTTTTTATTGTTAGTGACTCTGGAATTACAATTCTGTCCCCATAATTCTGATCCTAAAATAATTTTCGAAATTCCCGTCTAACATTTGTGGGTAACCATCTTTAACAAATTTGTGTATTTTGCTTAACCTTTTATCTTTAGACAATTCACTTTGAATATCTTCAATTTTTATGGGAGTATTATTTATTAATTTAAGAATGTTAATACTGAGTCTCTTCTTCCAAGGGCAACCGGGATATGGCGTCGGTGTGCCCCATTTGGGATCCTTTTCTACCCCACTCCGCCATAGCCCTCGACGCTGAAGCAGAAGCAGTTATAAGCGCCCTAGAGAAATGCTGAAAATCAAATGCAAAACATACTATCTGCACCGACAGCCGCTGTCTTTGAAGCGGCTAAAAATATGTTGAACAAAAATGAAGCTATTAAAATCATTACGCAACATGTCACCGCCCTGGCAGATAAAATTAAACTATTTTGTTTACCGGGACATGCAGGCATGAAGGGTAATGAATTGGCGGATAAAGAAGCAAAAGATGTCATCCTCTTTCCGGTTAAAACAGTTATCCCACGCACTAAGAGAAATATATAACAAAAATTGCTTCCGCAAAACATGGGGAAAGTCTAACAAGGAAATGGTCTAATTATTCTCACTATTACAAAAATATAAATCTTAACATGGTTCCCCTTTATTTCACCAGTACTACACAATGCCACAAAAATCGACGTTTTACTATTCTTCGTCTAGGACGCTCAAGACTGACACACTCGCACTTACTCAGCAAGGAACAACAGCCAATATGTCATTATTGCAACAACAGCCCACTAACCATATCTAATATCCTATCAGATTGCACATCCCTCTTTTCCATCCGGAATACCATATTCAATAACACCAATCCAATATTCCTCCTAGCTGACTCCTCCCATTCTAATATAGAATTATTTTATAAATTTATAGTTAAATTCAAAATTAACAACCTACTGTAAATACACCTAATATTAAGAATTGATCAAACCGATAGCCCTGGTAGCTAGTGCTTATAATATAAGTTTATTATTATTTTAATTATAGCTAATATATAAATAATAATAATAAATTTAATGGAATAGTAATACATCGATAAAAATACTGCCCATCGTTGTAAACGATTCGCCGCTACTGATGCAGGCCTTTTTCTCGTTGAAAAAATTTCTCTTAACGGTTGATGGTCACTGACGAACGATAGTCCGTAAATAAAATTGTGAAACTTTTTCACCACAAATACTATCGCCAGAGCCTCTCGATGAAGGTGTGAATAACTCTTTTTAGCCGGCGATAAAGTACTCGAAACAAATTGAACAGTAAGTTCTTTACCATCAATGATGTGTGATAGTACACCCCAAGACCGTACGGACTTGTGTCGCATGAAATAACAAGTAGCTTTTGTGGATCATAACGCATCAAAATGCCTATATTATCAATTAATAATGATCGTTCAAATATTTCTAGATGTCGTTCAGACCAAATCCACGTGACATTGTTCATTTACCGAAGACAACTCTGCGGACAAATTAGGAACCGAATGGTTATAATAAGTCACCATTCTTAAATATGAATTTAATTCTGATTTATTTATGGGACTTGGGGCTTTTGCTACAGCCTTGACTTATTCCTTGGATGGCCTTATTCCGTCTTCATTAATCACATAGCTTAAATAAATAATTGATTTCTTTGTTAAAAAATTGATATTTCTCATAATTTACCTTTACGTTCGACTCTTTAATGTAGTGTATATGCATGCTGGTCATAGCGCATGATAAGAGTGTGTGCTGGCGGGCTATAGCGCAATGTCATCAAACGACCACGAACACACTGCAATTGTCTTTCGGCGTGTTTATGCATTTTCAAGTGCAGGCGCATCGAATTGCACATGGGCAATGCACTTGAAATAGTTGACGCGGCATTATTGCAGTGCGCCTGCCCTTGAATGCGGATAATGATCAGTCATGCCTAGCATATGGATTTCACCTACATTTATCAATAACAAAAAGCTGATGACCAATCAATGCAGTTCACTTTCTCGTAAACTAAGCATTTTATATATTTTAGGAAGTGAGTGAGTGGGCTGGCATTGATTGTAGAGTAAGATATAGAAATTAAGAACTCGATGTTAACTTTCCTTTTTACAAAAATCAGAATTAAAAATTAGACTGGTTGATACCATCAAAGAAACACAACATAATATCTCTAGTCTTATTGATTTCTTTGCCTTGTGGCGAAAGATGAATTTGAGCCTTTGCGGCTTATATTCCAAGAGCGGCCTTTGGCATAATTTCTCGGCGTTATATCCACGCCTATATAATAAGGATACCTTTGATATTCAGGGCGCCCCGTAAGTATCGGGTTTTTCAATAAGAGCGCTACAAAAGTTTTTTTAAATAAAAACAAACCGGTTTTAGATATCAATGAAATTCTTTATTCCTGTGAAAGTACGTTCGATGCCATTATGTATGGAACTCGATTTCTTTTGCATGGCCACCACGGGCACGCTTGCATAAGTCCAGACGCTGAACCCAATTTTCAACGGTTTTCAAGCATAAATCGACCGATACTGCTGCAATTTCACGTTCGATATTCGTACGAAGTTCATCAATCGTCGCTGGCTTGTTGGCATAGACCATAGACTTGACGTAGCCCCACAGAAAATAATCTAACGGAGTCAAATCGCACGACCGAGGCGGCCAATCGACTGGGCCATTTCGTGAGATAACACGTTCACCAAACTTGGTTTGCAGTAAATTGATTGTGGCATTCGCTGTGTGGCTTGTGGCGCCGTCCTGTTGGAACCACATGTCCTCCAAGTCCATATTATCCAATTGGGGCCAAAAATATTCGGTTATCATTGAACGGTAGCGATTCGCATTCACAGTAATGTGCCGGTCTTGATCATCACGGAAGAAGTACTAGCCAATGACGCCGCCGGCCCATAAATCGCACCAAACCGTAATTTTTTCGGAATGCAATGATGACTCATGGAGTACTTGTGGATTGCTGTCTTACCAATAACGCATATTTTGCTTATTGACGAAGCCATTCAGCCAGAAATGAGCCTCATCATAAATTGGACGTAGCGCTCTTAAAGTTGAGGCAACTGACTCCGAATTTCGGTAGTAAATTTTAATAATATCTACTCGTTGTTGGCTCGTATATCTTTGCATGATGAAATGGCAAACCTTACTGAAGAGAAATGTCAAAAGAGCGGGAAAAAATATGGCGTCATTTGCTGTCACTATCGATTTACTTTTGTAGCGTTTCTTTTGAAAAACGCTTTACTAATATCCACGTCAGGGCGAATTCTTTGATAAATACATTATATAGATATACTCGTATATACTCGTATATTACAATAAGTCTAACTAAAATTGCTTTCTGGTTCCGCTCGCATTCTCCTATGGTAGCTGCCCCACAATGATATCATCAAAATACGACTGCACTTTGTCCAAGCTCTTTAAATTTCACTTATGATTTTAGAAAAAAATTGTTTCGCTGTACTTAAATAATGTTATGTGCGTATTGATTGTCAATAATTCTTGTGATCTTTCGAACTCTTTGACTAAAATACTCTCAATACGCGGTATTACGTGATGTTCCATTTCAAAAAATCTATACTGTTCTGCCATTTTTCTAGACGTAATCCAGGCGTTAGACAAAGTATAGCACGAGGGGTTTATCTTCAAAATTAAAAAACTTTCGCTTGCAAAAGCACACCAAATACTGGAATCGTATCTTTGGGGCAGGAAAATGAGAAAAGTGAGAAATAATACTGGTTACTCTAAAAAGGAAGCAAGGAAGCGTGCTAGGTAACATGTTGTACTTAATATATACTTCGGATCTGCCTACAGACATATATTTCACCACAGCAACTTTCGCCGATGACACTGCTATCCACAGCACTCACCCAAATCCCAAAATTGCATCTCGTGATCTAGAAGACCATCTGGTTTTAATAGAAAATTGGTTGGCAGACCGGCGAATTAATGTCAATGAATCGAAATGTACGCAGATCACATTTACTCTAAAAAAAGGTGAATGTGCAGTTCTAAAATTTAAATAATGTTCCTGTTCCGGAAAAATTCATCTTGACAGACGATTGGCCTGGAAGCGCCAAGAAAAAGCATATGTTATAAAAGCTAATAGCCTAAATTTGCTTATGCACAATAGATCCAGATTGAGGTGGGGTGTCCCAAGCAACTCTAATATAGAATTAATTCAAAGAGCACAATCCAAAATTCTCAGAAGCATTACTGGCGCACCTTGGTTCATTAAAAATATTAACATTCACTGTTTAAAGATATTTTTCCTTAAATGGTTGCCAGTTCGGTGCTTGTACCAAAATGGCTGCTGAATTGTTATATGGTGCTTGTACCAGTAGAACGTAGGTTAATCACAAATTGATTAGTTAGGTTGCTATTTCTGTGCTTGTACCAATATAGCTGTTGCGATTGTTATATGGCGCATGCACCAGTATAACTTAGAAAAACCATAAATTCGTGTGGTTGATGGAGTCAATTATTAAAACTGACTGATTTATTACATAAAGGTGTGAACTTATATACTAATTGATACACATATAATTACAATAACAATGAAGGTATTTAACTAATGCTTACGTACAAAATAAAACGGAAATATCATGTTACTTAAAATTAAAGAAATTGAAAATAAATTTTCACACACATAAAAATGCTAGCTTGCAAAATTGTGCATACGTATGTGTAAATATAACTAACTGCAATTTGATGGGCATATTCGTTCGTGGAGCAGTGGGATAGCTACGCTCGGCATATGGTTAAACATCCTCTCGGCCTTGAGCGGCAGTCGCTCTACCCGATCTATCGTAAGTCGTAGCTGGAGTATTTGTGGATAACCCTTGAGTTTGTCAAACTCCTTCCAATATGATTGCATGTCCACATAGGTGATGATACTCCATTGACATTTACAATATCTGCCTTGCCAATGTTTTCGAACTATATTTCGGGATCGGAGGAAAATGGTTTGTTTTGTATTGATGAAGGCGAACAAGCAGGCAAAAAGAGAGTCACCAACAATACTGCTACAATTGATGACGTGGCTGTGATTAGCGTACGTTTGGTAGGAGGCGCTCCATTGATTGGCGTTGCCTTCGAGGCTAGTTTATTATCAGTGGAGTATGTCTGACCTGTCGTGGTTTCTGGTGAATTATCTTCCTCAGGTACAATGGGAAATGGGGCTAATTTGTGAATTGGTCGCCTCAGAATGCTTGCGGCAGTTCTTACATCTGCCACTCTGATTAGGCCGTCATCTCCTCTTATCACCTTGGTAATTCTTCCTAATGGCCATTTCAGTGGAGGTGCATTTTCATCCTTAATTATCACCATCATGCCAGGATTGACACTGTGACAGGCGCTCTTCCATCGGTATCGATGTTGCAAGGTGTTCAAATATTCATTTGTCCACCTCCTCCAGAATTATGTACGTAAGTGAGACACAATTTGCCATCTTTTATGGTAATTGGCATGATTTGCTTGTGCTCCTGGGTCGACTATTGATGTTAAAGGTGCCCCTATCAACAAATGACCGGGAGTGCGTGCTGCTAAGTCATTTGGATCCAATGATAAAGGAGTTATTGGGCGAGAATTTAGGATTGCCTCAGCTTCCACTATTATAGTCTCCATTTCTTCATACGTTAAGGCCGCTGCAGTTAATGTTGACTGTAGTAAATGTTTAGCGGATTTGACTGC
Source organism: Clusia tigrina (assembly GCA_920105625.2). Classification (NCBI taxonomy): domain Eukaryota; kingdom Metazoa; phylum Arthropoda; class Insecta; order Diptera; family Clusiidae; genus Clusia; species Clusia tigrina. The sequence continues at coordinate 137,847,766 of OV050030.1, read as the reverse complement.
TGCTTCCCATAAACCGCCAAAATGTGGGGTGCGGGGTGGAATGAATGAAAATTCGATGTGCTGCTTACTACATTCGCTGATAATGTGCTGCTTAGCGTACTTAGCTAGGAAAACTTGTTGTAATTCGTACATAACATTTTTTGTGCCAACAAAGTTAGTGGCATTGTCACAGTAGATTTTCTTGCAGTGTCCTCGTCGTCCTATAAAACGCCTTAGGGCTCCAATGAAGGCCTCTGTTGTTAAATCACTGACTACTTTCCATATGTAAGGCCTTGGTAGCGAAGCAACAGAATACAGCTACGTATGCCTTAAGCGGCCGCTTCCCGCGCAGCTTGAAGTGTGTGTAGATTGGTCCAAAGAAGTCGACGCCGGAAATTATGAACGGTCTGGCCGGATGCACTCTGTCCTTAGGAAGGTTTCCCATTATTTGTTGTAGCATTACAGGTTCCATTCTTACGCATCTCACACAGCCCTGAATTACTGACCTGGCTAACACCTTTACCTTGATTGGCCAATATCTTTTCCTGACGATAGATATTAATGTCTGCGCGCCGGCGTGAAGATGTAGTTAATGTAGATCACTTAACAGGAGTTTAGTTAATGGATGACGGTAAGGCAAGAGCATTGGGTTTTTGGCGTCGTATGTAAGGCTAGATGACTGTAACCGCCCCACTACTCTGAGAATTCCATTTGTGTCAACGAACGGGGAAAGAGAGCTGAATGAGCTATTATTACTCACTGTCGAATATTCCGCTAATTGTGTGAATTCCTTGTTAAATTCTTGCTGCTGCATTAGCCCTAAAATTTCTATTAGAGCACCTTCCTGTTCATCTGCAGTGGGGCAAGTTGAATCGAATCATCCCTTTTGAATCTTTTGAAGCGTTGTATGTATGCTACAATCCTTTGCAAGTGGTGGAAAGAGTTACCATGATTGATGCTTGACAAGAGGTTAGATTCTTTGGTGGTTGTTGCTACTGCAGACCCCGATACTATTGATTCCTTGGCCTGACGTAGTTCTAATTCGCATTTTCCTAGAGCTGGTTGAAGTGGCCAGATTGTGATCGATCCATGTAAAAAACGGGGCCCGTAGAACCAGAAACTGTTATTAGTCAACTTCCCTGGAGTCAGGCCTCAGACAATGGCGTCTTGGAGATGACCATCGTTGAATTGAAGAGATTCGATTGGCGATAAATGTATGATAATGTGCTGAGTCAGCATTGACCCAGCCAAGGACTGCTGTGGAATCTGACCAATAGAACACTTCAGCATCGAGGAATGAATCGTACTATGATGGTATCGTGGACATCTGATGATCGTATATATCCCACTGCACCATAGGTCCGCTCTGATGCATCTGCGAAGATATGTATTTGGGGATTTTTGGGTGATGCTCCACTAAATATGTATCGTGGGACACTGATTTTTTGTAGTTCCCTTAATTCAGTGCGAAACTGTAGCCGCGTTGTATGAAGATTTTTTGGCAAGGATGCATCCCAGTCTACGTTGAGCTTCCAGAGTGTTTGAAGAAATATTTTGGCTGTGACGGTGATTGGTGCAATGAATCCAAGAGGGTCAAAAAGCCTAGATATGTCAGACAGCGTACTGCGTTTTGAGATTTTTCTTGCTTCGGTAGTAACTATCTTGAGAGTGAATGTATCGCTTATTGGTTGCCAGATAAGTCCCATTGCCTTAATGCTGTCCTTTCCGGGTTGACTACAGTTTAACTCTAGCTCTTGATCACTAGGTGGAACATTTTTTAAAAGATGATGGTGCCCCACTTCCGTAACTTAAATCCGGCCGATCCAAGCATATTTTGTAACTGTGTTTGAATGTCGACTGCTGCAGATAATGTATTGGCTGCACTCAGTGCATCGTCTACGTATAAATTAGAATTGATTGCTGCTGCTGCTAAGGGAAATTTGTGAGCTTGTTGGTTTGCTAGTGTCCGCAATGTTTTAATGGCCAGGTATGGAGCCACTGATGTGCCATTTGTGACTGTAGCTAGCTGGTAACATTTTAACGGCTGCGACGAGTGTTCTCTCCACCAGATAAGCTGGTACTTCCGATCCTCCTTAGCAACCCAAATTTGCCGATACATTTTTTCAATGTCAGCGGTGAAGGCATATTGTGACAACCGAAACCGAAGTAGTATTTGAACCACATCATCTTGTATACTGGGTCCAATTAACAGAATGTCGTTGAGCGATATATTAGCTGAAGTTTTGGCTGATGCATCAAATACGACTCGTAATTTTGTTGTGGAACTGTCTAGTTTCATCACCGCAAATAGTGCGGACCTCTGATGGTGTCAGTTGATACTTCCTCCATATGTCCCAGGGATTCATAATCTCTCATAAACGCGATATACTGGTTCTTAAGCGCGGGATTTCTTTCTAATTTGCGTTCGACTGCGAAGAACCGTTGAAGGGCTATGTCCCTTGAGTCACCCAAATGCGTATGATCTCCTTGGAAAGGAAGTTTTACAATGAAGCGGTCATCTGTGCCTCGTTGGGTATTATGGTTGTAGTGTTCTTCACATTGCCGTTCAGCTAATGTGAGAGTAGACTTGGTTGCATCACATTCTTCTAAGCGCCAGAATTTCTCGAATGACTCTTCAAGATTTTCATCGTCCGTGCAAACTCCACAAGTTGCAATTGGACTTGATGTATCCTGCCTGTTGTATGCAACACCAACTACCCATCCGAAGAGTGTGTTTTGTAAAAATCTTCCCACTTCTCCTGGTGATAGTTGTCCGACACATAATGTTTGGTAAAACAACCCTGCGCCAATCAGCAAATTAATTCGAGCTGATTCATTGAATGATGGATCTGCTAGCTTAAGGTTTTTCGGAATTGACCACTGTGAAATGTCAATAGTTTTTTGCGGCTGATCAGACACGATTTTAGGGAGAATTTGTGCTTCTATGTGTGGCGTGAATCCAGTGGTCGTTGATTCCAGTCCGACGATCAACGTCTCTGTGGTTCGCTTTTTGCTATTGCCGATTCCTTCAATGGAAGTGTCGCCTTTTCGCTTACGCAATCCTAATTGCCTTGCTAGGCTTTGTGTTATGAAATTCAACTGCGAGCCACTGTCGAGGAGCGCGGGACATTTGACTTCCTGTCCCCAATTGGATCTTAACGTTCTGGACACGGTACTCAACAGTGCTGGTCCATGAAGAGTTGGGTGCATAGGCAACGCTGCTAACGAAGCTGCTGATGATGGCTTGGTTGTGTTGGCGATTTCCTGTTTTTCTTGGTCTGATGCTATGTGCAAATGCAAAAGCGTATTGTGTTTCTTTGGACACTTGGTACATGTTCTTGATGAGCAATTCTTTTAACCATGTCCAGTTTGCAAACAGTTGACGCATCGTTTTAGGCGTTGAATTGTGTTCAACCGTTGACTTGGAGTCATCTTCAGGAACCTTGGGCACAGGTAGAGTGCGTGTGACTGCTTACATATGTCACACGCTTGAGCTGATGTGGTGGCACTTAAAGCGCTGTAGTTGCCATGCTGCTTGCCCCTTTCGCTGTTAGGCTTGTTGCTCTTGATTCCCAGCGCTTCCAGGGTTTGGAAACGTATCCTCAAAAAGGCTAGGAATTCCTCCAGTGATGGCATTTTAGTTGGGTCCTGGATGGATTGTTCCCATAAACCGTGGGTTGACTTGCTGAGCTGCTGAACTAGGATGAATAGCAGAATTGGGTCCCATGATGAAGGGTCTAGGCCCAAATTCTGAAGGCATAAAATGCACTCTCGCGTTGTATCATGCAGTAATTTGACGTTCGTAGCCCTCTCGAGATCTGATGTAGTTTGCGTTAATAGTCGACACAATGCTGCGTTAACTAAATGCTTTGAGTTTTCGTACCGTTCGTTGATCACTTGCCATGCGGTCACGTAGTTGTCTGCCGATGTGAGATGACGAATGAGGTCTTCTGCTTCTCCTATAAGGCTGGATTTCAGGTACCACTGGGACTGTGGTAAGGGCTGGTTGTCCACCAGTTCCATGAATAAATCTCGGAATAGTCGCCACTGGAGATAATTACCGTTAAATTTTGGTAACTCCACCTTTGGCAATTGTAATTTGGGAGATGCATTTGTTGGCGTGCTTCTATCCACAGCATTGCAGCTGCTCGATTGTTGGCCCATGTCCAAGAGGAGGGCCAATTTGTTGTGAAACTGTTGTTCGCGTTGGAAGAAGTCTTCAATGTCGTACGTGATGTCTCCAGCTTCACACAGTAGTTTGTGCAGACCTTGTACTATCTGCTAATTTTGCTCTAGATTGCTTGCCTGACGCGTGTAGAAACTGCCTGGGTGTATTGGCTGGTTGGCAAGCAATTAATAAATCGTCTTAAAGATGTTAGTGATGAATTGTCCTTGTCGTTGAACATGCGACAGAACGGGTTGCGAACGGGACTGTTGTTGCATAGCCCCACCTTCCTGAGTTAGTGGTTGTAGCCGTACTAGTCCAGGTGAGTGTGCTCTTGGCACTGATGTTGTTGTCTTCGGGAGTATCTTCGATGCCTTCAGCGTATTGATAGTGCCTTGCATTTCCTCGCGAAGCTTGTAATATTTGGCACCCATCATTGCGTGTATGTCCTTCGCAAAGAATGGGTGAGAAGTGTCATCCCCATAGCTTTTCCGGATCACAACGTCAGATTGGTTGAATTGTTGCCATTGATTATCAAGTTCTTGCAGCCTTTTTTCCACGAATTCTAATGTCCTTCGTTCGTGAGCTGTTTTCTTATAGCTTGATATCAGTGTTTGAATGGTCAATGCTCGGTCGTCTTGTTGACGAACCAGCTCTTCCATTGACATGTTGTCGGAAGTCATGATGAATTATTGATGAGCTGTAATCAGCTGATGTCCTCAAGAATGGTAGATGTTCCGTGTCCTGTTGATCACGTCGGGGTCACCAAAAATATTTAAGGATCTTTTTCCTTAAATGGTTGCCAGTTCGGTGCTTGTACCAAAATGGCTGCTGAATTGTTATATGGTGCTTGTACCAGTAGAACGTAGGTTAATCACAAATTGATTAGTTAGGTTGCTATTTCTGTGCTTGTACCAATATAGCTGTTGCGATTGTTATATGGCGCATGCACCAGTATAACTTAGAAAAACCACAAATTCGTGTGGTTGATGGAGTCAATTATTAAAACTGACTGATTTATTACATAAAGGTGTGAACTTATATACTAATTGATACACATATAATTACAATAACAATGAAGGTATTTAACTAATGCTTACGTACAAAATAAAACGGAAATATCATGTTACTTAAAATTAAAGAAATTGAAAATAAATTTTCACACACATAAAAATGCTAGCTTGCAAAATTGTGCATACGTATGTGCAAATATAACTAACTGCAATTTGATGGGCATATTCGTTCGTGGAGCAGTGGGATCGCTACGCTCGGCATATGGTTAAACATTCACAATGACCTGAATATGAAAAAAGAAATCAATGATTTCCACCGAAAATATACGTAAAAGATTAAGCCATCCCAACCACCTAGCTAGAACTCTGTTATATAATAGGATCCCTAGTCGCCTAAAACGGACTAAAACACCAGCACTACAATCATTTACAGTTTAAATATATAGATGTGTATTTGTACAAATTAAATGGATTTAATTTATTTTAGTAACTAATATACATAGATCTTTAAAATACGCAAAGCACTGACAAGGTTAATTTTTGTTAATTAATTAGTTTGTAAGATTTGCCTACTTATTGTTAGTCTATTGTTAGAAGATACAATAAATAAACACATGGAAATAAAAAAAATAAAATTTCAACAAATCGATTTATTGTTCTTCTCCCATTTAAGCATCTCATGGACTCAACAACGACCGGACTGGCCCACTTACTTCTACTGACAGGTATTAGAACTCCTTCTGCGTATATCTTTTGTATTCCACTTTTTAAAGTAACCCAAAAAGCACGGTATGCACTTTGCTTAAAATCGCATAAGCATATTCAACGACCGGACTGGCCCACTTACTTCTACTGACAGGTATTAGAACTCCTTCTGCGTATATCTTTTGTATTCCACTTTTGAAAGTAACCCAAAAATCACGGTATGCGCTTTGCTTAAAATCGCATAAGCAGATTCTTTCAACAATATCACCTCATAATCAATTATTGTAGAATTATTCTGCTTGCTAAATAACTTTTCATACTTTCTAAAATTAAATTTAAAATTTTCTTCCAATGCATGAATTGTATTCACACCTATAAAGCATTTACGCCACGAAGGTACCAAGTTGTCCAGCCAATTTCTTCCCAATAGTATTTTAAACACATATAGATTGAGTCAATGATTAACCATAATTCACAGCATGTTTGCAGAAATTTAACTCTTTTTTGTCCAATTACAACTTTGTCCTGTTTTCACCAGTTAGCACTTAAATATTTTTTACAATAGGCTCTATATTAATATGCTTAAACCATTTTCTATAGTCAGTAACATGACATACAGAAGCACAAGCGCCCAAATCAATTTCAACCTAAAGCCTTTTACCTTCAATTTCTATTGCACATTCTAAGGGTTCTGAATTTTCGCTTTTCAAATTATGTAAGCAATTTAACGTAATGTATTCTGTTAAATTATTAACTCTGCTCTTGTGTTTCTAATCATATAATATTGTTTTATATGATTTTTCTTTTCTACTATTTGTATTACTATTTTTCTTACACCAACAGTATTTTTGCTTGCGCCCTGGCTTATTACAATACATACTTCTTGTATCGACACTTATACCTCTTGCCTGCTTTTGCCTCTGTCTGTCTGTCTTTTGAAATTTCCTCTACCTCGTTGAACGTAGCTGTATGCTGTTGCTGTATGCTGTTGGCTCTATTTGCTACTCGCTGCTGTATGTCATATCCATTGACAACGCCAAATCCCCAGCCTTCTCAAAGCTTTTGAGACCTTTCTCATTTAAAAGCTTGTTCTGAATGTTGCTGTTGCTTAGTCCATATACGAATTTAATGAGCAAAGCTTTATCAATAAATTCTCCAAAATTGCACTCACGCGCCAACTGCTTTAGCTTCACAATGTACTCGGAATAGCTTTCTCCCACTCTCTGATCTCTCTTGAAAAATTGATAGCACTCGAAGATTGTTCTTTGTTGGTGCCAAATGAATTTTTAATTTATACACAATTTCTTCATATTTATAATCATTTTCCGTTTTTTCCGCCAAGGTCTTGTAGAGGTGAGCTCCTCCCACACTTACTACGAAAGACGTTTTATGTTCGCCTTTGTCCCCTTTATTGAGAATTAACAGATGACTTATTCGGTTGATATACAACGAAAAATCTTCGCCCATTCTCGATAGACCAAATTAATCCCACACTTGATGCTGCCAATGTATGATTTTCTGATTTTCTTGTTACAGCTCCTTTATTCGAGTCTAGTTCACTTTGTATGTTATATTCCATTAATTGTTATTTATTTTGTTTGCCCATTCCACTTTTCTTTTACTTTCCACGCTACCGTACACGCGGTATATTAAAACCATTAACCTCGTTGCCAACTAGTATGTATGTGTTCAGAAATAAAATAGTACGGCAGATTGTGTGGTCTGTACAATACTGACTTTATTTATATACTTATCGTTACCAGCTAAGCTTAAACAATACGGAACTTAAAGCTAGCTTACGGGCTATTTTATAAATATCTCAGATAGAAATAAAAACAATAAATTATTTTAATTAAGATTATTTCTCTGCGAATTTATTGACAAGACCAGTGCGCACGGAAGTTGCAGTTGTGTTTGTGTAGTTATACCACCATAAATCCGGACAGATTACAATAGCTGAATGCAAAGGTTCGATTCCCAGGTGGTTCTTAGTTGGCGGGGTCCTGTTGTTTCCGGAGACATAATAAATGCTTAGGGAAAAAATGCTTTGATTGAAATATGTCTGATGAGGACAAGTGGCATATCCGAAATAGCTATAAGATCTGCCAAAATGTTTCAATAATTCTCCTTCTGAAAATTATTACGGTGGCATAACTACACATACACAATTGCAACTACTGTGTACGACTTGTCTTGTCAATAAATTCGCGGAGAAATAATCTTAATTTTCAACTGAATTGATGACTACTGACTTACAATTGAAATTTAATTTTAAAAAAGAAAAATATATATTAAAAAAAATTAATAATTTAATAAAAATAAAAAAGGCAATAATTACCTAATATGTAAACATTTTTGTGAATTTTATTTATTTATTTATAAATTTGATACAATATAAAATATTATAGCAAAAGAAATTGGAGACAACTAGCTGCCTGGCCTTACGACTCGGATGTTAAATAATATTTATAGTTAGTTAACAATTTATAAATTAAGCCATATTCTTTTAAGAAATTAATTACAATTGTTATATTATTAAAAACTTTTAACAGACTAAATGGAGATGTGCATTCATTTGGGACATGTTCGACAGATGGGGTATTTCCACAAAGCGGACACCGTTGTTGGTGGGTCCCTAACAACAGATGCTCATGAATGAGCTGAGTGTGTCATATCCTTAGTAGAACAAATCTAGTTATTTGACTACGTGATGCATTGTACGGGTAGCAAGCTTTTATGCAATTGGTGTTAATTGTAGCTTACTAATGTTTAAAGCGGTTTTTTTATTTCACTCGGATGATTGCTTATCAGTTTGTGTAGATCTTTTTCATTTGATGTAACGAAGGAGAGACCCGGGGTTGTTGCAGCAAAACGTGCTGCATTGTCTACATGTTCGTTTCCTTGTATGCCTACATGACCTGGGACGCAGAGGAGTCTGATTTTTTATTGTGTCTGATACATTGGTCTCTTATTTTGCAAAATAGTTTGGTCGCAGTTATATATATTTACTATATAGACATGCTGTCGGTGTAAATGACAAATTTTCCCTTACTACGTTGTGCATAATCAATACCTTTATGTACGAGGTGTGATCAAAAAAGAACCGTTATTGTGTGATCAAAAAAGAAAGTATTTATTTATTCATCAACAACTATCTTGTCCCCTTTCAAGTAATTCCCCTCAGATATAATACACTTATGCCAGAATTTTTTTCAATCCTCGAAACACTTCTGAAACGCTTTTTTTGGTATCACCTACAGCTCCTGTTTCGATTTTTCTTTAATCTCCTCAATCGTAGCAAAACGCTTTCCTTTCATCGGTGTCTTCAGTTTTGGAAAGAGGAAAAAGTCAGCGGGGGCCAAGTCCGGTGAATACGGTGGTTGAGGCATGATAACGGTTTTGTTTTTGGCCAAAAACAGCTCCTGAGCGATGTCCATGCGACGTTGTTTTTGCTCAAAATTTAGCAATTTTGGAACAATCTTCGTTTCATGCCTAAAACATCCGTAAAAATTGCTTGGCATGAGCCGAACGATATGCCAACATCATAAGCAACCTCTCTGATAGTGATTCGACGATTATCCAAAATCATTTTCTTCACTGCGTCAATGTTTTCATCGGTTGTTGACGTGCTCGGCTGACCAGGACGAGCATCGTCATTGACATCTTCTCGGCCTTCCTCCTTAAACCGGTTATACCACAATTGAACTTGTGTTCTGCTCATAGTAGACTCGCCAAAGGACACAGTCAACATTTCAAATGTCCTTGCGCATTTAATTTCATTTTTTACACAAAACTGAATAATTTCTTTGATCCATTTTTTCGAATAGTACAAAATCGAAGAGCACACCAAAACACGACTAACCTTTTTATCTGTCAAAAACAAACTGACAATCCAAAATGGTTGGTATTGCCAAAATATATAACAGACATGTGTACCAACATAACAGAAAAAAAGTGCGAACATCGAACATACGTAACTCACGAAAAGATGAAAATAACGGTTATCTTTTGATCACACCTCGTATAGCTAGTGCCTCAGCCGAAAACAGAACAAAATTGTGGAAGCCATCCTGTTGTGTTTGGGGAGCCGTCTTGCGGCACCACAGCAAATATTGTACTGGTGTTTTTTTTTTTTAAGCGCATGTGTAAAGCATTGTCCAGCTATAAAGTTTATAGTAGTGGGTTTGTTCCCTGAATAGCCATTGGAATGTGAGAGGGCTTGTAATATTTTTATTTTGTGTATGTATGTTGGTATTGAAATATGAATGATTTAGTAGCCATGGTGATTCCACGCTTATTTTGTTACAAATTGATGAAGGTTTAATATCAATCACGTGGCAGAAAGCAATGCAACGGCGCATTGTACATTTTTGTTTGTATCTACGTTTATGCCGCGCTGCAGTGATGAAATCCTTGTGAAGTATTTGGTTGCTAGTGTTAAAAAGTTTAGGAATAAGTTTCCATATAGTTTCAGTCACTCTTTCTTTAATTGAAGGTATTCCAGCTTCCGCTAAAACGCATTTGATTGGGGTGGTTGGGAAAGCGTTGATGCTGCGACGAACTGCGGCGCGATACGGCTTGTTTAATAGTTTGATATTTGTGTTTGCGCACCACCCGTAAATCGGGAGCGTATAATCGATTTGACCAAGTATTAGACACCAGTCACATTTATTACAGTATCTATATGAATAAAAGAGTGCTTTTTACATTATTTAGTCTGGTAGCTAAATTTTGTTTAAGGTTTGTACAATGTTGCTTAAAAGTGAATTTCTTGTCAAAACGTACCACCTAAGATATTTAATTGGTTGATGCATGCAATATTTATATTATTAAAGAAAGTTTACTATTGATTCTAGCCCGAAATTTACGTCCGGTTATAAAGGCCTTAACCACTTGAAAGATCTTCGGAGCTGCCCAACACATCTCCAATTGTTTCAACTACGCATGAATCCCTACGCGATCGAAAGCTTTTTCAAAATCCGTGGTCAATATCGAGAAGTGATTTTTTGACGAAAGAGCATCAGATTCTCTAAAAAAATTATGTTTTCGATTTTAGTTCCCCCAGTATTAGCGTTTTTGGATCCCCAAAATAGACCAACCGCAGCGAGGCATAGCGAAACTTAAAGATCAAAACTCTCGGTTGGCACGTTTTCGGCACAAATTGTCTGAGTATGATTTTGAAATCATATACAAGCCGGGGAAAAAGAACCCAAATGCAGATGCACTTAGCAGTGTGCCGCAAAAACATAAGCTATATGTAGTTCAGACCAGACCAAGGAAAAGGGCTCACAACGGGAGGGAAAAACAACAGAAACACTGGCGGATGAAAGTAATGATAAAGCCCTACAGACAGCTAGAAAAGTAGAACAGTTAAGAGGATATAGCAAAGGTACTGAAGGGTTTCCATGATTCACCTCTAGGTGGACACCAGGAGTCTTGGAATGCTACGAGAGAATCAGACGGGTATACGCCTGGAAAGGTGTGCTCAGAGACATAAAAAATATGTGTGAATTATCCAAAATGTCAGGTCAACAAGGTATACGCCTGGAAAGGTATGCTCAGAGACATAAAAAATATGTGTGAATTATTCAAAATGTCAGGTCAACAACAGTTCCAGGTTGACAAAAATACCAATGGTATTGACGGACACCCAGAAGCAGCCATGTGACACAGTTCACACGGACATTGTGGGTAGCTTGCCGGAAACAATGTCAGGGAGTATGTACATCTTGACATTCCAAGATTATTTTTCAAAATATATGGCATTCGTAGCCATACCTAATGCCGAGGCGACTATGGTAGCGAAAGCCTTTTTTGACGAAATTAAAGCGCGCTACCCCATACCGAAAGTGTTGGTGAGCGACAACGGTACGAATTTCGTATCAAAACTATTCCCTGAGACGTGTAAAATGTTTGGGTTTAAGAAATTACTCATTACTCCCAATCATCCGCAAGCTAACGGGTCGTCAGAACTGAGTCATTGACCTCTGGAAGAATACTTGCGTAGATTCGCCATAGAGGATGGCTCCAACTGGGGTATGTGGTTGACTACGGCAATGCACGTACATAACAATACTGTATACGAGTATATATATATCAACAAACAAAACTCTATTTAGAACACTCTACGGGTTTGATTTCAATATGACGGCAAATTTGCAGCGCAAATGTTCGCCAGTATACACTGTTGATGACCCAAATAAAATGCGGAAACATGCACACGTTGGTTGGAGAAAAACAAGATAATGCTAAACGAGTAGCTAGAGAATCCCTCCAAAAGGTACTAAACCCAATAATATTTCATGGGGTTGACCGAGTACTAATGAAGCACCAGACTAGGAACAATATATTTTCTCCTGGGTGGATAGGCCCGTATATGGTGGTGGAAATCCGCAGCCCAGTTACCTCGGCGGTAACAATTAAAGGCAAACCCAAAAAACTTCACAATAATTTTCTAAAGTTATTCCATTTGCAAACTCACAACTAAAAAACCATGTGTTTATGGTGTCCTACGCTCCTATACGTTCATATTTCTTGTTTGATGAGCAACTGAAAACAGTATTTTATTATCAAGCATAAAAGAGCATTAATTTCCATTTCAAAGTCAAGGGCAGCTTGAAAATGGAATAGCTTCAAAAAGGTCGTTAACAAGTAGCATAATGAATATGCCAGCAAACAATGCTGCCCAACTACAGTAAGAACAAATATGAAAATAGGGAGAATTGGTGGTAAAATATTAAGTAAGATAGAAATTAATAATGAAATAACGTAAAATGAAAAAAAACAAACGTACTAGAATCAAAACTCATTTGGGAAAAAAAGAATATGAGTAAAAGATTTGTTTAGTGTATTCAGGCAAACCGTGGGAATTTGATTATATTTGATTAGGATCTGAGTAGAATCTACCACCATGCATACCCAGAGAAAAAGAAAAAGGGAAAAAATTACTCCCTGAGCGAATAAAAATTTAACCAAAATGCGGAAAGATAATAGAAGACTCTTCAATATAGGTAAACGAACTGGTGACCGGTCGGCATATAGAGTCCCTCACCAATTACAATATTGAAATTAGAAAGGCGAAGAGGGAGTCGTGGAGGAGCTTCTGCGTTGAACTTTCTGAACTAAGCAGTTGTTCCAGAATACACAAAGTGCTCTCAAAATCGCACACAAATATTATTGGACTCCTTAGGAGATCAGATGGAACCTATTCGGAAAATAGTTGTGAATCCTTAGAGCTTCTGGCTAAAGTTCAATCCCCAGATACCAAAATAACAAGCGGAACTCAATCCATGAGACCCACGGGCATTGACTGGATCAGAGCCGGAGAAATATTCTGTGAGGGAAGGATAAAGTGGGCAATAGACACCTTACATATTTACAAAACCCTGGCAGCAGATGGAATTATTCCAGCATTCCTTCAAAAGGGAGTGCCTCATATCGCCACAACTTTAATAAACATTTTTTTTATTTTTTTATATATTACTATCTACGAGTATAACTCGTATAACAATAATATTAAGTAATATTTTGTGCAGGTTTGGATTTAACGTGTTATTTTTGAATTGAATAGAATTGTCTTTCGCTTATATAGCTCCTTAAAATGTCATAATAATTTTGTGGAAATAATCGCTTAAGTTTAAATAGAAGTCCTTTGTGCTACACCTTGTCGATTGCTTTTGCAATGTCCAAGTATACAGCTACGCAGTACTTTTTGTTGGCTATACTTTCAAGGATTTTGTTTACAGCCTTGTGGACTTGTTGCACATTTGAGTGTTGTCTTCTAAATCCAAACTGATGACCGGGTATTAGATTATTTGTTGTTAAGATTGGCTCTAATCTGTCCTGTAGTGTCCTTTCAAATACTTTCGATAGGATTGGCAATAGACTGATGGGTCGGTAGGACGTTGTTTTGGTGGCATCTTTTCCTGGCTTGCTGATGGCTGATATTTGTGCAACTTTCCATAAGCGTGAGAAATACTTAGTTTCTAACATGCAGATAAATTTATTTCGGATATAAGCATTTCTTTTAGCATTTTCCCGGTTATCAGATCATATCTTGGGCGTCTTTTTATCTTTTAATTTTTTAATTTTGTTTTTGATTTATATTATATTATGATATATATTATAATATATTTGGTAAGGAGTTTAGTGCGTCAGATCAGGCTTTTATATTTTAAACTTTCTTAACATATATAGAAGGGGATTTTTGTAAACATTGCGCAATTGGCTTTTGTATGTTAATGTTCGCATTTCTCCGACTGTTGTTTTGTTTTTTATTGTTGTCTTGAGGGTCCGTTTTGTATTTTCTGCTACGCCTCGTTTCACACGAACGGCAACGATAAATATACACAAAACTCCGCAACAAAGTCCCTAAACCAAAACAATAAATTTCTTCTGCAAGTGCCACAAAATCAATTTTCCAAGGAAATTAAAAAAAGGTCTGTCTCATCCGTTTTTTTCTCCAGCAATTTAAAAAAAAAAACGAAAAAGATGCAAGCAGAATTGCCAAAATAAACAACTAAATCGTTGGACGGTTGAAAGTTTCCGCCGCACAGAGGGCGAAATGGTCGATCTAGCGTCGTTTAATTCAATTTTCAGTGTTTAATTACACCAAAATTGTGTCTCTATCGATTACTAATATCCCACTGAACTTATGTATCGATTCTATTTTGATTGACATGATCTAGTTGACCAGCTGTGAGTTGTCAAACGCAACATATGTTTCAGCCGGTGCATCACTAAGCTTTAACGTGTTTTCTTTTCATTGACAAATTCTCTCTAAAGTTGCATTTGTCTCAATTAAGTGAAAGAAAAGTGGGTTTATTTATTGTTAGAAGTATGTATTAAATTAAAAAATTTTTGTTTGTGACATGTGCTTAAGTGTTGTAGAAAAAAATATACTTAAAGTTGACTATACCACTAACTGCTTGAAAAAGCCAAAATAAGACTTTCGTGGACCGGAACTTCTGATATTCGTGGGTATTCTCGCTAGAATATTTATTTTAAATTACTATGTTGTCTTGTGATTGCAAACTATCCAAATCATCTGCACTCACCCGCAACTTTACATGATATTGCTTTTTTTAGGAACAATGTCGGTGCTCAGACGAGAAGTTTATTTGCTATGGCGCAAGTTGACTGAGAAATGGAAATTCAACCACAGAAGCAGCCACAAATTTGAAGAAAACAACAAGGAGTGGTTAGACGAACAACTTTTATTAGTTAATCCACTGACTAAACGTGGAAGACCCGATAAGATGTTCGACGAATGTTCCATCAAAACGAAATTAAGTAAAGTTTCCCAAATTGTTAAGGAAACACCTCACAGTGAACTTGTAGTAGCTACAACGTGCAGTTTATACAAAGCTGGAAGACGAAGTGCGTCGGAACTTGTTTTAATGGCTAATGACGAAGGTAATGCAAAAAAATGTAAATCTTTTTTGGGATCAAATGCAAGCCTTCCGATTCCATATACACCAGACGATGCTCTGGCATTATTTTTAGACGGTAATTATACCAAGCATTCATATAAGTTGATGCAAGCTGGTACAAAAAGTCGGAATGCGAACATATATCCAACGTACGACACTTTGCGTATTGCAAAAAAAAAAGTTTTCTCCATATGGAGTCCAATTTACGAACTATTCAGCACCATACGCGAAAGACATCCCGATTAAATACCATGGAGGACTTAATGCATGCGCTTTTGTGTTCATCAGATCCCTTGATTTCAAATTTACGCAAACAACAAGGCAACTCAAAAAAGAAGGATGTCGATAATGATATTTTACAACTTTTGTCAAAACATTGTGTACCTTGCACCTTAGATTCATGTAGTAGTTCCGAATCGGAATAAAAAACTGTTATTACTATTGTTATTAGTATTGTAATTAAGTTTTTGTTATGAACTCAACTGAAATATGTATATGAAGACTGAATAAAGCCAAAAATACTTATTTCAACAGAAAAAAATTTTAAAAGTAAATAAATAAATAAATTTTTAAAACGTAAACTGTTTTTAGTATTAAAGTTCAATATATTTTTAGCCCAAAAAAATGTGAAACATTAAATATATTAACTTTATCATGTTTTCTTGAATGAAATAAGCAATGTCTAAAATATGAAAAAAATTTTCACAAAAAAAAAAAAATATAAGTATATTTTCAAAAACTTTTTTTTTGGTTCGACATGTAACTTTATCTATTTTCAACTAAAAAAAAATATTACATAAACAAAAAAAAATTGTCCCTAAGCGCTATTAATTAAACGCCGCTAGATGACCCTTTCCGCCCACTGTGCGCCGGCAACTATGCGATTTGCGCAGTATTATTTATTTTGATTTGGCATTTTTGTGTTGTTTTATTTTTCAGCAGCAATCATAGATTGTCTGATCGTGTGAAACTCTTGGTAAGAGCACACACATTTTTCGCCGATGTTGTGAGTTTTGTGCAGTTTTGTGTATATTTATCATCGCCGTGTCGTGCCGTTGCCGTTTGTGTGAAACGAGGATAACAGTTCGAATCTGTTTGTTGTGTTTGGAGTGATATACTTGCTCAGCCAATATTTTTGGAGTGATGTGTGTGTTGTGTTCTACATTTTATTTTTCTGTTTTTTGCTATTATTATTTTCTTACATTGACTTGTTTGGCGATTGTTTTTCGCGGTTTCGGTTTGTGTTTTTATTTTCGGTACTTTTATTAGTGGTTTTAATAATTGTGTTTTGCACTTGCGTGTTTGTTGTTGCTGGTGTAATTGGTGTTGTTCTGATATTTTTGGTGAGTTGCAGCCAAAAATCGTTCTCGTCGAAGTTACGGGTGCTATAGTTGTGATACAGCTTTGAGATGGAATTGTTGTTCTTCAAGTAGTAACAGGAGGTTGAAATTCTGTAGTTGGAGTCGTGCATTGGATAGTGAATTGTTGACACCTAGTAGAGCGGGAGAGCAACATCGTGCTCTACTCTCTGTCATTTCATCCGGCAATTTGGAGTCGCCGTTTTTTCCGTTTGAGACGAAAGAGAGATATGCGTTTCTTTTTGTTGCTGTTTTTTGTTTAAGTGTGTCAGCCACACTCATTATAAATTTGTGATTTTTTAATTTTATTTTAAGAGATGTGTCCCAGTAAGTGACCGGTAGATTGGTTCTAGTCGATCACTGCACTATTGCACTTTTTCCTTTATAACTAAGGTTAACTTAATAAATTTGTACTGGAGAATTAATTTTTGCCGCGCAGGTTTTAACTTCACTTGCCTTTCATTGAAAGATCTCTGATGAGGACAAGTGGCGTATCCGAAATAGCTATAAGATATGCCAAACAATTTTTCAATAATTATTCTTCTTCTTCTTCTGAAAACTTATTACGGTGGCATAACCACACATACGCAATTGCAACTACTCTTGCAACTTGTCTTGTCAATAAATTCGTTACAAAAATAGTCTTCATATTCAGAGAATTGACGACTATCGACTTACTCATATTATTAAAATATTTTGGACTCATTTTTCCTGGGGAACAATTCCCAGAAAATGGAGTGAAGTAAACTTTCGGTATATAACGAAACCAGGTGGTAAAGATAGTTGCATGCCATAGTCTTACAGACCGATTAGTTTAACCTCAGCTCTCCAAAAAATGACGGAGAAATTGATAAATAGACATATTAGAGAGGTATCTTACACAATTACATCTACACAAAAATCAATATGGCTATCAAGAAGGACAATCTACCACACATGCTCTATTAAATCTCACACAGAAGATTGATTACTCACTTGAGAATAATGACTATGCAGTAGGCTGCTTCCTTGATATTTAGGGAGCTTTCGATAACACTGATTTTTCCTACATAAATGAGACAACATGTAGATGGATAAACGATATCCTAAAGGGGAGGAAGATCAAGTCTTCTTTGGGTTTGACTAACATGCAGGTTCAGTTAGCAAAAGGGTGTCCTCAGGGTGGGGAGTTGTCTCCACTTTTATGGTCAATTGTTGTTAACGAACTAATCGAATTACTAACAAATAACGGGTTTGATGTAGGGATATGCGGACGAAATAGTCGTACTTATCAGAGGAAAATTGGAAGACACAATTTCAGATCTACTCAAAGTACACTAACCTTGATATCAAATTCGTGTATGGGGGTGCGACTTAATGTCAATTCCAAAAAAAACCTGCATTGTCATCTTTAGGGAGAACTTCGGAGAACCATCCATTTCTGGTGAAAATATTGCTTTATCGAGAGAAGCTAAATAGTTAGGTATAACACTTGATAAGTAGCTTTGGAATAATCACATTATGGACCAGCAAAAATTTAGTGGGTAAAAATTGGGGAATAAATCCAAAGATACAGCGACATCTTGCTGTACACAGCGATTACAAGACCTGAAATAGCCTATGCGGCACCAGTTTGGTGCAAGAAGCTAGACGAAGTTACAGCTAGGGCCATCAATATAGTACAAAGACTAGCCTGTGTCTACGTAACAGGGCTATGAAGTCTACTCCGACTGCCGCCAGTGAGTTTTGTTAAATCTTCCCCCGATTCATTTTTTTATTAAGAAAGAAGTTTTACAATTTGCGCCAAAGCACCTCTTAGATAATGAAGAAGGGTCGTCTTATCTTTTTAGTTAAAAAAGGAATAGGAATGAGCAACAAATCTTTAACCCTAAGCGACTTCTGCAAAACCAGATACAACTTCCAACAAGGTCACATTCCGTGATAGGGTTAATTGGGAACAGAAAAGACCTAAACCTTCAACTATTTCTCATGTATGGTACACAGAAGGGTCCAAAATGAACAAAGGTGTAGGAGTACGATTATTTGGTGAAAGACGCAGAAGATGCATTTTTAGTAGCATGGGACATGAGATCTCAGTGTTTTAAACCGAAATTTATGCAACAAAACTTTGTTTAAGAGAAGAACTAGAAAGTGATACCACAAATTGCCACATCTATATTCACTCAGCAGCATTTAGCGCGTTTGAAATCAAATCCAAACTATTTTGGGAGTGCCTTCTTCTACTGGAAAGACTAGCAACAGAATTCACCTGATATGGGTCTCTGTCAGATATTCGCATTGTGACGGGACTTTTGACTGGGTACTGTAGAGTAATGAAACACGTATATAACATGAGATCACCCAAAATTACCTATGTAGGTTGTGTAACGAAGAGGACGAAACAGCTGAACATCTACTTTGTCACTGTAATGGTCTCACATGGACCCGTCTTCGTTAGTTAGGTAACCATTTCCTAGAATCGTCAGATAGTGCGGGCAAATCTCTAAGCAAACCTCTGAATTCGTAATGAATACTAGACTTGGGGAGTATTTATAAAAATAGAGTTTGTCACAATAGATCTATTTGGCAGTAGTAACTTAGTGACTAGTTCCCGATCTCAATACAATCTAACAATCTAATCTAGTGACGTATGTTTTCAAAAATGAAGATCCTTAGGAGGTGTGGGAAGAACAACGGAGTTCCGGAGCAGTGCTCAACGGAATTTTAGCGATGATTAATGAAGAATGCAACGTGTTTCAATTGAATGACCTCATAGCTCGCGTTCAGTGCTGCAGAATTACGATATATCTGATAAAGGTTCTGATCCAGAATCCGATTCAGAGGAAGAAAATGGTGGACTTGAACTTGATATGGAATTAAGCTATGTGGATTTTTCCAATGAATAACTCTTCAAAACCTGACTAAAAAGGTCATTAGGCAATTAAATCTTTAAATTTAATTACTTCTTTTCCTTCTAAAACCGTCAGATATTGAGGAAATATATATTTGTAAATATAGTGTGTCACAATAGATCTATTTGTCCTTGATGACTAGTTCCCGCTCTCATACAATCCTTATCTTAAAAGTGTAGTCAGTAGATTAAGCATGGTGTCCATCTGCTCCATCAGGGTCTTGAGCATACCTTTTACTACTGTCATGTCGTTAGATGCCTGGTGGGCCGGTACTTCCTCTTGTTGATTCGTGTTTGATGCATAATGGATTGCTTTTTGGGCAACTTGTGCGTATGTTACTCCAGGCTGTCTTTGAGCTGTAGATGGAATATTTTGCTTATTTATAACTAAGTTGCGTCCCGTTCTGAGTGTAAGATAGACTTTTTACTGTAGTTCTTTGTAAGCTGCATACCCTTGATAGTTGGCTGAGTGATTTTCTGCACACAAAACACATCATACATCATTTAATTTAGGTTTCTGGGGCACTTAGATGTGATGTGACTCATTGCACATTTCACGCACCGTGGATTGTGGTTGCCATACTTTGTGTGTTTGTATATTTGGCACTTCATACATAGAGGAATTTCGCACTGTTTTTTGTTGGTTCGAGAATTACATTTGTCTGTAGAATCGAGTTTATATTGTAAATATCTTAATTATTGCTGTTTTGCTTTAAATTATCCCAGAATAATGTTAAGGGATTCTTTTTTGCTCTTAGCTTTATGTTAGATTTTTTGTCGGATCAATCTAGTAAGCGCAGCACTCAGACAGCGTATATATCCATTGTACTGCACTTAAGGTTCCCTTTTACTCTGCTTTAAATCTACCCGACCTCCGAAGAAATAGAAGTAGATCCTGTGGTGCCAAGGAGCCAAGTTGGTTACTCCTCAGCACATCAGTGCCGAAAATCCCAAACCTGATTCGAGCAAAGGCAGGGCAGACGCAAAGGAAATGGTCCGCCGTCTCGTCTTCTTCTCCACAGGCTGGGCACAGCGCACTGTCTGATATGCCAATCCTTTCCATGTGCCTAGCCCATAGAAAGTGCCCTGTCATCACGCCAACCAACAGCCTGCAGTCCCTCCTACCTAAAGATAGAAGGAACCGTGACCATCGGTCAGAGATAACAGGTAGCATACTTTTCGTCCATCCGCAGCCTCTCTCAGCCCGCCATGTTCGCTTGTGGGTCGAAACAACCCACTTGTTTGCAGTGGCTTTGATTACAGCAGAAGGGAGTGTCAGAACAGGCTCAGGGCCAATAAAAACAGCCTCGGAGCCCATCCTTGCCAGAGAGTCAGAGGTCACGTTACCCGCAATGCCAGCGTGCCCCGGGACCCAAGTCAGCATCAGACTATTATGTTTTCAAACATTATTTAGCCTGGATTTGCAGGACCTGACTATCGTGGAAGTGATGGTAGGACTATCCAAGGCCATGAGCGCAGCTTGGCCGTCACTGCAGACACAAATAGATTTGCCCTTCCACCTGTTTTCCACAACGAAGTCCATTGCCTCAAGTATCGCATACACCTCCGCCTGAAACACTGACGCATGCAGACCAAGGGCAAAGAACCGACGGGTCCCACAAGATTCCACGAAGACACCAAAGCCTGAACCGTCTTCAGTCCTGGAGCCATCAGTGAATATTCGCCTGCAGTGTTTGCCGGGCTCGTTCTCGGGATCTGACCATGAACGAGCCTCTGGCAGCGACACATTGTACCGCTTTTCTAGTATGACGGTTGATGACAAGGAGTCCGGGGGCATAGACAGGATTGCAGAATCGATGTCAGTGCCTGCGCCGTCGTCCAATATCGAGTACACCCCATACCAGTGGCCACTATGTTTCACTCTGCAGATGGCCTTAACGGCCTCTCCGCGGATGAAGACATCTAGTGGCGGGAGATTCACCAGAGCATCAAGTGCCGGGCCTGGAGTAGTCGGAAATGCTCCGGTACAACATATGGCCACAGTACGTTGTAGTGTTGATAGAGCTTTTTTGACCCCTACAAGAGAGACTCTGCTCATCCAAACCATCGATGCATAGGTGATAATAGGTCTTACCATAGCTGTATAGATCCATAGGACCTTACTAGGGGAAATACCCCATGTCTTACCAAAAATACCCTTACACTGCCAGAAAACTGACAGTGCTTTGGATGTCTTCAGTTCGACATGTGATTTCCAAAGAAGCTTGTTATCAAGGATGACTCAAAAATATTTGATTTCCTTGGATAGCTGGATAGTGACTCCTTTTAGTGTAGGCAGAATAAGTCCATCAAGCTTTCTCCTTCTGGTCAAGAGGACAATACCAGTCTTAACAGGATTAGCCGATAGCCCATTCGCACTGCACCAAGTGTCAATCATATCCAGAGTTCTCTGCACCCTTCTGCAGACAATCATAAGAGATGGACCTGTCACAAGACAGCCAACATCATCCGCATATGCCTGAGCGTAGACACCCGAGTCATTAATGGCGTTAAGCAGGGGATCGATTATCATGCACCAGAGCAATGGAGACAGTACGCCTCCTTGGGGACAGCCTCTATTAACCCCAGACGACACCAGCAAATCTTCCTCCGCCCGCACCGTTATGATTCTCTGGGCCAGCATTGAACGTATCCAATTTACAAGAGCCCGGTCTACGCCATGCCGCCTAGCAGAGCCGCACATACTGTCGAAAGTAGCATTGTCAAACGCACCCTCTATGTCCACAAAGATGCCTATTGCGTATTCTTTCCTGTCGATGGCCCGCTCTATCCTTCCAACAAGGTTTTGCAGAGCCGTCTCGCAGGATTTTCCGCTTTGATAGGCATGCTGAAATGGAGAGATTGGATGCGTCTTCAGAGACTCCCTACGTATGCGAAGCTCCACCAGGCGTTCCAAACTCTTTAGCATGAACGAGGTCAAACAAATAGGTCTGAAGCTCTTGGGATTGGTGTAGTCGTCTCTTCCAACCTTAGGAATGAAAGCAACCCTCACCATCCTCCAGGAGCGTGGTACATAGGCCAGCGCGAGACATGCAGTGAAGATCTTCTTCAGTGCTGCCAGCACTAACTCAATGCCTTCCTTCAACACAATCGGATATATGCCATCCAGTCCGGGCGATTTGAAGCTGTCAAAGGATTTGATAGCAAATCTAATGGCAGCCACATTCGCCACAGTTCTGGCGACATACCAATCATGTCGAGAGGGTGTAGCTGCCCTGACAACAGTTCCGACCAAAGGTGGTTGTTGACGGGCTATGCTTACCTGATTTCCTGGAAAGTGTGACTCCAACAGCAAGCTGAGTGTCTCACTTTGCCTCTCCGTATAGGAGCCATCAGGTTTCCTGAGGAACTCAGCTTAGCGACTTGGTCCTTTTTCAGGACTTTGACCAGTTTTGCCGTGTCACTCAGGGATTCGATATTACTGCAGAAATCTCTAAAATAACCCTTTTCGAGTCCCGAATTAGCTTCTTCTAGTCCCTTTGAACACGTCGATATCGTTCCCAGTCCTCATCAAGATTCGTCTTAGGGCCCGGTTGAGGAGTTTTCTAGACTCACGCCTCAGCACCTGAAGCTCTCGATTCCACCATGGAACAGGAGTCCGGCTAAGAGGAGGTCTAGTTCGACAGGCTAGCTCGAAGCTGTTTGTTAGAGCAGTGTTGAGATGTTCAACAGCCGCCTCAATGTTTTGCTCCTGGCGAAGTTTCAGTGGCGTCACGTAATTGCTATGCAGTGCCTCCCTGAACTTCGGCCAGTCTGTTTTTCTTGGGTTTCTGGTGGGCAATGGCATCTGTGCGTGCTCGCCACACTGAAACTCAATGTATCTGTGGTCCAAGCACGAGTCTTCGGCGAGGACCCTCCAGTTGCTGATCGACCACCCCAGTCTTGGATTTGACAGGGTGACGTCAATTACCTCCTGCCTTCTCGTAGTCACAAAAGTAGGCTGCCTGCCTACATTGTGGATGTTCAGGCGGGAGGAGGCAATATACTCGAAAAGTCGAGAGCCCCGCTCATTGCACTTGCTGCTGTCCCAGATCGTATGCTGGGCATTAGCATCGCAACAAAGAATGAGACCAAGATTGCGCCGCTCACAGAACCCTACGAGAAGCGACCTTCCCAGGTGGTGGCGCCTCCAAAGCATCGTAAGGAAATTAAGCAGATGCAATCACGAACCTCGACCATCCGTGCATACTCTTAAAACTAATCTCTGCCGCAACGAGATACTGACAACAAAATAGGTCAAGGCAGGTCGCTGCGAGATGGGATGATATTATAAGACCGGCTCTAGGTCCAATCGAGTTTCTGTCATATAATATCGTGGCCCCTTTCAACGAGCCAAGGCCACAGAGGCGACCCCTAAAGACCCAGGGCTCTTGTACTTTTGGTTTGTGGGGTAATGTGTGCAGCAGGGTGAGTCGTCTACTTAGGAGTACAGTAGCGGCTTTAGAATGCTGCAAGGTTAGATATGTTAATAATGTTATTAATGAGTATTTCTATCACAATAGTGATGCATACTTTTTAGAACCACATTGAAACTGTGTTTTTGATTTGTAAATGTCAAATTCGGTGTTTCTCTCAGATAAGACTTTAGTAACAGTAGATTACTTATCCTCATTTTTCAGCTGAAACTTTAATTCATCTCCCTTTAGGATTTTCATTTCATATTCGTTGCTTGCTATACCAGTTATCAGTTCGAAGAATGGTTGGAAGTTAGATAAGAAAATAGTTGGGGGTCTAGGTATTTTGACCTGACTAACTGGTATTCTGCATATCATCATCTTGAGAGAGAATTGCGCATCTGCTTGTATTCAATAATGACGGGCAAAGCCAGTAGTGATACGAAGTCTTTTGGCCTATTTGGGGCCGAGCCTGAAGAATCCGGGCTTGCTCTAGTTCCGTTTTGTTTAATTAACCTGTGGCTAGTTCAGAGTTCGTTAACAATGTTTTAATTGCTGGGACATATTTGCTGTTCCTTTTAGAATCATGTTTTTGAGTGATTTTATGGGATATTGTGAGTATTCACTAAATACCCTTCGAACAAATTTTGTTTTTTCTCCGCAATAGTTGCAACATTTGGAAATGTATGCCAGGTGTTTGTTGTTGTTGTAAATGCTGCATGTAAATATGTAGTTTCTGCTGTTGTAATAGTTGCTGTTCTAATGGTTGTTGTTGTAATAATTGTTTTTGTTTCTTTGTATGATTGTCCGCCACCAGGTGGTGGCGAATTATATACTTTCATTTAGTTGTTTGTTATAAATACTTGGAAGTTTTATACAAATATTTAGAAGTTATATATGGCCATCAGTCTAGAGGCTGTAGTCCCACTTATAGATGACTATAGTTGTGTAGATTTTAAAGAAAATGTATCTTAACCTCTCTGTTGGACCAGATTTTTTAGGTTAGAAAATTAAATGATAGCTTATTTACACTGTATCTTCTTCATAGGCTTAAATAAAATGTGTGTATAATTCTTCCAATTCTTTTTCCATGTCCACGCTGTAATTTATTTCCAATTTCAATATAATAAGAATAATATATTCACAAAATTCTCAAATTTCCTGAAAATTCTGCATTTATTTCTGTGTCTGTTTCTGTTCCATGTGCCTGCACGACAAACGCAAACATGAACAGAATTTACTCCAGAAATAATAATTTTCTTTTCAGTTTCTGTTGCCGTATTAATTTTACATCTCTCTCTGCACCTTCAAACCATTTTACAATGTGTAATTAAAATTCCAAATTGTAAAATGTTTGTTATTTACTTGTTGTACCTTGTTCTTTTTTCAATCACGTTAGAAACGGAGTTTTAAACTTCCAAAGGAAAAGCAGACCAATAACAAAATTATTTTATTGTAGATCCCTTTTATGGATTTTTCCGCCATTTATCAAAATCTTAGTGCCAGGGTCCTTTCGAAAACATTTTCAACATATATTTATTTCGTTCAGGAAAACTTTCTCTCCGATGCTAAAAATTTTTTAATGCTTTTTCTAGATATTTCCTATCTAAAGTTTTTGCCAGAGTTTCAATTCGAATTTTTCTTACTGAAGAATAATTATCAAACATGTCGTTTGGTATTTAATAACTGAATGCATTCTATTGTATGTGTATGTAGCTAACAATACTAGGTTAATAGTTTCGTGTATTTGATATTGCTTTCTAATACATCGCGCAATCTCTAGTAAACTAGAGTTAAACCTTTCCACCTGACCATCGGTTTTACTATGGTATGTGGGTACGAAAAACGTTCCAATCGAAAATAATCGTACAGCATAAAGATAATTTTGCATGATAGTGCACGAGCACGCCTTAATGTTAATAACAGGACGTACCGTCATCGCCGTGACGACAAGAGGAAAGCGCGACAGAACAGATGATAACTGTTTAAGGTGCTTAAACTTATTAAGGTGCAGTGCTCTTATGCGTTTTTACACGATAATGGCTGAATAAAGCTGTGGCTGGAATGCCACCTTGCGAAAACTGTAAGGTCGACTTCATGGACGGTTGTAGTTGCAGGCTGCTACGAGCGAGTGCTTGGATACCGGGCCCTTCCCGCAAACCAAGGGAACATATCCATGAAGGAGGGACTGAACACGAACCTTTGAAAGATATACTCGTATACCAGGGGGGAATCTGATTCCAACAATGGAGGATGGTAGAATGGTAGGTGTCGACCGGGTTTGCTGAAAGTTCTAAGTTCAAGATACGGAAACCGTCCCTATCTGCACCTTGGACGCATACTTTTCCGCGTTCACGGTTAAGACGAAACAATTATTTTAATCATAAAAGAACAATATATGACTGATTATATTATATTTATACAATAAAAAAATTCGGCCAGCCAAGATGGACTCTTATCGAAACTTCTGCAGTGAAATTGGTAATATGTGGGAGTCGGCTGGGCTGTGCAGATTCAATTCAACGGGACCGTTTAGTGAAGCTGGACTTTTTTCCCAAGTATGATGGTTCTTAAACCAATTCAATACTGTCCTCAAAACCCACTACCGTGTGGCAGTATTATGACGGGCGTAAGGAAATAGGGCGGAGGTTGACAGCTTGAATGGTGGAATCACGATTGAAAATTGGAATCCGGCATTAACAACTATGACAGAAGAGTCCATGAGGTTCTATCTTCTCCCTTTGGCAACTTCAACAAAAAGATCTACATTGCTTGTTTAGCTCTAGGGTATGTACCAGCTTTTTAGCGACAATTTAGTGTGGTCTTGATTCCCAAACGTGGTAAGAATGATTACATGTTATCGTAAAGCTTTATGCCGATTAGTTTGACGTCACCCATAGTTAAATTTCTGAAGCATGTGGTGGAGAAGTATATTAGTGCGGTGATAGTGTTGGATAGCCATCAACATGCGTACCAGTGTGGAAAATCAAGCGAATCAGCTCTGCAGCTTGTGAATGGGAGTATATGTGACTATTGAGATAGCATTTGATAATGCTACCTTTTACTATACTCCCATACCTCGCTTTACGGCCTAGATACGTTCCACGAAACTTGGCCGTAAAGCGAAAAGCCGTATAAGGAATCATTATTCTAATACAAATTCAATGGTTCGGTTCCAAATTTGATAAATATGTAACATGGTTTCTGATTCAAAATTTATTTTATCTTTTTATTTCATTTAAATCAAAAATACTGACAACAGGTACATACATTTGTACATTTTATTTTATTTATTTATTTATATCTACAAATTGATCTTAGGACATTAAGGTAATAACCTTTTTAAGATGTCCTAACGACATGAAGTATATATATATTTTCAATAATTAACTTAACTGGAACAATTCATTCCAAGGTAAAATGAAATATAAATTATAAAAGAAATTGATTTACACAAATAAAATTATAGTTTTAAAATTATAAAATTATATAAGTGGATGATTTAAACAATTAAAATTAAATATTGTGAAACGCACTCTCCGTTCTTTAAATATTAAATTAAAAAATATAACAACAAAACAATAAACAATAAGATAAATACATACAGATCACAATTTATGAACAAAGCAATACAGATTGCCCAGAAATTCACCGCGCCCGAAAGTAGCCCTCAAGTTCATTCCTGAAGTGTTGCCAATACTTCGCAGCCGTACAGGAAATGAGTTCCAGAGTCTTACTGCATACACGAAAAACTGACGATCAGACATAAGAGACGAGTGCTTGCACGGGACAAGTTGGTTACAACGACTGGAACGTGTGAACCTGAGACATCTAAACAAATATGGAGGTTCCCGGGTGTAAATAATCTTGTGAAGAAAGATGATAGTCTTAGACTCCAAGAGTTGATCGAATGTGATCCCAAAAACTTGCCTTGATAAAGTGGATACATGATCTGTTCTAGTCAAGCCATAAATATACCTTGTTATATTATTAAATAGGACATTAAGCTTTCGTTTGCTAGCTGCATCACAATTCGCAAAAATTTTACAACCATACAGCAATGTTGGGAGAAGGTAGGCCTTAGCCAACAGCATTCTGATTCCTTGTGGGGTGAAATATTGCGTTGACCACAGTGAACGCAGCATACCGTAAACTTTGCCAACCGTGGCAGCAACGTGGTTACTCCATGTTAGAGTGCCATCAAATATAACTCCCAGGTTTTTAGCCGTGTTTACACGTTCAATCACAGACCCATTCATTATAATACTGGTTAGTATTGTGGTATCAAAGTGTTTCTTGTGTCACTAAACATTTTGACTTAGCAGGATTAAGACAAAGCCCATTTTTCTTTGCCCAGTTATAAACATTAAATAAGTCATTATTAATTTGAGTGACACAATTAATAATTTCGTCCCTTTTACTGCTTATGTAAAGTTGGACGTCATCAGCATACAGATGAATATCACAATCATGCAATGCAGTCGGTAGATCATTTATATATATACAAAAAAGAAGAGGCCCCAATATGGACCCCTGAGGTACACCTCGCACTACCGACAAGAAATCCGATGCCTCATCATCACACTGACTGGGTTGGTAAACCGCTTGGGTTCTATCTGTAAGGTATGATTCTATCAATTTCACTGCGCCGGATGAGAACTTGTACATTCTCAGAAGCTTCGTACATAAAATATTGTGGTCAACACAGTCAAATGCCTTTGAATGGTCCAATAATACCAAGAAAGACACCCTATTTAAGTCAAGTGATGCGCGAATACTCTCCACTACATCAGTCAGAGCCGTTATGCAGCTCCTGCTTGGCATGAACCCAGACTGTCGTTCCGTTATAATGTTATTGTCTGCTAAATACTTTTTTAATTGTTTCGCCATTACTAGTTCAAATACCTTGGACAGGTATGGTAAAATTGCTATTGATCTATAATCGTTATCAGACTTTAGGGTTGGAATAATTTTCCCTAACTTCCAACAATTAGGGAAAGTTGATGTCGTTATAACAGTATTAAAAATATGAGTTATGACTGGCAGCAGCTTAGGAAGTACGGCCTTAACAAAGACAGGGTGAATCTCATCAGTACCACAAGCATTTGACTTTATACCCAGAAAGCACTCCAATACATCTGACTCGTCAACACCAGAAAACCCAAACATAATATCAGAGGACACAGAACTACAGCAGTTTGCATAAGCATTCTTTTGCACTGCTTCAATTGGAACATTGACAAATTTCCTATTTAAATCATTTAGGTCCATGGTAATGTTCCCAAAAGTAGCAATATTCCCTATACCTATGCTGCGAATATGTCTCCATGTTTGTTTACTGGTTACTGCACTGCTAAATGTTTTTCCGAAGCGGAAGTATTTAGCGGCTTTGACATCTTTAGTAACCTGCCTTCTAAGATTTCTGTAAGTTTCATATAGAAGAGGTAGCTTATATCGCTTCCATCGTCTGTATGCAGTGTCACGTATGTTAATTAAATTCTTGATTTTATTAGTAAACCAAGGCTGCTCTTTTTGCTCAACGGTGCGCACTTTCTTTGGGACAAACTCATCAAAAAGACATTTAATATTAGATTGTAGATATTCCACTTTGTCATTTACTGAGGGCATAAAATATATCAAGTTCCATTGTACAGTGTCAAGTTTAGAACACAAATGTAGGTAGTCAATATTTTTAAAATCTCGGTATCTCAAAACTTTGGTTGTCATATTAAGTGTAAAATCAAGCGTCAGAAAAATAAGGTCATGTTTTGAAAAACAGAGAGTAGGGAGTTGTTCGTAAATTTCAATCTTCTTCAAATCATCAATAAAATACACGTCCAACAGCGAACTGTTTGTCCCCGTAAAATGTGTCGGTGATGTTGTATTAGCGGAAACCAAGCCCAATGCCAACATTTCCGTGACCAGTCCGCTCTCAACTAGAATATTGCTATTGAAGTCTCCTGCAATAACAATACTTTGAAAGTCCAAAGAAATTGCCCGAATGTGATCTATCAGTGATTGTATGTTAATTGTACGATTAGGTCTGTAGACACAGCCCACAAGAAGTCTTTCAACTCCATTGTCAACATTTAAAAACAAATACTCAATCTGACCTTCAGAAACTGATTTGCTATGAACTTTGCACGCAATACCATCCCTCACAAAAATTGCCACCCCGCCGGCATGAGTCACTCTATCCACACGAAACAATCTGTATCCATTGGCACCAAATAAACTACTCTGCATTGATGGCATGAACCATGTTTCAGACACATAAACAAAATCAACGCCAGAACCCTCAAATAGATATTTGAACTCATCCATCTTATTCATTAAGCTTTGTGCATTTATATGGCAAATTTTCATTCCCATTTGTAATCTACCAAGAATACGAATAAGGTTATAATTACTATCTTTGGAACCCACTGATAGGTTAATTAGACCATTCGAAACGACTGTAGCGACGATGAGTTAGCAATGAAAGTATACGATCATATACTCCCCTTAATATTAATTTGGCAACACATACAGTTTGGTTACGATCTGAACTTAAGAGCAACCCGCAAGAGCATTTAAAAAGGTACAGTGAATTCTGCACAACTGTGAACAATAATAACTTACTTAAGTATACATACTCATATATAGTATCCACAACAAAAAATATAAAAAAGTGTAACATTATAATATAAAAACAGTAATTTAAAATCAAATGATTGAATATAGGCTCAGAAGAGAAAGCATCAAATATTACAATTGTCATGAAAGACAAATCATTCCTCTCCACGAAAAAGACCGCTCACCTGCTGCAAAGAATCTATACGCGTTGCTCTCGCATTCTCAGCACACTTCACGTGTACCAGACCCCGCAAAGTGAATACTGCGAACAAGTGCTTTTGCTTTTTCAAGCGGATTGCCGCTCGCATTATTTCGTAATTCAGCTTTGTTAGGTTTTCGTTCACGTAAATTGGCACGTCCGAATTGAATCCAGCATGCCGTAAACATAAGGTGGCATGAGTAGTGCGTTTAAAAGCAGTAATACCTCTTAAAACAAGGTTCCTATCGTAGGGTGAAGCTAGTTTTACCACTATAACTGGATCGGTAATAGTGGCTTTGTTGTGTTCACTCTTCACCCTATAGATAGCCCTTACGACAGGTGGAGTAATATTAGCGGAAGAACACAATTTAGAGAACATACCGGGTAGATCCTCCTGTTCGATGCACGGAACGCCGCATATCCTCATGTCACATGCGACTGCAGCATTATCCTGCCTTGCCAACTGGGATTTCATTGCCAGAAGCTCACCCTCCAAACCAGGAACAGCACCCGAAGCAGACTTTTCATACTTCTCTACCCGCTTTCGGACTTCCACCAGTTCTTTTCGCAACTCAAAGACTTCAGAGCTCACGTTTTCAACAGCAGAAATTCTTTTGTCAAACAGTACTAGCGAAGACTCTATGTTTGAGAGTTCCGCCGCAGTTTCACTTAGTTTCTGCATCATCCGATCCTCGGACGTTTTCAATGCTGAACGTAGCTCACCAACGATGCTCTCCTTCTGCCTCTCCATACAACTTTCTAGCTGTTGCAATACGGCGCTCATAGAAAAACTCTCTTTAATTGCGTTGGTGTGCGGGGTTGCAGGGGACAAGACTGGTTTAGACACGGCCTTTGTTCTTGTATTCATTTTGTATTTCAATTTTGTGCAATGCTTTGCTGGAGTTTCCTGACTTTTGTTTTACTTCGATGATATTTACACTCCTATCCTTACTTGTAATTGTTAATAATTGTTAGTACTTATTTGTTATATTTTTTATAAAACTGTACATGTGGCAAATTCAGTTTAAGTTAATAAATCAATACAGACGACTTCAAACACAACCGAACCGATTAAGGATTGATACATAATATCAGACAACAAAAACCAACAAAACATAATCTGTAAACAAAAATTAAACAACTTCATGTTGCATACAATATGTGCATGTAAACATACATAACCTTTTTTAAAAATGGCTTTAATCTGAAGACGATGAAGAAATGGAAAGCTGCAGATCACTGTCGTCATCATTTTTCGATGCTAAGGATGGGCCTGGCTTAAAAAAATTGTCCAACGTTGTTTGTCTTGCCTTCTTGTCTATTGCGTTCTTCAGTGATGTATAACAGCTAATGGCTGAGTTAATTCCTCGAGAAACTTGAGCGCTACGTTCGACGTCGGGATCGTTTTCGAGGAGGATGTTTATTCCTTGTTCGAAATAGGAAAAAGCTTTCGATAAATTTTTTGATGTTAGCTGTTTGGATACAACAGGCTCTGTCTCTTTATCAAAAGCCGGTTCTGTTTTTCACTGAATGAGTTCCTCATATGAAACAGGTTCCCTATCAGCTTCAATTAGATCAAGCACATCACGTTCGTTCAAACCTTCAAAGCCGAGAATATATCCAAAATGTTTTGCCTAATTTCAGGAAGGAAATTAACTTCTGCATCAGAACTTTTTACACAATCTGGCCATATTTTTTTCCAGGCATGGTTCATTGTTGTTAATTTTAATTCTTTCCATGATTCACTGATGCTGTCAACAGCATCCTTGATGTTATACGACCTGTTGATGAGAGGGAAAGCTAATACATACTTGCTCAAATAATTTTTTGGCCGTTATAGCGAAACATTTTAGGCCGTAAATCAATAACATGCCTTAATTCAAGAGGTGCGTTGTAGCGAAATGCCGTATAAAGAGCGGCCGTATAGTGAGGTATGGGTGTATGTGCAGTGCTGCTAAAAGATATACGATGGACGAAACCGCTGTCAAGTCGATCCGTTTCCTGTTATCAAAAGGCTGTTAACCGTAGAAGACCATAAAGATTCTGTCAGAACAATACTCGTTGCGAAAGATAAACTCATACCTTGACTTTCTTTTGGAAGAAAGTCTAACGACAGCTTTCCGGCCAAGAAACAATGGAGAGATGCTGATTTACTTCTAGGGGAACTGTCGAAAACTTTATTCACTAAAGATTCTAAAACTGAATAGGGAACTGGGGCTGGCTGGAATCTGAATGAAAATGTCAGATGCTTTTCGGCCATAGGAATTATGGCACCGGTATTCAAATCGGAAATGTTTGCTATATGTAGAATACAGATTAGTCTTTAGTGACAGTCAGGCTTTACTGAAGGAGCTAGAAAACATGATAACCGCTTCAAAAATTGTCGAAGAATGTAAGCCAAGACTTAACTCCGTCGCAAAGGTGGAATTTAGTTGTACTTATTTGGGCTTCGGGATCCTGCGGTATACGAAGGAAGGGAATAGCTGATGAACTGGCAAGTACTCCAATGGGACCAAAGCCATTCATCAGTATGAGTTTGGCAGGGCTGTTGATTGATTCAAGAATGATGTGACTAATATTCAAAAGGAACGATGGTGCAATTCAGTTGCCTCCAAAACAACCAGATTCTTCCTAGAATGCCAAAACAAGATAGTTGTAGATTTCCTTCTAACATTACGAACGAAAGATCTTCGATCATTGGTTGGGTTAATCACGGTTCACAGTGGGTGCATCATATGGCGACCATGGGCATCATCGAGAGTCCGAATTACATCTGTCTGGAGGAAGAATAGGGTGGCGGTACAGGGCATTTTCCCTATGTTTGTCTTGCCTTTGCGATAATGAGGAGGTCCTTATTGGTGTCAGAAGTATTGCGAATGGACAATGTATATACCTTATCCCTGGACAGATTTGAGACTAATAAGAAGAGGTATAGAATTTTTAAATGGTGTAAATTCCCAATCACAGTCCACTATCTCAAATAATCAGCTTTATTCAAAGATTTTGATTTTACATCAAAGCAGTTTAAATTGTTTTTTCAGTAAGCTATTATAAGAAAAATTCTACATAAATATATGTGCACTTACGGTTTAGAACAGTATTTTCTAAGAAATCAAAAATTTATTTTAATAGAACTCAATAATAGGCGCATTCGATTCGTAACTTGCATCGAGGTCGTATCGAAAGTGGTATACTTGGCAGCACTATTTCCACTGTTTTTTAAATGTGTACTTTCTTCTCATTTTTTAAACAAACTAATCAACTGTAATTAATTTAAATCAACACAATAATAATATTAAATGTAAAAAACGAAATCCAAGGAATAATTTTTATTTTCTTTCAATTTAAGCAGCTAAAATATAAATAATACCAGGGAATTTTTATGTGTAATTTTTAATCTCGATGGTTTTCAAGCAATTTTTAAGTTGGAAGCACTTTTCTATCGAGGATGGGAAAATTCGCTCGTTTAATCCGAGTATAATTTACTCGCCAACTTTTTCAATACAAATGTCGGTCCTATTGTCGTTAGAGCGGCGAATCGAATGCGCCTAATAATTATTATTGATTTCCAAGAATTGTTATAGTATTACCTCAATTATTAGGAATTATTTATCTATCTTTTGACAAAAAACCGTTTAGAAATTCTCTTAACTTTCCTTATTGAGAGCAGTTCAAACAAAAAATGTTTGCTGAAATGGCTAATTACGAGGTGTGATCAAAAAATAACCGTTATTTTCATCTTTTCGTGAGTTACGTATGTTCGATGTTCGCATTTTTTTTTCTGTTATGTTGGTACACATGTCTGTTATATATGTTGGCAATACCAACCATTTTGGATTGTCAGTTTGTTTTTGACAGATAAAAAGGTTAGTCGTGTTTTGGTGTGCTCTTCGTTTTAGTTTTGTGTAAAAAATGAAATTAAATGCGCAAGGACATTTGAAATGTTGACTGTGGCCTTTGGCGAGTCTACTATGAGCAGAACACAAGTTCAATTGTGGTATAACCGGTTTAAGGAGGAAGGCCGAGAAGATGTCAATGACGATGCTCGTCCTGGTCAGGCGAGCACGTCAACAACCGATGCAAACATTGACGCAGTGAAGAAAATGATTTTGGATAATCATCGAATCACTATCAGAGAGGTTGCTTATGATGTTGGCATATCGTTCGGCTCATGCCAAGCAATTTTTACGGATGTTTTAGGCATGAAACGAAGATTGTTCAGAACAGGAGCTGTTTTTGGCCAAAAACAAAACCGTTATCATGCCTCAACCACCGTATTCACCGGACTTGGCCCCCGCTGACTTTTTCCTCTTTCCAAAACTGAAGACACCGATGAAAGGAAAGCGTTTTCTACGATTGAGGAGATAAAAGAAAAATCGAAACAGCAGCTGTTGGCGATACCAAAAAAAGCGTTTCAGAAGTGTTTCGAGGATTGGAAAAAACGCTGGCATAAGTGTATTATATCTGAGGGGAATTAGTTTGAAGGGGACAAGATAGTTGTTGATGAATAAATAAATACTTTATTTTTGATCACACAATAACGGGTATTTTTCGATCACACATCGTATATGTAAATTCTACTAGTCTTTAATAAGTTTTATTTATGATAATTCTAATTATAATCTTAGATGCAGAGTAATAAATTTCTGTAATGAGAAAAAACACTATCATGAAAATTTTGAATTAAAAATTTAAATGAATTTCGGAAGGAAAAAAAATTTGGTCGAAATCAAATTTATTACAAGTTTTTTATAACTTTTATTGTTTCTCAACAAATAAACTTGCTCCACTTATTAAAATTTTGAAATAACACAATTAGTTTTGTAAAATTTATTACGAGCTTTTTAGGAACACTATGGAATTCTAAAAATTTGGAGCCACACCAAAAAATGAAGCAAATGATTTAATTCTTTAGGAACCAGAATTAGCTCAGGCAACCGAAAACGGTATAAAATAATATTTCAGTTTTTAAAGTTGTCTTCAAAATATTTGCAGATTCCGAGGGCTAAGTATCACAACCTAAACAAAACCATAACTTCGACCCCCCACACCCATCGAAAATAAATGTAAGTGTTTGGACAGAACCCCTAAAAATTGTGTTGATCACACAACAAAAATAAGAAAAGACAGACAGAACTTAAAAATGTGGATTTATAAATCTAATTAATAAAAAGCTAATTGTGGACAACCGATAACAATCATTCTTCCAACATGTTTGTTGGGATCGTATAAAAGAACCGAAAATCTGTCCCTAGATGACATATTTTTCAGTGAATTAATTTCTAATGGTACTCAAAATTACAAGGTTTAAGTTTGTTTTCGCTATGGCATATTTTGAACAATTGAGTCAAATATAGGCACAGCAGTTTCTCACAATTCCGCACCTGTTACACACCAGGGGCAAAAAAGGTGGAAGATTTATATCGGCCAAACTAACGATATTTCGGTCGCAGAAAGAGAATAAGATGAAAAAGGTGCCGAAAAAGAAGCGGCAAAGGTTGATCGAGAAGCTGCAAAATAGCTGCTTATAATACACGAACTGCAATAGAAAAATTATTATATTAGTAATTTTTGTTGTTTATCTCGAGTTCACTAAATTTAATAGAGCCATAACAGCATTTTTTTATTATGTTTGATTCACTTTCAGATTCGATTTCCAAAATGTTGTCAATGCATAAATTATGTAAACATATCCATGCTTCACAAAACTTTCATCTTACTAAAAAAAAAGCATGTTTAATTAGGACTCTATTCGAACTTAGGAACATTTTCATGTGATTTTGCATCGCAGTTAAGTGAACACTATCACTATAAGGGGTGATAAGGTTTTTTCTTTTCAATCGTAAGCCAAATCAGTCAAAATGTAATAATGAAAACATGTCATCGCCAATTCAGAAAAATTATAACTGTTCGCAAAAAAAATTATGTCATGAATCGAACAGCGACTTCAACAAATGCGACTATTTTTTTTATTTTATTTTATTATTTTTGTCCAGCGTTTCTTCGACTGAACCAAACAATAGTTATTTTATTACATTTGCTTATCAACTGAGTTTTATTTCTTACCAATATTTCCATTAAAAATGCATTTCCGATTTAAAATAAATTAAATGCAACTTCTATTTCCTCTTATCTTTACCACCAAATAATCGATTCAAAGAGGCCCTAATAAATCTCGTTAATTTTTTCCCGATAACGCTTGTTGTACAATTTCACATTGTCTCGAATTGAGCAATCTTTGTGTCCCTCAAGATAGATAATAAGAGTAATGTGCGTTCTCCACGAGTATGCTTTAGCAGTTTCTAGTCTTTGGAAAAATACTGTTCTGAATTTTCCAACAGGGAATGAAATAATTTATTTACTCTAAAATACAATTGGAACTCCTTGTCCGTACATGAAGGAATATTTTTAATTAATTACATATTCTTGGACAGAGTGCCCTCCTTATTTTTGGTTTTAAACATTATGCATATTATGTAGTCTTTTTCAGATTGATAATCCCAATCAGTGCCACTGCATAAAAAATAATCGTCTATATCGTTTACTAAAACTTCCTCCGATTTTATTTGTTTTCGCATAATTTTGTATTTATTTGCGTACAATTTACAATTGAATTGCAATAACTTACACATTTTCGTTTTGAATAGATCTGTGATCTAATATTTTCGTTCGTATACTGGCATTTCAGTTGCTGCTAAAAAATTTGTTCTCACTTGTACCCTAAATGTATAAAAATACATCTGTAATTTTATACTTACGGGATTTCTCGGAAATGGACCTCATTAGCTTCATTCTCTGCAAATTGCCCGGGGCCAGATAACATAGCTTTAATAGTACCGGAAGTGAGAGCGTGTTCTCGTTTAACTATGAACTCTTGTTCATCAGAAGATATAAGTTTAACGTACATGGCCTCCGGACCTTCACATCCGCCGAAAATTTTGTCACAATGTTCATCCATTTTAATTGTTAACTAATCACTTTAGATTAACTGTTCGGCTAAAAAATATGTACTTATTAAATTTTTAAAATCTGTACAAATTAAAATGTTGATGATGTGATTATAAAAAATATTGCTGTGGTATACCACAGGCTGACACATAATCTAAATAACTTTACAATAATTCCGTCCATGTATTAAGGCACTCAGCAGTTGACCGCATATAAAAAAAAGTAACTCTTTCTTGCAACCCATCGGTTGCCCAACGGATCTGAATTCTCCGAATTTTGTGCAACCGGCTGACTCAGCGGATGCCATTTCCTTCAGCGAAAATTTTCTTCGCTACCGTACTCAACAT
Organism: Clusia tigrina; assembly: GCA_920105625.2. Classification (NCBI taxonomy): domain Eukaryota; kingdom Metazoa; phylum Arthropoda; class Insecta; order Diptera; family Clusiidae; genus Clusia; species Clusia tigrina. The sequence goes on along the minus strand of OV050030.1, from coordinate 137,809,701 downwards.
TTAATACCAGGGACCGAAAATAACTGTTATTTTTCAATTTTCAAATAAAAAGGCATTTCGAATAAGTTGCCGGTGAACTTTTTAATATATGCCATTATGATCCTAATGGCCGCAGCTTCACGAATATTAAATGCCTTTTCCATTTTCGACTGTTACTATAAAAGTAAAAAATAACTGTTATTTTGTGCCTTTTATTTTTTCGAGGAAAAATTACGGTTACTTTTGACTTTTATTTTATCGGTAAAAAATAAGTCATTTTGGGCCTTGAGTTTTTCGGTCAAAAATATCAGGCAATTTGAATTTTCTCAAAGGCCGCTTGACCGACTAAAGAAATATTGATACCATTATTTTCGTCTTATCAGCGCGAAAATTTTTAGCTAACGATTTGTTTCAGTTTCCAGTACGACGGCCTCAATACAAAAATGTCATTCATTCACTAATATTCGAGAAACAAAAACAAACTACCACAAAAAAAAAACAAACAAGTACAAACGGGAAACGGAAAGAACAGAAAAAAGAAACAGGCCGGCCAAGGTGGCTTGTGTACGCAAAGAAGCAGGTATTGAAAAGTATACAAAAATATGTATGTAAATTCTTGATCGGCATATCTATACAATTTTTTTTGCCCAAATTTGATATTAGTACGTATATTAAGACAAAGGCGATAAAGAGGACTTCCTCTATTATATTCAACCAAAGGTACCCTATCGAAAATTACCGTACATATTTTCCTAATGATGATTTATGAAGAAAAGATCGCCATTGTTGAACTCGCACGTACAAGGAAAGATAAAGGGTATTTCGAAGTCGGTCTAACCCGATTGCATGTGAAATTTTCAGTGAAACCAAATATTTAATCGTTAAAAGTGAAAAAGATCGGAGCCGCAATATATATATATTCGTGATTACTTCATTGATAATAGTACAGAGGCGGAATGTAAGACTTGTGGCAGAAGTCTGAATGCTGTTCATGTAACAAATTTGAAAAGGCACTTGCACAATTCGCATGCTGAATTAATGGTGGAACATGAAAAACGGAGGAGAATTGAAAATGAAATAGATGAAATGATTTAAAAAAATTAAATTTACGGTAGAAATGGGGTTAATTCCTCACAAAAGAATCGCAGCCATTATCATATTTTGATACAAAAACATTTTAAACATTGACGACTCCGATATTTGAGGATTTAAAGATGCCGAAAATCAACTCAAAGAATATAATGGACCTTGTAATTGCAATATTTGAAACACTGAAAACGACTATAACAAAAATAGTGGTGGGAAAAATGTTAGGCCAAAAAATTGATACAGCCACTCGTAGCGATCGGTCTATATTGGGAATTAATGTTCAATTGGTTCTGAAAGGTAAAATTGCAATATTTACACTTTCAATGCATGAACTAAAGAAGAAGCACACTGCTGAATATTTAAAGATAGAATTGAAAGCGTTTTGAACAGCTTTAACATAAGTAAAAAAAAGTTTATTCCAAAACTACGAATAATGGAAGCAATATTGTTAAATCGCTTCAACTTTTACCTTCCCAAGAAAGTGAAGACGAAGAAGAAAATTTGTTTAGTTAATCTGGATGGAGAATCTTACAAACATGTTGTAAATAATATTGATTACCAGGAAATAATCTCCATTAAATGTGCTGCACATACGCTTCAATTTGCGGTAAAGGATTTTTTTAAAGGCTGCAACGCAAGCATAATTAGTGGAGCTCGTACTTTGATAAAAACTTTGAGATCTTCAGCGTTTCGGTAAGGAATTTATAAAACATTTAATAATAAATAGTAACACATTTCATTTATTCCCTTTTTATAAATGCACTCAACTATTTAGATACACAATTAAAGGTTTGGATATGTAAGCCTCAACTAAATGTTGCAACACGGTGGAGTTCCACATATATTATGTTGAAGGGACTTTTAAGATGAAGGAGTTTTTCATGGAGCATTTACCAATGCCCAAACAACTACAATTACCAGACAATGCTATACGAAATAAAAAATTATATTCTCTTTTTCAGCAAACAATTGCCGGACCGAGTCCAGATGCATCATCATCACAGACGGTTGTAGAACAAGCGTTGTTAATCGATGAAAGTTCTCTTCAAAGTACATCTTCCTTGTTAAGACAAGGAAGTTCTTGCAAGTTCTTCGTCTTAGGCTGCGTGCATGTCGGAGCTGCGATAAGCGATAAGAGCGTCGATAAGTGCAGCGACAAGAGCATAGCATCGAGTTTTAGTTTTGTGTGGTGTGCATAACAGAGCTGCGATAAGAGCGTAAATTGCATTTGAAATTTAAGTTTTGTATAGTGAACAGCTAAAAAAAATGAGTGATTTTGAAGAAGAAAATATTTTGTTGTTGTCGTCTACTGCTGCATATTATCATATGCATAATACTGAGGGGAAAAAACGTCAGTTTTCGGCACATCCTATAAACCAAGAAAGACCAAATTTCGGAGAATTTCATCATCTTTATTGTAGCTTGAGACAGGATCCAAAAAAGTTTTTCGAATACATGAGAATGACAAGCGATACATTCGATTACATTCTGTCTAAAACTTCGGATCGACTGCAGCAAGGCTGGCGAAATTGCCGCAACAGGCCAATACTTCAAGAGGAGCGATTGATGCTAACCATAAGGTACGTACAAAAAGATTTATTGGAAAATAATATATCATAAATAAAACAAATTTATTGGTAAATAGTATACATATGTATGTAAATAAAATCTGTTAAGCATTTTGATTATTGTGAATCGGAAGCGATGTCGATTGAGAATTTTTATTGTTTCCTGCATTGTCATGACATATAGTACTAGCCATGGTGTTTTCATTGGTATATTCGATATACACAGTTTTTGGGTTAATCCATTCATGTGTCAGCTGCAATACCTTTATCCTGTATTGTATTTTATCCGATGAAGACATAATTTTCACATGAGGCAATAAACTTTAAAAAAAAACAAAGATCTTCATCGTCCTCATCTTTTTTTGCTCTCTTTTCTTGCAAAAACCGAAGTTTTTCCTTTTCCATTTCAAGCAATGCATTTCCAATAGCTTCTTCTGAACGCTTTGTCTTTACTGGTTTTCTAGAAGAATTTAAAGGTTGCTGTGAAAATGTTGGAACTTCAATTTCGCTTGTTTCTTTTAAAATACAATCTTGACTTTCATCATCATATAAAATTTCATCCATCAAAGAATTCATAGATTCATCTTCAACTGTGACTGGAAAGTTGCTGGTGGATTTCCAGGCAGTAAACTGATCTTTTAAAAATGACAGGTTATCAAAATACTGCCACGAGCCTCTGTAATCCGCCAATCGAGCGGAACCAGATTTTGCTTTGGAAATGTTTGCCAGCGTAATTCTGTATTTGTCACGCAGGCCTTTCCATTTATTTCGAACTTCGGGTACTACAATAAACAATTAAACAATACTTAATGCAAATTTTAAATAAATATTTTTGTTAAAATGTGTTTTTGAATCTTTTTTATTTAAGATATTTATCAACTGGTCAATCATTTCGGAGTCTAGCGTTTTCGTTTCTAATGAGAGCTTCAACAGTTGGACAAATTGTAAAAGAAGTTGTTAACGTTATATATTAAGTGCTTCATCCCATCCACATGAAATTTCCAGACGAAAGTGACTTTTTAAAAATTGCGGACGATTTCAAAAATTTGTGGGATTACCCTAATTGCATTGGGAGTATAGACGGGAAACACGTTCGTGTTCAAAGCCCTGCACATTCTGGAACAATGTACTACAATTACAAAAATTTTTTTTCTATTGTTTTACAAGCATTAGTAGATGCCAATTACAAGTTTATATGCATTGATGTTGGTGGTTATGGTAAACAGAGTGATGGTGGAACATTTAGGGCTTCGAATTTATTTTTATATTTAACGGACGGAAGACTCAAAATTCCTGAAGCCTGTGCGTTACCAAATTCTGACATCATTGCACCTTTTGTTATTATAGGCGATGAAGCTTATCCACTTTTACCGAATTTATTAAAACCTTATAGCAGAAAAAGATTAGATGCGGACAAGGAATATTAAAATGCTAGGCTGTCAAGGGCGAGAAGAACGGTTGAATGTGCTTTTGGTATAATTTGTTCCAAATGGAGAATTTTAGCTACATCTAATCAAACCGCCCCTACTTTAGCTGACGTTATAATTAAGTGCATTTGCTTACTGCATAATATAATTATTGATAGAGAAGGAATTGAACATCATTTAACTCAAAACTGGACTTTAATGCCTAGAAATATAGTAATAAACCAAACTGTCGCAGGACGACAGAATCAAAATGCAGAGAATATTCGCAATGTATGCAAACTATACTTTTGTAATAATCCAATTTAATGAGTTTTTAAAATAAATGGCACAATAACACAAACTTAACCGTTTTAATAAGCATATGCGACAAACGAAAAGAAACGTCTGCTCAAACGAAAGTAAACGGTACATTTTTGTTGTTCTGCTGCTGTTCAACAAATTACTATTGAAAAAAAAAAATGGAAAAAACAACACAAATGCACTGTAACACAATCATGAAAACATATTATTGCACTTTTTGTATTAAATTGTGTGGATATTTCTAGCCACAATTTATCCAAAACGAACCTGTTGTGGTGGTTTGGATCCTTTTGATCCCAGATTGCAGGTTTTAAAAATACTGCACTTATTAAATCTTCCGTGTCCATCATCGATAAGAGCGAAGAAATTACTGACCTACAATTTCTACGCTCTTATCGATGATAGCCAGCAAAGAGTGAGTTCGCGCGCTGCTCCGACATGAACACTTCTATTAAATTACATGTATCAATTTTCTACGCTTCGCTCTTATCGACGCTCTTATCGCTTATCGCAGCTCCGACATGCACGCAGCCTGATGAAGACAACATTATTATTCATGACAACATCCGCAAAGCATTTTTTGAAATAGATGTATATAGGGAATACGAATCAATATTGATGTAGATTTGATGGAGTACTGGAACGAGAAGAAATATGTGTTTCCCTAGCTACGAAAACTTGCTTGCATAATACATGCTGTTTCTGCAACTCAAGTGAGCGTGGAAAGATACTTTTCTGCTCTGAAACTTGTTCTGGGCGATTTGAGATATAATTTGTCAGAATAGAAGTTAGCTGCAATAATGAGGTTAAAGGTAAATACCAGTTTAGAATATACATAGATTTGGAAAAATTTCATATTAAATTTTTTCAGTGTTTTTCTTTGGAGGAATCTTTTGCATTGAGGCCGTCGTACTTAAAAATGAAATAAATTTTATAGCTGTGCGCGCTGATAAGACGAAAATAATGGTATCAATAGTTTTTTAGTCGGTCAAGCGGCCTTTGACAAAATAAAAGTAGCCAGAAACCGGGTTTTCCCAAAAAAACAAAAGGCACAAAAAAACTAGCATTTTAGTCGAGAAAAATAAAATTGAAAAAATAATGTTAATATCCGACTTTTTTCATAAAAACCATAACCGGTGCGGTCACTATTTAATACAGGTGTTTGTAGAACAGCTGTTTATGTATAAAATGACAAATTTTTTTTGCAGCCCATTCATAAACAAAGTACGCTGTTCTGGATAAATTTTTATACGTGAAATCTAAAAATTTTGACATTTAATTTGACGAGCTTTAATTTAATCGTGTGCGGCTGTGGTTAGTGAGTTGTTGATCACTATATTTTTGGTGCTTTGGTCGTGAATCCATTAAGAAGTCTGCAGATAAAAAATTGCATTATTGAGTTCAGAGATCGCTATCTCTCGTTGCCGGCACTATGATATGTGAGAATCTCGGCATACAGTCATAGAGAAGAATATAATAGACAATGTGGGACATTGCTCCAACTAATAGGACAATATCCCTTCTTCGAAATTTTTGTACTAAACAAACAAATTAATCTCCTGACAACCAACGAGAGAGAGAGAGGGGAATGAAGTGAACTTAAGAATTCAGAATGCAAATTGCGACTATTCAATTCAGGTTCGTTTAGGAGTTCTATCATGGAGGTAAGAAAATATTTTATTTTTATGCTTTATAATTTTATTTAATTTTTATTTATTGTAAATATGTGCTTTTCTTTCTTTCAAAAAATTGTTTTCATATAATCCACGTGCTGAATTTGCTCTCTTCGACGAATTCCTATTTCTTCAATATTACAATGAATTAATTACAATATTTCGACACGAACCGTTAACAATAGTATGATTTGTTATGTTTTCAAGCTCAATTAATTCTTATGAAATGTAGTAGTTGTTACGTAACCTCTCCCCTCTATTTGATGCAGTGTGGTCGCCACGGTTAATTCATTGCGACGGTCGTGGTCTTAACCTGCCACACTGCATCTGGGGACGCAACAATAAAAAGGTAAGAAAAAAATAATTCCCTACGCTATATATTTTTTTTTACCTCTCTAACTCTGACTCACCTTTTTTGTTTTCCTTCCAATGTTTCCCCGATTTCTTCATTTTCCACTCGGCCAAGCGAGCCCGTCCCATCTCCGCCGCCGTAGCCAAACATTTTTTGTTTTATACTTATAAAACTATATATATATATATATATATACTCGTATATATATATATATATATATATATATATATATATATATATATATATATATATATATATATATACGAGTATATATATATATATATATATATATATATATATATATATATATCTATATATATATATATATATATATATATATATATATATATATATATATATATATATATATATATATATATATATATATCCCTACTCATCGTACATTTATAATTAGATAAGTAAATAAAGAAATAGCCGAAAATACTTAAATACTTTAGAAATTTATTTAACTTATCTTATGGGATGGGCCGGGATGGCATTAATGTATCACAGCAAATCTCAAGAATAACCGACGCGACAAGAGACTATCCACACAAAATAATACCGGCACGAACGAACAGCTGCACTAGACTGCCTTGACCAACCAAAAAGTTTGCCCTTTCCTCCTCTCCAATTCCACATTCCTTCGCATCAGGTCATATCCTAACTGGACTCAATGCTACCTTCTCCAGCGCACTCGCTCCCTCTCACCCTCTCCGCATACCCATTCAAAGGCCAACCGTCCATCCTCGTCTGACCCAGTCAACCAGCAACCCTAGCAGCTGCATAGCAACTTTCACATAAATTCGGTCAAAGTTTTGCCCCAAAGCGAATAGAAACGATCGCCAACAGCTTGGCGCAAACAAATGCAAAATTGCAGAAATTGGAAACAGCTGATTGCAACAACACACCCAAGTTATAAGGTGAATCACCACCTCCGCCAGAACATGGTTAGAAGCATTTCCCTCCATCTACTCCTTCGACCAGCGCTCCAACGTAGGCCACCGCCAACGGGCTTCACTCCAGGATTAAGAGTCCCGTGCTCTTACTGCTTCAGATCTTTATCGTGGAATACTCCCAACGACTTCCCAAGCAAATCCTCCAGTAGGTACTGACAGTTCTCAAGGCCTTCACTACCCGGCATTTTACAAACTTTTGGCAAAATTTAGTGTTGATATTGTGCGAAAAATCGCTTAATACTAAATTAAGTTTGTATTCTGCTGTGCCTGGTTCAATTCAAGGCTATCCCTCTTCATTTAATTGGTTCAGGACTGCTCCTATCCCCACCTGTGACGCATCGGTCTGGATGCAAAAATGCTTTTGGAAACCGGGGTGGGCTAGCATTGGAGGCGAGGTTAGTGCCCATTTCTATTTCTCAATAGCAGCAACTACTTGCTCAGCCATTACAAATTTCGGCGAATCTTCTTATCCTTCACGAACCGCATATACCAACCAGATGTTCCTAAAAACCACCGCACTTCTCGGGAGGACCTTGGCACCGGGATTTGACAATTACCTAAGTAACTAAATTTTCTGGAGCAGAATTGGAAAGAATCCAATAGACATAATATTTGCATATGTAATTGGAAGTCGCTTGCTATTACTAGAAGGTCATCTAAATACAGGAACATGTTCAACTTCAACCTTTGGGGAATTACTTTAACGAACAGTTTACCTAGTCGTTGAACCGCGTTGCATAATCCAAACGGCATTACCTTAAATTGGTACAACGATCGCCCAGACACTGTGACAGCTGTACATGCCTTACTTCTTCCATGTCTCCGCTGTTCCCATCGGACTTATTTTCACTTGAATCAATGGCTACTTCACTTACCCCAATTATCTCAGTCGCTAAACCAACGCCTTCCCAGAAATCAACCTCTAAATAGATTTCTTGTGGTAGCGTAGGACACAATTAAAATATTATATCTTTACTCTCTTCTTTAAATTGCTCAGGTATGGTGACTGATACTACCACTGGCTGCTTATGCCCTACGGCCATACCTGCCATTGTAAAATATGTTTGCATCTCTAATTCCAAGTTGCTGACTAACTTCCTACAATTTTTCCCCGACACCCTAACTGCTCCAGTTTTCACGCAAGCTGTCACCCTGAATTCGTATCTCAGCGATCGGAAGTCATTCCGCCAGAATACTGCGCTTTATCGCTTCAATTACCTCGTCTATCGGACCTTCGTTCATGGTAAGGTGGCATGTACATGCTCTCGCTCTCTTCCTTCCGGAACACTTGATGCTTTCTGTCAATACCTCACTTATATGTATTTGTCCTTCTATGGCTGCTTCTTCGCAGTATATTCGGGTCTCTCTACTGCTTACTGGGGTCCTCTCCTATTTTTTAAATTCCCCCCAGGTGCATAGGTAACCCCTCTTCCGGCCTATTCTGCCGAATCGGAGTCCTGGGCAGCTGTTTTGTCCTGGAAATGGTTCCGGTCACGGAACTTGGCAGGCGAATCCCCTCTCCATCGGCTTCCCATAACATTACCCCCTGAGGCTTTACCACTTCTCTCCTCACCTCTGACAAACCTACGTTCCCCCACTTCTTCGTCGAGGTGCAGATCTTCCCCAAGTGTCTTCCCTGTGGTCATATTATTGTGCTATTTTTTTTTTAAATGCATTAATTTTTGCTACCTCTAACTTTTTCACCTTTACTTTTATTGTTTAGCTTATCCTATTGGCTTATCCCTTTTTGAGTAATCTATTTCTACTTAAACAGAAATTTTGCTACCATCCAAGAAAAAGTATATATGTAATAATTCGTCCATATGCCTAGATATTTTAAATATATATACTCATACAAATTATAGATATATATATGGAAACTATCTTATAAATTTTAACAATTCTTGGGGTATATCTGTGCTTGCCGAATATATCTTACCCGTTGGATATAACTTTATCCTTGTGATGATGCACTGAGGGACGTTAACTGATCCCTTGGTAGCAGGCTGCGTCCACTATGGTAGTCTAACGGCGCGAGTTAAAATTTTCGTTTGTTAGAATCTGCAGTTTATTATCAAAACACCTGCTTATATACTATTACAATCATTGTTGTTTCTTAATGATCAATTGCCATACTCTTTGGTTTCCACATTCTACAATTAAATTGATAACTCTTTAGTTACTGCATCCAGAATACTGTGGCCCCAAAAGTTGTCCCGCCCGAGTATACCATCAGCCGGAACACCTTCCTGAACTCGCTGTGAATCCTTGGTCTGTCTGTTACGGAAATTGGCGCACATCTCTTGTGTTCCGTTGTCGTACCGCACCTGCCTCTGCAAGCGTGTTAGTCCAACAGATTCCCCCTGTTGCCGTTTGTTGTTGGATTCCTGTTTCAGCGGACGAGACCACTTCAAAAATTTAAGCTTTCCTCCCCAAGCTCTCTGGCACTATGTAAAAAGTGGGTGGTATATATTAACTGACACGTCCACTATTAACAAATAATAATAACTTAAGATCTGGTAGAGATTGACGGACGAAATTACGGAAAGGGCCATGTGGACATTATAAAACTATCTCCAACAAATGGGTTTGATCAGGGAAAGGAGACGCCCACTTTTGAGATAAGGAACTTTCGGGTCTAAAATTTAAATTAGCTTACCTATGCTCCTATTGATCCCAGCGGAATAAAAATTGGCAGACACACATGGGGTCCATAATAGTGTATGTGCACAAAATGAGGATCATAACACAACTGCCCCGTCCACAATGAGCCAAAAATCATTACTAAGTTCCTATTAAAGATTTATAAACGAAATTTCACAGGAAGGTTGCGGGTACTAACATTAAACACCACAAAAAAATGAGCGTGTTATTTTTAGAACCACGCACAATGTTGACATATTATTATAACTTACGACCTATACAATATTTTTAGACGAAATTTTATATTAGTAGTTTTATTGACACAGAATAAAAATTGGCAGACACACATGGGGTCCATAATAGTGTGTGTGCACAAAATGAGGATCATAATACAACTGCCACGTCCACAATGAGCCAAAAATCATTACTAGGTTCCTATTAAAGATTTATAAGCGAAATTTCACAGGAAGGTTGCGGGTACTAACATTAAACACCACCAAAAAATGAGCGTGTTATTTTTAGAACCACGCACAATGTTGACATATTATTATAACTTACGACCTATACAATATTTTTAGACGAAATTTTATATTAGTAGTTTTATTGACACTACAAAGCCATAACTAGGGTCGATATAATCAAATCAAGATACTCTACCGAAAATTACCTTAGATATGCTCCCAATGATGATTTAATGATGTGGGTCGAGTCATAAGGCTGGAGGCCAGCGCATTTGCATACGATGGGAGGCGATTTTTATGCCTTGCACTTTGAAGGTTAACAACGTCTTTTATAAACGGAACTCTTAATTCTGTGTGAAGTTGGGCATTGGTAACGAACCATGGTGTATCGACAATATTTCGAAGAGTTTTCGATTGGAAACGTTGAATCCCGTAAGTCCAAATTGGTTGCAGGATACTTTTATACATCAGCAACTTGTTTTCAGATAGCACTAACTTACGGTTGAGCACCGTCTATAAAGAACGAAACTTTAATCCCAGAGTTCTCTTTTTTGCAAGTATGTAAGTTTTCCATGTTAACTGTCGGCCCACCCATATACCTAAATACTTGGCCTCAGTCACTTGGGGAATTGTAGAATTTTTCATCTTAAGTGCAGGGCAACAGTCGCGTCTTAGCGTGAAGTTAATATGTATAGACTTTCATTCGGTTTAATACGCCAGTCATTCATCCATTTTGGGACGTCATCGAGGCTTTCTTGTAATTTTTTAGCAGCAGTAAAGATATTTTTGTGTGAGGACAGAATAGCTGTATCATCTGCGAAAGTGCCCACAACGACGTTGCTTGGTGCAGGTAGGTCTGACGTAAATAAAAGGTATAAAATTGGTCCAAGGACAGTTCCTTGTGGAACTTCGGCATTTAATTTTTGTAAAGTGATGATTTCGTCACCATGATTGATGTAAAAATGCCTATTAGTAAGATAGAACTTAATCAGAAGATAATGATTTACTGGAAACATACTTAATAACTAATACTGCAACCCTTCATGCATATCAAAGGCTTGAGATATGTCAAGAAAAACTTCTGTACAAAATTCTTTATTTTCATAGCTTTTGTGGATATTCTCAACTAGCCTATGGACTTTATCAATCATGCCATGATACTTCCGAAATCCAAATTGGTGTTGCGAGATGATTTTTTTCGCTTCAACAATGGGCCTTAGCTTCTTGATTATAAGTATTTCAAACACTTTTGAAATCATTGGCAGTAAGCTGATGGGACGATAAGATGTCGGATCGACACCACTTTTGCCAAGCTTTAGGATCATCTTTATTTCTGTCACTTTCCATTGTGCTGGGAAATAACTTCTCTGCAGTGCAGCATTGACTATGTTTTTTAAAAGTATTATACACGAAAGAGGTAACTCTTTGAGTATTTTGTTTGTGATTAAGTCATATCCTGGATTCTTTCTTTCATTCAAGTTTGCTAGTACACTTATTAACTCAGCTCTTGAGATGTTTTTCATAGGCAATTCCAATTGATGAAATTTGTTCTCGGGGAACATTGAGTCTTATTCGGTTTGAACACAGTACACAATTGGGCTGCGAATAACTGTGATTTTTGGTCTCTGATTTCGTCCAATTTTTATCAGGGGATAAAAATGTATTTTATTATTACATAGCCTTCTGGAAACTTTCCATAACGAATAGTCCGTTTGGAGTGTTGCGTCAAAGTTCCTGAGTGTGTTAGCAATGCTGGAATCTTTCTCCCTCTTAATTAAAATGATCGAAAGTAAACCCAGTTTGTAGATTTTGTGCGAAGAAGACAGTTTTCCGGTATATTGTCAAAATTGTTGACTATAGTGATAACTACTGCCGAGTGGTCGCACAGAAGATCGCACAAAATCAATAGCATCAGGAGATTTAGTAATGTCAGTGGGCTAATATGTAGGCTGACAGGCCGATATAATTGAGAGTCCCAGGGAATGTATAGAGTTTATTAATTCGCGAATTGTGGTTGTTGTGATTCCTCAGCCCCACGATGGATTCTTACCATTAAATTCACCTCCAACCAAAAACCGATTGCCTGCGTTTTAAAAAAGGAAATAGTCATCACGTATTATATTATGTTTGGGAGGACTGATATTGTTATTTCATTGCCTTGATAGTAGGTAATTACATTTGTGTCTTGGATGGCATCTGTTTGAAAATACGTAGATTCTGAATGTTTTTATTATCGTTGTTCCACCATGAACGGAGCTATCGCGATGCATTGTTTGGTGGAAGTTGTAGTTTGGTGTTTCAGGCCTCCACAAGCCAAAGAAGGCTTGTAAGAATTAGACACAAGCTCATGGCAGTAGAAAATTATGAAATTCAACAGTATTTGCCAAATTTGTCAGCATCGAATAGAATATTTATTATGGAAGGCAACAAAAAAGTTTAAGCAACCCATACCTCCCATCAAATCTGTAAATTCTTTGAGCAAAAACCGACAGAGACAAAGAAAATAGATTTGCCTAGCACCTTTGTGATGTTTTTACACTATTTCTTATAAATCCACAACAAAATAATGATGACATTCATGCATTTTTGGAATATCCTGGTCAAATGGAATTTCCAATCTTACCTATCAAAATAAGAGAAGTTAAGAACTTTATGATTAAACAACTGAACATAAAAATAGTACCGGTATATGACCTGATAACAGGTAAAATTCTAAACGAATTGCAATGCAGTACTAAGGTGTGCCTATTTCCTCGTCAACGGAAAGGTGCTGAAATTACTCTAATTCCAAAACCTGGAAAGCCAGAAGAACAAGTTTCGTCGTATAGGCCGATAAGTTTGCAGCCGATTATTTCCAAAGCTATTGAAAAGATTTTTTGACTACGATTATGTCAATGCTGCTTAAGAAAGAACTCATACTTAATGACCAATTCAGGTTTTGAGAGCACCATGCTACCACCGAACAAGTACACAGAGTTTATCACAATATAAGAAATGTACTCGAGCAGGGTCAGTTTTCTATAGCAGTATTCCTTGATATCACACACGCGTTCGATAAAGTTTGGCAACCGGGCACACTGTTCCAACTAAAGAAGTCACTGCCTCAAATATATTTTGATAGTTTGAAATCTTATCTTGACCAGCGCCATTTCGGAGAGCAATTTAAGTCAGAAACTACTACAATTTTCCCAATTGCAGCGGTTGTTCCACTGGGAAGCGTATTAGGTCCTGTGCTTTACATTATGTTTACAGCAGATCTACCCCTGACAGAGAAGACTGAAATTTCAACAAACACCGTTATAATGGCTACAAACTCTAATCATTTAACTGCCGCAAACCAACTTAAAAAACACCTAGATAAAATTCAAATTTGGTGTGACAAATGGAGAATGAAGGTCAATGTTACTAAATAAGTACAAGTAACTTTCACTTTGAAAATTAGTTCCTGTCCGCCTGTGATTCAGTTGCCCATTGCCTCAAGCAGAATATGCCAAGTATCTTGGGTTACACCTTGGTCGGCGTTTGACATGGAAAAAACACATCTTTACAAAACGGAAACAACTGGGCATCAAATTTACCTCTAAGTATTGGTTAATGGGTTACAACTCTAAGCTAACTTTGAATTATAAACTTCTGCTTTATAAAAGTATTATAAATCCTATATGGACATAAGGAATTCAGCTATGGGGCTCAGCAGCGGGTCCTAATATAAATATTTTGGAAAGATTACAAGCAAAATTTTGCGGATCGTCGTTTCGTAGTGCCCTGGTTTGTCAGTAACAGGACACTACGAAACGACCTTAACATATCGACAGTCCACGATTAAATTAAATTATACAGCACTTAATACTGGGCGCGGCTCATTACGCACTCTTAACCACAGCCTCGGCATAAATCGTTTGAGGGTAGGCCCAGTCTTTCTGCATGCTTTCCCCAGTATGCAGTGGCCGGTCAAAACCGACACAGTTGTCGACCAAGATATGCGATTAAGATGAAAAAGTTGATAGGTTCTGTGTTTGTTCATTCTTGCCCAAGTTAGTCTAGCCGTGTAGCAGAATTCCTCGTCAACCCAGGATTTGTAGGCGTCAGCCAGGTACGAGGTCTGTTGAAAACGTATCGCGAATTTTGAATTTTTGCGAGCTACGGATGTTCGATTTTCCATCTTTTTGTGGCGTTATGTTGGTATCCATGTCCGTCACTTATGTTGACAATCTCGGCCATTTTGAATGTTCAGTCAGTTTTTGAGAGCTATTGTGCGTGGACGTGTTTTAGCTTGTCTTCGATTGTTGTCTATCTCCTCAATCGTAGCGTAGCGTCCTCCTTTCATGGGCCTTTTCAGTTTCGGGAACAAGAAAAAGTCACAGGGGGCCAGGTCTGGGGAATACGGTGGCTGCGGCATTATTACAGTGTTGTTTTTGGCCAAAATTTCGCGCACAAGTAATGATGTGTGAGCAGGGGCATAATACAAAAGCTAATTTTTGTTCCCCGTACCGCTCCACCTTCAGATGCACCTTCCAACATTAACCCGAGTACAAGGGCATATAAGACGCGTAGAGCGACTTACCGTGTTCTGAGGAAGTTGAACGCTACCGAGCCCTCTCAGCTGTCAGAATACGAATCTGCGTGTCCCCTCCTTCACTGTACAATCAGCAGGTAACACCAAGAGACAGTGATAAGCCGATCGTCCCGGCCAATCCACCCAAAGTATCACCATGCCTACCTCGGCAGACCTGCTTCTTCGACTCTCGGATATAAGGAAGATAAGGAGTAAATGACCAGGTTTCTGGGCTCAATGCATACGGATATCATATGGCATATATCGAGGATCACGGTGAACCCAGATTCTGCATTCTGGTAAAAAACAGCGTTAATGCTCTTTTAATTTCTAGATTCAATGAAAAGAATAATGTAGCCATGGTCATTGACATGGGTCCACGGACCTTCTGGATCTCCTCTATCTACATGGCTCATGACTATGGCGACTCTCCGCCACCGGACACATTAAAACAAATGGTTTCTGCGCGCCCATCAGAAACGGATTCCGGTAATCATCGGGGCCGATGTCAATGTACATCACGAAATGTGGGGCAGCTTCGGCACAAATGATCGAGGTGAGTATCTTTTTTACTTTATCCTTACAAACAACTTAGTTATTGCTAATCGGGGAAATGAACCGACCCTTAAATCCATCAAGAAGGAAATGCTTGACATCACCCTCGTTAGCGATAACTACTCCAACATAATAAGCAATTGGTTCGTCTCCCAGGAATGCTCCTTTTCGGACCACTGCTATACCACCTTTGACAATGACTCGAGGAAGACCAAAGGTAATACAGGATTAAGCCAATCAATATTTTTCGGCTCAAACTGGCGTCATGCTTAGCGACTACTCGCCAACACTATCCACAACCGTCTCGAAATTGATCGGGAGGTCGACGATTTGACCACAGCTTTTTAAAGAGTCACTCATATTTCTTGCATCACTCCCGAACAACGGAGCAAACCTAAACCTTTGGGGTGGAACTCGGAATATGCAACCCTTCGCAAAGATTGTAGTGCTCTTTAACAAAGCTAAAATGATAGCTGATTGGGCCTCTTTCAAAACTACACAAAAAGAGTTTAAATAAGCCATTAGGCGAGGGAAACGAGCGTCATGGATGGAATTTTGGGAAAGCATTGAATTTGCATCCGAGGCTAGCCCTCATCGAAAAAATCTTCACTCCTCTAACAAAGCCCTTGACTGCATCCAAAAACCACATGGCAGCTGGACTTATTCAAGCGCCGAAACCCTTGATATCCGACTGGACACCCACTTCCCAGGGAGCGTGGTTTCCCATGATAGTTCCCTACATTCCAAATGACAAAGAGTCACCTTGAGTGGTCTATTCAAACATTTAAGCCATACAAGTCTCACGGACCGGATGGCATCATTCCTGCCGATATCCAAAATGGGGAAGATATTATCCTTCCATGGCTGTTACAAATATATAATGTAAGCCTCAGATTGCAATAAATTCATATCGAAATTGGGGAAGGCCTCTCACAACAAACTTAAAGAAAACAGACCCATCAGTCTAAAATACTTTCTTCTTAAGGTTTTAGAAAGAGCTCTTGACCTACATATCAGGACATCGATCAACTCTTCTTTTCTTTCTCGCGCCTACTCTAAAGGCAAATCGGTTGAAACAGAACTTTATTCACTCATTTCTCAAGTTGACAAATCCTTGGCGTACAAGGAATTCACACTTGCCATATTTTTGCACATCGAGGGAGCATTCAACAATGTATGCCCCAACGCTCTCATTTCCGCACTCTATAATCTTAACCTGAATTCAGGCCTTTTTAAATTTATAGATCCTCTACTAAAATCTAGAATCATCATTTTCAGGATCGGCAGTGCCCAATCAAGGAGGGTGGATAACAGGGGCACGCCACAAGTGGGTGTTTTGTCACCCCTCCTCTAGAAACTGACTACTGGTGACATTGGAATCTAATGGATACAAAGTGATAGGCTATGCGGACGACATAGCCATCGCTAGATCTGGGAAATTCCCCCAAACACTCCGAAAAACTCAACTATTCACTTTCTATTGTGTCGAACTGGTGTCGTGAATTCGAACTTGGGGTTAACCCATCTAAAAGCGAGGCTATACTTTTCAATAGGAAGTACAAAATTCCAAAGTTTACAATGCCTACTCTAAATGGTACTCCGCTCTCTTTAAGCACACACGTTAAGTACTTTGGCCTGATTCTCGACCCAAAGATTAACTGAAAGTCAATCTAGCTGAGAGGACGTAAAGCAACATGCGCTATATACTGCTGTAAAAGAGCAGTTGATGCACTGGGGACTTCGTCCTCGAGTCGTGCTCTGGCTCTACACGGCCATCGTTAAACCCAACCTGTTATACGGGTTGGTCTTCTGGTGACAAGCTCTCGAAAAAGTCTGCAATATCAAACCCCTCGATAAAATCGGAAGATCCATTGCTCTACTGATCACTGGCGCTCTTCGTTCGACACCTACGAAAGCCCTCTTTGCCATGCTGCACTGGCTCTCTTTGGGGCTCCTGGTTAAGCAACAAGCCAAGTTGACAGCGATTAGACTTAACGGTCCTTCGCATTGGAGCTTTGCCCTCACGGGCT
Organism: Clusia tigrina; assembly: GCA_920105625.2. Taxonomy (NCBI): domain Eukaryota; kingdom Metazoa; phylum Arthropoda; class Insecta; order Diptera; family Clusiidae; genus Clusia; species Clusia tigrina. The sequence continues at coordinate 137,792,110 of OV050030.1, read as the reverse complement.
ATGAAGCAGGATCTACCTGTCCCCAACTTTATCGATTACATGTCGGTCTATCCCGATTTGAACAGGGAATTCGACCTCATTATTCCAAGCAGAAATGACTGGACTTCAAAAGACCTAATCTTTTCCGACAAACTGGACTTAAACATCTCCCTACGTCTCCCAGATAATTGCAGCGTCTTTGAAGCTGAGGTCTTGGCCATTTATCACGCAGCCAAATGGATGCTGAGTAGCGATATCGGCGCAGTAGACGTATCTATCTTCTCAGACAGCCAAGCCGCCATTAAATCTCTTTTTGGCTCCACGGCCATTTCAAGACTCGTTCATGAATGTTGAACATCTTTAAATGAGCTTGCAAGTTATGCTCGGGTGCACCAGGAATCCTGCCACACGGCTAGACTAACTTGGGCAAGAATGGACAAAAACAGAACCAATCAACTACTTCGACTTGATCGCGTATCACTGTCGACAACTGTGTCGGTTTTGACCGGACACTGCATAATGGGACAGCACACAGAAAGACTGGGCCTACCCCCAAATAACTTTTGCCGAGGCTGTGGCTCCGAAGAGGAGGACGAGACGGTTTTCCACCTCTTATGACACTGCCCATCCTTGAGCAGAAGAAGAATTCGCACCTTTGGTGCCCCATTTGTTACAAGCCTGACAGAACTGTCATCCATTAATATTAGGGACAGAGCAAGGTTCCTCAAAGTATTAGGATGGTTTCCTGCAACATGATGGGGGAGTCGTGCCTTTCCTGGTGCTGTCCTTGCGCTGACTATCACCATCCCAAGTTACGGAAGTTTTTAGTTAGTGCTTAAACGGCGCCACACCGTGGTTTCACAATGGGCTATTATGTATGCTCAAGTGCGCTTTTGGGTAACTAGGCGGCCACTTCTACCTAACCTAAGATCATAATTAGAAAATACAACAAGTTAATGCACACACCAATCTCACAAGTCTGACCGCATGGACAACAACTAAGCGACTACTCATACTTATTAATAGTAGTGTGTTTGGTGTGGTTGTATTGCCGAATGGTGATGCCAGTTGCTATCGCTCACACTTCTTCACTCGGCTATCCTTCATAACATCCGACCTGAATGTGTCTATCATCTCGAGTACGGCTAATCTAATCCACAGCTTCATGTGTTCTGCACTCGTCAATGTTTTTCCGGGTCCATCGTGCTCCGGGTCCATCGTGCCAACCTTCTTGACCTCATATCTCTCATTGCCTATGCAATAATTTCATTTGGTCAATGGTTCTTTGGTAGCAATTTAATTCCAACGCCAAATTGTGTATGCGCGATGCACACGAGATCTCCTACTTTCTATGGCTTTGGCACTTTCCGCTTCGCATCGAATGTTCTTTTGTTGCCATTTTGTACGGATGTGATTTGTTGTTTTGCTTTGCTTCGTAATTTTTCTCGGTCGCGATTGAATTCAGCTGCATCCTCAGCGTCAATGATTTCAGTAATGAGCATATCATATTTCGTCTTCATTGGTACACCAACCATCAACTCAAATGGTGAAGTATTATCGCTGAGTTGTTTTATTCACTTACTGTTCAACTGCACTGACATATTGATATCATTTCCCCGGATCGTCTATGGACAATTTTGAAAGATCCGAAATTATAGTTCTGTGAAAACGTTCGACTTGCCCATTTCCTCTCGGAACCCCTGTTGTCGTTAAAACTGAATCGATGTTTTCGGTCCTGCAATGTTCTTGAAGTGTCCCTTGCAGCCAGTCATAGTTTGGAATCGATGCCCGAGCAGATACACACGAAATTTTTGTATTGCCCTAATTACCGTGAGCACTTCCAATTCATAGCTGTGATAATTTTGTTCTGCTTCTGTTATTTTAATGCTGATATATCGTACTGGTTACGGTTTCAGCACCGTGCCGAAAGATAGTCAATACTGTTCGATCCGAAATAAAATATTTAAGCGTTTGGAATACAAGACGCTGTTCACCGAACTCGAATTTGGCATTCTTTCGCAACAAGTCACTCAATGGTCGCGCTATCACAGCAAAATTGTGGATCAATTTACGGAAGTATCCAGCTATGCCGAGAAATCGCTGTACTTGCTTCTCTGTTTTCGGCCCTGGAAACTTCAGAACGTCTTTCGTCTTCAATGGTGATGGTTTGATGTAACCCTTCTCTACTTCGTATCCCAGGAAATCGATTTTCATCTGTAGTAAGTGGCACTTCTTCCATTTGATATTCAAATTATATTCGGCCGCGACATTTAGAACTATTCGCAATCGGCGCACTGCTTCCTCTTCGTTGTCTGCTATGATTATGAAATCGTCCATGTAAATCAACAGAAGGCCTTTGAGCTTCAATGTCTTGAAAATCGTGTTGATAAATCGCTGGAAGGCAGCCGGGCTAACGCACAGTCCAAATAGTACTTTTAAAAATTCGAATTGGCCTGTGTAACAAACGACGTATACTTCCGGCTGCCTTCACCGACCGACACATGAAAAAACCCATTTGCCAAGTCGAGTGTACTGAAAACGTTGCTGTTCTGTAGCAAGTCTATTTGTTCTTCTATTATCGGCATAGGGTATTTGTTCTTCACAACTTTTTTATTGAGCAGCCGATAATCAACACACAGTCTCTTTGACCCGTATTTTTTCATTACTAGAACAATTAGACTAGCGTATTCCGAAACACTTGGACAATTAATTCCATCCGCTAACCATTCGTTTGTTTGTTTTTCCACTTCAAATTTTTCACATTGTGGCAATCGTCGTACTTTTCGCGCCACTGGAACCGCGTCTGTCAACACAATCTTCAAACTCACTGGCGATTTTTTAATTGGGCGTGGTTTATATTCGTCTATCAATTCCTTTACTTCTGCTTGAATTGAATTGCATCGTATGTGTGTGAAGTCCGGGTGCATATTTTCTTCGTCTGAATTAAAGAAACATTTTTCTTCCTTAAGAATTTCCATAGTCATTACATCGTTGGCTGATTTTATTGCGTCTGTCATCCACACTCCGTCCGCAGAACAAACAGTTGCTTGCTTTGTTGAATTTGTGCCGATTATCACATCTACATTCATATTATCGTTTGGCATGATATGGCACTGACTGATCAACTCGCACTCATCTGCTCTCACTGTAACATTGTGAGGACCAAATTTAAGGGTTATTTTGCCCCTACATATTTAGTTTTGCCATAACGCCCCCAAACGCGTATATTTAACATAGGGGCCAAGTGCTTAAACAACAAACTCTAAACTATACACTTAAATAGTCCAAAGACTTTGGCATCTCCCACTTGCATTGCTAAAAAGCACACACACAACCACCATCATATTTAGTGCAGCAGCCATCATACAGCTGAGTCTACTGCACCTCCCACTAGTGATGAGCGATCCAGTGATTTAGTTACCATTCAGTTACCAGTGATTGCTATTTTCAATCACCGTGATTTTAAACAGTGACTGCGATCGCTGTTTCCATTGCGTTCATGCATATAGATATGTATGTAAGCAGTCAACCAAACTGTTATCAAATATGCAAAGTAACAGCGAAAAACGCGATTTTTAACAGACAGCTGTAATCCTCAGTTATTGAAAATCGCTACTTTTAAAAAAGAGTGAAATAAATCAAAAGAGTAATTTTTAACAGTCCGCTCTTTTTTCGCAGTGATTGAAAATCGCTTATTTTAATAAAAGCGTGAAATAACAGCGAATGGTGATTTCACTACTTTGGTAACGAATGAATATATCAATCACTGTTTTTAGCATGTTAAGTAAATTTATGTATGTAGTTGTTGCTGTTAAATTATCCCATTGCTGGAGAGAGTGACAATTTATGCCAAGTTTGAATATTCATACGTATCGCTTTATATTTTAACATTTGCGCATATATAATAGAGAAGATGATAGATATGTGGAAGATGACGTAATAAAATTATATATATTATAAAACAAAGTATCCAAATATTTCGATAGTAGCGCTAGAAAGTCTTTGCGCATTGGCATCTTGCGTATCATTCGAATGCCTTTTTTCGTATGCTGGACAGATATTAAGCAAGCGGCGAAATCGTTTAGGGGATGAAAGTGTAAAAATGTTATTATTTTTAAATTGTAATTATAAATACTATACTTAAACTTTATTTATTACTATTTTTTATTATATATAAATATTAGATTATTAATAATAAAATGTATTTTCCCAGCTGAATATCACTAATTTATTTATCGTCTAGCATATTTAAACGACTACGAATGATATATGTCACTAGCAATGCACCAATCGTTCAATTGATTAGTTTTTATTTATATTTTAAGAAGATTGTGTTCAATGTGAACAATGCCAATATATTACTTATTCAATCAAATAAATTTTATAATACCATAACTTAAAATATCCACTATAATATCATTGAGAAATTCCATTATAGTTCGCTACCCTGTATAATTAATTTCAAAACTTTACTAATTTTTTAAAAAAATTCAAATGAAAAATTTCCCTTTGCATAAAATTCATACATTAAAAGTAACAGCAATCAAGAAATAAACAGTGATATTACACAATATGCTCTTTTTCGTTGTATTCTAAATTAATCCTGAAATAATAGCAAACTGTCCCTCTCTGTTGATTTATATAGACATAGACTTTTTTAATGTTAAATGTGTAAGTCTGCATGAGTGTAGCCAAAATTCATATAATACCATTCTCTCTCTCTCTCTCTCTCTCTCTGTATTCACTTAAAAAGCTCCACAGAAACAGTGATTTCTAATCGCCGCTGTTATTTCACGCTTTTATTAAAAGTAGCGATTTTCAATCACTGTGAAAAAAGAACGGACTATTAAAAATCACTCTTTTGATCAAATCGCTGTTACTTTGTATATTCGATAACCGTTGCTACCAGCGATTTTTAAATAACAGTGAAAAAATCACCGGCAGTGAAATTTTGCTCATCTCTACCTCCCACCATAGGAATGCTACCAACAACAAGTGTTACACTCTGCATTGGGAGAACAGAAGACGCGACCAAAAATATGCAACGAACACAACAACGCAAGATAACACAGGAAAATATTACACAAAGAATTGTGCAACCGGCTACCGCACTGATATGAATTCACAACAACAGTGGCTAACGCAATCATATGAATTTAAAAGAGATCGCGACAGAAGTTGCAGACTGCATCACTTCGACAAATAACTCACTAAACACACCCAAAAACAAAGCATAAAGTGGAACATGACAGACCGATCGCTAAGCGCGTCAACAATACGGACAAAGCATAAAGAGGAGAAGCAGAAATAAATTATATCCTATTAAATGTGCGATATAAAATATCAACAAAGTGCTGAAGGTGGCCCAAGGACAAATAGCAACAACAACAAACAAGACAAGGAACAACAGCAAGGTAAAACATCACAACAATAACACAACATTGAAGGTGGCCAAGAAAAAAATCTTACAGCGAGAAAATAAGAACAATGTGGCCCAAGGTTAAATTCAAACAAGAAGAACAGTGCGGGAAACAGTAGCAACATGCAACAGCACAAGATAGCAGACAGGTGCCACAACAAACTACAGTTCCCTCACAACAACAATTATTGGATGATCTACACTGAAGCTGGATCATAAAAGCAAGAGCAACTGACAACTCAGCCTCTTTCTTTCTGCATCAGAGATATACGAAATGGCAAACGCTACAGAAGCTAGGGGAAGCTAGAGGAGATTATGGTTTGTAATCGATTTTCTGCTAGAAACCCAGAACTGACAAACGCTACAGAGGCTAGGGGAATCTAAAAGAGATTATGGTTTATAATCGATTCTCTGCTAGAAACCCAAACTGACAAACACTGGAGAAGCTAGGGGAATCGAAAAGAAATTATGGTTTATAATCGATTCTCTCCTAGAAACCCAAACTGACAAACGCTACAGAAGCTAGGGGAATCTAAAATAGATTACGGTTTATAATCGATTCTCTACTAGAAACCCAAATTACAAACGCTACAGAACAACTAAGGGAAATCTAGATGAATAGACTGGTGTGCAATCACTATTCTCGTAAAATTACCTTGACAGGTATTTAGGGAGACATAGAATTCAACTTTGTCCGTATTTAAGTTAGTAAAAATAAATAAAATTTAACTTGTTACCCATTGTTTTTTTAAATTAATAAATAAACAAAATACTTAAATCCACATAAATAAGTTTTGAATACTTTAGATATTTTCTGTAAACGACTCCTGACAATCCGGTGAGCTTACCCCGGCGAAAGAGAGTTGTTACAACATTGAATACTCCGATTGCCTTTATGTGTGTTAAACCGATACCACACACCATACCCATTGCTGAATATGGACCGAAACTATGTGAGTGAAATACGTCTTTCCGAATCGTTGAAATTAGGCTACTGCTATCTATTAATGCTTCCATTTCTATCCCGTTAATATTAACAGCTTTGTAGAAGTTTTACTTTCCATCACATTAACCATACCTCTCGCTTTTGCATGCAATCGATTTTTGGCCCAATTGCATTTAAAGCATTTAGGTCCTCGATTCCTGTTTGGACAATTGTTTGAAAAATGTAATTTTTCGCCACAGTTGTAGCAGCCTCGTTCCTTGCCGAAATTTTGTCTATCTATTTCACTTCTTTAGATTATGCTGTTTGTGTTATTAAATTCGTTCCTTTCTCTCGCTCTTCTTGGTTCGGCCTTGGACCATATCTGCTCAAACGTTTGCAGTTTCTCTTTTGAATATGCGATAGACTTTGCTTCATAAAGAAACATCTTGCTGTGTTGTGATCCCACTATGCCATCAATGATATAAATGATAATTGCATACACCTCAAGAATTGCCTGTGCTGCTATATCCAGCATCGTATAGACATATTGTCTGTATGTCTCATTCGGCTTCTTTTTCCGATTGTACAGCATACGATGTACGAGGTGTGATCAAAAGATAACCGTTATTTTCATCTTTTCGTGAGTTACGTATGTTCGATGTTCGAATTTTTTTTTTTTTATGTTGGTACACATGTCTGTTATATATGTTGGCAATACCAATCATTTTGGATTGTCAGTTTGTTTTTGACAGATAAAAAGGTTAGTCGTGTTTTGGTGTGCTCTTCGATTTTGTACTATTCGAAAAAAATGGATCAAAGAAACTGTATTCAGTTTTGTGTAAAAAATGAAATTAAATGCGCAAGGACATTTGAAATGTTGACTGTGGCCTTTGGCGAGTCTACTTTGAGCAGAACACAAGTTCAATTGTGGTATAACCGGTTTAAGGAAGGCCGAGAAGATGTCAATGACGATGCTCGTCCTGGTCGCCCGAGCACGTCAACAACCGATGAAAACATTGACGCAGTGAAGAAAATGATTTTGGATAATCATCGAATCACTATCAGAGAGGTTGCTGATGATGTTGGCATATCGTTCGGCTCATGCCAAGCAATTTTTACGGATGTTTTAGGCATGAAACGAAGATTGTTCCAAAATTGCTAAATTTTGAGCAAAAACAACGTCGCATGGACATAAACGTCGCAGCTGATTTGAATTCTTGTTTTAAATCCGCTGTTCATGCTCCATATACAACTTGGCTGTACCTTTGAGTAACCGCTTCGCACACATCAGTTTTGTGTTCAAATTCATCAATCCATTCGTTTATGCTGCTTCCATCGTCCCCAGAGAATTTTTGGAGCGATTAATCGAAACATAAACTCTGGCCGATTTCGTTGCATTTAATAATTATTTTTAATTCGTAACTGAATATTCCAAACGCAACTCTAGTAAACTTTTGTTTATCCCATTGAAATCGCAAATACCACAAGTGATACCTTTGTACTTGTGTCATTTATTACATGTTACTTTTGTGAAATATATGGTAGGATCCGATCCGAATGCTGAAGCAATAGTAGTGAGTAGCAGAGAGAGAGCGTAGATGCAGTTGCCGGCAGAAGCTATACTGGAGCATAAAAGTCAACTTTTACTTGATTATTTTAATTTATTATTCTATTTAATGTATTATTCTATTTATTTTATTTTAATTTATTATTCTATATTACTCTCAACTTCACTATTTAGTTTCTTCTTTATTTTTATTGAAGTGTTTAATTGCACATTTACATATATTAATAGCTTAAATGCTCTCTCTCTATATGCCTTGTGCTCGACTATTTTTTTAAGTAATTTCCTCTTCTCTACTATCTGCTTCTTCTATTACTGTAGTGCTTATTGTTCTGTTGCTGATATGTATTTTTATACTAATTATGGGTGATGAAGTTTCTGCCTCCAGTGACGTTCATAAAACATTGATTGGCGTTTTATGCAGCCAGCACTCTGGATTAAACATTGTACATTTTAATGCGAGGAGTCTAAGTGATTCTAAGATGGATTATGTTAGACACTGCTTTGAGAATTCATCTGTTGATGTAATTTGTGTATCCGAAACCTGGTTGCATGAAGGTATAGGTGACTCTTGCCTGAATATAGGTAATTACAAGCTTTTTCGAAACGATAGATTAGACAAAAAAGGCGGGGGTGTGGCAATATATTGTAAAAGTAATTTAAGAGTGAATTTGTTGAATATGTCTGGAGGCTCAGATGTGGAATTTCTAAATGTTGAAATTTATGACAATAGCACAAAAGTTTTTTTGTCGTGTGTATATAATCCTTATCGTTACTGCTGTTTGGATCCGTTCTTTGCTACTTTGTCAAATTGTGTAATCGATTATGATCATTTTATTGTGTGTGGTGATTTCAATATAAACATGTTATGTAAGGACAGTCTTGCCAAGCAATTCATTTGTAAAATTTCTGAAGTTGGACTGCAAGTGCTGAATACCAGTATGCCAACACGCTTTGCAGATAATGCTTCTCCAAGTTTGTTGGATGTTTTTCTGGTTTCGGATATTTCTTCAGTTATGATCTTTGACCAATTATCGTTTATATCCGACCACGATCTAATTTTTTGTTCAGTGAATGTAAATCTAAACCCAGTGGTTGCTGAAAATTCTTTTTCCTTTCGAGACTATAAATCAATTAATCTTGATTCTTTGTTTAATGACCTGTCACTTATTAATTGGTCTGAATGTAGGCTGTTTAGCTCTGTGAATGAAAAGCTGGATTCTTTAATGTACAGAATTGGTGCCTTGTTTGACTTGCATGTTCCACTTGTTACTCGTTCTGTCACTAACAGCAGTTGTCCCTGGTTTACGAAGAATGCCCAATTGGCTATTAAAAAACGGCATAGAACATACAATCAGTGGAAAAGAAATCCAACTGCATCTAGATGGGAAGAGCACAAAAGAGCTAGAAATGATGCAAATTCTACTATTAAATTGGCTAAGCGCAGATTTTTCATGTCCAAACTATGTTTGGCACGACCTTCCAAGCAGCTGTGGAATAATTTGAGACAAGCTGGGGTATGCAATGGGAAATCTGAAGATTGTCGGATTGATCCGGGTATTCTGAATGACTATTTTGGTAGTAGTTCAGTGTCTGCTGATGATATGTCTGCTGTAGTTGCGAGGGACTGTGTTTCTGAATGCCCATTTGTGTTTGAGTTTATTTCTGTGGGTGAAGATGATGTTGCTCGCTGTGTCAACAAGATAAAGTCAAATGCTGTCGGAGAAGATGGAATTCCTATTAAATTTATTAAACTTATTTTGCCTTTCATTCTAAGCCCGTTGACCCATATAATTAACCATTGTTTAACGAGCTCCTGCTTCCCCAGTATTTGGAAAATAGCGACGATTATCCCTATAGCTAAAAAGTCCAATGCTAATGTACCGTCTGATTTCCGTCCTGTAAGTTTGTTGTCGGCTTTATCAAAGGTATGTGAATCTCTCATGGCTGAGCAAATCTCAGAACACGTCAGAAAATTTGACCTTATTTCCCCACTCCAATCTGGTTTTCGGCCTGGACACAGCTGCTCCACTGCTGTTGTTAAAATATTGGATGACATCAGAGAGTCATTTGATATGAGACATTTGACCTTGCTTTGTCTGTTAGATTTCTCTAAAGCATTCGATTCTGTAGATCACTCATTACTATGTGAAAAGCTACGGTTGAATTTTGGTTTTTCCAGCTCGGCGGTCCGTATGTTAAATAGTTACTTGGTTGGAAGGTCTCAAAGGGTTAGGGTGGGAAAGAATGTGTCTGCCGTCAGTAATTCAACCTGTGGGGTGCCTCAGGGGTCAGTGCTTGGTCCACTTTTGTTTACACTGTTCATAGATGACATTTTCAGTAAGTGTCGTCATGTTACCATGCATGCATATGCTGATGACCTTCAATTGTATTTGTCCAGACCTATTGGTCTCATTGATGATTTATGTGCTAGGGTAAACGAAGACTTGATCATAATAGCAGAATGGGCTATAGCTAATGGGCTGAAGCTCAACTCCCAAAAATCATATGTCCTCCCGATTTCCAAGTCTGGTTACCCATCCTCTGATATACCAACAATTTCACTAAATAATACAAAACTTAAATTTGTTGAAAAAGTAAAAAACCTTGGATACCACATTAACTCCGTACTATCCTGTGAGGATCACATAAATTCAGTGGTGAGTAAGGTATACTATACCTTACGGAATTTGAGGAGGACTGCATCATTTGTGCCTACTGAGACCAGAAGGAGGTTGGTGCTTCAGCTTATTGTGCCGATCATGACTTACTCAGAGGTTGTTTATGGTAAACTTGACTCGGGTTCCAGGCATAAGTTGCAGGTGGCATTCAATAATGCTACAAGATATGTATATGGTTTAAGAAAGTTTGACCATATCAGTAAGTTTTGCAATCAGGTCCTTGGTTGCAATATTTTTAATTATATGGATGCTAGAAATTGCATATTTCTACATAACTTAATATACACGCGAACACCTAATTATTTGTTTGTAAAGTTGAAGTTTTGTAAATCGAGGAGAAATATGAACCTCTTAGTCCCTAATTACAAGTATTTAAACTCGAATAGACTCTTTTTTGTGAACGCCATCAGGTTGTGGAATTCGTTGCCTTTGGCAATTAGGAGTATATCAAGTAAGCACAACTTTAAGCAAGCAGTTTTTCACTACTTCTCTTAATGCTATTTTTTATTTTTTTTTTATTTTTTTTTCTCTTTTCTGCTTTTCTAATTTTTGTTTCCTTTTTGTTTATTCATTGTTTTTCTGATCTGACTTTTCCTTATTTCAGAAAAATTATTTATTTTTAAAGTTAATTATTTATTTATTCAATTATTTATATGTTTAATTATTTATTTATCTGATCTTAACTTATTTATTTGTCTGATCTAATAATTTAGTTTAATTTAACTTACATTCTTAGTCTTATTTTAAGTAATTTTTGTTATATATAATTCATTGTTATTCGGATACTTCTTGACGCATTTAAAAGACCCTGTCTTATATGTGAACGCTTTAAAATAAATTTAAATTTAAATAAATTTAAATTTAATTTAAATTTATGTGTTAATTTATTTTGCTGCTTTTTCTCTCATTTTGATAAACTTTTTAAAGAAACATTTTTTAATACTGTGGCAACATTGCATATGAGTATAATAGAGTAGTGTTGTTTATTTGAAACTGGCCGCATACCAACGCTCAGCCGCATACCAACGCTCAGCCGCATGCCAACGTTCAGCCGCATACATAAGCAAACTATTGAATTAGCATTGAATTCAATTTGTTTTCAAGCGCTTTTGCGAGTCCTCTCACTTGAATTAAGCCTTGAATTAGTATTGAATGCGAATCAAAACAACCAAGAGACTCAAGTCGTTTGGATCAGTGAATCAAGGGTTGATTGCACATCTAATTCAAGCTTAAAATCAAATTGAATATAACTTGAATATGGACTTCAATGCGCAGCGAATGCAAATTCAATGCAAGCAGAAAGTCATTTGATTTCAAGCTTAATTGTGAATCAAAAGCGAATTGATTGCAACATGTTTCAAATTCGAAATAAATTTTCGAAAACTAGTATTCGATTTATGCCTATATTTGATTTTATTAATAATACTGGACGAAAACCAAGAGATTTTGTTAACGGAACCATTAGCGAAGGGGAGTATCCTGCTATTAAATTCAGAATATTAAAGATTAAAGAAAATATCATAAATAGGTTAAACCAAAAACGAAAAGGCGTAGAACTTAACAGCCTGACGTGTATTTATAAAAGAAGAAAGTGGAGGAAAGAACCATTCCAAATTTAAGAAATTAAATGTACATAGATTAGATGCCGATCATTTAGGTACAAAAAGAGGCCAAAAATATTATATTTAAAACACACTTAAAAAAGTAAATAATTAAAAAGATAAAAAAACAAGAAAATTAATAACAAATAATAAGCACAAAAAAATAAAAATAAAAAAACCGAAATTATATAAATACTACCAAAACAAAATACTACTGCATCGGTGTATACCGAAAAAAAATTGAAAAATATTATTATTGTTTCGCCGGAAGTATTTATTTATTAATTGTTGTTATGTTTCTATAATTTCTGCTAATATTTTAGTTATTTATATGTATATATGTATATACTCGTATTAATATATATATATATATATATATATATATATATATATATATATATATATATATATATATATATATATATATATATATATATATATATATATATATATATATATATATATATATATATATATATATATATATATATATATATATATATATATATATATATATATATATATATATATATATATATATATATATATATATATATATATATATATATATATATATATATATATATATATATATATATATATATATATATATATATATATATATATATATATATATATATATATATATATATATATATATATATATATATATATATATATATATATATATATATATATATATATATATATACACTCATTTTCAAGTAATTAAGCTAAGCACTATTATACTTCCCCTTTTTTCATAAAGTTGACAACATTGAACACATTTTGGTCTTGGATTGGAATTGACTGGCAGCATTGGTCAATAGTTGTATAATTCCCACTAAATGTTCCCTTAAAGTTGAAATTAAAGTCATTCTGTTTTTATAACTTGGAAAGGAAGAGATCATGAAATTAATAAATTACTACAAGCTCCGAATTTTCATATAATTGAAACTTATAATTCAATTTACAAATTGAGTTTTTTTTTTTTAAATAATAAAAGTAATAATAACTATAAAACAACATAAAAAAATCAAATTCTAACGAGCTAGAATTCTCAAAAAATATTGAGAAATTTCATGACGCCCAAGTAGGGTAAATTCGGTTTTTCGTTTTCGTAGTGCTCTCAATTGTCGCGCAAGTTCAACTTCGCGTCTTCAATAAAAATCATAATTCACGCCGGTGAAATTAAGTGCAGGTTTACCAATTAACACTAAAGCGCTCGTTTTTGTGCCAACAACCGCCGTGACGCTCCTGGTGCTGTCTGCTGCTATTACTGTTATTAATCTACCACGACGGACCCCACATCATCGTACTGCTTCGCTTCACCGCTGTTCCCTTTTGCATGCGCGATAACTGCAGATCATTGGGATGATCTGCAGTTATCGCGCATGCAAAAGGGAAGTTGCAAAATCCAATGTATTTAAAGACAATTAATTAAAATCTGTTATAAAAACTAGGCTTTTAACCGCCTAGGCATCCGGCAAACTTCACTAATTAGCCTATAAATTAGTAAAAAAAAAAAATTATTTGAACACTATTAATTGCATTTTTTATTTGACACATATACTACACCTTTTTTTATACTTCTACACAAATAAAGACGTGAAACAACAAGTGCGTGGCGCAGATTTTATTAAAAACTAATTTTTTCTCGCATAATCTTATTGAAAAAATTTTCAAATCGATTTGTTAAGTTCGCCATCTTAATTACCACCAAGCCCGACATCTCCTTCCCCAATTTACACAAGACACTTGTGTGCGCTTTTATTACAAATAATAAAGAGGTGTTTACAAAGCAATTTTTTGGCAACTTGAACTAGTTTAATAATACTGTCAAGTAAATTCTAATATTAAGCTTAGAATTATTTTTTAACAACAAATAAGTTGATTTTGTTCGGAAATTTATTGCAAATTGCGTTTGTGTTAAATTAATTTCGCTTCAAATTCTCAACATGGCTCCGAAACGCCAAAATTCTGCACACGGTGACAGCTCTGAAAGTTTAATTAATGGAATGAAAAAAGCCATACATAAGAAATCCATTTCTTTAAATCCTCTCGAACTAGAATGTCGCCTAGATATTCTCAATTCATACATTGAACAAGCTATCACTTATCAACGAAGGATAGAGTCAATCGATGCCAGCGATGACTTTCGTTCGATTCTTGAAGATGTATGTGTCTCTTCAAAATCTTTGTTTTTGAATCAAGACTTCCTAACATGCGCCTTCCAAAATTTAATGGAAAATATTCCGAATACAAGAATTTTATTAGTTTGTTTGAAAATCTTGTGGATAATGACCACACATTGGCAGAAATTGAAAAATTCAATCATCTGCTCTCATGTCTATCTGATGAAGCCCTTGGTAAAGTAAAGGCCTTCTAAGTAACAGAAATAAATTGTCCGAAGGCTTTAGCTAGTCTGAAAACGGTTTACGACAACAGCTGTCTCATTTTTTTGACAGCATATCAAAGCTCTTTGATCTTTCAGAAATAAATAGTCCATCTGATTCTGCTTTACGTGGCATGATCGACACGTTGTCAGTAATTTACGATCCCCTATTGTCAATAGGAGATGATAAAAATATCACAAATGCGATTCTTATTCATTTAGTAATCACGAAATTCAAATGGGAACAGCTGGATTTTGATAAGCTGCCCTTTTGGAATGACTGTGAGAATGCTCTCAATAAGCGATACCAGCATATTTCTGCGGATGAGGCCCAAAAAAAATTTCAAATCATTCTTTGTGTGCAACAAAGAAGTTTCGCAGGAAGATGGCAAGTGCCTTTTCTGTAAGTCCAAAGAGCATGCTATAATTACTTGCCCATCTTTCGCTGCACTGACTGTATCGCAATGACTTGATAATTCTCATGAGATTTCAACTGATTTCTGGGTAATGCGTTCTATATGCACATTCCAGCCAGATCAACAAGTTTCTACAAGAAATTGGAATATTCCTTCTAACATTGAGCTTGTAAGCCCATGTTTCTCTAAATCACAAAAGATAGATCTACTGCTTGGTGCTGAAACCTTCTTTGAGCTACTTTCAGTCGGACAAATAAAACAAAGTCCAGAGCTTCCAACACTGCAAGCAAATTTACTTGGTCGAGAGCCCTACGTCTCGAATTTGTAATTTGTTAAATAGCAAAGAAGATGAAAGCTGCTCACTGGACGCCATAGATCAAAAATTCTGGGAACTGGAAGAAATTCCTAAGAAGTCAACTTCAAGTAAAATTATACCAGCGCAAAATTTCTCGATATGATGCAACGAACCTCATCCGGTGGGTTTAAGGTATCATTTCCTTTCAGATCTGATCCTAGCTCACTCGGTTTGTCATTCGAGACTGCGAAAAGGCGGTTCTTATCGTTGTAGCGTAAACTCAAAAATGGCTCTGGGCTGCGAGCTCTGTATATAGACTTTATGAAAGAATACTTTCATTTGGGTCACATGACTCTGAACAGCAATAACTTCTCGACTACTCCACATTATTTTATTCCGCATCAGTGGGATTTGTGGTCAGAAAGCACTTCCACGAAACTTCGCATAGTTTTTGATACATCTTGTCGAACATCCCAGGTGTCATTAAACGATATACTAATGAGAAATGATTACAGCATTATGACGCCGTCTTCATAAAGGCTCTAGGGATACATTGGGTTACGAATAATGTTACTATTAAGTTTCATTTGGAAGAAAATTTCCACGATTTGTGAGCCACAAAAAGAAAGACACTATCAGTTTCATCTCGCCTTTTTGATCTTCTTGGATTCCTATGTTCTATTATCACCAAAGCAAAATTCTTACTGCAAGAGCTTTGACTTCAAAAACTCGATTGGGATGAATCAATCCCTATGCTGCTCGATACCAGTTGGAAAAATTATTAATATTATGGAAAATTATTTGACACAACTACATTCTATAGCTGCCCCACGCCTACATTCTTAGCTATGGACACACGCAATTGAAAGTGTAAAATTAATGCCTTCGCTGACGCTTCAACGAGAGCTTACGGATGTTGCATCTATATTCGAAGCCATGACTCAACTGGTATTCATTTAGAGCTTCTAACCGCCAAATCGAAAGTTGGTCCCCTCAAAACTAAATTTTTGGCAAGACTTTAGCTCTGTGCAGCGCATTTGCTGGCTAAACTCTGGAATGTATATTTCTGGACAGATTCAGAAATTACATAACATTGGATAAAAATTCATCCATCTACTCTGACAACATTCATCGCAAATAGAGTATCAGATATACAGGAGTGGTCGAACGAAATTTCTTGGCGACATGTATACTGAAAACAAAATCCTGCACACTTAGTCTCCAGAGGATGCAATGTGGATGAATTAAAAGACTGTATATTGTTTAACGGGGCATCATATCTAATTTAAGATTCATGTACTTGGCCTACAAATCATCGTTTCCACTTGTCCCCAGACCAAGAATCTTAAGAAAAGGAAAAGGAGAGAGCCGGGGATAATGAGGATCGACTCTTAAAAGAGATTGCTAGCCAGTCTTCTTATATAATATTAATGAGGATTTTCGGTTACTTATTCCGTTTTTGCAAAAGATCAAGAAAGACCGATGTAATTATCTCACATATTCCGGCTGCAAGGTAACTAGAATGGGCCTTCCTGAAAATTATTGAGATTATTCAGAGAAATGAACTTTCTAATGAAATTCATAAGGTAAATAAGTCCCAAATCTTACCCATTCGCAAATTTAAAGATAGAAATCGAGTTTTTTCATCTAATTCTTTTCGGCGGTCGCCTTCTCAATGCACCAATCTCATAAGGATCCAAATTTCCACTACTAATGCCTAAAAAATCGCACTTCGTCGAAATATATCTACGGTATCTACACATAACTAATTGTCATTCTGGTCCAAAAGCATTACTGTCTGTTCTTCGTCAGAAAATCTGGCTAATAAACGCGCAAGAAGTCTGTAGTAGAACCGTAAGAACTTGCATACATTGTTTTCGTTATAAGCCTAAAGTCCAGACTCAGGTAATGCGGAACTTACCTTCTGATCGTTTGAAGGCACTACGTCCTTTTTTAATGAGTGCATAGAATTGCTGTTATATTGTATCTTCTGATAGTAAAGTCGTCGCAACTGATTCGTTCACATGAGTTATAGTTATGGTGAGTGGTCCGGCACCTTAATCCTCTGGCTACTCCTTAAACCGAGGAGTAACTACTGGGTATGGGTATGAATCAAAAGAAACAATATTTTTTTTCTATTCTCCGTATATTGTAACGGATTTAAAAATACAGACTCTTTATTATTCTGTTGGTCAGTCACCACTGGCTCTTTCAAATATCTTATGCTAAATTTCTTATGCTATATTTTCTTACGCAAAGCTGAATCAGCATACTCAGCTTTGCATGCCTTTTCTTATCTAACTTTAATATGCGAGCTCAGCGTTCCTAGCTTGAGCCGCTTTGGTGTATACATTGTTCAACAGCTTGTTCTGTTTGCATTCTAAGAATATGCTGGGTTTCTCTGTTTTTCTTATATTGAAATTTGGAGTACCTTCTACCATAACTGCCCTACGGTTACTCTCAGAACTCTCCTGAGTTCTTTTATTTATTATTTTTACATTAATATTTTTTTTTTCAAATAAATTATTATTACAATTACTAGCACTGTCTAGGTCTATCATTATTACATTTAGACCATATGAAACATGTTTATGGTATATAAGTTCCTCAATTTTTTTTATATTTTTGAAATCCTTAATGTCTATTTCGTTAAAGTGTAGTTCATGGGTATAGTTTTGATTAAGCACTTGAGCTGGGTAATGAAACTTTTCGGTAAATTCCATTTTTGTATTTTCAAAAGTTTTATTGTTTAGTTGTATTTTACAATTCACATAGCTAATTAGATAGTTTTTATTTAGTACAAGTTCTCTGTTGTCGCAATTTTGCGTAAGTTTTTCAGTATATGCATTCGTAATTAACAATGTATCATCTTCTATAATCTCTAATTTAGTTTTATTGTTAAATTTAAATGTGCATTCATTTTTAAAATACAATTCTGGCTTTTTTTAAAATCTTTTAACGCTGCGTCTTTTTCATATTTAAAATTTTCCTTATTAATTGTAACAATTAATTCATTATCAGTTTCAATTTCTAAGTTTTTAGCGTTTGGCAGTGGTACTATTAATTTTATATCTGATACTATGTAATTTTTTGGAATTTCAATAGCAATTACAATTGACTGATTTTTGTATGATAGCACTCCTATTTTTGACAATTTTGATGTATAAAAATTTTTTTTAAAATATTCTATTTCCTCCGTTGTTAAAATACCCACCCGGATGGATAATATTATACTTAGTTGCTGCTATATTTGTTTGAATTTCGTTAATTTTGTTTTCTAGATGTCTAATTTTATTCATTAAATCGTTAAATAGTAGATGGCCAATAATTTCTTCGTTTGGTTTGTTAGCCAGTAGCATAAAAGTATTTATCGTTTCTCTATCTATATATATAAAAATGAATGTTTATTTGTTAGTGACGCTAAGGCTCGAGAACGGCTGGACCAATCTTGATGGAATTTTCAGAGGTTGTTCGTTGTGGATCTGGGAAGGTTTAGAAATAAAAAAACCTTATACTTTTCCTGAAAAAAGTTGGAAAATTTAAAATTTCCAAAAAGGACTTTTTTCTTACAAAATTTTTTTCTTTCAAATTTTTTTCCAATTGTTGCTTGCAAATCTATCGATCTCAAAACATTCGGAAAGTCGGAAAATTCGGAAAATTCGTAAATTAGAAAAACCTAATCTAACTTTTTGTTCTCATTTTTTTGTATATGCGTGGTGTTGCACGCGCACATTTAGTTTCATATTGGTGTTGTAAGCACTGACTGATACTCCAATAACTCAACAGATGGAGCTGTAGACGCTTATTTATTTTGACAGCTGCGTATATTTTTTGTTCTTTCTGATTTGTTTATTCGAACAGTGCGGACACGGTCAATTGACTTTCTGACATTTTTCCAAATTTTAATTGATTTCTCGAGTTAAATTCATTACTCGTTATTGTATTGTTAAATTGTTTACATTCACGAAATATTTGATTTTAAATCTGTGAATCATCAGTTTTTGAGTGAAATTATTGACATTTCAAACAAAAATGTGAGTTCATTATTTTCGTTTGTTGGTGAATACCTAACCTCATTTCCATTGGAATTTATTTGTGTTATTTCTTCAGCTGATTTGTAAATTATTTGAATCGTTCAATTTCGGTCGTTTGCTTTCTTTATTTCGGCTATTCAAAAGGTAAATTATAGAAAATTATTCCGTGAAAACTTTATGTGTGTTTCATACAAAGTGATCAATTACAGATTGAAATTTGTTACGATGCCACAAAAAGGTCGCGCTAATATCGGTGGGCGTTCCCGACGTACAACGGACCAACGTAATTATACAGCACGTCGTACGGAAGAGGAAATTGCTACTGCAAGGAAATCTGCTCGAATCGGAATGATTGAACATCGTGCGCGACAATCACAAGAGGCTCACGAAGCTTACAATGAGCAAAAACGATTGAGAAGAAGACAAGTTCGTGCTCAGGAAATTCATGAAGCAAGAGAACAACGTTTGGCTGCTCACCGACAACGCCAGCAACAACAACGATTGCCTAATTTGAATATCGAAAGTGCAGCCTTTCGATATGAGCCGGACATTGAATACGGTGCGCACGCATCAGTTCGATTTGGTTCGATGTCTGTCGTTTGCCCGCATTGCGATGTACTGAAATTTCCAAAGAACCGGCCGGATTGTGTTGCGCAAGCGGAAAAGTGAAATTACCAGAGATACTTCCTCCACCAGAGCCATTGCGGTCGTTGCTTTACGGTGAATCACCAAATTCGAATCATTTTTTACAAAATTCCAAGAATCCCACTTCGGTTTGTATGTCTGACAATAAATGCACGAAACACTATCCACGTGCTTTTCTTTCGGAAACGCAAACTGGAAATGATGGATATCCACTCTATCGGCGTCGCTCATCAGACAACAATGGCAGAACATTCAGCATTCAATTTAAGGGAGTGAATATGAAGTTGAAGTGTATTTAAAGACAATTAATTAAAATCTGTTATAAAAACTAGGCTTTTAACCGCCTAGGCATCCGGCAAACTTCACTAAGTAGCCTATAAATTAGTAAAAAAAAAAAATTATATGAACACTATTAATTGCATTTTTTATTTGACACATATACTACACCTTTTTTTATACTTCTACACAAATAAAGACGTGAAACAACAAGTGCGTGGCGCAGATTTTATTAAAAACTAATTTTTTCTCGCATAATCTTATTGAAAAAATTTTCAAATCGATTTGTTAAGTTCGCCATCTTAATTACCACCAAGCCCGACATCTCCTTCCCCAATTTACACAAGACACTTGTGTGCGCTTTTATTACAAATAATAAAGAGGTGTTTACAAAGCAATTTTTTGGCAACTTGAACTAGTTTAATAATACTGTCAAGTAAATTCTAATATTAAGCTTAGAATTATTTTTTAACAACAAATAAGTTGATTTTGTTCGGAAATTTATTGCAAATTGCGTTTGTGTTAAATTAATTTCGCTTCAAATTCTCAACATGGCTCCGAAACGCCAAAATTCTGCACACGGTGACAGCTCTGAAAGTTTAATTAATGGAATGAAAAAAGCCATACATAAGAAATCCATTTCTTTAAATCCTCTCGAACTAGAATGTCGCCTAGATATTCTCAATTCATACATTGAACAAGCTATCACTTATCAACGAAGGATAGAGTCAATCGATGCCAGCGATGACTTTCGTTCGATTCTTGAAGATGTATGTGTCTCTTCAAAATCTTTGTTTTTGAATCAAGACTTCCTAACATGCGCCTTCCAAAATTTAATGGAAAATATTCCGAATACAAGAATTTTATTAGTTTGTTTGAAAATCTTGTGGATAATGACCACACATTGGCAGAAATTGAAAAATTCAATCATCTGCTCTCATGTCTATCTGATGAAGCCCTTGGTAAAGTAAAGGCCTTCTAAGTAACAGAAATAAATTGTCCGAAGGCTTTAGCTAGTCTGAAAACGGTTTACGACAACAGCTGTCTCATTTTTTTGACAGCATATCAAAGCTCTTTGATCTTTCAGAAATAAATAGTCCATCTGATTCTGCTTTACGTGGCATGATCGACACGTTGTCAGTAATTTACGATCCCCTATTGTCAATAGGAGATGATAAAAATATCACAAATGCGATTCTTATTCATTTAGTAATCACGAAATTCAAATGGGAACAGCTGGATTTTGATAAGCTGCCCTTTTGGAATGACTGTGAGAATGCTCTCAATAAGCGATACCAGCATATTTCTGCGGATGAGGCCCAAAAAAAATTTCAAATCATTCTTTGTGTGCAACAAAGAAGTTTCGCAGGAAGATGGCAAGTGCCTTTTCTGTAAGTCCAAAGAGCATGCTATAATTACTTGCCCATCTTTCGCTGCACTGACTGTATCGCAATGACTTGATAATTCTCATGAGATTTCAACTGATTTCTGGGTAATGCGTTCTATATGCACATTCCAGCCAGATCAACAAGTTTCTACAAGAAATTGGAATATTCCTTCTAACATTGAGCTTGTAAGCCCATGTTTCTCTAAATCACAAAAGATAGATCTACTGCTTGGTGCTGAAACCTTCTTTGAGCTACTTTCAGTCGGACAAATAAAACAAAGTCCAGAGCTTCCAACACTGCAAGCAAATTTACTTGGTCGAGAGCCCTACGTCTCGAATTTGTAATTTGTTAAATAGCAAAGAAGATGAAAGCTGCTCACTGGACGCCATAGATCAAAAATTCTGGGAACTGGAAGAAATTCCTAAGAAGTCAACTTCAAGTAAAATTATACCAGCGCAAAATTTCTCGATATGATGCAACGAACCTCATCCGGTGGGTTTAAGGTATCATTTCCTTTCAGATCTGATCCTAGCTCACTCGGTTTGTCATTCGAGACTGCGAAAAGGCGGTTCTTATCGTTGTAGCGTAAACTCAAAAATGGCTCTGGGCTGCGAGCTCTGTATATAGACTTTATGAAAGAATACTTTCATTTGGGTCACATGACTCTGAACAGCAATAACTTCTCGACTACTCCACATTATTTTATTCCGCATCAGTGGGATTTGTGGTCAGAAAGCACTTCCACGAAACTTCGCATAGTTTTTGATACATCTTGTCGAACATCCCAGGTGTCATTAAACGATATACTAATGAGAAATGATTACAGCATTATGACGCCGTCTTCATAAAGGCTCTAGGGATACATTGGGTTACGAATAATGTTACTATTAAGTTTCATTTGGAAGAAAATTTCCACGATTTGTGAGCCACAAAAAGAAAGACACTATCAGTTTCATCTCGCCTTTTTGATCTTCTTGGATTCCTATGTTTTATTATCACCAAAGCAAAATTCTTACTGCAAGAGCTTTGACTTCAAAAACTCGATTGGGATGAATCAATCCCTATGCTGCTCGATACCAGTTGGAAAAATTATTAATATTATGGAAAATTATTTGACACAACTACATTCTATAGCTGCCCCACGCCTACATTCTTAGCTATGGACACACGCAATTGAAAGTGTAAAATTAATGCCTTCGCTGACGCTTCAACGAGAGCTTACGGATGTTGCATCTATATTCGAAGCCATGACTCAACTGGTATTCATTTAGAGCTTCTAACCGCCAAATCGAAAGTTGGTCCCCTCAAAACTAAATTTTTGGCAAGACTTTAGCTCTGTGCAGCGCATTTGCTGGCTAAACTCTGGAATGTATATTTCTGGACAGATTCAGAAATTACATAACATTGGATAAAAATTCATCCATCTACTCTGACAACATTCATCGCAAATAGAGTATCAGATATACAGGAGTGGTCGAACGAAATTTCTTGGCGACATGTATACTGAAAACAAAATCCTGCACACTTAGTCTCCAGAGGATGCAATGTGGATGAATTAAAAGACTGTATATTGTTTAACGGGGCATCATATCTAATTTAAGATTCATGTACTTGGCCTACAAATCATCGTTTCCACTTGTCCCCAGACCAAGAATCTTAAGAAAAGGAAAAGGAGAGAGCCGGGGATAATGAGGATCGACTCTTAAAAGAGATTGCTAGCCAGTCTTCTTATATAATATTAATGAGGATTTTCGGTTACTTATTCCGTTTTTGCAAAAGATCAAGAAAGACCGATGTAATTATCTCACATATTCCGGCTGCAAGGTAACTAGAATGGGCCTTCCTGAAAATTATTGAGATTATTCAGAGAAATGAACTTTCTAATGAAATTCATAAGGTAAATAAGTCCCAAATCTTACCCATTCGCAAATTTAAAGATAGAAATCGAGTTTTTTCATCTAATTCTTTTCGGCGGTCGCCTTCTCAATGCACCAATCTCATAAGGATCCAAATTTCCACTACTAATGCCTAAAAAATCGCACTTCGTCGAAATATATCTACGGTATCTACACATAACTAATTGTCATTCTGGTCCAAAAGCATTACTGTCTGTTCTTCGTCAGAAAATCTGGCTAATAAACGCGCAAGAAGTCTGTAGTAGAACCGTAAGAACTTGCATACATTGTTTTCGTTATAAGCCTAAAGTCCAGACTCAGGTAATGCGGAACTTACCTTCTGATCGTTTGAAGGCACTACGTCCTTTTTTAATGAGTGCATAGAATTGCTGTTATATTGTATCTTCTGATAGTAAAGTCGTCGCAACTGATTCGTTCACATGAGTTATAGTTATGGTGAGTGGTCCGGCACCTTAATCCTCTGGCTACTCCTTAAACCGAGGAGTAACTACTGGGTATGGGTATGAATCAAAAGAAACAATATTTTTTTTCTATTCTCCGTATATTGTAACGGATTTAAAAATACAGACTCTTTATTATTCTGTTGGTCAGTCACCACTGGCTCTTTCAAATATCTTATGCTAAATTTCTTATGCTATATTTTCTTACGCAAAGCTGAATCAGCATACTCAGCTTTGCATGCCTTTTCTTATCTAACTTTAATATGCGAGCTCAGCGTTCCTAGCTTGAGCCGCTTTGGTGTATACATTGTTCAACAGCTTGTTCTGTTTGCATTCTAAGAATATGCTGGGTTTCTCTGTTTTTCTTATATTGAAATTTGGAGTACCTTCTACCATAACTGCCCTACGGTTACTCTCAGAACTCTCCTGAGTTCTTTTATTTATTATTTTTACATTAATATTTTTTTTTTCAAATAAATTATTATTACAATTACTAGCACTGTCTAGGTCTATCATTATTACATTTAGACCATATGAAACATGTTTATGGTATATAAGTTCCTCAATTTTTTTTATATTTTTGAAATCCTTAATGTCTATTTCGTTAAAGTGTAGTTCATGGGTATAGTTTTGATTAAGCACTTGAGCTGGGTAATGAAACTTTTCGGTAAATTCCATTTTTGTATTTTCAAAAGTTTTATTGTTTAGTTGTATTTTACAATTCACATAGCTAATTAGATAGTTTTTATTTAGTACAAGTTCTCTGTTGTCGCAATTTTGCGTAAGTTTTTCAGTATATGCATTCGTAATTAACAATGTATCATCTTCTATAATCTCTAATTTAGTTTTATTGTTAAATTTAAATGTGCATTCATTTTTAAAATACAATTCTGGCTTTTTTTAAAATCTTTTAACGCTGCGTCTTTTTCATATTTAAAATTTTCCTTATTAATTGTAACAATTAATTCATTATCAGTTTCAATTTCTAAGTTTTTAGCGTTTGGCAGTGGTACTATTAATTTTATATCTGATACTATGTAATTTTTTGGAATTTCAATAGCAATTACAATTGACTGATTTTTGTATGATAGCACTCCTATTTTTGACAATTTTGATGTATAAAAATTTTTTTTAAAATATTCTATTTCCTCCGTTGTTAAAATACCCACCCGGATGGATAATATTATACTTAGTTGCTGCTATATTTGTTTGAATTTCGTTAATTTTGTTTTCTAGATGTCTAATTTTATTCATTAAATCGTTAAATAGTAGATGGCCAATAATTTCTTCGTTTGGTTTGTTAGCCAGTAGCATAAAAGTATTTATCGTTTCTCTATCTATATATATAAAAATGAATGTTTATTTGTTAGTGACGCTAAGGCTCGAGAACGGCTGGACCAATCTTGATGGAATTTTCAGAGGTTGTTCGTTGTGGATCTGGGAAGGTTTAGAAATAAAAAAACCTTATACTTTTCCTGAAAAAAGTTGGAAAATTTAAAATTTCCAAAAAGGACTTTTTTCATACAAAATTTTTTTTCTTTCAAATTTTTTTCCAATTGTTGCTTGCAAATCTATCGATCTCAAAACATTCGGAAAAGTCGGAAAATTCGGAAAATTCGTAAATTAGAAAAACCTAATCTAACTTTTTGTTCTCATTTTTTTGTATATGCGTGGTGTTGCACGCGCACATTTAGTTTCATATTGGTGTTGTAAGCACTGACTGATACTCCAATAACTCAACAGATGGAGCTGTAGACGCTTATTTATTTTGACAGCTGCGTATATTTTTTGTTCTTTCTGATTTGTTTATTCGAACAGTGCGGACACGGTCAATTGACTTTCTGACATTTTTCCAAATTTTAATTGATTTCTCGAGTTAAATTCATTACTCGTTATTGTATTGTTAAATTGTTTACATTCACGAAATATTTGATTTTAAATCTGTGAATCATCAGTTTTTGAGTGAAATTATTGACATTTCAAACAAAAATGTGAGTTCATTATTTTCGTTTGTTGGTGAATACCTAACTTCATTTCCATTGGAATTTATTTGTGTTATTTCTTCAGCTGATTTGTAAATTATTTGAATCGTTCAATTTCGGTCGTTTGCTTTCTTTATTTCGGCTATTCAAAAGGTAAATTATAGAAAATTATTCCGTGAAAACTTTATGTGTGTTTCATACAAAGTGATCAATTACAGATTGAAATTTGTTACGATGCCACAAAAAGGTCGCGCTAATATCGGTGGGCGTTCCCGACGTACAACGGACCAACGTAATTATACAGCACGTCGTACGGAAGAGGAAATTGCTACTGCAAGGAAATCTGCTCGAATCGGAATGATTGAACATCGTGCGCGACAATCACAAGAGGCTCACGAAGCTTACAATGAGCAAAAACGATTGAGAAGAAGACAAGTTCGTGCTCAGGAAATTCATGAAGCAAGAGAACAACGTTTGGCTGCTCACCGACAACGCCAGCAACAACAACGATTGCCTAATTTGAATATCGAAAGTGCAGCCTTTCGATATGAGCCGGACATTGAATACGGTGCGCACGCATCAGTTCGATTTGGTTCGATGTCTGTCGTTTGCCCGCATTGCGATGCACTGAAATTTCCAAAAGAACCGGCCGGATTGTGTTGCGCAAGCGGAAAAGTGAAATTACCGGAGATACTTCCTCCACCAGAGCCATTGCGGTCGTTGCTTTACGGTGAATCACCAAATTCGAATCATTTTTTACAAAATTCCAAGAATCCCACTTCGGTTTGTATGTCTGACAATAAATGCACGAAACACTATCCACGTGCTTTTCTTTCAGAAACGCAAACTGGAAATGATGGATATCCACTCTATCGGCGTCGCTCATCAGACAACAATGGCAGAACATTCAGCATTCAATTTAGAGGAGTGAATATCGAAGTTGACAATACATGGATCGTACCATATTCGCCAATATTGTCTAAGACATTCAAAACTCATATCAATGTTGAGTATTGCAGTTCTGTGAAATCGATCAAATACGTTTGCAAGTTCGTCACCAAAGGAAGCGACATGGCGGTTATTGGCCTTGAACGAGATGAGATCAGCAAATATCAAATGGGTCGATACGTGAACTGCAATGAAGCGCTTTGGAGAATATTTTCTTTTGTAATTCATGAGCGTTTTCCGACTGTTGTGCATCTCGCAGTTCATTTGGAGAATGGCCAAAGAGTGTATTTCAACCCAGAGAATGCAGTACAGCGAGCGGAAACACCACCAGCAACAACATTGACGAGTTTTTTCTCAACTTGCGCCAGTGATCCGTTTGCGAGAACAGTGCTTTATTCGGAAATGCCTCGATATTATGCATGGAATGCATCGTCGAAGAAATGGTTACGCAGAAAGCAAGGCCAACCAGTAGATGGACATCCAGGTGTGTTCTCAACTAATGCATTAGGATTAATTTACACAATCCACCCGAAAAACGACGATTGCTTCTACCTTCGGTTACTATTGATTAATGTACGCGGTTCAACTTCATTTGAGTCATTTGCGTACTGTGAATGGTACGGTGTGTGCAACTTTTCGAGAAGCATGCCAGCAATTACAATTGCTGGAACATGATAGTCACTGGAATCAAACGATGGACGATGCGATAGCTACTTCGCATGCCACTGAAGTTCGCACACTTTTCGCGATGATCATTTCGACATGTCACCCTTCAAATCCGCGTCAATTATGGGATACGTACAAAAATTACATTGCGGAAGACATTTTACATCGTATTCGAGTGGCAACATGAAATTCAGAATTGCAAATGAACGATGACATCTACAATGAAGCATTGGTCTTGATTGAAGATTTGTGTTTGCTTATGAGGGGCAAACTATTGACTGAAATTCATATGCAAGCGCCAAATTATCAAATCAGAGATGTACTGAATCGTGAATTGGAACGTGAGCGTGCATACGACAGAATAACTTTGGAACAACAAGTACAAAGAAATGTTCCATTATTGAATGAGCAGCAAAAGAGTGCGTATGATGAATTGATGAACGCTTTCAATGATGGAAACGGTGGACTATTTTTTCGTGATGCGCCCGGCGGAACTGGGAAAACGTTCCTGATATCATTGATTTTGGCAACAATACGATCTCATAATCGCATTGCGTTGGCTCTCGCATCTACTGGGATTGCTGCAACTCTACTAGAAGGTGGAAGAACGGCACATTCGGCACTGAAGCTTCCGTTAAACATGCAAATCAATGAAACACCTGTTTGCAACATTTCAAAGCAATCAGCTATGGCAAAAGTGTTGAAGAATTGTAAACTGATAGTATGGGATGAGTGCACAATGGCTCACAAACGGTCTCTAGAAGCACTTGACAGAACAATGAAAGATCTGCGGAATAATAATCGTCGCTTTAGTGGCGCAATGATACTGTTTGCAGGCGATTTTCGACAAACACTTCCTGTTATTTCGAAATCAACAGCGGCGGATGAATTGAACACATGTCTCAAGTCATCGTATTTGCGGCGGTACGTGAAAACCATACGATTGACTATGAATATGCGAGTGTTCCTGCAACAGGATAGCCCGCAGAAGTTTTCTCTAAAGAACTGGTAAGAATTGGAAATGGGCAAATTCCGGTTGATACTTCCAGTGGTTTGGTATCAATTCCACCTGCCATTTGTCAATTCACTTCAACGAAAGCTGAACTCATCACGAATGTTTATCCGAACATTGGCCAAAATTATTGTAACTACGATTGGTTGAGTGCACGCGCAATTTTAGTTGCGCTCATACAAATCGATCGATTGTGTTGGAAATGAAAACGGAAGCCGTGAATTATCCAGTGGAATTTCTAAATTCTTTGGATTTGCCTGGCATGCCGCCGCATCATTTGCGTCCCAAAGTTGGATCTGTCATTATTATGCTTCGCAATCTTCATACGCCGAAACTGTGTAATGGAACTCGACTGATTGTGACGCAGCTATCGAATAACGAGATAGTTGCAAGAATTTTGAAAGGGACTTACAAGGGGGCAGAATGCTTGATTCCATGAATTCTTTTGAGTTCCAACGATTTGCTATTTCAGTTCAAACATATTCAGTTTCCAGTGAAACTTGCATTTGCGATGACAATCAACAGGTCACAAGGACAGTCGCTGGAAGTGTGTGGCATAAATCTGGAAATGCCATGTTTTTCACACGGCCAGCTATACGTGGCGTGTTCATGAGTTGGAAAACTATCTTCTCTGTACATTTACGCACCGGAACAGAAAATAAAAAATGTTGATTATTAAGCTGCGTTACATTGAAAAAAATGTAGAAAAATCGCAAATAAATGATTTTCAACACAATATAAATTCAACTTTCTTTTCTTTTCAAAACACATAATATCACGCAGGGCAACGTCTGCGGGGTCAGCTAGTCTTCCTTAATTTTGCTTTTAATTAAATGAATTGTATCATTGAAATAATTATTTATTGAAATCTGCTCATTCATTCCCTTTATTATGTTATGGTCATTTTTTTGTTGGACTTCTAAATAGCCCAATATTTCCTGCCTATCGTCGTCATCCATTACTCCGAATAACCATTTATGTGTTGTGCCTATTATGTTCATTAACCCTCTTTTGTTCCTATTATATTTTTCTGAACAAGATTTTTTTTATTTTTGCCTCTATTGTCTTTATTTCGTTAAACAGTAAATCTTTTCTCTTAATCCTGCTGTGTTCGATGTCTTTTTTAAATTCAGGTATTATTTCTAGAATTTCCAATGATGTGGAGGATTGTACTTGTTTCGTTTGCTATTTCCGTATTTCCCATATGTATTATTGCATATCCTGCTTCGTCTAATATCGGCGTCGCCTACAAGTGTCCTTGTACTGTCTTGGTCATCATAATCACGATTAGTATTATCCTTATGGGTGTCATCTGTAAATTTTAACGATCTAACTCTTTTATAGTTTGTTATTGGCTCCGTTGATCTCTGTTCTTCATAGTCTTCTCTGTTTCTATTTCTTTCAGTTATTATATGTTGTTTGGTCTGGTCTATTCTTTCTTTTAAAATTGTTGGATCGATACTGTTCTTTGCTATTGTCGGTGAACATTTTATTGTTGATTGATAACGATCATTATAGTTACCTATAACGACCTGTATCCTCATCTCTGTTGAGAGACTTGGGTCTTCAATTCCTGTTAGTTTTTCTAACAAGGTTGAGTGCAGCCTCTCAATGTCTGCATTACCTGTATGGCTATTTGGTTTTGTTAGGTGTACTTCTACTCCTTCTGTATTTAAAAACTGTACCAACTGTTCGGCCCTGAATTCGTTGTCCATTACTATTTTTCTGGTTTCCCAAATTTTGTGAAATGTTCTATTATTATAGATTTCTTTAATTTCCAGTTTGTGTCGGTTATATTGTAAGCAGCTGCAAATTTTGTTAATTTGTCCTTGACTGTCACAAAGGATAATTTTTTAAAATGAAAAATATATTCATGTTGATAATTTCATTTTTTTCGGTCGGCGTTTCTGTTAGTTGATATTTGGGTTTATTAGGTTTTCGATCATATTTAATCTGTTGGCACTTTTGGCAATTATTTATTATTAGTTGTATATGTTCCCTAAATTTTGGGTAAAATATTTTGTCTTTAAGTGTGTTATATGTCTCTGCTATTCTGCTATGCATGGATTCGTTATTATGATAGACTGAGATTTGTTTATGTAGCTCTTCTTCTTGTAGTATCTCTGATGCTCTCTTTGTGCACTTTACAAATTGTAATTTGCTATTGCAAGAAAACATTGATATCAATAAAAGTTGAGTTTTGTGATAGTCGGCTTCCTCGGTTTCTGATAAAATTCCAATTTTGCCTCCTTTAATGTGCCTTTGTAAAAGAACTTTAAGTGTATTTTCATTTTCCGTCGGATTTATTTTTATTATTTTTCTGTTATGTATAGTTTGGATTTCAGCTTGCCTACAGTCGTAGGTTATTATAATTTGGGTTCTATATTTATTTACGATTTCTTCCTTTATAAAAAAGTGTTCAAGCAATTCTTCTCTGTTGAATGAATTGTTTCGGACATGTTGAAATTGGATTCTTTATCATTATATTCGTTTAGTTTTGGCGAATTCTCAATGCGACTTAAAAAATCTGCTACCACGTTATCTTTTCCACGTAAATATTCAATTTTGTAATTATACTCCTGCAATTTTAATAGCCATCTTTTGTGACTTTGGGAGAATTCCTTTCCATTATATTTACTATTTACGTACATAATCGGGCAATGATTTGTAGCGATTTTAATCTTTTTTCCGTATACATATATAAGGCCTAAGATAAGTGATGGCATATATAATGGATAAAAATTCTTTATTTGTCGTAGCATATTTTTGCTCATGATTGTTAAGTGTTCTAGTGATATAGCACACTGGTTGTTCTTCTTGAGACAATACTGCTCCAATGGCGTAATCGCTAGCATCTGTGGTAATTGTGAATTATTTTTCGTAGTTAGGATATTTTAAAATTGGGTGGGATGAAATCAGCGTTTTGAGATTTTCAAAGCTTGCAATAAATTGAGGATCGTTTGGGTTGAATTTATATTCCTTTTTTAAATATTTAATCATAGGATACGTTATTTTTGAGTAATCCTTAATGAATTTTCTGTAAAATCCGGTTACCCCTAATAAAGCTTTTTAGCTGTTTTTCAGTTTTTGGAACTTTTAAGTTAATAATTGCTTCTACCTTTTCTTGGTTTGGTTTCATGCCGTCTTTTGACAAATATGTCCCAAAAATTTGGTTTCCTTTTTTAAGAAGCTGCATTTATCAGCTTGAAGTTTTAGATTATGTTCTTGTAGTCTTGCAAATATTTTTTCTAGTGAACTCATGTGTTCTTATATTGATGTCGAAAATATTAGTATATCGTCCAAATATACAACACATATTTTGTTTATATAATCCCTTAAAATGTCAATTATTAGGCGTTGATATGTGGCTGGGGCATTTTTTAACCCAAAAGGCATCCTGACATATTCGTACAAGCCTGCTGGAGTAACAAAAGCTGTTTTCTCAATATCTTTTTCTGCCATTAAAATCTGATGGCAACCTTTTGCTAGATCTAAGGTAGTAAAGTACTGTGCTTTGCCCAATTTGTCTAGTATTCCATCAATGTTTGGCAATGGATATTTATCGTCAACAGTTATTTGATTTAATCTCCTATAGTCAACCACTAAGCGGAATTTTTGATTTCCTGAATTATCGCTTTTCTTTGGCACTCTTATAATAGGTGAGCTATATTTCCTCCTGCTTTTTCTTATTACGCCCTGGCGTTCTAGTTCTTGAATTTGTCTTATGGCTTCTTCTTCATGTATGGGTGGTAGCCTATATAATCTCGAATTAATTTGCTGACTTGTGGTAGTTTTAATTTCTTGAAGCACTGGTTGCATATTTGTTAAAGGATCCCCTTCTTTATATATCAGTTTTTCGTATATTTTCAACAATTTTTCAACCTTTTTCCGTTCATCTGCTTTTAGATGATCGAGTTGAATATTTTGAATTTCACTTGTTTCCAATGAGTGCAATGGGAGTTAACGTCATTATTTAATACCATTTCCCTATTTTCTATATCGATTATTTTTATATTTTTAAAAATAAAATCTAATAAGAGGTCATATGGTTTATAATAATCCATTTTTAACCATCTCATTCTAGCGTTTTGGGGATATTCGAATTCTGGAGGACATGGTGTTTTAACCTTTTCATTAGATGTCTTCATATTCCCGTTCAATGTAGTAACTATTGTATTATTTTTCTAGCACCGGTAAATTATATTTTTCGAAGCTTGCTTTTTTCATTATACTTATAGTAGAGCCAGGATCTACTAGTGTGCACCATTTTTTATTAAAAAATGTAAGCGAAATTAAACTTTTATTTTGGTTTTCCGAGGCTAGCTTGTGAAAAACTCGTCGTTGTTATTTGTCTCCTCCGTCCTGCTTATAGTGTCCACCTCCATGGGTATTGGGCCATTTGAGCGTCTTGACTGCTGAGTGCCGCTCTGAATGTTTGGTACAGGAGCATTACCGTAACCAACATTATTGCGATATTGATTTGTTGTATTATTTTGCCTGTTATATTGGCCTGAATTTCTAGGCCGAAAATCTGTTTGTCTTTGGGGATTATTTGGGCGATAGTTAGTTTGCCATGAATAGTTTGTAAATTTTTTAGGGATTTGTCTCGAATTATGTTGTGAACGAGAGTTATTTTGCTCATTTGTATTTTATCCCCTAAACTGGGTTTGTTCTAAATTGTTTTGTAATCTGTGATTATTTTGGTTTCTGTTACCGTTATAATTTCTAGCGTTTTGTGTGAATTGGCCTTGATTTTTATTTCTTGTTAAAAACATAGAGTTTAAATTTCCTTCATCCAGCCCTATGAAATTGTAATTGTATTTGTCATGTCTGTCCATGTCGTTACATTTCGTACCATATATGCAAAGGTCCCTGCTGCTAATTGCTTTATTCTTTGTATCAGCATTCCTGAAAATATTTCTTTCATTGCACCACCTGTCTCGCTCAGAGCGCTATATTCAGTAATATTATCGATTATTTCTTTAGTTTTTCTACTAAGTTCGCTGATGCTTCCTACTCTTAGGTTGGTTATGTCGTTAGTCAGAGTTATTTGGTCCTTTGTTGACCTGAAGTGCTGTTTTAGTTTTATTTTCCATGCCTCCCAATTTTCTGGGGGGTTTAACGCCAAAAAATTTGTAGCCGATCCTAAGACTTTTAGATCGTAAACTATTCTGAAAACCAGCTGTTGTTGTCCTTCATAATCAGTCAATATTCTGTCAATTGCTTCTATGAATGCTGGCAACTTTCTTGTATTGCCTTCAAATGGTTGCAGGTATTTGAGGTCCTTTTCCACTTTTTGCCTAACACTTATCCCTTGCTGTGCAGCGTTATGTTGGAGTAATTGCGTTATTGCTACCAAGCAACGTTCAATATTGGTTCCATTTTGAGCCATTTTACTTAATTTTTTTTTTTTTTTTAGATAGAGAATGAGAAAGAGTAAATTTTATGCACTGTATTTTTCCTATACTTCTTTCTTAGCTTATTATAATAATAATAATAATTATTATTATTTATTTCTTTATTTATTTTTTTTTAAATAATTAATATTTAGTCGTAATATTTACGTTTCTTCCGCTGGTTAGTTGATTGGTGGAATATTTCTGGTGTTGTTCTGCGGTTGTTGCTATTTTTGTATGTTACCTTCACTTTGTATGCTTTGTAGATGATGCAATTCTCTTAAATAACTTCTATGTTGTATATTTTAAATTTGAATTGTATATTGTTTTAAAAATTTTGTCCGACTTAATGTTGTTGTGTTTGACTTTTAGATCTCCTTCTGCCGAATACTGTTACGATTTGAATTTTATTTTAGTTAAGCGCAAAACACAATTTTTTCGTTGATATATTATTATAATTTTTATTTATTTTTAACTGTAAGTACTTTTGCACTCCACTGGTCAGTCAGCGTTGGCATTTTTGTTGGATCGCGGTAGGTTTGTTTCGCGACTGCGCCAGTTATAGTTATGGTGAGTGGTCCGGCCCCTGAATCCTCTGGCTACTCCTTAAACCGAGGAGTAACTACTGGGTATGGGTATGAATCAAAAAGAAACAATATGTTTTTTCTATTCTCCGTATATTGTAACGGATTTAAAAACACAGACGTCTTTATTATACTACTGGTCAGTCACCACTGGCTCTTTCAAATATCTTATGCTATATTTCTTATGCTATATTTTCTTAGGCAAAGCTGAATCAGCATACTCAGCTTTGCATGCCTTTTCTTATCTAACTTTAATATGCGAGCTCAGCGTTCTTGAGCTCAGCGTTCTTGCAGCTTGAGCCGCTTTTGTGTGTACATTGTTCAACAGCATGTTCTGTTTGCATTCTCAGAATATGCTGGGTTTGTCTGTTTTTCTTATATTTAAATTTGGAGTATCTTCTACCATAACTCGTGCGAGGCGATGCTGACACCACTTTAGCTGAGCCATACAGCGAAGTCTGAACCCTACTGACCTTAAATTTATTACCATTAAATGTCTCTCTCTCCCTCTTATTATATATTTACTTAATTATACTAGATAAGGTTTCAATAGTAGATTATCTCTTTTGTTTCAGCTACTTTCCATTGTAATAATATAATAACATCTTACAAGTACAGCATAGAGTATGTTTCTTTTAAGTGTTATACACAAAAGAGGTACTTTGTTTTTGATTAAGTCCTGGAGCCTTTCTTTCGTTCAAATTTGATAGAACACTTATTAACTAAGTTCTTGAGATATTTTTGATGGGTAATTCCAATTGATGATATTCGTTTAAAGTAAGTAAGAAATAGGGACATGATGTGTTTCCCGAGGGCGGTATGGGGAGGACACGATTGGGCTGAGCGATCACCATCAACAATACACGAAGCTTAGCGACTAAATAATATATAATTATTGAAAACTATTTTGTACCCTCGATGCATTGTGGTGGGTTAGAAACCATAACAGTTCTTGAGATAGTCGTGGCCACCCCACTGAATCGATTGTAGGATCACTGAAATTGCTTACAATAGGGCGAACAATATTTATTTAAAAACAATAAATTTGCAATCCGGGAAATAATTCCAGCCTAACTGCACTATTATGGACAAGAGTAGAAGCAATGCAATTTTTGTAATTTAGCAGGTCTGATTATTCAGCTATCCCAGTTTTTTTGTGTAGCCAATTGCAGCGACTTGATGGATTGTAGTGCGGGCCTCCGTAAGTGAAGGCCACATTCCCGTTTTAACCATGTTTGGGAAAACAGAATACCGTGGTAGTGGGCCCAGAGTAATGGGCTGAGTTATGATCTTAAAGTAACAATTTGCCAGACGAGAAGCATTGATAACATACTGGGACGAAAAAGTGGGTTACTATAAGGAAAAATTTAAAAATGCAACTCTTGCTCGGATAGCAACAGAGATACGCACAGTGGCAGTGAGAATCCCGCCTTTTCTTAATTCATATTCCAATAACAACAATAAATTATTTTTTATTAAATTTTGTTGAATCAAAATTTTTATATTTTTTCCTTTCAGAATATTAAATATTTGAATATGAATATTTTTTCACTAACGCAATTTATGTTATTTACGAACAGATGGCGCTGATATCAATATTTTTTGTAAACTTTTTTAACATATATACGTTGTGGATTAGCCGTGTATGAACCGAGTTTTAAATGATTTTATTTAAGTGAATTGAAATAATAATTAATCGAAATAAAAATCAATCGATCAATTTGTGTCAAAAGTTTATACTTTTGACGATTTTTTATAATTTCATCGTTTCATTTGCATTCCTTATTAAATAAATAATTTTCGTTTTGAATTAGGATTAACATTGATTTTTTGGAATTTTGTTGTTAATGTTTATTAGTTGTAAGTTTTTCATGTTTTTGTATCAGACTGACTCACTCTCTGACTATATGAGCTGTATGTAGGTATTTTATATATTTTCCTCAATTCAGTTATAGAAATATGCCGAGGTCGCAACCAAATATAGGCAGACATACTCGACGTAATCGAAATATGAAAAGCCAACTGAGAAAATCAAACTTATATATATGTATAGATTTTACAAACAAAAAGCATTCATAGCTGGAATAATTGAAAGTAGTAAGGACGAATATATAAATAAAATAACATATTTTATAGGAGTTGCAATATAATGAGTATTGTATAGTAAAAAGTATAACACGTCTGTTTCATTTGGACTTTATTCAATTGTGTATTCATGTTTCTCATTATTCTTAATATACATTTTGTTGGTATTCAGGGTTGCTTAATACCGTACTGTAAAGTACTAATTTAGTGATGCCAGATGCCACATCTCTCCCCCCCTAAGATGAATTCTTTCTTATATAAATTGTAAATCATCCCCAAGTTACATCATCAATAAACTTTTTACATTGGTACATGACATACAATAGTTTTGCGAATATACATTATACAATTCAAATCAAATAATATTTGTTTTTAGGATGAATTCCTTTAGGTGCGATGGAGTCTTGCGATGCCTCTCTGGGCGTCGTCCTGGTTGTGTGTGATCTTGGTCATCAGCATGTTGATGCGCGGAAGGTTGTTGTGTTTCATTGCTATGTGTAGCTGTTTTTTCAGTTTCCCTGTGCTCAACTGATACTTGCTGTTTAGCTTGTGCGTTTAAAGTTGAAGAGTCATTGCTCGTGCTTTGTTGCTCTATAGAGCTGCTCGCAGGAACTGCAAAGGAGCCAGTGACTAAAACTGGTTCTGGACGCTGATAGTCGCTGTTTATGTTAGTCGCATTTTCAGTAGCTTGACTTTCAGTGTTTTGAAGATTTTCACCTACTTTACGGCGCTGGTCAACATGTCTCTTCCAAATTCGTTGATCATCGAGGCGAATATTGTAATGAAGGTCACCTAACTGTCAACTATACCAAAACGCCAATTTGATATACTTAGATAGTCTCTAGCCGCCACTCTTTCACCCTCCTTGAAAAATTTTGAAGGTTGAGTACGTTGATTTTCATGCTTGCTATTTTGCGGGAGTAACCAGTCGAGACGATTGTTTAGTTGTCTGCCGAAGACCAATGTGGCTGGTGATTTACCTGTTGCTGGATGTATTGCTCTTCGGTAAGCCATTAGGATTTTGTGCAATTCGTTTCTTACTTTGGCTGCATGGCAATTAGACGAAATTAATTTGTTTTTGAAAATTTGGATGAATCGTTCCACTTGACCATTCGTTGCTGGGTGGTACGGTGCCCCTTGCTTGTGTATGATGCCATTGATCTTTAAAAAATTTTGGAATTCACTTGAATTGAATTGGGTTCCATGATCCGAAACCAGTATCTTAGGAATACCAAACGTCGCAAAAATTTCTTCACAATTTTGAATCGTAGTTGTGGCAGTTATGTTTGGGACAATACGGACTTCGGGCCATTTTGTGTACGCATCTATTAATACAAAAAAGTTTTTACCCATGAAAGGACCTGCATAGTCCACATGGACACGTTCAAATGGTCGAGTTGGCTCTTCCCAACGCTGTACAGGGTCATTCTTCTTGGGGTCTGCGCGTGTGATTTGACATGCCTTGCAATTGCGTACCAAATCTTCAATGTCGCGATCCAATGTTGGCCACCAACAGTATGCTCTTGCCAATTGCTTCATTTTACAAATGCCAAAATGCCCAATATGTAGCTCTTTTAGGACCCTCGCACGCAAATTATGTGGAATATACACTCGTATGCCCCTCAAAAGACAATCTTTCTGCATGGTAAATTCAGTTTGATCAATGTTGAACCGATCTTTGCTTTGACATAGTCTACCATATTTCAGGCACTCTAAAAGGATTTTAACTTCTTTGTCTTTGACCGTTTCTTTTCTTAAGTCATTTGTAGTTACGGGTAAATTTTGCAAAAATTTCTTCTTCGATTAGATTTATTTCTTCGACAAATTCATCAAATTCAGGTATGGGTTGGCGTGATATTGCATACGCATTGGCATTCTCTTGGGACTTCTTTGTCTGAATAATGAAATCAAAAGATTCTAGAAACACTGCGTAATGTTGCATTCTAGTTGAAGACAATACTGGTAATCCCTTATGCGGTGAAAATATTTGAGCAATGGCTTTATTATCAGTAATGAGAGTGAATTTTCTGCCATATAGATACTGATGTAATCGTTTAATGCCAAAAATTACAGCATAAGCCTCTTTATCAACCTGGCTGTATCTCTGCTGCGTTTTGTTGAGTGTTTGCGAAACGAACTAAATTGGACGCTCGGATCCGTCTTCAAATCTGTGGCTAAGAACGGCTCCTACCCCCACTGGACTAGCATCTACCGCCAAAATAAAGGGTTCTTTAGGATTGTAATGCGTAAGCACAACGTCCGACTGCATTTGCTTTTTGATTTCTGTAAAAGCTTTTTCGCAAGCTGCGTTCCAGACAAATTCTACATCCCCGCTCAAAAGTCTCGTTAATGGATATACAATGCTACTCAAGTTTTTGATAAATCTGCCATAGTAATTAATGAGCCCCAAAACTGATCTAACTTCATCTTTGTTGCTTGGACGCTTCATATGCACAATAGCTTCAATTGTGGAGTTCATTTTATGTATGCCATTTTTATCTATTTTGTATCCACAGTAATGAATAGAATTCTATAAAAATTCTGGTTTTTGTAAGTTTACCCTCATGTTGCGGTCATCTAATCTTTTAAGGACTTCTTCTAGCCTTTGCAAATGTGTGCTGTCATCAGGACCAGTGATTTTAATATCGTCTAGAAAAACGCTTACACCCGGAATGTCACATAGTACTTGTTCGATATAGCGCTGCCACTTAGCTGGTGTAGACGTGATGCCGAACATCATTCTTGTAGGTATAAGCCCTTATGCGTACTGAGAGTTAATAAATGTCTGTCCTCAGGATGAATTTCCATTTGCAAGTAGGCTTTTGATAAGTCCACTTTTGAAAATTTCTCCCCCCCGGCCATGGAGCTAAATAGTTCTTCAATTGAAGGTAAAGGATGCTCATCGACCACTAGGGCTGGTTTAAGGGTAACTTTATAATCGCCGCACAATCGAATCGCGCCGTGCGCCTTCTTTACCACTACTAATGGGGTAGCCCAATCACTGGCGTTTACTTTAATTAAGATACCTTCCTGCACTTGGTTATTTATTTCATTTTCCACGGATTCTAGCAAGGGAAATGGAACTTTTCTAGCTTTCACAAATTTTGGAATAGTGTTTGGTTTCACATACAATCTCATTTGGTGCCCAGTAATTTTTCCTGTATCTAACTTGAAGAGTTTGGGAAACTTTGTAACTAAATTATCAACACGTTCTTGCACATTCACCTTATTTATCGTTCCATTATTTGCATTTTTGCACCATAGAGACCAATTTAGTTTTATGAAGCGCATCCATTCCCTGCCTAGCAAAGGTTTTTTATTTGACCGCACTATGTACAGTTTCAATATTTTGTTATTAACATTTACCAGAATATACCCAAGGCATTCAATGTTACTTCCTGTGTAACTTGTTAATTTTATTTTGATTTGGTGAACTATTTCTTTCCTAAAATACTTTTTGGCATCGTTCAAAGACATAATTGTTATTGGCGATCCTGTATCCACTTCAAATTCGATTGTCGCATCACCCACTTTCAACTTTTGAAAAAATTTCTGATCAGTTTCTATATTTTGAATTTGTATTTCCATAAGCTCTTGCACTTCAATGTTTTTCGTTGACATATTTTTGTTATGTTTTTCTTTTAAACATACTTTCTGTAAATGACCTTTAAATTTACAATAGTTGCACACTGTATTTATAAATTTACATGTGTTGGCCAAATGGTTGGTACCGCCGCATCTAAAATATTTTCTCTTGTTGTTGTTCGTACCTTGCGGTTTTGCCACCATTTTATCATCATGTACTTTATGTTTATAAATTTTTTGAACAGACTCACCACCTCCATTTTGTATCGCCGTCCCATTCTTTTCTGCGTTTTCGCAAGTTGTTGCTATGTTGAGGGCATCTCTCAAAG
This sequence comes from Clusia tigrina, assembly GCA_920105625.2. NCBI lineage: Eukaryota > Metazoa > Arthropoda > Insecta > Diptera > Clusiidae > Clusia > Clusia tigrina. The sequence goes on along the minus strand of OV050030.1, from coordinate 137,751,549 downwards.
TTAGGTTAGATTTTTCAAGCATGCGATTTTGTAAATGATGGTTCGACAAGCCAAATACAAATTGGTTTCGTAACGCCGTGTCTCCATAATTCCCAAATTTGCAACCAGACGCAAGATGTCGCAGCGCAACCAGAAATTCCTCGCAACTCTCCTCTTTTTGTCTGTCTTCGCATGTGGAATTTGTAATTCTCCAAGATCTCGTTTGGTGTTGGATCAAAATGCTCCTTCAACACCCTGACAATTTCATCGTAATCTTTGTCCTCTGGCTTCTCCGGCAGCAATTTATCACACAGCAAGTCGTAGATTGCAGCACCCATGTAGTGCAGAAGTAGCTGCTTCTTCTTTGATTCGTCTGAGCTGAAAATTGTTAAAGCCGTCTCAAACCGGCACACCCACCTCGGCCATTTCATTGTGGCTGAGTTGAATGCTTCTATTTATGTATTAAAAAGTAATTATTAATGCAAAAAACTTTAAGTTGATCCTCGTCGCCACTAATGAGTATTGTATAGTAAAAAGTATAACACGTCTGTTTCATTTGGACTTTATTCAATTGTGTGTTCATGTTTCTCATTATTCTTAATATACATTTTGTTGGTATTCAGGGTTGCTTAACACCGTACTGTAATGTACTAATTTAGTGATGCCAGATGCCACACAATAGTTGTAGTAATGCGGTAAATAAAGCAACTTACGAATATCATTTTTAAGAAATTAGATCGCAACGAATTAAGGGAATGAGTTATTTGACTTTATCCGAATTTGTGAATATTGTCGCCGGGCCAAGCGAAAAGTTTATTTACAATATTGGATGATGCTGCTTGCGAAAATCAAAAGTACATACGAGCATCTTTTTGTATGGGACGTCATAAAGATTTTCTATTTATGTCCAACGTATACTCGAATACCAAAATATGTAATCTGTGACTATGCGAATATGATTATCCTGTTCAAACAGGATGAGTTAAATATGAAACATATATTTCATGTTGGAGCAGATATGTCTTTTGAAAACTTTACAAAAATGTGCAATAAGTGCTGGAAAAAATATTATGGTTTCTTTGTAATAAATTAAGGTGATGCTTTCGATGATGGACGCTATCGCAAAGGGTTTAATATTTTTAGTCAACCATAAAAGAACAACTACCAACAAAATACTCTTCACTGTAACATACCACCTTAATTTGATCTGATCTTATCTGCTTGAGCTGATTTGAATGAACTAATTGATATACTTGAACATAATTGATTGAAAATAAAAATAACACGAATTATTATTATATATATATATATATATATATATATATATATATATATATATATATATATATATATATATATATATATATATATATATATATATATATATATATATATATATATATATATATATCTTATTCAAACCAGGAATGCCTTGAAGAAGAAATTTATATTGATACGTCAAGGTGAAGTTATATATATATATATATATATATATATATATATATATAAATATATATATATATATATATATATATATATGTATATAAATATATATATATATATATATATATATATATATATATATATATATATATATAAATGATATATATATGATATAAATATATATATAATGATATATATATATATATATAATGATATGATATATATATATATATAAATGATGAAAAATCTTATTCAAACCAGGAATGCCTTGAAGAAGAAATTTATATTGATACGTCAAGGTGAAGTTAGCATAATGGTTAATCTGGAAAATACATTTTCATCCATAGCTAGATCGTTGAAGGAGTTAATCTCAACATGTAAAGATCATGATGCTGATACAAAGGAAAGAGAAAACTATATGTAAGGTGAGAATGATAATAAGAAACCCTTAAAGTTTTGCTACTAGTATATCCAAATCAAAAGCATGTTTTTTTTTAATTACATACTTTATTCAAGATAATACATAAAAAATTTTATGATTATTTACACTACGACTATTTACTTGATAAATAACAAGTAGTTCGGTTCAGTTACATAAAGATAATGAAAATATTAGCAAATTAGGTATCAAATTCCTCTAATTCTAGTTGTTTATAAAGTCAAAGATCTTTCGCTTTTTGAGGCGTCTAGGTTGTCCGAGAGATCTTAGAATATTGGCAGCTTCTATATTTCGCCTTGATGACTTCAGCGACAGGAGGAATTTTAAAATCTTGGTGGATGTCACTATTTCTAACGTACCAGGGTACTTTGATAATATTCCGTAGTACTTTATTTTGAAATCGTTGGATTATTTCTAAGTTGGTTCGACTAGCACATTCCTAGAGTTCAACGCCATACGCCCACACAGGTTTTAGAATTAGGTTATATTTCAATATTTTGTTTTGCACAGAGAATACAGATTTACGACCCATCAGCCATTCCATTTTGCGTAGTTTTATATCCAGCTCCACTCTTTTCTTTTTTATATGTTCCTTCCAATGAAGTTTAGCCTCCAAAGTTATACCCAGATATTTTGCAGAGTATCAAAACCAAGTGATGCTAATTTTATAAAGAGAGTGCTTTATATATTTTGTTATAGTTTTAATTATAATAAAGATATAAATAATAATAAATAATTAATTAATTTTTCTAGACAGTTCAAGGTCCAAAAAAAAAAAAAATTTGTTTGTTTTTTATTTTATTTCATTAAAATGTTCTCAACATTTCCTCAGGGTAATTTTTTGATCTGTCAACTTAAATGTAAATTTTGAGATGATCCTAAAGAGTTAGTTGATCTCTTACAACTTTTAAATTCATTACAATCAGCAGTAATCACAAAAATGAAATTGTTTCCATTATTGAAGAATTACGAAAGGTTACCGTAATTATATAAATTTATAAGGAAATAAAATAACATAAAACAATGGTTATTGATAAGTTTGTTCGCCGCCCCGAGTTCACAAAATTCAAAGCTTTTAATGCGAACCGACAGTCAAAAAGCTTGAAAGTTGGAAACACTAGAGAAATATTTAAAGAGCGAACATTAATAATGGTTATCAAAGAATGAGACAAGTAACTAAACGAATGTACATATATTAAAATAAGTGAAATTTTAGAATGAATATTAAAAGAACGGTTAAGGGAATTTTTTTTTTTTCTATTTTTTAATAACCGTGAACAGAAGCGATAGCTAATAGGCTTGTAAATTGCAAACACTAGAGAAATATTTAAAGAGAGAGAGAGGATTATTTAAAGAAAAGTAACTAAAGGAGTGTGCTTATGTAAATGAAATCAAAGAACGTATATTAAAAATTATTCGGTAACCGTCGTTATTAGTTATTTTTCAATAACCGCTCATCACTAATACTCTACATATAATAAAGGATACCGCTATCTTATCACAATCATTGATACACTCTCAAAATTTGGAGTGGCAGTACCACTTAAAGCAGAAACTGCTGGCGATATGGAAGGAGTCGATTGTTGACTCTGCTAACTTATGTATTTTAATACAACTACAACATTTTAATAAGCATTCATACTATTGGTGCATAGTTTTTTAGTCTTACTAAAACTCTCATACAATACAGTTCTAACAGGTTATGGACTCAGAGTTACGCAAATTACGTTAACAGGAAATATATATATAAAAAATGTCGACGGCTGCATCATCTTTCGCGTGTTCACAGTTGGAAAGATTACACGGAAGGGAAAATTTTGATGTCTGGAATAGGCAGGGCCAATTGTGCCTTGTCATCAAAGGATGCTGGAGACAAAGGGTGTTACAGGTGACAAAGATCTGGACATAAATGAGCGTGCATAGACAGACATCATCCTGATGGTAGATCCGAGAAATTACGCGCAACAACAGCTATACAAGCATGGTCTGAACCATGCTTATAAAGATATGGGACTTACGAGGAAGGTGGAACTGCTGAAGCAGCTTGCTAACATCAAGTTTCACAACTGTAACAACATTCAGCAGTACATCAATGTGTTAGTTATGACTGCATTAAAGGTTAATAACGCAGGTCTGAAAATATACGATGAACGAACTGTGTCATTGATACCCGCTGTGGTACCTGACGATTTTAAGCCAATGGTAATGGTGGTTGAAAATTCTAAAGAAAAGTTAACCGTAGATGCCGTCAAAAACTTATTACTTCCAGATATGAAATTTGATTGTGGTAAAATGACAGAAACTGTTTTGTATACAAACAGTAACAAAAAAAAGTTGGAATAAAATTAAGTGTCATACGTGCAGCTAGTTTGGTAATATTTCACGTTTTTGTCCGAATAAAAATAAGCACAATAATGTCACAAATTTAAATTTTAGGAAATATAGCGGCCCTTTGCATTTTGATAAAATAATTCCTAATAGGAATACCGACAACAACAAACACAACGGCGTGTTCAAAGCAACTGTGGAAAGTTCTGTAAACTCAATTTCAATGATTAACGGAACGGTCGAATTGTATAGTCACTCTTGAGCGAGTCTACACTTTGTAAGAGAAAATACTCGCTTCTAAAATGTTCTCGAAACTGAAGGTAGAAGCATAATCGTAGCGAATAAAAGCGAGATGGTTCTAAAGTGTGTAGGCGATGTTAATTTGTTTTTTCAAGCTGCAAATGAAAATGTAGAGGCCACAGTGAAATATGTCGAATATGTGCCAGGCTTGTGTGCGGATTTCAAATGGCAAAAATTCGCAATAAAATCATATTTGAGAGAGACGCTTGCCAAATTTTTTATAAAAAGGGAAAATTGATAGCAGTTGCGACAGTTCAGAATGACTTGTATCACTTAGCGTGCACACCAAGCACAAGGGAAAACAAAGCCCTCTTATTGAATATCATATTTGATTTGTGGTACCGTCATTTGCGACATATTTGTAATAAAATTTACGCGTTCTAAAAAATTCAAGTTGTGGCGTAGATTTTAAGAGTTACAATAAGCAATTGTATTGTGTAATAGGAAAGAAAACGCGTAACCCAAATAGAGAGGAAGGCACGCGTGCTAGCAAGTTTAAAGTGTATAAAAGTATGGGCGAAAAACAATGTGAATGCTCAATAAAAATCTTGCACTGATAATCGTCGGGAGTAACTATATAATTCATCAAAAGATGATGAGATATACAAGCCTGAGCAGAATGATATTAAGTAGAGGATAAATAGAACATTGGTTGAGCATGTGCGCTACATGCTAATCGACTCCAATCTGGATCATCGTATTTGGGCAGAAGCCGCGTCAACAGCTGAATTTCTAACGAATCGATTGCCATGTCGAGGAAGTGCAAGCACTCATGAAGAAGTGAGGAGCGCCCGGAAAACTAGTGTGAAAATTTTTTGGTTGCACCAACAACTTAGACGCATAGTCAGAAGAATGGATCAAGGTGAGAGCAAGGCGAATTTACTTTTTGATCCACACGGCAAGAAAGTGATCACTCTATCAAACGCTTTAGCAATGCCCAAGAATACCGCCACGCAATACTTTTTTTATATATCCAAAATTTTATCTACAACACTGTGGACTTGTTGCACGGTTGAATTATGCTTTCTAAATCCGAACTGGAGCCTTGGGATAACTTTTTGCTGTGTCAAGATAGCTTCAATTCTATCACCCAGAAGTTTCTCAAATACGTTTGAGGATGTAAAGTTTATAATTGCAGCTAAAGTCATTTCCATCACTTAGAGAAGGTCTTAGACAAATCCAGTGCTGTTAATCTACCTCAAATACAAGTTGCAGCAGGAAGCACTTATGCTCAGGTGATAAAGCAGCAAGAAGAAATCATTGCCCCATCAAGAGAATGTGCTAATTCGTCACAACAGTAGTCCAATGATATGAGCGAATTAAAGAGCATGCTTAAATGCCGAACTGACCAAATGGGAACCATGCTCAACTTACTAACAGCGCTCATCTCGAAGATGACATAATGATGTAATCCATCAAAATGAATTCAAAACTTGTATTGTTGATAGCAGCATTGACATTATGCCAATATCAGAAACTTACTTCCCCAATAAAAGTTTCTTAAGAATTTACAAATGCAGCATAAACAACACATCACCCAGCAGGCACTGCACGCTGTGGCACCGCTATTATTATAAAAAACAGTACAAGGGAAGTATAAACAACAGTACAAGGGAAGTATGATAAACCTCATATACAAGCAACTAGCATCTCTATCCAAGACCAACATGGCGAACTTTTGATAACATTGGTATATTGCCCTTTGAGACACTCCATTAACAAAGGCTAATTCGAGCAGTTCTATAGTATATTAGGAGATAAGTTCGTAGCCTGTGCTGACTATAATACCAAACATCACTATTGAGGCTCTAGGACTATTAATCCAAAAGGAAAATAAATATTCAAAATATTCAAAATAATAATCATATGCATGTTTCAACAGGAATACCAACATGATGGCCATCGGATTGAAAAAAGAACCCGGACATTATAGACTTTTGTGTAATGAAAGGTGTATATAGAATCTGTGTCGAAGTGGCTTCATCTATGGATTTGTCATCAGACCATTCCCTTATCATTATAACTGTAAGGTCCAATTTTCTACGTATATTAAAACCACTTACGCTACACATTAACGTACAAATTGCCTTCAATTATAATTAATACATTATTTGTGATACGTTATCTCTGGATATACCGCTTCAAACCCCAGGCGTTATTGAAGAAGCGGTCGAAAATATTACTAAAATAATACAAAACGCTGCCTGGGCCGCAACTCAGAAAAAGAAACATATAAATTGCACAAATAACCCAGTTATTAAGGAGATGATAGGTGCATAACGCAAGTTAAGAAAGTTGTGGAATATTACGAAATATCCAGAAGGCAAAAAACGTCTTTTTTTTTTTTTTTTTTTTTTTTCGGAACAATCTAGTAAGCGCAGCACTCAGACAAAGTATATATCCATTGTACTGCACTTAAGGTTCCCTTTTACTCTGTTTTAAATCTACCCGACCTCCGAAGAAGTAGAAGTAGATCCTGTGGTGCCAAGGAGCCAAGTTGGTTACTCCTCAGCACATCAGTGCCAAAAATCCCGAACCTGATTCGAGCAAAGGCAGGGCAGACGCAAAGAAAATGGTCCGCCGTCTCGTCTTCCTCTCCACAGGCTGGGCACAGCGCACTGTCTGATATGCCAATCCTTTCCATGTGCCTAGCCCATAGAAAGTGCCCTGTCATCACGCCAACCAACAGCCTGCAGTCCCTCCTACCTAAAGATAGAAGGAACCGTAACCATCGGTCAGAGATAGCAGGTAGCATAATTTTCGTCCATCCGCAGCCTCTCTCAGCCCGCCATGCTCGCTTGTGGGTCGAAACAACCCACTTGTTTGCAGTGACTTTGATGGCAGCGGAAGGGAGTGGCAGAACAGGCTCAGGGCCAATAAAAACAGCCTCGGAGCCCATCCTGGCCAAGGAGTCAGAGGTCTCGTTACCCGCAATGCCAGCGTGCCCCGGGACCCAAGTCAGTGTCAGACTATTATGTTTTCCAACATAATTTAGCCTGGATTTGCAGGACGATAGTCAGCGTGGAAGTGGTGGTCGGACTATCCAAGCCATGAGCGCAGCTTGGCTGTCACTGCAGACACAAATAGATTTGCCTTTCCACCTGTTTTCCACAACAAAGTCCATCGCCTCAAGTATCGCATACACCTCCGCCTGAAACACAGACACATGCAGACCAAGGGCAAAGAACCGACGGGTCCCACAAGATTCCACGAAGACACCAGAACCCGAACCTTCTTCAGCCATCAGTGAAAATACGGCAGCAGTGTTTGCCGGGCTCGTTCTCGGGATCTAACCATGAACGAGCCTCTGGCAGCAACACATTGTACCGCTTTTCTAGTATGACGGTTGACGACATGGAGTCCGGGGGCATAGACAGGATTGCAGAATCGATGTCAGTGCCTGCGCCGTCGTCCAATATCGAATACACCCCATACCAGTGGCCACTATGTTTCACTCTGCAGATGGCCTTAACGGCCTCTCCGCGGATGAAGACATCTAGTGGCGGGAGATTCACCAAAGCATCAAGTGCCGGGCCTGGAGTAGTGGCAAATGCTCCGGTACAACATATGGCCACAGCACGTTGTAGTTTTGATAGAGCTTTTTTGACCCCTACAAGAGAGAGTCTGCTCATCCTAACCATCGATGCATAGGTGATAATAGGTCTTACCAAAGCTGTATAGATCCATAGGACCTTACTAGGGGAAAGACCCCATGTCTTATCAAAAATACCCTTATACTGCCAGAAAACTGACAGTGCTTTGGATGTCTACAGTTCGACATGTGATTTCCAAAGAAGTTTGTCATCAAGGATGACTCCAAGATATTTGATTTCCTTGGATAACTGGATAGTGACTCCTTTTAGTGTAGGCAGAATAAGTCCATCAAGCTTTCTTCTTCTGGTAAAGAGGACAATACCAGTCTTGACAGGATTAGCCGATAGCCCATTCGCACTGCACCAAGTGTCAATTATATCCAGAGTTCTCTGCACCCTTCTGCAGACAATCATAAGGGTTGTACCTGTCACAAGACAGCCAACATCATCTGCATATGCCTGAGCGTATTCACCCGCGTCATTAATGGCGTTAAGCAGGGGATAGATTACCATGCACCAGAGCAATGGAGACAGTACGCCACCTTGGGGACAGCCTCTATTAACCCCAGACGACACCAGCAAATCTTCCTCCGCCCGCACCGCTATGATTCTCTGGGCCAGCATTGAACATATCCAATTTACTAGGACCCGGTCTACGCCATGCCGCCTAGCAGAGCCGCACATACTGTCGAAAGTAGCATTGTCAAACGCACCCTCTATGGCCACAAAGATGCCTATAGCGTATTCTTTCCTGTCGATGGCTCGCTTTATCCTTCCAACAAGGTTTTGCAGAGCCGTCTCGCAGGATTTTCCGCTTTGATAGGCATGCTGAAATGGAGAGATTGGATGCGTCTTCAGCGACTCCCTACGTATGCGAAGCTCCACCAGGCGTTCTAAACTCTTTAGCATGAACGAGGTCAAACAAATAGGTCTGAAGCTCTTGGGATTGGTGTAGTCGTCTCTTCCAACCTTACGAATGAAAGCAACCCTCACCATCCTCCAGGAGCGTGGTACATAGGCCAGTGCGAGACATGCAGTGAAGATCTTCTTCAGTGCTGCCAGCACTACTAACTCAATGCCTTCCTTCAACACAATCGGATATATGCCATCCAGTCCGGGCGATTTAAAGCTGTCAAAGGATTTGATAACAAATCTAATGGCAGCCTCACTCGCCACAGTTCTGGCGACATACCAATCATGTCGAGAGGGTGTAGCTGCCCTGACAACAGTTCCGACCACAGGTGGTTGTTGACAGGCTATGTTTACCTGATTTCCTGGAAAGTGTGACTCCAACAGCAAGCTGAGTGTCTCACTTTGCCTCTCCGTATAGGAGCCATCAGGTTTCCTGAGGAACGCAGCTTAGCGATTTGGTCCTTTTTCAGGACGTTGACCAGTTTTGCCGTGTCACTCAGGGATTGGATATCACTGCAGAAATCTCTAAAAGAACCCTTTTCGATTTTTATTGGGTTTCTGGTGGGCAATGGCATCTGCGCCCGCTTGCGACACTGAAACTCAATGTATCTGTGGTCCGAGCACGAGTCTTCGGCGAGAACCCTCCAGTTGTTGATCGACCACCCCAGTCTTGGATTTGACAGGGTGACGTCAATTACCTCCTGCCTTCTCGTAGTCACAAAAGTAGGCTGCCTGCCTACATTGTGGATGTTCAGGCTGGAGGAGGCAATATACACGAACAGTCGAGAGCCTCGCTCATTACACTTGCTGCTGCCCCAGATCGTATGCTGGGCATTAGCATCGCAACAAAGAACCAGACCAAGACTGCGCCGCTCACAGAACCCTTCGAGAGTGGCGACCTTCCCAGGTGGTGGCGCCTCCAAAGCATCGTAAGGAAAGTAAGCAGATGCAATCTTGACCATCCGTGCATACTCTTAAAACTAATCTCTGCCGCAACCAGATCCTGACAACAGCATGCGTCAAGGCAGGTCGCTGCGAGATGGGATGATATTATAAGACCGGCTCTAGGTCTAATCGAGTTTCTGTCATATAATATCGTGGCCACTTTCAACGAGCCAAGGCCACAGAGGCGACCCCTAAAGACCCATGGATCTTGTAATGTTGTTATGTGGGGTGATGTGTGCAGCTGGGTGAGTCGTCTACTTAGGAGCACAGTAGCGGCTTTAGAATGCTGCAAGTTGATGAACCTTGCTATGTCCCTAATATTAATGTCATCCTTTCAGTCAGACTTGTAAGAAATAGGGAACCAAAGGTACGATTTCTTCTTCTGCTCAAGGATGGGCAGTGACATAAGAGGTGGAGAACCGTCTCTTCCACCTCCCCTTAACCACAGCCTCGGCATAAATCGTTTGAGGGTAGGCCCAGTCTTTCTGCATGCTTTACCCGTATGCAGTGGCCGGTCAAAACCGACACAGTTTTCGACAGAGATATGCGATTAAGATGAAGAAGTTGATTGGTTCTGTGTTTGTTCATTCTGGCCCAAGTTAGTCTAGCCGTGTGGCAGAATTCCTCGTCAACCCAGGATTTGTCGGCGTCAGTCAGGTACGAGGTCTGTTGAAAACGTATCGCGAATTTTGAATTTTCGCGAGCTACGGATGTTCGATTTTCCATCTTTTTGTGGCGTTATGTTGGTATCCATGTCCCTCACTTATGTTGACAATCTCGGCCATTTTGAATGTTCAGTCAGTTTTTGACAGCTATTGTGCGTGGACGTGTTTTAACTTGTCTTCGATTTTTGTCTATCTCCTCAATCGTGGAGTAGCGTCGTCCTTTCATGGGCCTTTTCAGTCACAGGGGGCCAGGTCTGGGGAATACGGTGGCTGCGGCATTATTACAGAGTTGTTTTTGGCCAAAAATTAGCGCACAAGTAATGATGTGTGAGCAGGGGTATGATGCAAAGGCCAATTTTTGTTCTTCCACAAGTACGGGCGTTTCTGGCGGATTGCTTCTCGTAAATTGCGCATTACTTGAAGATAATAGTCCTTATTGACCGATCTACTCTGCGGCAAGAATTCATAACGCACCATGCTCCTGCAATCAAAGAAAACTGTCAGCATTCTACCGAACTTGGCTTGCTTTTTCGCTCTTGGCTCATGCGGCAACTTCTATTGGGATGATTGAGCTTTGGTTTCTACGTCATATCCATAGACCCAACAGTAAACATTCGGAATACTTCGCGATAGTTTTTGAACAGACCTCGTATTCCCGTTTGATATCGAGCTTGGCTGTTGCCAGTGGGATGCCGAAATTACGGAGGGCTCAATATCGTGCACAGAGGAGTTTTAAATAAAATAAATAGTGCACTAACTTTAAAATATTATTACTTATTAAAAATCTTTAGAAGCAACAGACACTTCTAAATAAAATACGACGATGAATGTTCATATATATTAAAAATGACAGCGGGAGTGCCCCAAGGTAGTGTACTAGGACTTCTTCTATACGCTGCAAAGAATAATCTAAAATACAGCCCTGTGGTTCACAAAATGGGGTATAGAGATAAACAAAATTAAAGAAGTCACTGACACTTGTACAGCAATATTCTCTTGTACCATATTTAGTGCACTCACTGTGTTCTAACGTTTTCTCCTGATTTGCCCGTCCTAATAATGCTTGGCTTCCGCCCGCCTCTTTTTGGGTTATTGAAAAGCACATTATCTGAAGAGTCACTTATAACATCTGCTTCATCTGCTTCTTAATGCTGTTGTAAATAAATTGGGGCCACACAGCTCACTATGAATGATTTGGGAAGTTCTTCTGACTGGTTTTCTGATTAACTGTGCTTTTATCAGCGGTAATACGAATAATTGACATAAAATTATTTTGTAATGCTGGAACGTACAGCATCTTGTCTGTTACCAATACCGTTTCCCCTACTTTAATTAGAATTTCATCGAGCACGCCTGTATCGTTTTATTGTCAGCAAGCTACACTTTTCCGGCAATTGGAGACAAAGAAGTAAAAAAAATTCTGTCACAGCACATATGTGTTGTTGCACCACTTTCTATACACCAAGAATCCGGTTTAAGGTACCGTTTTCTATCGCAGCTGATGCTAATATTGACAAACGGTGATCATTTTTTGTCTTATTTTTGCTCACACTTTCGCCCTATTTCGTATTTTGCATTCTGATGCATACCGCCGACCGCAATTATAACATTTGTCTTTCTTGTTGTTCTTGCGCCACGGTTGCTTTTTTAATTTTTGTTTCGTGTCCGCGTAATATACTTGATTGCCGTTGCTTAGATTTTCGAACCCCTTCACTTGCCTTCGCTAGCCTTCTGCAAGTTTTTTATTTTTATATTTCATATTTATTTATTGGATCTTTACTTCGAATCCGCACACGCCTTACCAACCTAACCTAACCTATTGGATCTTTCCTTTTTGGAAAATGACAAAAAGTATGCAAATCTTAAACTTTCTGCAATCTTCAAGTTACTATAATATGATCTTAAAATTACGATGCATGATATTCTTTGCCAATGCTCAGAATCTTTATTATTATTTCTTATTTACATTATTTTTTATATTTTAAGTTAAATTTTACTATATACTCGTATAAAGGAAGAAGAAAATAGAAAAGAAAACTCTTTCGTTCGTTCTGAAACTCCAATATCAGTTGTTTCTTTTTTTAATCTTTTGGCATACTTTCTCCAAAGTAGATTAGTTGCCAGTTTATTTGAATGCGATCCCTCCAATCTCTTAGCGTAGTTTGTGCAGAATTTTAAAATATCTTCTTTAACTGTGTTAACTTCCAGATCTTTTTGAATGTTTGCGTTTTTGACGTACCAAGGCGCTTTACAGATAACTAACTCGTACAACAGATCTCTTGCCTAATGTAAAAGTCACATGTGCGCATTTTAATTCGTTCATTTTAATCCTCCATGTCCGCAGCCAATACTCTATTTCATTCAGGTGGGTTTGAAGATTACAAGTTGCTATCCTTGGATCAGTATGTGTGCTTAGTATTGCTGTGTCATCTGCAAACGTCGATGTCAGAAATTTTTCATTTGTTGGTAGATCTGAAGTTAAAATAAGGTCAGAGAATGGGACCAAGTACACTCCCTTGATACAGGCCTGCTGTTATTTCGTAACTCCGAGAAGTGAATGTGTTTTCTTTACTGCGAACTTACGAGGGCGGATTGATATTGAAGCTACCTAGCGCTAGATGGCAGCAAAAACACAAAAACTTTTTTTTTTAGAAATTGCGATCTGTCAAACGTCAGCTTTTAAAATTTCACCCAAATTCATCGATTAGATTAGTTTATTTGTGGTAGTCGTTTGAAGTAAGCAACTTTTGTGTTTCTTCAAAAATGGAAAAAAGCGAATTTCGTGCAGTCATTAAATACTATTATTTGAAAGGGAAAACGCCGAAAGAGACAAAGGTTAGGCTAGGTTAGGTTAATGCGGCAGAGAGTCCAAGGACTAGCTCACTTAGACCTCCATGGGTCCATTGTGATACAACTACAGAAGAGATGTTCCACAGTCTCCTCCTTCTCCTCATCCCCACAGCTTTGCAGTATTCATGAGAGAATACTCCCAGCCTGGGAGCATGTCTGCCGAAAAGCCAGTGAACAGTTATACAAGCCACGACCTTAGAGATATTCTCTCTCTCAGCGAGGCAAGCAAGTCTCTAGTTTTCCTTCTATTAAGTTCCGGCCAGATTAACCTAGTCGTTAACCAAGTGCCCTCTTGTGCCCAAGACCCATTGGTCTCACGCACGACCCTATCCTTCAGCATCAGTTTACAGGTGGCAATTGGTATTATATTCTCACATTTGTCCGTGCCTAAAGGAAGGTTGGTACCCCGTGTGGCTAAGTCATCAGCCCTACAGTTTCCCGCAATATCCCTATGCCCCGGAACCCATATAAGGCGTACCTTGAAAACGGTACTGATGTCATTTAGGGCTGCTCGACAATCCTGAGCAACCTTTGATATCAGTGCCACCGAATTCATTGACAAGATGGCCGCCTGGCTATCCGAGTAGATATTTATAATATTTTTTGTTACGGCATGTCTATTTAAGTAGACGGCTACCTTCTTTATGGATTGGATCTCTGCTTGATAAACACTGCAGTGGTCGGGGAGACGGAAAGAAAGTTCCAGTCCCAATTCTTGTGAGAAAACTCCAAAACCGACTCTATCGTCAAGTTTGGATCCGTCAGTGTAAAAATCAAGTTCCCCCCTTCTCCATGGCATTGGTGTTTGCCACTCTCTTCTAGACGGAATATGTGTCTGGAAGTGCCTATCGAAGTTGAGGTTAGGTATAGAGTGGTCAATGTGTTGGATAGAACTACTCCAGGTATGCGTAATAGTCGAATGACCAATCTGCCGATCATGCCATAACGCCGCACATAAAAAGCCGTTGTTTGGACCTTGCTCAGAAGCCTCAAAGCATTGTTTCTGAGTGGCTGGCCACCATACCGGTATTCCATATAGCAATATGGGTCTGACCACCGAAATATATAGCCAGTGCATAATTTGTGGGGACCTGATTCCGACCGCTTTTTTACATGTGTACAAAGCAATGTTGGCCTTTCTGACGCTTTCTTCAATATTGGGTTTCCAGGTAAGTTTTCTATCTAGTACTAGTCCCAAATATCTAACTGTCTCCTTCATCGGAATTTCCACACCTTTGTATGTTAACGGGGAGACATCAGGAGATCAATTTTTCTTAGAAAAGAGGATTAATTCCATTTTATCAGGGTTTAACCCTTCTTCCCGGCCAACCAGTAAGCGTGGCCATGCTAGAGCGCAAAATATCCATAAGAGTGTTTGGATATTTCCCTCTAATCAAAATTGCCAAGTCATCAGCATAGGCGACGAAATGGCAACCCTCCCTCTCTAGGGCCAGCAGTAATGAATTTACCGCCAAATTCCTCCCTGAGGAGTGCCTCTGCAGACCTGTCTGTTTAAGGTGTGGGAACCTAAGCTGGCAGTTACCTTTCTGCTGACGAGTATCGTCACTATCAGCGCTATCATATTAGGATCGACGCCCAGAGCTTCTAACGCTCCCGTAATGGCGATCGCATTTATGTTGTTGAAAGCACCTTCTATGTCAATGAACGCCGCTAGTGCCTTTCTGCTGGATGGCTTTTTCCACTATACCAATAAGTACGTGTAGCGCCGTCTCTGTCGATTTGCCCTTCGTGTATGCATGTTGTGCCGAAGAGATTCTACCAATTGGAATAGCTTCCCGTAAGTGTACAGCCATCAATCTCTCCATTGTTTATAGGAGGAAAGATGTGAGACTTATCGGTCTGAAGTCTTTAGGACTTACATGAGAAGACCTGCCTGCCTTGGGTATGAAGGAAACCTTCGTTTCTCTCCATCCCAGCGGAATATAGCCCATGTTAAGACAGCTTCGAATTGCAGTCATAACCCAGGGCGTAATTATGTCCCATTGTTGCAGTTCAGCTGGATAAATTCCATCCGGACCCGGAGATTTCTATGGACCAAAGGTGTTAATGGCCCACTGAACTTTCTCAACTGTAACTATCGCATTCGCTATCTCAGACTGCCTGCCCCCAGGTGTCGGGTTATCACCATCCACTGTGCTACTGCCTGGAAAATGCGTATCTAAGAGAAGAGCCAAAGATTCCTCGCTCGATTCACTCCACACATCACCCGGACCTTTGAGGTAGCCCAGGTTGTGTGGTGTCATCGCTAGGATTCTTCTTAGTGTAGCTGCTTCCGATGTTTCTTCCACATCTACACATACAATAATTTTGCCAGGACTGTCGCTGCGCAGTTCTGGTTGCTTGCTTGTATATTTTTAGCTCAGCTTTGTAGGCTTCCCAGTCCGCGGGCACACCCGAAGTTTTGGCCCTGTTAAAAAACCGCCTATTGGACTTCCGGAGAAGGCCTAGATCCATTGACCACCAAGGTGGTTTGTTCTTGCCTCTCAGTTTCACAACCGGGCACCCGGTTGTCAGTGAACTATTCAGGGCCGTGGTTACCTGATTGATCAGCTCGTCTAATTCCACAGGGTCTGTGGGATCAGATGGAGGATTTATTGGCAGTGAGGCCCTGAGAGTCTTCCCATACTTCCCCTAGTCCGTTCTCCGTATATTTCTAAAGGTCTTAACTGGAGCTACTGGGAAGTTCAATTCGTATTCTATATAGCGATGGTCAGAGTAGGAATTTTCATTCGACACTCTCCATCTTTTTATATTGTTAGCGAAGTTATCGAAGGTCAGGGTAATATCTAACACTTCCCTTCTATTTTGTGTTGTAACGTCGGCTCTGAGCATAAATTTACGACACTAAGCTTATTCTCTATAATGAAGTCTAAAACTAACTCACCTCTTGCGTTAGTGTTCGAACTTCCCCACAATGTGTTGTGTGCATTTACGTCGCTGGAGACAACCAAGTTCCTTTAGGCTGCGGCTGCCTCCATGATCAATGTACGAACTTCCTGCGGTGGAGCGTCCTTGTCATGAGGCATATATGCGGAGGCTACCCAGAGACTGCTATTTTGCAGCTCAATGCTTGCCGCCACCGTATCGCCATTACTTAACTGTGGGAGCAAAAAGATGTTAATGTTATCCTTTGCTACTATACAAGCACGAGGCTTACCTGTGCTCTGAGCGGCTATCATTTTGAAGCCTCTCATCTTTAAACCGCAGATTTTGTTGCTGCATATCGACGGCTCTTGGATGAGGGCCACGTCAAAACCACCGGAACCCAGGCGGACCATCAAGTTCGCAGAGGCGAGTTTACAATGGTGGAGGTTGATTGGGATCAGCTTCATAAGAATCTGTCCATCTTACCTCCACCATCGTAACGTCCGGGTCTTACTCTTCTTCGGTGTAGTCAAGAAGGTCATCCTCCTCAAAGAGCTGCCCGACCCCGGTCAGCTGCTCTGAGTCAGTCCACCTTTGGCTGCTGGACAACCCTTCTTCATCACCTTAAACACACGCTAGCCTTGTCACCCTCTATCTCCTCCGGCTCCAAAACTTGCTGCGGTAGATCCGAACGGTCGTGTCAACGAACCCGAACCTGACTACCCCTTTTCTCTCTGCCAGTGGGGCAAGGGACTCAGCGTTGAGTATTAGCAACACCTGCCTCCTACCTTCCACTGGCTCCTCAAGTTTCCCTACCTTCCTATTATGGGTTGTCAGCTCTCTATTACACGATCTAAAGATCGCCTCTATTTTCTCCGGTTCAGCTGGTTTAGCCGGAATCCAAACCCGTGCTCAAGGTCTGCTGGGAACTTCTTCCCCGCTGACGGCCTCGATCCTGGCTCCCGGCCAAATCTCGCCAACCTTGCTTACCGCGACCTTATATAGGTTGGCTGACCTGCTGTCATCGCATGCGATAAGCTTGGCCCTGCCCTGATACCATCCCGCATCGTGACAGAAAGGGGGGGGGGGTCCAGGGTTTGCCTCTAAGACCTGGTGGTAGACTTCGGCAATCGCTTGCTCCACCCACCTCCACTTCTCTTTGGGTATGACCCCTTCCTCCTCCTTCCGGTCAATGATGGCCAGCATCTCACCCTTGGTTTGGTTTTGTATTTTCAGATATTTTTTTAAGCATATGTGGTCCCACGAGTATCGGACAAGAGAGGTTCGCTCGCGCAGAGGTCCGTGTGCGCGGGTAAGGCTAGGTAGAACCGGAGGACGCCAAGTATCCGGAGCACTCCGTTCGAGACTGGGCTAGTTTTTGTCCTGGGTCCGCAGCCAGGCTGAGCATCGACACGGGTCGTATGACATCTTGCTCCAACCCAGAGGTTTTTTATAGAGGTTTACTCCTCCACACCCTATATCCGTGGAGGTGTTTATTGACTCCTCAGTCTAGATCCGTAGTGCTCTGTTATAAATAGCTGGGTTACCTCGAGCAGGATGTGACTCATCGCCACGCACTATCGGTCTAGATGGGATAGAGGCTAATGTTCCTAGAACTATAATCGCAAATTCCCATCCTGCGAAAAATTTACGCTTCAACCCCTGGAAAGAGACAAAAGAAAAGCTCGATAAACATTACGGTGAGTCTGCTCCGTCAGATTACAATGGTAAAATATTGGACTGCTGAATTTAAACGCGGCCGAACAAGCACTGCAACAATACCATCAACAGGAAGGCAAAAATAGGTGGTTACTGAAGAAAATATCTAGAAAATCCTCGATATCGTTATGAATGATCGCCGAGTCAAGTTGCGTGAGATTGTTGAAATGGTAAACATATCATATGAACGTGTGTTTAACATTTTGCATGAACATTTGCATATGAAAAAGCTATCGGCAAGATGGGTGCCGCGTTTGCTCAGTGTCGAACAAAAACGAGTTCGACGGACCACTACACAGCGGTATTTGGACATGATAAAGCGTAATCCTGTTGATTTTTGGCGTCGATTAATAACTGTTGATGAAACGTGGGTCCACCACTACACACCTGAAACCAAAAATCAATCGAAACAATGGGTGGAATCTGGTGGAAGTGCTCCAAAGAAGGCGAAGGCAGTGAAATCGGCTGGCAAGGTTATGGCCACTGTATTTTGGGATGCACACGGAATATTGCTCATCGATTATCTTGAAAAAGGATCCACAATCACAGGAAAGTATTATCGTGCATTATTGGATCAATTGATTGATGCAATCAAGGAAAAACGACCACATTTAAAGAAGACAAAAATGATCTTTCTTCAAGACAACGCACCAGTTCACACAGCATTAGATACGATGCTAAAATTACGTGAAATACACTTCGAATTGGTTAATCATCCACCTTATAGTCCAGATTCAGCTCCTAGTCACTTTTTCCTGTTTCCAAACTTGAAAAAATGGCTCGCAGGAAAAAGATTCATCTGAAACGAAGAAGTGATGGTATAAAAAAGTTGGATTATCGTGTTGGATTACTAAGTGTGTCGAAGTAAAAGGAGACTATGTTGAGAAATAAATGGTTTTTGAAAAAAAAACCGTTTTTTCCTACTTAGGTAGCTTCAATATCAATCCGCCCTCGTACCATAAGTAAGGTGGCTTTTGAGTATAGCATGGGTTTTTTGTGGAAGTAGTACTATTATTTTGTGCAATAGCCTTTCATTTCAGAAATACGGCAGTACTTTTTTTCCTCGAAGGCCTTTCCTAATTCAGAAACAATCCTATGCACCTACTCTATGGTGCCGTGTTTAGTTCTGAATCAAAATTGATGCATGGGCAGTATTCTTTTAATATTGACCTCTGATTGTATCTGATGAAGATTTTCGAGAAAATTGATAATAAGCTTTTTGGTGTATATTGCAATTGTAGGATCTTTGCCTGGTTTCAATATCATAATTATTTCAGATACCTTCCAAATGCGTGGAAAGTCATTTAATCGCATTATTCCATTCATGATATGCATTAGATGGTTGATTGCCATCTGTGATAACTCCGCTATCATTTTTGGTGTGATTTTGTCTAGTCCAGGTGATTTTTTTGTATTTAGTGTAGTAATTATTTTATTTAACAGTTTTAATGTAAAGCAAATAGAGTTGTGTGATACTCTAGCTGGTGGTTTGTATTGTATGCTTCTTCCCCTTAGGTGGCCATTACAACCCGTGGCCGGGTTACGCGCGCGCCTTATTCAATTAGTCACACCAAGTGTGGTCAGTGCTTCCTCAGCTAGGTCTATCCACCGGATACACGGTCTCCCTCTTCGTAGTCGAACTTCGGTTTTCGCCTCAAATACCGTTTTCGCCGGAGCTTTTTCATCCGTACGATTGACCTCACCCAGCCAGCGTAGTCGCTGAATTTTTAAACGCTGAACTACGTCAATGTTGGCGTAGAGCTCATACAGCCGCGGTTCAGTCGTCGCCAACTCGAACATCACCAAAGATTTTGTGAAGAACTTTCCTTCCGAACACCTCAAGCAGCTCTGTCTGTTTGCGATACCTCCCATGCCTCAACGCCATAAAGAAATGTAGGTAGAATGAGCGTCTTGAAGGGTGTCAGCTTCGTAGATCGAGAGAGGGCTCTGCAACCCAATTGCTTACTGAGCCCATAGTAGCAACTATTAACAATTGTGATTCTTTGCTTTATCTCTAGACTAACTTCATTATTGGTATTAACGACGGTATTTAAATTCCTTGACTACTTCAAAGTTGTAGTTGCCCGCTGAAAAGTTGCGCCGCAACAGACAGCATATACTTAGTTTTGCCCTCGTTTACCGGTAAATCCACTTTGGCTGATTCCTTTTCAATAGCATTGAAAGCAGCAGTAACATTTCTCTTGGTCCGATCGATATTATCAGCGTACGCAAGGAGCTGGACACCTTTGTATAATATGGTGCCATTGCGATGCACACTGGCCTTTCGTAGGATGCCCTCCATGATGAAGTTGAAGAGATCGCAGGAGATCGGGTCGCTTTGTCTGAAACATCATTAAAGGTTTCGGAAAGGTCATTTGCTACATTGACGGAACTGCTCGTTGTGCTCAAAGACAGCCAGTAGAGTCTTATCAACTTTGCAGGTATACCAAACTCAGATATTGTTGTGTATAGGCAATTCCGGATCGGGATATCGAACGCAGCTTTATAATCAGCAAAGAGATGGTGGGTGTTGATTTGATTTTCGTGGGTCCTTTGGATTCGTATGAAATTCTGGTCTATGGTGGATTTACCAGGTCGAAAGCCGCACTGATAAGGTTCAATCAGTTTTTTTGTATCACAGTACCTTATATGCGATGGAAATGAGACTGATGTGTCGTTAGTTGGCACAGATTGTTTGTTCATCTTTGTTCAGTACAGGGCAAAGCACGCCGAGATTCCAATCGGAGGCATGCTTTCCTCTAGCCATATTTTGCTGATGAGTTGATGCATACACCATTTCAATTCATCGCCACCGGCTTTAAACAATTCGGCTGGCAGGCCGTCAGCACCCGCTGCCTTGTTGTTTTTGATTCGCTGTATAGCAACTCCTCGTCGATTGGTGGTATCGCACTGCATTCTTCTTGGGTGGAATTGTAAGAATCGTCACCTGTAAGTAGATTTGAGAAGTGCTGTCTCCATACTCTCAGTGCACACTGCGTATCTGTAACCAGGTCTCCTTTTTCATCTCTACAAGTGGATGCTCCGGGCTTGAAGCCTTGGGTTAGCCACTTAATCTGTTGATAGAATTTTCATCCATCCTTCTTGCCCTGATACACCACGAGTTTCTCACACTCACGTTTTAGCTGCTGACAAAAATCGAAGACAAGCTAAAACACGTCCACGCACAATAGCTGTCAAAAACTGACTGAACATTCACAATTGCCGAGATTGTCAACATAAGTGAGGGTCATGAGTACCAACATAACACCACAAAAATATCCAAAATCGAACATCCGTAGCCTACGAGAATTCAAAATTCGCGATACTTTTTGAACAGACCAGGTATGTTTGGCATGCCACAATGAACATTGGGAATATCTCCCTTGCTAAAATTGCCACTACGAAATTGTCATAAGTTTCAGCTAAGCTTGTTTGAAGAATGATGGAGAGGATTTCCTCAGAAATGTCGGTATCCACTTGTGAGTGCATTTATGCTATGTTTGGAAAATCACGTATATGGGCAGACATACTAGAACTCTCTTGTAATTTACCGTCCGAGCCAAAGGATTTCGTTGGTAGATGTTAAGAAGAGTGTTCCAAGTTTCTGTCGATGTTTTTATATTCGTTATGTAATTCAGCTGCGATGAATGCAAATACAATATAATTGTTGCCAGTGCGCTTTATTGAAAAGAAATGCAATCTTCAATTTAAGAAGTAATGTAGGCATAATTAACTGTATGGTATATGTACAGTGAGATATATCATGTGTTGTATTTTATTTTGAATTTTCATTCTATAAACGCAAGAATGATAGAAATAAAAATTACGATATCCCGCGCAGAAAATTTTAAATGGAAATGTTCTGCGCATGTAGCACAAATATCGGAACGCGAACTGTGGTCCAATTGGCTAATAATTTCCAGCTGTCAAACTCAAAATACTTGTTTTAATATAACAGTGGGGCAATTAACTATTTTTCTTTTCAAATTATTTGATAGTGAAAAATTATTAAAAATTTTTTTTTTTTTATATTACTATATTATTTTCTCTTTCGTCCATTTGTATTTTGAGAAATTTTTGTATTAAGTAACCTTATTATAAAGTACATTCTACATCCAAAAAAAAGTTGTTCCACTTGTTCATTTGCTTCTATGTCCTTTGCTTCCGTCAAATGTTTTTGCAAATATCCACATGTAAACAATAACTTTTCTGCATTTAATTTCAAAAAAATTGCATTGCATGATTTCAGCGTTTCCATGAATGAATTTGATGGCTTACTTAGCCCAACTTCACTCCGATTGCTAAATCCTATTTATATTTATTAAGTAATGAACTGCAAAAATAAAATTATTTGTAACTTACTCATTTCAAATTTCAAATTTCTTTCAGAATCCTCCTCAGAATACATGCATTTTTGTGCACGAAATGATAATTTTCACATTGGAAGCAATTTTATATATTTAAAATTAAAAAAAAAAACAGAACAAAAACAAAGATTGCATGTATATTTAGCAAAGATTTCGTATGAATTTCAATTGATTTGTTATACAAAAAGGATTTTTTTGTAAATTATTTAGGGACACAACCACGTCATCGAGCAGGAAAGCATACGCATGTCTTAATCTTTATTTCTATTATTCTTCCTTTAAACGTATGTCTATATATTTCACATTATATTGAAATATAAATAGATAAATTTTCTCATTCTCAGCGAACGAATAGAATTGGTATGTGTAAGGAATGGTTGAAATGGAATAGAATATTGTACTCTCTTGAAACTAGGTGTCATATACTCTTCAATGAAGCAGTAATATACCAAGTATAACAAGTACAATAGATATTCTATGTGCAGTAAGTATCATAGAGTAATATCTGAGCCATGACATCCAAAATGAACTAATTACATTAATGTCTAAATCCGTTCTTGACGAAATTATAAACAGAGTTAAACAAGCAAAATACTACGCCTTCTTGCTCGATTGCACCAGGAATGTGAGCCGAGTTGAACAAATGTCATATTAATGTATTAAGAATATAATGTATTATAAATTTGCAGTTCAAACAACGGGAGAGCATTTAATACAACATTAAAAGAACTAGAAAAAACTGGTCTATATATCCAAAACTGTCGAGGACAGGGATATGATAACGGCGCCAATATGGTTGTCATTAATAAAGGTGTCACAACTATAATTCTCAATTTTATTCCAAGAGCATTCTTCACGCCATGCGGATACCACAATTGGAATTTGCTTTTGATAGATGCAGCCAACTCTTCTACAATGGTCAAAACATTTTTCTACTTTATCAATAAAATCTATGTGGTATTTTCAAATTTACTTTAAATTCTCTGTATTAAACACGATGGGAGTGAAGAATCGTAGTACTAAAAGCGAAATTTTGACAATTTGATGATATTATCGAATGCGTTAATGACTTGAAAAATAAAACTTATGATTCCAAATCTCGAAGTGACTGTGAAGCAATCTTAAACGAAATGTTAAGTTACACGTGTGGTACGAGATTTTACTACGTATGAACAATATAAGTAAACTATGCCAAGTGAATTTGAAAGTTGCTATTGACACATTACATTCATTTTGTAGCTGGATTTAAAAATTCTCTAATACAGGATTTGAAAAAACGTTGCACCAGCTCAATTGTTTGTAGAAAAAAGTGTTACGAAATTGAGTCACAATTTAAAGAAAAAATAATAGCAAAGAAAAAACGAATGTTCGGTTATGAACATATTGATGAATCCATACAATCTGTTGAAATGCAGTATAGAGTTAACTTTTTTAACACAATGGTAGATGCTATCATAGGTGCAACCGAATGTCGATTCAAAGCGCTCAATGAACGATTTTATTTATGATATCAATTATTTTAAATCTATACCAAAAGAGGACCTTCTCAAGCATTGCAATGATTTAGGTACAATACTCCGAGATGGTGAAAATAGCGCCATACAATCTTATGAAATCTATGAAGAACTCCAGCTTTTAAAATCCAATTCACCAAACTGTGACACGATGCAAAACAAGTTATGCAGTATTTCCAATTGTTTACAATCAGAATAATGTTTATAGTTGCAGTCAGTACAGCTTCAGCTGAGAGAAGTTTTTCAAAGTTGAAATTAATTAAGACCTACTTGAGACGCATGATGAGCCAAGAGAGACTATCTGTGTTATCAGTTCTGTCCATTGAAGCGGAAATAGTGGCTGGTGTTATGACTATGACATATTCTTGAAAAAATTCAATGAGGCTAAAAACCGAAAAATTCGTTTGTTTTAGTTTGTGATTGATTATGTAATTTTTGCCGATATTTGGTTAGTAATAAAACTCATATACGTATAAATCAGTCTCACTCTACTTATCGTTTTCTTTCTGACTCTGAATGAAACAGGCCAACGTCTATATTCGGCTTAGCACCGCCACTGGGGCTAATTCAGGAATAATAAATTCATTCAAACTATCAAATACAAAAATAAATGTTGTGAAAGAAATTTTAAAAATAAATTACGTAGAAGAGACTTTCGAATTTGCTACCGTAAGAATCGCTTCTAATGCGATTTTATATAATAATCCTACTAACAACAGATAAAGAATGTTGTAAAAAAGTATTAATAAAACCAGTAAGGAAAGGCACTTAATAATAAAATTGAATATGAAAACATCTTGCAATGTAATAAAAGTAACTTTGGTATGAAACAAGATTGTAAAATCTATAGTATGTTAACAATATGTTATGACAAAGATATAATATATATACATAACTAACACACAATGCATACCTAACTTGCCACGAGTAGAAGCATCAACCTGTAAATTTTAAAAATAAATAGCATAGAAGAGACTTTCGAATTTGCTATCGTAAGAATCGCTTCTAATGCCATTTTATATAATAATCCTACTAACAACAGATAAAGAATGTTGTAAAAAAGTATTAATAAAACCAGTAAGGAAAGGCACTTAATAATAAAATTGAATATGAAAACATCTTGCAATGTGATAAAAGTAACTTTGGTATGAAACATGATTGTAAAATTTATAATATGTTAACAATATGTTATGACAAAGATAGAATATATATAACTAACACACAATGCATACCTAACTTGCTACGAGGAGAAGCATCAACCTATATGAAGACGAAACTAGAAGAAATATTACCTGGAACCCTGTTGTTAAATCAGTTTAATCGACCAATTTATACAAATGATGATATGGTCAATCTAACTGGGACTACTATTTAATACCACATTCGTGCCCAACGGAAACAAAACCTACATTTGCAAAGAAATTTCGACGTCAAAGCCATTACCACTATTCTGCAAGGAGAAACTATACTAAAATCAAATGAGGAGCTGTTTTGAAATGATGAAAGAACTCCAACGCTAAGTGTAATGTCTTGATAAACCACAAGTTTACTTATCAGAGTTCAGTGCTAGACTGTTTTTGTGCTTTATTTAGTTTAACTTAGCTTTGGATTTATATATAATAATGTAATAGTACGTATATAAGTACTAATAATATATAAGAATATAAGAGAGAAGAGAGTATATAATAAGAATATTTACCTAAGACAAATAACCCAATAGGAATCCTACAGCTCTCCCCTCTAAATGAAAAATATACACAAAAACCTTAGATATATTCTAATATATTTAAATATTTAAGTCTATTTAAATTCTTAGCCATATATAACAATAATGCATTCGTATCAGTTAACATTGGAATTAAATCCTCAACAGATGAAGTACAATACTAATTATATCATGACTTCAATTAAGATAATTTACGTATATAAATTGCATTATTATCAGATTTGTTTCCTGTACTTTCTGTTTCCTTTTTACAATGTTAATCTTAATAAATAAAATTCATTCAAAATTCAATAATTCATTTTTTTTTTTTACTCACAATATTCCATTTCAAATCGTACGCTTTATAATTAATTTTATTTTATCGTGTACGCAAGCGACTCTGCGGAATTTCTGGTGATTCACCGTCCTCAGCGACCACCAAGATTTTCAAAAACTTATTTTGCACTGGCTTCCGGGCATGCCGCTGTATCTTTAGGAGGATCAGAACTATTTTGGGTGTTAGAACTTCCATTAGTGACTATTTGGTCGATCTGCCGTTTGATCAATCTATTGGTTTTAGAGATTGTGCAAGTATACGTTCGTATCCCTAGCCTCTCTTTCACTGTTGCTTCTTGCCAATTATTCTTGTTTGAGTCGGAATAATCTCGAATGAAAACGGGAGCACCTTTTTCGAAACTCATATCTCTACAAGCTCTAGTTTTTCACGTTACTAAATTGATTACTTTTGATTTCACATTTACATTTACGACTTTTTAGTTCCCAACCTTACATTATTTTTTCTGGGGATTCCCCTGTAGTACAATGCTTCATAGATATATGATCAAAAAGAAACCTACGATGATAGCATCTAAATATTCACAATTGTCACTGCTTAAGTTTGCTATCAGGGACTTCTTAAATGTTTTTATAAAATTTCTGCTTGCCCGTTTGTTGCGGGAAAGCCTGGTGGGGTGAACACATGTTTTATGCTATTATTTTTTAGAAAATGTTGAAACTCGCCTGCTGTAAACTGGCTATCGTTGTCGCTAACAAAAATGTCAACTAAACCGAACCTACTGAACATTTCTCTTAACTTTGTACCTGTAAAAGCAGTCGTGATATATTCAGTTTTAAAAATCTCAACCCATTTTGAATATGAAGCTACTACTATGAGAAAGTAATAATTTCTTATAGGTCCCTCAATGTCTAAATGATTTCGAGACCAAGCGTAAGTAGTTGGCGTCCATGGAATTAGTCCACTTTCCTCTGGGCTTGGTTCCAACTTTTTGCACGACACATAATTGGTGTTGTTGTTGAAATATTTGTTCGCACTCTGCCTGCTTACTGCTCTGTGTTTACGATCGGCTCGCGTATGTGTGGTGCGCTCTCGTTTTCATCCGTGTTCCGCCTTCGATCGCTATAGTTTTGCTGTTGTTAAAACATTTCTTCGTACTCTGCCTGTTTACAGCTTTGCGTTTACGATCGTTAGCTTGTGTGTGGTGCGCTCTTGTTTTCCTCTGTGTTCCGCCTAAGGTCGCTATAGTGTTGTTGTTGTTGAAATATTTGTTCACACTCCGCCTGCTTACTGCTCTGTGCTTACGATCGGTTAGCGTGCGTGTGGTGCGCTCTCGTTTTCATTCGTGTTCCGTCTTCAGTTGCTATAGTGTTGTTGTTGTTAAAAAATTCCTTCGTACTCCACCTGCTTACTGCTTGAGTGCTTGTTATTTGGTTGTTACGTTTTCCCTTATAGCTGTACTAGTCTCTCTTGATATAATTAGGCTTGTTTTTACTATTAGGCCGTCGTTGTGGTCAGTATAACACTTTAGGCTTCTGAGCTCCTCACAATCTTTACGTTTATTGGTCCGATCATCTGTGCGAAAATGTTTTGTTTTACTTTTATGCCATTTTTGTTGTTGCATCTAGGGTGGGAAGTGGTTTCCTTTTTTAAGCTGATATCGGGGATGGCTGCATGCTTAAGTATTGTTGGTAGGCATTTTTAAATAAAAACATGGTGGATATCGTTATATGTTTTTGTCGTTAACCCTGTCTCTGGTAATAGCACACGGTTTTGTTGGATTATTTGTAGGCGGTGTATGCGGACAATACTTATGGTACTTTCCGTCTTTATAAGCTAAATAATTAGTTTTTACGATGCCCATATGGGAAGCATGTAGCTCATTTAAAAAACGTTTTCTTAAACTGCAAGGAATTACACTTCCACATTCGACGGAAAGTTCTGAGCTTTTGTTCTGGAATCCTAGAAACGTTTCACCGTTCAATGAACTTAACTTCCACTTTCCACAGCTTCTTTCAACTTTGATAGACACGAGTCTCTTGTAGTTTCCCTAGCAATTTAAAAAAATTTAAATGTAACTCATTATTTGCAGAAATGAAATTAATATAATTTTCTTCTACATCCTCATTCAGATTGAGAATTTGTGGTAGTCGGGATAGATAGTTTGTAAAATTTTCGGAAGCCTTTACGTGCCGCATGTTCTAATCGAAATCTGACAAAATCAATGCCCATCGCTGTATTCGAGCTACTGCCATTACAGGTAAACCCTTGTTTTCTCCGAAAATAGATCAAAGCTGTTTATGATCCGTTTGTAAGACAAATTTATTTCCTAGTAAGAATTGTCTTAATTTTGTGACAGAGAATACTATAGCCAAAACCCCTTTTTGGATTGTGCTGAAGTCACGCTCTGCTGGTTAAAGTGCCCGGGAAACAAATGCAACAGGGTCCCGAGTACCGTTAGGATAATCATGAGACAAAGTCCCAGCTATTGTCACATTAGATGCATCTGTTTCGAGAAATATTGGACAACTAGGATTGAATGAAACTAAGAGGCGATCTGAACTGATTTCTTCCTTCAGACTACTTTAAGCGCGCTGACATGATACCGGCCAACTGAACTTAGCTTATTTGCGCAATAAAGCAAATAAAGATTCCATGGTATTTGCAAAGTTTGGAATCAATTTTGAGAAATAATTTATTAGTCCGATCAACGCACGTATTTCAGAAATATTCAACAACTGCAGAATCTTTATTTTTGGACAAACCGTTTTGATAAATGTCAAATTCCGAGTACGAAATTTTTCTATGTAAGAAAGAAAATTTCTGACAATTCAATAATAACCCAACGTTTTCAAGTTTCGCCAGCACTCTTTCAATTGTCTTAATGTGTTTTTCTAAAGAAACTCCAGAAATCACTATATCGTCTAAATAACATACCACGTTAGGAATACCGCGTAAAACATATCAATCGTCTTCTGAAAAATTGCAGAGGCTGGCTTAACGCCGAAAGGCAATCTTGTAACTTTAAAAATGGCCATGTGAGTACTACACGCACACAATAGTTGGGAACTTTCGTCTAATTCCACCTGGTTGTACTCGTTGGACAATAACAACTTAATAAAGTAAGGGCGAATAATTCCTCTATTCTCGGTAGTGGGTATTTCACTTCCGAAAGATATTTATTAATAATCGACTTGTAATCGCCGCATATACGCAAGTCGCCGTTTTAAAACGGGCACCAATGGGGTGCCCCAATCTGAACAATCTGCTAATACTAAAACTCCTTTCTCTTCTTGGCTTGCAGAAAATGGGTTTTACGTTTTAATTCTATGAACATTATATTTATAAAATCCACTGCTAAAAACGGTACAAAATTTATTTTTTAATTCCGATCCTACTTCACTTAAACTAATCACAGGGCTCATTTCCATCCCAAAACATGTCATGAAATCTCGGCCTAAAATAGGACGACTGCGTGTCTTGCTAACTATTATTTTTAATTTGTTCTCTTGATCACGATATTTTATTCTTGCAACAGACTCACTGATTACGTTAATTGTATGCACAGAAATGAATCTTATACTTGTATAATTTAGTTGGTTGAAAATTGTTCTTGTAATCAGTCCTCGAAATTAAAGAACAGGCTGCGTTTGAAACCATCACAAATTCAAGCTAAACACCATCAATTTCTGCATTAACGACAAGTGGAGGCAGCGATGTTGACTTAAAATCTCCGATCAAATTAAAAATAGAATTTGATCATCATTTTCTTTACCTTCTTTTTAATTATGTTCACATGTTTTTTTCCAAAGCATATACTTGCTAAATACCCCATACGACTACACTTGTTACATGTGCTATTCTTATATTTGCAGCTACTGCTTAAATGATTGCGCCATCCGCAATGGTTGCACTTTTGGCTCCATTCTTTTATGTTTTTTTGTTGATATAACCTCTGCCAATATGAACCGTTTTGCTGCTACTATTGCCGCTGCTGCTTCTGCCTGCTTGACTTTCTGTAACCTTGAAACGCCGCATGCTCCTTGTTATAGCACTAACTTCAAAATTTGCTTGTTGCGGATTTGCATGCTATCTTCAACGATTTTTCCAGCGTTAAGCCTTCATCCTATTCACAAAGCCTTTCGAAAGCTCTTCCTTCTAATCCTGTCACAAACTTGTTGAGCTCAAAAGAATCTAATTGTGTGCTGAATTTGCAGTCCCTCGCTAACTTTTTATGTGAGCAAACCAGTCGGAAACTGGCGCTTAATTCTGTTCTCCCTAAATATGATAACAGGCTTGGAATAGTGCTGCTCTAAGAACGTACAGAGCTCTGCATATGTTTTTTTTTGCTGCTAGAACTGGATCGCATAAATCGCGCAAAAGACCGTACGCTTCCATACCAATAGTTTTAAGTAAAATAGACCTCCTGAAGGGGTCATCAGTACAGGCAACTTCAACAAAGTGGGAATCCAGCAGCTCCCTTCAGTTGCGCCAATTGTCGATGTGCGGCTTAAATTCACGCAGATTTGTTGTTGTGATGGCTTTTGCGGTCATCACGCTTTCGCTAACGTTATCTACAACAATGTAACAGTACGTATATAAGTACTAATAATCTATAAGAATATAAGAGAGAAAAGTGTATATAATAAGAATATTTATCAAAGACAAATAAACCAATTGGGATACCAATTGGGGAAAAATAGAGAAAAAACTCAAGCTCTACCTCAATCATAAACAGGCTAGATCGTATCCAATTTTTCTAAAGTCGAACGAGAACGTTCGAATTTCAACGTGTAGGAGTTAACGTTAAAAATAGTAATAATGCAAATATTTCCAACAACAAAGACCCAACTAAATACAATATTGCACAGGTATTTTTGCCAACAAGCGTATCCGGCTAAGGTAAAAAATTCTGACGGCTTGTCCACAAAGCTTCCAGTGGTAAATGGGAAATGCACTCTTTCACGTGGCTATCAGCGAATTCAGATTGGGCAGTTGGTCGCATTTTACGTAAGATTTTATTTAGAATATTATTTCTAAATTGAATACTGAATGGAAAGTTCTGAAGAATCTCTAAAATAAAAGATATGTTTTTATTAAATGCAACCTAAAAACACTTATAGCGTTTTCTTTTCTACATAAAATGTTAATCTACGAAAGCGTTAATTTTGCAAGCAACACTGTCAGAGGGTTACATTTTTACATTTAGAAAAGAACACAGAAAATTCCGTTCCGTTTTGTGTAAAAAAAATATTATTAAAAAATTAAAAAAGGAGAAACTAAAAATAAAATCAATTTTAATTAATTTATAAAAAATTATTGGTCATCTCTATCTTCCATACGTATATAAAGTGCCGCTGCATTCATACTCAGTGTAACACTGTCTACCCTCTTTCTGAATGACACAGTAGAAAATTTTCGCACGCACTCAGTGTATCATTTTCACAAAAGAAATCACGGCCTTGACGTAGGGTTGCACTTATTTGAGAAAAGAACACAAAATCTACGCACTGCAAGGCAAGTGTAACATTTTTTCGTAGAATCGAAAACGTTATTAATTGGCGCGCGAGCAGGGATGATCAAGTACAAGTGACGAGTGCAAAAATAAAATTAATTAATAAAACCAGTTTTCTTGAGTTCAACGCCAGTACCCTTAAGTAGTGTGAGTGCAACCAACAAATTGGAAGCCAGTGTCATCAAGTGGTACGAGTTCATCCAAATTAATGAATTCGGTAAGAGACCTCTAGCAGTACCAGTGTCGTATTCGCACATGAAAATGTTTGCAGCCACTGTGTACAGAGAAATAGGCACCTTAGTAAATGCATGCGTTGAATTAGTGAAATGCATGCGTTTCAACCAAGCCACTCTGTCAAGTAAAAATAAAAAATAATTGGTTTGAAAGCTATACAAAAAAATATAATAATTATTTTAATAATACCTTGTGAAGCTAGCAAATAAATAAAACTGAGGAAATATACACAAAATACAGGAAAAAAACCAATAAAATATAAATTGAATGGAATACCGTAAAAGCATAAAAAATATATTGCGGCTGCGATCCTGAATACCAGGCCTTGCAGTCTATAAACTATGCAATTCTGCGAATCTGAGTTAATATAAGCCAGACCCTCCAGAGTAAAAGGACCTTAATACAAAAATAAAACTATAAAAACAGGAAAAAATAAAAAATTTAACGAAAATCTTTTAGACAAAAATTAAGAAATGAAGGAACATTTTCTTGTATATAAACTTTTTCCAAGAAAAAATTGTAAGTGAAATATAGAAAGTAAAAACTAGAAGGAAAATGGGAAACATAAATATAAAACAAAGAAATAATTTTAATACAGTACAGTTTTAACAATACCACTTAAAGTTAAAAAAAGAGAATAAAATGATATGCAAGCCCTATTGGTTGATATAAATGTATTCTGAATTAAGAAATGTATTCTGAAATATATATTACTTGGAATTAAAATTATAAAATTAAAAATATTAGATTTACTAAAATTTATATTATTCTAATTAAATTATAATTATTTTAAGATACTCCAAAATAGTATAGTTTTTAAATTCATATTAAAAATAGAAACAAAAATAATTTAGCAATGGGGTGAACGAAAACCAATTGAGACCTTCAATCTTCTACCCCCCAACTATGGATCCTTCTCCTCCACGTTATCACGCCAGCTGCCAATTTAACTCCAAACATTACACCCGAGTTAGAAGCTCTAATTTCAGAAATATTCAGTCGCCTTCTAAATGATGAGAGGCGAGAATTGGTTAATTCAATTAAAAATCTAAACGCCGAATTAACCGAACCTACTGACCAAATTATCTTTCCAGAATATAGAAATAATCTAGCCGATCTGGATAAAATTCCAGATGTAGTATGATGCTCAAGAGAATTTTCCAGAAAACCTGGAGAATTTAGCTTTTGGAAGAAGAGTGTAGACATAATCCTTCAGATTTATGAACACATAAAGGGTTCACCAAGATTATTCGGTATACTTAATGTGATAAGGAACAAAATTATACGAACCCCGATGCGGCACTCGAATCGTAGGCCATCTCCCGATATCTCGCACTACGATATGCAAATAAATTCTCTGACTTAAGATGATAAGACCATTGAACAATTTTATCAGACCGTATATAATATCCTTTCACTGATCTTGAATAAAGTGTCCTGCATTAATTTTTGTGCATAATCACTGAACATCATTATCCAATTGTATAGGGGCTTTAACCTAGGTTATTAAGAATTCGAGTGCCGGCAGATTTTCCACAAGCTCTGCATCTGTGCCTTAAGTTACAAAATCAGAATTTTAGAGCATCTTACGCCATTAATAGTTACAACAATGTAAAAAATTCAACAGTCGAGCTGGTCCACCAGCTTTACTCCTACGAACAAACAATTTCAGTAATAACATGCACAACACATGCACAAGGGAATCATTCCATCCTCAACTTGCTTATATACTACTCTTTAACAGTAACAGCTTAACACCACGAAACCATTTCCAAAAACTTCATGGACCTCACTCACAGGGGACCACAACAATCGTTGACCAGAGCATCCGCACGGGTGCACTGAATTATGCCAATAGACCACCACCAGCTATGCGTGTACCGAACAATCAATGGAGAATAAATTGACAAACGACATCCCTTTCAATGCTAATTCTGTAGGCGGTAATATAAAAATTAGTCAGCACACAATATTAAAACTCTTTGGCCAGAATAAAAAGACATAACATTCTTCCAAGGCGATATTCCAACTCGTATACACACTCCCCGGGTTTATTCGAAAAACCTCCCTTATCCCTTAAGGAAGAAGTTGAAAAACAAATGAATCAACTCTTAAATTATGGTATTTTAATACGCTCGAATTACCCTTTCAACTCACCGGTATGAATTGTCCCCAAAAAATCAATTTCATCTGGAGAGAAAGAATACAGAAAGGTAGTAGATTACCGAAAGTTAACGTAGTAACCACAACCGACCGCTTTCCAATTCCCGAAATGATAGCACTATTCTGAAAAGTCGATTTTTCTCTGTGATTGACTTCAAAAGAGAATTAAATTCGCCTAAATGATTAGCATCTCGAAAAGACTGATTTTTCAATTAATAACGAAAAATTCAAAATCACCCCGTTTCCTTTTGGGTTAAAGAACGCGCCGTCAATATTTCAAAGAGCACTTGACAATATGAATACGATTCAAATTTTTTATAAAATTATCATAGACATTCTTCAAGTATTGGAAAAGCAAATATGAAAGTTCAATTGGAGAAATGTAACTTTCTCAAACCAGAAGGTAAATTCCTTGGTTTTTAATTTCATCAGACGGAAGAAAAAATAACCTGGCGAATGTCGAGGCAAAAGTTAATTTTCCACTACCAAGAACTTTAAAAGACCTACGTTCATTCCTTAGTATGTCAGGGTACTATCGACGTTTTATTCAAAGCCACTTTAGCATACCTTTCGTGGGAGGAAGATGGACGAGTGATTCAATAGAAGATTTCAATAAAATAAAAAGTTCATTTGTCTCAAAGGAAATAATAATCGCATATCCATCGCACCTTACAACTGATGGGTTAAATTACGCCCTAGAAGTCTTACTAGGCAAAATTCTAGGCCGATAACATTCATTTCAGGTACTCTTAACAAATCTGAGGGGCAATATGATGATATTATAAATTGTTTGTATGGACCGACTAAGGTTGTCATATTTACAGAACATGAACCTCTAACATACGCTCTTAACAACAAGAATATTAAGAGCAATATATAGCAATAGAAGTCTATGATAGAAGAATACAATAACGAACTTAAATACAAACCAGGACGGACGAATGTTGTGGCCGACAGACAGTCCAAATTAACTCAATGAGAGCTACAAAACATAGCGATGAGAACTCATCGCACAGTTTGATTCCAGCCATTTTAACCGGTAATGAATACAATTACAAATTCAAAATACCCTTTCCATCGAAATACCATCGACATATCTTTACGCAAACCGAATACACAGTTTTCCAAAAATAATTAAGCCCCAGCGTTATTAATGGTTTGTTTAATACAGAACCAATAATGGGAAAAGACAGAATATTTATCCTATTCATTTCAAACCATATAAGATCAGGTTTACTCAAATTAAAGTCAATTATCTTACGAATGAAATACAATAAAAATAGTAAAGTTTAGAGGATGAATGCAAAGCTCAATAATTAAACAATGTACAATATGTAGGGAGCATAAATATGGCCGCCAGCCAAATAAGCCGCAGTTAAAGGAGAAGTTGATTCCATAATTTACGGGTCATATCCTTCCCATAGATATATACAGTGCAGAAGGGAAGCTAATACTTACAGACGTGAACAAATCAGATAAAATTAACTATTTACAAAACCCCACCTTATACTAGTTTAGTCAATGGTCAGGTAGAAAAATGCTTTCTATTTTGTCGAGATAATGTGATGTCTAAAAACTGAACAAGTACATCGAAACTTTTCCAAACTCTTAGAGGGTCGTTTATTAGTATAATTTTGTTTAGTACATTCAACACGACGAAAAAAAAACTAATCGAAATTTTCTGTGGTAGGAGAGATAGTCGATATATTTTGAATTGTAATAGCCAGCGCAGAGCAGCGTGATCCGTTCTCATCAAGAAGTTTTGTCCATACAAGTACTTCTTAAAGTGCTTCACGCACTGCATAACCGCCAAAAGTTATCTCCTTGTTACGCAAGAATTTCGCTCAGGCTTTGATAAGATCTTGCTGAAGTAGGCTATTACTCTTTCATGTCCGTCAATAAGTTGCGACAGTACACCTCCAATCCCGAAGCCACTTACGAGGGCGGATTGATATTGAAGCTACCTAAGTAGGAAAAAAACATTTTTTTTTTTCAAAAACCATTATTTCTCAACATAGTCTCCTTTTACTTCGACACACTTAGTAAGACGATATTCCAACTTTTTTATACCATCTGAATAATACGATTTCGGGAACCCCTCAAAATACGCGTTAGTTTCGGTAATCACTTCTTCGTTTGAGATGAATCTTTTCCCTGCGAGCCATTTTTTCAAGTTTGGAAACAGGAAAAAGTCACTAGGAGCTAAATCTGGACTATAAGGTGGATTATTAACCAATTCGAAGTGTATTTCACGTAATTTTAGCATCGTATCTAATGCTGTGTGAACCGGTGCGTTGTCTTGAAGAGACAGCATTTTTTTCTTCTTTAAATGTGGTCGTTTTTCCTTGATTGCATCAATCAATTGATCCAATAATGCACGATAATACTTTCCTGTGATTGTGGATCCTTTTTCAAGATAATCGATCAGCAATATTCCGTGTGCATCCCAAAATACAGTGGCCATAACCTTGCCAGCCGATTTCACTGCCTTCGCCTTCTTTGGAGCACTTCCACCAGATTCCACCCATTGTTTCGATTGATTTTTGGTTTCAGGTGTATAGTGGTGGACCCACGTTTCATCAACAGTTATTAATCGACGCCAAAAATCAACAGGATTACGCTTTATCATGTCCAAATACCGCTGTGTAGTGGTCCGTCGAACTCGTTTTTGTTCGACACTGAGCAAACGCGGCACCCATCTTGCCGATAGCTTTTTCATATGCAAATGTTCATGCAAAATGTTAAACACACGTTCATATGATATGTTTACCATTTCAACAATCTCACGCAACTTGACTCGGCGATCATTCATAACGATATCGAGGATTTTCTAGATATTTTCTTCAGTAACCACCTATTTTTGCCTTCCTGTTGATGGTATTGTTGCAGTGCTTGTTCGGCCGCGTTTAAATTCAGCAATCCAATATTTTACCATGTAATCTGACGGAGCAGACTCACCGTAATGTTTATCGAGCTTTTCTTTTGTCTCTTTCGCCGTTTTCCCTTTCAAATAATAGTGTTTAATTACTGCACGAAATTCGCAATTTTCGTTTCTTCAAGAAACACAAAAGCTGCTTACTTCAAACGACTACAACATATAAACTAATCGATGAATTTGGGTGAAATTTTAACAGCTGACGTTTGACAGATCGCAATTTCTAAAAAAAAAAGTTTTTGTGTTTGTGCTGCCATTTAGCGCTAGGTAGCTTCAATATCAATCCGCACTCATACATCAGTGTCAAAAATAAATTTTTCGCCAGGAATTGAATACGCAAGGATAGGAGCTGTACACAATAGCTCTTTCAGTCTGTTGAATGCCTTCTTCTGTTCGCTTTTCCATTTAAATGGCCTATTCTTCCTCGTCACTTCATGCTGACTAGCAGCCATGTCTGCGAAGCCTGGAATAAAGCATCTGCAATATGTGCAAAAACCCGAGAAGCTGCGTAACTCATGCAAACTAGTTGGTGTTGGCCACTCCCTTACTGAGTCTATGTTATCTGAGTCTGTGATTCCTCCTTCAGGTGTGACTTTATGTCCAAGGTATTTGTCTTCTTTCTTGAAGGATGAGCATTTCTTTGCACTTAACTTCAACCCTGAAGCTCCTAATCGCATCAATTCTTACAAATTGTTCAAGTGGTCCTCGAAGTCCTTTCCCATAACGATATTGTCATCTAGGTATATCAGATACGTTTTTCAGTGGAGACCCTTTAGTACATGTTCCATTAAACGTGCAAATGTAGCTGGGGCATTACACAGACCGAATGGCATCACCAAAAATTGCCATAGTCCATCACCGGCACTGAATGCTGTCTTTTTCTTGTCTTCTTCGTATATTGCCACGTGCCAATATCCGCTTTGTAAATCCAACGTTGAGAATCAATTTGAACCAGAAAGTGTGTCCAAGGTATCATCGTTAACACATTAAGTTTCCGATCATCTACACAGAAACGTGTGGAGCCATCCTTCTTCTTGACTAATACGACTGGAAATCTCCACTGCTTTGTTGATGGCTCAATGAGTTGTTCTGATGCATTACCTTCAACAACACATTCAACTCTTCTCTCTTCACCATAGGGACTCTTCTTGACGCTTGACGAATGAGTTTGGCATCACCAGTGTTGATTGTGTGTTTCACCATCTTTGTTCTGCCTTCGTTTTTACCCTTTTCAGCAACTACTGGCCAATGTCTTGCCAAAAGTTGGCTGGCAGTCTTCCTCTGCTCTGTGGATAAATCTTGACTCCATTCGTTCGTTAGATCGTCGAGTACCTTTTAATCAGCTGGTATCTTACTTTTCGTGTCCAATTACTTGTCGTTTCTCTATGTTTCTAGCGGTATTTCCAAGATTGACCAGTAAGCATTATTCTGTTCTGCTGTATGTCGTCCAGTACAAATTTTTCATCAGTCTCCACAACCCACAACTTGTTGTTCTCAACATCTCCGTCCATTTTGGCCCATATAACTGCCTCTGACTTTGGTGGGATTTTTGTCCGCCGCGATACAATGGCTTGTCGTATACCTACATACTTCGCCTCACCAACGTATAATGGTATTTCGGTGTTCGCATATTTCAACATTCGGCTTTTGCAATCTAGGGTGAATTCATTCCGAATCATAAAATCCGCACCAAGATTAATTCGTCCTCAATATATGCAACTACAAACTCGTGCGTTACTATTGTGGTGCCTATAGTGATTTTTCGTGCAACTTTTCCAAGTACCGGTGCATCATCTCCAGTTACGTACGCAATCTTATTCCCAGAAACGGCTCGATTCCCCGAACGAGATCCCTTCTAATTATGAAATGTGAAGCGCCCGTATCCAATGTTACCACGATTTTTCTTCCTTTGATTACGCTGTCGACAGTTCGGCTGTTGATTTGCCATCTGAGAAACGAAGATTCTGGGGCTACATGTTGTGGGAGTCAGATCATGCTCCTCGAGATTGACTCTATCCAGTTTGTCGACGGCTTATCAACATTTTCTAATTCCCTATTTTGGAATCTGACTTGGTCTGGCTGTCTTACCGGCGAGGGTGATGGATGTAGAACGTTTGCGTCTCGACTGACAATTACAAGCCATGTGTGTTACTCTCCACAAGTAAAGCATTTCCCCATTAATCAAGATTTCATAACAATCTCGCTTACTTTCTGAGATTGTTCGGAGTACATCGGCGGCAGCACCTTTCAACGAATCGGTTAATACAACCACATTGTCGCGAGCACTTCAATCATTTGTGCTAGCGGTAGTCTCAAACTGCATTCTGAACACGCTAAATGTCGTGGTTCCATCATAGGTCGGAGGCTTCAGTTTTATTGAGGATAAAGCTGGCACAGGCAATGCACCTTCCTGTAGTAGGTGAATTTATTTGCTCTATTTGTTGCATAAATTCATTCAGCTCTTGTTCGTTTGCAATGAATTTTTGTTTTACAGATTTTTCGAACGATTCCGATTACCGTTTCTCAATTTCACAAACCTTCCTTCCATCTCGGACATTTCTTTCATCTGCTGTGAGTTTTTTTCCGCTAGTAGAGAAAGTCGTGTTTTACTCTGCTCTAACCGCTGCTGCAACTTGTCATCGCTTTTATGTAGTTGCTGTTCCAACTGCTCTTTGACATCCTCTTTTACATCTTGAGCATTTTGTTGTAATCGGTCCTGCATCCTCTCATCGACTGCTTCTTTGAAGGATTTAGCATTTTGTTGAAACTGCATCTGTATTACCTCGATTAGTTCACTCATGTAAAGCTTATCACAATTAGTTCTTTGTGGTGTTTCTTCCGCTCGAGATGTCGTTTGCTTTTCAAATTGGAATTCATGCTCATCGACATCTATACCCTGCTCCTCTAAAACGCTTCTTTATCGCACCTGCAGCTCCATTTTAATCCCTTGTGTTTGCAAATTTAAGCGCTCAGGCTTCTTCTTGAGCTGCTCCCATCTCCGTTTTTAAAATTTCACCATTGTTATTACGGATACACAATCCCACTTCTGACATCAATTGTTACGAAATTGCCCTCTTGACAATTTATTCTGTTACGAAATTGCTCTCCTGACAATTTACTCTAACTCTCTATAGTCGGATTCGCACCACTGGATTGTGTAGTAATTAAACAATCGCTAGTTAAATTAAAATAATTAACTTTATTTAATAATTGCTATTTACACACTTAATAATAGGCTTAAAGTTTACTTTTTTAAAATTTTCATTTTATATAATAATTCATTTAATCACTGTATTACTTCTTAATCACAATTACAAATATTACTGCTTGGATTAAAATACGCTATGTATATACTGTTACGGTTACTTTTCAACTGTTCTCGACTTTGAATTGCTGGTAGCTTATATACAGTTATGAATGGTTCAAGTAGAAAATTCTAGACTATTCTCTACACTATTAAAGAAGTTTCTCTATCATTCTCGAATCTTATGTACGCCTCGAAAGGGGTTCTTGAGTCAGCTTTTATTTTCGAGAACATTCTCTACACCATTATCTACACCTCGAAGAAGTTTTTATCTGCATGGATTGTTGTTTTGGCTTAAATACATAGGGTGGTGCAGTCATTCTCAAACTCCAGATGGGATTCTAAATGTATGCAATCACTTTTCAATATGTTACGAACTTTCCAGTCAAAAGAAAGAAGAATCAAAGCTTCAAATATTTTGTGTGTCAAATATAAAATTCAAACTAGATATAGTTAAGGAAGAAATAATTAATATATAAAACGCTATTCACTGTGCTAAACCGAGACTGCCGACGAAATTTGAAACATTATTATTATTGGGCCGTAGGCTCCAGTCACTGGGGAGTGCAGCGAGTGCAGAAGCAAATAGGCAATTCGCGGAAAGTGCGTCGGTTTACAAATCGGAGATAGAGAGGGCCATGGTGACGGTGTTCAAGGCCGGCTTAGTAAACAGGGACTTGGCCAATTACACGCTGAGTCTGACGCAAAGATCGATGGCAGAGTTGATGAAGGCGGTTACGTCTGCAGAGGTGGCCATTCAGCAACGAGCCACGACGGGGGGCATATGCTGGACGAGTGCACCCGCTGGATCGAATGTCCCGCGACAAGAATTGTGGGGTAATGAGAAACGGGGAGCATAGGGATCGACGACCGGCTGTAGACGTCGCATGCTCAGTTTGTAATAGGCACGAGCACATCTGGGTTGAGTGTCGGACGAGTAGGAATACTCCGTTTTGTGAGGATTGCGGTAATTATGGCCACCGAAGAGGGATGCGTTGTCCACGAAATGCATCAGCAAGGCAAAATGGTAGACACGACTACTCTAGAGGAAGCTTCGGAAATCAGCAGCAAAGTACCATTGCCAGTCAGCAGAGACCCGTGCTGCCTCGTGGAAACCGAGGGGACCGCACATGGCAGCGGAACACGGCGGTACTAGTAATAACTCCGAAGATACAGGATACAGCATTCTTAGGGACAATCAATTTATTTTGTCTATTGCTAAGCCTGTTTGGGGTAATTCGCCAGAGAGCAGTGGGGTTAGTCACGGACTACCTTCCTGGTATATTAATATATATAGGAACAAATTTTAACAATATTAGTGAGAGATTCAGAGAGGTAATTCAGCCGGCCAGGGGCATGACAGCAGGTTTGAAAAACTGCATGGGGAAGATGAATGATAGTACGGCAAATTTTAAATCGCGTTTAAGCATATTTGTTGGTAGCACCGCTAGATTTATGAGAGATATGTGTAGAGATCCTCCGCGATATAAACATTTTTTGGCAGTCAGTCTACCTACACGGATAATTCATAGCAAAAGCAGGTCATTTGGTATTATTGCTGGACACCGGTGCGGACACCAGTCTAATAAAGGCTGAATCCATGAGGTCATTTCCCAATGTACAAACGGAACAGAATAAGCAGTTTAAGCGGGCATTAGGGGGAAGGGTCAAAACCCCTTACCTAGTGAAACTTGATATTCACCGTACTGAGAATTTGAAATGGGACTTCCAAATTATCCAGACCCAAGACGGTGTCCCGGCAGATTTAATATTGGGAAGAGATAATTTGTGGAATTGCTCTAAAATAGATACAGTACGTAAACGCTTATCAGTATGCAATGCTAACGGGAAAACTGTGAACAATTTTAGACCTTGTTGGAAGGGACAATATAGGAAGGAACCAGAGTACAACCCGGAGGGACAGTTTAAGCAGGGAGCAGGAAAGTCAATCAGAAGGCATAGCTAAGGCTAGGGCAATAACTGTAAGGAAGGTAAGGATACCTGTGAAAGAGGGTTTAACAATTGTGTATAGACAAGAGATACAGCCTGGCGTGCATATCAGCGATACTTTGGCATACGCCACAGATTATATAGTTGAGGAACCAGTGCTGAACACTCAAGAATCGGACGTAGTATGGGTACAGAGTTGCGAGGCGACATGTTCCAATATCTCGGAGTACGACATTAGAGAAGTGAGCGATGCGAGTGATTTTGTAGTGCAGGAAAAGTCTCGGGAGAACACCGAGAGAGCGGAGAAACAGAAAAACGAATTGGGAACGGGGAGTACTTTTAATGACGAGGAAAGCCGTTCAATAGCAAGAATGTGCGCAGAGTATAACGATGTTTTCCCACTCGATGGGGACGCGCTGCCGTTCACATCTACAGTTGGTCACAATATTCCCATAGCAAAGGGGCAGTTGCCCATAAATCAAGGGCAATATAGAACTCCAGAAGCTCATCGTGACGAAAAGAATCGATAGGTGGACAAGTTGTAGGAGGAGGGAGATTGTTTTTCGATCTCCGGAAATTAAATGACGTCACGCTGAAGTTAGTTTTTCCGATCCCAAGAATTGACGAAATTCTGGACAAGTTGTGTCATTGTAGGTATTTCTCTACGCTAGACTTGGCTAGTGGATACCATCAAGTCTTGATGGGTGCGGAAGACAGGGAGAAAACGGCGTTCAGCACGTCTTTGGGTCATTTTGAGTTCATACGAATGCCATTCGGACTTACTGGTGCTCCAGCAACTTTTCAGAGGCTCGTGAATAGCAATCTAACCGGTCTGCAAGATCTTGACTGTTTTGTATACCTAGATGATATAGTGGTATATGGAAGGAATCTGTCAGACCACAGTAGCAAGTTGAGTAAAGTTCTGGATCGACTGAGGGAGCATGGTCTCAAGTTCAACACGAAGAAGTGTAACTTCCTGCGACGCGATGTGGTCTATCTGGAACACAAGTGTACTGGAAAGGTGCGCTTCCTGATCCTGCGAAGATAGAATGCGTCAAGAATACTGCTCAGCCAAGAAACAGGAAGGACGTACAAGCTTTTCTTGGTTTAGCAAATATTATAGGAAATTCGTGAAGAATATGTCATAGTTGCCAATCACGAAATTGCTACATAAGGACACAAAATTCGAATGGACGGAGTCATGCCAACAGGCGTTCGAAGGTTGAAATTGGCTATTACGACACTGCCCATCCTGCTTTACCCGGACTTTACTAAGCATTTCATTTTAACCACAGACGCCAGTGGTGAAACTCTGGGAGCGGGTCTTTCGCAGGAACAAGAGGGTCGCGATCATCCCATAGCTTTCGCGATTAGAGCGCTGAACGAGACCGAGAAACGGTACTCTACGATAGAGAGGGAGATGCTCGCTATAGTTTGGGTCACTCGTAACTTCAAATTATACCTTTTGGGGAGGAAGTTCTCAGTTTACACCGACCATCAACCGCTTAGGGGAATCGTAAATTTGAAGGATCAAACGTCTAGACTGGCACGGTTCAGGCATAAGCTATCCGAGTATACATTTGATGATGTGTACTAGCCAGGGAAAGCGAATTTAAATGCGGATGCGCTGAGTAGGGCGCCGCAAAATACGAGTGTTCTGAGAATCACTGAGATTATCCCGGGATATGGACAACGAATTGCGATCAGTGATGGGCAAATGGAAAGGTCAAAAAGGGAACGAATGATAGTGAGGGCATGGATTGAGTTAGACAGGGTAAAAGTGGAACTGGGGTTTTTGAAAGCGAGGCCAGTTTCTTTTCTCATCACGAAAGACTGGTTAGCATACATGTTCACCAGTGAGGGGTTGAGACGGTGTCTCGCTAGACTGGATGATATAAACGTACAAGAACAGGAAAATGTGCGGAAAGCGCTTGAGGATACAGCAGCGAGAGTCCAACAGGTAATAACTCGGGTATGGGAGAAAGCAAGATTTTCACCAGCCGAGAGGTGTGACACAGCACCGCGGATGGCAGCTGTGCAAACAAGAGCGCGAGTAAGGGAGCGAAAGTATACTGTGGATGACTCCGCGAAGCAGGGGGACGCAATGGGTGACGGTACGATTCCAGAGTTACCTCTTGTTGCGGACGCTGTAATTAAACTGACGGACCAGAAGGAGATTGAAACGGTGTCAAAAGATTACCATAAGTTGAGTATGTGTCATAGTGAATAGACGTGTGTTTTGTGTGCTAACAAGTTGAACGTGGCTTTTGATCT
Organism: Clusia tigrina; assembly: GCA_920105625.2. Classification (NCBI taxonomy): domain Eukaryota; kingdom Metazoa; phylum Arthropoda; class Insecta; order Diptera; family Clusiidae; genus Clusia; species Clusia tigrina. The sequence continues at coordinate 137,707,234 of OV050030.1, read as the reverse complement.
AATACAAGAAATATTTGGTTTGTTAACTTGCCAAATAACTCTAAATCTGTAATTGAGTATAGGTGTTTGTTGAAGTTGTGCTCTTTTTACGTGAACAGTCTGAAATTATTGTAGAAAACTGGATTTTAAAAATGTCTTTGGCAACTAGACAGGCAGCACAAAGGAAAGAGAGGCAAATTTGGCGCCTAATTTGCACTCAACGCTTAATGCAACAAAAGCAAATGCAGAGAAGCTCTCAGACTCTGGTCTGCTGGCTGCTTGGGATGAGCGGCTTGTTAAGCTTGAAGAGAGCATTATTGCTAAGCTTAATGGAGCTGTGAAACAGCTAGAGGAGCGGGTGATGCAGAAGATAAGTGAGTTGGCTGGTGAGTTGGCAAACATGAAGAGAGGGTTCAGAGAGATCGACTTGCGAGTGGCTGCAATTGAGCGATCTGCCATGGAAGCTGAGACTCTGAAATCAACTGTGCACGCTCTCCAATACCAAGAGGAAAAATTTGAAAATGATTCGGTCTCAACTGATCTAATTTTAAATGGAGTACCTGAGTCAGAAAATTATAGTCTTAGTGATGTATTTGGTAAAATATGTCAATCCGTTAATTGTGAGTAGCCGCGGGTTCGAGAAATATTCCGTCTGCGCTCGAACCGTGGCCAGACCCAACAAGGGGCTGTGCCGATTTTGGTTAAACTGCAAATAGCTCAACAAAGGAGTCATCACTTTCGGGCTATTGCTGGATTCTGTAAGGAAAAGAAGAGATCCATCTTGAGTGGTTTAGGTGGACAAACTCCGATCTTTATTCATGAGAGCTTAACCAAAAGCAATCGAGTGGTGATGCAATATGCATCGAAGCTTAAGCTGCACCGTTATTGGCTTCTGCGTTCTCCTTACGAGATATGGTCTATGTTCGAGTGCATCGAAATTCGGATGCGAAATTAGTATCGAGCGTTGAGACCGTTGATTCACTTGTTGGCGCACCAGGGTCAACTAATCATTTGCTTACATCTTAGTTTATCTAAATGTTCTTTTTTCTTTTATTCTTTTTGTATGCTCTCTCTCATTCTTTCTTATCCCCTCTTTCTATTATTATTATGTATTATGTATTTTGTAAAGATTATTGGTTAATTTTTATAATTTTTTTTATGAACCTTATGGCTAGGGTTTACTATTTAATGCTTGAGCATGCAGTCCTAAGCCTGGCTTCCACTTGTTGTGGGTGGCGTCGGTGACAGTGCGGATGGTGTTAATGAAAATCATAAAGATCTCATTGATATATTGTGCAGGCAGCGTTGTGGTCTCAATATTGTGCATCAGTGCACACGATACATATGTAACGGTACATCGAGTAATGCACAAAGACAGAATGCAAAACTGTGCCAGGCAAATATTTAAATTTCAATGCAGAAATAGTTTAAAAATCCGTACGGGACACACATGTATACATACTAATACCCAATGTGGATAGATTGATTGAGCTTATTTCTAGGTTGATTACATTTATTGTGTAATTTAGACATCGTTTTCAAGAACTAATATAATGGCCAAATTTCGGGGGTTTTCTATAATACTTTTCTATTTTCTATAAACTTTATAAACCTGGTTAATACTACAGATGCTCCAGATGTGAAATCAATGTGTAATGTGAGTGTAATGTGTGACGAATAGACGTGTTTGTTTTGGCTGGCGGTTGTGTCGCGTAGTTTCAGTGTACTGTTTTGTTGTTGATCACGGGTTGTCTTGGAAATTGGAGAGCCGGAATTGTTTGATTGGTGGAACTCTTTTTGTTCTTGAAGTGATTGTTTGTTTTTTAATAAGACTTTCAAGTTGAATGTTTTGTGGTTTGAAAGCAATGCCTACCACTCGAAAAGCCGCGCCAAAAAAATTGACGTCCGTCTCTTCGCCGCAGTATTTGACTCCTACTCAAATACATGAGAAACTTGATGATTCACCACTACCACGAAATTGGTTACAGCTGCTTGAAGAGAAGCTTCAACTGCAACAGGAGTGCATTGTTAAGCAGGTGACTCAAAGCATAACTGAAGCTGTCAAACTAGCTGAAGAGAGAGTTATGCAGATAATGAGCGAGTTATCTGGTGAGCTAATCAATGTCAGGTCTGCTGTGGCAAAAATGGGGAAGCGGGTGGCTGTTGTGGAGGAGATGGATGCTGATAATCGGGCTCTTGGACGCGAGGTAGCCCCGTTGCGTGATAAAGTGGCCAAATTTGAGAACGATGCGGTATCCTCTGATTTGATTATCAATGGTATTCCCCATGCTGCAGCTGAAAATGTGTTTGCTATTTTCTCACAAGTTTGCAAAGCGGTTAATGTCAATACTCCACTAGTGACAGAGGCATTCCGTCTGAGAAGTAAGGGAAACCTGAGCAAAACCACTACAGCTCCGATTTTGGTGAAACTCCACTCGGCACGTGATAGAAATCAGTTGCTCAACCACATTGCTGGTTTTCGCAAGTCCAGTAAAAGGCCGCTGTTGCTAAATGATATTGGGGTTCAGGGTGACAGCTCGTTTTATGTACATGAGAGTCTAACGATTAACAATCGTGAAATATTATTTACTTGATTATTTTAATTTATTATTCTATTCAATGTATTATTCTATTTATTTTATTTTAATTTATTATTCTATATTACTCTCAACTTCACTATTTAGTTTCTTCTTTATTTTTATTCAAGTATTTAATTGCACATTTACATATATTAATAGCTTAAATGCTCTCTCTCTATATGCCTTGTTCTCGACTATTTTTTAAAGTAATTTCCTCTTCTCTACTATCTGGTTCTTCTATTACTGTAGTGCTTATTGTTGTGTTGCTGATATGTATTTTTATGCTAATTATGGGTGATGAAGTTTCTGCCTCCAGTGACGTTCATAAAACATTGATTGGCGTTTTATGCAACCAGCGATCTGGATTAAACATTGTACATTTTAATGCGAGGAGTCTAAGTGATTCTAAGATGGATTATGTTAGACATTGCTTTGAGAATTCATCTGTTGATGTAATCTGTGTATCCGAAACCTGGTTGCATAAAGGTATAGGTGACTCTTGCCTGAATATAGGTAATTACAAGCTTTTTCGAAACGATAGATTAGACAAAAAATGCGGGGGTGTGGCAATATATTGTAAAAGTAATTTAAGAGTGAATTTGGTGAATATGTCTGGAGGCTCAGATGTGGAATTTCTAAATGTTGAAATTTATGACAATAGCACAAAAGTTTTTCTGTCGTGTGTATATAATCCTTATCGTTACTGCTGTTTGGATCCGTTGTTTGCTACTTTGTCAAATTGTGTAATCGATTATGATCATTTTATTGTGTGTGGTGATTTCAATATAAACATGTTATGTAAGGACAGTCTTGCCAAGCAATTCATTTGTAAAATTTCTGAAGTTGGACTGCAAGTGCTGAATACCAGTATGCCAACAATGCTTCTCCAAGTTTGTTGGATGTTTTTCTAGTTTCGGATATTTCTTCAGTTATGATCTTTGACCAATTATCGTTTATATCCGACCAGGATCTAATTTTTTGTTCAGTGAATGTAAATCTAAACCCAGTGGTTGCTGAAAATTCTTTTTCCTTTCGAGACTATAAATCAATTAATCTTGATTCTTTGTTTAATGACCTGTCACTTATTAATTGGTCTGAATGTAGGCTGTTTAGCTCTGTGAATGAAAAGCTGGATTCTTTAATGTACAGAATTGGTGCCTTGTTTGACTTGCATGCTCCACTTGTTACTCGTTCTGTCACTAACAGCAGTTGTCCCTGGTTTACGAAGAATGCCCAATTGGCTATTAAAAAACGGCATAGAACATACAATCAGTGGAAAAGAAATCCAACTGCATCTAGATGGGAAGAGCACAAAAGAGCTAGAAATGATGCAAATTCTACTATTAAATTGGCTAAGCGCAGATTTTTCATGTCCAAACTATGTTTGGCACGACCTTCCAAGCAGCTGTGGAATAATTTGAGACAAGCTGGGGTATGCAATGGGAAATCTGAAGATTGTCGGATTGATCCGGGTATTCTGAATGACTATTTTGGTAGTAGTTCAGTGTCTGCTGATGATATGTCCGCTGTAGTTGCGAGGGACTGTGTTTCTGAATGCCCATTTGTGTTTGAGTTTATTTCTGTGGGTGAAGATGATGTTGCTCGCTGTGTCAACAAGATAAAGTCAAATGCTGTCGGAGAAGATGGAATTCCTATTAAATTTATTAAACTTATTTTGCCTTTCATTCTAAGCCCGTTGACCCATATAATTAACCATTGTTTAACGAGCTCCTGCTTCCCCAGTATTTGGAAAATAGCGACGATTCCCTATAGCTAAAAAGTCCAATGCTAATGTACCGTCTGATTTCCGTCCTGTAAGTTTGTTGTCGGCTTTATCAAAGGTATGTGAATCTCTCATGGCTGAGCAAATCTCAGAACACGTCAGAAAATTTTACCTTATTTCCCCACTCCAATCTGGCTTTCGGCCTGGACACAGCTGCTCCACTGCTGTTGTTAAAATATTGGATGACATCAGAGAGTCATTTGATATCAGACATTTGACCCTGCTTTGTCTGTTAGATTTTTCTAAAGCATTCGATTCTGTAGATCACTCATTACTATGTGAAAAGCTACAGTTGAATTTTGGTTTTTCCAGCTCGGCGGTCCGTATGTTAAATAGTTACTTGGTTGGAAGGTCTCAAAGGGTAAGGGTGGGAAAGAATGTGTCTGCGTTCAGTAATTCAACTGTGGGGTGGCTCAGGGCTTAGTGCTGGGTCCACTTTTATTTACACTGTTCATAGATGACATTTTCAGTAAGTGTCGTCATGTTACCATGGATGCATATGCTGATGACCTTCAATTGTATTTGTCCAGACCTATTGGGCTCAATCATTATTTATGTGCTAGGGTAAACGAAGACTTGATCATAATAGCAGAATGGGCTATAGCTAATAGGCTGAAGCTCAACTCCCAAAAATCATATGTCCTCCCGATTTCCAAGTCTGGTTACCCATCCTCTGATATACCAACAATTTCACTAAATAATACAAAACTTAAATTTGTTGAAAAAGTAAAAAACCTTGGATACCACATTAACTCCGTACTATCCTGTGAGGATCACATAAATTCAGTGGTGAGTAAGGTATACTATACCTTACGGAATTTGAGGAGGACTGCATCATTTGTGCCTACTGAGACCAGAAGGAGGTTGGTGCTTCAGCTTATTGTGCCGATCATGACTTACTCAGAGGTTGTTTATGGTAAACTTGACTCGGGTTCCAGGCATAAGTTGCAGGTGGCATTCAATAATGCTACAAGATATGTATATGGTTTAAGAAAGTTTGACCATATCAGTAAGTTTTGCAATCAGGTCCTTGGTTGCAATATTTTTAATTATATGGATGCTAGAAATTGCATATTTCTACATAACTTAATATACACGCGAACACCTAATTATTTGTTTGTAAAGTTGAAGTTTTGTAAATCGAGGAGAAATATGAACCTCTTAGTCCCTAATTACAAGTATTTAAACTCGAATAGACTCTTTTTTGTGAACGCCATCAGGTTGTGGAATTCGTTGCCTTTGGCAATTAGGAGTATCTCAAGTAAGCACAACTTTAAGCAAGCAGTTTTTCACTACTTCTCTTAATGTTATTTTTTTTTCTCTTTTCTGCTTTTCTAATTTTTGTTTCCTTTTTTCATAAAAATTATTAATTTTTAAAGTTAATTATTTATTTATTCAATTAATTATATGTTTAATTATTTATTTATCTGATCTTAACTTATTTATTTGTCTGATCTAATAATTTAGTTTAATTTAACTTACATTCTTAGTCTTATTTTAAGTGTCGAGGACAGGGATTTGATAACGGCGCCAATATGATTGCTATTAATAAAGGTGTCAAAACTATAATTCTCAATTTTATTCCAAGAGCATTCTTCACGCCATGCGGATACCACAGTTGGAAAATGCTTTTGATAGATGCAGCCAACTCTTCTACAATGGTCAAAACATTTTTCTACTTTATCAATAAAATCTATGTGGTATTTTCAAATTTACTTTAAATTCTCTGTATTAAACACGATGGGAGTGAAGAATCGTAGTACTAAAAGCGAAATTTTTAGAATTTGATGATATTATAGAATGCATTAATGACTTGAAAAATAAAACTTATGATTCCAAAACTCGAAGTGACTGTGAAGCAGTCTTAAACGAAATGTTAACTTATACGTGTGGTACGAGATTTTACTACGTATGAACAATATAAGTAAACTATTTCAAGTGAATTTGAAAGTTGCTATTGACACATTACATTCATTTTGTAGCTGGATTTAAAATTTAAGTAATTTTTGTTATATAGAATTCATTGTTATTCGGATACTTCTTGACGCATTTAAAAGACCCTGTCTTATATGTGAACGCTTTAAAATAAATTAAATTAAATTAAATGGGTTACAATACAGAGTTGTGTACAGAGTTAGTACCGTTTTCTGAAAGGTGTATTATATATGTGCATACGAGTATATATATATAAGGTACTTTAACACATACTACTCGTATATATAAAAGTTTAGTCCCAATAAAAAATTGATTGCTCTTGGAGCAATCATGGATCGATCCAATGCGAGGCATTGATCGCTCCCTATTGTTCTTGAGCTCATGTATTTTGCGCTCCTTTTTAACATAGCGTGTCATTGGAAGCGAGCGCTTGTTTTGACTTCCTATGCGAGCAGTATTGGAGCGCTCGATTAGAGTTCCTAAGCGAGCAGTATTGGAGCGCTCGATTAGAGTTCATATGCGAGCAGTATTGGAACGATATTTTATTCATAGCACGCGAGTAAAATGAGAAACGATTATTGCTTATTCTGTATATTAAATATTTGTATACAAAATTTAAAGAACATAATGGTAGAATTCTAGCTAATTCTAGTCTTATATATAAGAAAAATAATTCAATTCAAAAATGGGAAAAAGCATTATATAGTTAATATTTGAATATAAAAAAATAATTAATTTTAATTATTGCTGCTTTTGGGCATATGTCTTTCTGTAGAAGGCCATTTTGATTTTGCGGAACGCTTCTCGCATTGATTTCTCATAGTCTGGATAGATGGTATATGTATTCTTCATGGCTTCTGTAAAGTAGTGGAAACTTGGTACTTAAAACACCAAAAAATTATTTCAAAATAATTAAAATCTTACGAAACAAATAGTAATTAAAAAGCCTGTAACTTTTTAGGGCGATCTTTCCCTTCTACCAATTAACTTTTAATATGCGCCAACGTTTCGGTTGTATCGACTAAATCTGCAATTATGACAGTTAAAAATGTATGTATGTAATATATGTACCTCGAATGCAATAATTTCCATTAAATAAAACATCTTACCCATGTTTCCTGAATAAACAGGCACAAAATCGAAATTCTTTCCCATCTTGCTGGTTATTTCGAGTTTAATTTTAATTTCACTGTTTCACTTCTTGAACTCTTCAATTTGTTGTATCGTGTGTTTCTTCAGTACTAAAACATAAACTACGCAATAGCTTGCCTCTCAACGAAAGTGCAACTACTTTATGACGGTAAACAATACAAAACAGAAGAAGCGAGATATAAGCAAAGAATCAAACAAGAGAAAGAAGTGACAGAAGAAAGTGAATGAGCGCTGACAATTTGATCCATTTATGTTCGAAAAGGAGTAATAATGGAGCGGTCAGTTATTCCTCCTTTTTGCTAGCGATCCGAAATTTTTTACTGGGGTATTACTTTATTTCTCTGATTTACAAACGAATTCGTATAGAAAATCAAAATACAAGACGCAATTGGAGTGTGTGAACAAACACATTCGACATTTAATTACAACGTAATATAACTGCTTTGCTACGCATAGCTTCAGTATATGTGATGTCGTTAAATACACACACATTTCATAGCAAAGTTGCAATATTAGAATGCATCGCAATACTTTCATAAAATGGAAGAGAGAAAAAAAATATAAAATTTTACAAAATCAAAGTCAAGTATCCCAGAAATACCATAAGTATACTTTTGCATATATAAAAGTCCATATGTGACATATTTACTTTGTCATTTAAAAATTTGCCCAAGCGACATACATTATTACAAATATTTGCAATAAGAAACCAAATACCTAAACAATGGGTAAAAAATAAAATCTGAAACAAATTCACATCACTTGATACGCACACAATGCTACATACGAGATTCGGCCGCTCCGAAACGACGCTCGCAACGCTACCAGGGGCAACTAAAAATTTTGCTGCCCGACGACACGCCGCCGACGCTAGCTGCAAAACGCTATGTGTAAATGGCTCCATTTGATTACATGGAAACTTTATCGAAGCGACAGTTTTTTCTGCTGCTAGCGTTTTGCTATCTGGCGTTTTTACGCTATATGTAAATCGGCCTTTAATCTTTATTTCTATTATTCTTCCTTTAAGGCCGGTTTTCATATAGCGCAGCGTGACTCTAGCCGGGCGGAGAAAAAACGCTTCTTCATTCACACTAAGCGACCGCAACGCGAGCAGCACAAATTTAAATTTTTTTAGGGATGTACAAAATCTAAATACAAGTACTCACATTGGTACCGAATCCAATTGGTACCTGCACTAAAACAAGAAAAATTACATTATTGAAAAGGTACTTTAACACATAATATGTTTAAGAGTTTAGTATTACTCTATTTCTCTGATTTACAAGCGAATGAATTCGAATACTAAATCATAATACAAGAAGCAATGGGACTGTGTGAACAAACACATTCGACTTTTAATTACAACGTAATATAACTGCTTAGCTACGCACAGCTTCAGTATATGTGATGTCGTTATATACACACGTATTTCAAAGCAACGTAGCAATATTAGAATGCATCGCAATATTTTCATAAAATGGAAGAGAGAAAAAAAATATAAAATTTTACAAAATCAAAGTCAAGTATCCCAGAAATACCATAAGTATACTTTTGCATATATAAAAGTCCAAATGTGACATATTTACTTTGTCATTTAAAAATTTACCCAAGCGACATACATTATTACAAATATTTGCAATAAGAAACCAAATACCTAAACAATGGGTAAAAAATAAAATCTGAAACAAATTCACATCACTTGATACGCACACAATGCTACATACGAGATTCGGCCGCTCCGAAACGACGCTTGCAACGCTACCAGGGGCAACTAAAAATTTTGCTGCCCGACGACACGCCGCCGACGCTAGCTGCAAAACGCTATGTGTAAATGGCTCCATTTGATTACATGGAAACTTTATCGAAGCGACAGTTTTTTCTGCTGCTAGCGTTTTCCTGCCTGGCATTTTTACGCTATATGTAAATCGGCCTTTAATCTTTATTTCTATTATTCTTCCTTTAAGGCCGGTTTTCATATAGGGCAGCGTGACGCTAGCCGGGCGGAGAAAAAACGCTTCTTCATTCACACTAAGCGACCGCAACGCGAGCAGCAGAAATTTAAATTCTTTAGGGATGTACAAAATCCAAATACAAGTACTCACATTGATACCGAATCCAATTGGTACCTGCACTAAAACAAGAAAAATTACATTATTGAAAAGGTACTTTAACACATACTATGTGTAAGAGCTTAGTATTACTCTATTTCTCTGATTTACAAGCGAATGAATTCGAATACTAAATCATAATACAAGAAGCAATGGGACTGTGTGAACAAACACATTCGACTTTTACTTACAACGTAATATAACTGCTTAGCTACGCACAGCTTTAGTATATGTGATGTCGTTATATACACACGTATTTCAAAGCAACGTAGCAATATTAGAATGCATCGCAATACTTCCATAAAATGAGAGAGAGAAAAAAAATATAAAAATTTACAAAATCAAATTTAAGTATACCAGAAATACCATACATATACTTTTACATATATAAAAGTCTATAGGTGACTTATTTACTTTGTCAAATAAAAATTTGCCCAAGCGACATACATTATTACAAATGTTTGCAATAAGAAACTAAATACCTAAACAACGGGTACAAAATAAAATCTGAAACAAATTCACATCACTTGATACGCACACAATGCGACATACGAGATTCGGCCGCTCCGAAACGACGCTCGCAACGCTACCAGGGACAACCAAAATTTTGCTGCCCGACGACGCGCCGCCGACGCTAGCTGCAAAACGCTATGTGTAAATGGCTCCATTTGATTACATGGAAACTTTATCGAAGCGACAGTTTTTTCTGCTGCTAGCGTTTTGCTGCCTGGCTTTTTTACGGTGTATGTAAATCGGCCTTTAAACGTATGTCTATATATTTCACATTATATTGAAAAAGAAATAGATAAAATTTCTCATTCTCAGCGAACGAATAGAATTGCTATGTGTAAGGAATGGTTGAAATGGAATAGAGTATTGTACTCTCTTGAAACTAGGTGTCATATACTCTTCAATGAAGCAGCAGTATAACAAGTACAATAGATATTCTATGTGCAGTAAGTATCATAGAGTTATATCTGAGCCATGACATCCAAAATGAACTAATTTCATTAATGTCTAAATACGTTCTTGACGAAATTATAAACACAGTTAAACTATCAAAATACTACGCCTTCTTGCTCGATTGCACCAGGAATGTGAGCCGAGTTGAACAAATGTCATATTAATGTATTAAGAATTTACAATTGAAACAACGGGAGAACATTTAAAAAAGACAACATTATAAGAACTAGAAAAAACTGGTCTATATATCCAAAACTGTCGAGGACAGGAATATGATAACGGCGCCAATATGGTTGCTATTAATAAAGGTGTCAAAACTATAATTCTCAATTTTATTCCAAGAGCATTCTTCACGCCATGCGGATACCACAGTTGGAAAATGCTTTTGATAGATGCAGCCAACTCTTCTACAATGGTCAAAACATTTTTCTACTTTATCAATAAAATCTATGTGGTATTTTCAAATTTACTTTAAATTCTCTGTATTAAACACGATGGGAGTGAAGAATCGTAGTACTAAAAGCGAAATTTTTAGAATTTGATGATATTATAGAATGCATTAATGACTTGAAAAATAAAACTTATGATTCCAAAACTCGAAGTGACTGTGAAGCAGTCTTAAACGAAATGTTAACTTATACGTGTGGTACGAGATTTTACTACGTATGAACAATATAAGTAAACTATTTCAAGTGAATTTGAAAGTTGCTATTGACACATTACATTCATTTCGTAGCTGGATTTAAAAATTCTGTAATACAGGATTTAAAAAAATGTTGCACCAGCTCAATTGTTTGTAGAAAAAAAGTGTTACGAAATTGAGTCACAATTTAAAGAAAAAATAATAGCAAAGAAAAAACGAATGTTCGGTTATAAACATATTGATGAATCCATACAATCTGTTGAAATGCAGTATAGAGTTAACTTTTTTAACACAATGATAGATGCTATCATAGGTGCAACCGAATGTCGATTCAAAGCGCTCAATGAACGATTTTATTTATGATATCAATTATTTTAAATCTATACCAAAAGAGGACCTTCTCAAGCATTGCAATGATTTAGGTACAATACTCCGAGATGGTGAAAATAGCGCCATACAATCTTATGAAATCTATGAAGAACTCCAGCTTTTAAAATCCAATTCACCAAACTGTGACACGATGCAAAACAAGTTATGCAGTATTTCCAATTGTTTACAATCAGAATAATGTTTATAGTTGCAGTCAGTACAGCTTCAGCTGAGAGAAGTTTTTCAAAGTTAAAATTAATTAAGACCTACTTGAGACGCATGATGAGCCAAGAGAGACTATCTGTGTTATCAGTTCTGTCCATTGAAGCGGAAATAGTGGCTGGTGTTATGACTATGACATATTCTTGAAAAAATTCAATGAGGCTAAAAACCGAAAAATTCGTTTGTTTTAGTTTGTGATTGATTATGTAATTTTTGCCGATATTTGGTTAGTAATAAAACTCATATACGTATAAATCAGTCTCACTCTACTTATCGTTTTCTTTCTGACTCTGAATGAAACAGGCCAACGTCTATATTCGGCTTAGCACCACCACTGGGGCTAATTCAGGAATAATAAACTCATTCAAACTATCAAATACCAAAATAAATGTTGTGAAAGAAATTTTAAAAATAAATTACGTAGAAGAGACTTTCGAATTTGCTACCGTAAGAATCGCTTCTAATGCGATTTTATATAATAATCCTACTAACAACAGATAAAGAATGTTGTAAAAAAGTATTAATAAAACCAGTAAGGAAAGGCACTTAATAATAAAATTGAATATGAAAACATCTTGCAATGTAATAAAAGTAACTTTGGTATGAAACAAGATTGTAAAATCTATAGTATGTTAACAATATGTTATGACAAAGATATAATATATATACATAACTAACACACAATGCATACCTAACTTGCCACGAGTAGAAGCATCAACCTGTAAATTTTAAAAATAAATAGCATAGAAGAGACTTTCGAATTTGTTATCGTAAGAATCGCTTCTAATGCCATTTTATATAATAATCCTACTAACAACAGATAAAGAATGTTGTAAAAAAGTATTAATAAAACCAGTAAGGAAAGGCACTTAATAATAAAATTGAATATGAAAACATCTTGCAATGTGATAAAAGTAACTTTGGTATGAAACATGATTGTAAAATTTATAATATGTTAACAATATGTTATGACAAAGATAGAATATATATAACTAACACACAATGCATACCTAACTTGCTACGAGGAGAAGCATCAACCTGTATGAAGACGAAACTAGAAGAAATATTACCTGGAACCCTGTTGTTAAATCAGTTTAATCGACCAATTTATACAAATGATGACATGGTCAATCTAACTGGGACAATCTACTATTTAATACTACATTCGTGCCCATCGGAAACAAAACCTACACTTGCAAAGAAATCCCGACGTCAAAGCCATTACCTCTATTCTGCAAGGAGAAACAATACGATAATCAGACGAGGAGCTGTTGACACTGGAAATGATGAAAGAACTCCAACTCAATAATACGCTAAATATAATGTCTTGATAAACCACAAGTTTACTTATCAGAGTTTGCGCTTTATTTAGTTTAACTTAGCTTTGGATTTATATATAATAATGTAATAGTACGTATATAAGTACTAATAATATATAAGAATATAAGAGAGAAGAGAGTATATAATAAGAATATTTACCTAAGACAAATAACCCAATAGGAATCCTACAGCTCTCCCCTTTAAATGAAAAATATACGCAAAAACCTTAGATATATTCTAATATATTTAAATATTTAAGTCTATTTAAATTCTTAGCCATATATAACAATAATGCATTCGTATCAGTTAACATTGGATTAAATCCTCAACAGATGAAGTACAATACTAATTATATCATGACTTCAATTAAGATAATTTACGTATATAAATTGCATTATAATCAGCTTTGTTTCCAGTATTTTCTGTTTCAATTTTTACAATGTTAATCTTAATAAATAAAATTCATTCAATATTCAATAATTCATTTTTTTTTATTCACAATATTCCATTTCAAATCGTACGCTTTATAATTAATTTTATTTTATCGTTCACGCAAGCGACTCTGCGGAATTTCTGGTAATTCACCGTCCTCAGCGCCCTCCGAGATTTTCAAAGACTTGTTTTGCACTGGCTTCCGGGCATGCCGCTGTATCTTTAGGAGGATCAGAACTATTTTGGGTGTTAGAACTTCCATTAGTGACTATTTGGTCGATCTGACGTTTGATCAATCTATTGGTTTTAGAGATTGTGCAAGTATACGTTCATAACCCTAGCCTCTCTTTTACTGTTGCTTCTTGCCAATTATTCTTGTTTGGGTCGGAAAAATCTCGAATGAAAACGGGAGCACCTTTTTCGAAATTCATATCGCTACAAGCTCTAGTTTTTCACGTTACTAAATTGATTACTTTTGATTTAACATTTGTTTTGTTTTCAATTCAACATTCTAAACCGACTTTTTAGTTCCCTCCCTTACATTATTTTTTCTGGGGATTCCCCTGTAGTACAATGCTTCATAGATCTATGGTCAAAAAGAAGCCTACGATGATAGCATCTAAATCTTCACAATTGTCACTGCTTAAGTTTGCTATCAGGGACTTCTTAAATGTTTTTATAAAGTTTTCTGCTTGCCAGTTTGTAGCAGGAAAGCCTGGTGGGGTTAACACATGTTTTATGCTAATATTTTTTAGAAAATGTTGAAACTCGCCTGCCGTAAACTGGCTACCGTTGTAGCAAACCAAAATGTCAACTAAACCGAACCTACTGAACATTTCTTTTAGCTTTGTAACTGTAAAAGCAGTTGTGATATATTTGGTTTTAAAAATCTCAACCCATTTCGAATATGAATCTACAACTACGAGGGCGGATTGATATTGAAACTATCTAAGTAGGAAAAAAAATTTTTTTTTTTCAAAAACTATTTATTTCTCAACATAGTCTCCTTTTACTTCGACACACTTAGTAAGACGATATTCCAAATTTTTTATACCATCTGAATAATACGATTTCGGGAACCCCTCAAAATACGCGTTAGTTTCGGTAATCACTTCTTCGTTTGAGATGAATCTTTTCCCTGCGAGCCATTTTTTCAAGTTTGGAAACAGGAAAAAGTCACTAGGAGCTAAATCTGGACTATAAGGTGGATTATTAACCAATTCGAAGTGTATTTCACGTAATTTTAGCATCGTATCTAATGCTGTGTGAACCGGTGCGTTGTCTTGAAGAGACAGCATTTTTTTCTTCTTTAAATGTGGTCGTTTTTCCTTGATTGCATCAATCAATTGATCCAATAATGCACGATAATACTTTCCTGTGATTGTGGATCCTTTTTCAAGATAATCGATGAGCAATATTCCGTGTGCATCCCAAAATACAGTGGCCATAACCTTGCCAGCCGATTTCACTGCCTTCGCCTTCTTTGGAGCACTTCCACCAGATTCCACCCATTGTTTCGATGGATTTTTGGTTTCAGGTGTGTAGTGGTGGACCCACGTTTCATGAACCGTTATTAATCGACGGGATTACGCTTTATCATGTCCAAACACCGCTGTGAAGTGGTCTGTCGAACTCGTTTTTGTTCGACACTGAGCAAACGCGGCACCCATCTTGCCGATAGCTTTTTCATATGCAAATGTTCATGCAAAATGTTGAACACACGTTCATATGATATGTTTACCATTTCAACAATCTCACGCAACTTGACTCGGCGATCATTCAGAACTATATCGAAGATTTTCTTGATATTTTCTTCAGTAACCACCTCTTTTGGCCTTCTTGTTGATGATAGTGTTGCTGTGCTTGTTCGGCCGCGTTTAAATTCAGCAATCCAATATTTTACCATGTAATCTGACGGAGCAGACTCACCGTAATGTTTATCGAGCTTTTCTTTTGTCTTTTTTGCCGTTTTCCCTTTCAAATAATAGTTTTTAATCATTGCACGAAATTCGCTTTTTCCATTTTTCAAGAAACACAAAAGTTGCTTACTTCAAACGACTACCACAAATAAACTAATCTAATCGATGAATTTGGGTGAAATTTTAACAGCTGACGTTTGACAGATCGCAATTTCTAAAAAAAAAGTTTTTGTGTTTGTGCTGCCATCTAGCGCTAGGTAGCTTCAATATCAATCCGCCCTCGTATGAGAAAGTAAACAGTTTTTATAGGTCCCGCAAATGAATTCGAGACCAAACGGAACTCGTTGGCGTCCATGGAATTAGTTCACTTTTCTCTGGACTTGGATGCAGCTTTTTGCAAGACACACAATGGGAAATTAATGTCTCTATTTCCTTATCTATATTAGGCCACCATATGTAGGATCGAGCTAAAGACTTAGTTTTTACGATACCCATATGGGAAGCATATAGCTCAGTTAAAATTCGTTTTCTTAAACTGATAGGAATTATACTTCTACATCCCCATAATAAACAACCATACTAGACGGAGAGTTCTGAGCTTTTGTTCTGGAATCCTAGAAACGTTTCACCTTTCAATGAACTTAACTTTCCACTTTCCACAGCTTCTTTCACCTTTGATAGACAAGGGTCTCTTGTAGTTTCCCTAGCAATTTTTTTGAAATTTATATGTAACTCATTATTTGCTGAAATGAAATTAATATAATTTTGTTCTATATTCAGATTGAGAATTTGTGGTAGTCGGGTTAGATTGTCTGTCAAATTTTCGGAACCCTTTAAGCCGCATGGTTAAATCAAAACCTAACAAAATCAATTCCCATTGCTGTATTCGAGCTGCTGCCATCACAGGTAAACCCTTTTTTTCTCCGAAAATGGATAAAAGCGGTTTGTGATCCGTTTGTAAGACAAATTTATTTCCTAGTAGGTATTGTCTTAATATTGTGACAGAGAATACTATTGCCAATGCCTCTTTTTGGATTGAACTGTAGTTACGCTCTGCTGGTGAAAGTGCCCGGGAAACAAATGCAACAGGTTTCCGAGTACCGTTAGGATAATCATGAGACAAAGTTCCAGCTATTGCCACATTGGATGCACCTGTTTCTAGAACTATTGGACAACTAGGATTGAATGAAACTAAGATGCGATCTGAAGTGATTTCCTCCTTCAGACTACTGTAAGCTCATTGACATGATTGTGTCCACCTGAACCTAGCGTCTTTGAGTAATAAAGCATATAAAGGTTCCATGGTATTTGCAAAGTTTGGAATCAATTTTGAGAAATAATTTATTAGTCCGATCAACGCACGTATTTCAGAAATATTCTTGGGAACAGGTGCGTCAACAACTGCAGAAACCCTGTCTTTATTTTTGGACAAACCGTTTTGATCAATGTCAAATCCCAAGTACGAAAATTTTCTTTGAAAAAAACAACATTTCTGAGAATTTAATAATAACCCGACATTTTCAAGTTTCGCCAGCACTCTTTCAATCGTCTTAATGTGTTTTTCTAACGAATCTCCTGAAATCACTATATCGTCTAAATAACATACCACGTTAGGAATACCGCGTAAAACATTTTCTATCGTCTTCTGAAAAATTGCCAAAAGCTAATCTTTGTGACTTTAAAAATGCCCATGTGCGTGCTCCATGCACACAATAGTTCGGAACTTTTCTCGGTAGTGGGTATTTTACTTCCAAAAGATATTTATTAATAGTCGACTTGCATTCGCCGCATATACGCAAGTAGCCATTTGCCCTCAAAACCGGCACCAACGGCGTGCCCCAATCTGAATCATCTGCTAATACTAAAACTCCTTTCTCCATTAATTCACCAATTTGGCATTCTATTTTACCAAGCCATGCCAAAGGCAAGAGTCTTGGCTTGCAGAAAATGGGTTTAACATTTTCTTTCAATTCTAATTTTACTTTATGAACATTATATTTCCCTAATCCACTGCTAAAACAGGACATAAAATCTCGACCTAAAATAGGACGACTACGCGTCTTGCTAATTATTACTTTGAATTTTTATACCCTTTACCTTTAAAAAAGGTAAATAGGGTATACTAATTTTGTGCTTTTGAGAGGGGCTGGAATTTGAAGAAGGAGGCGTGGTAGGTATGGACATATATATACATATATGATCAGAATCACTTTCTAAGCAATTTTTATTTTGTCCGCCCGTCTGTCCGTCTGTCCGTCTGTCCGTCTGTTCGTCTGTGGCCACTTTTTTTCTGCACCGTTAGAGCTATCTTAATGAAATTTTGCAAAAGTATAGTCTGGACAAAGATACAGAACCAGATTGCTATATGGGCCGATTTGGACAAAGACCACGCCTACCTCCCATATAAGGAACTTTTTTCACCTTTTTTAAAATGACTATAACTTCGGTCCAATTGACGGAATCGTGACATTCTTTGTCATTCTTTAACACTGTGCAAAAAGTGGGCAGTATATATTAACTGCCACGCCCACTATTAACAAGTATTCGTAACTTAAGATCTGGTAGAGATTTACGGACGAAATTTTACGGGAAGGAACATGTGGACATTATAGAGCTATCTGCAACAATTGAGGCTGATCAGAGAAAAGACACGCCCACTTCTGATATAAGGAACTTTCGCGTCTAAAATTAAATTTAGCCTACCTATGCTCGTATTGATGCCAGCTGAATAAAAATTTGCAGAAATATACATGGGGTCCATAATAGTGTGTGTGCAGAATATGGAGATCATAATACAACTGCCACGCCCACAATTAGCCAAAAATTATTACTGTGTTCCTATTAAAGATTTATCAACGTAATTTCACAGGAATGTTGCGGATACTAACATTAAACACCACACAATAAATGGGCGTGTTATTTTTACAGCCACGCCTACTATTCACATATTAATTTAACTTACGTCCTATACAATATTTTTGGACGAAATTTTAAATTAGTACGTATATGGACCCAACAAATCCATATACAAGATTCGTGGGCGATCAGATAAAGGATACACCTCCCTCCCATATAATGAACTTTGGGGACCCCACTTAAAAACAGTTACCCTATCTATGCTTCTAGTGATGATATATGAAAACAAATTGGTAAATGTATAAGTTAGGCTGAACAACAACCACAAGAGCATCGTTATCTTTTACAACAGTAAAAAGATGAGCAGACTGCATAATTGTGAGTAAAAGCGACGAAGGTAGAATTAGCTAGTTAAGACACTTTACTTGTAAAACAGGTGTGGAAGAATACACATGAATAAAGAAAATAAAAGAAAACATATAATTGGCGCCCAACGTGATATAAGCCTACGGAATAAAAGTACCGATCAGTTCGCAGAAAGCAATTGTAGTTTAATAAAATTAAATAGTGGATTAGCAAAAAAATTCGCTAAGAACATTGGATGAGTTTGAGAGCAGCACAAGGGTAACCACTCTGTTAGTGAAAATTTTATAATAAATTCATCGACATTGGATGACTTTGCAAGCGGCGCACCTAGCGGCAGGAACAACCTCTCTGCCAGCGCAGGATTTCTTAATGTAAGTGATTTGCTCAGTTCAAAAAATATTTATCAAATACTTGAATTATAAAAATCATAATTTTTGGTGGATTAAAAAAATATATATAATTGTTATTAATTCAAAAAGTTAGTTGCAAATAGAATTTTTTTATTTTTTACTTTTTAATAAATTTTCAAACAAAAGTACTTTCATTTAATAGAATTGCAATTTGATAATTAAAAGAAAACAGGGTTTTGTTTTTGTTATATTCACCTTCAATCTGATGAGCGAGTGAGTGAAAAAACAAAAACAAAAATGAACAGTGAAGAGCTACAAGCTATCGTTACTGCAGCAGTAGGCGCTGCGCTAAGTGTGCAAAAACAAGATTTTGAAAAAAAAATTGAACAACTAACACAAAGGCTTTCAACAGCAGTGATAAATGATGTAGAGACCTTTGAAGAAGTTGAAATTAATGATAATGTAAAATGTGAGGAAACACTCGACTTAGTGAAGAGCTTGCCCGAATTTAATGGGAAGCAAGAATGTTATATTTCATGGAGACAGGCAGCACACACTGCTTATAAATTATACGAAAGGTTCGATGGAAGTGCAAAATATTATCAAGCCGTGGCAATAATCAGGAATAAAATAAGGGGACCTGCTGATGCTGTGTTAGCTTCCTTCAACACTGTTCTAAACTTTAAGGCAATAATAGCAAGGCTTGATTTTACTTATGCCGATAAGCGGCCAATCTACCTAATTGAGCAAGAGCTGAGCACTCTAAGACAGGGAAGTCTGTCAGTTATAAAATTCTATGATGAGGTTGAAAAGAAGCTCACGCTTTTAACAAATAAAACAATAATGTCGTATGAGAGTCACTTAGCAAACTCATTAAATGAAAAATATAGAATGGACGCTCTTCGCGTTTTCATTTCTTGGTTGAAAAAACCTTTATGCGATATTCTTTTTGCTTCTCGTCCAGTTGATTTACATAAAATCTAGGACTGATGAGGAACTAGGAGACTTAACATACTATCTGTCTCAGCATGATATTGAAATACAATACAAACCAGGGAAAAATAACCAAGAAGCAGATTGTCTTAGCAGAAATCCAGTTATAGAACCCGATATAAAATCAGAAGACTCTTTAAAAAGATCAAAATATGCATAAAGAACTACAGGAAAAAAAGAATAAATTAAAATTAAAAACCGATATTTATTACAAGCATTGTAAAAATCAATATAAAATTTTTCTATCAGAAGATTTTAGCAAAAACTTAATAAAAAAGGTACACAATAACTATTGTCACATAGGGAAAACACAATAGCAAAACAAAATCGTACCATTCTATACAGCAAACAATATGACCAACAAAATAAAAGCAATTTGTGATCAGTGTGAGATATGTATGAAAAACAAATCAAGGAGAAAACCTAAAATTGGCTTATTATCACACTTGGGCCCAGCAACGTATCCATTTGAAATCGTATCCATAGATACAATTGGAGGTTTTGGAGGTTCTCGTTCTACAAAAAAATACTTACATCTGCTCGTAGATCATTTTACAAGGTATGCTTATATTTTAACATCTAAGACTCAAAACTCTGACGATTTCATAATATTAATAAGTAATGTAACAAAAAGCTATAACATAGGCACTGTATTATCGGAAAAATTCCTAAGTGATAAAAACATAACATTGGTTTTCACTGCGGTAGATTCACCATTTTCAAATGGCCTCAATGAAAGACTAAATCAAACACTAGTAAATAAAATAAGAAGCAAAATAAATGAAGATGAAGGAAAAAAAACGTGGACAACCATAGTACGAATATGCACAGATATGTATAACAAAACAGAGCATACAGTAACAAAATTCTGTCCAAAATATTTATTAGAAGGTGAAAATATGGATATTTTACTGCACGACTTAAAAAAACAACATACAAAAACAGATTTAGAAAGAGACAGAACACTTGCTTTAGAAAATACTAAAAGATCACACACTTATAATAAGAAACAATTCGATAAACGTAGAAAAGACTACGAGCTAAATGTAGGAGACCTAGTTTATGTGGAAAATGGAAACCGATTAAATAGGAAAAAACTAGATGAACTTAGAATCGGACCATATAAAATCCTGAAGAAAATTTCGAATTCAATGTATGAAGTCAACACCGGACACAGGAAACCTCTTTCACATCACAAAATTGATTCCCATCCCAACTACACAACAGTAACCATTCACTCTTGTTATTACTCAGTACCTTCTTCCCCTAGGGAAGGAGATGTAAAGAAAATCGACAACATGTATGACGGTCATCGTTTTTCTAAATATTAAATCTTCAGCGCTCAACGACTGGTGTGGTAACACTATTAAGTTAAGAAGATAAGAAAACATCATAGAGAGAGAGAGAGAGAAAACATTTACAAAGTAGAACAAGTGTCAAACAAGAAAACTTGACATATCGTGAGTATGGAGACAGGGCACATGTAAAAAGCGAAACAAAGTGTCAATTAGTTAAAATAAAATAGAGACTTAAACTAAGTATTATAAAAAGAAAGAACACAATCTGAAAATAAGGCTTTAAATGTTGTTTCTTTCGTTTACAGGTAACATTGTTAAATAAACAAATATCTAAAATGTTAAATAAACATTACCTTTCGTTTACAGAGAAACGCAATTGAGTTTTATTTCAAAGAATTTTATTGCTCAATTTGATAAAAATAGAAAAATATTATATATATATATATATATATATATATATATATATATATATATATATATATATATATATATATTTACAGATTCAAAAAGGGCGTTGGGGTCACTAAAAAGGAATTTAATTAATTTGCCGATCGACAGTTATCCGAAAGCCTGACAAATCAATGCTTTGAAGGATGCGTATATGTTGTCAAATGCAGAAGGCATAACGATCAGGCTCGATTACGCACACCATATAACACCGTGGACTTGAAATATGCATTCTGAAGAGTGCCCCTTGACTTTTGACAATCAAGAGAGCCGCACCACACCTTTACTTTATTTTCGACCATCGAGGGGGCTGTTGGGGTAGTTCCGTGGTCTGCCTCGCCTAGTTTCTGCTCTTACGCCGATTGAAACGCGCTCCAATGTGTTGTTAGCATAAAGACCTCGTTTATTTATACAACACCTGCTTATATACTATTTACATTCATATTTCCGTATCTTAATGTTCTACTTTAATATTTCTAATTGCCCTACTTTGTTGTTTCTAATTGCTCTACTCTTTAGATTGCACATTCTGCAATTGTCCGCTAATGCAACCATCGAGTGGTGCACTTTTGTGAAAGTGCTGACCAGTCAGTAGTGAAGGTTCATTGCAGTTTAATTGTTAAATGCGCGCACTTAAAAGCATGCATTCGACTTTTACTATATAGTAACATTTTTATTGTATTACACGTGCGTCTTAGGGCTATGCACGTTTATTATTATATTAATAATAAAATCTAATAACTACTTGGGTTTAGCGGACATTGTGAGTTTGATTCACAACATCCCTCCCCTCTTTCTAAGTAGGTAGTTAATAATTGGTTTTAGTTTCTAATGCACCACAAACAATTTGTGCATCCTATATACTATACATTTGCTTTTTTATTATTTATTTTTGAGATGTTGTGGATTCTTATTGTTTCTTTATTATTCAATTTTTTTTGTTTTTGTTTGTTTTGTGTTTTGTTTTTTATATCATTATTTTATTATTAAAAAATTTAAATTGAATTTTTTAATGTTTTTATATTTTTTCTCTTATTGGTCCTTATATTTTTCGTCCCCTTATTTTATTATTTTATTGTTTTTTTTTTTTGGGTTGGACTCTTTTAGTTTTTTTTCTTAATGCATTTTATTTTTATTTTATTTTATTTTATTTGTTTTCTTTATATAGTTTTTTTGTTTTCCTTTCTCTTCTTATTTTCATTTTACAATTTATTTCTATTTCTACAATTTATTCTTATACATTACATATATTACAGCGTCCTCCTTTTCCAGTTGTGCTGCATTTCCTCGGTGAATGTTGCCGTCCGCTCATGGTGGGCTCTTGTCGTGGGAAATATCTGCGTATTAGACTTTTTATCCCGAGAGAGCTCATTATAACGATTATTATTAATTGAGTTGAGGCTGTGCCTACTCCTTAGCCTTTTAAGTTTGGGTTTCGTTGATTCTTAGCATTGCTTCCTCGTTTTCCGCTTCTTTCAGTAGTTCGTCTACTGTCCTTTTGTTGGACGTCAGCATTTGTTTCAACTCTGAATTACGATTACGGTGTATTACAGAGGGATCTTGTGTATTGTTAGCAGTGGGGAGTTTCTGGAGTGTACGCGTTGGTTTTTGGAGAGTCGATAGTATACCACGGAGCTCTGCTGCCCTTTTGGTAATCCCTATTTCTGCGAGCGTTATGGTGAAATGTTGGTTTCTATGCTTCTTGTGTAGTCTTGTTGTATCCTTATTGAACACCCTACACTTCTCGCCTATGTGGATGAACCCTGATCCTCTTAGTTCCGGACGCATTGTCTTGTCTTGGCAAACGGCCGTCATGTTTGTCTGTATATTGAAATGGAAAAACGAAAGATTTAGTGACACGGTTGCTATTAACATCCCTCCTATTACTGGAACTACAATAGGTTCGCATTTTTCCTGTTCGTGTTTCAGGATTACAATTTCACAGATACTACTATCTGTTGTTAGTATTTTTCCTGGATGCGTACACATGATTTCTGTTGGTCCCAGCACCTTGCCCTGTTCCTTTTCTATTGAAGATAGACCAAAGTGGGAATCATGTGTATAGCTTTCCGCTATACTTTTCCATAATCGTACTCCAATTTCCTTTCAAATATTTGTGAATAGAGTATGTTCTGTAGAGGGTGTATGCGTTCGCTATTGGTAACGGTATTCCCATCACTACTGTGGAACCCCATGCTGAGGGGGCCGCTCGCACCGGTTGCCTAGCGTACCAGTTGATTTCGTCGAGTATTTTTGGTGCCATTTCGAATGGTTCTTGTGCTGGTAGGAACAGGGGATGTAATTTCCCATGCATTAAATCATCAACGATGACCATTTCCAGATTGAGTTGGCTTTACAGGTCCATTAGTTGTTCCTTGATTATATTTTCCAAGCTGATGAGCTGTGATAGGTAGGTAGGTAGGATTGGCAGCCTTCTACGCAAAAGCACACTTAAGCACATATAATGGCTCATTGTGATACCACACTAAGACCACGCGACTCCCCCGTCTGGAGTTTTGGGAACCACTGTGTTTCCGAAATGAAACTGGCTATCTCCTTAATGTTTTTGGAAGATAGTTCGGTTAAGGTAGCGAAGAATTGTGAGCCTAATAGGTGTGATAGGTTCGCGTTAGCCTCTAGATGTTGTCCTCTTAGCGTTCTGATTCTAGACTGTAAGTGCTCAATGTTTGTGAACGTTTCATTTACAGCGTTTGTCAGACATGTGTAACTTGCGCCTAGTATAGTAATATCTTTAGTTTATACTGTATTTTTTCTAGTCTATTTAGCTCCAAGTTTTTGTAAGTGGTTGTATCGAATCGACAATGAAACTATGGCAATACTTACAGCAATCCGACTTAAATAAAAACACAATTTTTTTAAGTGGAAAAGCATACGAAAAACCACTTTTTATTGCTCTTATAATTATGCACATTTGTAGCTCAACAATAAATCGGCATGTATGCGATACATGTATATATGTATATACAATTAGTGAAAATGCACAAGCTCTAGCGCGTTTAGCTCAATTGGTCTCATATGCATGAACGGACCTGCATATGTGTAAATAGGTACGTTTATGTAATATATATATATATATATATATATATATATATATATATATATATATATATATATATATATATATATATATATATATATATATATATATATATATATAATGTATAATGCTTATGTCCAGCAATGAGAAGAATAATGGCAACGTATATAATCTATACGTGACTATGCTCTCGAATACCTGTGGTACTGTTCATGCTTGCTCTTGTGTATAGGCTCTGTATAGGCTCCTGCTCTAAGATCTCCTGCTCTGCACCGCTCTCCAGGCTCAGCTCCCTGCACATAGATTGCACTTATATATTTGTGCACTGCACATCACCACCGCACTGCTCCTTGTGCTCTCTTGCACGGCTCCATTGGCACAACCGCACAGCCCCATCGTCAGAAACGAACTAACTTTCAAATACTCCCTGAACCTATTTTCGCTATGTGCGAAACTCAAACTCATGGTTGCATTTGATACAGTGGTCATATATTTCATCGGCATCCTTGTGGTCCATTGTTTCAATTGCGCATTGTAACAATTCCCCAGCAATATCCATTAGTGAGTTTTTCCCTCTGTGAATGTTGAGTTGTAGTAATAAAACTTTGGCATTACTCTTGAGTCCTGCTACCATAGACTCTGCTTCTTTTGCTGAAATCTTACACTATTGTCGTTGAGCATCCAGCTCGACCGCATTTTCTTGTAACCCGCATAGCTCGGTCGTTTTTACTTGTATTATTTCCAGTTGCAGAAGGAGCACCGGGAGAACTTCGTGCACCCTGGCGTGCACATGTGTACCTCATCAGAGAACAGGGCCCTGTTCAGTGCATCTCCCACCATACCATTGGACGCGCTCATTGGAGTGGGCAATAGGTGGGAGCATGAAGCGGAGAAAGCATACCTTTGGGATTTGGCGGTTACCACCGTAATATGGCCGCACGATACTGACGTGTTTCTCCGTTTTGGCCGGCTTATGGCGTTGTTACACCGAATTGACGTTATCCGGGGTTCTTTTCATTCTCCGCTGGACCCCGAATTCGTCGCAGAGTTTTATAATTAAGTTATTATTATAAACCATTATTTAATATTTATTTTCCCAACCCTATATTGTACTTATTTTGTTTGGCTCGGTTAGCTTGCTTTCATGTGTTCTATGTTTCACTATTGTGGTAGCAAGTATATACCCACATTTTGCCTTGCCCCTCTTGGTGGTCGTCTGTGTTTGTCCATTCTCGTTGGCGCTCCTCTAGTAGATGTTATATGCATGCATCCGTATGTGCTCACAGGTTACGAAGACGTTTTGTGCCACTCGCTTATACCCCCCTGCAGGAAAATTATTTGTAATGTTTATTTTGCATGATTTAATAATTATTTATTCCTAATTATAGGGCTCTAAATTCTTACTTTACTTTGTCCCACATTATCTCTCCTCCTACATTTGCTGTCTCTTGCTGATTCTAAATTCTGTTTAGCTATTAATCAAATAAATTTCCACAAAATCTACTCTAGTTTCAATTTTATGTACATAAAATAGTTTTATTTATAGAAATAGTACATGTAACTTTTATTTTGCCTTACTGATTGATTATATTTATTCCTAATTATATTGATCCAATTTTTTACCCAAACTTATCTATTCCTTAACCTATCTTTCCTTTTCTTTCTAATGTCTATTCTTGCTAAAGTATATTCGACCTAGTCTAATAAAAAAAATTATTTACTTACTATCACACTTATTTATTAGAATGCGTGCCCACACATTCATTCCAATGTTTCCTATTGGGACAGATTTTGTACACCTTCATATCATGTGCCATGTTTGTAGGAGTATACGTCTACAATCATACATGCACTCCATCTTCATACTATATGCAAAGTTTGTACGAATGCACAAGCATATGTACACTGCTAACATTTCCACCCTGCAAGCGCTCCACTTGCGGTTTGCCCAAATGCATTAAATAAATCTTCTATTCATATTTTTTCTTCCGTTGAATTTTGATTCTCGTATCTGTGTTTTTTCTATTTTACTTTTTTTCATCACTAATTATTACTTTAATTAATATTTTTCAACCATTCTCTCTTTTCTTTTTCTTATTCTCATTGCATTTTAGCTGCTGTGTTTGTTATCATATTCAAATTATGTAATTTATTAATGACCTAAGTCAACATGGAAATATAACGGATGCTCTTTTATGTTTGTTAATTAAATGCCGCTTCAAATATCTCCAGGAGTTAGACGTTTTTCAAGGACTCGTTTCGAATATCTTCAGAAGTTAGACGTGTGCACGGATATGCTTTGTGGATACTCAAAATCCGGACGTGTGTTAGCCAAGGATTGACTAATAAAAGAAATTGTAATAACCGAAGAGTTAAAATAAATTTAAACCAAAAAACGAAACGCAGATATTCTGTCGACGAACCAGGACAATGCTGAGTTTACCCCGGCACAGAAAAGTTCGTGACAGAGTGTTCTAAACGGAGTTTGCTTCGTTGATACAGTATTGTTGTGTACATGCATGGCCGTAGTTAACCACTGATCCCAGTTAGAGCCATCTTCTTTGACGAAACTACGCAAGTATTCTGCCAGCGGTCTATGACTTCGTTCTAGCGAACTGTTCGCTTGCGGATGATAAGGAGTAATGCGTAATTTCTTCATCCCTAGCATTTTACACGTCTCAGAAAATAATTTTGACACGAAATTCGAACCGTTGTCCGTCACCAACACTTTCGGTATGTTGTAACGTGCCATAATATCTTAATCTTTTCTAAAAGTTTTGATGAAGACATAATGCATTTATCACAACTATTGGAAGCAATTCTAGCTGAAGGTTTTAGGTTAAAATTCCTAAAATGCATTTTCGCCCCAAACTCAGTGAAATACTTAGGTCATATTTTTGAAAATAATTATATAAAACCATTAACAGATAATCTTATTTCAATAAGGAATTTCCCAACTCCGGAAAAACAAAAGAATGTTCGGCAGTTCTTAGGAAAAATAAATTACTATAATAAATATATACCACAAAATGCAATTATACTAGACCCTCTGCACAATTTGTTAAGGAAAAATCAAAAATTTATATGGTCACAAGAATGTGAAAATTCGTTTAATAAAATAAAATTATTACTTTGTTCACAACCAGTATTAAGAATTTTTGATCCAGATTTACCAATAAATATATATACAGACGCAAGCATGCATGGGTTGGGAGCAGTGTTAAAACAGCAAAAAAAAAACGGAGATGAAAAACCAATAGCATATTTCTCAAAAAAATTAAATGAAGCTCAAAAAAGAAAAAAACCCATTTACTTAGAATGCTTAGCAATAAAGGAAGCTGTAAAATTTTGGCAACACTGGCTCATTGGAAAAAAATTCAATTAATACACGGATCACAAGCCTCTGGAAAACATGAATATAAAATCTAGGACTGATGAGGAACTAGGAGACTTAACATACTATCTGTCTCAGCATGATATTGAAATACAATACAAACCAGGGAAAAATAACCAAGAAGCAGATTGTCTTAGCAGAAATCCAGTTATAGAACCCGATATAAAATCAGAAGACTCTTTAAAAAGATCAAAATATGCATAAAGAACTACAGGAAAAAAAGAATAAATTAAAATTAAAAACCGATATTTATTACAAGCATTGTAAAAATCAATATAAAATTTTTCTATCAGAAGATTTTAGCAAAAACTTAATAAAAAAGGTACACAATAACTATTGTCACATAGGGAAAACACAATAGCAAAACAAAATCGTACCATTCTATACAGCAAACAATATGACCAACAAAATAAAAGCAATTTGTGATCAGTGTGAGATATGTATGAAAAACAAATCAAGGAGAAAACCTAAAATTGGCTTATTATCACACTTGGGCCCAGCAACGTATCCATTTGAAATCGTATCCATAGATACAATTGGAGGTTTTGGAGGTTCTCGTTCTACAAAAAAATACTTACATCTGCTCGTAGATCATTTTACAAGGTATGCTTATATTTTAACATCTAAGACTCAAAACTCTGACGATTTCATAAAATTAATAAGTAATGTAACAAAAAGCTATAACATAGGCACTGTATTATCGGAAAAATTCCTAAGTGATAAAAACATAACATTGGTTTTCACTGCGGTAGATTCACCATTTTCAAATGGCCTCAATGAAAGACTAAATCAAACACTAGTAAATAAAATAAGAAGCAAAATAAATGAAGATGAAGGAAAAAAAACGTGGACAACCATAGTACGAATATGCACAGATATGTATAACAAAACAGAGCATACAGTAACAAAATTCTGTCCAAAATATTTATTAGAAGGTGAAAATATGGATATTTTACTGCACGACTTAAAAAAACAACATACAAAAACAGATTTAGAAAGAGACAGAACACTTGCTTTAGAAAATACTAAAAGATCACACACTTATAATAAGAAACAATTCGATAAACGTAGAAAAGACTACGAGCTAAATGTAGGAGACCTAGTTTATGTGGAAAACGGAAACCGATTAAATAGGAAAAAACTAGATGAACTTAGAATCGGACCATATAAAATCCTGAAGAAAATTTCGAATTCAATGTATGAAGTCAACACCGGACACAGGAAACCTCTTTCACATCACAAAATTGATTCCCATCCCAACTACACAACAGTAACCATTCACTCTTGTTATTACTCAGTACCTTCTTCCCCTAGGGGAGGAGATGTAAAGAAAATCGACAACATGTATGACGGTCATCGTTTTTCTAAATATTAAATCTTCAGCGCTCAACGACTGGTGTGGTAACACTATTACGTTAAGAAGATAAGAAAACATCATAGAGAGAGAGAGAGAGAAAACATTTACAAAGTAGAACAAGTGTCAATCAAGAGAGCCGCACCACACCTTTACTTTATTTTCGACCATCGAGGGGGCTGTTGGGGTAGTTCCGTGGTCTGCCTCGCCTAGTTTCTGCTCTTACGCCGATTGAAACGCGCTCCAATGTGTTGTTAGCATAAAGACCTCGTTTATTTATACAACACCTGCTTATATACTATTTACATTCATATTTCCGTATCTTAATGTTCTACTTTAATATTTCTAATTGCCCTACTTTGTTGTTTCTAATTGCTCTACTCTTTAGATTGCACATTCTGCAATTGTCCGCTAATGCAACCATCGAGTGGTGCACTTTTGTGAAAGTGCTGACCAGTCAGTAGTGAAGGTTCATTGCAGTTTAATTGTTAAATGCGCGCACTTAAAAGCATGCATTCGACTTTTACTATATAGTAACATTTTTATTGTATTACACGTGCGTCTTAGGGCTATGCACGTTTATTATTATATTAATAATAAAATCTAATAACTACTTGGGTTTAGCGGACATTGTGAGTTTGATTCACAACATCCCTCCCCTCTTTCTAAGTAGGTAGTTAATAATTGGTTTTAGTTTCTAATGCACCACAAACAATTTGTGCATCCTATATACTATACATTTGCTTTTTTATTATTTATTTTTGAGATGTTGTGGATTCTTATTGTTTCTTTATTATTCAATTTTTTTTGTTTTTGTTTGTTTTGTGTTTTGTTTTTTATATCATTATTTTATTATTAAAAAATTTAAATTGAATTTTTTAATGTTTTTATATTTTTTCTCTTATTGGTCCTTATATTTTTCGTCCCCTTATTTTATTATTTTATTGTTTTTTTTTTTGGGTTGGACTCTTTTAGTTTTTTTTCTTAATGCATTTTATTTTTATTTTATTTTATTTTATTTGTTTTCTTTATATAGTTTTTTTGTTTTCCTTTCTCTTCTTATTTTCATTTTACAATTTATTTCTATTTCTACAATTTATTCTTATACATTACATATATTACAGCGTCCTCCTTTTCCAGTTGTGCTGCATTTCCTCGGTGAATGTTGCCGTCCGCTCATGGTGGGCTCTTGTCGTGGGAAATATCTGCGTATTAGACTTTTTATCCCGAGAGAGCTCATTATAACGATTATTATTAATTGAGTTGAGGCTGTGCCTACTCCTTAGCCTTTTAAGTTTGGGTTTCGTTGATTCTTAGCATTGCTTCCTCGTTTTCCGCTTCTTTCAGTAGTTCGTCTACTGTCCTTTTGTTGGACGTCAGCATTTGTTTCAACTCTGAATTACGATTACGGTGTATTACAGAGGGATCTTGTGTATTGTTAGCAGTGGGGAGTTTCTGGAGTGTACGCGTTGGTTTTTGGAGAGTCGATAGTATACCACGGAGCTCTGCTGCCCTTTTGGTAATCCCTATTTCTGCGAGCGTTATGGTGAAATGTTGGTTTCTATGCTTCTTGTGTAGTCTTGTTGTATCCTTATTGAACACCCTACACTTCTCGCCTATGTGGATGAACCCTGATCCTCTTAGTTCCGGACGCATTGTCTTGTCTTGGCAAACGGCCGTCATGTTTGTCTGTATATTGAAATGGAAAAACGAAAGATTTAGTGACACGGTTGCTATTAACATCCCTCCTATTGCTGGAACTACAATAGGTTCGCATTTTTCCTGTTCGTGTTTCAGGATTACAATTTCACAGATACTACTATCTGTTGTTAGTATTTTTCCTGGATGCGTACACATGATTTATGTTGGTCCCAGCACCTTGCCCTGTTCCTTTTCTATTGAAGATAGACTAAAGTGGGAATCATGTGTATAGCTTTCCGCTATACTTTTCCATAATCGTACTCCAATTTCCTTTCAAATATTTGTGAATAGAGTATGTTCTGTAGAGGGTGTATGCGTTCGCTATTGGTAACGGTATTCCCATCACTACTGTGGAACCCCGTGCTGAGGGGGCCGCTCGCACCGGTTGCCTAGCGTACCAGTTGATTTCGTCGAGTATTTTTGGTGCCATTTCGAATGGTTCTTGTGCTGGTAGGAACAGGGGATGTAATTTCCCATGCATTAAATCATCAACGATGACCATTTCCAGATTGAGTTGGCTTTACAGGTCCATTAGTTGTTCCTTGATTATATTTTCCAAGCTGATGAGCTGTGATAGGTAGGTAGGATTGGCAGCCTTCTACGCAAAAGCACACTTAAGCACATATAATGGCTCATTGTGATACCA
This sequence comes from Clusia tigrina, assembly GCA_920105625.2. Taxonomy (NCBI): domain Eukaryota; kingdom Metazoa; phylum Arthropoda; class Insecta; order Diptera; family Clusiidae; genus Clusia; species Clusia tigrina. Next base: position 137,675,367 of record OV050030.1, on the reverse strand, counting down.
CACTAAGACCACGCGACTCCCCCGTCTGGAGTTTTGGGAACCACTGTGATTCCGAAATGAAACTGGCTATCTCCTTAATGTTTTTGGAAGATAGTTCGGTTAAGGTAGCGAAGAATTGTGAGCCTAATAGGTGTGATAGGTTCGCGTTAGCCTCTAGATGGTGTCCTCTTAGCGTTCTGATTCTAGACTGTAAGTGCTCAATGTTTGTGAACGTTTCATTTACAGCGTTTGTCAGACATGTGTAACTTGCGCCTAGTATAGTAATATCTTTAGTTTATACTGTATTTTTTCTAGTCTATTTAGCTCCAAGTTTTTGTAAGTGGTTGTATCGTATGTATACAATTAGTGAAAATGCACAAGCTCTAGCGCGTTTAGCTCAATTGCTCTCATATGCATGAACGGACCTGCATATGTGTAAATAGGTACGTTTATGTAATATATATAATGTATAATGCTTATGTCCAGCAATGTGAACATAAATAATGTCAGCGTATATAATCTATACGTGACTATTCTCTCGAATACCTGTGGTACTGCTCATATTTGCTCTTGTGTATAGGCTCTGTATAGGCTCCTGCTCAAAGATCCCCTGCTCTGCACCGCTCTCCTGGCTCAGCTCCCTGCACATAGATTGCACTTATATATTTGTACACTGCACATCACCACCGCACTGCCCCTTGTGCTCTATCGAACTGCTCCATTGGCACAACTGCACAGCTCCATCGTCAGAAACGAACTAACTTTCAAATACTCGCTGAACCTATTTTCGCTATGTGCGAAACTCAAACTTATTGTTGCATTTGATACAGTCCCCGCTTGCAAGAGAAGGACCTCCTGTCTTTGCTTTCATAAAGCCGCCCTCTGTTCGCTCGGTGCAATTGGAAGCACACATATCTTCTGAACAGGCCTGGTCAGACGGTTTGCGGCCGTCTGCACAATGACTGAACGTATTAGCACATCTCTGCTCCTTATTTGCTCACAAATTCTGCCCAAAGCCCACTGCGCTGGTTTAAAAAGTTCACTCTTGATCAGCACTAATTGATTCAGGCTCATTGGCTCTCGTTCTCTGCGCCATTTTTTACGCTCGTGCAGCGCCGTCAAATATTCCTCTCTCCATCTCTTCCAGAAATGCTCAATCATTTTCTGACGTGCTCTCCATAAACTTGCTCCTTTCATGCTTGACTGCTGCTCGCTCACGAATGGTAAGGGAATTATCAATGGCTCCCCTATCAAAAAATTCCCTGGTGTCAAGGCCTGAATATCTTCCGCATCATCACTCAAAGGTGTCGAAGGCCTTGAGTTCAAAATTGCTTCAATCTCTACTAGGAGGGTAGATAGCTGCTCTTGTGTTAAAATATTTTGCACAGCAATGCGCGTGGGTTGGTACTTCATTAACTTCACAGCAGCTTCATATATTCCGCCATAATGCGGTGCTGCTGGCGTCATGAATATCCATTCTATCCTCTTGTTGCTCAAATGCTCAAAAACATACTTGCCAGCTCGCCTGTGCTCTTCTCATCTCTCTTGATGTACCATTGTCACTGTATATTCGCTCGCCTCTCCCTCTTATGCAAATAAAGCGCTCATAACAAGCAATAAAGTCTATAGAGGTTAAATCAAAAACAATGTCAATATGAATGGCCTTTGTTTTATGGCATACAAAAATGACCACCCAGCACTTACGCTCCCTCATTCGCTCTCCAGATCTATCTGGTGCCTTTATTCTATAAGGACCAGCATAATCAATACCTGTGTGTAGAAGCGCACAGCACGCGCTTGTGGAGAAAAGCTCTTAATTGGCTCCGTAGTTTTGGAATCCAAAACTTTTGTCAGATGAATTGCATCGTCACTTGGTCCATTATCGGCCATGCTGTTCGAGAACCATCCTTCACTATCACCGGATGCATCATCTCATAGGCTTCTTCTGATCTCCCCAATCGTCCGCCCACTCTCAATAGGCCCTTGCTGTCCTTTATTGGATTCTATGCACTAATTTTGCTCCCTTCTTGCACCTGCCCAATCTCTCTTAGTTTGTCTATCTCTTGTCTGAAATCGCTCACCTGCGCCTGCTTCAGCAGGAATTGCTTCACATTTCTCTTCCACTGTTGGCGCTTGCACTACTCGGTTGTTGTGCCGAGTTCTGCACCTCCTCTTTCTGCGCCTTGCTCTTCGCACAAACCTGATGATGTAGCTCAATATGTTGATGCTCTTCTCTATACTTCGCGCATAGTCAATCAGCGCCATCCTCTTGCCCCTGCTCGGTATAAATATTTGCAAAAACTCGCGTGAATACGAGTATGTCACATGATACGCTCGCAGCTAGTTAAGCCCTTCAGCTGGTTTTTCCGGCTCAAAAATGTTGGCTGGCCAACTGATTTCTGATTTACGTAACCACTCCGGTCCATATAACCAGAGCTTATTACCAGCTAGTTAACAAATCTGCTGGATTTTGTTTTGTGTTTACATAGCGCCAACGCCCAATCTCTGTGTGAGTCTGTATCTCAGAAACTCTATTTGCTTCATACATCTTCAGTTTACATGGTAGTTTTCTGATCCACTGCAGAACAACTTGTGAATCTGTCCACAAGCTGTACTCATATCTTGCCCACTCCATTTCTTTTCTCACGCTGCATAGCAGCTGTGCCACTAATTTGGCTGCTGACAGTTCAAGCATTGATACTGTAATCGTCTTCAAGGGAGCTACGCGCGCCTTATCTCATCTCCTCATCTGTTCTCCAGCGAGTTATCGTCTCCACCTGATCTATCTGCCACAGGCGCTGAAGTAACTCGTCTAACTTTTTGTTATCGATACATTCTATCGAAGCAACTATAGCATCGGCCCCTCTATCTCTCTAACAGGGTTGTGGCCGGAAAATGACTTGCCCAATCATGCTCTATGGCAATGCCTTGCACCTCATTTGGCATTGTCGCCGTAATGGCTGTAGCCATCATATTTGCTCCTAACAGTAGCTCGACTGGTCTCGTCTTCCAAAACTCAGGATCCGCACATAAACCTTCATTCTTAAAATGCATGGGTATCTCCAGTAAATCTCTTGTTGGCAAACTGGGCACCAGTTACATTCTCTTGGCAGTACCCAAAACTCAGTCTCTAAATAATCATACTCGCTCTTCATAGGGTAACAAGAAAACACCTTGCCACTCAAATGATTTACCTTCCATTCCTATCATTTTGTTGCTCTGTGATCGTACTGGCAACTGGTACTTTCGCCGGAATTCGGCACTCATTAAATTTGGCTGTGCTCCAGTGTCCATAAGTGCTCGCATTAGCCCATATAGCATTCCTGCAATCTCGACACGCACCATAACTGTTGGTAACAAGGCCTCTTGCATCTCTAAATTACAATGAAAAGACTTATAGTAAGTTGCACAATTAAGAATTTCTCGCTCTTTTTTTTAATGCTCTACTATGTTTTTTAAATTTTAAGTTTAAAAAGCTCTTAAAACTATCACTTCGCCGAGGCTTTGCTACCCTTGCGCGCTTTGCAAGGTGGCTGTACCGTCAGTCGCCCTTAACCTTCGGCATTGTTGTCGCGGCGGCTCCCCGCTTTGGCTGCTATGCCAAGAACACCTGCTGCTGTGGCTCCCTTTTTGAACATAGCACGCTATTGTGCTTCTGCGCCCCTGGGCATCGCAAACATGGCCCCGCAAAGCACTCCGACGCCTTATGCCCCTTCTTCAGGCAGTTGTGGCACAGGGTGCCTTTGCCAACTAGCTCTTGCCTAGCTCTCAAATTGAGTGACACGAAGTCTGGACACTGCGTGATCTGCGCTGCATATCTCGCACAGCTTGTCTTGGCTTGCTCGTATCGGTGCTGCTCCTGTTGCACTCACACCGTGGCCCATTCTCTTCCTGCTCTTGGGTACTGCGCCCGTTGCTCGATCGCGCCCGTGCTCCAATTGATGCGCTCGCCAGGCTTCCCGTGCTGGTAGAGCAGACGCCTGCTTCTCCACGAAAGCATACCGGGTACTTGCGGTCATATATTTGGTTGAGCCGCTCCCACGCTTCATTGTACCCGTTGTCAGAAGCTCCCAATCCCCCAACGTGTGCGCTGCCTCATGGGTGAGTGACTTCTTCAAATATGAGAAATTGTAAGAGGCCGCTATTTGCTCATTGCTATGCACCGCAGCGACGAACCAATCGCGAAAACCGTGCCACTTGGTCACGCTGCCGTCAAACACCCCCAAGTGTTCTGGAGGTCATGCTGCTGGAACGGCATGCTCAGCTGCATTGAGATCGGCTCCTTTGCACTCTGTTCTGCGCTCCTTGCTGGGCCCACTTGCTCAATTTTACCCTTCAGAGCACCGCTCGCTCCGAAGTACCGCCGCTCTGCTCGCTCCATCGATCTGTCTAGATCGGCGCTCTCGTCGCGCTTCGCTCGGGATGCTAACTTCTCATGGAGCTCATTATAATGCTCCCACTGGTGCTCCAAACGATTCAACCGCATCTTGGCTTCATCAAGCCCTAGTCGCCCAAACTCGTCAGCTTTGACGTGCTCTGCTGCTCTTCGGATGGCGTTGTAGGCCGACTGCTGTTGCCCGTAGCTCATCTTGTCGTTGCTCTGTTATTGTTGCTCTGTTATTGTTGCTCTGTTATTGTTGCTCTGTTGTTGTCGAAAAGAAAAAAAATTTGCTAATATTGAAAGAAGAAATAACTGTTTCCTCCTTGTTGCTTCTGCGGACGTGCCAACACTGCATATTTGAGCTTTAAAATTTTTTGAGCCGAATAACCACATTGGTTAATTCGTTCACTAGCACGAAATTATTTGCACCAATGCTCGCTCAATTTTTAATTTTTTAGTTGAATAACCGCATTGGTTTATTCGTTCATTTGCACAAAATTTTCGTTCTCTCATATTTAAATTTTGAGACGAATAACCGCATTGGTTTATTCGCTCATTTGCACAGAATTTTCGCTCGCTCATTTTTAAATTTTGAGACAAATAACCGCACTGGTTTATTTCCTCATTTGTACAGAATTTTCGCTCGCTCATATTTAAATTTTGAGACGAATAATCGCACTGGTTTATTCGCTCATTTGTACAGAACTTTCGCTCGCTCATATTAAATTTAGAGACAAATAATCGCACTGGTTTATTCGCTCATTTGCACATAATTTTCGCTCGCTCATATTAAAATTTCGAGTCGAATAACCGGACTGGTTTATTCGCTCATTTGCACAGAATTTTCGACGGTCATATTTAAATTTCGAGTCGAATAACCGCACTGGTTTATTCGCTCATTTGCACAGAATTTTCGCTCTCTCATATTTAAGTTTTAAGTCGAATAACCGCACTGGTTTATTCGATCATTTGCACATAATTTTCGGTCGCTCATATTAAAATTTTGAGTCGAATAACCGCACTGGTTTATTCGCACATTTGCACAGAATATTCGCTCGCTCATATTAAATTTTTAGTCGAATAACCGCACTGGTTTATTCGCTCATTTGCACAGAATTTTCGCTCGCTCATATTTAAGTTTTGAGCCGAATAACCGCACTGGTTTATTCGCTCATTTGCATAAAACTTTCAGCACCAAGCACGCGCACACGCAGACACGCCGCCTCACTGTCGGCCGCCAGCAAGGCGGCAGCCAGTGCGCATCTCTATGGCTGCGTCGCATAGTGCTTGCCTGCGCATATTCTCTGCACAAAACTCGCACTGTGTCTGCTGCGCACATTTCACTCACCCCTAAATTATTTTAGCTTTCATGATTTTATTTTTTTTGCTCAAGCCAGATGCACTGTACCAATTTGTCGTATGTGCTTTGCGCACATCCGCCCTTGGTTTATTATTTTTTTAGCATTGCAGTGTTGGCTCTGCTCCTATAACTCCGTGGACTGTATTTTACCTTATTATTATATTGCGCTGCACTTATTTTTATCTTATAATTTATTTCTTTCTTGAAATTTAGTCTATTTCTTTCTGTATCTGCCTGTGCTCTCTTCGCACTGTTCACATGCCATTTTATATGTTTCGAATGCGCATTGCGCATGCAGCAATTGCTGTTCCTCTAGCTCTGTTTTTCCTTCCCGCAGGCACAACGGAACAAAGGAGTTCGAAGGAAAGAAATATCTATTACCTACCCTGCCAGGACGCAATCGCACATACATACATACATACATGCATATACGATCTGCGTCTACATAGAGTCTGGCTTGATTTCATAGGAACGCTTAAAATAAAGGCGTAATTAAGTTTTGCACTTAATATATGTATATAGCTACTAAATACTGCAAACATACGCATGTATATGCGATCTGCTTTTACATAGCTCTGACGTCATCTCAAATGAATGCCTAAATTAAAGGCGCAATTTCATTTTGCACATAATTACTTATAGCGCTACTTAATACTGTAAGTCCATGTACATATTTACATGCATCGCACCATACTTGCTGTATTGCATAGATCACTAGTACGATCCGGCTCGACATGGACCAATGTATCGAATCTACAATGAAAGTATGGCAATACTAACCGCAATCCGCCTTAAATAAAAACACAATTGTATTCAATGGAAAAGCATACGAAAAACCACTTTTTATTGCTCTTATAATTATGCACATTTGTAGCTCAACAATAAATCGGCATGTATGCGATACATGCATATATGTATATACAATTAGTGAAAATGCACAAGCTCTAGCGCGTTTAGCTCAATTGCTCTCATATGCATGAACGGACCTGCATATGTGTAAATAGGTACGTTTATGTAATATATATGTATAATGCTTATGTCCAGCAATGTGAACATAAATAATGTCAGCGTATATAATCTATACGTGACTATGCTCTCGAATACCTGTGGTACTGCTCATACTTGCTCTTGTGTATAGGCTCTGTATAGGCTCCTGCTCAAAGATCCCCTGCTCTGCACCGCTCTCCTGGCTCAGCTCCCTGCACATAGATTGCACTTATATATTTGTACACTGCACATCACCACCGCACTGCCCCTTGTGCTCTATCGAACTGCTCCATTGGCACAACTGCACAGCTCCATCGTCAGAAACGAACTAACTTTCAAATACTCGCTGAACCTATTTTCGCTATGTGCGAAACTCAAATTTATTGTTGCATTTGATACAGTCCCCGCTTGCAAGAGAAGGACCTCCTGTCTTTGCTTTCATAAAGCCGCCCTCTGTTCGCTCGGTGCAATTGGAAGCACACATATCTTCTGAACAGGCCTGGTCAGACGGTTTATGGCCGTCTGCACAATGACTGAACGTATTAGCCCATCTCTGCTCCTTATTTGCTCACAATTTCTGCCCAAAGCCCACTGCGCTGGTTTAAAAAGTTCACTCTTGATCAGCACTAATAGATTCAGGCTCATTGGCTCTCGTTCTCTGCGCCATTTTTTACGCTCGTGCCTCGCCGTCAAATATTCCTCTCTCCATCTCTTCCAGAAATGCTCAATCATTTTCTGACGTGCTCTCCATAAACTTGCTCCTTTCATGCTTGACTGCTGCTCGCTCACGAATGGTAAGGGAATTATCAATGGCTCCCCTATCAAAAAATGCCCTGGTGTCAAGCACTGAATATCTTCCGCATCATCACTCAAAGGTGTCAAAGGCCTTGAGTTCAAAATTGCTTCAATCTCTACTAGGAGGGTAGATAGCTGCTCTTGTGTTAAAATATTTTGCACAGCAATGCGCGTGGGTTGGTACTTCATTAACTTCACAGCAGCTTCATATATTCCGCCATAATGCGGTGCTGCTGGCGTCATGAATATCCATTCTATCCTCTTGTTGCTCAAATGCTCCAAAAACATACTTGCCAGCTCGCCTGTGCTCTTCTCATCTCTCTTGATGTACCATTGTCACTGTATATTCGCTCGCCTCTCCCTCTTATGCAAATAAAGCGCTCATAACAAGCAATAAGGTCTATAGAGGTTAAATCAAAAACAATGTCAATATGAATGGCCTTTGTTTTCAGGCATACAAAAATGGCCACCCAGCACTTACGCTCCCTCATTCGCTCTCCAGATCTATCCGGTGCCTTTATTCTATAAGGACCAGCATAATCAATACCTGTGTGTAGAAAAGCCTTGCCCACTTGCACCCTGTCACCTGGAAATTCAGACATCAGCTGTTGCTCAAATCTGTGATTAAGGCGCGCGCACAGCACGCACTTGTGGAGAAAAGCTCTTAATTGGCTCCATAGTTTTGGAATCCAAAACTTTTGTCAGATGAATTGCATCGTCACTTGGTCCATTATCGGCCATGCTGTTCGAGAGCCATCCTTCACTATCACCGGATGCATCATCTCATAGGCTTCTTCTGATCTCCCCAATCGTCCGCCCACTCTCAATAGGCCCTTGCTGTCCATTATTGGATTCTATGCACTAATTTTGCTCCCTTCTTGCACCTGCCCAATCTCTCTTAGTTTGTCTATCTCTTGTCTGAAATCGCTCACCTGCGCCTGCTTCAGCAGGAATTGCTTCACATTTCTCTTCCACTGTTGGCGCTTGCACTACTCGGTTGTTGTGCCGAGTTCTGCACCTCCTCTTTCTGCGCCTTGCTCTTCGCACAAACCTGATGATGTAGCTCAATATGTTGATGCTCTTCTCTATACTTCGCGCATAGTCAATCAGCGCCATTCTCTTGGCCCTGCTCGGTATAAATATTTGCAAAAACTCGCGTGAATACGAGTATGTCCCGTGATACGCTCGCAGCTAGTTAAGCCCTTCAGCTGGTTTTTCCGGCTCAAAAATGTTGGCTGGCCAACTGATTTCTGATTTACGTAACCACTCCGGTCCATATAACCAGAGCTTATTACCAACTAGTTAACAAATCTGCTGAATTTTGTTTTGTGTTTACACAGCGCCAACGCCCAATCTCTGTGTGAGTCTGTATCTCAGAAACTCTATTTGCTTCATACATCTTCAGCTCACATGGTAGTTTTCTGATCCACTGCAAAACAACCTGTGAATCTGTCCACAAGCTGTACTCATATCTTGCCCACTCCATTTCTTTTCTCACGCTGCATAGCAGCTGTGCCACTAATTTGGCTGCTGACAGTTCAAGCATTGATACTGTAATCGTCTTCAAAGGAGCTACGCGCGCCTTAGACGTCAGTAAATTTGCCTCCACTTGCTAGTTGCCATAATCAATTCGCACATAAATTACTGCACCATACGCGCTCATCGATGCGCCCGCAAATACATAAATCTGGACCTTAGCATCTTTTGTGGTACAATCCACCTGCTAATTTTAAATAGCTCTAAATACCCTATCTCTTCCCAAAGGCTTCCCATATTTTCAGTATCTCTGATGGTACTATTGTATTCCAGTCTAGTCTCATTTCACTTTGATAGTGACTGGAGTTATAAACCCGTCAGGATCGTATAGTTGAGCCACACAACTGACTATATTTCTTTTAGTCACCTCACCGACCAATGCAGAAGTCTTCACCACAAAAGTGAATTTGTCTTCTTCTATCAGCCATTTCAGCCCTAGCACTGACGTCTCGTCTCTCTCGGGAATAACACCTCTTCTTCTCTCTCCGCTCTCATGAATTCTACGTATTGCTCTCTCAGCTCTGAGTCTTTCTCTTATTTCCGCTCCAAGTACATAAACCTGCGCAATGCTATTGCTCTTGAAGTGCCTAAACCTGGCACCGTCTCTTTCACTGGAATTGTCACAATAAAAACGCCCTGTTTCATCTCTAGTACAAGTCTCCATAAAATTTTGCTCCACTTCCTGCTCCTCATCTGTTCTCCAGCGAGTTATCGTCTCCACCTAATCTATCTGCCACAGGCGCTGAAGTAACTCGTCTAACTTTTTGTTATCGATACATTCTATCGAAGCAACTATAGCATCGGCCCCTCTATCTCTCTAACAGGGTTGTGCCCGGAAAATGACTTGCCCAAACATGCTCTCATATATGGCAATGCCTTGCACCTCATTTGGCATTATCGCCGTAATGGCTCTAGCCACCATATTTGCTCCTAACAGTAGCTCGACTGGTCTCGTCTTCCAAAACTCAGGATCCGCACATAAACCTTCATTCTTAAAATGCATGGGTATCTCCACTAAATCTCTTGTTGGCAAAACTGGGCACCAGTTACATTCTCTTGGCAGCACCCAAAACTCAGTCTCTAAATAATCATACTCGCTCTTCATAGGGTAACAAGAAAACACCTTAGCACTCAAATGATTTACCTTCCATTCCTATCATTTTGCTGCTCTGTGATCGTACTGGCAACTGGTACTTTCGCCGGAATTCGGCACTCATTAAATTTGGCTGTGCTCCAGTGTCCATAAGTGCTCGCACTAGCCCATATAGCATTCCTGCACACGCACAATAACTGTTGGTAACAAGGCCTCTTGCATCTCTAAATTACAATCAAAAGACTTATAGTAAGTTGCACAATTAGGAATTTCTCGCTCTTTTTTTTAATGCTCTACTATGTTTTTTTAAATTTTAAGTTTAAAAAGCTCTTAAAACTAGCACTTCGCTTGAACTGTCAGCAGCCAAATTAGTGGCACAGCTGCTATGCAGCGTGAGAAAAGAAATGGAGTGGGCAAGATATGAGTACAGCTTGTGGACAGATTCACAGGTTGTTTTGCAGTGGATCAGAAAACTACCATGTGAGCTGAAGATGTATGAAGCAAATAGAGTTTCTGAGATACAGACTCACACAGAGATTGGGCGTTGGCGCTGTGTAAACACAAAACAAAATTCAGCAGATTTGTTAACTAGTTGGTAATAAGCTCTGGTTATATGGACCGGAGTGGTTACGTAAATCAGAAATCAGTTGGCCAGCCAACATTTTTGAGCCGGAAAAACCAGCTGAAGGGCTTAACTAGCTGCGAGCGTATCACGGGACATACTCGTATTCACGCGAGTTTTTGCAAATATTTATACCGAGCAGGGCCAAGAGAATGGCGCTGATTGACTATGCGCGAAGTATAGAGAAGAGCATCAACATATTGAGCTACATCATCAGGTTTGTGCGAAGAGCAAGGCGCAGAAAGAGGAGGTGCAGAACTCGGCACAACAACCGAGTAGTGCAAGCGCCAACAGTGGAAGAGAAATGTGAAGCAATTCCTGCTGAAGCAGGCGCAGGTGAGCGATTTCAGACAAGAGATAGACAAACTAAGAGAGATTGGGCAGGTGCAAGAAGGGAGCAAAATTAGTGCATAGAATCCAATAATGGACAGCAAGGGCCTATTGAGAGTGGGCGGACGATTGGGGAGATCAGAAGAAGCCTATGAGATGATGCATCCGGTGATAGTGAAGGATGGCTCTCGAACAGCATGGCCGATAATGGACCAAGTGACGATGCAATTCATCTGACAAAAGTTTTGGATTCCAAAACTATGGAGCCAATTAAGAGCTTTTCTCCACAAGTGCGTGCTGTGCGCGCGCCTTAATCACAGATTTGAGCAACAGCTGATGTCTGAATTTCCAGGTGACAGGGTGCAAGTGGGCAAGGCTTTTCTACACACAGGTATTGATTATGCTGGTCCTTATAGAATAAAGGCACCGGATAGATCTGGAGAGCGAATGAGGGAGCGTAAGTGCTGGGTGGCCATTTTTGTATGCCTGAAAACAAAGGCCATTCATATTGACATTGTTTTTGATTTAACCTCTATAGACCTTATTGCTTGTTATGAGCGCTTTATTTGCATAAGAGGGAGAGGCGAGCGAATATACAGTGACAATGGTACATCAAGAGAGATGAGAAGAGCACAGGCGAGCTGGCAAGTATGTTTTTGGAGCATTTGAGCAACAAGAGGATAGAATGGATATTCATGACGCCAGCAGCACCGCATTATGGCGGAATATATGAAGCTGCTGTGAAGTTAATGAAGTACCAACCCACGCGCATTGCTGTGCAAAATATTTTAACACAAGAGCAGCTATCTACCCTCCTAGTAGAGATTGAAGCAATTTTGAACTCAAGGCCTTTGACACCTTTGAGTGATGATGCGGAAGATATTCAGTGCTTGACACCAGGGCATTTTTTGATAGGGGAGCCATTGATAATTCCCTTACCATTCGTGAGCGAGCAGCAGTCAAGCATGAAAGGAGCAAGTTTATGGAGAGCACGTCAGAAAATGATTGAGCATTTCTGGAAGAGATGGAGAGAGGAATATTTGACGGCGAGGCACGAGCGTAAAAAATGGCGCAGAGAACGAGAGCCAATGAGCCTGAATCTATTAGTGCTGATCAAGAGTGAACTTTTTAAACCAGCGCAGTGGGCTTTGGGCAGAAATTGTGAGCAAATAAGGAGCAGAGATGGGCTAATACGTTCAGTCATTGTGCAGACGGCCATAAACCGTCTGACCAGGCCTGTTCAGAAGATATGTGTGCTTCCAATTGCACCGAGCGAACAGAGGGCGGCTTTATGAAAGCAAAGACAGGAGGTCCTTCTCTTGCAAGCGGGGACTGTATCAAATGCAACAATAAATTTGAGTTTCGCACATAGCGAAAATAGGTTCAGCGAGTATTTGAAAGTTAGTTCGTTTCTGACGATGGAGCTGTGCAGTTGTGCCAATGGAGCAGTTCGATAGAGCACAAGGGGCAGTGCGGTGGTGATGTGCAGTGTACAAATATATAAGTGCAATCTATGTGCAGGGAGCTGAGCCAGGAGAGCGGTGCAGAGCAGGGGATCTTTGAGCAGGAGCCTATACAGAGCCTATACACAAGAGCAAGTATGAGCAGTACCACAGGTATTCGAGAGCATAGTCACGTATAGATTATATACGCTGATATTATTTATGTTCACATTGCTGGACATAAGCATTATACATATATATTACATAAACGTACCTATTTACACATATGCAGGTCCGTTCATGCATATGAGAGCAATTGAGCTAAACGCGCTAGAGCTTGTGCATTTTCACTAATTGTATATACATATATGCATGTATCGCATACATGCCGATTTATTGTTGAGCTACAAATGTGCATAATTATAAGAGCAATAAAAAGTGGTTTTTCGTATGCTTTTCCATTGAATACAATTGTGTTTTTATTTAAGGCGGATTGCGGTTAGTATTGCCATACTTTCATTGTAGATTCGATACATTGGTCCATGTCGAGCCGGATCGTACTAGTGATCTATGCAATACAGCAAGTATGGTGCGATGCATGTAAATATGTACATGGACTTACAGTATTAAGTAGCGCTATAAGTAATTATGTGCAAAATGAAATTGCGCCTTTAATTTAGGCATTCATTTGAGATGACGTCAGAGCTATGTAAAAGCAGATCGCATATACATGCGTATGTTTGCAGTATTTAGTAGCTATATACATATATTAAGTGCAAAACTTAATTACGCCTTTATTTTAAGCGTTCCTATGAAATCAAGCCAGACTCTATGTAGACGCAGATCGTATATGCATGTATGTATGTATGTATGTGCGATTGCGTCCTGGCAGGGTAGGTAATAGATATTTCTTTCCTTCGAACTCCTTTGTTCCGTTGTGCCTGCGGGAAGGAAAAACAGAGCTAGAGGAACAGCAATTGCTGCATGCGCAATGCGCATTCGAAACATATAAAATGGCATGTGAACAGTGCGAAGAGAGCACAGGCAGATACAGAAAGAAATAGACTAAATTTCAAGAAAGAAATAAATTATAAGATAAAAATAAGTGCAGCGCAATATAATAATAAGGTAAAATACAGTCCACGGAGTTATAGGAGCAGAGCCAACACTGCAATGCTAAAAAAATAATAAACCAAGGGCGGATGTGCGCAAAGCACATACGACAAATTGGTACAGTGCTTCTGGCTTGAGCAAAAAAAATAAAATCATGAAAGCTAAAATAATTTAGGGGTGAGTGAAATGTGCGCAGCAGACACAGTGCGAGTTTTGTGCAGAGAATATGCGCAGGCAAGCACTATGCGACGCAGCCATAGAGATGCGCACTGGCTGCCGCCTTGCTGGCGGCCGACAGTGAGGCGGCGTGTCTGCGTGTGCGCGTGCTTGGTGCTGAAAGTTTTATGCAAATGAGCGAATAAACCAGTGCGGTTATTCGGCTCAAAACTTAAATATGAGCGAGCGAAAATTCTGTGCAAATGAGCGAATAAACCAGTGCGGTTATTCGACTAAAAATTTAATATGAGCGAGCGAATATTCTGTGCAAATGTGCGAATAAACCAGTGCGGTTATTCGACTCAAAATTTTAATATGAGCGACCGAAAATTATGTGCAAATGATCGAATAAACCAGTGCGGTTATTCGACTTAAAACTTAAATATGAGAGAGCGAAAATTCTGTGCAAATGAGCGAATAAACCAGTGCGGTTATTCGACTCGAAATTTAAATATGACCGTCGAAAATTCTGTGCAAATGAGCGAATAAACCAGTCCGGTTATTCGACTCGAAATTTTAATATGAGCGAGCGAAAATTATGTGCAAATGAGCGAATAAACCAGTGCGATTATTTGTCTCTAAATTTAATATGAGCGAGCGAAAGTTCTGTACAAATGAGCGAATAAACCAGTGCGATTATTCGTCTCAAAATTTAAATATGAGCGAGCGAAAATTCTGTACAAATGAGGAAATAAACCAGTGCGGTTATTTGTCTCAAAATTTAAAAATGAGCGAGCGAAAATTCTGTGCAAATGAGCGAATAAACCAATGCGGTTATTCGTCTCAAAATTTAAATATGAGAGAACGAAAATTTTGTGCAAATGAACGAATAAACCAATGCGGTTATTCAACTAAAAAATTAAAAATTGAGCGAGCATTGGTGCAAATAATTTCGTGCTAGTGAACGAATTAACCAATGTGGTTATTCGGCTCAAAAAATTTTAAAGCTCAAATATGCAGTGTTGGCACGTCCGCAGAAGCAACAAGGAGGAAACAGTTATTTCTTCTTTCAATATTAGCAAATTTTTTTTCTTTTCGACAACAACAGAGCAACAATAACAGAGCAACAATAACAGAGCAACAATAACAGAGCAACGACAAGATGAGCTACGGGCAACAGCAGTCGGCCTACAACGCCATCCGAAGAGCAGCAGAGCACGTCAAAGCTGACGAGTTTGGGCGACTAGGGCTTGATGAAGCCAAGATGCGGTTGAATCGTTTGGAGCACCAGTGGGAGCATTATAATGAGCTCCATGAGAAGTTAGCATCCCGAGCGAAGCGCGACGAGAGCGCCGATCTAGACAGATCGATGGAGCGAGCAGAGCGGCGGTACTTCGGAGCGAGCGGTGCTCTGAAGGGTAAAATTGAGCAAGTGGGCCCAGCAAGGAGCGCAGAACAGAGTGCAAAGGAGCCGATCTCAATGCAGCTGAGCATGCCGTTCCAGCAGCATGACCTCCAGAACACTTGGGGGTGTTTGACGGCAGCGTGACCAAGTGGCACGGTTTTCGCGATTGGTTCGTCGCTGCGGTGCATAGCAATGAGCAAATAGCGGCCTCTTACAATTTCTCATATTTGAAGAAGTCACTCACCCATGAGGCAGCGCACACGTTGGGGGATTGGGAGCTTCTGACAACGGGTACAATGAAGCGTGGGAGCGGCTCAACCAAATATATGACCGCAAGTACCCGGTATGCTTTCGTGGAGAAGCAGGCGTCTGCTCTACCAGCACGGGAAGCCTGGCGAGCGCATCAATTGGAGCACGGGCGCGATCGAGCAACGGGCGCAGTACCCAAGAGCAGGAAGAGAATGGGCCACGGTGTGA
The DNA here is from genome assembly GCA_920105625.2 of Clusia tigrina. Taxonomy (NCBI): domain Eukaryota; kingdom Metazoa; phylum Arthropoda; class Insecta; order Diptera; family Clusiidae; genus Clusia; species Clusia tigrina. The sequence goes on along the minus strand of OV050030.1, from coordinate 137,659,691 downwards.
GTGCAACAGGAGCAGCACCGATACGAGCAAGCCAAGACAAGCTGTGCGAGATATGCAGCGCAGATCACGCAGTGTCCAGACTTCGTGTCACTCAATTTGAGAGCTAGGCAAGAGCTAGTTGGCAAAGGCACCCTGTGCCACAACTGCCTGAAGAAGGGGCATAAGGCGTCGGAGTGCTTTGCGGGGCCATGTTTGCGATGCCCAGGGGCGCAGAAGCACAATAGCGTGCTATGTTCAAAAAGGGAGCCACAGCAGCAGGTGTTCTTGGCATAGCAGCCAAAGCGGGGAGCCGCCGCGACAACAATGCCGAAGGTTAAGGGCGACTGACGGTACAGCCACCTTGCAAAGCGCGCAAGGGTAGCAAAGCCTCGGCGAAGTGATAGTTTTAAGAGCTTTTTAAACTTAAAATTTAAAAAACATAGTAGAGCATTAAAAAAAAGAGCGAGAAATTCTTAATTGTGCAACTTACTATAAGTCTTTTCATTGTAATTTAGAGATGCAAGAGGCCTTGTTACCAACAGTTATGGTGCGTGTCGAGATTGCAGGAATGCTATATGGGCTAATGCGAGCACTTATGGACACTGGAGCACAGCCAAATTTAATGAGTGCCGAATTCCGGCGAAAGTACCAGTTGCCAGTACGATCACAGAGCAACAAAATGATAGGAATGGAAGGTAAATCATTTGAGTGGCAAGGTGTTTTCTTGTTACCCTATGAAGAGCGAGTATGATTATTTAGAGACTGAGTTTTGGGTACTGCCAAGAGAATGTAACTGGTGCCCAGTTTGCCAACAAGAGATTTACTGGAGATACCCATGCATTTTAAGAATGAAGGTTTATGTGCGGATCCTGAGTTTTGGAAGACGAGACCAGTCGAGCTACTGTTAGGAGCAAATATGATGGCTACAGCCATTACGGCGACAATGCCAAATGAGGTGCAAGGCATTGCCATAGAGCATGATTGGGCAAGTCATTTTCCGGCCACAACCCTGTTAGAGAGATAGAGGGGCCGATGCTATAGTTGCTTCGATAGAATGTATCGATAACAAAAAGTTAGACGAGTTACTTCAGCGCCTGTGGCAGATAGATCAGGTGGAGACGATAACTCGCTGGAGAACAGATGAGGAGATGAGATAAGGCGCGCGTAGCTCCCTTGAAGACGATTACAGTATCAATGCTTGAACTGTCAGCAGCCAAATTAGTGGCACAGCTGCTATGCAGCGTGAGAAAAGAAATGGAGTGGGCAAGATATGAGTACAGCTTGTGGACAGATTCACAAGTTGTTCTGCAGTGGATCAGAAAACTACCATGTAAACTGAAGATGTATGAAGCAAATAGAGTTTCTGAGATACAGACTCACACAGAGATTGGGCGTTGGCGCTATGTAAACACAAAACAAAATCCAGCAGATTTGTTAACTAGCTGGTAATAAGCTCTGGTTATATGGACCGGAGTGGTTACGTAAATCAGAAATCAGTTGGCCAGCCAACATTTTTGAGCCGGAAAAACCAGCTGAAGGGCTTAACTAGCTGCGAGCGTATCATGTGACATACTCGTATTCACGCGAGTTTTTGCAAATATTTATACCGAGCAGGGGCAAGAGGATGGCGCTGATTGACTATGCGCGAAGTATAGAGAAGAGCATCAACATATTGAGCTACATCATCAGGTTTGTGCGAAGAGCAAGGCGCAGAAAGAGGAGGTGCAGAACTCGGCACAACAACCGAGTAGTGCAAGCGCCAACAGTGGAAGAGAAATGTGAAGCAATTCCTGCTGAAGCAGGCGCAGGTGAGCGATTTCAGACAAGAGATAGACAAACTAAGAGAGATTGGGCAGGTGCAAGAAGGGAGCAAAATTAGTGCATAGAATCCAATAAAGGACAGCAAGGGCCTATTGAGAGTGGGCGGACGATTGGGGAGATCAGAAGAAGCCTATGAGATGATGCATCCGGTGATAGTGAAGGATGGTTCTCGAACAGCATGGCCGATAATGGACCAAGTGACGATGCAATTCATCTGACAAAAGTTTTGGATTCCAAAACTACGGAGCCAATTAAGAGTTTTTCTCCACAAGCGCGTGCTGTGCGCTTCTACACACAGGTATTGATTATGCTGGTCCTTATAGAATAAAGGCACCAGATAGATCTGGAGAGCGAATGAGGGAGCGTAAGTGCTGGGTGGTCATTTTTGTATGCCATAAAACAAAGGCCATTCATATTGACATTGTTTTTGATTTAACCTCTATAGACTTTATTGCTTGTTATGAGCGCTTTATTTGCATAAGAGGGAGAGGCGAGCGAATATACAGTGACAATGGTACATCAAGAGAGATGAGAAGAGCACAGGCGAGCTGGCAAGTATGTTTTTGAGCATTTGAGCAACAAGAGGATAGAATGGATATTCATGACGCCAGCAGCACCGCATTATGGCGGAATATATGAAGCTGCTGTGAAGTTAATGAAGTACCAACCCACGCGCATTGCTGTGCAAAATATTTTAACACAAGAGCAGCTATCTACCCTCCTAGTAGAGATTGAAGCAATTTTGAACTCAAGGCCTTCGACACCTTTGAGTGATGATGCGGAAGATATTCAGGCCTTGACACCAGGGAATTTTTTGATAGGGGAGCCATTGATAATTCCCTTACCATTCGTGAGCGAGCAGCAGTCAAGCATGAAAGGAGCAAGTTTATGGAGAGCACGTCAGAAAATGATTGAGCATTTCTGGAAGAGATGGAGAGAGGAATATTTGACGGCGCTGCACGAGCGTAAAAAATGGCGCAGAGAACGAGAGCCAATGAGCCTGAATCAATTAGTGCTGATCAAGAGTGAACTTTTTAAACCAGCGCAGTGGGCTTTGGGCAGAATTTGTGAGCAAATAAGGAGCAGAGATGTGCTAATACGTTCAGTCATTGTGCAGACGGCCGCAAACCGTCTGACCAGGCCTGTTCAGAAGATATGTGTGCTTCCAATTGCACCGAGCGAACAGAGGGCGGCTTTATGAAAGCAAAGACAGGAGGTCCTTCTCTTGCAAGCGGGGACTGTATCAAATGCAACAATAAGTTTGAGTTTCGCACATAGCGAAAATAGGTTCAGCGAGTATTTGAAAGTTAGTTCGTTTCTGACGATGGAGCTGTGCAGTTGTGCCAATGGAGCAGTTCGATAGAGCACAAGGGGCAGTGCGGTGGTGATGTGCAGTGTACAAATATATAAGTGCAATCTATGTGCAGGGAGCTGAGCCAGGAGAGCGGTGCAGAGCAGGGGATCTTTGAGCAGGAGCCTATACAGAGCCTATACACAAGAGCAAATATGAGCAGTACCACAGGTATTCGAGAGAATAGTCACGTATAGATTATATACGCTGACATTATTTATGTTCACATTGCTGGACATAAGCATTATACATTATATATATTACATAAACGTACCTATTTACACATATGCAGGTCCGTTCATGCATATGAGAGCAATTGAGCTAAACGCGCTAGAGCTTGTGCATTTTCACTAATTGTATACATACGATACAACCACTTACAAAAACTTGGAGCTAAATAGACTAGAAAAAATACAGTATAAACTAAAGATATTACTATACTAGGCGCAAGTTACACATGTCTGACAAACGCTGTAAATGAAACGTTCACAAACATTGAGCACTTACAGTCTAGAATCAGAACGCTAAGAGGACACCATCTAGAGGCTAACGCGAACCTATCACACCTATTAGGCTCACAATTCTTCGCTACCTTAACCGAACTATCTTCCAAAAACATTAAGGAGATAGCCAGTTTCATTTCGGAATCACAGTGGTTCCCAAAACTCCAGACGGGGGAGTCGCGTGGTCTTAGTGTGGTATCACAATGAGCCATTATATGTGCTTAAGTGTGCTTTTGCGTAGAAGGCTGCCAATCCTACCTACCTATCACAGCTCATCAGCTTGGAAAATATAATCAAGGAACAACTAATGGACCTGTAAAGCCAACTCAATCTGGAAATGGTCATCGTTGATGATTTAATGCATGGGAAATTACATCCCCTGTTCCTACCAGCACAAGAACCATTCGAAATGGCACCAAAAATACTCGACGAAATCAACTGGTACGCTAGGCAACCGGTGCGAGCGGCCCCCTCAGCACGGGGTTCCACAGTAGTGATGGGAATACCGTTACCAATAGCGAACGCATACACCCTCTACAGAACATACTCTATTCACAAATATTTGAAAGGAAATTGGAGTACGATTATGGAAAAGTATAGCGGAAAGCTATACACATGATTCCCACTTTAGTCTATCTTCAATAGAAAAGGAACAGGGCAAGGTGCTGGGACCAACATAAATCATGTGTACGCATCCAGGAAAAATACTAACAACAGATAGTAGTATCTGTGAAATTGTAATCCTGAAACACGAACAGGAAAAATGCGAACCTATTGTAGTTCCAGCAATAGGAGGGATGTTAATAGCAACCGTGTCACTAAATCTTTCGTTTTTCCATTTCAATATACAGACAAACATGACGGCCGTTTGCCAAGACAAGACAATGCGTCCGGAACTAAGAGGATCAGGGTTCATCCACATAGGCGAGAAGTGTAGGGTGTTCAATAAGGATACAACAAGACTACACAAGAAGCATAGAAACCAACATTTCACCATAACGCTCGCAGAAATAGGGATTACCAAAAGGGCAGCAGAGCTCCGTGGTATACTATCGACTCTCCAAAAACCAACGCGTACACTCCAGAAACTCCCCACTGCTAACAATACACAAGATCCCTCTGTAATACACCGTAATCGTAATTCAGAGTTGAAACAAATGCTGACGTCCAACAAAAGGACAGTAGACGAACTACTGAAAGAAGCGGAAAACGAGGAAGCAATGCTAAGAATCAACGAAACCCAAACTTAAAAGGCTAAGGAGTAGGCACAGCCTCAACTCAATTAATAATAATCGTTATAATGAGCTCTCTCGGGATAAAAAGTCTAATACGCAGATATTTCCCACGACAAGAGCCCACCATGAGCGGACGGCAACATTCACCGAGGAAATGCAGCACAACTGGAAAAGGAGGACGCTGTAATATATGTAATGTATAAGAATAAATTGTAGAAATAGAAATAAATTGTAAAATGAAAATAAGAAGAGAAAGGAAAACAAAAAAACTATATAAAGAAAACAAATAAAATAAAATAAAATAAAAATAAAATGCATTAAGAAAAAAAACTAAAAGAGTCCAACCCAAAAAAAAAAACAATAAAATAATAAAATAAGGGGACGAAAAATATAAGGACCAATAAGAGAAAAAATATAAAAACATTAAAAAATTCAATTTAAATTTTTTAATAATAAAATAATGATATAAAAAACAAAACACAAAACAAACAAAAACAAAAAAAATTGAATAATAAAGAAACAATAAGAATCCACAACATCTCAAAAATAAATAATAAAAAAGCAAATGTATAGTATATAGGATGCACAAATTGTTTGTGGTGCATTAGAAACTAAAACCAATTATTAACTACCTACTTAGAAAGAGGGGAGGGATGTTGTGAATCAAACTCACAATGTCCGCTAAACCCAAGTAGTTATTAGATTTTATTATTAATATAATAATAAACGTGCATAGCCCTAAGACGCACGTGTAATACAATAAAAATGTTACTATATAGTAAAAGTCGAATGCATGCTTTTAAGTGCGCGCATTTAACAATTAAACTGCAATGAACCTTCACTACTGACTGGTCAGCACTTTCACAAAAGTGCACCACTCGATGGTTGCATTAGCGGACAATTGCAGAATGTGCAATCTAAAGAGTAGAGCAATTAGAAACAACAAAGTAGGGCAATTAGAAATATTAAAGTAGAACATTAAGATACGGAAATATGAATGTAAATAGTATATAAGCAGGTGTTGTATAAATAAACGAGGTCTTTATGCTAACAACACATTGGAGCGCGTTTCAATCGGCGTAAGAGCAGAAACTAGGCGAGGCAGACCACGGAACTACCCCAACAGCCCCCTCGATGGTCGAAAATAAAGTAAAGGTGTGGTGCGGCTCTCTTGATTGACACTTGTTCTACTTTGTAAATGTTTTCTCTCTCTCTCTCTCTATGATGTTTTCTTATCTTCTTAACGTAATAGTGTTACCACACCAGTCGTTGAGCGCTGAAGATTTAATATTTAGAAAAACGATGACCGTCATACATGTTGTCGATTTTCTTTACATCTCCTCCCCTAGGGGAAGAAGGTACTGAGTAATAACAAGAGTGAATGGTTACTGTTGTGTAGTTGGGATGGGAATCAATTTTGTGATGTGAAAGAGGTTTCCTGTGTCCGGTGTTGACTTCATACATTGAATTCGAAATTTTCTTCAGGATTTTATATGGTCCGATTCTAAGTTCATCTAGTTTTTTCCTATTTAATCGGTTTCCGTTTTCCACATAAACTAGGTCTCCTACATTTAGCTCGTAGTCTTTTCTACGTTTATCGAATTGTTTCTTATTATAAGTGTGTGATCTTTTAGTATTTTCTAAAGCAAGTGTTCTGTCTCTTTCTAAATCTGTTTTTGTATGTTGTTTTTTTAAGTCGTGCAGTAAAATATCCATATTTTCACCTTCTAATAAATATTTTGGACAGAATTTTGTTACTGTATGCTCTGTTTTGTTATACATATCTGTGCATATTCGTACTATGGTTGTCCACGTTTTTTTTCCTTCATCTTCATTTATTTTGCTTCTTATTTTATTTACTAGTGTTTGATTTAGTCTTTCATTGAGGCCATTTGAAAATGGTGAATCTACCGCAGTGAAAACCAATGTTATGTTTTTATCACTTAGGAATTTTTCCGATAATACAGTGCCTATGTTATAGCTTTTTGTTACATTACTTATTAATTTTATGAAATCGTCAGAGTTTTGAGTCTTAGATGTTAAAATATAAGCATACCTTGTAAAATGATCTACGAGCAGATGTAAGTATTTTTTTGTAGAACGAGAACCTCCAAAACCTCCAATTGTATCTATGGATACGATTTCAAATGGATACGTTGCTGGGCCCAAGTGTGATAATAAGCCAATTTTAGGTTTTCTCCTTGATTTGTTTTTCATACATATCTCACACTGATCACAAATTGCTTTTATTTTGTTGGTCATATTGTTTGCTGTATAGAATGGTACGATTTTGTTTTGCTATTGTGTTTTCCCTATGTGACAATAGTTATTGTGTACCTTTTTTATTAAGTTTTTGCTAAAATCTTCTGATAGAAAAATTTTATATTGATTTTTACAATGCTTGTAATAAATATCGGTTTTTAATTTTAATTTATTCTTTTTTTCCTGTAGTTCTTTATGCATATTTTGATCTTTTTAAAGAGTCTTCTGATTTTATATCGGGTTCTATAACTGGATTTCTGCTAAGACAATCTGCTTCTTGGTTATTTTTCCCTGGTTTGTATTGTATTTCAATATCATGCTGAGACAGATAGTATGTTAAGTCTCCTAGTTCCTCATCAGTCCTAGATTTTATATTCATGTTTTCCAGAGGCTTGTGATCCGTGTATTAATTGAATTTTTTTCCAATGAGCCAGTGTTGCCAAAATTTTACAGCTTCCTTTATTGCTAAGCATTCTAAGTAAATGGGTTTTTTTCTTTTTTGAGCTTCATTTAATTTTTTTGAGAAATATGCTATTGGTTTTTCATCTCCGTTTTTTTTTTGCTGTTTTAACACTGCTCCCAACCCATGCATGCTTGCGTCTGTATATATATTTATTGGTAAATCTGGATCAAAAATTCTTAATACTGGTTGTGAACAAAGTAATAATTTTATTTTATTAAACGAATTTTCACATTCTTGTGACCATATAAATTTTTGATTTTTCCTTAACAAATTGTGCAGAGGGTCTAGTATAATTGCATTTTGTGGTATATATTTATTATAGTAATTTATTTTTCCTAAGAACTGCCGAACATTCTTTTGTTTTTCCGGAGTTGGGAAATTCCTTATTGAAATAAGATTATCTGTTAATGGTTTTATATAATTATTTTCAAAAATATGACCTAAGTATTTCACTGAGTTTGGGGCGAAAATGCATTTTAGGAATTTTAACCTAAAACCTTCAGCTAGAATTGCTTCCAATAGTTGTGATAAATGCATTATGTCTTCATCAAAACTTTTAGAAAAGATTAAGATATTATGGCACGTTACAACATACCGAAAGTGTTGGTGACGGACAACGGTTCGAATTTCGTGTCAAAATTATTTTCTGAGACGTGTAAAATGCTAGGGATGAAGAAATTACGCATTACTCCTTATCATCCGCAAGCGAACAGTTCGCTAGAACGAAGTCATAGACCGCTGGCAGAATACTTGCGTAGTTTCGTCAAAGAAGATGGCTCTAACTGGGATCAGTGGTTAACTACGGCCATGCATGTACACAACAATACTGTATCAACGAAGCAAACTCCGTTTAGAACACTCTGTCACGAACTTTTCTGTGCCGGGGTAAACTCAGCATTGTCCTGGTTCGTCGACAGAATATCTGCGTTTCGTTTTTTGGTTTAAATTTATTTTAACTCTTCGGTTATTACAATTTCTTTTATTAGTCAATCCTTGGCTAACACACGTCCGGATTTTGAGTATCCACAAAGCATATCCGTGCACACGTCTAACTTCTGAAGATATTCGAAACGAGTCCTTGAAAAACGTCTAACTCCTGGAGATATTTGAAGCGGCATTTAATTAACAAACATAAAAGAGCATCCGTTATATTTCCATGTTGACTTAGGTCATTAATAAATTACATAATTTGAATATGATAACAAACACAGCAGCTAAAATGCAATGAGAATAAGAAAAAGAAAAGAGAGAATGGTTGAAAAATATTAATTAAAGTAATAATTAGTGATGAAAAAAAGTAAAATAGAAAAAACACAGATACGAGAATCAAAATTCAACGGAAGAAAAAATATGAATAGAAGATTTATTTAATGCATTTGGGCAAACCGCAAGTGGAGCGCTTGCAGGGTGGAAATGTTAGCAGTGTACATATGCTTGTGCATTCGTACAAACTTTGCATATAGTATGAAGATGGAGTGCATGTATGATTGTAGACGTATACTCCTACAAACATGGCACATGATATGAAGGTGTACAAAATCTGTCCCAATAGGAAACATTGGAATGAATGTGTGGGCACGCATTCTAATAAATAAGTGTGATAGTAAGTAAATAATTTTTTTTATTAGACTAGGTCGAATATACTTTAGCAAGAATAGACATTAGAAAGAAAAGGAAAGATAGGTTAAGGAATAGATAAGTTTGGGTAAAAAATTGGATCAATATAATTAGGAATAAATATAATCAATCAGTAAGGCAAAATAAAAGTTACATGTACTATTTCTATAAATAAAACTATTTTATGTACATAAAATTGAAACTAGAGTAGATTTTGTGGAAATTTATTTGATTAATAGCTAAACAGAATTTAGAATCAGCAAGAGACAGCAAATGTAGGAGGAGAGATAATGTGGGACAAAGTAAAGTAAGAATTTAGAGCCCTATAATTAGGAATAAATAATTATTAAATCATGCAAAATAAACATTACAAATAATTTTCCTGCAGGGGGGTATAAGCGAGTGGCACAAAACGTCTTCGTAACCTGTGAGCACATACGGATGCATGCATATAACATCTACTAGAGGAGCGCCAACGAGAATGGACAAACACAGACGACCACCAAGAGGGGCAAGGCAAAATGTGGGTATATACTTGCTACCACAATAGTGAAACATAGAACACATGAAAGCAAGCTAACCGAGCCAAACAAAATAAGTACAATATAGGGTTGGGAAAATAAATATTAAATAATGGTTTATAATAATAACTTAATTATAAAACTCTGCGACGAATTCGGGGTCCAGCGGAGAATGAAAAGAACCCCGGATAACGTCAATTCGGTGTAACAACGCCATAAGCCGGCCAAAACGGAGAAACACGTCAGTATCGTGCGGCCATATTACGGTGGTAACCGCCAAATCCCAAAGGTATGCTTTCTCCGCTTCATGCTCCCACCTATTGCCCACTCCAATGAGCGCGTCCAATGGTATGGTGGGAGATGCACTGAACAGGGCCCTGTTCTCTGATGAGGTACACATGTGCACGCCAGGGTGCACGAAGTTCTCCCGGTGCTCCTTCTGCAACTGGAAATAATACAAGTAAAAACGACCGAGCTATGCGGGTTACAAGAAAATGCGGTCGAGCTGGATGCTCAACGACAATAGTGTAAGATTTCAGCAAAAGAAGCAGAGTCTATGGTAGCAGGACTCAAGAGTAATGCCAAAGTTTTATTACTACAACTCAACATTCACAGAGGGAAAAACTCACTAATGGATATTGCTGGGGAATTGTTACAATGCGCAATTGAAACAATGGACCACAAGGATGCCGATGAAATATATGACCACTGTATCAAATGCAACCATGAGTTTGAGTTTCGCACATAGCGAAAATAGGTTCAGGGAGTATTTGAAAGTTAGTTCGTTTCTGACGATGGGGCTGTGCGGTTGTGCCAATGGAGCCGTGCAAGAGAGCACAAGGAGCAGTGCGGTGGTGATGTGCAGTGCACAAATATATAAGTGCAATCTATGTGCAGGGAGCTGAGCCTGGAGAGCGGTGCAGAGCAGGAGATCTTAGAGCAGGAGCCTATACAGAGCCTATACACAAGAGCAAGCATGAACAGTACCACAGGTATTCGAGAGCATAGTCACGTATAGATTATATACGTTGCCATTATTCTTCTCATTGCTGGACATAAGCATTATACATTATATATATATATATATATATATATATATATATATATATATATATATATATATATATATATATATATATATTACATAAACGTACCTATTTACACATATGCAGGTCCGTTCATGCATATGAGACCAATTGAGCTAAACGCGCTAGAGCTTGTGCATTTTCACTAATTGTATATACATATATACATGTATCGCATACATGCCGATTTATTGTTGAGCTACAAATGTGCATAATTATAAGAGCAATAAAAAGTGGTTTTTCGTATGCTTTTCCACTTAAAAAAATTGTGTTTTTATTTAAGTCGGATTGCTGTAAGTATTGCCATAGTTTCATTGTCGATTCGATACAACCACTTACAAAAACTTGGAGCTAAATAGACTAGAAAAAATACAGTATAAACTAAAGATATTACTATACTAGGCGCAAGTTACACATGTCTGACAAACGCTGTAAATGAAACGTTCACAAACATTGAGCACTTACAGTCTAGAATCAGAACGCTAAGAGGACAACATCTAGAGGCTAACGCGAACCTATCACACCTATTAGGCTCACAATTCTTCGCTACCTTAACCGAACTATCTTCCAAAAACATTAAGGAGATAGCCAGTTTCATTTCGGAAACACAGTGGTTCCCAAAACTCCAGACGGGGGAGTCGCGTGGTCTTAGTGTGGTATCACAATGAGCCATTATATGTGCTTAAGTGTGCTTTTGCGTAGAAGGCTGCCAATCCTACCTACCTACCTATCACAGCTCATCAGCTTGGAAAATATAATCAAGGAACAACTAATGGACCTGTAAAGCCAACTCAATCTGGAAATGGTCATCGTTGATGATTTAATGCATGGGAAATTACATCCCCTGTTCCTACCAGCACAAGAACCATTCGAAATGGCACCAAAAATACTCGACGAAATCAACTGGTACGCTAGGCAACCGGTGCGAGCGGCCCCCTCAGCATGGGGTTCCACAGTAGTGATGGGAATACCGTTACCAATAGCGAACGCATACACCCTCTACAGAACATACTCTATTCACAAATATTTGAAAGGAAATTGGAGTACGATTATGGAAAAGTATAGCGGAAAGCTATACACATGATTCCCACTTTGGTCTATCTTCAATAGAAAAGGAACAGGGCAAGGTGCTGGGACCAACAGAAATCATGTGTACGCATCCAGGAAAAATACTAACAACAGATAGTAGTATCTGTGAAATTGTAATCCTGAAACACGAACAGGAAAAATGCGAACCTATTGTAGTTCCAGTAATAGGAGGGATGTTAATAGCAACCGTGTCACTAAATCTTTCGTTTTTCCATTTCAATATACAGACAAACATGACGGCCGTTTGCCAAGACAAGACAATGCGTCCGGAACTAAGAGGATCAGGGTTCATCCACATAGGCGAGAAGTGTAGGGTGTTCAATAAGGATACAACAAGACTACACAAGAAGCATAGAAACCAACATTTCACCATAACGCTCGCAGAAATAGGGATTACCAAAAGGGCAGCAGAGCTCCGTGGTATACTATCGACTCTCCAAAAACCAACGCGTACACTCCAGAAACTCCCCACTGCTAACAATACACAAGATCCCTCTGTAATACACCGTAATCGTAATTCAGAGTTGAAACAAATGCTGACGTCCAACAAAAGGACAGTAGACGAACTACTGAAAGAAGCGGAAAACGAGGAAGCAATGCTAAGAATCAACGAAACCCAAACTTAAAAGGCTAAGGAGTAGGCACAGCCTCAACTCAATTAATAATAATCGTTATAATGAGCTCTCTCGGGATAAAAAGTCTAATACGCAGATATTTCCCACGACAAGAGCCCACCATGAGCGGACGGCAACATTCACCGAGGAAATGCAGCACAACTGGAAAAGGAGGACGCTGTAATATATGTAATGTATAAGAATAAATTGTAGAAATAGAAATAAATTGTAAAATGAAAATAAGAAGAGAAAGGAAAACAAAAAAACTATATAAAGAAAACAAATAAAATAAAATAAAATAAAAATAAAATGCATTAAGAAAAAAAACTAAAAGAGTCCAACCCAAAAAAAAAAAACAATAAAATAATAAAATAAGGGGACGAAAAATATAAGGACCAATAAGAGAAAAAATATAAAAACATTAAAAAATTCAATTTAAATTTTTTAATAATAAAATAATGATATAAAAAACAAAACACAAAACAAACAAAAACAAAAAAAATTGAATAATAAAGAAACAATAAGAATCCACAACATCTCAAAAATAAATAATAAAAAAGCAAATGTATAGTATATAGGATGCACAAATTGTTTGTGGTGCATTAGAAACTAAAACCAATTATTAACTACCTACTTAGAAAGAGGGGAGGGATGTTGTGAATCAAACTCACAATGTCCGCTAAACCCAAGTAGTTATTAGATTTTATTATTAATATAATAATAAACGTGCATAGCCCTAAGACGCACGTGTAATACAATAAAAATGTTACTATATAGTAAAAGTCGAATGCATGCTTTTAAGTGCGCGCATTTAACAATTAAACTGCAATGAACCTTCACTACTGACTGGTCAGCACTTTCACAAAAGTGCACCACTCGATGGTTGCATTAGCGGACAATTGCAGAATGTGCAATCTAAAGAGTAGAGCAATTAGAAACAACAAAGTAGGGCAATTAGAAATATTAAAGTAGAACATTAAGATACGGAAATATGAATGTAAATAGTATATAAGCAGGTGTTGTATAAATAAACGAGGTCTTTATGCTAACAACACATTGGAGCGCGTTTCAATCGGCGTAAGAGCAGAAACTAGGCGAGGCAGACCACGGAACTACCCCAACAGCCCCCTCGATGGTCGAAAATAAAGTAAAGGTGTGGTGCGGCTCTCTTGATTGTCAAAAGTCAAGGGGCACTCTTCAGAATGCATATTTCAAGTCCACGGTGTTATATGGTGTGCGTAATCGAGCCTGATCGTTATGCCTTCTGCATTTGACAACATATACGCATCCTTCAAAGCATTGATTTGTCAGGCTTTCGGATAACTGTCGATCGGCAAATTAATTAAATTCCTTTTTAGTGACCCCAACGCCCTTTTTGAATCTGTAAATATATATATATATATATATATATATATATATATATATATATATATATATATATATATATATATATATAATATGTTTCTATTTTTATCAAATTGAGCAATAAAATTCTTTGAAATAAAACTCAATTGCGTTTCTCTGTAAACGAAAGGTAATGTTTATTTAACATTTTAGATATTTGTTTATTTAACAATGTTACCTGTAAACGAAAGAAACAACATTTAAAGCCTTATTTTCAGATTGTGTTCTTTCTTTTTATAATACTTAGTTTAAGTCTCTATTTTATTTTAACTAATTGACACTTTGTTTCGCTTTTTACATGTGCCCTGTCTCCATACTCACGATATGTCAAGTTTTCTTGTTTGACACTTGTTCTACTTTGTAAATGTTTTCTCTCTCTCTCTCTCTATGATGTTTTCTTATCTTCTTAACTTAATAGTGTTACCACACCAGTCGTTGAGCGCTGAAGATTTAATATTTAGAAAAACGATGACCGTCATACATGTTGTCGATTTTCTTTACATCTCCTTCCCTAGGGGAAGAAGGTACTGAGTAATAACAAGAGTGAATGGTTACTGTTGTGTAGTTGGGATGGGAATCAATTTTGTGATGTGAAAGAGGTTTCCTGTGTCCGGTGTTGACTTCATACATTGAATTCGAAATTTTCTTCAGGATTTTATATGGTCCGATTCTAAGTTCATCTAGTTTTTTCCTATTTAATCGGTTTCCATTTTCCACATAAACTAGGTCTCCTACATTTAGCTCGTAGTCTTTTCTACGTTTATCGAATTGTTTCTTATTATAAGTGTGTGATCTTTTAGTATTTTCTAAAGCAAGTGTTCTGTCTCTTTCTAAATCTGTTTTTGTATGTTGTTTTTTTAAGTCGTGCAGTAAAATATCCATATTTTCACCTTCTAATAAATATTTTGGACAGAATTTTGTTACTGTATGCTCTGTTTTGTTATACATATCTGTGCATATTCGTACTATGGTTGTCCACGTTTTTTTTCCTTCATCTTCATTTATTTTGCTTCTTATTTTATTTACTAGTGTTTGATTTAGTCTTTCATTGAGGCCATTTGAAAATGGTGAATCTACCGCAGTGAAAACCAATGTTATGTTTTTATCACTTAGGAATTTTTCCGATAATACAGTGCCTATGTTATAGCTTTTTGTTACATTACTTATTAATTTTATGAAATCGTCAGAGTTTTGAGTCTTAGATGTTAAAATATAAGCATACCTTGTAAAATGATCTACGAGCAGATGTAAGTATTTTTTTGTAGAACGAGAACCTCCAAAACCTCCAATTGTATCTATGGATACGATTTCAAATGGATACGTTGCTGGGCCCAAGTGTGATAATAAGCCAATTTTAGGTTTTCTCCTTGATTTGTTTTTCATACATATCTCACACTGATCACAAATTGCTTTTATTTTGTTGGTCATATTGTTTGCTGTATAGAATGGTACGATTTTGTTTTGCTATTGTGTTTTCCCTATGTGACAATAGTTATTGTGTACCTTTTTTATTAAGTTTTTGCTAAAATCTTCTGATAGAAAAATTTTATATTGATTTTTACAATGCTTGTAATAAATATCGGTTTTTAATTTTAATTTATTCTTTTTTTCCTGTAGTTCTTTATGCATATTTTGATCTTTTTAAAGAGTCTTCTGATTTTATATCGGGTTCTATAACTGGATTTCTGCTAAGACAATCTGCTTCTTGGTTATTTTTCCCTGGTTTGTATTGTATTTCAATATCATGCTGAGACAGATAGTATGTTAAGTCTCCTAGTTCCTCATCAGTCCTAGATTTTATATTCATGTTTTCCAAAGGCTTGTGATCCGTGTATACTTTGAATTTTTTTCCAATGAGCCAGTGTTGCCAAAATTTTACAGCTTCCTTTATTGCTAAGCATTCTAAGTAAATGGGTTTTTTTCTTTTTTGAGCTTCATTTAATTTTTTTGAGAAATATGCTATTGGTTTTTCATCTCCGTTTTTTTTTTGCTGTTTTAACACTGCTCCCAACCCATGCATGCTTGCGTCTGTATATATATTTATTGGTAAATCTGGATCAAAAATTCTTAATACTGGTTGTGAACAAAGTAATAATTTTATTTTATTAAACGAATTTTCACATTCTTGTGACCATATAAATTTTTGATTTTTCCTTAACAAATTGTGCAGAGGGTCTAGTATAATTGCATTTTGTGGTATATATTTATTATAGTAATTTATTTTTCCTAAGAACTGCCGAACATTCTTTTGTTTTTCCGGAGTTGGGAAATTCCTTATTGAAATAAGATTATCTGTTAATGGTTTTATATAATTATTTTCAAAAATATGACCTAAGTATTTCACTGAGTTTGGGGCGAAAATGCATTTTAGGAATTTTAACCTAAAACCTTCAGCTAGAATTGCTTCCAATAGTTGTGATAAATGCATTATGTCTTCATCAAAACTTTTAGAAAAGATTAAGATATTATGGCACGTTACAACATACCGAAAGTGTTGGTGACGGACAACGGTTCGAATTTCGTGTCAAAATTATTTTCTGAGACGTGTAAAATGCTAGGGATGAAGAAATTACGCATTACTCCTTATCATCCGCAAGCGAACAGTTCGCTAGAACGAAGTCATAGACCGCTGGCAGAATACTTGCGTAGTTTCGTCAAAGAAGATGGCTCTAACTGGGATCAGTGGTTAACTACGGCCATGCATGTACACAACAATACTGTATCAACGAAGCAAACTCCGTTTAGAACACTCTGTCACGAACTTTTCTGTGCCGGGGTAAACTCAGCATTGTCCTGGTTCGTCGACAGAATATCTGCGTTTCGTTTTTTGGTTTAAATTTATTTTAACTCTTCGGTTATTACAATTTCTTTTATTAGTCAATCCTTGGCTAACACACGTCCGGATTTTGAGTATCCACAAAGCATATCCGTGCACACGTCTAACTTCTGAAGATATTCGAAACGAGTCCTTGAAAAACGTCTAACTCCTGGAGATATTTGAAGCGGCATTTAATTAACAAACATAAAAGAGCATCCGTTATATTTCCATGTTGACTTAGGTCATTAATAAATTACATAATTTGAATATGATAACAAACACAGCAGCTAAAATGCAATGAGAATAAGAAAAAGAAAAGAGAGAATGGTTGAAAAATATTAATTAAAGTAATAATTAGTGATGAAAAAAAGTAAAATAGAAAAAACACAGATACGAGAATCAAAATTCAACGGAAGAAAAAATATGAATAGAAGATTTATTTAATGCATTTGGGCAAACCGCAAGTGGAGCGCTTGCAGGGTGGAAATGTTAGCAGTGTACATATGCTTGTGCATTCGTACAAACTTTGCATATAGTATGAAGATGGAGTGCATGTATGATTGTAGACGTATACTCCTACAAACATGGCACATGATATGAAGGTGTACAAAATCTGTCCCAATAGGAAACATTGGAATGAATGTGTGGGCACGCATTCTAATAAATAAGTGTGATAGTAAGTAAATAATTTTTTTTATTAGACTAGGTCGAATATACTTTAGCAAGAATAGACATTAGAAAGAAAAGGAAAGATAGGTTAAGGAATAGATAAGTTTGGGTAAAAAATTGGATCAATATAATTAGGAATAAATATAATCAATCAGTAAGGCAAAATAAAAGTTACATGTACTATTTCTATAAATAAAACTATTTTATGTACATAAAATTGAAACTAGAGTAGATTTTGTGGAAATTTATTTGATTAATAGCTAAACAGAATTTAGAATCAGCAAGAGACAGCAAATGTAGGAGGAGAGATAATGTGGGACAAAGTAAAGTAAGAATTTAGAGCCCTATAATTAGGAATAAATAATTATTAAATCATGCAAAATAAACATTACAAATAATTTTCCTGCAGGGGGGTATAAGCGAGTGGCACAAAACGTCTTCGTAACCTGTGAGCACATACGGATGCATGCATATAACATCTACTAGAGGAGCGCCAACGAGAATGGACAAACACAGACGACCACCAAGAGGGGCAAGGCAAAATGTGGGTATATACTTGCTACCACAATAGTGAAACATAGAACACATGAAAGCAAGCTAACCGAGCCAAACAAAATAAGTACAATATAGGGTTGGAAAAATAAATATTAAATAATGGTTTATAATAATAACTTAATTATAAAACTCTGCGACGAATTCGGGGTCCAGCGGAGAATGAAAAGAACCCCGGATAACGTCAATTCGGTGTAACAACGCCATAAGCCGGCCAAAACGGAGAAACAGGTCAGTATCGTGCGGCCATATTACGGTGGTAACCGCCAAATCCCAAAGGTATGCTTTCTCCGCTTCATGCTCCCACCTATTGCCCACTCCAATGAGCGCGTCCAATGGTATGGTGGGAGATGCACTGAACAGGGCCCTGTTCTCTGATGAGGTACACATGTGCACGCCAGGGTGCACGAAGTTCTCCCGGTGCTCCTTCTGCAACTGGAAATAATACAAGTAAAAACGACCGAGCTATGCGGGTTACAAGAAAATGCGGTCGAGCTGGATGCTCAACGACAATAGTGTAAGATTTCAGCAAAAGAAGCAGAGTCTATGGTAGCAGGACTCAAGAGTAATGCCAAAGTTTTATTACTACAACTCAACATTCACAGAGGGAAAAACTCACTAATGGATATTGCTGGGGAATTGTTACAATGCGCAATTGAAACAATGGACCACAAGGATGCCGATGAAATATATGACCACTGTATCAAATGCAACCATGAGTTTGAGTTTCGCACATAGCGAAAATAGGTTCAGCGAGTATTTGAAAGTTAGTTCGTTTCTGACGATGGGGCTGTGCGGTTGTGCCAATGGAGCCGTGCAAGAGAGCACAAGGAGCAGTGCGGTGGTGATGTGCAGTGCACAAATATATAAGTGCAATCTATGTGCAGGGAGCTGAGCCTGGAGAGCGGTGCAGAGCAGGAGATCTTAGAGCAGGAGCCTATACAGAGCCTATACACAAGAGCAAGCATGAACAGTACCACAGGTATTCGAGAGCATAGTCACGTATAGATTATATACGTTGCCATTATTCTTCTCATTGCTGGACATAAGCATTATACATTATATATATATATATATATATATATATATATATATATATATATATATATATATAATATATATATATATATATATTACATAAACGTACCTATTTACACATATGCAGGTCCGTTCATGCATATGAGACCAATTGAGCTAAACGCGCTAGAGCTTGTGCATTTTCACTAATTGTATATACATATATACATGTATCGCATACATGCCGATTTATTGTTGAGCTACAAATGTGCATAATTATAAGAGCAATAAAAAGTGGTTTTTCGTATGCTTTTCCACTTAAAAAAATTGTGTTTTTATTTAAGTCGGATTGCTGTAAGTATTGCCATAGTTTCATTGTCGATTCGATACAACCACTTACAAAAACTTGGAGCTAAATAGACTAGAAAAAATACAGTATAAACTAAAGATATTACTATACTAGGCGCAAGTTACACATGTCTGACAAACGCTGTAAATGAAACGTTCACAACCATTGAGCACTTACAGTCTAGAATCAGAACGCTAAGAGGACAACATCTAGAGGCTAACGCGAACCTATCACACCTATTAGGCTCACAATTCTTCGCTACCTTAACCGAACTATCTTCCAAAAACATTAAGGAGATAGCCAGTTTCATTTCGGAAACACAGTGGTTCCCAAAACTCCAGACGGGGGAGTCGCGTGGTCTTAGTGTGGTATCACAATGAGCCATTATATGTGCTTAAGTGTGCTTTTGCGTAGAAGGCTGCCAATCCTACCTACCTACCTATCACAGCTCATCAGCTTGGAAAATATAATCAAGGAACAACTAATGGACCTGTAAAGCCAACTCAATCTGGAAATGGTCATCGTTGATGATTTAATGCATGGGAAATTACATCCCCTGTTCCTACCAGCACAAGAACCATTCGAAATGGCACCAAAAATACTCGACGAAATCAACTGGTACGCTAGGCAACCGGTGCGAGCGGCCCCCTCAGCATGGGGTTCCACAGTAGTGATGGGAATACCGTTACCAATAGCGAACGCATACACCCTCTACAGAACATACTCTATTCACAAATATTTGAAAGGAAATTGGAGTACGATTATGGAAAAGTATAGCGGAAAGCTATACACATGATTCCCACTTTGGTCTATCTTCAATAGAAAAGGAACAGGGCAAGGTGCTGGGACCAACAGAAATCATGTGTACGCATCCAGGAAAAATACTAACAACAGATAGTAGTATCTGTGAAATTGTAATCCTGAAACACGAACAGGAAAAATGCGAACCTATTGTAGTTCCAGCAATAGGAGGGATGTTAATAGCAACCGTGTCACTAAATCTTTCGTTTTTCCATTTCAATATACAGACAAACATGACGGCCGTTTGCCAAGACAAGACAATGCGTCCGGAACTAAGAGGATCAGGGTTCATCCACATAGGCGAGAAGTGTAGGGTGTTCAATAAGGATACAACAAGACTACACAAGAAGCATAGAAACCAACATTTCACCATAACGCTCGCAGAAATAGGGATTACCAAAAGGGCAGCAGAGCTCCGTGGTATACTATCGACTCTCCAAAAACCAACGCGTACACTCCAGAAACTCCCCACTGCTAACAATACACAAGATCCCTCTGTAATACACCGTAATCGTAATTCAGAGTTGAAACAAATGCTGACGTCCAACAAAAGGACAGTAGACGAACTACTGAAAGAAGCGGAAAACGAGGAAGCAATGCTAAGAATCAACGAAACCCAAACTTAAAAGGCTAAGGAGTAGGCACAGCCTCAACTCAATTAATAATAATCGTTATAATGAGCTCTCTCGGGATAAAAAGTCTAATACGCAGATATTTCCCACGACAAGAGCCCACCATGAGCGGACGGCAACATTCACCGAGGAAATGCAGCACAACTGGAAAAGGAGGACGCTGTAATATATGTAATGTATAAGAATAAATTGTAGAAATAGAAATAAATTGTAAAATGAAAATAAGAAGAGAAAGGAAAACAAAAAAACTATATAAAGAAAACAAATAAAATAAAATAAAATAAAAATAAAATGCATTAAGAAAAAAAACTAAAAGAGTCCAACCCAAAAAAAAAAACAATAAAATAATAAAATAAGGGGACGAAAAATATAAGGACCAATAAGAGAAAAAATATAAAAACATTAAAAAATTCAATTTAAATTTTTTAATAATAAAATAATGATATAAAAAACAAAACACAAAACAAACAAAAACAAAAAAAATTGAATAATAAAGAAACAATAAGAATCCACAACATCTCAAAAATAAATAATAAAAAAGCAAATGTATAGTATATAGGATGCACAAATTGTTTGTGGTGCATTAGAAACTAAAACCAATTATTAACTACCTACTTAGAAAGAGGGGAGGGATGTTGTGAATCAAACTCACAATGTCCGCTAAACCCAAGTAGTTATTAGATTTTATTATTAATATAATAATAAACGTGCATAGCCCTAAGACGCACGTGTAATACAATAAAAATGTTACTATATAGTAAAAGTCGAATGCATGCTTTTAAGTGCGCGCATTTAACAATTAAACTGCAATGAACCTTCACTACTGACTGGTCAGCACTTTCACAAAAGTGCACCACTCGATGGTTGCATTAGCGGACAATTGCAGAATGTGCAATCTAAAGAGTAGAGCAATTAGAAACAACAAAGTAGGGCAATTAGAAATATTAAAGTAGAACATTAAGATACGGAAATATGAATGTAAATAGTATATAAGCAGGTGTTGTATAAATAAACGAGGTCTTTATGCTAACAACACATTGGAGCGCGTTTCAATCGGCGTAAGAGCAGAAACTAGGCGAGGCAGACCACGGAACTACCCCAACAGCCCCCTCGATGGTCGAAAATAAAGTAAAGGTGTGGTGCGGCTCTCTTGATTGTCAAAAGTCAAGGGGCACTCTTCAGAATGCATATTTCAAGTCCACGGTGTTATATGGTGTGCGTAATCGAGCCTGATCGTTATGCCTTCTGCATTTGACAACATATACGCATCCTTCAAAGCATTGATTTGTCAGGCTTTCGGATAACTGTCGATCGGCAAATTAATTAAATTCCTTTTTAGTGACCCCAACGCCCTTTTTGAATCTGTAAATATATATATATATATATATATATATATATATATATATATATATATATATATATATATATATATATATATATATATATATATATATATATATATATATATATATATATATATATATATATATATATATATATATATATATATATAATATGTTTCTATTTTTATCAAATTGAGCAATAAAATTCTTTGAAATAAAACTCAATTGCGTTTCTCTGTAAACGAAAGGTAATGTTTATTTAACATTTTAGATATTTGTTTATTTAACAATGTTACCTGTAAACGAAAGAAACAACATTTAAAGCCTTATTTTCAGATTGTGTTCTTTCTTTTTATAATACTTAGTTTAAGTCTCTATTTTATTTTAACTAATTGACACTTTGTTTCGCTTTTTACA
This sequence comes from Clusia tigrina, assembly GCA_920105625.2. Classification (NCBI taxonomy): domain Eukaryota; kingdom Metazoa; phylum Arthropoda; class Insecta; order Diptera; family Clusiidae; genus Clusia; species Clusia tigrina. Next base: position 137,637,149 of record OV050030.1, on the reverse strand, counting down.
TGTGCCCTGTCTCCATACTCACGATATGTCAAGTTTTCTTGTTTGACACTTGTTCTACTTTGTAAATGTTTTCTCTCTCTCTCTCTCTATGATGTTTTCTTATCTTCTTAACTTAATAGTGTTACCACACCAGTCGTTGAGCGCTGAAGATTTAATATTTAGAAAAACGATGACCGTCATACATGTTGTCGATTTTCTTTACATCTCCTTCCCTAGGGGAAGAAGGTACTGAGTAATAACAAGAGTGAATGGTTACTGTTGTGTAGTTGGGATGGGAATCAATTTTGTGATGTGAAAGAGGTTTCCTGTGTCCGGTGTTGACTTCATACATTGAATTCGAAATTTTCTTCAGGATTTTATATGGTCCGATTCTAAGTTCATCTAGTTTTTTCCTATTTAATCGGTTTCCATTTTCCACATAAACTAGGTCTCCTACATTTAGCTCGTAGTCTTTTCTACGTTTATCGAATTGTTTCTTATTATAAGTGTGTGATCTTTTAGTATTTTCTAAAGCAAGTGTTCTGTCTCTTTCTAAATCTGTTTTTGTATGTTGTTTTTTTAAGTCGTGCAGTAAAATATCCATATTTTCACCTTCTAATAAATATTTTGGACAGAATTTTGTTACTGTATGCTCTGTTTTGTTATACATATCTGTGCATATTCGTACTATGGTTGTCCACGTTTTTTTTCCTTCATCTTCATTTATTTTGCTTCTTATTTTATTTACTAGTGTTTGATTTAGTCTTTCATTGAGGCCATTTGAAAATGGTGAATCTACCGCAGTGAAAACCAATGTTATGTTTTTATCACTTAGGAATTTTTCCGATAATACAGTGCCTATGTTATAGCTTTTTGTTACATTACTTATTAATTTTATGAAATCGTCAGAGTTTTGAGTCTTAGATGTTAAAATATAAGCATACCTTGTAAAATGATCTACGAGCAGATGTAAGTATTTTTTTGTAGAACGAGAACCTCCAAAACCTCCAATTGTATCTATGGATACGATTTCAAATGGATACGTTGCTGGGCCCAAGTGTGATAATAAGCCAATTTTAGGTTTTCTCCTTGATTTGTTTTTCATACATATCTCACACTGATCACAAATTGCTTTTATTTTGTTGGTCATATTGTTTGCTGTATAGAATGGTACGATTTTGTTTTGCTATTGTGTTTTCCCTATGTGACAATAGTTATTGTGTACCTTTTTTATTAAGTTTTTGCTAAAATCTTCTGATAGAAAAATTTTATATTGATTTTTACAATGCTTGTAATAAATATCGGTTTTTAATTTTAATTTATTCTTTTTTTCCTGTAGTTCTTTATGCATATTTTGATCTTTTTAAAGAGTCTTCTGATTTTATATCGGGTTCTATAACTGGATTTCTGCTAAGACAATCTGCTTCTTGGTTATTTTTCCCTGGTTTGTATTGTATTTCAATATCATGCTGAGACAGATAGTATGTTAAGTCTCCTAGTTCCTCATCAGTCCTAGATTTTATATTCATGTTTTCCAAAGGCTTGTGATCCGTGTATACTTTGAATTTTTTTCCAATGAGCCAGTGTTGCCAAAATTTTACAGCTTCCTTTATTGCTAAGCATTCTAAGTAAATGGGTTTTTTTCTTTTTTGAGCTTCATTTAATTTTTTTGAGAAATATGCTATTGGTTTTTCATCTCCGTTTTTTTCTTGCTGTTTTAACACTGCTCCCAACCCATGCATGCTTGCGTCTGTATATATATTTATTGGTAAATCTGGATAAAAAATTCTTAATACTGGTTGTGAACAAAGTAATAATTTTATTTTATTAAACGAATTTTCACATTCTTGTGACCATATAAATTTTTGATTTTTCCTTAACAAATTGTGCAGAGGGTCTAGTATAATTGCATTTTGTGGTATATATTTATTATAGTAATTTATTTTTCCTAAGAACTGCCGAACATTCTTTTGTTTTTCCGGAGTTGGGAAATTCCTTATTGAAATAAGATTATCTGTTAATGGTTTTATATAATTATTTTCAAAAATATGACCTAAGTATTTCACTGAGTTTGGGGCGAAAATGCATTTTAGGAATTTTAACCTAAAACCTTCAGCTAGAATTGCTTCCAATAGTTGTGATAAATGCATTATGTCTTCATCAAAACTTTTAGAAAAGATTAAGATATTATGGCACGTTACAACATACCGAAAGTGTTGGTGACGGACAACGGTTCGAATTTCGTGTCAAAATTATTTTCTGAGACGTGTAAAATGCTAGGGATGAAGAAATTACGCATTACTCCTTATCATCCGCAAGCGAACAGTTCGCTAGAACGAAGTCATAGACCGCTGGCAGAATACTTGCGTAGTTTCGTCAAAGAAGATGGCTCTAACTGGGATCAGTGGTTAACTACGGCCATGCATGCACACAACAATACTGTATCAACGAAGCAAACTCCGTTTAGAACACTCTGTCACTAACTTTTCTGTGCCGGGGTAAACTCAGCATTGTCCTGGTTCGTCGACAGAATATCTGCGTTTCGTTTTTTGGTTTAAATTTATTTTAACTCTTCGGTTATTACAATTTCTTTTATTAGTCAATCCTTGGCTAACACACGTCCGGATTTTGAGTATCCACAAAGCATATCCGTGCACACGTCTAACTTCTGAAGATATTCGAAACGAGTCCTTGAAAAACGTCTAACTCCTGGAGATATTTGAAGCGGCATTTAATTAACAAACATAAAAGAGCATCCGTTATATTTCCATGTTGACTTTGGTCATTAATAAATTACATAATTTGAATATGATAACAAACACAGCAGCTAAAATGCAATGAGAACAAGAAAAAGAAAAGAGAGAATGGTTGAAAAATATTAATTAAAGTAATAATTAGTGATGAAAAAAAGTAAAATAGAAAAAACACAGATACGAGAATCAAAATTCAACGGAAGAAAAAATATGAATAGAAGATTTATTTAATGCATTTGGGCAAACCGCAAGTGGAGCGCTTGCAGGGTGGAAATGTTAGCAGTGTACATATGCTTGTGCATTCGTACAAACTTTGCATATAGTATGAAGATGGAGTGCATGTATGATTGTAGACGTATACTCCTACAAACATGGCACATGATATGAAGGTGTACAAAATCTGTCCCAATAGGAAACATTGGAATGAATGTGTGGGCACGCATTCTAATAAATAAGTGTGATAGTAAGTAAATAATTTTTTTTATTAGACTAGGTCGAATATACTTTAGCAAGAATAGACATTAGAAAGAAAAGGAAAGATAGGTTAAGGAATAGATAAGTTTGGGTAAAAAATTGGATCAATATAATTAGGAATAAATATAATCAATCAGTAAGGCAAAATAAAAGTTACATGTACTATTTCTATAAATAAAACTATTTTATGTACATAAAATTGAAACTAGAGTAGATTTTGTGGAAATTTATTTGATTAATAGCTAAACAGAATTTAGAATCAGCAAGAGACAGCAAATGTAGGAGGAGAGATAATGTGGGACAAAGTAAAGTAAGAATTTAGAGCCCTATAATTAGGAATAAATAATTATTAAATCATGCAAAATAAACATTACAAATAATTTTCCTGCAGGGGGTATAAGCGAGTGGCACAGAACGTCTTCGTAACCTGTGAGCACATACGGATGCATGCATATAACATCTACTAGAGGAGCGCCAACGAGAATGGACAAACACAGACGACCACCAAGAGGGGCAAGGCAAAATGTGTGTATATACTTGCTACCACAATAGTGAAACATAGAACACATGAAAGCAAGCTAACCGAGCCAAACAAAATAAGTACAATATAGGGTTGGGAAAATAAATATTAAATAATGGTTTATAATAATAACTTAATTATAAAACTCTGCGACGAATTCGGGGTCCAGCGGAGAATGAAAAGAACCCCGGATAACGTCAATTCGGTGTAACAACGCCATAAGCCGGCCAAAACGGAGAAACACGTCAGTATCGTGCGGCCATATTACGGTGGTAACCGCCAAATCCCAAAGGTATGCTTTCTCCGCTTCATGCTCCCACCTATTGCCCACTCCAATGAGCGCGTCCAATGGTATGGTGGGAGATGCACTGAACAGGGCCCTGTTCTCTGATGAGGTACACATGTGCACGCCAGGGTGCATGAAGTTCTCCCGGTGCTCCTTCTGCAACTGGAAATAATACAAGTAAAAACGACCGAGCTATGCGGGTTACAAGAAAATGCGGTCGAGCTGGATGCTCAACGACAATAGTGTAAGATTTCAGCAAAAGAAGCAGAGTCTATGGTAGCAGGACTCAAGTGTAATGCCAAAGTTTTATTACTACAACTCAACATTCACAGAGGGAAAAACTCACTAATGGATATTGCTGGGGAATTGTTACAATGCGCAATTGAAACAATGGACCACAAGGATGCCGATGAAATATATGACCACTGTATCAAATGCAACCATGAGTTTGAGTTTCGCACATAGCGAAAATAGGTTCAGCGAGTATTTGAAAGTTAGTTCGTTTCTGACGATGGGGCTGTGCGGTTGTGCCAATGGAGCCGTGCAAGAGAGCACAAGGAGCAGTGCGGTGGTGATGTGCAGTGCACAAATATATAAGTGCAATCTATGTGCAGGGAGCTGAGCCTGGAGAGCGGTGCAGAGCAGGAGATCTTAGAGCAGGAGCCTATACAGAGCCTATACACAAGAGCAAGCATGAACAGTACCACAGGTATTCGAGAGCATAGTCACATATAGATTATATACGTTGCCATTATTCTTCTCATTGCTGGACATAAGCATTATACATTATATATATATATATATATATATATATATATATATATATATATATATATATATATATATATATATATATATATATATATATATATATATATATATATATATATATATATATATATATATATATATATATATATATATATATATATATATATATATACATAAACGTACCTATTTACACATATGCAAGTCCGTTCATGCATATGAGAGCAATTGAGCTAAACGCGCTAGAGCTTGTGCATTTTCACTAATTGTATATACATATATACATGTATCGCATACATGCCGATTTATTGTTGAGCTACAAATGTGCATAATTATAAGAGCAATAAAAAGTGGTTTTTCGTATGCTTTTCCACTTAAAAAAATTGTGTTTTTATTTAAGTCGGATTGCTGTAAGTATTGCCATAGTTTCATTGTCGATTCGATACAACCACTTACGAGAACTTGGAGCTAAACAGACTAGCACAGATACGGTATAAACTAAAGACAGTACTATACTAGGCGCAAGTTACACAGGTCTGACTAACGCTGTAAATGAAACGTTCACAAACAATTGCAAATGTGCGAATAAACCAGTGCGGCTATTCGACTCAAAATTTTAATATGAGCGAGCGAAAACTCTGTGCAAATGAGCGAATAAACCAGTGCGGTTATTCGACTCAAAATTTAAATATGTGTGAGCGAAAATTATGTGCAAATGAGTGAATAAACCAGTGCGGTATTCGACTCAAAATTTTATTATGAGCGAGCGAAAATTCTGTGCAAATGAGCAAATAAACCAGTGCGGTTATTCGTCTCAAAATTTAATATGAGCGAGCGAAAATTCCGTGCAAATGAGCGAATAAACCAGTGCGGTTATTCGTCTCAAAATTGAATATGACGGAGCGAAAATTCTGTGCAAATGAGCGAATAAACCAGTGCGGTTATTCGTCTGAAAAGTTATATATGAGCGAGCGAAAATTCTGTGCAAATGAGCAAATAAAGCAGTGCGGTTATTCGTCTCAAAATTTAAATATGAGCGAGCGAAAATTCTGTGCAAATGAGCGAATAAACCAATGCGGGAATTGGTCTCAAAATTTAAATATGAGCGAGCGAAAATTCTGTGCAAATGAGCGAATAAACCAATGCGGTATTCGACTCAAAATTTAAAAATTGACCGAGCATTGGTGCAAATAATTTCGTGCTAGTGAGCGAATACACCAATGTGGTTATTCGGCTCAGAAATTAAATAAGAGCGAGCTTTAGTGCTGAGATTGGGAGCTAAGTGGGTGAATAAACCAGAGCGGCTATTCGACTCAAAAAATTTTAAAGCACAAATATGCAGTGTTGGCACGTCCGCAGAAGGAACAAGGAGGAAACAGTTATTTCTTCTTTCAAAATTAGTTAATTTTTCTTCTTTTCGACAACAACAGTGCAACAATAACAGAGCAACGGCAAGATGAGCTACGGGCAACAGCAGTCGGCCTACAACGCCATCCGAAGAGCAGCAGAGCACGTCAAAGCTGACGAGTTTGGGCGACTAGTGCTTGATGAAGCCAAGATGCGGTTGAATCGTTTGGAGCACCAGTGGGAGCATTATAATGAGCTCCATGAGGAGTTAGCATCCCGAGCGAAGCGCGACGAGAGCGCCGATCTATACAGATCGATGGATCGAGCAGAGCGGCGGTACTTCGAAGCTAGCGGTGCTCTGAAGGGTAAAATTGAGCAAGTGGGCCCAGCAAGGAGCGCAGAGCAGCGTGCAAAGGAGCCGATCTCAGTGCAGCTGAGCATGCCGTTCCAGCAGCATGACCTCCAGGACACTTGGGGGTGTTTGACGGCAGCGTGACCAAGTGACACGGTTTTCGCGATTGGTTCGTCGCTGCGGTGCATAGCAATGAGCAAATAGCGGCCTCTTACAATTTCTCATATTTGAAGAAGTCACTCACCCATGAGGCAGCGCACACGTTGGGGGATTGGGAGCTTCTGACAACGGGTACAATGAAGCGTGGGAGCGGCTCAACCAAATATATGACCGCAAGTACCCGGTATGCTTTCCTGGAGAAGCAGGCCTCTGCTCTACCAGCACGGGAAGCCAGGCGAGCGCATCAATTGGAGCACGGGCGCGATCGAGCAACGGGCGCAGTATTGTTGGGGTTCTTATCTGCTTGTCCTCGGGAACGTCCTCTGGAATGTCCTGTCGCGGCTTGTCCTGCGCGGAAGCCTGTAAACCTGCACCACTTTCTTCGAAATAAGCACTGCAATCTTTTAGGTTTAAAATAACAAGAAGCTTTATTCTTACGAATATATATATATCTTATATACTATTTCTTTACATCTATCTCAGTCTGTGAACTGACCTTTCTGGTGTTCCAGTTCCGCACCTGCTAATTGGTGTCAGTTGGTCAAGCCAACCGACCTACTTCAAAAGTGGCGACGGTGCATTACGCTGCCCTCGTCGACTCGACTGCGGAACTCTAATACCCTAAAAGTTCACATAGTAATATTTCACAAACCATTTTAGCTTAAAATACTTAAACCCTAAAAGTTTGTCTTATTGTTAAACAATTTTAGCACATGCTAATCCAACAGAGTGTGGTATCTATTAGGAGTCGATGCTGTGAGTCAACTACACGTAGGTAGTTTGGATCTAACTCACAACATCCCTCCCCCCTTTCTAAAAGAAGTTAGTGCAACTAACTTCTAATGAGAGTTTACAATCATTTCTGCACTTTAAACAATCTGTGCATTTTCTTAAACCTACAATACATATGTATAATTTTTTTTCTTTTTCTTTTTTTTCAAATTCGCCTTATTTTTATATTTTGGGTTCTTTTTATTTCCTTTTTTATTCTTTTCTTTTTTTTCTTGTTTAGTTTATTGCTTTCTTATTACTTCTTCTTCTATAGTTTTTTTTTCTCTTTTGTTTTTTTTTTGTTCTTTTATTATATTTTTTTTTTCTTTCTCTTTTTTTTTTATTCCCCTTTTTTTATGCTTGGTCGTTCATCGACTCTTTTCTCACTGGCGTACAATACAATTTACTCCTTTACTTAAAATCTTATATTGCGCTATGATATTTACATCTAAGATCTTATGCTACAACCTCTGTTAACTGATGATCCGGTTGTCGGCTGCCGTTGTCGGTATGGTTGTTGTGCTGCGCCGTTGGTGTGGTTGATTCGAGTCCTTGAAGGGCCGCTACTATCTTGCACCATTTCTTCGAAATGAGAGTCGTCACCATCATTATCACCAGGATGAGGCCAGCTATACTGACTACCCCTCCCTTCATCCAGGTGTGCACTATCTCACAGGAATTGATAAGGTGTGATACCCTTTCAACATCTTCTGCCTCCTTTACCAAATCGCTGATCGCTCTGCTGTTCGTTGTAAGGTTTCTCCGTAGATCCTTGAAATGCATGAGTGAGACTGCGTTCGGTGTTGTGAGAGTATGGCCAGAATCACTTCGTTTGTGATTTTCCAGCAGCTCCTGCAGCTTTGTCTTTAAACGGTTTGTTCCCATGACGGACGTCGAGAATTTGTACCGTGACTCTTCTTGGCTTTTATGGACCAGCATTACCCCTTTGCCAATCACTCTGCAACCAGCTTCGATGGTCATAAACCCGGTGTTTACTAATTCCAACAGTGTGGTTTCGTCTGAGCACACCGCCGTGAAAATCACCTGGTCGTCAAAATGGTAGAGCCATCTGTTTATGGTTCTGGTAGCTACCAGAATTCCTCCCGTGGCTGGAATGGCTATGTGATCGCATTGATCTCGCTCATGCTTCAAGACTTCTATCTCGCAGTAATCGCTTGCTCGCGTAATTACTTTTCCGGGATGATAGCATAAACGTTTTGTTGTGCCCACCTCTCGACATTTCCCCTCGTCCTCTATTGATAGGCCGATGTAATGCTCTTGTGCCTGGCTTACTGCTATGTAATCATATCTCGTCTTCGGCAGCACGCACCAATCTGGGTTTAGTCTTTTGGGTATAGGGTACACTTTGTGAATCGTAAATAACTCCAATAATGGGACTGGAATCTTGACGACTACTTTCAAACCGTTCTCCGCCGCTTCTGTGCGAACCTCGGCTAGTTCATAGAACCGCTCCGGTGCCTCGCTATACCATGAAATTCCTTTCATCGACACTGGTGCCGCGTTGAGTAACTCATCAGACGTCAGGAACAACGGGTTTAGCTTGCCACGTATCAGATCATCAAGCACCACTATCTCCGTTTGTTGTTGGTCCTGGAACCTCAGCATCTCCTCATAAACAACTTGCCCCAACATGAAAGATTCTGCTAAGTTCACCTCTGCTTCCTCATGTCTCTTTCCAATGCCTTCCAACGCCAAATGCATTTCTTCCAGCTCTTGGAAAGTCTTATTCACTGCTTCGTGAAGACCCTGATAGCCTGCTCTCATCACAGTCACCTCTTTTCCCAGCAATGACAACGTCTTTGATTGCTTCTTCTCAAGGTCCTGTAAATGACCATAAATCCGATCTGAATCTTGGTGGTCCATTGTACCAATTGCCCATTTGAGAATTTCACCGCCAGCATCTATTAGCGACCGGCGTATCCTTCCTTTCAGAGACAATGTCTTCTCTTTTTCCAAAAATCTTTTCATTATAGTCTCTATTTCCAAAATCGAAGAATCGCATCTACGTTTTAGCTCGGTCCCGCTGGCCGCTGCATGCCTCTCACATAACCTCCTGGTTGTCTCCTGCATTCCTTTGAATTGTTCCACAATAATCCTCAATTCCGTTCGTGGAAACTCAGTTACAACCACCCAATAATCTTTGGCGAACCATACATCTCCTGTTTTCTCCATCAATACATCCGTTTCCGGTAGTTTGTCCAACCGCACTTCTGCACGTATCCCGTTGGTAACCGCAAGCAACATCACTAACATGATCTATAAAATAATAAAATTTTACACTAAACATACCATACTTCAGAACAAATATACAATAATATCTTCATAAACTGCTTATTCTATAATTGAATGCTATATCATTCAATTTTCCGTCCACTCGTCTTCTCCCCTTACATTCTTGGATTCTCTACCGCATCCCAGAGGAAAAGAGGACTGGACTATGTTTTATTACTGCCATATAGTGCATTAGTTTCGCTTTGATTAATTTTCCGTGCTCTTTTTCAACACGAGAGTTATCACTCATTTCAGTTGTGAACCAATTTGTCCTCCGACAAAAACCAGATTATATAAAATAATCCCGTTTGTGTCAAACTTCGTCCATTGCATGCCTATATCTTTCATCGAAATCAATCATTGGATCCAAATTAATCCACAACCTGATATGTATATACCCATTAACGATCGTCTCTTCCTAGATCGTATATGGCTACATACACATATTCAAATCACTATCTTATTCACTAACCTATACTATTTTCCTAAATTATGCCTTTCTTCATTTATCTATACACTAAATTCCTAACTAATAAACAGAAAAAAAAAACTTTGTATATATATCTAACCCGCTGCAAAGTCTGCAACCTCCTAAATTCTAATTACCCGTCTTCATATACTTGACCACATCATAAAAATACCTGCTTGTTCAAATATATATCCGAACATCTACTCAATACCGGCTCCTACACGCCGACCTACGCCATCCTCAACAACTATTTAAAGGAGATTGACAGCCAATGGGATTACCCGGAGGCAGTGGACGCCTGCTGGAAACTCCTGCTTACGTCAAGACTCAATCCAGACGAACCAGGAGTCGAGAGAGTGCTCGGGAAACTCCTAGTTGTGCTGCACCGGGCGCACGAAATGACCGTGCCCGGATTCCCACCCGGGAATCCAATCTTAATCATAAAATTTTTCCCTTAATAAAAAAAACTGAATAAATAAAAAATAAAAATTATATTTTTAAAAAAACTTAATACTTGACTACTTATTTTGTAATTACCATTCACAGATATCGTAAGTATGCCCTCTCTCTCCTGATGCCCTTATGCTCCCCATCCATTAGCGGTTCAATCGCTTGGTCATAATGCTTATGCCTCAAACTGCCGTATGTGTGTATGTATTTAACATACATACCTACCCATTCCTCTTACTCATTTCTCATAATTATCGTACTTACTTTTTTCCTAAATACACATTCGTACTTTCATTCTTTATCCCATACACATATGTATATACACATATATACTTACTCCACCAGCAGTTCCGTTGCTTGGCGTTAACGCTCAAGCGTCAAAATTCAGAGCATACACCTCCGTATGTATGTACGTACATATTCGAAGTTTTATATTACTTACCCACGATTGTCTTATTATTTTATTTTATTTTTTAATTACGTGCAATGAACCCGTTTATTATTATTTCATATGTAAAACAAAAAATATTTTTCTCTACTGTCTTCATTCGGCAATAGTGCTTAATAAGCAGATTTTCATTACGTCAACTCTACTTGCTCGAGTTTAAGCGGCACACTTTTACTGACATTGACTCTGAAAATCGGCGCTGTGTGTGTTATTTGATACACACACGTACATGTTTATGTTATTATTCTTGTGTTTACACTTGTAAAACACTGTTAACACATGAATCTAGGACTTTTCTTAAACATACGCTATTCCTGAATATATAAACAAAAAACAATATTTCTACAACATGCTTTTTCTATAATTAAATGCTATATCATCCCCTTACATTATCGGATTCACTACCGTATCCTGGAGGAAAAGAGGACTGGACTATGTGTTTTCATAGCCATATAGGACATCAGTTTTGCTCTGATTAGTTTTTCGTGCTCTTTTTCAACACGCGAGTTATCACTCATTTCAGTTTTGAACCAATTCATTGGTCCTCCGACAAAAACAAGATTATATAAAATAATCCCGTTTGTGTCAAAACTTTGTCCATTGCATGACTATATCTTTCATCGCATACAATTACTTTTTATTTAAATTTACTTCTAGACTGATATGTGTATATCCATTAACGATTCTATTTTCCATCCTGTAATTAGCTCGTATATGGCTACATACATACATTCGAGGCGCTTTAAATTACCTAGAATTAATTACTAAAGTTATTTTCCCCCATTAACTATACTTTTTTTTTTATATCCCAACATATACATTTATTCAAATTTCCATACGCTAATTTCCTAATCAATAAACAGTTAAAACCTATGTATATCTACATATAGCCTGCTGCAGTATCTGCAAATTCCCAATTCCTATAACTAGAATACTTACTTCTTTAAATATTCCCTCGTACATTCATTCTGTACATTATACAGTTACATACATATATATTTACTTCACCCGGAGTTCCGTTGCCTGGCGTTAACGCTCAAGCGTCAAAATTCAGTGCATACACCGCCGTATGTATGTACGTACATATTCGAAGTTTTATATTACTTACCCACGACTGCCTTATTATTTTATTTTATTTTTTAATTACGTGCAATGAACCCGTTTATTATTATTTAATATGTAAAACCAAAAATTTATTTTTCTCTACTGTCTTCATTGTGCAATAGTGCTTAATAAGCAGATTTTCATTACGTCAATTTTACTTGCCCGAGTTTAAGTAGCACACTTTTACTGACATTGACTCTGAATATCGGCGCTGTGTGTGTTATTTGATACACACACGTACGTGTTTACCTGTTACTCTTGTGTTAACATTTGTAAAACACTATTAACACATGTCTTTAGTCGCGTGGTCTAATGTGGAATAATTTCAACAAATTATTATGTAGCTTTTTATTTTTGCCCTTAATCGTTACGACTGTTGTAACTGGGCTTCGGATCTCAGCTACTACATACGGACCTATCCACACAGATGAGAATTTGTTTTTCCTAGCCTGATTCTTCATGAGTACTTGATCACCCACGTTAAAAACGAGTGGGTTTAGTACCTTGTTATAGGCTTCCCTGGCTACTCGTTTAGCACAATCCTGGTTTTCTCTGACCAACTCGTGCGCTCGCTGTAGCTGATACTTTTGCACTTTATTCGGGTCATCAGCATTGTACACTGGCGCACATTTGCGCTACAGATTTACTGGCATATTGAAATCAAACCCGTAGAGCGTCCTAAACGGAGTTTGCTTCGTTGATACATGCACAGTATTGTTGTGTACATGCATTGCAGTCGTCAACCATTGATCCCAATTCGAGCCGTATTCTTTGGCAAACTGCGCAAGTACTCGGCCAGAGGTCGATGACTACGTTCCAATGAGCCATTCGCCTGTGGATGATATGGTGTTATGTGCAACTTCTTGATTCCCAGCATTTTACATGTTTCTGAGAATAATTTCGATACAAAATTGGAACCATTGTCGGTAATCAAGACCTTAGGTATGTTGTACCGTGCTATAATTTCATCAAATAATGCTTTGGCTACTGTACCTGCTTCCGCATCGGGTATAGCCACGCACGCCATATACTTTGAGAAATCATCTTGGAACGTCAATATGTACTTGTTTCCCGAAACAGTCTCAGGTAAAATACCTACAATATCCATATGAACTCTATCAAATGGCTGTTTCGGTGTGTCAGTTAATACCATTCGCATCTTTGTTAGCCTTGAACTTTTGTTGGCTTGGCACTTTGGACAACTCTTTATATTTTTTATATTTTTTAATGTCCTTGAGCATACCTTTCCATCCGTATACTCGCCTAATTCTGTCATGGGTTTTCCAGAATCCCTGGTGTCCACCTAGAGGTGAATCATGGAAACCCTTTAACACAGCCTGGATATCCTTTATATCCTCCAGCCATTCCACACTACTGGCTCTTTGTTCATTAGCAGCGTCACCTGCATTGCTAACATTTCTTGTTGCATCAATTTTATCCCCTTGAATTCTCTCGGCCTTCTCCTTATCTGACCGTGCTTTGGACCTCGTTTGCACTACTGATACTTTCTGTTCCTGCGGTAATCTGCTGAGTGCGTCCGCATTCAGATTCTTTTTCCCAGGTTTGTATATGATTTCAAAATCATACTCAGACAATTTGTGTCTGAACCTGGCTAGCCTAGACGTTTGGTCTTTCAAATTGGCTATGCCTCTCAACGGCTGGTGATCAGTATATATCTTAAATGGGCGTCCTAGCAGATATGCCCTAAAATTCTTCGTAGCCCACACTATGGCTAGAAATTCCTTTTCTATTGTGGAGTATCTTTTCTCCGTATCGCTAAGCGCTCTGCTTGCGAATGCTATTGGTCGGTCATTACCGACTTCCCCTTGTGACAATACTGCCCCTAATGCTTCATTGCTAGCATCAGTGGTCAACAAAAAAGTTTGCTCGAAGTCGGGGTACGCCAAAATTGGTGGCGAGCTTATTATTTCTTTTAGTCTCTCGAATGCTTGCTGACATCTCTCTTTCCATTCGAACTTTGCTTCTTTTCGTAGCAACTTATTAATGGGCAAAGTAATTTCGTCTAGTCCTTCCACGAACTTTCTATAATAGTTCACTAGTCCTAGGAATGCTTGCACTTCTTTTCTGTTTCTTGGAACCGCTAAATTTGTAACGCATTCCACCTTCTGCGGGTCAGGCAGTGCTCCTGCCTCTGAGCAACGATGGCCTAAATAAACCACCTCTCTTCGCAAAAATTGACACTTCTCCGTGTTCAATTTCAAATTGTGCTCTCGTAATTTCTGGAGCACCTTGCACAAGCGTTGCGAATGCTGCTGCAAGTTCTTCCCATAAATTACAATATCAACCAGATACACAAAACAATCTAACCCTTGCAAGCCTGTTAGCACATGGTTCATTAGCCGTTGGAAGGTAGCCGGTGCTCCTGTTAATCCAAACGGCATTCTATTGAACTCATAATGCCCTAAACCGGTGCTGAACGCGGTTTTCTGCTTATCTTGGGTATCCACCAGAACTTGGTGGTAGCCACTCGCTAAATCAAGCGTAGAAAAATATCTACTATGCCCCAGTTGGTCCAGAATCTCTTGGTATCGGGAACACCTGCTTGATAGTGGCATCGTTCAATTTCCTAAAATCGACGACCATTCTCCACTTCTTCTGACCGTGAGTACCTCCCTTCTTTGGTACCAAAATTATTGGTGAATTCCAATGCGAGATACTCGGTGAAATTATGTTATCTTTTAACATTCCTTCCACTTGCCTATTTACCTCATCTTTGTGAGCTTGTGGCAATCTGTATTGTTTCTGGTTAATCGGTGATTGATCCACTCTAGTAGGTATTTCATGCTCTACCTCTGGTGTATATGTTAGCTGGTCTCCTTCCAGCAAAAATATGTCATGGAATGACATACAAATGGCTTCTATTGATGCCTTCTCTTCTGTATTTACGCTTGGGTCTAACTTCAGTGATTCTAGAACTCTCTCCATTATTTTTCTTATATCAACTTGTTTAATCTGATTTACCGATCTCTAATTCGGTTCCTTAAAATTATCGTAACTAGTGAACTTGGGCCTAAAATCCTCATCCATCAGGTAGTCCTTTTCCGAGGCGTTGAGTACGAAAGCGTACACCTTACCCTTGTCAACGTGCGTTATGGTTTCTCCCATATATACGCCGTCCGCTAACTGTTGCTTGTGCAAAACAAGAGTCCTCAGTTTCGTGTTTACACGCATAGTAACTACTTTAGTTGACCTTGCGTTCACTACCTCCATACAATTTTTAACCCTATTCACGGTTCCTTCCAGCCATGACTTTAATGGGAGAGTAAGGATCCTATTCCTATTATCATCGTAAAATAATAACTGCTTGTCTAGCGCATCCAGTATGGTGCGGCCCCAGAGATTATCGCGGCCAATTATCCCATCGGCCGGGATACCTTCCCTATCCAATTCGACTGCGTGCACTCTAAAACTCATTCCCCTGACTTCACTGTGCCCTATTCTAAGTGACCCCAGTGTCCTGATGCATCCTCCAAACGCTCCATTCAGCGTTCTTACATCCTTTGGGTTAACAACTAGTCCTTTCTGTAAAACACTAGATTTTACAAGACTGGTATCCGCCCCTTTATCTACTAAAAGCACTAGCTTTCCACTAGCTGATTCCTTGCAGGGTATCTCGATGAAGGCATCACCTAACCTGCTCATAACGAAACAACGTCCTTTCGTTCTCAACATGGACGCGGATCTACTCCCTAACTCTTCCAATTTTCTCCTCCATGCACCGTAGTTATCCCTTACAATCCTATACTCCCTCAAAACTACCGTGAATATCTTAACTATACATCCTCGTACCACGTACGCGGCGATTGGCCTATACACTCTAACCTTATTGAAACTTAATCTAAGTACTAGAATCATCACCGTTACCCAAATCAATACGCAATCAAAATATTTTCACCGGAGAGACTCTCGCTCCTCCGTATCTTGAACCATTGTTCTTACGCTACTCGGTACGTGGTATTGCAGAGCCTCTTGCTCCTCCTTTTCCTGGACTGTAATTCCTACATTACCAGTCACACGTACATCCGGCCTAATTGTTACTTCCTTTCTTTTGGCTTTCCAGTCTACTGGCCTCGACTAGGCCGCTGGAAGTTTCCCTGGATCCTTTGTTGGAATTGTCTATCCCTGCATTCCGCTGCCCGATGTCGCATCCGTCCACATGAGAAGCATTTCAACCCCTGTTGGGTGTTGCCTATCCTTGGTTCACTTCTAGAATTCCAATTTGGTCGCTGCTGACCACTCCCAGTGTTGAAAGAATTCCTTCCTTGGTTAATTCCTTCCGTTGAATTAACTCGTGGACTACTACCCCTGCTGTCCCTTAAGGGTGGATCCGGGCGCCTCGTCGCTGGCTGCTTTCTACTCTGATTCCATTCAGTGTCTACTTGGCACTGTCTACTTGCCTCATGACCATATGTTTGGCACTCCAAACAATAGGGTGTATTTTTGCGTGTAATGCATTCATCCCTTGTATGACCTGGCTTATGGCAGAATGAGCAAATGGGTTTCCTCGGCTGGAATCTCTCGGCTAAGAATCCTTGGTCTCTTTGTTGCGGAACTTGGCCCATCAATCTGCCGACTCCACTTGGATTCCGCTGCTGTTCTGGTCCTACTTCTGCAGGCGCATCAGTCCAGCAGATTCCACTTGTTGTCGTTCGTTGTTGTATTGCTGCTTCAGCTAAAGAGACTGCTTCCACTAGCTCTGCCATACTCCTCTGCGTGAGATTAAGAGTATAATTAGCCAAGTCCCTATTTATCAGACCTGCCTTAAACACAGAAATCATAGCTCGTTCTACTTGAGCCTTGTATGCTGCAACATTTCCTGGAAACTGCCTGTTGGCTTCTGTCTCAGCAGCGTTCCCCAGAGACTGGAGCCTTCGTCCCCAGGCTCTCAATTCCTCCCCTGGTATCTGAGTTGATTCCTGTATTTCCCGTACAAGACAGTCGTATGAATTTTGTTTCAAATATGTCCGATCTAAAATTGCGTATAACTCCGGCAGGGTGCTTACTGAGCTATGCGCTAGTAAATCAAACGCATCTCCTGTGGTTCTTTGCCTAATACACTTTATTAAATGTTCCCCTTCTGCTTCCGGAAGACTCTGTTGCGCTAACTCACAACCTTCTTTGAAGCGCCGTATCTCAGTTCTCAGATCATACAACTCGGCCCCTGAGAACATGGGCACCAGCTTCTCCACCGCATGAGCTACTTCCAGAATGCCCATTTTACTCCTACGTGCTTGCTTAAGTTCTGATAAAAAATTAGCGTGAACCTCTGTGGGGGTTTCCAGATTTTCTTCTCCCGAATCTGAGAGGTACTTAACCAGTGACGGACTCAAACTTATTAGTCTTCGACCGTTTGCTCCTACAGGCGAAATATTGTCCACTGTATTGGGACTTTCCTGTGCCGTTACTGCTTCTGGATCCTTTGGCGGATAACCCTGATTTTTATTATCTATTGAACTTCCTGGAGAAAATGGCTCGACACCGATTTCCGATGCGTCAAATAAAAACGCCGCTTCACTCTCTTCACTCAATACTAATCTTGGCTTTACCACACGACCTATCCCTTCCGGAGTTAAATACTCCGGCCAGCGAACTTCTGGTGGCAAAGCTAGTACTGTCTGCGTTTGTATTTGAGAGCTTGAAGCCGATCTCACTCTTGCTGGCTTAGTAGTTGCCCCGATTCTCTTGAGCTCCAAATTTTCCTTCTCCAGATGCGATGCGGCTTCCTCAGTTTCCCGGAGTTGCCTAGAAAGTACTCTAGTTTTATTTTCGAGAAATTCCGTATTTATCTTCAATTCTGCAGTATCCTTGAAGACTTGGAAAAATTTCTCCTCTGTTCGACTCTGAATACTCGCTAATGCTTGGTCTGCTGCTTCCAAAGTTGACAGGTTTCCACCGTCTCTCGCTAATCTCCAGAATACCTGGGCTTCACTCTTGCTGGTTGCCGCTTCCAATTGTTCAAACAATTTTTCTGCGAACAATTTTACCTCAGTTTGTAAAGACCTTCTTCTCCTACGCTGGGTAGTCACCTTGTTGCGGTGTAGGGGCTTACTGTGTGCTGGAACATGGCACATGAAAGACGGTGACATGGTCCAGTTACGCAAACTAAGAACTACCTTCAACGCACAGGTTGAAAGTAGTTTTCTACGATTCCTGCTCAGTCGTTAAGGCTAGTTAGTAGTCGTACTGGCCAATATCGAACGTCTCACTGAGACCGCCGGATCGCCTAGACACTAACAATTGGTCAGCCCTTCGGGGAAGTGCGGCAATTACTTTACAGACCAATGGCCCACTTTCAGTACGGTCATGTCTCTGCTGGACTTGGGTCGCCGATTGCCGGGCGGGGGAGAGAGAAAACTCCCTGGGGCAGGGTTCACCAGACATATTGGCCCATAAAAAACACCCTAAATTCACGGTGGAACAGCTATGCCAGTGAGCTTGCTTGACGGGGTAGAGTCAAGCTTAATAGCGAACTCCGTACGAGGTCCGGCGAACCTACGGTTTTAATTAGCCTTACCACGGGGGCGCCCGTGGGTGACCAAAACGCAAAAGAAAACTAAAGAAAAATATATGGAAAACTTAAGCCTATATGAAAAAAAATGGACTGCACACCTTCAAATGTGCATATTGTGGCTACAATGAGCCAACAGCCATCATTGGCCGAGGGGGCATCTGGTCCCATCGACAATGAAAGCATGGAGCACGACCTGTTGGGGGGGCACCCGGTCCCTTAACCGACAGGCCGGAGGAGATGGACATCCCACTTAGCCAGGAATCGGCTGGGGTGTCTATCTCCTCGGAACAGGAGAGAAATCTTCTTGAACCTGCTCCAGAGAAGATTCCAAAACTTAGGGTGAAGCTGTCCGGAGCTGGACGTAAACGTTTTAAGGCTTTGCTTGCCAGGGGCATATCGCTGGAAACAGCTCGGTCCTTGGCGGCAAATCCAGCCAACGTGTCTGCGCGATGGACCCCTAAAAGATCCCGTTCAGATGGCTCCACGCCGACATCGAACTCCAGGCCGACAATGCGGTTTGCACAAGAGGGCAACAAAAACATTGATAAAATGTCAATAGTGCCCCCAGCGGACCCGCCGGTGTGTGGTGAGATGAAGGAGGCGGAGACCTTACTTGGGGGCGAACCTGGTCCCAGTAAGAGGGTGGCGAGTGTCTCTGAAAGACATGGCGTGCAGGGCGCCTCCTTGGGGGTCCTCTGCTCAAAGCCTACTCTAGCGGAGACAGTCTGCTCCAAAAAGATAGGGGTTATACCTAGCAATTTCCCGGAGGGCATATGGTCCACTGAAGAAATTGGGAAGGTACAACGGTGTATTCTCGACAAGATGTTCGAGACTCGTGGGGGCCCAGTGAAGCCACACTTTGCAGGCTGTAGTTTCAAGCCTGGATGGTTGACGATCAACTGTCTGGACGACGAAACCGTAGCCTGGGCTGAAGAATGGATACCAGCCATGAAGCCATGGGAGGGGGCTGTGTTGAAGGTGGTGGACGAGGCAAAAGTGCCAAAGGCCAAGATCTTCGCTGGATACATTCCCGGCTCGGTATCTTGGCAAAATGACCGAATTTTGGGGCAAGTGGAGTCGCAGAATTCGGGCATCAGTGTCAGCGAGTGGCGGGAGCTCCATCGCCTACAAAAAGGTGACCAGGTCGAGCTGGCAATTGCTCTGGACCCCATCTCGTCTGAAAGGGTTGACACACTGGGTAACAAGGTCTACTATGGCTTTGGCAGTGCCCAGCTCCGACCTAGACTGAAGGGTAACAGGGCAAAATCTGCTGTTGGTGTTGAAGAGCAACCAACAACATCTGTTGCAGCGCGGGCAAAGCAGAGTAGCCAGAAGCCGAAAACGGGGCCCATTTTCACAAAGCCAGTACCGAGAGCGGAGAGAGGCAACACACGTGTCCAACGTCCAAAACCATCTGCTCTCTCTGGTAGGCTCAGGAAATGGGAGAGAAGAGACCCGGAGGCTGCGGAAACTTTGCGGAGCACAAAGGGTGGTAAGATCCGCAAGGATCGGTCTGGGAAATAATGTCCCAGGCCCCATCACGAACGCAAAACTCTTGGAAGCAGCTTCACTGTCTCCAAATAAATCTCCACAGGTCTATAGCAGCCTCTTACAGGCTCAGTGCCTTGGTGGAACACCAGAGTCTGGACTTCGTAGCCATTCAAGAACCATGGGCCACAAATGGGCGCATAAATGGTCTGCAGACAAAAACATGTAAGTTGATCTATGATAATAATGTTGACCGACCGAGGGCAGCGATCATGATCAACAAAAATATTAAATTCCTCCCAATTTCAGAGCTTCTACAACGCGATCTGGTGGCAGTACAGGCAGAAGTGCCTAGTGCCAAAGGGAGGAGAACGGTAGTCCTGGCCTCCATGTACTTACCTGGCGACACAGAGGACGCGGTATCGCGCGAGCTCCAGCAGCTTACGGAGTACTGTCGCACTCGCAGTCTACAGTGGGTGGTGTGCTGCGACGCAAACGCGCACCACACGGTATGGGGAAGCACGGACACGAACGGGCGAGGTGAGTCACTTCTTGATTTTATTACGACAAACAATCTGGTGGTGGTAAATAGGGGTGACGAGCCTACCTTTATGAATGCGATAAGGGGGGAGGTGTTAGATCTCACCCTAACTAGCGCATTCATATCAAATAACATTTCTAATTGGAGGGTGCTTAATGAGGTCTCCTTGTCGGACCATAGGTACATTTGCTTTGATCTGGGGGGGGGGGGAGATTGGAGGCACCTTCGAAATGAGAAATGTTAGGAAGACCAACTGGTCGATATATAACTTTTACTTAGAGCAAAATATTGCGTGCCTTAGTGAAAAAATAAGTAACTCTCAGGAACTAGATCTTGAAGTTAACAAATTAAATAATATAATAATCGAGGCTTTTGAAAGTAGCTGCAATTTAGTTGTGAAGAAACGTTCTAGGAACGTACCCTGGTGGAGCGGGGAGCTAAATGTTTTGCGCAAAAAAGCCCGTCAACTCTTTAATAGGGCCAAGTCTAATGGTGACTGGGCATCTTATAGAAGTGCGTTAACGGCCTATAATAATGAGTTGAGAAGATCTAAGAGAGACTCAAGGAAAAAATACTGTGTGGAGATTGAAACCCTCCCAGCAGCTACCCGACTCCAGAAATCACTCAATAAAGATCACTCAAACGGACTTTCTACACTCAAGAAGCCTGACGGAAATTTTACGGAGAGCCTGGAAGAGACGGGACAGCTTTTGTTGGACATTCACTTTCCAGGCTGTGCCACTAGCGGAGAGGATAGTGAAATCATCGAGAATACTCGTTTCTTGATGCCTACACGGAGGGAACTCTCACTGGCTCGCAGAATCTTCACCGTCAATAAAACCAAATGGGCTATCGCCACTTTTAGACCATTCAAATCGCCAGGTGTCGATAATATACAACCGTGCCTACTTCGGCAAGGTGTTGATGTATTAGCACCTGTGCTAACAAACATTTTCAGGATAAGCCTGGAGCTAGGCATAGTGCCTAAACCTTGGACGAAGGCTAGGGTGGCTTTCATACCGAAAGCAGGCAAAAAGGCGGACCACACGCCAAAAGCCTATCGGCCCATTAGCCTGACGTCATTCCTGCTAAAAGTTATGGAAAAAATTCTGGACCAATATATCAGGGAAACTTATCTTAAAGATTCTCCTCTTCGTATTGAACAATACGCTTACCAATCAGGCAAATCGACTGAGACAGCCATATATAGCTTAAGAAGCAAAATTGAAAAGGCGTTTGAGGGTAAAGAAATAGCTCTCTGTACATCGGTTGACATTACGGGGGCTTTTGACAATGCTACTTTCAGATCAATTGAGGAGGGGATGAACAGGAAAGGTATACAAAGACTGATCATAACATGGGTTCTCAATATGCTGAAAAACAGAACGACAATCTTTGAAACAGGGACAGCAAAGCAAATTGTCAGGTCAACCAAAGGATGTCCCCAGGAGGGCGTCCTATCGCCACTCCTATGGTTATTGGTTATCGACGAGCTCTTACAAACTCTCAATGACCTCGGATACGAAGTTCAGGGCTTTGCGGATGATTTGGTAATTATGGTCAGAGGCAAGTTTGACTCTACCATAACAGATCGCATGCAACTGGCTCTTGACATCACTCAAAACTGGTGTCAGGAGAAAGGCCTATCGATAAATCCGAATAAAACAAACGTGGTACCCTTCACCAAAAGAAGGAAACTGAATCTGGGGACCTTAAGTTTAGGGACCACAAACTTAACAATGTCCAATGAAATGAAATATCTGGGAGTAATCCTGGACAAAACTCTAACTTGGAAAAACCACTTATCATACATAACTAGTAAAGCCTTAAGAGCAACCTATGCTTGCCAGAGGTTGTACGGTAAAACATGGGGACTACGGCCAAAAATGATGGCGTGGTCATATAAAACAATAATAGTACCAATGATTACTTATGCGTCGTTGGTATGGTGGCCAAAAGTCAACCAAACAGGAGCTCAGAGGACTCTTAACAAGATTCACCGTATAGCCTGTTTGAGTGTGACGGGAGCAATGAGAACGTGCCCCACACTAGCTTTGGGAGTGATCACTGGACTGACTCCTCTACACCTTGTAGTTAAAAGGATGGCGGCCAGCGCGGCCCTAAGGCTACCTAATCTAGCCCATCTTAAAGAAGGCAACCTTTCGGGGCACGCAAAGATTCTGGACACTGTCTGGAATTCTCCGTGCCTCATGGTCTTCGACAAAATGGACAGAAAATTAGACTTCTCAAAGCAATTCAAAGTGGTCATCAGTGACCGTTCAGCTTGGAGAAACAAGGAAATAACAATAAAACAGGACTCTCAGTTGTGGTATACAGATGGGTCCAAAATGGAAGATGGCAGTGCAGGAGCTGGAATTGTAGGGCCAAATTTCCAAAAAGCAATTGCAATGGGAAAAACAGCTTCCATTTTTCAGGCGGAGGTCCACGCTTTAGAGTTATGTGCTAGAGAATGTCTACGCAGGGGTACACGCAACACCAAAATATGCATACTCTCAGATAGCCAGGCAGCTCTAAAATCATTAATAAACTTCTCATTCCAATCAAAGCTGGTCTGGGAATGCTGTAAACTTCTCAATACCCTAGCAGCGAGAAACTCTGTTACGCTAATGTGGGTACCGGGACACGAGGGACATGAGGGCAACGAAATGGCAGATTCCTTAGCAAAAAAGGGTGCAGACACTGCCTTTATAGGCCCAGAACCCTTCTGTGGGGTAAACAGTAGCTTCACAAATAACTTGTTGTGCGAACAGGAAAAACGAAGTCTGCTAAACTACTGGAGAGCCCAAAAAGGCATGCGGCAGTCGAGACTACTCATTGATCCTGAACACATCAGGGTAGATGCTTCTTTAAACCTCAGCAGAAATGACATCAAACTATACACTGAACTTTTAACAGGACACTGTAAACTAAATTACCACCTGAAGAAAATAGGCGTGGTAGAAGACGATTCTTGTCGACTCTGTCAAGAGGAGCAGGAAACGGCAGAACACATTCTATGCACTTGCCCAGCGGTGGCAAGACGCAGACATAAGTACCTAGGCAGTGGGTTCATATCTCCAAATCACCTAGTTAAAATTAAGCCCACAGCAGTTACGAGATTTATAAACAGTCTAGGACTGTTTTAGTTGGGTACGAGGCTGCACAATAGATCTTTTAGGTCTCGGTGTTCTTTTAGCCTGTCAATAATAATAAAGACCTAAGCTTGTCTTGAGCCTTGTCCTCCTGCGCACTAGGACTATCCTCCTGTGCTTCCAGCTCTTCTAGATCCAATCTAAATTTGGTCAACCAGTCCCGTGTCAAACCGTTGACATGTAACGGGTAATCCTTGGTGAAGTACTCCTTGTAACCACAACAGTCCTTAATCTTTAACAACTCCTCGCTGTTCTTATTGACTGTATTCAACAAGGCTTCTAATTCCGCTATGTGCTTACGGTAGTATGCGCTGTTTTTCCTTGCCTTGTTATCCTTCCTACAATTCGTGATTCTCTTATGAATTGCCTCGCTCTGCAGCTTTTCAGCTTCCAGCAATTTTATCGCTTCTCTTGGCGTTTCCATAGACCGAACAAATTCTTATCTATGACGCCGTAATAAATGGTACAAATTCGTTTTCTTTCTTTTTATATAAATTTTATTAATAAACAAATCCTTTTTTTCCCTTTTAAAAACAAGTTGAGATACTTAAACTAACAAATTATGAATAACAATGATATTATTCATATAGCATTCCACGTCTCCTGCATTGTTGCTCCTCCAATTGGCATACCTCTTGCCACAATCTATTAGCTTGTTCCCACGGCATATGGACCTCCACAGCTTGCTGCTCCTTCAGTATTTCTCTCAAACAAGCCAGTCGCTTCCGTTCCCACTTTTGCTCTCCTCCTCTTTTCCTAATCCCCAACCGCTTTCTGTCCTTCAGTAACGACGTTATATCCTTCAGTTGTCGCTCCATGCTTCCAGGTTCAGCTCCGACTTTTGTTTTCTTTAATAATCAAAGAGAGAAAAAAAAACAATTGTGATTGCTCAAATTCTCACTCAACACGATTTCGTCCCTATTTCTCCTTAGTGTAATGCCGCGGAGATAAACTATATATCAAAATCATACTTATTCTAGTATAAAAATTATACATTTACTAGTATAAAAATTATACTTATATTAATAGTATAAAAAATTACACCTAATTTATTACGCAACCACCGTTAGTATAATAGATCATTTAAAATATTACTCCTAATTCCGAAGATGTCTTTGGTTTCATAAAATTGTTTCCAAAACTCTTCACACCCAAAGAAAAATTTTACAGCATTTTACGCATTTTCATTGCAGCACAATGATATGCTTAGCTGCTTTGTTTTTTCGTGCGAAAAATTACTTTAACGTTGCTACGCAAATTGTAGTTTCGGAACTACATAAACTTGATGCACAACACGTGTTGTAAACACTTCTTGAAATATTTTTTCCTAATACCCTAGGCTCAAAAGACAATCATTTAAATCAAACGTTCTATATTTGTTTTCAAACAACAAAAATTTAGAACTTCAGAATTTAAACAATACAAAAACAATTTAAATTTCTCAATATAGACTACATGGCCTTATAAACAATATAAATGTCCCTCACGACAAACAAATTCAAATCCCCTACAAAAAAAATCCTCACAGCTAGGATGAACATACATAGACCGTCCGATCATACTGACGGTTTATGGTTGCCATTCAAAGCTGCGTGCAACAGCGCAAACGCGCCTTTATGTTGCAACTTCTTTGACCAGCGCTACGGCGCCTTCAGGGTCGCAGAAGTATCTACTTAGTTTACGCTAATATACACTCTACTCACCAAAATTGTTTCCGATGACATCTTTTTTTTCTCAGTGTCCTTAGATGAGGTCCTTCGAATTCGTTGCAGGACGCCTCTCTGCTTCAGGGTTCCTTGCCCTGGGATTACTCCAATAGGTCCTTTAGACCGGCTGCGCCAAAATGTTGGGGTTCTTATCTGCTTGTCCTCGGGAACGTCCTCTGGAATGTCCTGTCGCGGCTTGTCTTGCGCTTTCTTCGAAATAAGCACTGCACTCTTTTAGGTTTAAAATAACAAGAAGCTTTATTCTTACGAAACCTAGATCTTATATACTATTTCTTTACATCTATCTCAGTCTATGAACTGACCTTTCTGGTGTTCCAGTTCCGCACCTGCTAATTAGTGTCAGTTGGTCAAGCCAACCGACCTACTTCAAAAGTGGCGACGGTGCATTACGCTGCCCTCGTCGACTCGACTGCGGAACTGTAATACCCTAAAAGTTCACATAGTAATATTTCACAAACCATTTTAGCTTAAAATACTTAAACCCTAAAAGTTTGTCTTATTGTTAAACAATTTTAGCACATGCTAATCCAACGGAGTGTGGCATCTATTAGGAGTCGATTCTGTGAGTCAACTACACGTAGGTAGCTTGGTTCTAACTCACAACAGTATCCAAGAGCAGGGAGAGAATGGGCCACGGTGTGAGTGCAACAGGAGCAGTACCGATACGAGCAAGCCAAGACAAGCTGTGCGAGATATGCAGCGCAGATCACGCAGTGTCCAGACTTCGTGTCACTTAATTTGAGAGCTAGGCAAGAGCTAGTTGGCAAAGGCACCCTGTGCCACAACTGCCTGAAGAATGGGCATAAAGCGTCGGAGTGCTTTGCGGGGCCATGTTTGCGTTTCCCAGGGGCGCAGAAGCACAATAGCGTGCTATGTTCAAAAAGGTAGCCACAGCAGCAGGTGTTGTTGGCATAGCAGCCAAAGCGGGGAGCCGCCGCGACAACAATGCCGAAGGTTAAGAGCGACTGACGGTACAGCCACCTTGCAAAGCGCGCAAGGGTAGCAGAGCCTCGGCGAAGTGCTAGTTTTAAGAGCTTTTTAAACTTAAAATTTAAAAAACATGTGCAATTTACTATAAGTCTTTTCATTGTAATTTAGAGATGCAAGAGGCCTTGTTACCAACAGTTATGGTGCGTGTCGAGATTGCAGGAATGCTATATAGGCTAGTGCGAGCACTGATGGACACTGGACCGCAGCCAAATTTAATTAGTGACGAATTCCGGCGAAAGTACCAGTTGCCAGTACGACCACAGAGCAGCAAAATAATAGGAATGGAAGGTAATAAATTTGACTCTGTTTGAGTGCCAAGGTGTTTTTTTGTTACCCTATGAATAGCGAGTATGATTATTTAGAGACTGAGTTTTGGGTGCTGCCAAGAGAATGTAACTGGTGCCCAGTTTGCCAACAAGAGATTTAGTGGAGATACCCATGCATTTTAAGAATGAGGATTTATGTGCGGATCCTGAGTTTTGGAAGCCGAGACCAGTCGAACTACTATTAGGAGCAAATATGGTGGCTAGAGCCATTACGGCGATAATGCCAAATGAGGTGCAAGGCATTGCCATATATGAGAGCATGTTTGGGAAAGTCATTTTCCGGGCACAACTCTGTTAGAGAGATAGAGGGGCCGATGCTATAGTTGCTTCGATAGAATGTATCGATAACAAATAGTTAGACGAGTTACTTCAGCGCCTGTGGCAGATAGATCAGGTGGAGTCGATAACTCGCTGGAGAACAGATGAGGAGCAGGAAGTGGAGCAAAATTTTATGGAGACTTATACCAGAGATGAAACTTGGCGTTTTTATTGTGACAATTCCAGTGAAAGAGACGGTGCAAGGTTTAGGCACTTCAAGAGCAATAGCATTGCGCAGGTTTATGTCCTTGGAGCGGAAATTAGAGAAAGACTCAGAGCTGAGAGCGCAATACGTAGAATTCATGAGAGCGGAGAGAGAAGAAGAGATGTTATTCCCGAGAGAAGACGAGATGTCAGTGCTAGGGCTGAAATGGCTGGTAGAAGAAGACAAATTCACTTTTGTGGTGAAGACTCCTGCATTGGTCGGTGAGGTGACTAAAAGAAAGATAGTCAGTTGTGTGGCTCAACATCAAGGTGAAATGAGATTGAGCCTAGACTGGAATACAGTAGTACCATCAAAGATACTGAAAAGATGGGAAGCCTTTTGGGAAGAGATAGGGTATTTAGAGCAATTTAAAATTAGCAGGTGGATTGTACCACAAAAGATGCTGTTGCATTCTAAGCGAAGTCAACAACCGCTGCATTGCACGCCCTTGACTGCGGCCAACGACAGCGCAAATCGCTGACACCGAATTTTCACGTGCATCAGCACTTTGTGCACATTAATTGTAGTTTTTTTGCATTACCTTTTTATTACTTGTTTATGTTTTATTTTATATGTAAAATATCTAAGTAAGCAATAATGGTTCAATTGTAATAGTATAAATTAAGTGAAAGCATTGGCAGCTAGTGCTCCTAAATTTCGTATGATAAGAATTGATTCTTATCCTTCTTTTGTAAAAAATAATAATAATAATAAGTGAAGTTATTAAACATGTATCTGTTCTTTGAAACCTATCAACGAGTGTTTTATTGAATTGGTCATTCCGGAGGACTGGTTTTATGCACTAGTACCTTCACTCAACAATAGTCTTGGTTTTGTACCTAGGCTACTTTCCACACAAATATCGAAGATCTGGTTATAAGCACCAGTATCTTCATTCAATATTAGTCTTGGCTTTGCACCTAGGCTATTTCATAACCACAAAACAAGGGTCTGATGTAACCATCAGGATCCAGCAAAGGTAAGGTGGAATAAAAGAATTCCCACTCTTAACATTGGTGACCCCGACGTGATCCTGTGCCTGATCACAATCATCGTAGAAGCTTAACATGGAGACTCTTGCGAAGCACCAGGAGCAGATTGGGCGGCAGATCGAAGCGCTCATAAGCAACTTCAAAAAGGACTTGGAGCAGCGTAAAACGATCATCTATTACGAGGAACGCATAAGACGACTGGATGAATACTGGACAACCTTTGAGCAACAGGACTCGGAATTAAGAGCCTTGCCAGGGATTCCACTTGACCATGCATATTTTCAAAACGATTATTATGCCAAAATTGCAGGTATTTCATCAACATATCGGGATATGGTTGAGAGGCGCCTCGAGGAGCTGACTCAACACCCAGAAACTTCAAATGAGGAGAAGTTAGATAGTCCTCCTGCGGCCTCAATAGATCATCAAGGTGCTACTGGACACACGGCATATTCAGCAGGTTCCAAACCGCAGCGAGATCATCAACCAATCGTCGACTAAGCGAGTCTACGCGGTTAATTCGACGCCAAGCCGAAGTGATAAGGACACTACGGCGGCAATTAAATTCAATTATGGCCGAAACGGATCGACGCTCGAAACAGTTCCTTTCATTCAAGAAAGGCAACATACTACAACATTGGAACCATATCGAAGACATCAACAATCAGCTATGGGAATTGGAGGCTGATCCTACTCTTGTGGATTATGATACACACCAATATATAACCCTGGAAGAAGAAGTACAGTCCGTACTGGTGCTATTATGTGAATGGGACGCAGAAGTTACATCAACACCGGTAGCAAACAATTCCTTAAATCTGCCCAAGATAACCATGCCTAAATTCGATGGCAATTATTTGAATTGGAGACAATTTCATGACCTCTTTAATGAAATGATCCATAAACAGAAGATAGCGAACTGCCAGAAATTGTTCTACCTTAAGTCCAACTTAGTAGGAGAAGCCGAGCGCCTGATAAAACACCTCGCAGCCACAGAAGAAAACTACTTGACAGCTTGGAGCATTCTAAAGGAGCGCTATGAGAATACTACGCTGCTGGTAAATGCACTGCTAAGTAAACTTGTCAACCAACCCACAGCATATTAGCTACTCATGCTATTGCATGCACTAAATATGTCGCACTGGCTACAGCAATAGTGAAATTGATCGACCACTCAGGAGCCACTATCGAATGCCGAGCCTTACTAGCTAAATCTCAGGCTCCCAGCTAAATCTCATCACGGTGAAACTAGCTAATAGACTAGGATTCAAAGGAAAGGCTGAGTTGTTAACAATAAAGGGCATCGGGCACGCCAATCAACAGTCACAAAGGCGTGTCAACACAAAAAAAGGCATCCCGAATATGTAATTTCTCGGCCAATTTCGAAGCCTTCCTCCTACCACAAATAACTGTACCACAACCATCGATAGACATAGATACCACCAGCTGGGAAATACCACACAATATTAAGTTGGCAGACCCAGCATTCAACACTCCAGGTCCTATTGACATTCTGTTGGGAGCAGATTTGTATCACGACATCCTTTGCATCGGACAAATTCGTTTGGGAAAGGGTTTGCCAACATTACAAAACACCGTTTTTGGATGGATTGTGGCGGGCAAAATCGACAACCACTACCTTGATGAACTAACATGCGGAGTGCTGACCAATACAGAATTCGACCTACAAAAATTTTGGATACTCGAGGAAGTAGACGCCAAGGTTCCCACACAAACACAGGAGGAAAGGATGTGCGAAGAGCACTTCAGCCAAACAGTGAAAAGAAATGCACTTGGAAGATTTGTCGTACAACTGCCTTTCAAACAAAAGCCTGAAAGATTAGGACACTCTAAAGATCTGGCATTGAGGAGATTCACGTCATTGGAACGCAAGCTCACCAAAGATCCCACATTGAAAGGAATGTATGCTGACTTTATGGCCGAATATCATCAACTTGGCCATATGAGTCTCATTAAGGAAGAAGATATAAAATCCCCATCATACTTCCTACCACATCATGGTATCCTTAAGCCATCAAGCACAACCACCAACTTGAGAGTTATTTTTGACGCATCAGCGAAGTCAATATACGAACCTTGCACTAAATGACGTGCTAGCCACTGGTCCAACAATTAAAGACGATCTATTCACCATATTACTGCGCTTTCGGTTGCCCAGATTCGTTTTCACCGCAGATATAGAAAAGATGTACCGTCAGATCCTAATCAACGACCAGGATCGAAATCTTCAATTAATTGCTTGGAGAACTGAACCTACTTTACCAATTCAGTTCTATAAGCTAAATACAGTAACATATGGAACAACATCAGCACCTTATTTGGCTACAAAATGCTTGCAACAACTCGCCAAAGATGAAAGGATCAACCATCCAGTCGCTGCCGCAATCCTGCAAAGGGATTTCTATGTGGATGATGTCATGACAGGATGCAATAGCCTAACAGAAGCCATTTTTGCTCAAACTCAACTCCAGCAACTACTCGCCAAAGGTGGCTTCAAACTGAGAAAATGGTGCGCCAATCATCACAAACTGCTGCAGGAAATACCAATGGCAGATCGAGCAATGCAGTTTGACTTCGATATAGACTCCGACGACCACATTAAAACACTAGGATTGTCATGGATTCCAGTAAATGATAGCCTCCGGGTTAAAACAAATTGTTCCGATACAACAAGGATTACTAAAAGGATTGTATCCTCGGACATTTCGCGTCTTTTTGATCCCCTTGGGTTTATGGGACCAGTAGTCGTATCGGCAAAACTATTTCTGCAGCAACTTTGGACATTGAAGCTAGATTTGGATGCAGCATTACCAATGGACCTACACACACGATGGCTCCGTTTTCGAGATGAACTAACTAAATTGGACAAAATTGATGTACAAAGACATGCCTTTGGGAAACACGTGCCGAAATATGTTCAGATACATGCCTTCGCTGATGCTTCTGAACGGGCGTACGGCGGTGCAGTTTACGTTCGTTCAGTTACCGAGGACAACGTAGTACTTGTACGACTACTTTGCGCCAAATCCAAGGTTGCACCAGTCAAGTCTACCACTATTCCAAGACTAGAACTTTGTGCGGCTATGTTGACGGCTGAGCTAGTAAATCGAGTAAAAAAAAAGAACAACAATTGCGAGAGACTCCTACGTTCTTCTGGTCAGACTCTGAAATTGTACTAGCATGGATCAATTCCACATCGTCATCCTATCAAACCTTCGTTGCCAACTGTATAGCAACCATACAAAACCTCAGCTTACCTCAACAATGGCGACACGTCAGATCGAAAGAAAATCCAGCCGATATTCTATCACGTGGAATTACTCCATCAAAATTGAAGAACTGCACGTTAGTGTTCTATGGTCTCTTATTTCTTCATAGCTCAGAAGCAACATGGTCTGTGCCATACAAACCTGAATCTGACTGCAATGAAGAACGAAAAACAAAGGTTACAGTGAACGTGGCCCAGTCATTCGGAGACCACTTCATAAACATCCACCATAGGAACTCATTTCCTAAACTCCAAAGGATCACAGCTTATGTAGCACGCTTTATTCAACACAGTCGCAATCCTAATCACAAGAAGGGTTCCTCATTAACCTGCGAAGAACTCGAAGAGGGATTGCGCATCATAATTAGAGCCATGCAGCAAGGTGAATTTGCAACAGAGTGGAAGCATCTGAAATCCTTTAAAGAACTTCACAAATCCAGAGATCTTTTAAGTTTATCACCATTTCTCGACGAAAACAACAGAATTCGAGTAGGTGGCCGACTGGAAGCCTCATCACTTTCATACGATGCAAAACACCCGATGTTACTACCCGCATCTCATCCATTCACGAAACTTTTGATGGAGGACATTCATCGAAAAAACCTGCATAGCGGACGACAAGGATTTTTAGCGGCTACACGAGAACGTTTCTGGCCGGTAAAAGGGAAAACTCTGGCACGAACGACTGTGCAAAATTGCATCACATGTTACAAAAACAAGCCTAAACTCCTAACTCAAATCATGGGCAATCTACCTGAGAATCGCGTAGAACCTGCTAGGCCATTCATCAACTCTGGCGTAGACTTCTGGGGACCCGTCTAGACACACTATCGCCTAAGAGGAAAGCGTCCTCAGAAAAGCTATGTTGCGGTATTTATCTGCTTCACTACGAAAGCAGTATACTTAGAAATGGTAACTGACTTAACTACCGAAGCCTTCATTGGAGCTCTGACGCGATGCATGGGTAGACGCGGCAACTGCAGAAACTTATATTGCAACAATGCCACAAACTTTGTAGGTGCCAAGAACAAACTTTCAGAGCTCACCGAGTCAATATTCTCGACAGGGGGCCAAGAAAAAATAAAAAATTCCTGTAACTACAAAGGAATCAACTTCCACTTCATTCCTCCCCGCGCTCTTCATTTCGGAGGCTTATAGGAGGCAGCTGTCAAATCGGCCAAACACCTTCTTCAACGCAGTCTCAATACCGCGTCCCTCACATATGAAGAACTGGCGACACTCATAATTGGTATCGAAGCCATACTGAATTCGCGGCCTATCACCCCTATTTCAACTGACTCCAGAGACCTCGCGGCATTAACTCCGGGACACTTCCTAATCGGAGAACCCATGACTGCCTCCATCGACACCGCGGCAGCAGCTTGCGAAGTTTCTTTGGGCAAACGCTGGCAACTAATCAACAGCATCAAGCAGGAATTCTGACACAGATGGACTAAGGAATACCTGAGTGAATTGCAACAGAAAACAAAATGGAAACAACCCCAGAAGAATATTGAACTTGGAAGGCTGGTCTTAATTAAAGAAGACAACACACCCGTTCGTCAGTGGCCTCTGGGACGTATAACTAAGGTATATAATGGCGAAGATGGCTATGTTCGTGTTGCAGACATCCGTACTATGAACAGCACGTTAAAGAGACCGATACACCATCTTGCCCCACTCCCAATAGAACCCACTTCCGAAGCCCAGCAGGAATCCGCGCCTGCAGCACCGCCGAAAAAATGTCGACTTAGTAATATAGGCACCGTAATCACAGGTCTACTACTCTGCTTGGCAATAACGCCATGTGATGGAAGAATTAAGCAAGACAAATTTAACAATAAACTCGGCCTCTATTTTGAGAACATAGGCACCACCAACATAATAACCAATGAATGGAATTTAGTCATATTTTATGACCTCGATCCCTACTGGCAAGAATGGCGAATCATAAAAAATATGACGTTCATGGTAGACAAACTTTGTGGTCAGCTACTCCAAAGAGAATCTTGTCAGCGAATTGGTCTATGACACAACCACAGGCCGACGGACATGAGCAAAGAAAACAATCTTCTGTCGGCACCATCAAACAGCCAGCAGAAAAGAGGCGCCTTGGAACCTTATCGGCAATGTTGCTAATAGTCTTTTCGGAGTATTAGACTCAAATTATATAGAAACGAGAATCACGTGGTTAAATTATTGAGAAATCAGACATCCATTATCGATTCTACACTAAATGTTCTGAAAAAGGACCAAATAGCAGTCGGAAAGGGTTTCCGTGATTTCCAAGCACAACTGCAAATTGTGATTGCCCAATTTAATAATATCACCGAGCAACTCCATCAAGAAGAGCTCAACAAGCTATACTATGCGCTAGCTATGGAACTAGATACAACCATGCAAGGATTTCAACAGATGCAGTTGGCCATAATTGAGAGTATTACTGACACACATCATGGCAAGATAAATCCATTACTGGTGTCGCCTCCACAACTTCGGCAGGAACTCGCAACGATCAAGACACATCTACACGAAGGTCTTCGGTTACCACTAGCTCAAGGCAATATTCTGGAATACTACAAGACAATGGAAATCGAAAGCACCATTCACAAAAACTATGTGCTCTTTCGGCTCCGATTGCCACTAGTGGATACTGAGAAGTACGACCTGTACAAATTATTCCTACATCCATAAATTCAACTCTAATTCTCATCGAACCAGTTATGAAAATCTTGGCTATAAGCCTTCACAGCGATCAATATTATCCATTCAATGATGAGTTGTCCGCTTGTTTGAAGGTGGAACGAACCAACTATCTATGCCACCATCGTCATCCCATTTATAAATCAGGCGCTGAATTCGGAAGATGTGAAATGGATATATTTAATCATCTAGCATTATCCGAGAGCTGTCATCTCCACCAAGCTGGTTCGGATTCCGTTTGGTATCAGTTGCAGAACGGAAACCAGTGGATTTATGGGGTGAACAAGATGTCAATCAACGTGATATGTGACAACAACATCTCACAACTATCATTAGACGGCGCCGGACTCTTGGAGCTTGATGACACCTGCTTTATCAAGGAAAGCCAAATACTTATTCAAGGCCACAAAAGCTACGAAAATTCACGTAAAATGGCTTATACACGACTTGCGAGCCTACCAGAACCTATTTTGATAAAGCATCTAAGGCCTTTATCAAATAAGCCAACACATTTCATATCCAACTTGGGAGAAACAATACAATTGCAGAATCAGTTGGCAGAACTTAAACCCAATGACATAAGCTACCATCATATTCATCATTATACCGTCAGTTATCTTTGCGTCGTTGGAATTGTTATAATTTGTAATCGCATGGCGAACACACAAAACAAGGAAACCGAAACCATCACCACGAAAGAGACTGAATATCAGTGTATCACAAATTCTGTCGACACCCGGCGAACAACCAACTTTTACTGTAAATGTTGAACCGTTGTTCAACGAGGGGGAGAATGTTGCATTCTAAGCGAAGTCAACAACCGCTGCAATGCACGCCCTTGACTGTGGCCAACGACAGCGCAAATCGCTGACACCGAATTTTTATTACTTGTTTATGTTTTATTTTATATGTAAAATATCTAAGTAAGCAATAATGGTTCAATTGTAATAGTAAAAATTAAGTGAAGTTATTAAACATATATCAGTTCTTTGAAACCTATCAACGAGTGTTTTATTGAATTGGTCATTCCGGACGACTGGTTATATGCACTAGTACCTTTACTCAACAATAGTCTTGGTTTTGTACCTAGGCTACTTTCCACACAAATATCGAAGATCTGGTTATAAGCACCAGTATCTTCATTCTATATTAGTCTTGGCTTTGCACCTAGGCTATTTCATAACCACAAAACAAGGGTCTGGTGTAACCATCAGGACCCAGCAACGGTAAGGTGGAATAAAAGAATTCCCACTCTTAACAGATGCTAAGGTCCAGATTTATGTATTTGCGGGCGCATCGATGAGCGCGTATGGTGCAGTAATTTATGTGCGAATTGATTATGGCAACCAGCAAGTGGAGGCAAATTTACTGACGTCTAAGGCGCACGTAGCTCCTTTGAAGACGATTACAGTATCAATGCTTAAACTGTCAGCAGCCAAATTAGTGGCACAGCTGCTATGCAACGTGAGAAAAGAAATGGAGTGGGCAAGATATGAGTACAGCTTGTGGACAGATTCACAGGTTGTTTTGCAGTGGATCAGAAAACTACCATGTGAGCTGAAGATGTATGAAGCAAATAGAGTTTCTGAGATACAGACTCACACAGAGATTGGGCGTTGGCGCTATGTAAACACAAAACAAAATCCAGCAGATTTGTTAACTAGTTGGTAATAAGCTCTGGTTATATGGACCGGAGTGGTTACGTAAATCAGAAATCAGTTGGCCAGCCAACATTTTTAGCCGGAAAAACCAGCTGAAGGGCTTAACTAGCTGCGAGCGTATCACGTGACATACTCGTATTCACGCGAGTTTTTGCAAATATTTATACCGAGCAAGGGGCAAGAGGATGGCGCTGATTGACTATGCGCGAAGTATAGAGAAGAGCATCAACATATTGAGCTACATCATCAGGTTTGTGCGAAGAGCAAGGCACAGAAAGAGGAGGTGCAGAACTCGGCACAACAACCGAGTAGTGCAAGCGCCAACAGTGGAAGAGAAATATGAAGCAATTCCTGCTGAAGCAGGCGCAGGTGAGCGATTTCAGACAAGAGATAGACAAACTAAGAGAGATTGGGCAGGTGCAAGAAGGGAGCAAAATTAGTGCATAGAATCCAATAATGTTGCTGTCCATTGCCTATTGAGAGTGGGCGGACGATTGGGGAGATCAGAAGAAGCCTATGAGATGATGCATCCGGTGATAGTGAAGGATGGTTCTCGAACAGCATGGCCGATAATGGACCACGCTCATCGTATAACTAGGCATGGTGCTGTGCAAGTGATGATGCAATTCATGTGACAAAAGTTTTGGATTCGAAAACTCCGGAGCCAATTAAGAGCTTTTCTCCACAAGTGCGTGGTGTGCGCGCGCTATAATCACAGATTTGAGCAACAGTTGATGTCTGAATTGCAAGGTGACAGGGTGCAAGTGGGCAAAGCTTTTCTACATACAGGTATTGATTATGCTGGTCCTTATAGAATAAAAGCACCGGATAGATCTGTAGAGCGAATGAGGGAGCGTAAGTGCTGGGTGGTCATTTTTGTATGCCTGAAAACAAAGGCCATTCATATTGACATTGTTTTTGATTTAACCTCTATAGACTTTATTGCTTGTTATGAGCGCTTTATTTGCAGAAGAGGGAGATGTAAGCGAATATACAGTGACAATGGTACATCATTTGTAGGGGCGGCAAGAGAGATGAGAAGAGTACGGGAGAGCTGGCAAGTATGTTTTTGAGCATTTGAGTAACAAGAGGATAGAATGGATATTCATGACACCAGCAGCACCGCATTATGTTGGAATATATGAAGCTGCTGTGAAGTTAATGAAGTACCGCCCCACGCGCATTGCGGGGCAAAATATTTTAACACAAGAGCAGCTATCTACCCTCCTAGTAGAGATTGAAGCAATTTTTAACTCAAGGCCTTTGACACCTTTGAGTGATGATGCGGAAAATATTCAGGCCTTGACACCAGGGCATTTTTTGATAGGGGAGCCATTGATAATTCCCTTACCATTCGTGAGCGAGCAGCAGTCAAGCATGAAAGGAGCAAGTTTATGGAGAGCACGTCAGAAAATGATTGAGCATTTCTGGAAGAGATGGAGAGAGGAATATTTGACGGCGAGGCACGAGCGTAAAAAATGGCGCAGAGAACGAGAGCCAATGAGCCTGAATCAATTAGTGCTGATCAAGAGTGAACTTTTTAAACCAGCGTAGTGGGCTTTGGGCAGAATTTGTGAGCAAATAAGGAGCAGAGATGGGCTAATACGTTCAGTCATTGTGCAAACGGCCACAAACCGTCTGACAAGGCCTGTTCAGAAGATATGTGTGCTTACAATTGCGCCGAGCGAACAGAGGGCGGCTTTATGAAAGCAAAGACAGGAGGTCCTTCTCTTGCAAGCGGGGACTGTATCAAATGCAACCATGCGCTAAAGTTTCGCACATAGCGAAAATAGGTTCAGGGAGTATTTGAAAGTTAGTTCGTTTCTGACGATGGAGCTGTGCGGTTGTGCCAATAGAGCAGTACAAGAGAGCACAAGGAGCAGTGATGTGCAGTGCACATATATATAAGTGCAATCTATGTGCAGGGAGCTGAGCCAGGAGAGCGGTGCAGAGAAGGGGATCTTAGAGCAGGATCCTATACAGAGCCTATACACAAGATCAAGTATGAGCAGTACCACAGGTATTCGAGAGCATAGTCACGTATAGATTATATACGCTGACATTATTTATGTTCACATTGCTGGACATAAGCATTATACATTATATATATATTACATAAACGTACCTATTTACAGATATGCAAGTCCGTTCATGCATATGAGAGCAATTGAGCTAAACGCGCTGGAACTTTTCAATGATTGTATATACATATAAACATGTATCGCATACATGCCGATTTATTGTTGAGCTACAAATGTGCACAATTATAAGAGCAAGAAAAAGTGGTTTTTCGTATGCTTTTCCACTTAAAACAATTGTGTTTTTATTTAAGTCGGATTGCGGTAAGTATTGCCATAGTTTCATTGTCGATTCTATACAACCACTTACGAGAACTTGGAGCTAAACAGCCTAGAACAGATACGGTATAAACTAAAGACATTACTATACTAGGCGCAAGTTACACATGTCTGACTAACGCTGTAAAAGAAACGTTCACAAACATTGAGCACTTACAGTCTGCAATCAGAACGCTAAGAGGACACCATCTAGAGGCTAACGCGAACCTATCACAGCTATTAGACTCACAATTCGTCGCTACCTTAACCGAACTATCTTCCATCAACATTAAGGAGATAGCCAGGTTCATTTCGGAATCGCAGTGGTTCCCAAAACTTCAGACGTGGGAGTCGCTTCGTCTTAGTGTGGTATCACATTGAGCCATTATATTTTATTAAGTGCGCTTTTGCGTAGAAGGCTGCCACACCTACCTACCTACCTATCACAGCTCATCAACTTGGAAAATATAATCACGGAACAACTAATGGAACTGCAAAGCCAACAAAATCTGAAAATGGCCATCGTTGATGATTTATTGCATGGGAAATTACATCCCCTGTTCATACCAGCACAAGAACTATTCGAAATAGCACCAAAAATACTCGACGAAATCAACTGGTATGCTAGGCAACCCGAGAGAATATACGAACTAGCGTCGGTGCGAGCGGCACCCTCAACACGAGGTTTCACAGTAGTGATGCGAATACCGTTACCAATAGCGAACGCATACACTCTCTACAGAACATACTCCATTCCCAAATATTTCAAAGGAAATTGGAGTACGATTATGGAAAAGTAGAGTAGAGCACATGATTCCTACATTGGTCTCTCTACAATAGAAAAGGAACAGGGCAAGGTGCTGGGACCAACTGATAGCGTGCGTACGCATCCAGGAAAAATACTAGCAAGAGATAGTAGTATCTGTGAAATTGAAATCCTGAAACACGAACAGGAAAAATGCGAACCTATTGTAGTTCCAGCAATAGGAGGGATGTTAATAGCAACCAAGTCACTAAATCGTTCGTTTTTCCATTTCAATATACAGACAAACATGGCGGCCGTTTGCCAAGACAAGACAATGCGTCTTGAACTAAGAGGATCAGGGTTCATCCACATAGGCGAGAAGTGTAGGGTGTTCAATAAGGATACAATAAGAATACACAAGAAGCATAAGAACCAACATTTCAACATAACGCTCGCAGAAATGGGGACCACCAAAAGGGCAGCAGAACTCCGTGGTATACTATCGACTCTCCAAAAACCAACGCGTTCAGTCCAGAAACTCCCCACTGCTAACAATAAACAAGATCCCTCCGTAATACACCGTAATCGTAATTCAGAGTTGAAACAAATGCTGACGTCCAACAAAAGGACAGTAGACGAACTACTGAAAGAAGCGGAACACGAGGAAGCAATGCTAAGAATCAACGAAACCCAAACTTGGCTAAATGGGGCACAGCCTTGACTCTTTTAATAATAATCGTTATAATGAGCTCTCTCGCGATAAGAAGTCTAATACGCAGATATTTCCAACGACAACAGCAACTACCACGAGCGGACGGCAGCATTCACCGAGGAAATGCAGCACAACTGGAAAGGGAGGACGCTGTAATAGTATAAGAATAAATTGTAGAAATAGAAATAAATTGTAAAATGAAAATAAGAACAGAAAAGAAAACAAAAAAATATATAAAGAAAACAAATAAATTAAAATAAAATAAAAATAAAATGCTTTAAGAAAAAAAACTAAAAGAGTCCAACACAAAAAAAAACAATAAAATAATAAAATAAGGTGACGAAAAATATAAGGACCAATAAGAGAAAAAATAAAAAAATTTAAAAATTAAAAAATATTAATAATAAAATAATGATAAAAAAAACAAACACAAAACAAACAAAAACAAAAAAAATTGAATAATAAAGAAACAATAAGAACCCACAACATCTCAAAAATGAATAATAAAAAACCAAATGTATAGTATATAGGATGCACAAATTGTTTGTGGTGCATTAGAAATTAAGACCAATTACACTAGTTTACACCGAAAATGTGCATTTGATGAGAGGTGACTTTTCTTATGTATTTTCATCTGCTGAATTGGAAAATCAAGGTTAAATTTTTTTTCATGGAATAGTTTTGGAGATATTGTAATTTTTGTATTTTTTCGACCTTTTTTCACGTGACAAATTATATCTCGACCTGTCCGATTGGGTCGTTCTTGGAACCCAATGCAAGGTATTGAGATGACGAAAAAACATGTATAATCGGATCTTTGATTGGTAAAGCGGTTCTAAATATATCGATGAAAATAAGGCACATTTTCAAAAAAATAATATTTTACAGTGATTCTGTGTCAGCGGAAAAGTACAAATCGTTAAAAAAAAAAAAAACATCTTGTTTCTCTTCATGTACGTAAAGATGATACTTTAACGTAAGAACTAAGACCAACTAGAAGAAAATCGACGGCAAAATGACATAGTTATAAGCAATTGAGCGAATAAATCCAAATCCCAAATCGATGAATCTACGTCTATTTTGTTGGAGGACAAAATTGCCACACACGTAACAGAAATTATTTGGATTGTTTACGCACTTAAATTCTCGTTTTCTTTTAGGCATTTTGGAAAATATGGAGTGGATTTATTCACTCAATTGCTTATAACTTTGTCATTTTTCGCCGATCGCACATTTCTAGCTCGAGATATGATTGGTCACTTGAAAAAGGTCGAAAAAATACAAAAATTACAATATCTCAAAAACTATTCCATGAAAAAGAATTTAATCTTGATTTTCGAATTCAGCAGATGAAAATACATAAGAAAAGTCACCTCTCATCAAATTTACATGAACAAATTTTTATTTTTAAGTTTAACTAGTGTTATTAACTACCTACTTAGAAAGAGGGGAGGGATGTTGTGAGTCAATCGCACAATGTCCGCTAATCCCAAGTAGTTATTAGATTTTATTATTAATTTAATAATAAACGTGCATGGCCCTAAGATAAAATGTTACTATAAAGTAAAAGTCGAATGCATGCTTTTAGGTGCGCGCATTTAACAATTGAACTTAAAATGCATAATACAGGATTCAATGCTATGTGAATTAAAACACTTTGCAATTAAAACTTGTATTACCCATGTATTTATCTTAAAATCAAACAACTTGTTTGACATTTACTCACTTAAACATTCATCTATTACAATGGAAGCAAAAATATATACTATATTTGGTTGAAATTTCGTTTCGAATCGTTTGAATTGCCGTGATCCACTGAAGTGCCGTGATATTTAAGTTCTTTCGTAGAACATGTTTCCATGTATTGCAGTTATTGAAGGGTTTTGAAAATATTTAAAAATTGTAATTGACTATGTTCACATTAGCCTCAGTGAGTCGACTCATTTTGACATTTTGACATATTTTTGATTCATGCACTTCTTCTATCCCTACACCGCTTTTTTTCATTTTAAAATAGCATTTTTTTCCCACAAGTACTGGTTGCTTATCGTTTTTATTTTAGTTTTTACTTCATCTGCAGTTACATTTGGTCTGGCTGGCCTCAACTGCGAAGTAATGCTCTCCAAAACCTTTGGATATTGTAGGTAATTTACCTGAGACAGTTTCGGGAAATAAATACATCTTGACGTTCCAAGATGATGTTTCCAAGTATATGGCATGCGTAGCCATACCTGATGCAGAGGCGAGTACGGTAGCCAAAACATTTTTTGACGAAATTATGGCACATTACAACATACCGAAAGTGTTGGTGACCGACAACGGTTCGAATTTCGTGTCAAAATTATTTTCTGAGACGTGTAAAATGCTAGGGATGAAGAAATTACGCATTACTCCTTATCATCCGCAAGCGAACAGTTCGCTAGAACGAAGTCATAGACCGCTGGCAGAATACTTGCGTAGTTTCGTCAAAGAAGACGGCTCTAACTGGGATCAGTGGTTAACTACGGCCATGCATGTACACAACAGTACTGCATCAACGAAGCAAACTCCGTTTAGAACATTCTGTCACGAACTTTTCTGTGCCGGGGTAAACTCAGCGTTGTCCGGGTTCGTCGACAGAATATCTGCGTTTCGTTTTCTAGTTTAAATTTATTTTAACTCTTCGGTTATTACAATTTCTTTTATTAGTCAATCCTTGGCTAACACACGTCCGGATTTTGAGTATCCTCAAAGCATATCCTTGCACACGTCTAACTTCTGAAGATATTCGAAACGACTCCTTGCAAAACGTCTAACTCCTGGAGATATTTGAAGCGAGACCTGTGAAACGTCTAACTCTTGGAGATATTTGAAACGAGTCCTTGTGAACGACCAACTCTTGGAGATATTTAGATATTTGAAACGAGTCCTTGTGAACTTGTCTAACTTCTGTAGATATTTGAAGCGAGTCCTTGTGAATGTCTAAATCCTGGATATATTTGTAGTGAGTCTTGGGGTACACGTTTTATTAGTATTCTGTTTTTATATATTCCAGCTCTCTCTTTTTCTGCGCATTTTCCTCGACTTTATATCTTTTTGTCGTATACTTCTTTTCTTTTCAAATTTGGAACAAGTAAAAGGTTTGTGTGAGTGAAATTTGTCACTGGAAAAATTCCATCTTCACAACTCTACGTGTTTGATTTCTACATGCCAATGCTGATGACCCAAATAAAGTGCGGAAATATCAGCTACAGCTAGCGTACGAGTTGCTTAGAAAAAACCAAGATCATGTTAAACGGGTAGCCAGGGAAACCTACAACAAGGTACTAAACCCAGTAATCTTTCATGTGGGTGACCGAGTACTAATGAAGCACCAAACTAGGAAAAATAAATTTTCTCCAGTGTGGTTAGGGCCGTACATGGTGGCAAAAATCCGCAGCCCAGTTACCACGGTAGTAACGATTAAAGGCAAACCCAAAAAACTCCACAATATTAGTTAAGTCACAAAATTTATAAATTTATTCCATTTGCGAACTCACAACTAAATAGAAGACACTCATATTGCTCATTTGATGAGTAACTAAAATCAGCATTTAATTAACAAGTATAAAAGAGCATCCGTTATATTTCCATGTTGACTTAGGTCGTTATTAAATTATATAATTTGAATATGATAACAAACACAGCAGCTAAAATGCAATGAGAACAAGAAAAAGAAAAGAGAGAATGGTTGAAAAATATTAATTAAAGTAATAATTAGTGATGAAAAAAAGTAAAATAGAAAAAACACAGATACGAGAATCAAAATTCAACAGAAGAAAAAATATGAATAGAAAGATTTATTTAATGCATTTGGGCAAACCGCAAGTGGAGCGCTTGCAGGGTGGAAATGTTAGCAGTGCACATATGCTTGTGCATTCGTACAAACTTTGCATATGGTATGAAGATGGAGTGCATGTATGATTGTAGACGTATACTCCTACAAATATGGCACATGATATGAAGGTGTACAAAATCTGTCCCAATAGGAAACATTGGAATGAATGTGTGGGCACGCATTCTAATAAATAAGTGTGATAGTAAGTAAATAATTTTTTTTATTAGACTAGGTCGAATATACTTTAGCAAGAATAGACATTAGAAAGAAAAGGAAAGATAGGTTAAGGAATAGATAAGTTTGGGTAAAAAATTGGATCAATATAATTAGGAATAAATATAATCAATCAGTAAGGCAAAATAAAAGTTACATGTACTATTTCTATAAATAAAACTATTTTATGTACATAAAATTGAAACTAGAGTAGATTTTGTGGAAATTTATTTGATTAATAGCTAAACAGAATTTAGAATCAGCAAGAGACAGCAAATGTAGGAGGAGAGATAATGTGGGACAAAGTAAAGTAAGAATTTA
The DNA here is from genome assembly GCA_920105625.2 of Clusia tigrina. Lineage (NCBI taxonomy): Eukaryota > Metazoa > Arthropoda > Insecta > Diptera > Clusiidae > Clusia > Clusia tigrina. The sequence goes on along the minus strand of OV050030.1, from coordinate 137,592,870 downwards.
GAGCCCTATAATTAGGAATAAATAATTATTAAATCATGCAAAATAAACATTACAAATAATTTTCCTGCAGGGGGGTATAAGCGAGTGGCACAGAACGTCTTCGTAACCTGTGAGCACATACGGATGCATGCATATAACATCTACTAGAGGAGCGCCAACGAGAATGGACAAACACAGACGACCACCAAGAGGGGCAAGGCAAAATGTGGGTATATACTTGCTACCACAATAGTGAAACTATATAATAGCTAACCGAGCCAAACAAAATAAGTACAATATAGGGTTGGGAAAATAAATATTAAATAATGCTTTATAATAATAACTTAATTATAAAACTCCGCGACGAATTCGGGGTCCAGCGGAGAATGAAAAGAACCCCGGATAACGTCAATTCGGTGTAACAACGCCATAAGCCGGCCAAAACGGAGAAACACGTCAGTATCGTGCGGCCATATTACGGTGGTAACCGCCAAATCCCAAAGGTATGCTTTCTCCACTTCATGCTCCCACCTATTGCCCAACTCTACATTCACAGAGGGAAAAGGTCACTAATGGATGTTGCTGGGGGATAATAAAATGCGCAAATGGAACAATGGACCAAAAGTATGCCGATGAAATATATGACCACTTACGAGAACTTGGAGCTAAATAGACTAGAACAATTACGATATTAACTAAAGACATTACAATACTAGGCGCAAGTTACACAGGTCTGACTAACGCTGTAAATGAACCGTTCACAAACATTGAGCACTTACAGTCTGCAATCAGAACGCTAAGAGGACACCAGCTAGAGGCTAACGCGAACCTATCACAGCTCTTAGGCTCACCGTTCTTCGCTACCTTAACCAAACTATCTTCCATCAATATTAAGGAGATAGCCAGGTTCATTTCGGAATCACAGTGGTTCCCAAATCTTCAGACGTGGGAGTCGCTTCATCTTAGTGTGGTATCACAATGAGCCATTATATGTGCTTAAGTGTGCTTTTGCGTAGAAGGCTGCCACTCCTACCTACCTACCTATCACAGCTCATCATCTTGGAAAATATAATCACGGAACAACTAATGGAACTGCAAAGCCAACAAAATCTGAAAATGGCCATCGTTGATGATTTATTGCATGGGAAATTACATCCCCTGTTCATACCAGCACAAGAACTATTCGAAATAGCACCAAAAATACTCGACGAAATCAACTGGTATGCTAGGCAACCCGAGAGAATATACGAACTAGCGTCGGTGCGAGCGGCACCCTCAACACGAGGTTTCACAGTAGTGATGCGAATACCGTTACCAATAGCGAACGCATACACTCTCTACAGAACATACTCCATTCCCAAATATTTTAAAGGAAATTGGAGTTCAATTATGGAAAAGTAGAGTACGATTATATAGCGGAAAGCTAAGCACATGATTCCTACATTGGTCTGTCTACAATAGAAAAGGAATAGGGCAAGGTGCTGGGACCAACAGAAAGCATGTGTACGCATCCAGGAAAAATACTAACAACAGATAGTAGTATCTGTGAAATTGAAATCCTGAAACACGAACAGGAAAAATGCGAACCTATTGTAGTTACAGCAATAGGAGGGATGTGAATAGCAACCGAGTCACTAAATCGTTCGTTTTTCCATTTCAATATACAGATAAACAAGACGGCCGGTTTCCAGAACAAGACAATGCGTCTTGAACTAAGCGGAACAGGGTTCATCCACATAGGCGAGAAGTGTAAGGTGTTCAATAAGGATACTGTAGTGTACCACACAATTGTACACTGACGACCACACATCGTCATAAGCACAGCAGCATGTCGCATATGCAAACAAACTGACAATAGCGCAACGTGCGCAATTGCACTCAATACCCAAATACGCTAGACAAGCATTTTGGTGGTGCAATAACACACGCTCCCTATATTGCAGCGTATGCATATTGGATAGTGCAGTGACTTTAGCCCTGAACTTGCACTCAAAATTATTAATATAAACAAAGACGATGATTCGTCAATGAATAATATCGGTAATCCGATACTTGAGACAAATTTCGGGAATATGATTTGTAACTAGTGGAAATAAGATAGATATATTTTATGTTAGTTAGAATAAGAAAACAATAAGAATTCAATAATATAAAAGGGCCAGCGAGCCACCAAATAAAACAGAATTAATCTGAACTTCTAAAACTGCAATTCTGCATTAGATTTCTCATTTTTTCTCTCGGTGTTCTTAACTAGGCTTAGTTACAGAACAGCACCAAACAATAGCGTAACCAACGGCAAACTCTGCCGGTAACAATCTCTACTGAGGGCGACATTCCGCTTCGCACTAGGTTTCTGTATATCATATCATCATCATGCAATCGATACGTAAGCCGATCTTGCAAGGCCAACGCAATTGATATTGATTCAACCCTCATCAACACACGTATATTACCCTACATGGCGATCCTGCCAGCCTAACTTTATATTACCCTACATGGCGATCCTGCATCTGACCTGGGATCTGAAAGGCAGCCAATAATCCTGCAACCGTTCCTGCAACTGACCTGGGACCTGAAAGGCAGCCAATAATCCTGCAACCGTTCCTGCAACTGACCTGGGACCTGAAAGACAACCAATAATCCTGCAACCGATCCTGCAACCGATCCACAACTTGAAAAACAGCTAAAGATCCTGCGAGCAAATCTGCAACCGATCCTGTAATCAATGAATATCCTGAAGAAGATCCTAAAAATGATCCAGAAACGGTGGACCAATATTCCTGCATATGTAAGAATACATGCCGACTACCATGCATTTCCAGCTTATGTTCCATCAAAGATTATCAGTTGTGACCCGCAATCGAAGAGTACAAGAGGCGACAATTTAGAAAGTAGGAGTAACTGACGCAGCCAATTTGGCTTAAGAATTGATAAAATGATTTGAAAAAAAGGAAGAAGAATAGAGAAGACAAACAATCATATTAAAGTACGACTAGTACGAGTAATTGAATTAAAATTTGATATTGATTTATAATGTTAATCAACAATTTGATGTTTGCTTTAAAATATTAGCATTTTATTGCTAAAGTTATTTATATAATGTATTAGTAATAATTCATATATGTATTGAAATGACACAAAAGCATTAGAAAACTAAAAATTATAAAATTAATATAGCTAAAACTTCCCAAAAATGTACTGCAAAATCAGATTAAAATAAAATACATTGTGAGCTTAAATTTCAAGAAATAGATAACAATTAACAGAATAGACTGAACCAATAGCCAACATGGCATCTTTTAGCATAGAAACGGCATCAAAATCTCTACCCACATTTACAGGCAACTTCAGAGAATTAGATAGTTTCAGAATCACCGCTGAGCTGATAAACAAATCACTCAACGAGTCAGGACAGACAGATTTACTAGAGTATATCTACCATGCCAAATTATCTGCCAATGTAAGAACAGCAATAGGAGGTTACACAAAACCAGAAGACTTAAATACACTTACCACTCTACTACAACAGAGGTACAAAGATGCGACAACAATACCACAGCTACAAGCTAGACTAACTAATCTACAACAAAGGAATTCAGGAATCAACTCGTACAAAGAAAAAATTCTGACAATAATAGAAAGTTTAAACAGAATTAACATACACAATTTAGGAGAGACAGCTACACAAGCAGAAAAGAACGTAATAATAAAAACAAACAACAAGTTAGCATTGGACACTTTCAAGAAAGGACTGAATGAGAATTACAAAGCGACAATTTTTGTTGCAAGACCAAAAGATCCAGCAGAAGCAACAGAATTGGCACTTGAACTTGAGAGCGAATCTAGAATAATGCCCAACACATCACAGCTGATGCAACTAAGACATAATTCATTCAACTCACAAGGTACAAAGTCTAATTTCAACGCTCCGCGCAAATATAATTCATTCAACCCTTCTCCACAATACACAAACAACACACGACAAAATTTCAGCACACGCTATGACAAAAATAACTACAACAACACTAACCATGCAACAATAACCGTACACAACAACAGAAACAATAACCGTAGCAATACAAATTACAGTCAAAGAAACAATATCTACAACAGAACATATCCCAATAATCAAAATAATAACAACTTCAGACACAACAACAGCTACAACTCACAAGGCAGTCAGTAGAACAGCAACAACAATTACAACTCAAACAGAAACCGCCGCATAAATATGATACACGATGCGGGAAACGAACAAGGCCCAGAATGCATAACCATTCTGGACAGCCAAAATTAAATGTGAATAAAATCTCGGATAACCACACAAATTTCGTCACGCTGACACACAAAAAGCACAAAATGACTTTTTTGATAGACACAGGTGCCGACATCTCATTATGCAAAATAAGCAGCAAATTAGAAAACCACGAATACTTTCCTGATGACAAATGCAAATTAACAGGCATAACAAACGAAGAGGTATATTCTGAAGGTCAAATAGAATTACAATTAGATATTGGAGAATAATCTTGCAACCACCCTTTCCAATTAGTAAACAAAACATTTCCAATAGAAACAGATGGCATTCTAGGTAGGGATTTTTTTGAAAAATATATATGTAAAATCAATTATGAAACGTTTACAATTTCCGCGTACGTAAACAAACAAACATTCATTATACCCATGCACACTAAATCTCACGATACTCAAAAAATAAAAATACCAGCAAGAACAGAAATAATACAAGCCTTAAAATTAAACATAATTGAAGACAAATTAATTCTAAATAAAGAATTAAAAGACGGCATATTTCTAAGCAACTCAATAGCACCCAAAAGTGGTATAACCCACATAAAAATTCTAAATACAACAAACAAAGAGGTAATTTTAGAAAGCATACAATTTGAAACTGACTCACAAAAAAATTATGACATACTAAAGTACAGTACGCAAGATAATTACAATGAAAATAGACTACAGAAAACCATTGAAACTTTAAATTTTAACTGCACAGACGAAATTACAAAAACCCAACTCATAAACATCCTAAGACAATACCAAGAAGTTTTTCATCTTGAAGACGAACCACTTTCGACAAACAATTTTTACACACAAAACATAACGATACATGACAACACCCCCGTTTACATTAATAACTACAGACTGCCACACACACACACAGAAATTGTGAATGAACAGGTAAAGAAAATGCTACAAGAGGATATCATTGAACCTTCAGTCAGCCCATACAATGCTCCACTCCTTTTGGTTCCTAAAAAGAACACTATTGACAAAAAGAAATGGAGACTTGTAGTGGATTTTAGAAAACTGAATGACAAAATAGTAAATGATAAATTCCCGCTAACTCGCCTAGAAGACATTCTAGATAAGTTAGGCAGAGCAAAATGGTTTTCAACCTTAGACATGACCAGTTCATTTTATCAAATAAAATTAGAAAAACAATCACGACCATTAACAGCTTTTTACACATCCAATGGACATTATCAATTTAAAAGACTACTTTTCGGACTAAAAATTTCTTCCAACAGCTTTCAGAGAATGTTAACAATAGCACTCTCAGGACTTGACTCAGAAGCATTCCTTTATGTAGATGACATAATCATCTATGGTTGCAGTCTAAACCACCCTAACCAAAATTTAATCAAAGTACTAGACAGACTAAAACAACATAACTTAAAATTAAACGCAGCAAAATGCAACTTTCTGAGACAAGAAGTCGTATATTTAGGACATTTGATTACACAAGACGGAGTTAAAACTGACCCAGCAAAATACGAGACTGTTAAAAATTACCCTCAACCGAAAAACGCAGACGAAGTAAGAAGATGCGTTGCATTCTGCAACTACTATAGAAAATTCATACCAGAATTTGCAGATATTGCAAAATGTTTAAACTCCTTACTAAAGAAATCAGCCAAATTTGTATGGACAGATGAATGCCAAAAATCTTTTGAAACTCTTAAACTAAAATTAATAAACCCACCACTATTGCAATACCCAAATTTTGATAAACCCTTCATATTAACTACAGATGCATCGAATTATGCATTAGGCGCCGTACTATCCCAAGGCGAAATAGGACAAGATTTACCAATATCATATGCTAGCAAATCATTAGAAAAAGACGATTTGAATAAGCCAGTAATAGAAAAAGAGCTACTAGCAATACACTGGGGTATCAAACCCTATCTATATGGTCAAAAGTTCACGGTAGTAACTGACCATCGACCACTGATATCACTATTCTCTCATAGAAACCCTTCATCTAAAATGACCAGAATTAGATTATATATATATATATATATATATATATATATATATATATATATATATATATATATATATATATATTATATATATATTATATATATATATATATATATATATATATATATATATATATAAAACAGGAAAGATGAATACAAGTACAGATGCATTGTCAAGAATAGAAATTGACTCGGACATTCTAAAAGAAATGATACCGAAAGAAATTGATGAAAAAGCCAAAAGAACCCTAGTAATAACGAGAGGGATGGCAAATAAAAATAAAACAAATGAAGAGGCAAATAAAAATGAAAATCAGAAATTGAGAAATCGCATATCTCAGGAGACTGATCACCTTCAAATATGGGAATGTACATCAATAAATGACGTCAAGAATATTACAAAATTAAAATTTAATGTCGACAAGAAAAATCAAAGCTTTGAAAAAATGAATATATATATATATAAAATGATATTGTGCACATAGGGGAAAGCCATAATTCACCGAATCAAGATTCGACTCTGAAGAAACTCCGACCTAAAAATAAAAATATAAATGAAAATATAAAGCATGCAGGAATCAATGATAAATCAGCGAGACTAGACTCGATTCTGAGGAAATTGATATCCAAAACGAAGAAAGAAAAAAGTAAAGAATTAGCAATTGCAAATAATGATGAAATATTCAAAAAATATACAAAAGAAGAATTTAAAGAAGCGTACGCAAAAATAAAAATGAATAGCAAAAGTCCTCAGCTAAAAATATTAATTTATATACCTCCAAAGAGAATAACGGAGGACATTTTAAAATACAAACTAATAGATGAATGTCACAATGTCCCGGAGTAAGAAAAACATTTGGAAAAATAGGAACCAAATGGTAAAGAAATTCGTATCCAACTGTGACACGTACGTGAAGTGTAAACAAACAAGACACATCAAAGAACCACAAACCATAACAGACACCCCTAACACAAGTTTCGAAGTCATATCAATTGACACCGTAGGACCACTAAAAATTTCAAACGAATACCGCTACATACTGACCATGCAGTGCGCGCTGACAAAGTTCGTAATCACACATCCAATGATAACAAAAGACGCACACACAACAGCCAAAACATTAGTTGAACAATTTATACTCAAATACGGACACTTCAAAATTCTTAAATCTGACAACGGGACAGAATTTACAAACGAGCTAATGGCGAACATATGTGCACTGCTCAAAATACAACAGAAATTTTCGACACCGTACCACCACCAAATGATAGGCTCACTAGAACGCAACCACAGAGTTTTGAATGAATTCCAACTGACATCGACAAACGACGACGAATGTGATAAGTGGATTCCCTACTTCACTTTCACTTACAACACAATGCCACATGTTGACACGGGCTACACGCCATATGAATTAATATATGGGAAACTCCCAGGTTTACCCAATGAAGGAATAGAAAGTAACACAAAAATTTACAACTTTGAAAATTACGCCAACGAGCTAAAAGCGAGATTACGCTATGCCCACGAAAAGGCAAAACAAATGCTAATGAAAGCAAAACAAAAACGTACACTAACTGACTCAAAAACTAATACGAATACACTTAATGTAGAAATAGGAGATTTAGTTCTATTAAAAGTAGAAAATAGGAAAAAGAATATGAATCCATATAAAGGACCATATAAAATACTAGATAAGTTAGGAGTAAATTCATTAATAGAATATAATGATACACCTAAGAAAGTACATAATAATCAATTAAAGCCATACAATGTAATTTAAATTTATACAATAAGATTTATAATTAAAATTATCACAATATGTAATCAAAACAATGTAATTAGTAATCATAAGTATATCTAATTATATCAAAACTACATAATTTGTAATTTTAACTATATAATTAAAAACGTTACAATGTAACTTTAATAATAAGAAACAATTTATAAACAAACAATACCAATTATTAGAAAATATGAAAATCATCTAACAAATCCATAACATAAGGCAATTGTAATACAACACAAACCATATTTCCAGAAAAATTATTCGCTAACACCCCAAATTTTTATCTTAAGGGTGAGGGTGTAGTGTACCACACAAGTGTACACTGACGACCACACATCGTCATAAGCACAGCAGCAAGTCGCATATGCAAACAAACTGACAATAGCGCAACGTGCGCAATTGCACTCAATACCCAAATACGCTAGACAAGCATTTTGGTGGTGCAATAACACACGCTGCCTATATTGCAGCGTATGCATATTGGACAGTGCAGTGACTTTAGCCCTGAACTTGCACTCAAAATTATTAATATAAACAAAGACGATGATTCGTCAATGAATAATATCGGTAATCCGATACTTGAGACAAATTTCGGGAATATGATTTGTAACTAGTGGAAATAAGATAGATATATTTTATGTTAGTTAGAATAAGAAAACAATAAGAATTCAATAATATAAAAGGGCCAGCGAGCCACCAAATAAAACAGAATTAATCTGAACTTCTAAAACTGCAATCCTGCATTAGATTTCTCATTTCTTCTCTCGGTGCTCTTAACTAGGCTTACTTACAGAACAGCACCAAACAATAGCGTAACCAACGGCAAACTCTGCCGGTTACAATCTCTACTGAGGGCGACATTCCGCTTCGCACTAGATTTCTGTATATCATTGCATTCATACGTTGTGTGAAACCTGCAGTCGATGCGTAAGCCGATCTTGCAAGGCCAACGCAAAGTGATATTGATTCAACCCTCTTCAACACACGTATATTACCCTACATGGCGATCCTGCCAGCCCAACTTTATATTACCCTACAATACAATAAGAATACACAAGAAGCATAGAAACCAACATTTCAACATAACACTCGCAGAAATAGGGACCACAAAAAGGGCAGCAGAACTCCGTGGTATATTATCGACTCTCCAAAAACCAGCGCGTACACTCCAGAAACTTCCCACTACCAACAATACCCAAGATCCCTCAGTAATACACCATAATCGTCATTCAGAGTTCAAACAATTGCTGACGTCCAACAAAAGGACAGTAGACGAACTACTGAAAGAAGCGGAAAACGAGGAAGCAATGCTAAGAATCAACGAAACTCTATCAATAGTAATCGTTATAATGAGCTATCTCGCGATAAGAAGTCTAATACGCAGATATTTCCAACGACAACAGCAACCACCGCGAGCGGACGGCAGCATTCACCGAGGATATGCAGCACAACTGGAAAAGGAAGACGCAGTAATAGTATAAGAATAAATTGTAGAAATAGAAATAAATTGTAAAATGAAAATAAGAACAGAAAAGAAAACAAAAAAATATAAGAGTTTATAAAGGAAACAAATAAAATAAAATAAAATACAATAAGAAAAAAAACTAAAAGTGTCAAATAATAAAATAAGGGGACGAAAAATATAATGACCAATAAAAGAAACAAAATAAAAAAAATAAAAAAGTATTAATGAAGATTATTTTTTGTAACGAATTTATTGACAAGACAAGTTACAACAGTAGTTGCATTTGCGTATGTGGTTATGCCACCGTAATAATTTTTCAGAAGAAGAAGAAGAATTATTGAAACATTTTTTTTTTGGCAGATCTAATAGCTATTTCGGACACGCCACTTGTCCTCTTCAGAGATGAAAGGCAATTTTTCCCCAAGCATTTTTTTATTATGTCTCAGAAATCAACAGCACACCAATTGTGAACCCTCCCAGGAATCGAACCTGGGTCCACAGCTGGTGTAATCTGTCTGTACAAAATCGTTTTTCTAACTATAACAAAACACGTTGACAGATAATATTTTCGAAATAAAAATCCCCTATTAACTAGTTACTAAACATAAGTGGCATTCTGGGGTTGTTCAATGAGTTAGTGCAGGGGCCGAAACGCGGCGGGTTATCGAATTAATTTTGGGAAAAATTGAAATATCGTAACGAGTCGAATCAATGGATCACGGCACTTCAACCGATTCGAAACGAAATTTCACCAAATATAGTAGATATTTCTGCTTCCATTGTAATAGATGGATGTTAAAATGAGTAAATGTCAAAAAAGTTGTTTGACTTTAAGATAAATACATGGCTAATACAAGTTTTAATTGCAAGGTGTTTTTAATTCACATAGCATTGAATCCTGCATTATGCATTTTAAGTTCAATTGTTAAATGCGCGAGTTATCCGCACTAACAACAACAACAATATCAATACCAACAGCAGCAGCTACATTAAATTCACTTTAAAATCAACCAACATCAAATTCTCTGTAAAATCATCCAATTCATATTCCCATTAAAAACATTAGATTCAAATTCACTTTAAAATAATCCAGCATAAAATTCTTTGTAAAATCACCAATTTAAATTCGCAATAATCATCCAACTAAAATTCAATGTAAATTCATGAAATTCATTTCTTTAGAATAAGCATATTTTATGATATAAATACGTGTACTTTAAAATAGTTTGTTGAATATAAAACTGATTGTGGAGTGGAAAGGTTATTTCATTTCAACATCGTAACTGGCGCAGTCTTCGGTCAACTGTGGTTCAAACTATCTTTGAATCCTAGAGGTTCAGCTCTTTAAACAGTTGTGAACCAATCGCTCCCACAGCTCACTCATTAAAAATATATCCTGACAACAGATCCTGACATCACATCCTGTCATCAGATCCTGAAATTAAAATCCAACAACAGCTCTGAAATCAAAACCAGAAATTTGATCCTGACATCACATCCTGTCATCAGATCCTGAAATTAAAATCCAACAACAGATCCTGAAATCAAAAGCAGACATTCGATCCTGACATCACATCTTGTCATCAGATCCTGAAATTAAAATCCAACAACAGATCCTGCAATCAAAAACAGACATTCGATCCTGACATCAGATCCTGACATCAAATCTTAGGTACATCCTAATATCGTGGAAGCAGCTATATCATCATTAATGGGAACTGCTGATAAACTAATACAACTCCTGGGCCAAGTTAAGTAATTACTGGATAGTCCTTATATTAGGTGTGTATCAGAGAAATAAATTTTATAAAGTTAAAACGCTTGACTAAATATATATTTAAAAGTTTTAAACAAAGTGAAGAGTAATGAAAAATAGAAATTCCGTGAAATATATACTCCTTTTTACAACAAAAATTAATACAGATTTATACAAACAAAACACACTACAAATCTTTAACTGTGCCTAAATCTTGTTTCGAGTACCAATTGCATCTTAATTGAGCCCATCTTTACTAAGAATGCAGACAGAATATCTGCATAGTGGTTTTAATAAAGAGCAATCAGTCTACAGCGCTAAACTAGCCGGTAGCGGGAAAGTGCATTTATAAATTAAAATAAATAATAACATTACTTCGGCTAGTGACCGTATCAGAACACCCTAGTCCCCTATAATACAACTCAAGTTCGCGAGTCTGCTTGGTCCATACCAACTAAAAGAGTATATAAATAATATTAAAAGCACATTCATGAAAAACGTACTTAATTGGTGACCGCGTTAGTACGCCCCGATTCATAAGTACGTTAAACAAAATATATAGAGCAAGTGCGCTAAAACTAAATTAAATTATAAGAAATTTTACTTCAGTTAAGCCCATCCTATAAACAGGAGTACCGACAGAATATTGGTACAGCGACATAGCCAGAAGTCAATTCACTATAGAGCTTATAAAGCTGAAAATAATTAAATACTCGCACATATACGAGTATATACGAGTATATACAAAACCAAAAAATAAATAATAAAAAATAAAAAAAGCAAAATATGTTAAAGGAATGTATATATACTGGTATAAAAAGGAATTATATAAATTCATAATTATTCACAATATATTAATTCAAATTACTAGGAATAAGAGGTCCATAACTCATAATTGTCTATAAGAACAAATCTATTTTAATCCAGAGTAGAAAACACCGATTACTGCGCGATTTCCATAAAACAAGAAGAAACAAAAAAAAATCAACACAAACCAGCAGCTTACTATCAAATGAAGACACTAGGAGATGCACCTCCAACGACATGGGCAGAATCGAAACAATATTCCAACCAGAACCTAGTATCGCTCCGACCACATCAAGCTCTCTCTGGCTATAGCGCTACTCTAAGGGGGGAGGAGTTACATCCGCACTAACAACAACAACAATATCAATACCAACAGCAGCAGCTACATTAAATTCACTTTAAAATCAACCCACATCAAATTCTCTGTAAAATCATCCAATTCATATTCCCAATAAAAACATTAGATTCAAATTCACTTTAAAATAATCCAGCATAAAATTCTTTGTAAAATCACCTATTTAAATTCGCAATAATCATCCAACTAAAATTCAATGCAAATTCATGAAATTCATTTCTTTAGAATAAGCATATTTTATGATATAAATACGTGTACTTTAAAATAATTTGTTGAATATAAAACTGATTGTGAAGTGGAAAGGTTATTTCATTTCAACATCGTAACTCGCGCACCTAAAAGCATGCATTCGACTTTTACTTTATAGTAACATTTTTATTCTATTATACGTGCGCCTTATGGCTATGCACGTTTATTATTAAATTAATAATAAAATCTAATAACTACTTGGGTTTAGCGGACATTGTGAGTTTGATTCACAACATCCCTCCCCTCTTTCTAAGTAGGTAGTTAATAATTGGTCTTAGTTTCTAATGCACTACAAACAATTTGTGCATCCTATATACTATACATTTGATTTTTTTATTATTTATTTTTGATGTGTTGTGGGTTTTAATTGTTTCGTTATTATTTAATTTTTTTTGTTTTTGTTTGTTTTGTGTTTTTTTTTTACATAAAATTATTTTATTATTAATATTTTTGTATTTTTTTATTTTTATTTCTCTTATTGGTCCTTATATTTTAGTTTTTTTTCTGATTTATTTTATTTTTATTTTGTCAGTAATTCGATAGTCGTCAATTCTGTGAATATGAAGATTATTTTTGTAACAAATTTATTGACAAGACAAGTTACAACAGTAGTTGCAATTGCGTATGTGTGGTTATGTCACCGTAATAATTTTTCAGAAGAAGAAGAAGAATTATTGAAACATTTTTTGGCATTTCTTGTAGCTATTTCGTACACGCCAATTGTCCTCATCAGAGATCTTTCAATGAAAGGCAATTTTTCCCCAAGCATTTTTTATTATGTCTCAGAAATCAACAGCACACCAATTATGAACCCTCCCAGGAATCGAACCTGGGCCTACAGCTGTTGTAATCTGTTCATCCAGACAACTAAGCTAACTGCAGGTGGTGAACTGACTGATCAAATTGCACAAAATTTTCGTACGCTCATATTTAAATTTTGAGACGAATAACCACATTGGTTTATTCGCTCATTTGCACAGAATTTTCGCTCGCTCATATTAAATTTTGAGACAAGTAACCGCACTGGTCTATTCGCTCATTTGCACATAATTTTCGGTCGCTCATATTAAATTTTGAGACAAGTAACCGCACTGGGCTGTCAGAGCCGCAGGTAACACAAGGGGACTAACATGTGCCGTACATGCCGTAACTGAGTTTCTGATGGAAGCCTGATCTATCACCTCCACGTGGTGACGGCTGGAAACAGAGGTGCGTTGGGGGACTGGTGACGTGCTATATTTAATGGCACACATCAGTCTTTTAATGCATAACTTGCTAAGATATACAGACTACTAATCCAAGGTGGAACAGCAAATGCCGAGGGATGCGTGGCTAATAGGGTGGTTAGTCTCGAATATGCAAGCTCCGGATACCTGGTGACCTCCGGTTTTAATTAAATGCCTTCCCATGGTACAAGGGCTCTGACGCTTTCCCTAACACTCGTGGGAATTTATATGGATTTAACAAAAAAGCAAAAAACAAAAATAAACGATGAATCTGCTGATAGGCAATCATCGTCGGTCATTGCGACCGAGCCAGCTGATGGGCTGGAGAACTTAACTGCGGTTGCGTGCAGAGTTGTTGGACATGCACCTAACCAATTCACAACAACATCTACGTTGGTAGGTGTTGTTGACCAACTATGCCTCGCATCAACATCTACGGTGTTGATTGCATGTGCAAAGAATGAAACTTTTCGGGTTTCGATACCACCACCACAGAATCCTGAATCTGGTCATGAGTCAATGGACTCTTCTGACACTGATACACTGTGTGGTGACAACAATAGTGTGACCTCAGAGAAATCTGGGTGCACGGTTATTGGTGCAGACCTAAGCAATCTGAACTTAAAAGGGGACTTCATAAAAATGACGTCGGCAGAGAAGAGGACCTTCAAGCAAGCGATGACAAGTGATCACTCTAGAGAAAAGGCTCAAGAGATTGCTAAAAGGAGGTCCACAGCGAAAAGGGCTCGCTCAGTAGAGTCACCAAGAGAAACGCCATTTGTCAAAAATACCAAAACGTCACCTTATGTAGGTAAGCCAACGTTCAGTCAGGTGGCCAGTATTATTCGGCTGGGAATTGTTCCGACCGATTTAGTAAGGGCGCCATTCTCAAAAGAACAGTTGGCTCTTATCCAGGATACCGTTATTGACGTGATGATAGAGGTCAGCGACAATAACTAAAATCCAGTATTTGAGGGCCTAGCACACAGAAACGGATGGTTACTGTTCGTATGCTCAAACGAGAATACGGCTACTTGGATGAAAAAACACATCGGCCTGATAAAAGGGAAATGTTGCTTGGAGATGACATTCGTTGAGGAATTAAATTTTCCAAAAACGTATGTGGTCAGAGGCTACTTCCCACAAAGCACCGAGCTCACCAACGAAAAAGTTCTTGCGACCATTGGGGCGCAGAATGAAATGGCAGCGAAGAATTGGAAGGTGAGCCAGAGGTCAACCGAAGGTGCGTCCCTTCACCTGGTTATCGCGGTGGACGATGAATCACAGTCTAAACTGTAACAGTGCAAGGGGAAGATAGCCTATCGCTAATGCGTCTCACATTAAAGAGCAACAAAGGCACAGAGAAAGCCAGCGATAGCGAAGAAACAAAAACAACGCCGACACTCGGGAGCAGTGCTGAAGGGCATGCTGGGGACACAAGGTTCAACGAAGTGGAGGCCGACAAACCATCGACTAGCAAAGCCGCGCTATAACGACAAAGACAAATCGCAGGCGCAGCAACAACAACAAGAAAACGCGATCCCGCAGTATGGCATGCGCCAAAAGCGCCACAGCACGAAAAAACAAAAGCCAAGAATACTGGGGGCCATAGGGACCACAAAAATAAAGGCCCTAGGGCGCGAGGCTCCAGAAACTCGCTGCGGAAAGCCGCCGGGAATGGGCACTCTTAAAGTGCTACAAGCGTACTTGCACCATGCTAAAGGAGCATCGGCCACCCTGTGCAAGACATTCGCCACCGAAGACCTATCCAAGGCCTTAATACAAGAGCCATGGAAAATTGGGGGCCAAATCAAAGGTCTTTCAAACAAGGGATGCAAGTTGGTTTATTATCATTGTTCGCGGCCCAGAGCGGCGATTATGATTGATTATAATACTAAATATTTTCTCATTTCAGAATTCACTAGTCAAGATCTAGTAGCCATCCTTGTTGAAGTCTCAACAGAGAAGGGAACGCAGGAAATTGTTTGTGCGTCCGCCTACTTTCCAGGTGACTCCAACATTATACCTCCCGTGGAGGTGCAGGGGTTTATTGGGCACTGCCAAGGTAACAATCTGCAGTACGTGATTGGCTGTGATGCAAACGCGCATCATCATGTCTGGGGAAGCTCGGACATCAACAACAGGGGTGAGTCTCTCTTAAGTTTTCTCTTAAGCAAAAACACAAACATTTGTAATAAGGGTGCAAGACCAACCTTTATTAACGTGGTTAGAGAAGAGGTACTAGACCTAACTCTAACCAGTCCTTACATCGCCAATTTTGTCAGAAATTGGTATGTATCTGACGAGCCCTCTCTGTCAGATCACTTGCATATAAGATTCGAACTACCAGGTGAATCTGATTTAAAAAATGAAGTCTTCAATCCAAAAAAAACAAATTGGAGACTATATAGAGAATTATTAGAATCAAGATCCGACTCGCTGCCTACACGTATAAGTTCTGTTGGTTAACTCGAAGAGGCGGTGTATCGACTAAACGATATAATAGTCTCAGCATATCATGAAAGCACTGTGGTCAAAACTCACAATGTGACTCGCAAGGTCCCATGGTGGGACCATGCGTAAAAAGATAAGAAAACTGTTCAATCGTTGTAAACGCACGAAGGTGTGGGACGACTATAGGGTCGCTCTGACAAATTAAAACAAGGAACTAAGAAGATCCAAGCGTGAGTCTTGGAGGAAATTTTGCGAAAGCATAGTCGAATCGCCAGAGAGCGCTAGACTCCATAAAGCTTTACGCAAAGAACACTCGAACGGTGTTCCAACTTTAAGAAGACCAGATGGGTCTTATACAATGAACAGGAGGGATACTTTAAAATACCTGCTTCAAGTGCACTTCCCGGGGTCAACTAGAGTGCCAATGACACTGGATCAGCCGTCATGCGACCAATGGGCCGTATTAGACAAAATATCCTGGAGTTTGTCTGGAGTAATATTTACCCCAGACAAGGTTAAATGGGCTGTTGGGTCCTTTACACCATTCCAGACACCAGGTGAGGATAACATTTTTCCAGCCCTCTTGATAAGAGGACTGGATATAATGCTTGAATCACTTGTTGATATTTTTAGGAACAGTTTCAGCAGGGAGTACATACCATCCATATGGCGTAAAGTCAATGTGGTATTTATTCCAAAATTGGGCAAGAGGTCCAGCGAACTGCCTAAATCTTACAGACCTATCAGTCTCACGTCGTTTCTTCTAAAAACTATGCAAAGATTGGTGGATACATATTAGAGAAACGCTAGACAGAACAACACCTCTGCACCAATCTCAGTTTAGGGGAAAATCCACGGAGGGAGCGCTTCATTACCTTGTAACAAAAATAGAGAAAGCTCAATATTCCAAGAAATTGCTTTATGTGCATTCTTAGATGTCGAGGGCGCCTTTGATAATACCGGTTACGACTCTATAGGGGGGGCTATGCTCTGCAAAAATATCGATAAACCGACTGTTGGGTGGGTTAAAACGATGTTAAAAAGCAGAGAAATTAGCTCATCTCTTGGAGACAAGGCCGTATAAGTCAAGGCAATGAAAGGCTGTTCCCAAGGCGATGTGTTGTCACCCCTTCTATGGTCTTTAGTTATTGACGATATCTTAGTCAAAGTACAAGGGTTAGGCTTTGAGGCAATTGGATATGCTGACGATCTTGCTGTCATTATTAGTGGCAAATATGAAAGAACAGTATCCGACATTATGAATCAGGCTCTAGCCTTCATCTCAGAATGGTGTCGCGCAGAGGGGTTATGCATGAATCCTAGCAAAACCATTCTCGTTCCTTTTACAAACAGATTAAAATAGAACCTTGGTACAATAGCTGTTGAGGGAATCAATATAGAATATTCCGATGAGGTCAAATATCGAGGTGTAGTTCTGGATAAGCGACTGAATTGGAACTCTCACCTACACTCGGTGATAAACAAAGCCACAAGAGCAATGTGGGCGGTGGAAGTCTCTTTGGTAGAACATGGGGTCTTGACTCCAAAATGATACACAGGATGTATGTAATGATGGTTAGACCAATCATTACCTATGCATCCCTTGTGTGGTGGCCCAAGACAACAAAAGAATCTGGTCAGAAAATACTTACAAGATTTCAAAGGCAGGCTTGCGTGGCAATCACCGGTGCCATGCGAAACTGCCCAACCGCTGCTATTGAGGCCATAATAGGACTATCCCCAGTTCACGCATTCGTGAAAAAATGTGCTACTAGAAGCGTATTAAAGATGAAGATCTTGTCTAGACAAGAACCTCATGACTATGGTCATTTCAATATTTTAAATAACATAACAGATCAAAACATAATCTGCTCAATAACGGATTATATGATTCCAAAACGACAGTTTGATCGCAATTTTGAGATTATTATCTCAGACCGTGATGAATGGGATATAGGAGGACCTTGGGTCGACCCTAGAAGTCTAGAATGGTTCACAGACGGTTCAAAAACAAACACCGGAGTCGGTGCAGGGGTCTATGGACCAAATACCAAAATCTCAGAACCAATGGGCAGCTGGCCTAGCGTCTTCCAGGCTGAAATTCAAGCAATCTCAATCTGTGCGAGGATAAATCTGAAAACGGGTATCAAGGGCGCACACATAGCTATCTATTCAGATAGTCAAGCTGCATTACAGGCATTAGCTTCATATTGTTTAGAATCGAAACTGGTGGAAGAATGCTTCAACAACCTACAATCTCTAGGGGCAACAAATAAAGTTGCAATTTGCTGGGTCCCGGGTCACTCGGGGATTGAAGGCAACGAAATTGCTGACGAGCTGGCTAGGGCCGGTTCCGCAGCAAGCCTCATAGGTCCGGAGCCCTACTGTGGTATCAACTGGGCGGAGGCTAAATCTATGGTAGATAACTGGGAACATAGTCTCAGACTGTCACACTGGGAAGGGGTAGAGGGGCTTCGCCAAGCCAAAAGACTGGTAAGGCCATTCACCTACAATAAAGAATTGCGCAATATGTGCAAAGCAGACATAGGAAAAATAGTAGGTTTTCTATCAGGTCATTATTACCTGAAATATCACCTGACTAAAATCCACATTCTTGATGATACGGAGTGCCGGCTCTGTCTAGAAGAAGATGAAACCACGGAACACATACTGTGCGACTGCATTGCGTTGGCAAGAACCAGAATGAATATATTCCACCGCGACCACTTGGGTCTGGAGGAATTAAAGAATGCTCCGGTTATGGACGTTCTCAAATTCATCCATAAAGCGGAAAAGATAATGAAAGAACATGACTTTCAGCTACTTCCTTTCTCTAGAGAAGGAAAGTAGAAAAGAACCTGATAAATTATTGTGACGATTTGACATCACCAAACGCACGAAATGCTATGGCATTACGGAAGAAACGCCGGTACTAAACCTATAGGGCATAGTAGATCGGATAGTTGTGATCACATGGATCATAGATGACAAATGTAGTATGACACAAAACATCTTTTAGGTCGCAGTGTCGGCCATTGGGCTAACTACTAAAGCTAAATTATTATTAAATTATTAACCGCACTGGTGTATTCGCTCATTTGCACAGAATTTTCGCTCGCTCATATTAAATTTTGAGACAAGTAACCGCACTGGTCTATTCGCTCATTTGCACATAATTTTCGCTCGCTCATATTAAAATTTTGAGTCGAATAACCGCACTGGTTTATTCGCTCATTTGCACAGAATTTTCGCTCGCTTATATCAAAGACAATATACAGAAAGACCTTTCATTGCTCTCTTCAGTGAGAATCAACATATTGAAATTGATGGCAACAACATTGGAATTCTGATCGGCAATTTCACGAAGCAGCCGTGAATATGTATCCATCGGCAGCCGCACACATGACTATTGTTGTTTGCACATTCGTATGAATAATTTAGTGTGTTTGTGTGTGTGCTCACAGCAGAAGCGACTAATTTGAAATCAAATTTTTATTTTCTTTTCTGTGTGGCTGGGGTAAAATACACAAGAATGAATTTTCTGTATGGCAAATGTTTTTTATACGGAAAGTGGGGCTTAAAACAAAGCATTTGTGGTTTTGCGTATAAGAAAGATTTGCCATGTCATAACGAAGCATAATGCGTGCATATTAGAACACTTGACAATATAAAATATATATGCATGCATAGGATCTTTTATAAAAATCGATAGTGCAAGTGGTAAAGCGTTGGTCTATCAATTTTATGATGCCGGGTTCAAGTCCGCTGAGGAATGTGTTTATTTTTTTAATTGCTCATCCTTTTTTTGAAAGCAAACTAATAATTATTTTTATTAAAAATAATAAGAATAGTTTCAGTATTAAATAATTGTACTATACCACATTCAATTGCTGCTGCTATAGCAGATCATTAAAGCAAATAAATTCTAAAATAGTCATAACGATGTTTCTTACCTCACATACATTAATTCATGTGCGCATGAAACTGTGTTAGTTTTGTACGATTCCAATACCTTTGTTTATGTTAGTTTTTTGATGCTTTTGCGCAATTCGTCTGAAGAAGCTCATAAATTTCACAAAATCTAATCCAATCAAACTTTTTGTTCGTCAATGAATATGTGCAATTTTAGGAAGTTTTTGTTTTTCGTATATTGGATTTTAAACTTATGGATTATGAATTTTGCAGATGTATTAAAATTTTTCATATTTCTTTTATATTAATACATTATTTAATTAAAAATAAAACTGAAAAGAAGTCCCAACTATTATTCACGAATATAGGTCAAGACAGATTATTTGATTTAAAGTATTTTCTATATATGTATGTATGTAAGTGGATACAAATCCAAAGACAAGTTCACACGCATAAAGAAGCACGAAGCAGTAAGAAGTTTTTGCACATTTTTATTAGTTTCCATAACTCAAGTCTCCACGTCAAAGCAATTGTGTTGCCGGTTGTAGTATTTCGAATGGCGTTTGTGAAAAACATGCAAGCAAGTCGACTTGGGTGAGCCCTGCACACATAATGTACATATACATTTTTAGAGGTAAATGTCAAATGTAGTGGGCAAAAAGACGCACCTTATATTAAAATATGTTTTCATAAACATTATTTATCCTAATATAAATTTAAAATTTCTTGGATTTTAAATACTTGAAGTAATTTTTTATAGATTGTTGATTATAATAATTTTAGATTATGAAGTGGTTTATTATGCTTTGGAACACAATCATGGTTGAACTACATTTTTCCATAGGAAATATATGTTTATATATAGGTTATTGCATTATATACGGTTTTATTTACAAAACTTTGTAAATCAATGTATAACAAGAACATATGCTTTTAATACTAGATATTGAAGTTCATAAAATTTACTTCAAACATGAACATCATATACAATGTAAATGCGGAGAATCAGTGTTCATAGATATGTGCATACATATGTACATATTCATGTGCGTACGAGTGGTTTAATTTTTAATAGAATGTGGTTATAGTATATCTAGCTGATCTGACAAAGAAAAAAAAAAGGTTTAAAACCTTGATTTTTTTGACTGTGCCCTTAATCTAAAAATTACTTAGATAAATTTTCTGATGGAATAGGCAACAGACGAACATAAGAATATTAAAATATTAACACTAATTTTATCAAAACTGGTTTATTGTGCATAATTATTCTTTCTTCGGATAGACTCAAAATATGTTTGATCACATGCTGTTAAAGCGAAAATATGAAATATAAGATCGAAAGAGTAAATCGTGCGGACATTTGTCCATACTGAAAATATTGACATATCCAAAATTTCATGACAAATTGAATTCTAATTCTGCTTCACTTTATATTTAAAGAAGCCACACCGCACATCATACAACAAAAACTCCTAAGCGAGAAATTACGCTTTTATTTTCATTTCATTCTTTTTATGGCACAATACGCAACCTGACAAATGATCAGAAGACAAATATGTGCATACATACTCGTATGTACATTCATATGTATGTATGGATGTATATGATTTGTCAAGGTTGAATTTCATACTACTCCATCTTCTATAACAGGCATGAAATAATTCTGCTCTATTTTTGGTCCAGTAAAATGATATAATACTGGTTAAATTATGGAAGATAGTAAAATACTTTTACTACTATTTATAAAAATGATTATTAATATAAAAAAAATCCGATAAAACACAGCATTTTGCTGGGGCTCGAACCCTAAGACACAAAAACTTTAGACCAACTCGTGAACCATTGAGCTAAAGACACCCATACTATATTTGTTGATTTTGGAGTACATTAGAGAGTGAAAGTATTTGCTGGTGCAATTCTGAATTAACTAAAATTTCTATAATTCTGTACATAACATTCCGCAAAAAATAACTTTTAGTCTTCTGCTGGTGCAGCTATGAAGTTTTGATGTGCAATTCGATGGTGGCTTTTTTGGGGATAAAACAATAAATTAAATAAATACATATTATTATTTATTAATTTTATACACCAATTTTTTCTTTTTTTACTAATTTACAATATAAGTTTTAAAAATATTCCCATAATTAGTTTTAATGCCTCGTCTTCGATTGCTATGATTGAAATTCGTTTTCATTCCAATTCCAACAAATACATAAATAACATTCTTGCATTCATATCCATACACACATATGCATGCCGTAAACATGAAAGCAAGCATACAAACATTCGCACATGTAGTAAACACACACGCTCATATAGAACGTAAACCCGAGAATGTGTATCTACATGTTTTGCCTTTGCATTGCCGAGCACACTTCGGGTTTTGGCCCAATAGGCACCCACAGTTTTTAACTCATTTCGCTGAGTGAAGAGAACGATCTTTATAGTATATTGTCTTTGGAAATACTATGCTACGGAGTGTGTATGCGTTTTGAGTGATGTAGGGTGGGAGGTAACTTTTGGTTTTAGCATTGTTCAGGGTGATTTATTTTTTAAGCACCAGGCCCCTATGCTAAATGTACATCTTTGATGCATTATACGCTTTTTAGGTGTGTGTGATGAAAATACTTGTACTTGTATTTTTCATCTTCACAGTATATATATGTTTTTTTTTTTTCTCCGTTGGGAGACATAAAATCCTCATGGAGACCAGCAGGCTCCTGCCGCGCTGGTACTGTGGGACTCTCCGCAGAGGCATACGCCACTAAAATCGTCTCCTTTCCACCCACATCCCCTCGGATAACGCTCTCTAGAGCAGGCGTCGAGGTCGGGGCGCTATGCTGCGAAAAGCTGCCTCTACTATTCTGCCGCAAATATGTCTTTGCTCATATTTAAATTTTGAGTCGAATAACCGCATTGGTTTATTCGTTCATTTGCATATATATATATATATATATATATATATATATATATATATATATATATATATATATATATATATATATATATAAATATATATATATATATATATATATATATATAAATATATATATATATATATATATATATATATATATATATATATAAATATATATATATATATATATATATATATATATATATTATATATATATATATATATATATATATATATATATATATATATATATATATAAATTACCGTTATTTTCATCTTTTCGTGAGTTACGTATGTTCGATGTTCGCATTTTTTTTATGTTGGTACATATGTCTGTTATATATGTTGGCAATACCAACCATTTTGGATTGTCAGTTTGTTTTTGAGAGACAAAAAGGTTAGTCGTGTTTTGGTGTGCTCTTCGATTTTGTATTATTCGAAAAAAATGGATCAAAGAAACTGTATTCAGTTATGTGCAAAAAAATAAATTAAATGCGCAAGGACATTTGAAATGTTGACTGTGGCCTTTGGCGAGTCTACTATGAGCAGAACACAAGTTCAATTGTGGTATAACCGGCTTAAGGAAGGCCGAGAAGATGCCAATGACGATGCTCATCCTGGTCGCCCGAGCACGTCAACAACCGATGAAAACATTGACGCAGTGAAGAAAATGATTTTGGATAATCGTCGAATCACTATCAGAGAGGTGGCTGATGATGTTGGCATATCGTTCGAATCATGCCAAGCAATTTTTACGGATGTTTTAGGCATGAAACTTACGTCAGCGAAGATTGTTCCAAAATTGCTAAATTTTGAGCAAAAACAACGTCGCATGGACATCGCTCAGGAGCTGTTTTTGGCCAAAAACAAAATCGTTATCATGCCTCAACCACCGTATTCACCGGACTTGGCCCCCGCTTACTTTTTCCTCTTTCCAAAACTGAAGACACCGATGAAAGGATTCTCCTCCTACAATTGAGGAGATAAAAGAAAAATCGAAACAGGAGCTGTAGGCGATACCAAAAAAGCAGAAGTGTTTCGAGGATTGAAAAAAATGCTGGCATAAGTGTATTATATCTGAGGGGAATTACTTTAAAGGGGACAAGATAGTTGTTGATGAATAAATAAATACTTTATTTTTTGATCACACAATAACGGTTATTTTTTGATCACACCTCGTATATTAGGGTGGTTTTAAAAATCGATGTCGGATTTTTTTTGGGGGCACCCCCCTAAAATGTTTCATTTTGTTAGATTTTAAGATTGCCAAAGTTTGAGCACAATTGGAAGATGTTAACACGTGCCACTGGGGCCTCAAAGTTTTGAAAATCTCGATTTTTTGGCAGTTTGGCGACTTTTGCGACCCATATCTCTGGAACATCTAAAGCTATTTGCCAGTGTCATACATCAAAATGAAGGCGATACTGTTTTTAACAATTTATATTATACGCAATAAATACGCAACTAGTACTGAAACCGAAAAAATAGAGCCAATGTCCCTAAAAACGTGACTAGGTACCCCTGAGACCGAAGATGCGTTATTTCTATTATTATTGCTTATTATGGTAAATACTTGTACTTTGGAATCCCATTTCATTTAAATATGTTTGCTATGGTATACCGTTAATTTTAGACCCACAACAATGTTTTTTTTTATGTCAGGTATGTATCTATTTTTTCCCCATACTGTATCACTGGCGACCCCAAGCAGGTAAAACCAAACTAGTTTAAAAATGTATTGGGTTACCCTACTACCTATTGTTATATTTTAAGTAGAAGTCCAGGGGTTCAGAATCTGTTATCGAGATGAACGTAGAATCTGAAGGGCCATCTGCCCCCAAGAGAATCAAGCGTGGCTTCAAAGAGGTCCTAACCATGAAATTGTCATTGTTGCTGGACCGCTGTAAGGGGTCCGATAGGAACGTTACTCGTATCATTTTGGCTACAGTAGAAGCTCTCGGAGAGGATCCTAAAGAATATAAGATCTCCAGAAGCGTTATCCGTGAACAGCGGAGAATAAACTGTGAAAAATACACGGAACAAATTCAATACAGACTTAAGATACCCCAAAACGAGGCAGTTTGCGTGCACTGGGATGAAAAACTACTACCAGGTATCCTCAAAACAGATCGAAAGAACGGGTTGCTGTTCTGGTATCACATGGGACTAAAGAACAACTCCTGGGCGTTCCTGAAACTGACAGTAACTCAGAGGAGGAACAAGCCCTAGCAGTGTACGAATGTCTAGAGGAATGGGGTCTCGCCAGCTCGGTCGTGGCTATGTGCTTCGATACAACAGCATCAAATACTGGGAGACTCAATGGAGCGTGCAATCTCCTGGAGCAGATGTTAGGTCGAGAGCTCCTGTACCTAGCGTGCCGACACCACGTTTTAGAAGTCTTGTTGAGAGGGGTTTTTGACTGCAAGTTTGGAAGCACATCGGGACCTCAACCAGACATATTCAAGAGATTTCAAAAATTATGGCCGGCGATTGACAAATCCAAGTTCGATGTAGGCGAGAATGTTTTGAAACTACTGCCCAAAGAAGAAGTAGAGAATATCAAAGAAGAACTGCAAAGAAAACATGCGCCTTATGGCTATGCACGTTTATTATTAAATTAATAATAAAATCTAATAACTACTTGGGTTTAGCGGTCATTGTGAGTTTGACTCACAACATCCCTCCCCTCTTTCTAAGTAGGTAGTTAATAATTGGTCTTAGTTTCTAATGCACTACAAACAATTTGTGCATCCTATATACTATACATTTGCTTTTTTTATTATTTATTTTTGATGTGTTGTGGGTTTTAATTGTTTCTTTATTATTTAATTTTTTTTGTTTTTGTTTGTTTTGTGTTTTTTTTTACATAAAATTATTTTATTATTAATATTTTTGTATTTTTTTATTTTTATTTCTCTTATTGGTCCTTATATTTTAGTTTTTTTTCTGATTTATTTTATTTTTATTTTGTCAGTAATTCGATAGTCGTCAATTCTGTGAATATGAAGATTATTTTTGTAACGAATTTATTGACAAGACAAGTTACAACAGTAGTTGCAATTGCGTATGTATGGTTATGTCACCGTAATAATTTTTCAGAAGAAGAAGAAGAATTATTGAAACATTTTTTGGCATTTCTTATAGCTATTTCGTACACGCCAATTGTCCTCATCAGAGATCTTTCAATGAAAGGCAATTTTTCCCCCAGCATTTTTTATTATGTCGCAGAAATCAACAGCACACCAATTATGAACCCTCCCAGGAATCGAACCTGGGCCTACAGCTGTTGTAATCTGTCCATCCAGACAACTAGGCTAACTGCAGGTGGTGAACTGACTGATCAAATTGCACAAAATTTTCGTACGCTCATATTTAAATTTTGAGACGAATAACCACATTGGTTTATTCGTTCATTTGCACAGAATTTTCGCTCGCTCATATTAAATTTTGAGACAAGTAACCGCACTGGTCTATTCGCTCATTTGCACATAATTTTCGGTCGCTCATATTAAATTTTGAGACAAGTAACCGCACTGGGCTGTCAGAGCCGCAGGTAACACAAGGGGACTAACATGTGCCGTACATGCCGTAACTGAGTTTCTGATCTATCACCTCCACGTGGTGACGGCTGGAAACAGAGGTGCGTTGGGGGACTGGTGACGTGCTATATTTAATGGCACACATCAGTCTTTTAATGCATAACTTGCTAAGATATACAGACTACTAATCCAAGGTGGAACAGCAAATGCCGAGGGATGCGTGGCTAATAGGGTGGTTAGTCTCGAATATGCAAGCTCCGGATACCTGGTGACCTCCGGTTTTAATTAAATGTCTTCCCATGGTACAAGGGCTCTGACGCTTTCCCTAACACTCGTGGGAATTTATATGGATTTAACAAAAAAACAAAAAACAAAAATAAACGATGAATCTGCTGATAGGCAATCATCGTCGGTCATTGCGACCGAGCCAGCTGATGGGCTGGAGAACTTAACTTCGGTTGCGTGCAGAGTTGTTGGACATGCACCTAACCAATTCACAACAACATCTACGTTGGTAGGTGTTGTTGACCAACTATGCCTCGCATCAACATCTACGGTGTTGATTGCATGTGCAAAGAATGAAACTTTTCGGGTTTCGATACCACCACCACAGAATCCTGAATCTGGTCATGAGTCAATGGACTCTTCTGACACTGATACACTGTGTGGTGACAACAATAGTGTGACCTCAGAGAAATCTGGGTGCACGGTTATTGGTGCAGACCTAAGCAATCTGAACTTAAAAGGGGACTTCATAAAAATGACGTCGGCAGAGAAGAGGACCTTCAAGCAAGCGATGACAAGTGATCACTCTAGAGAAAAGGCTCAAGAGATTGCTAAAAGGAGGTCCACAGCGAAAAGGGCTCGCTCAGTAGAGTCACCAAGAGAAACGCCATTTGTCAAAAATACCAAAACGTCACCTTATGTAGGTAAGCCAACGTTCAGTCAGGTGGCCAGTATTATTCGGCTGGGAATTGTTCCGACCGATTTAGTAAGGGCGCCATTCTCAAAAGAACAGTTGGCTCTTATCCAGGATACCGTTATTGACGTGATGATAGAGGTCAGCGACAATAACTAAAATCCAGTATTTGAGGGCCTAGCACACAGAAACGGATGGTTACTGTTCGTATGCTCAAACGAGAATACGGCTACTTGGATGAAAAAACACATCGGCCTGATAAAAGGGAAATGTTGCTTGGAGATGACATTCGTTGAGGAATTAAATTTTCCAAAAACGTATGTGGTCAGAGGCTACTTCCCACAAAGCACCGAGCTCACCAACGAAAAAGTTCTTGCGACCATTGGGGCGCAGAATGAAATGGCAGCGAAGAATTGGAAGGTGAGCCAGAGGTCAACCGAAGGTGCGTCCCTTCACCTGGTTATCGCGGTGGACGATGAATCACAGTCTAAACTGTAACAGTGCAAGGGGAAGATAGCCTATCGCTAATGACACGTGCGTCTCACATTAAAGAGCAACAAAGGCACAGAGAAAGCCAGCGATAGCGAAGAAACAAAAACAACGCCGACACTCGGGAGCAGTGCTGAAGGGCATGCTGGGGACACAAGGTTCAACGAAGTGGAGGCCGACAAACCATCGACTAGCAAAGCTGCGCTATAACGACAAAGACAAATCGCAGGCGCAGCAACAACAACAAGAAAACGCGATCCCGCAGTATGGCATGCGCCGAAAGCGCCACAGCACGAAAAAACAAAAGCCAAGAATACTGGGGGCCATAGGGACCACAAAAATAAAGGCCCTAGGGCGCGAGGCTCCAGAAACTCGCTGCGGAAAGCCGCCGGGAATGGGCACTCTTAAAGTGCTACAAGCGAACTTGCACCATGCTAAAGGAGCATCGGCCACCCTGTGCAAGACATTCGCCGCCGAAGACCTATCCAAGGCCCTAATACAAGAGCCATGGAAAATTGGGGGCCAAATCAAAGGTCTTTCAAACAAGGGATGCAAGTTGGTTTATTATCATTGTTCGCGGCCCAGAGCGGCGATTATGATTGATTATAATACTAAATATTTTCTCATTTCAGAATTCACTAGTCAAGATCTAGTAGCCATCCTTGTTGAAGTCTCAACAGAGAAGGGAACGCAGGAAATTGTTTGTGCGTCCGCCTACTTTCCAGGTGACTCCAACATTATACCTCCCGTGGAGGTGCAGGGGTTTATTGGGCACTGCCAAGGTAACAATCTGCAGTACGTGATTGGCTGTGATGCAAACGCGCATCATCATGTCTGGGGAAGCTCGGACATCAACAACAGGGGTGAGTCTCTCTTAAGTTTTCTCTTAAGCAAAAACACAAACATTTGTAATAAGGGTGCAAGACCAACCTTTATTAACGTGGTTAGAGAAGAGGTACTAGACCTAACTCTAACCAGTCCTTACATCGCCAATTTTGTCAGAAATTGGTATGTATCTGACGAGCCCTCTCTGTCAGATCACTTGCATATAAGATTCGAACTACCAGGTGAATCTGATTTAAAAAATGAAGTCTTCAATCCAAAAAAAACAAATTGGAGACTATATAGAGAATTATTAGAATCAAGATCCGACTCGCTGCCTACACGTATAAGTTCTGTTGGTTAACTCGAAGAGGCGGTGTATCGACTAAACGATATAATAATCTCAGCATATCATGAAAGCACTGTGGTCAAAACTCACAATGTGACTCGCAAGGTCCCATGGTGGGACCATGCGTAAAAAGATAAGAAAACTGTTCAATCGTTGTAAACGCACGAAGGTGTGGGACGACTATAGGGTCGCTCTGACAAATTAAAACAAGGAACTAAGAAGATCCAAGCGTGAGTCTTGGAGGAAATTTTGCGAAAGCATAGTCGAATCGCCAGAGAGCGCTAGACTCCATAAAGCTTTACGCAAAGAACACTCGAACGGTGTTCCAACTTTAAGAAGACCAGATGGGTCTTATACAATGAACAGGAGGGATACTTTAAAATACCTGCTTCAAGTGCACTTCCCGGGGTCAACTAGAGTGCCAATGACACTGGATCAGCCGTCATGCGACCAATGGGCCGTATTAGACAAAAGATCCTGGAGTTTGTCTGGAGTAATATTTACCCCAGACAAGGTTAAATGGGCTGTTGGGTCCTTTAAACCATTCCAGACACCAGGTGAGGATAACATTTTTCCAGCCCTCTTGATAAGAGGACTGGATATAATGCTTGAATCACTTGTTGATATTTTTAGGAACAGTTTCAGCAGGGAGTACATACCATCCATATGGCGTAAAGTCAATGTGGTATTTATTCCAAAATTGGGCAAGAGGTCCAGCGAACTGCCTAAATCTTACAGACCTATCAGTCTCACGTCGTTTCTTCTAAAAACTATGCAAAGATTGGTGGATACATATTAGAGAAACGCTAGACAGAACAACACCTCTGCACCAATCTCAGTTTAGGGGAAAATCCACGGAGAGAGCGCTTCATTACCTTGTAACAAAAATAGAGAAAGCTTAATATTCCAAGAAATTGCTTTATGTGCATTCTTAGATGTCGAGGGCGCCTTTGATAATACCGGTTACGACCCTATAGGGGGGGCTATGCTCTGCAAAAATATCGATAAACCGACTGTTGGGTGGGTTAAAACGATGTTAAAAAGCAGAGAAATTAGCTCATCTCTTGGAGACAAGGCCGTATAAGTCAAGGCAATGAAAGGCTGTTCCCAAGGCGATGTGTTGTCACCCCTTCTATGGTCTTTAGTTATTGACGATATCTTAGTCAAAGTACAAGGGTTAGGCTTTGAGGCAATTGGATATGCTGACGATCTTGCTGTCATTATTAGTGGCAAATATGAAAGAACAGTATCCGACATTATGAATCAGGCTCTAGCCTTCATCTCAGAATGGTGTCGCGCAGAGGGGTTATGCATGAATCCTAGCAAAACCATTCTCGTTCCTTTTACAAACAGATTAAAATAGAACCTTGGTACAATAGCTGTTGAGGGAATCAATATAGAATATTCCGATGAGGTCAAATATCGAGGTGTAGTTCTGGATAAGCGACTGAATTGGAACTCTCACCTACACTCGGTGATAAACAAAGCCACAAGAGCAATGTGGGCATGTGGAAGTCTCTTTGGTAGAACATGGGGTCTTGACTCCAAAATGATACACAGGATGTATGTAATGATGGTTAGACCAATCATTACCTATGCATCCCTTGTGTGGTGGCCCAAGACAACAAAAGAATCTGGTCAGAAAATACTTACAAGATTTCAAAGGCAGGCTTGCGTGGCAATCACCGGTGCCATGCGAAACTGCCCAACCGCTGCTATTGAGGCCATAATAGGACTATCCCCAGTTCACGCATTCGTGAAAAAATGTGCTACTAGAAGCGTATTAAAGATGAAGATCTTGTCTAGACAAGAACCTCATGACTATGGTCATTTCAATATTTTAAATAACATAACAGATCAAAACATAATCTGCTCAATAACGGATTATATGATTCCAAAACGACAGTTTGATCGCAATTTTGAGATTATTATCTCAGACCGTGATGAATGGGATATAGGAGGACCTTGGGTCGACCCTAGAAGTCTAGAATGGTTCACAGACGGTTCAAAAACAAACACCGGAGTCGGTGCAGGGGTCTATGGACCAAATACCAAAATCTCAGAACCAATGGGCAGCTGGCCTAGCGTCTTCCAGGCTGAAATTCAAGCAATCTCAATCTGTGCGAGGACAAATCTGAAAACGGGTATCAAGGGCGCACACATAGCTATCTATTCAGATAGTCAAGCTGCATTACAGGCATTAGCTTCATATTGTTTAGAATCGAAACTGGTGGAAGAATGCTTCAACAACCTACAATCTCTAGGGGCAACAAATAAAGTTGCAATTTGCTGGGTCCCGGGTCACTCGGGGATTGAAGGCAATGAAATTGCTGACGAGCTGGCTAGGGCCGGTTCCGCAGCAAGCCTCATAGGTCCGGAGACATACTGTGGTATCAACTGGGCGGAGGCTAAATCTAGGGTAGATAGCTGGAACATAGCCTCAGAATGTCACACTGGGAAGGGGTAGAGGGGCTTCGCCAAGCCAAAAGACTGGTAAGGCCATTCACCTACAATAAAGAATTGCGCAATATGTGCAAAGCAGACATAGGAAAAATAGTAGGTTTTCTATCAGGTCATTATTACCTGAAATATCACCTGACTAAAATCCACATTCTTGATGATACGGAGTGCCGGCTCTGTCTAGAAGAAGATGAAACCACGGAACACATACTGTGCGACTGCATTGCATTGGCAAGAACCAGAATGAATATATTCCACCGCGACCAGTTGGGTCTGGAGGAATTAAAGAATGCTCCGGTTATGGACATTCTCAAATTCATCCATAAAGCGGAAAAGATAATGAAAGAACATGACTTTCAGCTACTTCCTTTCTCTAGAGAAGGAAAGTAGAAAAGAACCTGATAAATTATTGTGACGATTTGACATCACCAAACGCACGAAATGCTATGGCATTACGGAAGAAACGCCGGTACTAAACCTATAGGGCATAGTAGATCGGATAGTTGTGATCACATGGATCATAGATGACAAATGTAGTATGACACAAAACATCTTTTAGGTCGCAGTGTCGGCCATTGGGCAAACTACTAAAGCTAAATTATTATTAAATTATTAACCGCACTGGTTTATTCGCTCATTTGCACAGAATTTTCGCTCGCTCATATTAAATTTTGAGACAAGTAACCGCACTGGTCTATTCGCTCATTTGCACATAATTTTCGCTCGCTCATATTAAAATTTTGAGTTGAATAACCGCACTGGTTTATTCGCTCATTTGCACAGAATTTTCGCTCGCTTATATCAAAGACAATATACAGAAAGACCTTTCATTGCTCTCTTCAGTGAGAATCAACATATTGAAATTGATGGCAACAACATTGGAATTCTGATCGGCAATTTCACGAAGCAGCCGTGAATATGTATCCATCGGCAGCCGCACACATGACTATTGTTGTTTGCACATTCGTATGAATAATTTAGTGTGTTTGTGTGTGTGCTCACAGCAGAAGCGACTAATTTGAAATCAAATTTTTATTTTCTTTTCTGTGTGGCTGGGGTAAAATACACAAGAATGAATTTTCTGTATGGCAAATGTTTTTTATACGGAAAGTGGGGCTTAAAACAAAGCATTTGTGGTTTTGCGTATAAGAAAGATTTGCCATGTCATAACGAAGCATAATGCGTGCATATTAGAACACTTGACAATATAAAATATATATGCATGCATAGGATCTTTTATAAAAATCGATAGTGCAAGTGGTAAAGCGTTGGTCTATCAATTTTATGATGCCGGGTTCAAGTCCGCTGAGGAATGTGTTAATTTTTTTAATTGCTCATCCTTTTTTTGAAAGCAAACTAATAATAATTTTTATTAAAAATAATAAGAATAGTTTCAGTATTAAATAATTGTACTATACCACATTCAATTGCTGCTGCTATAGCAGATCATTAAAGCAAATAAATTCTAAAATAGTCATAACGATGTTTCTTAACTCACATACATTAATTCATGTGCGCATGAAACTGTGTTAGTTTTGTACGATTCCAATACCTTTGTTTATGTTAGTTTTTTGATGCTTTTGCGCAATTCGTCTGAAGAAGCTCATAAATTTCACAAAATCTAATCCAATCAAACTTTTTGTTCGTCAATGAATATGTGCAATTTTAGGAAGTTTTTGTTTTTCGTATATTGGATTTTAATCTTATGGATTATGAATTTTGCAGATGTATTAAAATGTTTCATATTTCTTTTATATTAATACATTATTTAATTAAAAATAAAACTGAAAAGAAGTCCCAACTATTATTCACGAATATAGGTCAAGACAGATTATTTGATTTAAAGTATTTTCTATATATGTATGTATGTAAGTGGATACAAATCCAAAGACAAGTTCACACGCATAAAGAAGCACGAAGCAGTAAGAAGTTTTTGCACATTTTTATTAGTTTCCATAACTCAAGTCTCCACGTCAAAGCAATTGTGTTGCCGGTTGTAGTATTTCGAATGGCATTTGTGAAAAACATGCAAGCAAGTCGACTTGGGTGAGCCCTGCACACATAATGTACATATACATTTTTAGAGGTAAATGTCAAATGTAATGGGCAAAAAGACGCACCTTATATTAAAATATGTTTTCATAAACATTATTTATCCTAATATAAATTTAAAATTTCTTGGATTTTAAATACTTGAAGTAATTTTTTTTAGATTGTTGATTATAATAATTTTAGATTATGAAGTGGTTTATTATGCTTTGGAACACAATCATGGTTGAACTACATTTTTCCATAGGAAATATATGTTTATATATAGGTTATTGCATTATATACGGTTTTATTTACAAAACTTTGTAAATCAATGTATAACAAGAACATATGCTTTTAATACTAGATATTGAAGTTCATAAAATTTACTTCAAACATGAACATCATATACAATGTAAATGCGGAGAATCAGTGTTCATAGATATGTGCATACATATGTACATATTCATGTGCGTACGAGTGGTTTAATTTTTAATAGAATGTGGTTATAGTATATCTAGCTGATCTGACAAAGAAAAAAAAAAGGTTTAAAACCTTGATTTTTTTGACTGTGCCCTTAATCTAAAAATTACTTAGATAAATTTTCTGATGGAATAGGCAACAGACGAACATAAGAATATTAAAATATTAACACTAATTTTATCAAAACTGGTTTTTTGTGCATAATTATTCTTTCTTCGGATAGACTCAAAATATGTTTGATCACATGCTGCTAAAGCGAAAATATGAAATATAAGATCGAAAGAGTAAATCGTGCGGACATTTGTCCATACTGAAAATATTGACATATCCAAAATTTCATGACAAATTGAATTCTAATTCTGCTTCACTTTATATTTAAAGAAGCCACACCGCACATCATACAACAAAAACTCCTAAGCGAGAAATTACGCTTTTATTTTCATTTCATTCTTTTTATGGCACAATACGCAACCTGACAAATGATCAGAAGACAAATATGTGCATACATACTCGTATGTACATTCATATGTATGTATGGATGTATATGATTTGTCAAGGTTGAATTTCATACTACTCCATCTTCTATAACAGGCATGAAATAATTCTGCTCTATTTTTGGTCCAGTAAAATGATATAATACTGGTTAAATTATGGAAGATAGTAAAATACTTTTACTACTATTTATAAAAATGATTATTAATATAAAAAAAATCCGATAAAACACAGCATTTCGCTGGGGCTCGAACCGTAAGACACAAAAACTTTAGACCAACTCGTGAACCATTGAGCTAAAGACACCCATACTATATTTGTTGATTTTGGAGTACATTAGAGAGTCAAAGTATTTGCTGGTGCAATTCTGAATTAACTAAAATTTCTATAATTCTGTACATAACATTCCGCAAAAAATAACTTTTAGTCTTCTGCTGGTGCAGCTATGAAGTTTTGATGTGCAATTCGATGGTGGCTTTTTTGGGGTTAAAACAATAAATTAAATAAATACATATTATTATTTATTAATTTTATACACCAATTTTTTCTTTTTTTACTAATTTACAATATAAGTTTTAAAAATATTCCCATAATTAGTTTTAATGCCTCGTCTTCGATTGCTATGATTGAAATTCGTTTTCATTCCAATTCCAACAAATACATAAATAACATTCTTGCATTCATATCCATACACACATATGCATGCCGTAAACATGAAAGCAAGCATACAAACATTCGCACATGTAGTGTAACGACTCGTTTTCGCTGGGGTAAAAACTCAGCGGGTCCCAGGGTCACTTACAGAAATTTATTTCAATAGCGTTAGTTTTTATAAGTGTTTTTATTTATTTTCAAAATTACTACTTATTTCCTATACATATATATAATTATATTTAATTACTACCCTACTCTGTGTGCTCGTGGTAGTGTCCGTGGTTTGTACTAGTGTCCCAGGGAGAGTCGGTCAAAACCATAAACTCCACTGGCTCTGTCTGCGTTGCGAATGTGTCCCAGGGAGAGTCGGTCAAAACCATAAACTCCACTGGCTCTGTCTACGTTGCGTGTGTGTCCCAGGGAGAGTCGGTCAAAACCATAAACTCCACTGGCTCTGTCTGCGTTGCGTATGTGTCCCAGGGAGAGTCGGTCAAAACCTTAAACTCCACTGGCTCTGTCTGCGTTGCGTGTGTGTCCCAGAGAGAGTCGGTCAAAACCATAAACTCCACTGGCTCTGTCTACGTTGCGTGTGTGTCCCAGGGAGAGTCGGTCAAAACCATAAACTCCACTGGCTCTGTCTGCGTTGCGTGTGTGTCCCAGGGAGAGTCGGACAAAGCCATAAACTCCACTGGCTCTGTCTGCGTTGCGTGTGTGTCCCAGGGAGAGTCGGTCAAAACCATAAACTCCACTGGCTCTGTCTGCGTTGACTTATTGTCAACAGTCAAAGTACCTAGTTTCGATGCTTGGTGCGTCTCTAGGAGCTTGGTGCGTTGTCTACTTACGGAGCGATGCTGGATCAAAGAGGCTTGGTGTTTGGTTCACTCCGCTTATATAGCGAAAGCTTGCCAGGGGATCAGTGCTCGTTGTTGTTGTGGCCCAATTGTCCTTAGGCCACCTTCAACTTCCGCTGGTTGTCCACCTTGTTGTAATTCCCCTAGTTGTCCATCGTAGTTGTTGCTTGCAGTAGTGTGGCCTGATCGCTGCTGTTAGTTGTTGCTTTGCTGTTGTTGTAGTTAATATATCGTTCACACTCCGCTTGCTTACGGCTCTGTGTTTACGATCGGTGCGGTCTCGTTGTCATCCGTGCTCCGCCTTCGGTCGCTGTAGTGTTGTTGTTGTTAATATATTCTTTCACAATCCGCCTGCTTACGGCTCTGTGTTTACGATCGGTGCGCTCTCGTTGTCATCCGTGCTCCGCCTTCGGTCGCTGTACTGTTGTTGTTGTTAAAATACTGGTTTGCACTCTGCCTGCTTACTGCTTTGTGTGTGCGATCGGTTAGCGTGTGTGTGATGCTCTTTCGGGTTTCTCTGTGTTCCGCCTTTGGTCGTTGCACTGTTGTAGAAATGTTTGCTTGCTGTTTCTTTTCTCCTTTATAGCCGTACTAGTCCCTCTTGATGTTCTTTGTACTATTAAGCCGTCGTCGTCATCAGTCTAACTCTTTCGGTTTCTGCGCTCCTCACCACCTGTACGTTTATTGGTCCGATCGTCTGTGCGTAAATGTTTTGTTATACTTATCCGCTGTCTTTGTTGTTGCATTTAGCGTGGGAGGTGGTTACCTTTTTAAGCTGCATGATATCGGGGATGGTTGCATGCTTGAATATTGTTTGTGGTTAAAACAAATAAAATATGGTGGACATCGTTATTTGTTTTTGGACTTAACACGGTCTCTGGTGGTAGCATATAGTTTTTGTTGTGTATGCGCAAAATACTTCTGGTATTTTCCGTCTTTACAGTAGTAAACACACACGCTCATATAGAACGTAAACCCGAGAATGTGTATCTACATGTTTTGCTTTTGCATTGCCGAGCACACTTCGGGTTTTGGCCCAATAGGCAGCCACAGTTTTTAACTCATTTCGCTGAGTGAAGAGAACGATCTTTATAGTATATTGTCTTTGGAAATACTATGCTAGGGAGTGTGTATGCGTTTTGAGTGATGTAGGGTGGGAGGTAACTTTTGGTTTTAGCATTGTTCAGGGTGATTTATTTTTTTAAGCACCAGGCCCCTATGCTAAATGTACATCTTTGATGCATTATAAGCTTTTTAGGTGTGTGTGATGAAAATACTTGTACTTGTATTTTTTATCTTCACAGTATATATATGTTTTTTTTTTTTTTTTTCTCCGTTGGGAGACATAAAATCCTCATGGAGACCAGCAGGCTCCTGCCGCGCTGGTACTGTGGGACTGTCCGCAGAGGCATACGCCACTAAAATCGTCTCCTTTCCACCCACATCCCCTCGGATAACGCTCTCTAGAGCAGGCGTCGAGGTCGGGGCGCTATGCTGCGAAAAGCTGCCTCTACTATTCTGCCGCAAATATGTCTTTGCTCATATTTAAATTTTGAGTCGAATAACCGCATTGGTTTATTCGTTCATTTGCATATATATATATATATATATATATATATATATATATATATATATATATATATATATATATATATATATAAATATATATATATATATATATATATATATATATATATATATAAATATATATATATATATATATATATATATATATATATATATATATATATATATATATATATAAATATATATATATATATATATATATATATATATATATATATTATATATATATATATATATATATATATATAAATTACCGTTATTTTCATCTTTTCGTGAGTTACGTATGTTCGATGTTCGCATTTTTTTTTATGTTGGTACATATGTCTGTTATATATGTTGGCAATACCAACCATTTTGGATTGTCAGTTTGTTTTTGAGAGACAAAAAGGTTAGTCGTGTTTTGGTGTGCTCTTCGATTTTGTATTATTCGAAAAAAATGGATCAAAGAAACTGTATTCAGTTATGTGCAAAAAAATAAATTAAATGCGCAAGGACATTTGAAATGTTGACTGTGGCCTTTGGCGAGTCTACTATGAGCAGAACACAAGTTCAATTGTGGTATAACCGGCTTAAGGAAGGCCGAGAAGATGCCAATGACGATGCTCATCCTGGTCGCCCGAGCACGTCAACAACCGATGAAAACATTGACGCAGTGAAGAAAATGATTTTGGATAATCGTCGAATCACTATCAGAGAGGTGGCTGATGATGTTGGCATATCGTTCGAATCATGCCAAGCAATTTTTACGGATGTTTTAGGCATGAAACGTACGTCAGCGAAGATTGTTCCAAAATTGCTAAATTTTGAGCAAAAACAACGTCGCATGGACATCGCTCAGGAGCTGTTTTTGGCCAAAAACAAAATCGTTATCATGCCTCAACCACCGTATTCACCGGACTTGGCCCCCGCTTACTTTTTCCTCTTTCCAAAACTGAAGACACCGATGAAAGGATTCTCCTCCTACAATTGAGGAGATAAAAGAAAAATCGAAACAGGAGCTGTAGGCGATACCAAAAAAGCAGAAGTGTTTCGAGGATTGAAAAAAATGCTGGCATAAGTGTATTATATCTGAGGGGAATTACTTTAAAGGGGACAAGATAGTTGTTGATGAATAAATAAATACTTTATTTTTTGATCACACAATAACGGCTATTTTTTTATCACACCTCGTATATTAGGTTGGTTTTAAAAATCGATGTCGGATTTTTTTTGGGGGCACCCCCCTAAAATGTTTCATTTTATTAGATTTTAAGATTGCCAAAGTTTGAGCACAATTGGAAGATGTTAACACGAAAATCTCGATTTTTTGGCAGTTTGGCGACTTTTGCGACCCATATCTCTGGAACGTCTAAAGCTATTTGCCAGTGTCATACATCAAAATGAAGGCGATACTGTTTTTAACAATTTATATTATACGCAATAAATACGCAACTAGTACTGAAACCGAAAAAATAGAGCCAATGTCCCTAAAAACGTGACTAGGTACCCCTGAGACCGAAGATGCGTTATTTCTATTATTATTGCTTATTATGGTAAATACTTGTACTTTGGAATCCCATTTCATTTAAATATGTTTGCTATGGTATACCGTTAATTTTAGACCCACAACAATGTTTTTTTTTTATGTCAGGTATGTATCTATTTTTTCCCCATACTGTATCACTGGCGACCCCAAGCAGGTAAAACCAAACTAGTTTAAAAATGTATTGGGTTACCCTACTACCTATTGTTATATTTTAAGTAGAAGTCCAGGGGTTCAGAGTCTGTTATCGATATGAACGTAGAATCTGAAGGGCCATCTGCCCCCAAGAGAATCAAGCGTGGCTTCAAAGAGGTCCTAACCATGAAATTGTCATTGTTGCTGGACCGCTGTAAGGGGTCCGATAGGAACGTTACTCGTATCATTTTGGCTACAGTAGAAGCTCTCGGAGAGGATCCTAAAGAATATAAGATCTCCAGAAGCGTTATCCGTGAACAGCGGAGAATAAACTGTGAAAAATACACGGAACAAATTCAATACAGACTTAAGATACCCCAAAACGAGGCAGTTTGCGTGCACTGGGATGAAAAACTACTACCAGGTATCCTCAAAACAGATCGAAAGAACGGGTTGCTGTTCTGGTATCACATGGGACTAAAGAACAACTCCTGGGCGTTCCTGAAACTGACAGTAACTCAGAGGAGGAACAAGCCCTAGCAGTGTACGAATGTCTAGAGGAATGGGGTCTCGCCAGCTCGGTCGTGGCTATGTGCTTCGATACAACAGCATCAAATACTGGGAGACTCAATGGAGCGTGCAATCTCCTGGAGCAGATGTTAGGTCGAGAACTCCTGTACCTAGCGTGCCGACACCACGTTTTAGAAGTCTTGTTGAGAGGGGTTTTTGACTGCAAGTTTGGAAGCACATCGGGACCTCAACCAGACATATTCAAGAGATTTCAAAAATTATGGCCGGCGATTGATAAATCCAAGTTCGATGTAGGCGAGAATGTTTTGAAACTACTGCCCAAAGAAGAAGTAGAGAATATCAAAGAAGAACTGCAAAGAAAACTAATGGAATGCCAGCCAAGAGACGACTACAAAGAGCTGTTACAGTTGGCATTGATATATCTTGGCCATCTTGATGGAAAAGATGTGCGCTTCAGGTCTCCAGGTCCAGTACACCATGTCCGGTGGATGGCAAAAGCTATTCACTGTCTGAAAATACAACTCTTCCGTGACCAGTTTTAGCTGACTTCCCAAGAACAAGAGGCCCTAGAAGAACTTTGTGTTTTCATAGTTCGAGTCTACTGTAAAGCCTGGTTTAACGCCCCCAGAGCGTGTCTAGCACCAAAACAAGACCTAGGCAAAAAAATATCAGAAAAAGGAATTACCAAAATGATAAATCACCTGTGGTATCTTAGTCCTGAACTTGTTGCCCTGGCATTGTTTGACCCGACAGTGCAAAACACCGTAAAGAGCCAAATGGCGACAAAAATCTTAACAAATCAAGCAGAAGAAAATGAGAAGTGCTCCAGAAATATCCGACCCAAACTACAAAAACCACAACTTTCGAAATTCCTAGAAAAAGGTCTCCCAGCCCTAATTACCAGTGAGACTTACCCGTTGTTCAAGAGATTAAACATTAACACCGAATTTCTAGAAAAAGGTCCTGCTACTTGGCCGCAGAACATCAACTACCAGGAGGGGCAAGGGATGGTAAACAACTTGAAAGTTGTGAACGACACGGCAGAGCGAGGAGTCAAGCTCATCACAGATTACAACCAATTACTTACAAAGGACGAGCAACAAAAACAATACGTTCTCCAAGTAGTCAGCAGATGCCGTCAGCTGTATCCAGATAGCTCCAAAACCACATTATGTCAGTCCCTTGAATAAATTTAAATAAGAATAAAATGAAAAAGACATTTATTATACTTGATTTTTTAAATACATAATTGTTTTTGTTGGACGCAATGTTTTAAGTTTAGGAAAAGCGAAACACAGTTATTGTTTTAGA
Organism: Clusia tigrina; assembly: GCA_920105625.2. Classification (NCBI taxonomy): domain Eukaryota; kingdom Metazoa; phylum Arthropoda; class Insecta; order Diptera; family Clusiidae; genus Clusia; species Clusia tigrina. Next base: position 137,551,501 of record OV050030.1, on the reverse strand, counting down.
TTTAAAAAAAACCGAAATTTAATGTTTGTTCAATCAGCGTAAGATCAGTACTAATTCAGTACACATTTTGCAAATTATAAAAACGTAAGAGAATGAGTGTAATGATAAACTTCAAAATAAAACTAAAAACAGAACTGCATCTGTATATGTATGTATGTTTATATGCATATGAAGATAGCGCTTATTTCAACACTCCCTCTCGCTATCTTCTTTTCAAAATTGAAAGTTAATCTTTATACAATCCAAATTTAAAAATTAAGTTAGTATGCTTCTCTACTGACAATGTCTTTGTTAATTGGTCTGATTTTCTGTAGGTATATATTGTACTAAAATTTCATTTCTAGATTGCATATCGCATGTATAAAAATATTGTACATCAATATGCCGAGTGCGTTTCGATGCCTGTGGATTCGCCACTAGATTGATCGCTTGTTAATTGTCACAGTAGATGACCGTTGGTAAACGCTGCACCAAACTCAAATCCGACAAAAGCTCTCTTAAACAAATTACAGCTTTGGTTGCAGAACATAAAGCAACAAATTCGGCTTCGGTAGTTGATGTCGCTATTATCGATTGCAACACAAGCCAGCTAGTTGTGCTTTTTCTAGTATCAGGTTCTCCAGCGCAATCGGAATCGCAGTAGCTTACCATGTTGTTGTCAGTCCCTTGTATCGACGAAAATGTTATGCCTACGTCAGTAGTGCCTTTGAGGTATCTTAAAATACGCTTGACACCTTTCCAATGAGTTGTGCTGGGGTTTTCCATGTAACGACTTAGAACGCCAACCGTGTATGCAATATCTGGTCGTGAACAGACCAAAAGATACATAAGTGATCCAATAGCTTCTCTGTAAGGAAATTTTTCGTCTTCAGCACCATCATTCTTGGTAAGAATCAGTTCAGGTACAGCTGGGGAAGAAACAGATGAACAATTAGTAAGATAAAAACGTTCTAATATACGATTTATGTATGCCGTTGGAAGATTTTAAGTTTTCGCTGCTTTCGCTCCCTCTCAATCTGCATACCGACGAAAAACTCTGCTTCTTTGTATGTGATGCTGCACACGTTATGCAATTTATTCAAAATGTCCATTACTAAATGTTTGTCGTTACCGCAAAGCAGTCCATCATCTACATAAAGTGTTAGATGTATAATAAAACTCTGCGATGCGTACGTAAACACGCAACTATCTGCTGATGATTGTTTGAAATTGTGTTCCAATAGGAACTCAACAATCTTTTTATTCCATTGCCTCGGCGCCTGCTTGAGGCCATATATGCCCTTTTTCAGCATACATACTTGATCGTCTACAGCAAAACCACACGGTTGTTCCATGTATATCGGATCCTCTGCAAAAATGTAGTTTTAACGTCTAACTGGTAAACTTCTAGATCTTCTGCTGCAGCGATTGATAATAAAATTCGAATAGATTCATAGCGCACTATAGGCGCATATATTTCATCGTAGTCAATTTTGTATTTTTGGGAGCAGCCACGCGCCACTAGTCGTGCTTTATATTTATTAACTTCTCCTTTAGAATTCAACTTTCGTTTAAAAACCCAACGATTTGTAATAACATGCTTGTCTGATGTGCGCGGGACCAAAATCCAAGTGTTACTGCTTTCATATTTTCGCTGTCTGCTGCGCCTTTTGCTGCGCCGACGTCTGCTTCTCGAAAATTTATTATTGCTTCTCCGTTTATGAGATGATCCGTTAACTTCTCGATTGTCTGCTCATTGCCAGGCACTGCATACCATGCAGTTTTCACGTGGTCAAATCTTGCAGGTAAACTGCTCAGAATTTTCGCAATGATCATAAGTGGCTTCTGCTCCAAGTCGATGTCTTTCAGCCGTTGCGCCAACGACGTTATGCTGGCAATGTAACTGGCGACACTTTCACTGTCGTCCATTTTCAAGCTAATAAATTTCTCGAGGAGTACCTGTGCTGATTGCTCACTCTTTTCGGCATGTACAGTTTTGAGCCTAGCCCACATTTCAGCTGCCATCGTACAGTCGCTTAAATATTTTAATTAATCCAATTCTAGACCACGCATAAGGAAAGCTTGAGCCTCAGCATCCTGATCAAAAAATAACCGTTATTTTCCTCTTTTCGTGAGTTACGTATGTTCGATGTTCGCATTTTTTTTTTATGTTGGTACACATGTATGTTATATATGTTGGCAATACAAACCATTTCGGATTGTCAGTTTGTTTTTGACAGATAAAAAGGTTAGTCGTGTTTTGGTGTGCTCTTCGATTTTGTACTATTCGAAAAAATGGATCAAAGAAACTGTATTCAGTTATGTGCAAAAAAATAAATTAAATGCGCAAGGACATTTGAAATGTTGACTCTGGCCTTTGGCGAGTCTACTATGAGCAGAACACAAGTTCAATTGTGGTATAACCGGTTTAAGGAAGGCCGAGAGATGTCAATGACGATGCTTCGTCCTGGTCGCCCGAGCACTTCAACAACCGATGAAAACATTGACGCAGTGAAGAAAATGATTTTGGATAATCGTCGAATCACTATCAGAGAGGTTGCTGATGATGTTGGCATATCGTTCGGCTCATGCCAAGCAATTTTTACGGATGTTTTAGGCATGAAACGTGCGGCAGCGAAGATTGTTCCAAAATTGCAAAATTTTGAGCAAAAACAACGTCGCATGGACATCGCTCAGGAGCTGTTGAACATCGTCAACGACGATCCAGATTTCCTCAAAAATATCATAACTGGTGAAGAATCGTGGGTGTATAGCTTTGACATTGAAACCAAAGCCCAATCATCCCAATGGAAACGTCCAGATGAGCCAAGACGAAAAAAGCACGACAAGCTCGGTCGAACGTAAAGGTTTTGCTGACAGTTTTCTTTGATTGCAATGGCGTGGTGCATCATGAATTCTTGCCACAAGGTCGTACGGTCAACAAGGAATACTACCTTGAAGTTATGCGCCGTTTGCGAGAAGCAATTCGTCAGAAACGCCCAGAATTGTGGAAAAACCAATTATGGATATTGCACCATGATAATGCACCAGCTCACACATCGATGTTTGTGCGTAATTTTTGGCCAAAAACAAAACCGTTATCATACCTCAACCACCGTATTCACCGGACTTGACCCCCGCTAACTTTTTCCTCTTTCCAAAACTGAAGACACCGATGAAAGGATTCTCCTCCTACAATTGAGGAGATAAAAGAAAAATCGAAACAGGAGCTGTAGGCGATACCAAAAAAAGCAGAAGTGTTTCGAGGATTGAAAAAAATGCTGGCATAAGTGTATTATATCTGAGGGGAATTACTTTAAAGGGGACAAGATAGTTGTTGATGAATAAATAAATACTTTATTTTTTGATCACACAATAACGGTTATTTTTTTATCACACCTCGTATATTAGGGTGGTTTTAAAAATCTATGTCGGATTTTTTTTGGGGGCACCCCCCTAAAATGTTTCAGTTTGTTAGATTTTAAGATTGCCAAAGTTTGAGCACAATTGGAAGATGTTAACACGTGCCACTGGGGCCTCAAAGTTTTGAAAATCTCGATTTTTTGGCAGTTTGGCGACTTTGCCGACTCATATCTCTAGAACGGTTTAATATATTTGCCCGTGTCATACGAGGTGTGATCAAAAAATAACATCCGTAAAAATTGCTTGGCATGAGCCGAACGATATGCCAACATCATCAGCAACCTCTCTGATAGTGATTCGACGATTATCCAAAATCATTTTCTTCACTGCGTCAATGTTTTCATCGGTTGTTGAAGTGCTCGGGCGACCAGGACGAAGCATCGTCATTGACATCTCTCGGCCTTCCTTAAACCGGTTATACCACAATTGAACTTGTGTTCTGCTCATAGTAGACTCGCCAAAGGCCAGAGTCAACATTTCAAATGTCCTTGCGCATTTAATTTCATTTTTTACACAAAACTGAATACAGTTTCTTTGATCCATTTTTTCGAATAGTACAAAATCGAAGAGCACACCAAAACACGACTAACCTTTTTATCTGTCAAAAACAAACTGACAATCCGAAATGGTTTGTATTGCCAACATATATAACATACATGTGTACCAACATAAAAAAAAAAAATGCGAACATCGAACATACGTAACTCACGAAAAGAGGAAAATAACGGTTATTTTTTTATCAGGATGCTGAGGCTCAAGCTTTCCTTATGCGTGGTCTAGAATTGGATTAATTAAAATATTTAAGCGACTGTACGATGGCAGCTGAAATGTGGGCTAGGCTCAAAACTGTACATGCCGAAAAGAGTGAGCAATCAGCACAGGTACTCCTCGAGAAATTTATTAGCTTGAAAATGGACGACAGTGAAAGTGTCGCCAGTTACATTGCCAGCATAACGTCGTTGGCGCAACGGCTGAAAGACATCGACTTGGAGCAGAAGCCACTTATGATCATTGCGAAAATTCTGAGCAGTTTACCTGCAAGATTTGACCACGTGAAAACTGCATGGTATGCAGTGCCTGGCAATGAGCAGACAATCGAGAAGTTAACGGATCATCTCATAAACGGAGAAGCAATAATAAATTTTCGAGAAGCAGACGTCGGCGCAGCAAAAGGCGCAGCAGACAGCGAAAATATGAAAGCAGTAACACTTGGGTTTTGGTCCCGCGCACATCAGACAAGCATGTTATTACAAATCGTTGGGTTTTTAAACGAAAGTTGAATTCTAAAGGAGAAGTTAATAAATATAAAGCACGACTAGTGGCGCGTGGCTGCTCCCAAAAATACAAAATTGACTACGATGAAATATATGCGCCTATAGTGCGCTATGAATCTATTCGAATTTTATTATCAATCGCTGCAGCAGAAGATCTAGAAGTTTACCAGTTCGACGTTAAAACTGCATTTTTGCAGAGGATCCGATATACATGGAACAACCGTGTGGTTTTGCTGTAGACGATCAAGTATGTATGCTGAAAAAGGGCATATATGGCCTCAAGCAGGCGCCGAGGCAATGGAATAAAAAGATTGTTGAGTTCCTATTGGAACACAATTTCAAACAATCATCAGCAGATAGTTGCGTGTTTACGTACGCATCGCAGTGTTTTATTATACATCTAACACTTTATGTAGATGATAGACTGCTTTGCAGTAACGACAAACATTTAGTAATGGACATTTTGAATAAATTGCATAACGTGTTCAGTATCACATACAAAGAAGCAGAGTTTTTCGTCGGTATGCAGATTGAGAGGGAGCGAAAGCAGCGAAAACTTAAAATCTTCCAAACGGCATACATAAATCGTATATTAGATCGTTTTTATCTTACTAATTGTTCATCTGTTTCTTCCCCAGCTGTACCTGGACTGATTCTTACCAAGAATGATGGTGCTGAAGACGAAAATTTTCCTTACAGAGAAGCTATTGGATCACTTATGTATCTTATGGTCTGTTCACGACCAGATATTGCATACACGGTTGGCGTTCTAAGTCGTTACATGGAAAACCCCAGCACAACTCATTGGAAAGGTGTCAAGCGTATTTTAAGATACCTCAAAGGCACTACTGACGTAGGCATAACATTTTCGTCGATACAAGGGACTGACAACAACATGGTAAGCTACTGCGATTCCGATTGCGCTGGAGAACCTGATACTAGAAAAAGCACAACTAGCTGGCTTGTGTTGCAATCGATAATAGCGGCATCAACTACCGAAGCCGAATTTGTTGCTTTATGTTCTGCAACCAAAGCTGTAATTTGTTTAAGAGAGCTTTTGTCGGATTTGAGTTTGGTGCAGCGTTTACCAACGGTCATCTACTGTGACAATTAACAAGCGATCAATCTAGTGGCGAATCCACAGGCATCGAAACGCACTCGGCATATTGATGTACAATATTTTTATACATGCGATATGCAATCTAGAAATGAAATTTTAGTACAATATATACCTACAGAAAATCAGACCAATTAACAAAGACATTGTCAGTAGAGAAGCATACTAACTTAATTTTTAAATTTGGATTGTATAAAGATTAACTTTCAATTTTGAAAAGAAGATAGCGAGAGGGAGTGTTGAAATAAGCGCTATCTTCATATGCATATAAACATACATACATATACAGATGCAGTTCTGTTTTTAGTTTTATTTTGAAGTTTATCATTACACTCATTCTCTTACGTTTTTATAATTTGCAAAATGTGTACTGAATTAGTACTGATCTTACGCTGATTGAACAAACATTAAATTTCGGTTTTTTTTAAATCTAAAACAATAACTGTGTTTCGCTTTTCCTAAACTTAAAACATTGCGTCCAACAAAAACAATTATGTATTTAAAAAATCAAGTATAATAAATGTCTTTTTCATTTTATTCTTATTTAAATTTATTCAAGGGACTGACATAATGTGGTTTTGGAGCTATCTGGATACAGCTGACGGCATCTGCTGACTACTTGGAGAACGTATTGTTTTTGTTGCTCGTCCTTTGTAAGTAATTGGTTGTAATCTGTGATGAGCTTGACTCCTCGCTCTGCCGTGTCGTTCACAACTTTCAAGTTGTTTACCATCCCTTGCCCCTCCTGGTAGTTGATGTTCTGCGGCCAAGTAGCAGGACCTTTTTCTAGAAATTCGGTGCTAATGTTTAATCTCTTGAACAACAGGTAAGTCTCACTTGTAATTAGGGCTGGGAGACCTTTTTCTAGGAATTTCGGAAGTTGTGCTTTTTGTAGTTTGGGTCGGATATTTCTGGAGCACTTCTCATTTTCTTCTGCTTGAATTGTTAAGATTTTTGTCGCCATTTGGCTCTTTTGACTGTCAGGTCAAACAATGCCTGGGCAACAAGTTCAGGACTAAGATACCACAGGTGATTTATCATTTTGGTAATTCCTTTTTCTGATTTTTTTGTCAATGCTTTCGTATTTCAATAGATTTTCAATGAGGTCTAGGTCTTGTTTTGGTGCTAGACACGCTCTGGGGGCGTTAAACCAGGCTTTACAGTAGACTCGAACGATGAAAACACAAAGTTCTTCTAGGGCCTCTTGTTCTTGGGAAGTCAGCTAAAACTGGTCACGGAAGAGTTGTATTTTCAGACAGTAAATAGCTTTTGCCATCCACCGGGCATGGTGTACTGGACCTGGAGACCTGAAGCGCACATCTTTTCCATCAAGATGGCCAAGATATATCAATGCCAACTGTAACAGCTCTTTGTAGTCGTCTCTTGGCTGGCATTCCATTAGTTTTCTTTGCAGTTCTTCTTTGATATTCTCTACTTCTTCTTTGGGCAGTAGTTTCAAAACATTCTCGCCTACATCGAACTTGGATTTATCAATCGCCGGCCATAATTTTTGAAATCTCTTGAATATGTCTGGTTGAGGTCCCGATGTGCTTCCAAACTTGCAGTCAAAAACCCCTCTCAACAAGACTTCTAAAACGTGGTGTCGGCACGCTAGGTACAGGAGCTCTCGACCTAACATCTGCTCCAGGAGATTGCACGCTCCATTGAGTCTCCCAGTATTTGATGCTGTTGTATCGAAGTACATAGCCACGACCGAGCTGGCGAGACCCCATTCCTCTAGACATTCGTACACTGCTAGGGCTTGTTCCTCCTCTGAGTTACTGTCAGTTTCAGGAACGCCCAGGAGTTGTTCTTTAGTCCCATGTGATACCAGAACAGCAACCCGTTCTTTCGCTCTGTTTTGAGGATACCTGGTAGTAGTTTTTCATCCCAGTGCACGCAAACTGCCTCGTTTTGGGGTATCTTAAGTCTGTATTGAATTTGTTCCGTGTATTTTTCACAGTTTATTCTCCGCTGTTCACGGATAACGCTTCTGGAGATCTTATATTCTTTAGGATCCTCTCCGAGAGCTTCTACTGTAGCCAAAATGATACGAGTAACGTTCCTATCGGACTCCTTACAGCGGTCCAGCAACAATGACAATTTCATGGTTAGGACCTCTTTGAAGCCTCGCTTGATTCTCTTGGGGGCAGATGGCCCTTCAGATTCTACGTTCATCTCGATAACAGACTCTGAACCCCTGGACTTCTACTTAAAATATAACAATAGGTAGTAGGGTAACCCAATACATTTTTAAACTAGTTTGGTTTTACCTGCTTGGGGTCGCCAGTGATACAGTATGGGGAAAAAATAGATACATACCTGACATAAAAAAAAACATTGTTGTGGGTCTAAAATTAACGGTATACCATAGCAAACATATTTAAATGAAATGGGATTCCAAAGTACAAGTATTTACCATAATAAGCAATAATAATAGAAATAACGCATCTTCGGTCTCAGGGGTACCTAGTCACGTTTTTAGGGACATTGGCTCTATTTTTTCGGTTTCAGTACTAGTTGCGTATTTATTGCGTATAATATAGATTGTTAAAAACAGTATCGCCTTCATTTTGATGTATGACACTGGCAAATAGCTTTAGACGTTCCAGAGATATGGGTCGCAAAAGTCGCCAAACTGCCAAAAAATCGAGATTTTCAAAACTTTGAGGCCCCAGTGGCACGTGTTAACATCTTCCAATTGTGCTCAAACTTTGGCAATCTTAAAATCTAACAAAATGAAACATTTTAGGGGGGTGCCCCCAAAAAAAATCCGACATCGATTTTTAAAACCACCCTAATATACGAGGTGTGATCAAAAAATAACCGTTATTGTGTGATCAAAAAATAAAGTATTTATTTATTCATCAACAACTATCTTGTCCCCTTTAAAGTAATTCCCCTCAGATATAATACACTTATGCCAGCATTTTTTTCAATCCTCGAAACACTTCTGCTTTTTTTGGTATCGCCTACAGCTCCTGTTTCGATTTTTCTTTTATCTCCTCAATTGTAGGAGGAGAATCCTTTCATCGGTGTCTTCAGTTTTGGAAAGAGGAAAAAGTTAGCGGGGGCCAAGTCCGGTGAATACGGTGGTTGAGGCATGATAACGATTTTGTTTTTGGCCAAAAACAGCTCCTGAGCGATGTCCATGCGACGTTGTTTTTGCTCAAAATTTAGCAATTTTGGAACAATCTTCGCTGACGTACGTTTCATGCCTAAAACATCCGTAAAAATTGCTTGGCATGATTCGAACGATATGCCAACATCATCAGCCACCTCTCTGATAGTGATTCGACGATTATCCAAAATCATTTTCTTCACTGCGTCAATGTTTTCATCGGTTGTTGACGTGCTCGGGCGACCAGGACGAGCATCGTCATTGGCATCTTCTCGGCCTTCCTTAAACCGGTTATACCACAATTTAACTTGTGTTCTGCTCATAGTAGACTCGCCAAAGGCCACAGTCAACATTTCAAATGTCCTTGCGCATTTAATTTATTTTTTTGCACATAACTGAATACAGTTTCTTTGATCCATTTTTTTCGAATAATACAAAATCGAAGAGCACACCAAAACACGACTAACCTTTTTGTCTCTCAAAAACAAACTGACAATCCAAAATGGTTGGTATTGCCAACATATATAACAGACATGTGTACCAACATAAAAAAAAAAATGCGAACATCGAACATACGTAACTCACGAAAAGATGAAAATAACGGTAATTTATATATATATATATATATATATATATATATATATATATATATATATAATATATATATATATATATATATATATATATATATATATATATATATTTATATATATATATATATATATATATATATATATATATATATATATATATATATATATATATTTATATATATATATATATATATATATATATATATATATATATATATATATATATATAAATATATATATATATATATATATATATATATATATATATATATATATATATATATATTTATATATATATATATATATATATATATATATATATATATATTTATATATATATATATATATATATATATATATATATATATATATATATATATATATATATATATATATATATTTATATATATATATATATGCAAATGAACGAATAAACCAATGCGGTTATTCGACTCAAAATTTAAATATGAGCAAAGACATATTTGCGGCAGAATAGTAGAGGCAGCTTTTCGCAGCATAGCGCCCCGACCTCGACGCCTGCTCTAGAGAGCGTTATCCGAGGGGATGTGGGTGGAAAGGAGACGATTTTAGTGGCGTATGCCTCTGCGGAGAGTCCCACAGTACCAGCGCGGCAGGAGCCTGCTGGTCTCCATGAGGATTTTATGTCTCCCAACGGAGAAAAAAAAAAAAAAACATATATATACTGTGAAGATAAAAAATACAAGTACAAGTATTTTCATCACACACACCTTAAAATCGTATAATGCATCAAAGATGTACTTTAGCATAGGGGCCTGGTGCTTAAAAAAATAAATCACCCTGAACAATGCTAAAACCAAAAGTTACCTCCCACCCTACATCACTCAAAACGCATACACACTCCCTAGCATAGTATTTCCAAAGACAATATACTATAAAGATCGTTCTCTTCACTCAGCGAAATGAGTTAAAAACCGTGGCTGCCTATTGGGACAAAACCCGAAGTGTGCTCGGCAATGCAAAGGCAAAACATGTAGATACACATTCTCGGGTTTACGTTCTATATGAGCGTGTGTGTTTACTACATGTGCGAATGTTTGTATGCTTGCTTTCATGTTTACGGCATGCATATGTGTGTATGGATATGAATGCAAGAATGTTAGTTATGTATTTGTTGGAATTGGAATGAAAACGAATTTCAATCATAGCAATCGAAGACGAGGTATTAAAACTAATTATGGGAATATTTTTAAAACTTATATTGTAAATTAGTAAAAAAAAGAAAAAATTGGTGTATAAAATTAATAAATAATAATATGTATTTATTTAATTTATTGTTTTATCCCCAAAAAAGCCACCATCGAATTGCACATCAAAACTTCATAGCTGCACCAGCAGAAGACTAAAAGTTATTTTTTGCGGAATGTTATGTACAGAATTATAGAAATTTTAGTTAATTCAGAATTGCACCAGCAAATACTTTGACTCTCTAATGTACTCCAAAATCAACAAATATAGTATGGGTGTCTTTAGCTCAATGGTTCACGAGTTGGTCTAAAGTTTTTGTGTCTTACGGTTCGAGCCCCAGCGAAATGCTGTGTTTTATCGGATTTTTTTTATATTAATAATCATTTTTATAAATAGTAGTAAAAGTATTTTACTATCTTCCATAATTTAACCAGTATTATATCATTTTACTGGACCAAAAATAGAGCAGAATTATTTCATGCCTGTTATAGAAGATGGAGTAGTATGAAATTCAACCTTGACAAATCATATACATCCATACATACATATGAATGTACATACGAGTATGTATGCACATATTTGTCTTCTGATCATTTGTCAGGTTGCGTATTGTGCCATAAAAAGAATGAAATGAAAATAAAAGCGTAATTTCTCGCTTAGGAGTTTTTGTTGTATGATGTGCGGTGTGGCTTCTTTAAATATAAAGTGAAGCAGAATTAGAATTCAATTTGTCATGAAATTTTGGATATGTCAATATTTTCAGTATGGACAAATGTCCGCACGATTTACTCTTTCGATCTTATATTTCATATTTTCGCTTTAACAGCATGTGATCAAACATATTTTGAGTCTATCCGAAGAAAGAATAATTATGCACAATAAACCAGTTTTGATAAAATTAGTGTTAATATTTTAATATTCTTATGTTCGTCTGTTGCCTATTCCATCAGAAAATTTATCTAAGTAATTTTTAGATTAAGGGCACAGTCAAAAAAATCAAGGTTTTAAACCTTTTTTTTTTCTTTGTCAGATCAGCTAGATATACTATAACCACATTCTATTAAAAATTAAACCACTCGTACGCACATGAATATGTACATATGTATGCACATATCTATGAACACTGATTCTCCGCATTTACATAGTATATGATGTTCATGTTTGAAGTAAATTTTATGAACTTCAATATCTAGTATTAAATGCATATGTTCTTGTTATACATTGATTTACAAAGTTTTGTAAATAAAACCGTATATAATGCAATAACCTATATATAAACATATATTTCCTATGGAAAAATGTAGTTCAACCATGATTGTGTTCCAAAGCATAATAAACCACTTCATAATCTAAAATTATTATAATCAACAATCTATAAAAAATTACTTCCAGTATTTAAAATCCAAGAAATTTTAAATTTATATTAGGATAAATAATGTTTATTAAAACATATTTTAATATAAGGTGCGTCTTTTTGCCCATTACATTTGACATTTACCTCTAAAAATGTATATGTACATTATGTGTGCAGGGCTCACCCAAGTCGACTTGCTTGCATGTTTTTCACAAACGCCATTCGAAATACTACAACCGGCAACACAATTGCTTTGACGTGGAGACTTGAGTTATGGAAACTAATAAAAATGTGCAAAAACTTCTTACTGCTTCGTGCTTCTTTATGCGTGTGAACTTGTCTTTGGATGTGTATCCACTTATATACATACATATATAGAAAATACTTTAAATCAAATAATCTGTCTTGACCTATATTCGTGAATAATAGTTGGGACTTCTTTTCAGTTTTATTTTTAATTAAATAATGTATTAATATAAAAGAAATATGAAACATTTTAATACATCTGCAAAATTCATAATCCATAAGATTAAAATCCAATATACGAAAAACAAAAACTTCCTAAAATTGCACATATTCATTGACGAACAAAAAGTTTGATTGGATTAGATTTTGTGAAATTTATGAGCTTCTTCAGACGAATTGCGCAAAAGCATCAAAAAACTAACATAAACAAAGGTATTGGAATCGTACAAAACTAACACAGTTTCATGCGCACATGAATTAATGTATGTGAGTTAAGAAACATCGTTATGACTATTTTAGAATTTATTTGCTTTAATGATCTGCTATAGCAGCAGCAATTGAATGTGGTATAGTACAATTATTTAATACTGAAACTATTCTTATTATTTTTAATAAAAATAATTATTAGTTTGCTTTCAAAAAAAGGATGAGCAATTAAAAAAATAAACACATTCCTCAGCGGACTTGAACCCGGCATCATAAAATTGATAGACCAACGCTTTACCACTTGCACTATCGATTTTTATAAAAGATCCTATGCATGCATATATATTTTATATTGTCAAGTGTTCTAATATGCACGCATTATGCTTCGTTATGACATGGCAAATCTTTCTTATACGCAAAACCACAAATGCTTTGTTTTAAGCCCCACTTTCCGTATAAAAAACATTTGCCATACAGAAAATTCATTCTTGTGTATTTTACCCCAGCCACACAGAAAAGAAAATAAAAATTTGATTTCAAATTAGTCGCTTCTGCTGTGAGCACACACACAAACACACTAAATTATTCATACGAATGTGCAAACAACAATAGTCATGTGTGCGGCTGCTGATGGATACATATTCACGGCTGCTTCGTCAGAATTCCAATGTTGTTGCCATCAATTTCAATATGTTGATTCTCACTGAAGAGAGCAATGAAAGGTCTTTCTGTATATTGTCTTTGATATAAGCGAGCGAAAATTCTGTGCAAATGAGCGAATAAACCAGTACGGTTATTCGACTCTAAATTTTAATATGAGCGAGCGAAAATTATGTGCAAATGAGCGAATAGACCAGTGCGGTTAATAATTTAATAATAATTTAGCTTTAGTAGTTTGCCCAATGGCCGACACTGCGACCTAAAGATCTTTTGTGTCATACTACATTTGTCATCTATGATCCATGTGATCACAACTATCCGATCTACTATGCCCTATAGGTTTAGTACCGGCGTTTCTTCCGTAATGCCATAGCATTTCGTGCGATTGGTGATGTCAAATCGTCACAATAATTTATCAGGTTCTTTTCTACCTAGATGTTCCTTCTCTAGAGAAAGGAAGTAGCTGAAAGTCATGTTCTTTCATTATCTTTTCCGCTTTATGGATGAATTTGAGAATGTCCATAACCGGAGCATTCTTTAATTCCTCCAGACCCAACTGGTCGCGGTGGAATATATTCATTCTGGTTCTTGCCAATGCAATGCAGTCGCACAGTATGTGTTCCGTGGTTTCATCTTCTTCTAGACAGAGCCGGCACTCCGTATCATCAAGAATGTGGATTTTAGTCAGGTGATATTTCAGGTAATAATGACCTGATAGAAAACCTACTATTTTTCCTATGTCTGCTTTGCTATTGCGCAATTCTTTATTGTAGGTGAATGGCCTTACCAGTCTTTTGGCTTGGCGAAGCCCCTCTACCCCTTCCCAGTGTGACATTCTGAGGCTATGTTCCAGCTATCTACCCTAGATTTAGCCTCCGCCCAGTTGATACCACAGTATGTCTCCGGACCTATGAGGCTTGCTGCGGAACCGGCCCTAGCCAGCTCGTCAGCAATTTCATTGCCTTCAATCCCCGAGTGACCCGGGACCCAGCAAATTGCAACTTTATTTGTTGCCCCTAGAGATTGTAGGTTGTTGAAGCATTCTTCCACCAGTTTCGATTCTAAACAATATGAAGCTAATGCCTGTAATGCAGCTTGACTATCTGAATAGATAGCTATGTGTGCGCCCTTGATACCCGTTTTCAGATTTGTCCTCGCACAGATTGAGATTGCTTGAATTTCAGCCTGGAAGACGCTAGGCCAGCTGCCCATTGGTTCTGAGATTTTGGTATTTGGTCCATAGACCCCTGCACCGACTCCGGTGTTTGTTTTTGAACCGTCTGTGAACCATTCTAGACTTCTAGGGTCGACCCAAGGTCCTCCTATATCCCATTCATCACGGTCTGAGATAATAATCTCAAAATTGCGATCAAACTGTCGTTTTGGAATCATATAATCCGTTATTGAGCAGATTATGTTTTGATCTGTTATGTTATTTAAAATATTGAAATGACCATAGTCATGAGGTTCTTGTCTAGAGAAGATCTTCATCTTTAATACGCTTCTAGCAGCACATTTTTTCACGAATGCGTGAAGTGGGGATAGTCCTATTATGGCCTCAATTGCAGCGGTTGGGCAGTTTCGCATGGCACCGGTGATTGCCACGCAAGCCTGCCTTTGAAATCTTGTAAGTATTTTCTTACCAGATTCTTTTGTTGTCTTGGGCCACCACACAAGGGATGCATAGGTAATGATTGGTCTAACCATCATTACATACATCCCGTTTATCATTTTTGAGTCAAGACCCCATGTTCTACCAAAGAGACTTCCACATGCCCACATTGCTCTTGTGGCTTTGTTTATCACCGAGTGTAGGTGAGAGTTCCAATTCAGTCGCTTATCCAGAACTACACCTCGATATTTGACCTCATCGGAATATTCTATATTGATTCCCTCAACAGCAATTGTACCAAGGTTCTATTTTAATCTGTTTGTAAAAGGAACGAGAATGGGTTTGCTAGGATTCATGCATAACCCCTCTGCGCGACACCATTCTGAGATGAAGGCTAGAGCCTGATTCATAATGTCGGATACTGTTCTTTCAAATTTGCAACTAATAATGACAGCAAGATCGTCAGCATATCCAATTGCCTCAAAGCCTAACCCTTGTAGTTTGACTAAGAGATCGTCAATAACTAAAGACCATAGAAGGGGTGACAACACACCGCCTTGGGAACAGCCTTTCATTGCCTTGACTTATACGGCCTCGTCTCTAAGAGATGAGCTAATTTCTCTGCTTTTTAACATCGTTTTAACCCACCCAACAGTCGGTTTATCGATATTTTTGCAGAGCATAGCCCCCCCTATAGAGTCGTAACCGGTATTATCAAAGGCGCCCTCGACATCTAAGAATGCACATAAAGCAATTTCTTGGAATATTGAGCTTTCTCTATCTTTGTTACAAGGTAATGAAGCGCTCCCTCCGTGGATTTCCCCCTAAACTGAGATTGGTGCAGAGGTGTTGTTCTGTCTAGCGTTTCTCTAATATGTAGATCCACCAATCTTTGCATAGTTTTTAGAAGAAACGACGTGAGACTGATAGGTCTGTAAGATTTAGGCAGTTCGCTGGACCTCGTGCCCAATTTTGGAATAAATACCACATTGACTTTACGCCATATGGATGGTATGTACTCCCTGCTGAAACTGTTCCTAAAAATATCAACAAGTGATTCGAGCATTATATCCAGTCCTCTTATCAAGAGGGCTGGAAAAATGTTATCCTCACCTGGTGTCTGGAATGGTGTAAAGGACCCAACAGCCCATTTAACCTTGTCTGGGGTAAATATTACTCCAGACAAACTCCAGGATCTTTTGTCTAATACGGCCCATTGGTCGCATGACGGCTGATCCAGTGTCATTGGCACTCTAGTTGACCCCGGGAAGTGCACTTGAAGCAGGTATTTTAAAGTATCCCTCCTGTTCATTGTATAAGACCCATCTGGTCTTCTTAAAGTTGGAACACCGTTCGAGTGTTCTTTGCGTAAAGCTTTATGGAGTCTAGCGCTCTCTGGCGATTCGACTATGCTTTCGCAAAATTTCCTCCAAGACTCACGCTTGGATCTTCTTAGTTCCTTGTTTTAATTTGTCAGAGCGACCCTATAGTCGTCCCACACCTTCGTGCGTTTACAACGATTGAACAGTTTTCTTATCTTTTTACGCATGGTCCCACCATGGGACCTTGCGAGTCACATTGTGAGTTTTGACCACAGTGCTTTCATGATATGCTGAGATTATTATATCGTTTAGTCGATACACCGCCTCTTCGAGTTAACCAACAGAACTTATACGTGTAGGCAGCGAGTCGGATCTTGATTCTAATAATTCTCTATATAGTCTCCAATTTGTTTTTTTTGGATTGAAGACTTCATTTTTTAAATCAGATTCACCTGGTAGTTCGAATCTTATATGCAAGTGATCTGACAGAGAGGGCTCGTCAGATACATACCAATTTCTGACAAAATTGGCGATGTAAGGACTGGTTAGAGTTAGGTCTAGTACCTCTTCTCTAACCACGTTAATAAAGGTTGGTCTTGCACCCTTATTACAAATGTTTGTGTTTTTGCTTAAGAGAAAACTTAAGAGAGACTCACCCCTGTTGTTGATGTCCGAGCTTCCCCAGACATGATGATGCGCGTTTGCATCACAGCCAATCACGTACTGCAGATTGTTACCTTGGCAGTGCCCAATAAACCCCTGCACCTCCACGGGAGGTATAATGTTGGAGTCACCTGGAAAGTAGGCGGACGCACAAACAATTTCCTGCGTTCCCTTCTCTGTTGAGACTTCAACAAGGATGGCTACTAGATCTTGACTAGTGAATTCTGAAATGAGAAAATATTTAGTATTATAATCAATCATAATCGCCGCTCTGGGCCGCGAACAATGATAATAAACCAACTTGCATCCCTTGTTTGAAAGACCTTTGATTTGGCCCCCAATTTTCCATGGCTCTTGTATTAGGGCCTTGGATAGGTCTTCGGCGGCGAATGTCTTGCACAGGGTGGCCGATGCTCCTTTAGCATGGTGCAAGTTCGCTTGTAGCACTTTAAGAGTGCCCATTCCCGGCGGCTTTCCGCAGCGAGTTTCTGGAGCCTCGCGCCCTAGGGCCTTTATTTTTGTGGTCCCTATGGCCCCCAGTATTCTTGGCTTTTGTTTTTTCGTGCTGTGGCGCTTTCGGCGCATGCCATACTGCGGGATCGCGTTTTCTTGTTGTTGTTGCTGCGCCTGCGATTTGTCTTTGTCGTTATAGCGCAGCTTTGCTAGTCGATGGTTTGTCGGCCTCCACTTCGTTGAACCTTGTGTCCCCAGCATGCCCTTCAGCACTGCTCCCGAGTGTCGGCGTTGTTTTTGTTTCTTCGCTATCGCTGGCTTTCTCTGTGCCTTTGTTGCTCTTTAATGTGAGACGCACGTGTCATTAGCGATAGGCTATCTTCCCCTTGCACTGTTACAGTTTAGACTGTGATTCATCGTCCACCGCGATAACCAGGTGAAGGGACGCACCTTCGGTTGACCTCTGGCTCACCTTCCAATTCTTCGCTGCCATTTCATTCTGCGCCCCAATGGTCGCAAGAACTTTTTCGTTGGTGAGCTCGGTGCTTTGTGGGAAGTAGCCTCTGACCACATACGTTTTTGGAAAATTTAATTCCTCAACGAATGTCATCTCCAAGCAACATTTCCCTTTTATCAGGCCGATGTGGTTTTTCATCCAAGTAGCCGTATTCTCGTTTGAGCATACGAACAGTAACCATCCGTTTCTGTGTGCTAGGCCCTCAAATACTGGATTTTAGTTATTGTCGCTGACCTCTATCATCACGTCAATAACGGTATCCTGGATAAGAGCCAACTGTTCTTTTGAGAATGGCGCCCTTACTAAATCGGTCGGAACAATTCCCAGCCGAATAATACTGGCCACCTGACTGAACGTTGGCTTACCTACATAAGGTGACGTTTTGGTCTTTTTGACAGATGGCGTTTCTGTTGGTGACTCTACTGAGCGAGCCCTTTTCGCTGTGGACCTCCTTTTAGCAATCTCTTGAGCCTTTTCTCTAGAGTGATCACTTGTCATCGCTTGCTTGAAGGTCCTCTTCTCTGCCGACGTCATTTTTATGAAGTCCCCTTTTAAGTTCAGATTGCTTAGGTCTGCACCAATAACCCTGCACCCAGATTTCTCTGAGGTCACACTATTGTTGTCACCACATAGTGTATCAGTGTCAGAAGAGTCCATTGACTCATGACCAGATTCAGGATTCTGTGGTGGTGGTATCGAAACCCGAAAAGTTTCATTCTTTGCACATGCAATCAACACCGTAGATGTTGATGCGAGGCATAGTTGGTCAACAACACCTACCAACGTAGATGTTGTTGTGAATTGGTTAGGTGCATGTCCAACAACTCTGCACGCAACCGAAGTTAAGTTCTCCAGCCCATCAGCTGGCTCGGTCGCAATGACCGACGATGATTGCCTATCAGCAGATTCATCGTTTATTTTTGTTTTTTGTTTTTTTGTTAAATCCATATAAATTCCCACGAGTGTTAGGGAAAACGTCAGAGCCCTTGTACCATGGGAAGGCATTTAATTAAAACCGAAGGTCACCAGGTATCCGGAGTTCGCATATTCGAGACTAACCACCCTATTAGCCACGCATCCCTCGGCATTTGCTGTTCCACCTTGGATTAGGATTCTGTATATCTTAGCCACTTATGCATTAAAAGACTGATGTGTGCCATTAAATATAGCACGTCACCAGTCCCCCAACGCACCTCTGTTTCCAGCCGTCACCACGTGGAGGTGATAGATCAGGCTTCCATCAGAAACTCAATTACGGCATGTACGGCACGTGTTAGAACCCTTGAGTTACCTGCGGCTCTGACAGCCCAGTGCGGTTACTTGTCTCAAAATTTAATATGAGCGACCGAAAATTATGTGCAAATGAGCGAATAGACCAGTGCGGTTACTTGTCTCAAAATTTAATATGAGCGAGCGAAAATTCTGTGCAAATGAGCGAATAAACCAATGTGGTTATTCGTCTCAAAATTTAAATATGAGCGTACGAAAATTTTGTGCAATTTGATCAGTCAGTTCACCACCTGCAGTTAGCTTAGTTGTCTGGATGAACAGATTACAACAGCTGTAGGCCCAGGTTCGATTCCTGGGAGGGTTCATAATTGGTGTGCTGTTGATTTCTGAGACATAATAAAAAATGCTTGGGGAAAAATTGCCTTTCATTGAAAGATCTCTGATGAGGACAATTGGCGTGTACGAAATAGCTATAAGAAATGCCAAAAAAATGTTTCAATAATTCTTCTTCTTCTTCTGAAAAATTATTACGGTGACATAACCACACATACGCAATTGCAACTACTGTTGTAACTTGTCTTGTCAATAAATTCGTTACAAAAATAATCTTCATATTCACAGAATTGACGACTATCGAATTACTGACAAAATAAAAATAAAATAAATCAGAAAAAAAACTAAAATATAAGGACCAATAAGAGAAATAAAAATAAAAAAATACAAAAATATTAATAATAAAATAATTTTATGTAAAAAAAAAACACAAAACAAACAAAAACAAAAAAAATTAAATAATAACGAAACAATTAAAACCCACAACACATCAAAAATAAATAATAAAAAAATCAAATGTATAGTATATAGGATGCACAAATTGTTTGTAGTGCATTAGAAACTAAATTATTAACTACCTACTTAGAAAGAGGGGAGGGATGTTGTGAGTCAAACTCACAATGACCGCTAAACCCAAGTAGTTATTAGATTTTATTATTAATTTAATAATAAACGTGCATAGCCATAAGGCGCACGTATAATAGAATAAAAATGTTACTATAAAGTAAAAGTCGAATGCATGCTTTTAGGTGCGCGAGTTACGATGTTGAAATGAAATAACCTTTCCACGTCACAATCAGTTTTATATTCAACAAATTATTTTAAAGTACACGTATTTATATCATAAAATATGCTTATTCTAAAGAAATGAATTTCATGAATTTGCATTGAATTTTAGTTGGATGATTATTGCGAATTTAAATAGGTGATTTTACAAAGAATTTTATGCTGGATTATTTTAAAGTGAATTTGAATCTAATGTTTTTATTGGGAATATGAATTGGATGATTTTACAGAGAATTTGATGTGGGTTGATTTTAAAGTGAATTTAATGTAGCTGCTGCTGTTGGTATTGATATTGTTGTTGTTGTTAGTGCGGATGTAACTCCTCCCCCCTTAGAGTAGCGCTATAGCCAGAGAGAGCTTGATGTGGTCGGAGCGATACTAGGTTCTGGTTGGAATATTGTTTCGATTCTGCCCATGTCGTTGGAGGTGCATCTCCTAGTGTCTTCATTTGATAGTAAGCTGCTGGTTTGTGTTGATTTTTTTTTGTTTCTTCTTGTTTTATGGAAATCGCGCAGTAATCGGTGTTTTCTACTCTGGATTAAAATAGATTTGTTCTTATAGACAATTATGAGTTATGGACCTCTTATTCCTAGTAATTTGAATTAATATATTGTGAACAATTATGAATTTATATAATTCCTTTTTATACCAGTATATATACATTCCTTTAACATATTTTGCTTTTTTTATTTTTTGTTATTTATTTTTTGGTTTTGTATATACTCGTATATACTCGTATATGTGCGAGTATTTAATTATTTTCAGCTTTATAAGCTCTATAGTGAATTGACTTCTGGCTATGTCGCTGTACCAATATTCTGTCGGTACTCCTGTTTATAGGAAGGGCTTAACTGAAGTACAATTTCTTATAATTTAATTAAGTTTTAGCGCACTTGCTCTATATATTTTGTTTAACGTACTTATGAATCGGGTCACCAATTAAGTACATTTTTCATGAATGTGCTTTTAATATTATTTATATACTCTTTTAGTTGGTATGGACAAAGCGGACTCGCGAACTTGAGTTGTATTATAGGGGACTAGGGTGTTCTGATACGATCACTAGCCGAAGTAATGTTATTATTTATTTTAATTTGTAAATGCACTTTCCCGCTATCGGCTAGTTTAGCGCTGTAGACTGATTGCTCTTTATTAAAACCAGTATGCAGATATTCTGTCTGCATTCTTAGTAAAGATGGGCTCAATTAAGATGCAATTGGTACTCGAAACAAGTTTTAGGCACAGTTAAAGATTTGTAGTATGTTTTGTTTGTATAAGTCTGTATAAATTTTTGTTGTAAAAAGGAGTATATATTTCACGGAATTTCTATTTTTCATTACTCTTCACTTTGTTTAAAACTTTTAAATATATATTTAGTCAAGCGTTTTAACTTTATATAATTTATTTCTCTGATACACACCTAATATAAAGACTATCCAGTACTTACTTAACTTGGCCCAGGAGTTGTATTAGTTTATCAGCAGTTCCCATTAATGATGATATAGCTGCTTCCACGATATTAGGATGTACCTAAGATTTGATGTCAGGATCTGATGTCAGGATCGAATGTCTGTTTTTGATTGCAGGATCTGTTGTTGGATTTTAATTTCAGGATCTGATGACAAGATGTGATGTCAGGATCGAATGTCTGCTTTTGATTTCAGGATCTGTTGTTGGATTTTAATTTCAGGATCTGATGACAGGATGTGATGTCAGGATCGAATGTCAGCTTTTGATTTCAGGATCTGTTGTTGGATTTTAATTTCAGGATCTGATGACAGGATGTGATGTCAGGATCAAATTTCTGGTTTTGATTTCAGAGCTGTTGTTGGATTTTAATTTCAGGATCTGATGACAGGATGTGATGTCAGGATCTGTTGGCAGGATATATTTTTAATGAGTGAGCTGTGGGAGCGATTGGTTCACAACTGTTTAAAGAGCTGAACCTCTAGGATTCAAAGATAGTTTGAACCACAGTTGACCGAAGACTGCGCCAGTTACGATGTTGAAATGAAATAACCTTTCCACTTCACAATCAGTTTTATATTCAACAAACTATTTTAAAGTACACGTATTTATATCATAAAATATGCTTATTCTAAAGAAATGAATTTGATGAATTTACATTGAATTTTAGTTGAATGATTATTGCGAATTTAAATTGGTGATTTTACAAAGAATTTTATGCTGGATTATTTTAAAGTGAATTTGAATCTAATGTTTTTATTGGGAATATGAATTGGATGATTTTACAGAGAATTTGATGTGGGTTGATTTTAAAGTGAATTTGATGTAGCTGCTGCTGTTGGTATTGATATTGTTGATGTTGTTAGTGCGGATTTAACTCGCGCATTTAACAATTGAACTTAAAATGCATAATGCAGGATTCAATGCTATGTGAATTAAAAACACCTAGCAATTAAAACTTGTATTAGCCATGTATTTATCTTAAAATCAAACAACTTTTTTGACATTTACTCATTTTAACATCCATCTATTACAATGGAAGCAGAAATATCTACTATATTTGGTGAAATTTCGTTTCGATTCGGTTGAAGTGCCCCAGATTGCCACTTATGTTTAGTAACTGGTTAATAGGGGATTTTTATTTCGAAATTATTATCTGTCAACGTGTTTAGTTATATGTAGTTAGAAAAACGATTTTAATACAAGCTTGCAATAAATAAATTTCATTAACAAGTTAAGTTTCATTATATTGAAATTCTTTCGTAGAACATGTTTCCATGTATTGCAGTTATTGAAGGGTTCAAGGGCTATGTAAACATTTGCCTCAGTGAGCCGACTCATTGTGACTTGAGTCCGCACTCTCTTGTTGGTACTAAATTGTTTTCTGAACACCGCCGCATCATTTTGACGTTTGCAAGTCGTCAGAATATTTTCGATAATGTACTTCTTCTATCCCTTCACCACCTTTTTTAGATTTTAAAATAGCATTTTTTCCCACATGTACTGATGTACTGATTGCTTATCGTTTTTATTTTAGTTTTTACTTCATCTGCAGTTACTTTCGGTCTGGCTGGCCTCAACTGCGTAGTAATGCTCTCCAAAACATGTGTTTTTTTATGCGGTTCTTGTATTCTTGAGACTCCATATTATAAAGAAACTGATTTTGCTTGTAAAGCTATATGTTTGTGTTCGGTTCCAATTCAATATTTAAAAATAAATTTTATTTTTGCGTGTTGATACAAATATTACACCAGCAATTGTGAAAACAGTAAATTTCACATCATCAAATGTCAAATCAGCAAATGTCAGTTCAGCCAATGTCAAAATGAGTCGTGAAATTTTTAACAAAATAAAAGATCTCGCCTCACGCAAAATACATTTACAAATAATAAAGTAAATGTATTTTGACTTCACGTAACTTTTCGTCTCCCCACATCCCTCTTTGCCGTGTCGTCTATTTGAGTCAGCTCTCTGAGACCAGAGAATACAGAGAATTGACTCTTGTCTAGCGCTCACTAATACATGTGCAAAACTGTAATAGCCTGGCTGATTTTTTTCCGAACCAATGATAAACAAACCAATCCAGATTTCCCACGAATGATAAACAATGCAGTGGGGCAGGTAGAAAATCATATTTAGGGTTGTCGTTTGCTAAAATGTAACTACTATTCTTGCGCCAAAAAATACCAATATTAGTTTCATTAAATATTTTGCCATTTGATAATTTTGATCATTACTAATATTAGGAATTATACTCAATATATTGAAAGCATAAATTTGTTAATACTTTTTTAATAGATAATTACTTATTTCAATACGGCTTGTCTAATACATAGCCAAATTAGAAGATATGTTTCCTGAGTATTTTAATGAGTTATGACATAGAATTGCCATCAGCCAATTAGTTCTTGAAAAAATGTTAGATGTGGACCCCTTAATTTGTTGTAATAACTGTAGACCCACACTTATGCTTGCTATTTTCATTAGAATTAGAATATACTTTGTTTTGAAATTTTTTAATAGAGAGGTAACGGAACCCAATTTTAAAAATAAGATTTTATGCATTTCACATGTGTAGTATAGTATAGTAAATTTTTTAGTTAGCGCAAACCACATACTTAATGCATGCAATATGGATGATATTATATATTTGTTGCTTACACTACTGTGATAATAATACCCTAACATGACGAAATAATACATATATAGTTGGAACATTTTCTTTTCATTACTATATATTCTATATATATTAAATGTAATAATCATTATTATTTGGGTAACGCGCAAATTGGTAACGCGCCAAGTGGCATACCTCACAGGTGGTGTGGAAAATGCTACACAGCCCTACAAATTATCAATTGTGCTTATATAAAAATTTATAGTATATACATTTAAGTAGAAATTATGTAAAAGAGTTATTTAATTATATTAATAATTAAACCTGTTTAATTTAAACCTTATTTATCAAAATTATTCCATTTATAATTTTCTACTTCGCTTTAGGTTTTAAAATTTTTAATAGTAGGGAACTCCTTTTTGCCGTTCATAACGCTGTCAACATACAATGTACGTATTTATTTTAAAAACGTCAGTAAATTTGACGTTTTAGTGTCCTGTCTCTATAGTCTCTGCTGAGACTATTGTGAACATGATCATTAATATTTATAATTCGATAATTTTTTATCGGAATTTTAACTCCATCACTAATAATGTGAGGTAATTTGGATGATGTTAATATATATAATGAAAATTAAAGAATAGTGGGATAAGAATTTCAGTAAATATATTTTTTTAAAAAGTTTGAAATTTGCAATGAGTTTACCAAATAATAACAATTTTTCTGGATTGTATGATAAAACACATTTGACACGTTTGATGGTTGCTAACACAAATGATACGGCCATTAAACGCAATTCAGATGGTTCGGGTGAAGAATGCACATTCAAAAAAATAAAAATAGTTAAAAGTTCTTACAAGAAATCGATCCATGTTGATAAGGTTCAATCAAAGGATGTCATATTAAAAAACGTGTCTGGATCGGTTGCGTCTGAGATATTTGGAGAAAATACTGAACTTGGGTCTGTCATTGACTCAACTTCTTTAAACTCTGATGAAGACGTCTTTTTCCGAAATGTTTGTGCCAATGATCTTACCGATATAGGGAAGTCCAGCCCTTTAGAAGCAGCTGAAATTTCTGATGAATACGTTGTTTTTACTCCTAAAATAATGGACTATATAGACGGGGATGAATTAATTGATCCTACAACTAAGTCAGTGCCTGCCGCCAATAATACTACTTCCGTTCCGCCCCCGTTAACCACAGATGTCATTCAGAGTTCAACTGTAACTAACGATTCGATAACTAATTTGCATTGTAAAGATATTTCTGTACCCAGCTCTTTCGGTACCAATTCTTCTGCCATTAAGAGCATTGATCAGTTACCTGAACTTGAAACAATGGATGAGATTGAATTGGTGTTGCTTCCAAATGTACAGGAGCCTAAATTGAATAAATTTTGCAACAAAATTGACAATATTACTAAATGCAGCAACTTAATGGATCGAACTCCTGTTATATCTGGGGATAATCTAGTCCGGCAAAGTACATTTACTTATAGCAGGGTGTGTAATTCATCTAATTTAGTAAGTGGAGTACAATCAAAGACCGGATTACTAAATCGTGTTAACATTCACTCTGGTATAAAGAACCAAACACTTATGGTCACCAATAAAAAACAAACGGAAGTGACACAGACAACAGCAAAAGTTTCCATTGGTAATACAACAATTTCTGTGCCCTTATTAAAACCATTAAATTCTTCGCAGCTTATCCATTCAAATGTTGTTGGAATGGATACACAAAAATATCCAGTTCATACTAATTTACAATCGCATCCTCATTCACAGTCTCAGCTAAGTAAATTCCTTAATGTAAAGCGTGGGCAGAAGTTGACAAATCAACCAACAATAGTCTCGCTGTCGCAGCTGCAATTAATGCCCGTCTCATCAGCGAAAATAGTACAAGCCAAAGTAGTAAATAAGAAAATACCATTGTCACAAACAAAAGTTCGTTTCCCGGTATCCAGTACGGTTGCCTCTACTACTAGTGTAGTAGGTGATTCTATATATAAACAAAGCAACCTACATAGCAAATTACATAATAACACAGTACAAGATATTTGTCTACCCACCAGTATAATTGAGGATGAAATTGTATCAACTAATACAAAAACAACATTGAATATAGATTCTATTGACATTTATGGAATTAAATCTGCTGAGAATATTCAGAAGATGAGTCCTGGAAAAATGACCCCAATTCAGCAAATAGCACATACTTTTGATGAGGATTCGGCTTTAGAATCAAAGGGAGAGCATTTAAGTGATGAAAACTTGGTAAACATTACTGTTTTTACGACCAGTGACACGAATATTAATCCTCCATATCTTACTCCTCTTACCATGCACAAGGATACACTTAATAATACGCAGCAATTAAAAACTAATTTGGGCTCTCCAGTTAACATTGTGAAACATGCAACGTCGCAGCAACACAAAAATTCTGTAGCCAGCACTAATGAATTTTCATCTGAGACTATTTCTCAAACAGATTTAGCACCTATTATACAGACGATCAAACTAAACAGCACTGAAGGTAAAGTAAATGCTGCACCGTTAGTTGGTATTCCCAGAAGTATATCTTTAACGTTGTCAAAAAACGGCGTCAATTCACAGCCAAAAATTACAGTTTCTACTGATACCAATATTGCCTCTAACAATTTATCCAGTAGCACCAGAGAAGCCCGTATCAAGAAAGTTAGTTTACCCAGATGTGGATCCGTTAATATTACCACAGTCAGTATACCACATATCAATTATAGAAATTCTCCGCAATCGGATGCGTTACCGAAGCAAACTGTTTTATCAATTGGGGAACAACCCACAACTCCAAAAAACTTTTCGGAACGTTCTTTTCAGTCCCAAAATCCGATTAAAATATCTCAAAATAAATCAGTTATAGATGGAAGTTTTACAGTGGAACAATCCGCATTAATAGATGACCAGCATTTGAATTTGTTTCCTGTTCAGTTACCAAACTCGAAAAAATTATCTAAGACGCATGTCTCAAATATACATTTTTCCTCTGTAGAAGATAGAAATAAAAAGTTGAAAAATCTGAATGTCACTATCGACACTAAAACCAAAGCAACATACGAAAATAACTATGTGGAGGATGTTACATATCCTGAAAATGGTTCCTGTTCAAGTGTGAATCTGAATTTGCCTTCAACGTCTGATGAATCACATAATGTTTTATTGAAGCAACTTCTACAAAATTCTTCCAATTCTCACAATCCAAGCTCACCAACAAAAAGTTCTTCGTTTGTAACTACTGCTATATCTTCTTCTTTATGCAATCAAGTATTGTCTGCACGTAAAGTAATAAATGTGCGAGCGCCCAGTCTTGGTGTTGTGAGCTCACTAGAAGCACAATTAGCTCGTCCTGTCATTCCACCAGTTCCTGCAAGTGTGACAGGATCTTCGCATTTACAAGCTGAAACTCAATCGAAATCAAAATGCACTTCAGAAAATTTATTGAAAAATATTGGAATTGGGAACGACGCTATTAAAAGTTCTTGTAAACTAAAACCTTCAGTACAAATTATATCTAAAGAGACGTCATTTGTTTCAAATCCTAAATTGAATCCTAACGCACCAGAAGTTTCACAATCTGTGTACACATCCACAACATTTTGTAATTCAAATCACACTGATACCGTAACTTTCGCAACAAGTAACGCCACTGCTAAATCGGAGTCAAATAAATTTAATTACTTAATGTCTTCAAGAAATATGAGCAGTAACCCAGTAGTCGAAGATGCCATAACCACTATTAACAGAGTTGTAACCGTTAGCAACCAAATGTCCAATTGCGCAACAAGTGATAACAACAGTACAATTGTTAACTTTGCGTCTTTTCCGTAAGTATAATAAAATGTCTGTTACTCGATGATTTTTTTACATTTGCCTATAAATAAAATTATGTTATATACAGCAATAATCAGAAATTTATGTGACAAAGCATGATGGAAAGTGTTATATGTACTAGTTAACAATTTATGTGGAAAAAGGCTTTGTGTAATGTAATAAATAATTATTACAATTTTCTTTGAAATTTTTTTATGAAGACATCTGCGACTCTTTTTGGTCAATTTTAGTTCTTATATTTATTTGATATATTAATTTGTCGCAAAAAAAAAAATTGTATTTTGTTTAGACATAATTGGGGGGGAGCTCTTTCTGTAGAAAATCTTAACAGTAATGGCTACTTTCTATCTTCGTCCTCCTTTGGTAGTGATTGAGTTATCAGCTTTACAATCTCTGCAGCATGCATGATCGTACAACGGATTTAATAATCTCTTGACTGGAATGTGGGTGGATAAATCAGAAACAGCTTCGAAGTCGATATCCTTCGATGAGAAACAAAAGAATACAGCTACATAAGTATTGTAAGGAGGTTTACCACGTATTCTATAAGACGTATTGGACCACAGAAATCAACACCGCTTGTTAGGATTGATTTTACAGAGAAAAATAGGTCTTTAGGTAGGTTTACCAATATTTTTGTCGTTAATCTCAAATTTTCTAACGAAGTAGACCAATAAAAACCCGTGGTCTAGCATGCCAATTTCAAACGTTCAAATAGGTGTTATACTAACAGATACACCGGGATTTTGGCATCAATAACGGATGCTTGGTATCATATGGTAGTGGAACGTTCAATAACCGGCCGCCAACACACAACAGAACAAACTTTCTGCCGTATTTTTTATATTCTTGAAGAAACGGATATAATATCTGGACTTGTTAGCTGAACACAAATTTTTATTCTTTGTATTTCTTCTTTCGTATTCCTTATGTTGTATGGCTCAGTGTAATGTGAGATTCTTTATCTTCATTTCTAGTTGGCTGTATGAATCGGTAAACATAGATGAGAGTTCGCAGTATTTTCGAATATTTGGAACAATTTTCAATCATTCAATAATTACTAAGGCTTTTTTCAAAAACTACTGTCACCGCCTTAGATTTGCGAGTTTCTGACGACTTTAAATCTTCTGAGGGCTCAAAATGCACAATCACAGGCGAATGTTCTTCATATAGAAACTTAGGACCATATTGAATGGCGTGACATTGCAATACAATTTCCAGAACACTACGTTTTCTGAGTGTCGCAACACAATTGGCGCTATTTCCAAAATTTTGCTAGTAAGTGAACATAACTCAAGCCTCGTGACAGTAAAGAATTGATTTATAATTACCACGACACTTGCAACAGACATAGGCACGTATGGAGGCGTCAGCTAAATCATGAACTTGGATTTCTGACGACGACGAAATATTAATGTAAAGAGGTATATGTATTTTTGGTTGTTTTCCAAAGTTTACACATCTTGCAACTACCGACATTGGAACTGACTCATCCCCAGTCCAACTTCTCCAATCATTGTTGGTTGATTTCAGCGGCGAGTTTGGTGATGTATTCCCTTCCGAGGGCTTTCCATCAGACCATGCCTCCGTATGACAAAATTGGAAGAAGAACCATTTTGTAAATCCATAGCATTCACTCTGGTCGAAGAACCTACTTCCTACAATCATATTTTTGCATAGGTACAGTATAAACCCGGCTTTGTGTATCCTTTGATCCGTGTTTAATTTTCAGTTCAGTTTCGAGTCCAGAATTACATCCAAGTACCTGGTAATAGAGGATAGAGACAGTGTAGTTTTATTTAAATGAGTAACTTAAGAGTCGGTATTTTGGTTCGCGTGGTAAATAGCAACAGTTCAGTTTGCATCCCGTGCAAAATGCAATTAATCTGTTCAGCGACCTCTGGAGGATTCCGCTAATCACATCAGGTCACAGACCTTATGCATTATTACCACGTCAGCCACATACGCCACCACTTTACTACCTCCCTCGTTTAGTTCTTTGCGGATGCCATGCGGGGCAGAAATCCACAATAAGGGAGTTATTACCCCTCCCTATGGGGTACATCTTTTCACTTATTTATTTATGCGACTACTACCAAGTTGAGCACATACCAACCTTGTTTTGAGTATTGCATTAATGCACCCAAGGACATGCCCTTCCACCCCAAGATTCTCCAACGATGTTTGTACCGCTTCTATTTGTATATTGTTAAGAGCATTTTTAAGTCCACAAAGGCTGATAGTGTATATTGTTTGCAACCGATGGACCTTTCCACCGTCCTCACTACCTCATGAAGGGCTGCCTCTGTTAATTTCCCTTTCAGGTAAGCGTGTTGGGCATCGGAAAGCTTAGGCTCTACTTCATCCGTAGATGGAGGGCAGGTAATTTTCGAGGGTCTTGAGAACAATCGAAGTCAAGCTTGTTGGCCGAAAATCCTTAACCGATTCATGACTTCTTTTTCCTGCCTTTGGAATGAACGCGACCTATACTCATCTCCAGCTGGCAGGAACGTATTTTTAGTGACCTTCAGTATCATTGGAATGATTCCACCCGCCCAGATGATTTGTAGAGGGCGAGACTTATAAGGCCCATGCCAACTTCTCCTTTGTGGTTATATCGGTATCGGGACCTGATCCCAACATTTTAGTGTGGACAGGCTAAAACCCATCGTCCGTACATATATCCCGGAAAGTGCGTGTCTAGGAGCAGTTGCAGTGTTTCTCTCGAACACGACCAAGAGCCGTACGATATTTTAATATAGATTTGTGTGGTAAAAATCTTAATTAGTCTTGCTGACTCCTTTGTAGTTTCGATAGAGGAGCAGATGTCCCTCCACAACATTTATTTTTAGAATTTCTGAATGCTTTTTTACATTTGCTTAAACGATCCATGTAGCCTTCCCAGCCTACCCGAAGAATAGATAGAGTGAAACGCACGTCAGCCTTGAGACATGAAAGTTTATCATTCCACCATGGTAGAAAGGATCAAACAAGGTTCCTGCAGGAACATTTTTGCTCTTGTGATCAATGGACACAAGAGACCCAATTGGTCAAAAAACGGGAGGAAAACGGCAAAACTTTTCGATTAGTGCTCTCAAATGATCAAAGATATCAATAATATTAAAGTGCCGCATATCATGTTTAGAATGCCAAATGATTTCTAGAGTTTAAGTGGTTTCAGTATCATTTAATTTCTTGAATTTTTCGACATATTCGCTCGTTTTCAAAGAAGATTCGAGTACGATTTTGCTAACTTGAACTTAGTACTCGAGAAATTTGATTACTTGATTTGAACCACCTCAAGCTCTAGTATTTCATCGCCTGACAACAAATCCTTTACATAGAAATCTTCTTGGATCAACCTCGTACCCAGCGGCATAGTTTGTCGATTCAGAATACCAGCTTCCTTTAAGCACCGTATAGACAAAAATGAGGCTAGCGATGTGCTATATGTTACTGAGTTATGTTGATAATTTTTTATGGGCGTCTTTCGGTTTTCGATCCACAAACTAAGCTGAAACTGACGGTCTGATTCATGAACTTGTTCTTGTGGCTTACTTCCCATTCAGGCCTCAACTCGGGATTCTGTGGAAAGAGACCTGTCAAAATCTTAGTAATTGTTCTCGCGCAGTAAGAAGTATTATAATTATTATAGATTTTCTTCAACGCAATACTGTACGCGACGCCCCAAGGATTATTTTATATTTCTTCTTTGTACTTTCCTTAAATTCAGCTTGGGACTGTTCATTATTTTCAGAAACCCTAGCCCTTTCCTGTCGTCTGGGACATTGGTGACATTCCTTACGCAACCCGGCAATGGTTTGATTCCACCAATACATTCGTGTCCTGCCATTTCCTCTTCCTTTCCTAGGCATGGTGGTATTATATGCATTAGTTAGCTGGTTCATAAATAGCCTGGTCGCGAGTTTTGCGCGACATTGTGTTTCTTCCAAGTTTTCAAGTATGTGCTCCAACATTTCGCAGTCTATCTGCTTTCTCTTCCACCTTCTTTCTTGTGCCTTACGTTCTGATACGCATTTAGAATGGTTTTGGTGACACTATTTCAAAAATTAGTGCTGGTGGTCACTATGCGTATATATAAATGAGACTTCCCATTTTATCTGTCTCAAGATTGCTCTACCTGCTAAAATGACATAGTATTGTCCACGATCTGCCGTTATTAAACGTGTGTGTGTTCCAGGACTTAGGTTAAATATATCGAGGCTAGCGAAGGCTTCCAATAATGCAGTACCCTTGCGATTCGTTCTAATGCTGCCCCACTCAACTGCCCATGCATTGAAATCACACGCAATTATTATGGGGCTCTTCGCTTGGGCATCTGTAACCAAACAGTCAAGCATTTCCTACATTTCTTTGAAGCGTCCATTTGGTGGGGCGTAGCAGCTGTAAAAGTGGAGCCTTTTTATTTTGACATGTACAAAATTCTTCCTGTTGTCAGTTTTCTTTGCTTCGAAGGGAATGGTGCCACAGGCCCAGATGGCTGCGCGCTCTGTTTTGTAATTCTGCCCAATTAGAATCATACGTAAGTGTTTTGTATTTTTCTCTACTTTCTGTTCTATAACAGTCTGCTTAAATAAATCCTGAGCAGCCTCGCAGTGGTTTAGGTTTATGTACGAGGTGTGATCAAAAAAGAACCGTTATTGTGTGATCAAAAAATAAAGTATTTATTTATTCATCAACAACTATCTTGTCCCCTTTAATGTAATTCCCCTCAGATGTAATAGACTTATGCCAGCTTTTTCTTCAATCCTCGAAACACTTCTGAAACGCTTTTTTTGGTATCGCCTACAGCTCCTGTTTCGATTTTTCTTTTATCTCCTCAATCGTAGCAAAACGCTTTCCTTTCATCGGTGTCTTCAGTTTTGGAAAGAGGAAAAAGTCAGCGGGGGCCAAGTCCGGTGAATACGGTGGTTGAGGCATGATAACGGTTTTGTTTTTGGCCAAAAACAGCCCCGGAGCGATGTCCATGCGACGTTGTTTTTGCTCAAAATTTAGCAATTTTGGAACAATCTTCGTTTCATGCCTAAAACATAC
Organism: Clusia tigrina; assembly: GCA_920105625.2. Taxonomy (NCBI): domain Eukaryota; kingdom Metazoa; phylum Arthropoda; class Insecta; order Diptera; family Clusiidae; genus Clusia; species Clusia tigrina. Next base: position 137,518,154 of record OV050030.1, on the reverse strand, counting down.
GTATAAATTGCTTGGCATGAGCCGAACGATATGCCAACATCATCAGCAACCTCTCTGATAGTGATTCGACGATTATCCAAAATCATTTTCTTCACTGCGTCAATGCTTTCATCGGTTGTTGACGTGCTCGGGCGACCAGGACAAGCATCGTGATTGAAATCTTCTCGGCCTTCCTTAAACCGGTTATACCACAATTGAACTTGTGTTCTGCTCATAGTAGACTCGCCAAAGGCCACAGTCAACATTTCAAATGTCCTTGCGCATTTAATTTCATTTTTTACACAAAACTGAATACAGTTTCTTTGATCCATTTTTTTCGAATAGTACAAAATCGAAGAGCACACCAAAACACGACTAATCTTTTTATCTGTCAAAAACAAACTGACAATCCAAAATGGATGGTATTGCCAACATATATAACAGACATGTACCAACATAACAGAAAAAAAATGCGAACATCGAACATTGTTGGGGTATTGTCCTTGTTTGACGGGGGACGTCCTTCTGCTGTGCGCGTGTATCTGAAAAGCCTAAATCACTCTTTGTAAAAATCACTACATTACACTTTTAGTTTTTAAAATCACCAGCCTTTATTTCTTAGAATACTAACTCTTATATACTATTTGCAATTCACAATTACAATACAAAAACTGACCTTTCTGGTGTTCCAGTTTCGCACCTGTTAATTGGTGTCAGTTGGTGAAGCTAACTGACCTACGCCATTCTGAAATGTTGATGGTGCATTCTAACTTTCAACGCCCTTCAGTGGCTCGACTGCTAAACTGTAGCACCCTAAAAGTTTACATAATAAATATTACATAGGTAATATTAATTCTAAATACTCGCACCCTAAAAATATGTGCTTTCTTAAGTAACTTTAACACATGCTAATCACACAAAATGTGTGGCATCTGTTAGGAGTCGATGATGTGAGACACTACGCGCAGGTAGCTTGATTCTAACTCACAACATCCCTCCCCTCTTTCTAAAAGAAGTTAGTGCAACTAACTTCTAATGAATCTTTACAATATTTTTCTCTTTTCTGCACTTTAAACAATCTGTGCATTTTCTTAATCCTATAATATATATGTATAGTTTTTCCTTTTTCAAATTCGCCTTATTTGGGTTCAATTGTTGTTTTGTGTTCTTTTTACTTTTGTGTTCTTTTCTTTTTTCCTCTTTTGTTTAATTTTGTTCTTTTATTTCTATCTTTTTTATTTTCTTCTTTTTTTCTTTTGTTTTATCTTGTTCTTTTGTTCCATTTTTTTTTTTTTTTATTCCCCTTTTTATATTTGGTCTTTCATCGACTCTTTTCTCACTGGCGTATATACAAACAAAATTACAAACTAATTACATATTTAGCTACGCTTCTTATAAATACGATCTTCTGCAATTGTTGGTCCTGGTAACGTCCGTCCTGCGAGAGTGAAGTCCCTCGATGAACTCTGCATACCCCTCCCTTCTTTCTGGATCGGTACGTACAAAGATGTTATAGGTTGGCGATCTGGTTTGCCATTAAAACTTTGCTTTTAGTGGCCTTCTTCTTTCCATTTATATAGCGTGCCCCACGGCTGTATGTGGTACTGCCTCTGCTTATAGTATTCAACTTGTAAAAAACATTTGGAATACATGAGAGATTACAATACTCCTTCTTACTTTGCAGCAATGCGTTTTATGGTGGAAGTGTTTCTCTTGAGCTTCTTCATAATGGTATTTGACATCGTTTGGCTTTGATGTGGAGACAATCGGTATTTCTCTGAGACACACATTTAATGACGTAATTTGTGTATTCTGATCGGTTACCAGTCTCTGTGTCCTCTTGTATTAAATCATATTTCATATGTAAATCACATTTCATATGTTCTTACTCTAGATTGGACATACACTTCAATGAAGCAATTAACTTCCGTGAGCCAAATTTCTTCTGCTTATTATATTTGGTGGTGGTTTCAGGCACCCACCTTAAGCTTTAACCCATCTTCAACTTATCCAAAATCGATTCTGTTGAGATTGTGATACACTGGGTGGACATTGTAATATAAAACTGTCCAATTCCAAACATGACTCCGCAAGGAAACTTGTTTATTTTTCGTTGCTTGTGAATAACTCATCCACAACGCGTTCAAATGCTGCGGCCATATGCCGTTTCGCAAGGAAAAACAAATCCGTCACCATTCATCCCCAATCCAATATATTGGCATCCTTGCGGTCACAACCGGCTTCCCAAACCTTTGATAGCTGCCAGAAATCCCTGTTTTTCAAAAACGCATCTTTCCGAATACTACGTTGGTCTTTTGGTCAGCACCGTCTTCCGATATCCGCTGTTCCCGGAAATTCCTGCTTCGCTTCACATCATCAGAGCTATATAGAGAACACCTATAATAATTTTCTTAATTTTCTAGTATACATTTTAGTTTGATATTTCTTTTATGTTTAATTTTTGTCGAACATTTCATAAGTCAATTTAATAAATGAATTTCAAAATTGTATAATATTTAAATAAATACACTATATGTACTATATATACTCTTGGGTATAATTTTCCAATTTAGTATGATTTTTGTTTTTTTTATTATAACACTTCTTATTTCATTACAAATTTATATTTTAAATAATTAATTTTTGTAACTCTAATTATTTTCTAAACTGCTTTTGTTCCTAATGTGAACTTTGCACAGATTATAATTTTTTAATTTATAACTTTTCTTAAACATACGCTATTCCTGAATATATTAAAAAAAACAATATTTCTATAACATGCTTATTCTATAATTGAATGCTATATCATTCAATTTGCATCCACTCGTCTTTTCCCCCTACATTCTTGGATTCGCTACTGCATCCTAGAGGAAAAGAGGACCGGACTATGTGTTTTCATAGCCATATAGGGCATTAGTTTCGCTTCGATTAATTTTTCGTGCTCTTTTTCAACACGTGAGTTATCAGTCATTTCAGTTTTGAACCAATTCATTGGTCCTCCGACTAGAACCAGATTATATAAAATAATCCCGTTTGTGTCAAAACTTTGTCCATTGCATGACTATATCTTTCATCGCATACAATTACTTTTTATTTAAATTTACTTCTAGCCTGATATGTGTATATCCATTAACGATTCTATTTTCCATCCTGTAATTAGATCGTATATGAATACATACATACATTCAAGGCGGTTTAAATTACCTAGAATTAATTACTAACGTTATTTTCCCCCATTAACTATACATTTTTTTTTTATATCCCAACATATACATTTATACAAATTTCCATACTCTAATTTCCTAATCAATAAACAGTTAAAACCTATGTACGAGTATATCTACATATAGCCTGCTGCAGTATCTGCAAATTCCCAATTCCTAATCATATGTCCCTACATACTTACTTATATGGCCATACCCATTCCTATAACTAGAATACTTACTTCTTTAAATATTCCCTCGTACATTCATTCTGTACATTATACAGTTACATACATATATATTTACTTCACCAACGGTGCCGACGCTACTGCTTTCATTTCATTAACCGCCGTATGTATGTATGTACATACTTGAAATTAAGTTTTATAATACTTACCCACGACAGTCTTACTATTCTATTTTATTTTTTTAAATACGTGCAATTAACCCGTTTATTATTATTTAATATGTAAAAAAAAATATATATATTTTCCTCTACTGTCTTCATTCGGCAATAGTACTTAATATACAGATTTTCATTACGTCAATTTTACTTGCCCGAGTTTAAGTGGCACACTTTTAGTGGCATTGACACGTACATGTTTACATTGTTACTCTTGTGTTAACATTTGTAAAACACTATTAACACATGTCTTTAGTTGTGTGGTCTAATGTGGAATAATTTCAACAAATTATTATGTAGCTTTTTATTTTTTCCTTTAATCGTTACGACTGTTGTAACTGGGCTTCGGATCTCTGCTACTACATACGGACCTATCCACACAGGTGAGAATTTGTTTCTCCTAGCCTGATTCTTCATGAGTACTTGATCACCCACGTTAAAAACAACTGGATTTAGTACCTTGTTATAGGCTTCCCTGGCTACTCGTTTAGCACAATCCTGGTTTTCTCTGACCAACTCGTGCGCTCGCTGTAGCTGATACTTTTGCACTTTATTCGGGTCATCAGCATTGTACACTGGCGCACATTTGCGCTTCAGACTTGCTGGCATGTTGAAATCAAACCCATAGAGCGTCCTGAACGGAGTTTGCTTCGTTGATACATGTACCGTATTATTGTGTACATGCATTGCAGTGGTCAACCAATTCGAGCCATTTTCCTTGGCAAAACTGCGCATGTACTCGGCCAGAGGTCGATGACTACGTTGCAATGAGCCACTCGCCTGTGGATGATATGGTGTTATATGCAACTTCTTGATTCCCAGCATTTTACACGTTTCTGAGAATAATTTCGATACGAAATTTGAACCATTGTCGGTTATCAAAACCTTAGGTATGTTGTATCGTGCTACAATTTCATCAAAGAATGCCTTGGCCACCGTACTTGCTTCAGCATCGGGTATAGCCACGCACGCCATATACTTTGAGAAATCATCTTGGAACGTCAATATGTACTTGTTTCCCGAAACTGTCTCAGGTAGAATACCTACAATATCCATATGAACTTTATCAAATGGCTGTTTTGGTGTGTCAGTTAACACCATAGGCATCTTTGTTAGCCTTGAACTTTTGTTGGTCTGGCACTTTGGACAACTCTTTACATATTTTTTAATGTCTTTGAGCATACCTTTCCATCCGTACACTCGCCTAATTCTGTCATGGGTTTTCCAGAATCCCTGGTGCCCACCTAGAAGTGAATCATGAAAACCCTTTAACACAGCCTGGATATCTTTTTTATCCTCCAGCCATTCCACATTACTGGCTGTTTGTTCATTGGCATCGAAACCCGCATTGCTAACATCTCTTGTAGCATCAATTTTATCTCCTTGCATTCTCTCGGCCTTCTTCTTATCTGACCGTGCTTTGGCCCTCGTTTGCACTACAGATACCTTCTGTGCCTGCGGTACTCTGCTGAGTGCATCCGCATTCAGATTCTTTTTCCCAGGTTTGTATATGATTTCAAAATCATACTCAGACAATTTGTGTCTGAACCTGGCTAGCCTAGACGTTTGGTCTTTCAAATTGGCTATGCCTCTCAACGGCTGGTGATCAGTATATATCTTAAATGGGCGTCCTAGCAGATATGCCCTAAAATTCTTCGTAGCCCACACTATGGCTAGAAATTCCTTTTCTATTGTGGAGTATCTTTTCTCCGTATCGCTAAGCGCTCTGCTTGCGAATGCTATTGGTCGGTCATTACCGACTTCCCCTTGTGACAATACTGCCCCTAATGCTTCATTGCTAGCATCAGTGGTCAACAAAAAAGTTTGCTCGAAGTCGGGGTACGCCAAAATTGGTGGCGAGCTTATTATTTCTTTTAGTCTCTCGAATGCTTGCTGACATCTCTCTTTCCATTCGAACTTTGCTTCTTTTCGTAGCAACTTATTAATGGGCAAAGTAATTTCGTCTAGTCCTTCCACGAACTTTCTATAATAGTTCACTAGTCCTAGGAATGCTTGCACTTCTTTTCTGTTTCTTGGAACCGCTAAATTTGTAACGCATTCCACCTTCTGCGGGTCAGGCAGTGCTCCTGCCTCTGAGCAACGATGGCCTAAATAAACCACCTCTCTTCGCAAAAATTGACACTTCTCCGTGTTCAATTTCAAATTGTGCTCTCGTAATTTCTGGAGCACCTTGCACAAGCGTTGCGAATGCTGCTGCAAGTTCTTCCCATAAATTACAATATCAACCAGATACACAAAACAATCTAACCCTTGCAAGCCTGTTAGCACATGGTTCATTAGCCGTTGGAAGGTAGCCGGTGCTCCTGTTAATCCAAACGGCATTCTATTGAACTCATAATGCCCTAAACCGGTGCTGAACGCGGTTTTCTGCTTATCTTGGGTATCCACCAGAACTTGGTGGTAGCCACTCGCTAAATCAAGCGTAGAAAAATATCTACTATGCCCCAGTTGGTCCAGAATCTCTTCTATCCTTGGTATCGGGAACACCTGCTTGATAGTGGCATCGTTCAATTTCCTAAAATCGACGACCATTCTCCACTTCTTCTGACCGTGAGTACCTCCCTTCTTTGGTACCAAAATTATTGGTGAATTCCAAGGCGAGATACTCGGTGAAAGTATGTTATCTTTTAACATTCCTTCCACTTGCCTATTTACCTCATCCTTGTGAGCTTGTGGCAATCTGTATTGCTTCTGGTTAATTGGTGCTTGATCCACTCTAGTAGGTATTTCATGCTCTACCTCTGGTGTATATGTCAACTGGTCTCCTTCCAGCAAAAATATGTCATGGAATGACGTACAAATGGTTTCTATTGATGCCTTCTCTTCTGAATTCACGCTTGGGTCTAACTTCAGGGACTCTAGCACCCTCTCCATTCTTTTTCTTATATCTACCTGCTTAATCTGATTCACCGATCTATAATTCGGTTCCTTAAAATTAGCGTAACTAGTGAACTTAGGCCTAAAATCCTCATCCATCAGGTAGTCCTTTTCCGATGCGTTGAGTACGCAAGCGTACACCTTACTCTTGTCAACGTGCGTTATGGTTTCTCCCATATATACGCCCTCCTCTAGCTGCTGCTGGTGCAAAACAACAGTCCTAAGTTTCGTATTTATATGCATAGTTACTATTCTGGTTAACCTTCCGTTTACTACCTCCATACCACACTTCTTAACCCTAGTCACGGTTTCTTCCTGCCATGACATTAATGGAAAAGTAAGGATTCTATGCTTATTGTTATCATAGAATGATAACTGCTTATCGAGCGCATCCAGTATGGTGCGTCTCCAAAGATTATCGCGGCCAATTATTCCATCAGCCGGGATACCTTTCCTATCCACTTCCACTGCGTGCACTCTAAAACGCATACCCTTAACTCCACTGTGCTCTATTCTGAGCGACCCCAATGTCCTAATGCACCCTCTAAACGCTCCGTTAAGCGTTCTTAAGTCCATTTGATTAATGTCTAGCCCCTTCCGTAAAATACTAGATTTTACGAGGCTAGTGTCCGCCCCTGAATCTACTAATAGCACTAGCTTTCCACTAGCTGATTCCTTGCAGGGTATCTCGATGAAGGCATCACCTATCCTGCTCATAGCGAAGCAACCTCCTTTTGTTCCCAATATGGACGTGTATCCACTCCCTAACTCTTCGTGATACTGGAGAGCCTCTTGCTCCTCCTTCTCCTGGACTGTTGTTCACTTCTGCAATTCCAATTTGGTTGCTGCTGACCACTCCCAGTTTTGAAAGGATTTCTTCCTTGGTTAATTCCTTCTGTTGAATTAACTCGGGGACTACTGAAGTTACCCCTGCTGTCTCTCAAGGGTGGAACCGGGCGCCTCGTAGCTGGCTGCCTTTTACTCTGATTCCATTCTGTATCTCCATGGCACTGTCTACTTGCCTCATGACCATATGTTTGGCACTCCATACAGTAGGGCGTGTTTTTGCGTGTAATGCACTCATCCCTTGTATGACCTTGCTTACGGCAGAACGAACATGTGGGCGCCCTCTGTACAAACCCCCTGTACGGATTTCTCGGATTAGCGGCTCTGTTGTCGGAGACACCGGGATTATATGCTCCTCTGTATATGTTTGGGACGTAATTACTTCCATATCTGTTGACGACAGCGGCGGTGAACATGTCCTGTCTATTTTCCAACATGTGTACCTCGCCTAACCCAGCCGTACTCCGTTTCACGAGAACTTGTGCTCTAATCGCTTCCTCTACTAATTCCTCCAGAGATCCTGTTCTGCTATTCAGCATATGAATCTTTAGAACCGAGTTGGTGAGGCCCACCACGAAAGTTGTCAACACCGACTCGTCAGCTTCGTGTAATAACGCTGTATCTCCAATGCCATTGTACTTATTCCTGATTATTTCCTGGGCCATCATCTGAAGTGACTCTAAACGCCTGGCAAAGGCACGTATGTCTTCACTTCCAGCTGCTTCCCGATTCTTATTTCTTGGGTTATGTCCTCCAAAGTTCTCTCCTTCAGATAAGTTCTCCTTATAAGACCGTAAAGCTCGTCCACACTGGCGAATTGCTTTGCCAACACAAGGTTGTACGCGTCTCCAAATAACCTGTGCTTAACACAGTCGAAGAAATCCTGCAACTCATCAGGGCTTATGCTTCGCTTTGCAAGCTCACAACCTTGAATGAATCTGTTAACTTCTGACCGTAAATCTTCTGAAGCTGCACCAGTAAACACAGGTACTAGCCTGGCCACTGTATTTGAAATCTCCTCTACACCTATTTTGCGTATTTTTGTTTTATTTATGACCGGTAAAACTTGTGCGCTATCTTTATGAGTGGTTCCTAGCTTCACTTCTCCCGGATCTGAGAGGTAATTGACCAATGACGGACTCAAACTAATTAGTCTTCGATCGTTTGTTCGTACAGGCGAAATACTGTCCACAATATTTGGACTTTCCTGTACCGTTACTGCTTCTAGCTCTTTTGGCGGATATCCCTTATTTTTATTAGTTATCGGACTTCCTGGAGAAAAAGGCTCGACACCGATTTCAGATGCGCCAAACAAAAATCCCGCTTCACTCTCTTCACTCAATACTAATCTGGGCTTTACCACGCGGTTTATCCCTTCTGGTGTTAGATACTCCGGCCAGCGCACTTCCGGTGGCAATGTCAATACCGTCTGTGTAAATCCAGCCGATGCTGATTTTGATCTCTCCCTATTCAGTGAGGACCTATTGATCGCCCGTCCTCTTTTTAATTCCGCACACTCCTTTTCCAACAGCGATGCTGCTTCCTCTGTCTCCGTCAATCTCCGAGAAAGTTCCTTTACCCTATTCTCGAGATACTCTTTTTGTGCTCTCAAATCTTCTGTTTTCTCCTGAGATTTGAACAACTTTTCTTCTGTCCTTCTTTGGATTGCCGTTAAGGCTTGATCCGCTACTTCTAATGGTGACACAGCTCCTCCGGCGTTCGCCTGCCTCCACAATTCCTGAGCTTCTTCCCTGCTCGTACTCGCTTCGAACTGGTCAACTATTTTCCCAGTAAACAGTTTCACCTCTGACTGTATTGATTTCAATCTGTTCCTTATTTCCTCGTCTGGCGAAACCAAACTCACAATCTCTTGTCCTAGTCCCTCTAATTCAGAACTCAATGTATCTGCCCATTCGTTGACCAGACTATTTATGTAGTCTGCGTAATTTTCCGTAAAATATTTTCCCTTGCCGTACTCAACTGCGTGAGGCAACAACAGTCCGTGATTATTGTTGAACTCTCTCCCCAGATCTTGCAACTGTGTTATTCGCTCTCGGTAATACACGTTGTCCTTACGTAACCTGCCGTCTTTCTTAAAATTACGGACCAATTTTTCTATGGCTTCGCCAATTTGCTCCTGCATCAGTAGTAATCCTTGCGCTTCCTTCGTCATATCCCAAATGCCAGAACAGATGGCGTATCCCAATTACAAATAAAAATCCAATAATTGTTAAAATTTGTTACAATATTTTATTCTATCTTACTTAATGATTCAAAACAGATTAAAAAAAAACATTCCACCGTAAATTCTATCTTTATATACATATTCTGCTATACTTGTTTTCCATCACAAAGTTCCGCTGTCTACCGGCGTCCATTAAGTCCTTCCATCAATGCAAAGTGGTCCTTGACTTCCTCACAAATACTCCTTGTTTTCCTCTCACCATCCTTAATACTCCCAAAAATCCATAGAAAAGGCCATATGCTTGTAAAAACCGAAATTTGATTTACCGGCAAAAGTGTCTTGATTCATTCCCGGAAATTTGAATCCATATTTAAAAATAAACCCGTAACGTATGCGCCACATAATAATAGCATTTAAATGTTTTCTTCAACATTGCTACGCAAATCGTAGTTTCCGAACTTCAATAACTTTGATGCAACAACACGTGTTGTCTGCACCTTTTCACCTAATACCCTAAGCTCAAAATGCCAAATATTTAAATCAATCTTTATTTTGATTTCAAAACAATATAAATTGAATCGTATAAATGTCCCTACCGACAAACAAACACAAATCCCCTATCATAACCGTACGAACCCTATACCGTGGCACGTTCTTTCCGAACCAAACCAACAGGTATACACAAGTTAGCAATTCAATAACGTAAAATCCGTGAATAAACAGACACGTTCCACATCCCCCGAGAATGCTGAAACAAAAGGAATTAAAAAGTATGAGCCTAATCTCAGTGGAACAACCCTATACAACCTGACCGTAAGTAAAAATTTGTCTTCTATGATCTACCTATTGTCACCTAACGCAGCGGCTAATCAGCCCCGATGCTGCTTCTTCTGCATGACCGGCGCAAAAGCGCCCACACGGCCACCGAAAAATCGTCGACAAAATTCACTTAGATACTAGAATGTCCTATTATAAGCATACTCACCATTTTTGTTCCCTCCATTGAACTCCTTTGGGATGGTTATCCTGATGGTTTCCTGTTGGTGGATTCCCGCGTAGGAGTGCTCTTTTCCTGGCACTCGACGTTGGATCCTACCGGCTGCGCCAAAATGTTGGGGTATTGTCCTTGTTTGACGGGGGACGTCCTTCTGCTGTGAGCGTGTATCTGAAAAGCCTAAATCACTTTGGAAAACTCACTACATTACACTTTTAGTTTTAAAATCACAAGCCTTTATTTCTTAGAATACTAACTCTTATATACTATTTACAATTCATAATTACAATACAAAAACTGACCTTTCTGGTGTCCCAGTTTCGTACCTGTTAATTGGTGTCAGTTGGTCAAGCCAACTGACCTACGCCATTCTGAAATGTTGATGGTGCATTCTAACTTTCAATGCCCTTCAGTGGCTCGACTGCAAAACTGTAGCACCCTAAAAGTTTACATAATAAATATTACATAGGTAATATTAATTCTAAATACTCGCACCCTAAAAATATGTGATTTCTTAAGTAACTTTAACACATGCTAATCACACAGAATGTGTGGCATCTGTTAGGAGTCGATGATGTGAGACACTACGCGCAGGTAGCTTGATTCTAACTCACAACAACATACGTAACTCACGAAAAGATGAAAATAACGGTTATCTTTTGATCACACCTCGTATATTGTAACGACTCTTTTTATAGCTGGGGTAAAACTCAGCGGCTCCAGGGGTCGTATACAGAAAAATGTAAAAATCCTGCGAGTTAAATTAATTTCAACGTATTTATTTAGTATATTGATTATGGACTCTTGGTAGTCCTTGCTCGAACAATTCTACTTCCTTAACTCTATGTTTCTATAAATAACTTATTCAATGTATACTTGTTTTCCTGTCTCTACGTCCCGGTAAGTATGTGTCTCTGTGACTCAGTGGGAGAACGATTAAAAACCAGAAGCTCTCACTGAGTCCCTATGGTCTCTGTACGGCGTATGACTTAGTGGGAAAACGATTAAAGAACCAGAGGTTCCCTCTAAGTCCCTAAGTATCGGTTGCGTATGTGTCTCAGTGATTCAGTGGGAGAACGATTAAAAACCAGAGGCTCTCACTGAATCCCTGTAGTCTCTGTCTGTGTATGGCTTAGCGAGAAAACGATTAAAAACCAGATGTTCTCGCTAAGCTTTCTGTGTTCGTATTGTACTTGGTATGGCGTAGAGCTGTTACTACTCAGGATGCTGGTGATCGACGAAGAGAACTACTGCCTGGGCTACGTGGTTTATATAGTCCCAGGTCGCAGCGGCTGGCACATGTTGTTATTGGCAGGCCACCGTTGTGTGATTTTACTTCCGTTGACCGGTAGTCGATTGTTGTTGTTGTGGCAGGCTTGTTGTTGCAGTCAGGCTTGTTGGTGTTGCAGTCTTTTGCCCTTGGGCCACCTTCAACTTCTGGCGGTCAGCCACCTCACTCCAACGGTCCCTGGTTAGCCTGCAGTATTGTTGCCTGCCAGCAGCGCTGTCCGGAATCCTGTAGTGGTGTTGTTGTTAAATATTTAATTTAACTGACAACCAGCATTTCATTTGTATTTCTCCTTCTGCTTGTTGGTCGTTGGCGTGGTGGTTGCTCTGTCGTTGTCCCTCTTGTGCTTCGCTCTCGTTTCTTCGTGTTGTTGGTGTAAGATTTCCGAGCGAGCGCACTCGGCAAATCCACCGCTGAGTTCGTGCACTCACCTTCTCTTGTCCTGCATGTATTTGTTGCATTCCTCGTCGATGTGCTTTTCCTCGCTCTTCGTAAGCATAGCGCTGATTGGCAAGATCGTTGGCTGTGGTGAGGTTGCTTTTGTTGTAATCCTAGTTATTATTCCAACTGGTATAATATGCTGATGGTGATCTGTTCTCCCGCCACTGCTGCGCTGATTGGTTACAACGTATGTAGTTTTTTTCGTTAAATTTCTAATGCAGTTGCTTCGGTTCGGGTATTTTATCGTGATGTGTGTGTGTATATAGTTTCGTAGCGACTCTGTCATTTGTAGTGTGGGCCAAAATTTCCCACAGAAGATTTTAGTCCTCACACGCCCTCCCCACTTTACCGACGATGAAAAATGATGACAGCGTCACGGTTGAGGGTCACTCTGTATGCGTCTCGCCTAAATCGTATTCGCCCTCGTGTCCGTTTTTGCTGAGCCCCTTTGGCTATTTGCAAAACTTCAGCTACCAAGTTCTGTGGCAGATCACCTCCTTTTGGTCCTTGTAGCTCTTCTATGTTTTGGAATGTGAATAAGGTGCCTGTGTTTGTCGTATGTTTCTCTGTTGACTGCCTCTGTTGTTTAATGCTGTTGGGTTGGTGGCTATTGAAGTCACGTTTATTCCTCTTGTCATCGCTTCTGCTGTGTTTGGTGCACTTGATTGCACGGTGGTTGTCCCTTGATCTGCCACGTTGTCTACGTGGTATGTTTTGGTTGTTTCGCACTGGTTCTGACTTTGCGAAGTGATTAGGAGATACCCTGATTGCTCTGATTGTATTTTGACTTAGCTGTGCCAGCTCCTCGCGTTTGGTTGCGCCTGCGTCCTTTTTCCGAGGCCCATATGCTGATTCATGTGTAGTCCTTCTATATATGCTTTTGTGGGATCCGCTGTGGGATTTCGCTGGGCATAGTCCGTGGCAGGTGAATTCGTTCGTGTGAGTCATCTTTGTTCTTGGTGTTGTGTGTTTGCGAACTCGTTGGTTCTCTGTGTATTCTCTGTTGTGTCTCTTTACCTGAGCATTTTTGTCGCTGGCGTGCCTCTTGGAAGTCGTTGAATGGATTTGTGTGGCGTTCTCAACACGAATTGTCGTGCACATTGCAATATCTCGGGGTTGCACACAATTGTTTTGAGGTCCCAATGTGATCTCCTGTTCACCACACTTCACTGTCATTCCTAGGCTTGCCATGAAGTCTAGTCCAAGGAGTAGCTCATTAATGGAATCAGGCATGATAAGTAGCTCTTGCTCGCATGTCTGCTCTCCAAGCCTTACAGTTGCCGTCAATGTCCCACTGACTCTCCTAGCACTTCCGTCTGCCATACGTGCGCTGGTATTGGATTTTCCAAATTTGCTGGTGGAAGAGCGTAGCTTTCGTGCTAGCTCTCTGCTCACAAAACTGTGAGTTGCCCCTGTGTCCAGTGTTGCTGTGACAGTTTCTGTGCCAATCGAAACGGTGGCGCAGATTCGTTGTCCGTCGCAGTGCAATAAGTTTTCCAATGGGGAAGTTTGCTGTCTCTCCTTTGTGGCATGCTGTGTTTCTGTTGTCGGTAGCTCTCGATCGGTTGGTGCTCTTAGCTTGCAGCACTCTATAGTCCTCACATCCCTTTGACTACATTACACTTTTAGTTTTAAAATCACAAGCCTTTATTTCTTAGAATACTAACTCTTATATACTATTTACAATTCATAATTACAATACAAAAACTGACCTTTCTGGTGTCCCAGTTTCGTACCTGTTAATTGGTGTCAGTTGGTCAAGCCAACTGACCTACGCCATTCTGAAATGTTGATGGTGCATTCTAACTTTCAATGCCCTTCAGTGGCTCGACTGCAAAACTGTAGCACCCTAAAAGTTTACATAATAAATATTACATAGGTAATATTAATTCTAAATACTCGCACCCTAAAAATATGTGATTTCTTAAGTAACTTTAACACATGCTAATCACACAGAATGTGTGGCATCTGTTAGGAGTCGATGATGTGAGACACTACGCGCAGGTAGCTTGATTCTAACTCACAACAACATACGTAACTCACGAAAAGATGAAAATAACGGTTATCTTTTGATCACACCTCGTATATTGTAACGACTCTTTTTATAGCTGGGGTAAAACTCAGCGGCTCCAGGGGTCGTATACAGAAAAATGTAAAAATCCTGCGAGTTAAATTAATTTCAACGTATTTATTTAGTATATTGATTATGGACTCTTGGTAGTCCTTGCTCGAACAATTCTACTTCCTTAACTCTATGTTTCTATAAATAACTTATTCAATGTATACTTGTTTTCCTGTCTCTACGTCCCGGTAAGTATGTGTCTCTGTGACTCAGTGGGAGAACGATTAAAAACCAGAAGCTCTCACTGAGTCCCTATGGTCTCTGTACGGCGTATGACTTAGTGGGAAAACGATTAAAGAACCAGAGGTTCCCTCTAAGTCCCTAAGTATCGGTTGCGTATGTGTCTCAGTGATTCAGTGGGAGAACGATTAAAAACCAGAGGCTCTCACTGAATCCCTGTAGTCTCTGTCTGTGTATGGCTTAGCGAGAAAACGATTAAAAACCAGATGTTCTCGCTAAGCTTTCTGTGTTCGTATTGTACTTGGTATGGCGTAGAGCTGTTACTACTCAGGATGCTGGTGATCGACGAAGAGAACTACTGCCTGGGCTACGTGGTTTATATAGTCCCAGGTCGCAGCGGCTGGCACATGTTGTTATTGGCAGGCCACCGTTGTGTGATTTTACTTCCGTTGACCGGTAGTCGATTGTTGTTGTTGTGGCAGGCTTGTTGTTGTTGCAGTCAGGCTTGTTGGTGTTGCAGTCTTTTGCCCTTGGGCCACCTTCAACTTCTGGCGGTCAGCCACCTCACTCCAACGGTCCCTGGTTAGCCTGCAGTATTGTTGCCTGCCAGCAGCGCTGTCCGGAATCCTGTAGTGGTGTTGTTGTTAAATATTTAATTTAACTGACAACCAGCATTTCATTTGTATTTCTCCTTCTGCTTGTTGGTCGTTGGCGTGGTGGTTGCTCTGTCGTTGTCCCTCTTGTGCTTCGCTCTCGTTTCTTCGTGTTGTTGGTGTAAGATTTCCGAGCGAGCGCACTCGGCAAATCCACCGCTGAGTTCGTGCACTCACCTTCTCTTGTCCTGCATGTATTTGTTGCATTCCTCGTCGATGTGCTTTTCCTCGCTCTTCGTAAGCATAGCGCTGATTGGCAAGATCGTTGGCTGTGGTGAGGTTGCTTTTGTTGTAATCCTAGTTATTATTCCAACTGGTATAATATGCTGATGGTGATCTGTTCTCCCGCCACTGCTGCGCTGATTGGTTACAACGTATGTAGTTTTTTTCGTTAAATTTCTAATGCAGTTGCTTCGGTTCGGGTATTTTATCGTGATGTGTGTGTGTATATAGTTTCGTAGCGACTCTGTCATTTGTAGTGTGGGCCAAAATTTCCCACAGAAGATTTTAGTCCTCACACGCCCTCCCCACTTTACCGACGATGAAAAATGATGACAGCGTCACGGTTGAGGGTCACTCTGTATGCGTCTCGCCTAAATCGTATTCGCCCTCGTGTCCGTTTTTGCTGAGCCCCTTTGGCTATTTGCAAAACTTCAGCTACCAAGTTCTGTGGCAGATCACCTCCTTTTGGTCCTTGTAGCTCTTCTATGTTTTGGAATGTGAATAAGGTGCCTGTGTTTGTCGTATGTTTCTCTGTTGACTGCCTCTGTTGTTTAATGCTGTTGGGTTGGTGGCTATTGAAGTCACGTTTATTCCTCTTGTCATCGCTTCTGCTGTGTTTGGTGCACTTGATTGCACGGTGGTTGTCCCTTGATCTGCCACGTTGTCTACGTGGTATGTTTTGGTTGTTTCGCACTGGTTCTGACTTTGCGAAGTGATTAGGAGATACCCTGATTGCTCTGATTGTATTTTGACTTAGCTGTGCCAGCTCCTCGCGTTTGGTTGCGCCTGCGTCCTTTTTCCGAGGCCCATATGCTGATTCATGTGTAGTCCTTCTATATATGCTTTTGTGGGATCCGCTGTGGGATTTCGCTGGGCATAGTCCGTGGCAGGTGAATTCGTTCGTGTGAGTCATCTTTGTTCTTGGTGTTGTGTGTTTGCGAACTCGTTGGTTCTCTGTGTATTCTCTGTTGTGTCTCTTTACCTGAGCATTTTTGTCGCTGGCGTGCCTCTTGGAAGTCGTTGAATGGATTTGTGTGGCGTTCTCAACACGAATTGTCGTGCACATTGCAATATCTCGGGGTTGCACACAATTGTTTTGAGGTCCCAATGTGATCTCCTGTTCACCACACTTCACTGTCATTCCTAGGCTTGCCATGAAGTCTAGTCCAAGGAGTAGCTCATTAATGGAATCAGGCATGATAAGTAGCTCTTGCTCGCATGTCTGCTCTCCAAGCCTTACAGTTGCCGTCAATGTCCCACTGACTCTCCTAGCACTTCCGTCTGCCATACGTGCGCTGGTATTGGATTTTCCAAATTTGCTGGTGGAAGAGCGTAG
The DNA here is from genome assembly GCA_920105625.2 of Clusia tigrina. Taxonomy (NCBI): domain Eukaryota; kingdom Metazoa; phylum Arthropoda; class Insecta; order Diptera; family Clusiidae; genus Clusia; species Clusia tigrina. Next base: position 137,501,404 of record OV050030.1, on the reverse strand, counting down.
CTTTCGTGCTAGCTCTCTGCTCACAAAACTGTGAGTTGCCCCTGTGTCCAGTGTTGCTGTGACAGTTTCTGTGCCAATCGAAACGGTGGCGCAGATTCGTTGTCCGTCGCAGTGCAATAAGTTTTCCAATGGGGAAGTTTGCTGTCTCTCCTTTGTGGCATGCTGTGTTTCTGTTGTCGGTAGCTCTCGATCGGTTGGTGCTCTTAGCTTGCAGCACTCTATAGTCCTCACATCCCTTTGACCACACTCCCAATAGAACAGGATCTGTGCGTTGCGACATATGCGTGCTATATGACCATTTTGGCCACAACGCCAGCAGGCTGTTCTTGGTTCTATGGGTGTCTCTCTGCTCTCTACCGTCACCTGACAGTTTCTCACCTCTCGTGGTGGACCTTGCTCTCTTCGCCGTTGTATGGGTGGCGCTGGTAGTTGTTCGCCATCTCTCCGTATGCTCTCCAAGTCTGCAGCCATTTCTATCAGCTCTGCTAGCGATGTGAAATCTCTGCGGCGCACATATAGCTGGTATTCTGGCAGGCTGTTCTGGAAAATACGCTCCAGTTTCTGTTCTTCGGAATAGTCCAAGTGCCGCATTAGATTCTGCAATTCAACTACAAACTGCTTGAACCCTTCTCTGGGTCTCTGGTGACGCTGGCGGATCTGGTCTTCGAGTTGCTCCATGTATCGTGCTGGCAAGAAGAATTTTAGAAAGTCTCTCCTATATGTACGCCAATCGCGCCACGCTCGATTATTATTCCTGTACCACATAAGTGCGCTCTCTCTCAAAAGTTCAGGCATGGTACGTGGAAGGAAATCTTTATTTATGTCGTAAACTTCTGCCAGTTCCTCGACTCGCTCTATAAACGCTAGCGGGTCACGCCCTCCGTCAAAGTTAAGGGACCACTTCCTCACCTGGTCAATCACAACGGCGTACTGTACAATCCCGTTGTGCTGTTGATTCATTGTTGCACGTGACACGGAGCGATGCTGTAGTGTTCTCCGTACCCCTGAGTTCTCTGCCGTTAGCGTTGCACCTGTGTATGCCTCTGGCCTGTCCACTTCCAGCGTTTCGCGGGTAACTATGGACACAGCCGGCCTTGTGGATGTGCTCTTAACGTACTTGGATTGTAGCTTCTGCAATTGGTATTTCTGATCCTGAGTCAGCTCTGTTTCAGTGAAGAAGTCGGAAAGACGTTTACGGACTTCATCCACGGTACCTGTAGCCTCTACACCGAATTCATCAGCAAAGATCACCAGCTCATCCTTGCGTAGCAAGTACACCCAGCTTGTTTTCACCATCCTGTGAAAGTCTTAGGTGACGATGAAGACAATCTGTGTGTGTATTATAAGCTGGCGCTGATTCGGCTGTATTATGCGTGACTGCGTAGACGTAGCTTTCTCTTTGCTCTGGTAAATTCTCTCACGAGCTGAGCTTCCTTGCGATTTAGTTTTTTTCTTTTTCAAAGTCTGACGCGCTGATTTAGTTTTCTTTTACTCAGGGTCCCTGCTCGGGCGCCACTGTAACGACTCTTTTTATAGCTGGGGTAAAACTCAGCGGCTCCAGGGGTCGTATACAGAAAAATGTAAAAATCCTGCGAGTTAAATTAATTTCAACGTATTTATTTAGTATATTGATTATGGACTCTTGGTAGTCCTTGCTCGAACAATTCTACTTCCTTAACTCTATGTTTCTATAAATAACTTATTCAATGTATACTTGTTTTCCTGTCTCTACGTCCCGGTAAGTATGTGTCTCTGTGCCTCAGTGGGAGAACGATTAAAAACCAGAAGCTCTCACTGAGTCCCTATGGTCTCTGTACGGCGTATGACTTAGTGGGAAAACGATTAAAGAACCAGAGGTTCCCTCTAAGTCCCTAAGTCTCGGTTGCGTATGTGTCTCAGTGATTCAGTGGGAGAACGATTAAAAACCAGAGGCTCTCACTGAATCCCTGTAGTCTCTGTCTGTGTATGGCTTAGCGAGAAAACGATTAAAAACCAGATGTTCTCGCTAAGCTTTCTGTGTTCGTATTGTACTTGGTATGGCGTAGAGCTGTTACTACTCAGGATGCTGGTGATCGACGAAGAGAACTACTGCCTGGGCTACGTGGTTTATATAGTCCCAGGTCGCAGCGGCTGGCACATGTTGTTATTGGCAGGCCACCGTTGTGTGATTTTACTTCCGTTGACCGGTAGTCGATTGTTGTTGTTGTGGCAGGCTTATTGTTGTTGCAGTCAGGCTTGTTGGTGTTGCAGTCTTTTGCCCTTGGGCCACCTTCAACTTCTGGCGGTCAGCCACCTCACTCCAACGGTCCCTAGTTAGCCTGCAGTATTGTTGCCTGCCAGCAGCGCTGTCCGGAATCCTGTAGTGGTGTTGTTGTTAAATATTTAATTTAACTGACAACCAGCATTTCATTTGTATTTCTCCTTCTGCTTGTTGGTCGTTGGCGTGGTGGTTGCTCTGTCGTTGTCCCTCTTGTGCTTCGCTCTCGTTTCTTCGTGTTGTTGGTGTAAGATTTCCGAGCGAGCGCACTCGGCAAATCCACCGCTGAGTTCGTACACTCACCTTCTCTTCTCCTGCATGTATTTGTTGCATTCCTCGTCGCTGTGCTTTTCCTCGCTCTTCGTAAGCATAGCGCTGATTGGCAAGATCGTTGGCTGTGGTGAGGTTGCTTTTGTTGTAATCCTAGTTATTATTCCAACTGGTATAATATGCTGATGGTGATCTGTTCTCCCGCCACTGCTGCGCTGATTGGTTACAACGTATGTAGTTTTTTCGTTAAATTTCTAATGCAGTTGCTTCGGTTCGGGTATTTTATCGTGATGTGTGTGTGTATATAGTTTCGTAGCGACTCTGTCATTTGTAGTGTGGGCCAAAATTTCCCACAGAAGATTTTAGTCCTCACGCGCCCTCCCCACTTTACCGACGATGAAAAATGATGACAGCGTCACGGTTGAGGGTCACTCTGTATGCGTCTCGCCTAAATCGTATTCGCCCTCGTGTCCGTTTTTGCTGAGCCCCTTTGGCTATTTGCAAAACTTCAGCTACCAAGTTCTGTGGCAGATCACCTCCTTTTGGTCCTTGTAGCTCTTCTATGTTTTGGAATGTGAATAAGGTGCCTGTGTTTGTCGTATGTTTCTCTGTTGACTGCCTCTGTTGTTTAATGCTGTTGGGTTGGTGGCTATTGAAGTCACGTTTATTCCTCTTGTCATCGCTTCTGCTGTGTTTGGTGCACTTGATTGCACGGTGGTTGTCCCTTGATCTGCCACGTTGTCTACGTGGTATGTTTTGGTTGTTTCGCACTGGTTCTGACTTTGCGAAGTGATTAGGAGATACCCTGATTGCTCTGATTGTATTTTGACTTAGCTGTGCCAGCTCCTCGCGTTTGGTTGCGCCTGCGTCCTTTTTCCGAGGCCCATATGCTGATTCATGTGTAGTCCTTCTATATATGCTTTTGTGGGATTCGCTGTGGGATTTCGCTGGGCATAGTCCGTGGCAGGTGAATTCGTTCGTGTGAGTCATCTTTGTTCTTGGTGTTGTGTGTTTGCGAACTCGTTGGTTCTCTGTGTATTCTCTGTTGTGTCTCTTTACCTGAGCATTTTTGTCGCTGGCGTGCCTCTTGGAAGTCGTTGAATGGATTTGTGTGGCGTTCTCAACACGAATTGTCGTGCACATTGCAATATCTCGGGGTTGCACACAATTGTTTTGAGGTCCCAATGTGATCTCCTGTTCACCACACTTCACTGTCATTCCTAGGCTTGCCATGAAGTCTAGTCCAAGGAGTAGCTCATTAATGGAATCAGGCATGATAAGTAGCTCTTGCTCGCATGTCTGCTCTCCAAGCCTTACAGTTGCCGTCAATGTCCCACTGACTCTCCTAGCACTTCCGTCTGCCATACGTGCGCTGGTATTGGATTTTCCAAATTTGCTGGTGGAAGAGCGTAGCTTTCGTGCTAGCTCTCTGCTCACAAAACTGTGAGTTGCCCCTGTGTCCAGTGTTGCTGTGACAGTTTCTGTGCCAATCGAAACGGTGGCGCAGATTCGTTGTCCGTCGCAGTGCAATAAGTTTTCCAATGGGGAAGTCTGCTGTCTCTCCTTTGTGGCATGCTGTATTTCTGTTGTCGGTAGCTCTCGATCGGTTGGTGCTCTTAGCTTGCAGCACTCTATAGTCCTCACATCCCTTTGACCACACTCCCAATAGAACAGGATCTGTGCGTTGCGACATATGCGTGCTATATGACCATTTTGGCCACAACGCCAGCAGGCTGTTCTTGGTTCTATGGGTGTCTCTCTGCTCTCTACCGTCACCTGACAGTTTCTCACCTCTCGTGGTGGACCTTGCTCTCTTCGCCGTTGTATGGGTGGCGCTGGTAGTTGTTCGCCTTCTCTCTGTATGCTCTCCAAGTCTGCAGCCATTTCTATCAGCTCTGCTAGCGATGTGAAATCTCTGCGGCGCACATATAGCTGGTATTCTGGCAGGCTGTTCTGGAAAATACGCTCCAGTTTCTGTTCTTCGGAATAGTCCAAGTGCCGCATTAGATTCTGCAATTCAACTACAAACTGCTTGAACCCTTCTCTGGGTCTCTGGTGACGCTGGCGGATCTGGTCTTCGAGTTGCTCCATGTATCGTGCTGGCAAGAAGAATTTTAGAAAGTCTCTCCTATATGTACGCCAATCGCGCCACGCTCGATTATTATTCCTGTACCACATAAGTGCGCTCTCTCTCAAAAGTTCAGGCATGGTACGTGGAAGGAAATCTTTATTTATGTCGTAAACTTCTGCCAGTTCCTCGACTCGCTCTATAAACGCTAGCGGGTCACGCCCTCCGTCAAAGTTAAGGGACCACTTCCTCACCTGGTCAATCACAACGGCGTACTGTACAATCCCGTTGTGCTGTTGATTCATTGTTGCAGGTGACACGGAGCGATGTTGTAGTGTTCTCCGTACCCCTGAGTTCTCTGCCGTTAGCGTTGCACCTGTGTATGCCTCTGGCCTGTCCACTTCCAGCGTTTCGCGGGTAACTATGGACACAGCCGGCCTTGGGGATGTGCTCTTAACGTACTTGGATTGTAGCTTCTGCAATTGGTATTTCTGATCCTGAGTCAGCTCTGTTTCAGTGAAGAAGTCGGAAAGACGTTTACGGACTTCATCCACGGTACCTGTAGCCTCTACACCGAATTCATCAGCAAATATCACCAGCTCATCCTTGCGTAGCAAGTACACCCAGCTTGTTTTCACCATCCTGTGAAAGTCTTAGGTGACGATGAAGACAATCTGTGTGTGTATTATAGGCTGGCGCTGATTCGGCTGTATTATGCGTGACTGCGTAGACGTAGCTTTCTCTTTGCTCTGGTAAATTCTCTCACGAGCTGAGCTTCCTTGCGATTTAGTTTTTTTCTTTTTCAAAGTCTGACGCGCTGATTTAGTTTTCTTTTACTCAGGGTCCCTGCTCGGGCGCCACTGTAACGACTCTTTTTATAGCTGGGGTAAAACTCAGCGGCTCCAGGGGTCGTATACAGAAAAATGTAAAAATCCTGCGAGTTAAATTAATTTCAACGTATTTATTTAGTATATTGATTATGGACTCTTGGTAGTCCTTGCTCGAACAATTATACTTCCTTAACTCTATGTTTCTATAAATAACTTATTCAATGTATACTTGTTTTCCTGTCTCTACGTCCCGGTAAGTATGTGTCTCTGTGACTCAGTGGGAGAACGATTAAAAACCAGAAGCTCTCACTGAGTCCCTATGGTCTCTGTACGGCGTATGACTTAGTCGGAAAACGATTAAAGAACCAGAGGTTCCCTCTAAGCCCCTAAGTCTCGGTTGCGTATGTGTCTCAGTGATTCAGTGGGAGAACGATTAAAAACCAGAGGCTCTCACTGAATCCCTGTAGTCTCTGTCTGTGTATGGCTTAGCGAGAAAACGATTAAAAACCAGATGTTCTCGCTAAGCTTTCTGTGTTCGTATTGTACTTGGTATGGCGTAGAGCTGTTACTTCTCAGGATGCTGGTGATCGACGAAGAGAACTACTGCCTGGGCTACGTGGTTTATATAGTCCCAGGTCGCAGCGGCTGGCACATGTTGTTATTGGCAGGCCACCGTTGTGTGATTTTACTTCCGTTGACCGGTAGTCGATTGTTGTTGTTGTGGCAGGCTTATTGTTGTTGCAGTCAGGCTTGTTGGTGTTGCAGTCTTTTGCCCTTGGGCCACCTTCAACTTCTGGCGGTCAGCCACCTCACTCCAACGGTCCCTAGTTAGCCTGCAGTATTGTTGCCTGCCAGCAGCGCTGTCCGGAATCCTGTAGTGGTGTTGTTGTTAAATATTTAATTTAACTGACAACCAGCATTTCATTTGTATTTCTCCTTCTGCTTGTTGGTCGTTGGCGTGGTGGTTGCTCTGTCGTTGTCCCTCTTGTGCTTCGCTCTCGTTTCTTCGTGTTGTTGGTGTAAGATTTCCGAGCGAGCGCACTCGGCAAATCCACCGCTGAGTTCGTACACTCACCTTCTCTTCTCCTGCATGTATTTGTTGCATTCCTCGTCGCTGTGCTTTTCCTCGCTCTTCGTAAGCATAGCGCTGATTGGCAAGATCGTTGGCTGTGGTGAGGTTGCTTTTGTTGTAATCCTAGTTATTATTCCAACTGGTATAATATGCTGATGGTGATCTGTTCTCCCGCCACTGCTGCGCTGATTGGTTACAACGTATGTAGTTTTTTCGTTAAATTTCTAATGCAGTTGCTTCGGTTCGGGTATTTTATCGTGATGTGTGTGTGTATATAGTTTCGTAGCGACTCTGTCATTTGTAGTGTGGGCCAAAATTTCCCACAGAAGATTTTAGTCCTCACACGCCCTCCCCACTTTACCGACGATGAAAAATGATGACAGCGTCACGGTTGAGGGTCACTCTGTATGCGTCTCGCCTAAATCGTATTCGCCCTCGTGTCCGTTTTTGCTGAGCCCCTTTGGCTATTTGCAAAACTTCAGCTACCAAGTTCTGTGGCAGATCACCTCCTTTTGGTCCTTGTAGCTCTTCTATGTTTTGGAATGTGAATAAGGTGCCTGTGTTTGTCGTATGTTTCTCTGTTGACTGCCTCTGTTGTTTAATGCTGTTGGGTTGGTGGCTATTGAAGTCACGTTTATTCCTCTTGTCATCGCTTCTGCTGTGTTTGGTGCACTTGATTGCACGGTGGTTGTCCCTTGATCTGCCACGTTGTCTACGTGGTATGTTTTGGTTGTTTCGCACTGGTTCTGACTTTGCGAAGTGATTAGGAGATACCCTGATTGCTCTGATTGTATTTTGACTTAGCTGTGCCAGCTCCTCGCGTTTGGTTGCGCCTGCGTCCTTTTTCCGAGGCCCATATGCTGATTCATGTGTAGTCCTTCTATATATGCTTTTGTGGGATTCGCTGTGGGATTTCGCTGGGCATAGTCCGTGGCAGGTGAATTCGTTCGTGTGAGTCATCTTTGTTCTTGGTGTTGTGTGTTTGCGAACTCGTTGGTTCTCTGTGTATTCTCTGTTGTGTCTCTTTACCTGAGCATTTTTGTCGCTGGCGTGCCTCTTGGAAGTCGTTGAATGGATTTGTGTGGCGTTCTCAACACGAATTGTCGTGCACATTGCAATATCTCGGGGTTGCACACAATTGTTTTGAGGTCCCAATGTGATCTCCTGTTCACCACACTTCACTGTCATTCCTAGGCTTGCCATGAAGTCTAGTCCAAGGAGTAGCTCATTAATGGAATCAGGCATGATAAGTAGCTCTTGCTCGCATGTCTGCTCTCCAAGCCTTACAGTTGCCGTCAATGTCCCACTGACTCTCCTAGCACTTCCGTCTGCCATACGTGCGCTGGTATTGGATTTTCCAAATTTGCTGGTGGAAGAGCGTAGCTTTCGTGCTAGCTCTCTGCTCACAAAACTGTGAGTTGCCCCTGTGTCCAGTGTTGCTGTGACAGTTTCTGTGCCAATCGAAACGGTGGCGCAGATTCGTTGTCCGTCGCAGTGCAATAAGTTTTCCAATGGGGAAGTCTGCTGTCTCTCCTTTGTGGCATGCTGTGTTTCTGTTGTCGGTAGCTCTCGATCGGTTGGTGCTCTTAGCTTGCAGCACTCTATAGTCCTCACATCCCTTTGACCACACTCCCAATAGAACAGGATCTGTGCGTTGCGACATATGCGTGCTATATGACCATTTTAACCACAACGCCAGCAGGCTGTTCTTGGTTCTATGGGTGTCTCTCTGCTCTCTACCGTCACCTGACAGTTTCTCACCTCTCGTGGTGGACCTTTCTCTCTTCGCCGTTGTATGGGTGGCGCTGGTAGTTGTTCGCCTTCTCTCTGTATGCTCTCCAAGTCTGCAGCCATTTCTATCAGCTCTGCTAGCGATGTGAAATCTCTGCGGCGCACATATAGCTGGTATTCTGGCAGGCTGTTCTGGAAAATACGCTCCAGTTTCTGTTCTTCGGAATAGTCCAAGTGCCGCATTAGATTCTGCAATTCAACTACAAACTGCTTGAACCCTTCTCTGGGTCTCTGGTGACGCTGGCGGATCTGGTCTTCGAGTTGCTCCATGTATCGTGCTGGCAAGAAGAATTTTAGAAAGTCTCTCCTATATGTACACCAATCGCGCCACGCTCGATTATTATTCCTGTACCACATAAGTGCGCTCTCTCTCAAAAGTTCAGGCATGGTACGTGGAAGGAAATCTTTATTTATGTCGTAAACTTCTGCCAGTTCCTCGACTCGCTCTATAAACGCTAGCGGGTCACGCCCTCCGTCAAAGTTAAGGGACCACTTCCTCACCTGGTCAATCACAACGGCGTACTGTACAATCCCGTTGTGCTGTTGATTCATTGTTGCAGGTGACACGGAGCGATGTTGTAGTGTTCTCCGTACCCCTGAGTTCTCTGCCGTTAGCGTTGCACCTGTGTATGCCTCTGGCCTGTCCACTTCCAGCGTTTCGCGGGTAACTATGGACACAGCCGGCCTTGGGGATGTGCTCTTAACGTACTTGGATTGTAGCTTCTGCAATTGGTATTTCTGATCCTGAGTCAGCTCTGTTTCAGTGAAGAAGTCGGAAAGACGTTTACGGACTTCATCCACGGTACCTGTAGCCTCTACACCGAATTCATCAGCAAATATCACCAGCTCATCCTTGCGTAGCAAGTACACCCAGCTTGTTTTCACCATCCTGTGAAAGTCTTAGGTGACGATGAAGACAATCTGTGTATGTATTATAGGCTGGCGCTGATTCGGCTGTATTATGCGTGACTGCGTAGACGTAGCTTTCTCTTTGCTCTGGTAAATTCTCTCACGAGCTGAGCTTCCTTGCGATTTAGTTTTTTTCTTTTTCAAAGTCTGACGCGCTGATTTAGTTTTCTTTTACTCAGGGTCCCTGCTCGGGCGCCACTGTAACGACTCTTTTTATAGCTGGGGTAAAACTCAGCGGCTCCAGGGGTCGTATACAGAAAAATGTAAAAATCCTGCGAGTTAAATTAATTTCAACGTATTTATTTAGTATATTGATTATGGACTCTTGTTAGTCCTTGCTCGAAACAATTCTACTTCCTTAACTCTATGTTTGTATAAATAACTTATTCAATGTATACTTGTTTTCCTGTCTCTACGTCCCGGTAAGTATGTGTCTCTGTGACTCAGTGGGAGAACGATTAAAAACCAGAGGCTCTCACTGAATCCCTGTAGTCTCTGTCTGTGTATGGCTTAGCGAGAAAACGATTAAAAACCAGATGTTCTCGCTAAGCTTTCTGTGTTCGTATTGTACTTGGTATGGCGTAGAGCTGTTACTTCTCAGGATGCTGGTGATCGACGAAGAGAACTACTGCCTGGGCTACGTGGTTTATATAGTCCCAGGTCGCAGCGGCTGGCACATGTTGTTATTGGCAGGCCACCGTTGTGTGATTTTACTTCCGTTGACCGGTAGTCGATTGTTGTTGTTGTGGCAGGCTTGTTGTTGTTGCAGTCAGGCTTGTTGGTGTTGCAGTCTTTTGCCCTTTGGCCACCTTCAACTTCTGGCGGTCAGCCACCTCACTCCAACGGTTCCTGGTTAGCCTGCAGTATTGTTGCCTGCCAGCAGCGCTGTCCGGAATCCGGTAGTGGTGTTGTTGTTAAATATTTAATTTAACTGACAACCAGCATTTCATTTGTATTCCTCCTTCTGCTTGTTGGTCGTTGGCGTGGTGGTTGCTCTGTCGTTGTCCCTCTTGTGCTTCGCTCTCGTTTCTTCGTGTTGTTGGTGTAAGATTTCCGAGCGAGCGCACTCGGCAAATTCCACCGCTGAGTTCGTGCACTCACCTTCTCTTGTCCTGCATGTATTTGTTGCATTCCTCGTCGCTGTGCTTTTCCTCGCTCTTCGTAAGCATAGCGCTGATTGGCAAGATCGTTGGCTGTGGTGAGGTTGCTTTTGTTGTAATCCTAGTTATTATTCCAACTGGTATAATATGCTGATGGTGATCTGTTCTCCCGCCACTGCTGCGCTGATTGGTTACAACGTATGTAGTTTTTTCGTTAAATTTCTAATGCAGTTGCTTCGGTTCGGGTATTTTATCGTGATGTGTGTGTGTATATAGTTTCGTAGCGACTCTGTCATTTGTAGTGTGGGCCAAAATTTCCCACAGAAGATTTTAGTCCTCACACGCCCTCCCCACTTTACCGACGATGAAAAATGATGACAGCGTCACGGTTGAGGGTCACTCTGTATGCGTCTCGCCTAAATCGTATTCGCCCTCGTGTCCGTTTTTGCTGAGCCCCTTTGGCTATTTGCAAAACTTCAGCTACCAAGTTCTGTGGCAGATCACCTCCTTTTGGTCCTTGTAGCTCTTCTATGTTTTGGAATGTGAATAAGGTGCCTGTGTTTGTCGTATGTTTCTCTGTTGACTGCCTCTGTTGTTTAATGCTGTTGGGTTGGTGGCTATTGAAGTCACGTTTATTCCTCTTGTCATCGCTTCTGCTGTGTTTGGTGCACTTGATTGCACGGTGGTTGTCCCTTGATCTGCCACGTTGTCTACGTGGTATGTTTTGGTTGTTTCGCACTGGTTCTGACTTTGCGAAGTGATTAGGAGATACCCTGATTGCTCTGATTGTATTTTGACTTAGCTGTGCCAGCTCCTCGCGTTTGGTTGCGCCTGCGTCCTTTTTCCGAGGCCCATATGCTGATTCATGTGTAGTCCTTCTATATATGCTTTTGTGGGATTCGCTGTGGGATTTCGCTGGGCATAGTCCGTGGCAGGTGAATTCGTTCGTGTGAGTCATCTTTGTTCTTGGTGTTGTGTGTTTGCGAACTCGTTGGTTCTCTGTGTATTCTCTGTTGTGTCTCTTTACCTGAGCATTTTTGTCGCTGGCGTGCCTCTTGGAAGTCGTTGAATGGATTTGTGTGGCGTTCTCAACACGAATTGTCGTGCACATTGCAATATCTCGGGGTTGCACACAATTGTTTTGAGGTCCCAATGTGATCTCCTGTTCACCACACTTCACTGTCATTCCTAGGCTTGCCATGAAGTCTAGTCCAAGGAGTAGCTCATTAATGGAATCAGGCATGATAAGTAGCTCTTGCTCGCATGTCTGCTCTCCAAGCCTTACAGTTGCCGTCAATGTCCCACTGACTCTCCTAGCACTTCCGTCTGCCATACGTGCGCTGGTATTGGATTTTCCAAATTTGCTGGTGGAAGAGCGTAGCTTTCGTGCTAGCTCTCTGCTCACAAAACTGTGAGTTGCCCCTGTGTCCAGTGTTGCTGTGACAGTTTCTGTGCCAATCGAAACGGTGGCGCAGATTCGTTGTCCGTCGCAGTGCAATAAGTTTTCCAATGGGGAAGTCTGCTGTCTCTCCTTTGTGGCATGCTGTGTTTCTGTTGTCGGTAGCTCTCGATCGGTTGGTGCTCTTAGCTTGCAGCACTCTATAGTCCTCACATCCCTTTGACCACACTCCCAATAGAACAGGATCTGTGCGTTGCGACATATGCGTGCTATATGACCATTTTAACCACAACGCCAGCAGGCTGTTCTTGGTTCTATGGGTGTCTCTCTGCTCTCTACCGTCACCTGACAGTTTCTCACCTCTCGTGGTGGACCTTTCTCTCTTCGCCGTTGTATGGGTGGCGCTGGTAGTTGTTCGCCTTCTCTCTGTATGCTCTCCAAGTCTGTAGCCATTTCTATCAGCTCTGCTAGCGATGTGAAATCTCTGCGGCGCACATATAGCTGGTATTCTGGCAGGCTGTTCTGGAAAATACGCTCCAGTTTCTGTTCTTCGGAATAGTCCAAGTGCCGCATTAGATTCTGCAATTCAACTACAAACTGCTTGAACCCTTCTCTGGGTCTCTGGTGACGCTGGCGGATCTGGTCTTCGAGTTGCTCCATGTATCGTGCTGGCAAGAAGAATTTTAGAAAGTCTCTCCTATATGTACGCCAATCGCGCCACGCTCGATTATTATTCCTGTACCACATAAGTGCGCTCTCTCTCAAAAGTTCAGGCATGGTACGTGGAAGGAAATCTTTATTTATGTCGTAAACTTCTGCCAGTTCCTCGACTCGCTCTATAAACGCTAGCGGGTCACGCCCTCCGTCAAAGTTAAGGGACCACTTCCTCACCTGGTCAATCACAACGGCGTACTGTACAATCCCGTTGTGCTGTTGATTCATTGTTGCAGGTGACACGGAGCGATGTTGTAGTGTTCTCCGTACCCCTGAGTTCTCTGCCGTTAGCGTTGCACCTGTGTATGCCTCTGGCCTGTCCACTTCCAGCGTTTCGCGGGTAACTATGGACACAGCCGGCCTTGGGGATGTGCTCTTAACGTACTTGGATTGTAGCTTCTGCAATTGGTATTTCTGATCCTGAGTCAGCTCTGTTTCAGTGAAGAAGTCGGAAAGACGTTTACGGACTTCATCCACGGTACCTGTAGCCTCTACACCGAATTCATCAGCAAATATCACCAGCTCATCCTTGCGTAGCAAGTACACCCAGCTTGTTTTCACCATCCTGTGAAAGTCTTCAATGACGATGAAGACAATCTGTGTGTGTATTATAGGCTGGCGCTGATTCGGCTGTATTATGCGTGACTGCGTAGACGTAGCTTTCTCTTTGCTCTGGTAAATTCTCTCACGAGCTGAGCTTCCTTGCGATTTAGTTTTTTTCTTTTTCAAAGTCTGACGCGCTGATTTAGTTTTCTTTTACTCAGGGTCCCTGCTCGGGCGCCACTGTAACGACTCTTTTTATAGCTGGGGTAAAACTCAGCGGCTCCAGGGGTCGTATACAGAAAAATGTAAAAATCCTGCGAGTTAAATTAATTTCAACGTATTTATTTAGTATATTGATTATGGACTCTTGTTAGTCCTTGCTCGAAACAATTCTACTTCCTTAACTCTATGTTTGTATAAATAACTTATTCAATGTATACTTGTTTTCCTGTCTCTACGTCCCGGTAAGTATGTGTCTCTGTGACTCAGTGGGAGAACGATTAAAAACCAGAGGCTCTCACTGAATCCCTGTAGTCTCTGTCTGTGTATGGCTTAGCGAGAAAACGATTAAAAACCAGATGTTCTCGCTAAGCTTTCTGTGTTCGTATTGTACTTGGTATGGCGTAGAGCTGTTACTTCTCAGGATGCTGGTGATCGACGAAGAGAACTACTGCCTGGGCTACGTGGTTTATATAGTCCCAGGTCGCAGCGGCTGGCACATGTTGTTATTGGCAGGCCACCGTTGTGTGATTTTACTTCCGTTGACCGGTAGTCGATTGTTGTTGTTGTGGCAGGCTTGTTGTTGTTGCAGTCAGGCTTGTTGGTGTTGCAGTCTTTTGCCCTTTGGCCACCTTCAACTTCTGGCGGTCAGCCACCTCACTCCAACGGTTCCTGGTTAGCCTGCAGTATTGTTGCCTGCCAGCAGCGCTGTCCGGAATCCGGCAGTGGTGTTGTTGTTAAATATTTAATTTAACTGACAACCAGCATTTCATTTGTATTCCTCCTTCTGCTTGTTGGTCGTTGGCGTGGTGGTTGCTCTGTCGTTGTCCCTCTTGTGCTTCGCTCTCGTTTCTTCGTGTTGTTGGTGTAAGATTTCCGAGCGAGCGCACTCGGCAAATTCCACCGCTGAGTTCGTGCACTCACCTTCTCTTGTCCTGCATGTATTTGTTGCATTCCTCGTCGCTGTGCTTTTCCTCGCTCTTCGTAAGCATAGCGCTGATTGGCAAGATCGTTGGCTGTGGTGAGGTTGCTTTTGTTGTAATCCTAGTTATTATTCCAACTGGTATAATATGCTGATGGTGATCTGTTCTCCCGCCACTGCTGCGCTGATTGGTTACAACGTATGTAGTTTTTTTCGTTAAATTTCTAATGCAGTTGCTTCGGTTCGGGTATTTTATCGTGATGTGTGTGTGTATATAGTTTCGTAGCGACTCTGTCATTTGTAGTGTGGGCCAAAATTTCCCACAGAAGATTTTAGTCCTCACACGCCCTCCCCACTTTACCGACGATGAAAAATGATGACAGCGTCACGGTTGAGGGTCACTCTGTATGCGTCTCGCCTAAATCGTATTCGCCCTCGTGTCCGTTTTTGCTGAGCCCCTTTGGCTATTTGCAAAACTTCAGCTACCAAGTTCTGTGGCAGATCACCTCCTTTTGGTCCTTGTAGCTCTTCTATGTTTTGGAATGTGAATAAGGTGCCTGTGTTTGTCGTATGTTTCTCTGTTGACTGCCTCTGTTGTTTAATGCTGTTGGGTTGGTGGCTATTGAAGTCACGTTTATTCCTCTTGTCATCGCTTCTGCTGTGTTTGGTGCACTTGATTGCACGGTGGTTGTCCCTTGATCTGCCACGTTGTCTACGTGGTATGTTTTGGTTGTTTCGCACTGGTTCTGACTTTGCGAAGTGATTAGGAGATACCCTGATTGCTCTGATTGTATTTTGACTTAGCTGTGACAGCTCCTCGCGTTTGGTTGCGCCTGCGTCCTTTTTCCGAGGCCCATATGCTGATTCATGTGTAGTCCTTCTATATATGCTTTTGTGGGATTCGCTGTGGGATTTCGCTGGGCATAGTCCGTGGCAGGTGAATTCGTTCGTGTGAGTCATCTTTGTTCTTGGTGTTGTGTGTTTGCGAACTCGTTGGTTCTCTGTGTATTCTCTGTTGTGTCTCTTTACCTGAGCATTTTTGTCGCTGGCGTGCCTCTTGGAAGTCGTTGAATGGATTTGTGTGGCATTCTCAACACGAATTGTCGTGCACATTGCAATATCTCGGGGTTGCACGCAATTGTTTTGAGGTCCCAATGTGATCTCCTGTTCACCACACTTCACTGTCATTCCTAGGCTTGCCATGAAGTCTAGTCCAAGGAGTAGCTCATTAATGGAATCAGGCATGATAAGTAGCTCTTGCTCGCATGTCTGCTCTCCAAGCCTTACAGTTGCCGTCAATGTCCCACTGACTCTCCTAGCACTTCCGTCTGCCATACGTGCGCTGGTATTGGATTTTCCAAATTTGCTGGTGGAAGAGCGTAGCTTTCGTGCTAGCTCCGTGCTCACAAAGCTGTGAGTTGCCCCTGTGTCCAGTGTTGCTGTGACAGTTTCTGTGCCAATCGAAACGGTGGCGCAGATTCGTTGTCCGTCGCAGTGCAATAAGTTTTCCAATGGGGAAGTCTGCTGTCTCTCCTTTGTGGCATGCTGTGTTTCTGTTGTCGTAAATTCTCTCACGAGCTGAGCTTCCTTGCGATTTAGTTTTTTTCTTTTTCAAAGTCTGACGCGCTGATTTAGTTTTCTTTTACTCAGGGTCCCTGCTCGGGCGCCACTGTAACGACTCTTTTTATAGCTGGGGTAAAACTCAGCGGCTCCAGGGGTCGTATACAGAAAAATGTAAAAATCCTGCGAGTTAAATTAATTTCAACGTATTTATTTAGTATATTGATTATGGACTCTTGTAAGTCCTTGCTCGAAACAATTCTACTTCCTTAACTCTATGTTTGTATAAATAACTTATTCAATGTATACTTGTTTTCCTGTCTCTACGTCCCGGTAAGTATGTGTCTCTGTGACTCAGTGGGAGAACGATTAAAAACCAGAAGCTCTCACTGAGTCCGTCCCTATGGTCTCTGTACGGCGTATGACTTAGTGGGAAAACGATTAAAGAACCAGGGGTTCCCTCTAAGTCCCTAAGTCTCGGTTGCGTATGTGTCTCAGTGATTCAGTGGGAGAACGATTAAAAACCAGAGGCTCTCACTGAATCCCTGTAGTCTCTGTCTGTGTATGGCTTAGCGAGAAAACGATTAAAAACCAGATGTTCTCGCTAAGCTTTCTGTGTTCGTATTGTACTTGGTATGGCGTAGAGCTGTTACTACTCAGGATGCTGGTGATCGACGAAGAGAACTACTGCCTGGGCTACGTGGTATATATAGTCCCAGGTCGCAGCGGCTGGCACATGTTGTTATTGGCAGGCCACCGTTGTGTGATTTTACTTCCGTTGACCGGTAGTCGATTGTTGTTGTTGTGGCAGGCTTGTTGTTGTTGCAGTCAGGCTTGTTGGTGTTGCAGTCTTTTGCCCTTGGGCCACCTTCAACTTCTGGCGGTCAGCCACCTCACTCCAACGGTTCCTGGTTAGCCTGCAGTATTGTTGTCTGCCAGCAGCGCTGTCCGGAATCCGGTAGTGGTGTTGTTGTTAAATATTTAATTTAATTGACAACCAGCATTTCATTTGTATTCCTCCTTCTGCTTGTTGGTCGTTGGCGTGGTGGTTGCTCTGTCGTTGTCCCTCTTGTGCTTCGCTCTCGTTTCTTCGTGTTGTTGGTGTAAGATTTCCGAGCGAGCGCACTCGGCAAATTCCACCGCTGAGTTCGTGCACTCACCTTCTCTTGTCCTGCATGTATTTGTTGCATTCCTCGTCGCTGTGCTTTTCCTCGCTCTTCGTAAGCATAGCGCTGATTGGCAAGATCGTTGGCTGTGGTGAGGTTGCTTTTGTTGTAATCCTAGTTATTATTCCAACTGGTATAATATGCTGATGGTGATCTGTTCTCCCGCCACTGCTGCGCTGATTGGTTACAACGTATGTAGTTTTTTTCGTTAAATTTCTAATGCAGTTGCTTCGGTTCGGGTATTTTATCGTGATGTGTGTGTGTATATAGTTTCGTAGCGACTCTGTCATTTGTAGTGTGGGCCAAAATTTCCCACAGAAGATTTTAGTCCTCACACGCCCTCCCCACTTTACCGACGATGAAAAATGATGACAGCGTCACGGTTGAGGGTCACTCTGTATGCGTCTCGCCTAAATCGTATTCGCCCTCGTGTCCGTTTTTGCTGAGCCCCTTTGGCTATTTGCAAAACTTCAGCTACCAAGTTCTGTGGCAGATCACCTCCTTTTGGTCCTTGTAGCTCTTCTATGTTTTGGAATGTGAATAAGGTGCCTGTGTTTGTCGTATGTTTCTCTGTTGACTGCCTCTGTTGTTTAATGCTGTTGGGTTGGTGGCTATTGAAGTCACGTTTATTCCTCTTGTCATCGCTTCTGCTGTGTTTGGTGCACTTGATTGCACGGTGCTTGTCCCTTGATCTGCCACGTTGTCTACGTGGTATGTTTTGGTTGTTTCGCACTGGTTCTGACTTTGCGAAGTGATTAGGAGATACCCTGATTGCTCTGATTGTATTTTGACTTAGCTGTGCCAGCTCCTCGCGTTTGGTTGCGCCTGCGTCCTTTTTCCAAGGCCCATATGCTGATTCATGTGTAGTCCTTCTATATATGCTTTTGTGGGATTCGCTGTGGGATTTCGCTGGGCATAGTCCGTGGCAGGTGAATTCGTTCGTGTGAGTCATCTTTGTTCTTGGTGTTGTGTGTTTGCGAACTCGTTGGTTCTCTGTGTATTCTCTGTTGTGTCTCTTTACCTGAGCATTTTTGTCGCTGGCGTGCCTCTTGGAAGTCGTTGAATGGATTTGTGTGGCATTCTCAACACGAATTGTCGTGCACATTGCAATATCTCGGGGTTGCACGCAATTGTTTTGAGGTCCCAATGTGATCTCCTGTTCACCACACTTCACTGTCATTCCTAGGCTTGCCATGAAGTCTAGTCCAAGGAGTAGCTCATTAATGGAATCAGGCATGATAAGTAGCTCTTGCTCGCATGTCTGCTCTCCAAGCCTTACAGTTGCCGTCAATGTCCCACTGACTCTCCTAGCACTTCCGTCTGCCATACGTGCGCTGGTATTGGATTTTCCAAATTTGCTGGTGGAAGAGCGTAGCTTTCGTGCTAGCTCTCTGCTCACAAAGCTGTGAGTTGCCCCTGTGTCCAGTGTTGCTGTGACAGTTTCTGTGCCAATCGAAACGGTGGCGCAGATTCGTTGTCCGTCGCAGTGCAATAAGTTTTCCAATGGGGAAGTCTGCTGTCTCTCCTTTGTGGCATGCTGTGTTTCTGTTGTCGTAAATTCTCTCACGAGCTGAGCTTCCTTGCGATTTAGTTTTTTTCTTTTTCAAAGTCTGACGCGCTGATTTAGTTTTCTTTTACTCAGGGTCCCTGCTCGGGCGCCACTGTAACGACTCTTTTTATAGCTGGGGTAAAACTCAGCGGCTCCAGGGGTCGTATACAGAAAAATGTAAAAATCCTGCGAGTTAAATTAATTTCAACGTATTTATTTAGTATATTGATTATGGACTCTTGTTAGTCCTTGCTCGAAACAATTCTACTTCCTTAACTCTATGTTTGTATAAATAACTTATTCAATGTATACTTGTTTTCCTGTCTCTACGTCCCGGTAAGTATGTGTCTCTGTGACTCAGTGGGAGAACGATTAAAAACCAGAGGCTCTCACTGAATCCCTGTAGTCTCTGTCTGTGTATGGCTTAGCGAGAAAACGATTAAAAACCAGATGTTCTCGCTAAGCTTTCTGTGTTCGTATTGTACTTGGTATGGCGTAGAGCTGTTACTTCTCAGGATGCTGGTGATCGACGAAGAGAACTACTGCCTGGGCTACGTGGTTTATATAGTCCCAGGTCGCAGCGGCTGGCACATGTTGTTATTGGCAGGCCACCGTTGTGTGATTTTACTTCCGTTGACCGGTAGTCGATTGTTGTTGTTGTGGCAGGCTTGTTGTTGTTGCAGTCAGGCTTGTTGGTGTTGCAGTCTTTTGCCCTTTGGCCACCTTCAACTTCTGGCGGTCAGCCACCTCACTCCAACGGTTCCTGGTTAGCCTGCAGTATTGTTGCCTGCCAGCAGCGCTGTCCGGAATCCGGTAGTGGTGTTGTTGTTAAATATTTAATTTAACTGACAACCAGCATTTCATTTGTATTCCTCCTTCTGCTTGTTGGTCGTTGGCGTGGTGGTTGCTCTGTCGTTGTAAGATTTCCGAGCGAGCGCACTCGGCAAATTCCACCGCTGAGTTCGTGCACTCACCTTCTCTTGTCCTGCATGTATTTGTTGCATTCCTCGTCGCTGTGCTTTTCCTCGCTCTTCGTAAGCATAGCGCTGATTGGCAAGATCGTTGGCTGTGGTGAGGTTGCTTTTGTTGTAATCCTAGTTATTATTCCAACTGGTATAATATGCTGATGGTGATCTGTTCTCCCGCCACTGCTGCGCTGATTGGTTACAACGTATGTAGTTTTTTTCGTTAAATTTCTAATGCAGTTGCTTCGGTTCGGGTATTTTATCGTGATGTGTGTGTGTATATAGTTTCGTAGCGACTCTGTCATTTGTAGTGTGGGCCAAAATTTCCCACAGAAGATTTTAGTCCTCACACGCCCTCCCCACTTTACCGACGATGAAAAATGATGACAGCGTCACGGTTGAGGGTCACTCTGTATGCGTCTCGCCTAAATCGTATTCGCCCTCGTGTCCGTTTTTGCTGAGCCCCTTTGGCTATTTGCAAAACTTCAGCTACCAAGTTCTGTGGCAGATCACCTCCTTTTGGTCCTTGTAGCTCTTCTATGTTTTGGAATGTGAATAAGGTGCCTGTGTTTGTCGTATGTTTCTCTGTTGACTGCCTCTGTTGTTTAATGCTGTTGGGTTGGTGGCTATTGAAGTCACGTTTATTCCTCTTGTCATCGCTTCTGCTGTGTTTGGTGCACTTGATTGCACGGTGCTTGTCCCTTGATCTGCCACGTTGTCTACGTGGTATGTTTTGGTTGTTTCGCACTGGTTCTGACTTTGCGAAGTGATTAGGAGATACCCTGATTGCTCTGATTGTATTTTGACTTAGCTGTGCCAGCTCCTCGCGTTTGGTTGCGCCTGCGTCCTTTTTCCAAGGCCCATATGCTGATTCATGTGTAGTCCTTCTATATATGCTTTTGTGGGATTCGCTGTGGGATTTCGCTGGGCATAGTCCGTGGCAGGTGAATTCGTTCGTGTGAGTCATCTTTGTTCTTGGTGTTGTGTGTTTGCGAACTCGTTGGTTCTCTGTGTATTCTCTGTTGTGTCTCTTTACCTGAGCATTTTTGTCGCTGGCGTGCCTCTTGGAAGTCGTTGAATGGATTTGTGTGGCATTCTCAACACGAATTGTCGTGCACATTGCAATATCTCGGGGTTGCACGCAATTGTTTTGAGGTCCCAATGTGATCTCCTGTTCACCACACTTCACTGTCATTCCTAGGCTTGCCATGAAGTCTAGTCCAAGGAGTAGCTCATTAATGGAATCAGGCATGATAAGTAGCTCTTGCTCGCATGTCTGCTCTCCAAGCCTTACAGTTGCCGTCAATGTCCCACTGACTCTCCTAGCACTTCCGTCTGCCATACGTGCGCTGGTATTGGATTTTCCAAATTTGCTGGTGGAAGAGCGTAGCTTTCGTGCTAGCTCTCTGCTCACAAAGCTGTGAGTTGCCCCTGTGTCCAGTGTTGCTGTGACAGTTTCTGTGCCAATCGAAACGGTGGCGCAGATTCGTTGTCCGTCGCAGTGCAATAAGTTTTCCAATGGGGAAGTCTGCTGTCTCTCCTTTGTGGCATGCTGTGTTTCTGTTGTCGTAAATTCTCTCACGAGCTGAGCTTCCTTGCGATTTAGTTTTTTTCTTTTTCAAAGTCTGACGCGCTGATTTAGTTTTCTTTTACTCAGGGTCCCTGCTCGGGCGCCACTGTAACGACTCTTTTTATAGCTGGGGTAAAACTCAGCGGCTCCAGGGGTCGTATACAGAAAAATGTAAAAATCCTGCGAGTTAAATTAATTTCAACGTATTTATTTAGTATATTGATTATGGACTCTTGTTAGTCCTTGCTCGAAACAATTCTACTTCCTTAACTCTATGTTTGTATAAATAACTTATTCAATGTATACTTGTTTTCCTGTCTCTACGTCCCGGTAAGTATGTGTCTCTGTGACTCAGTGGGAGAACGATTAAAAACCAGAGGCTCTCACTGAATCCCTGTAGTCTCTGTCTGTGTATGGCTTAGCGAGAAAACGATTAAAAACCAGATGTTCTCGCTAAGCTTTCTGTGTTCGTATTGTACTTGGTATGGCGTAGAGCTGTTACTTCTCAGGATGCTGGTGATCGACGAAGAGAACTACTGCCTGGGCTACGTGGTTTATATAGTCCCAGGTCGCAGCGGCTGGCACATGTTGTTATTGGCAGGCCACCGTTGTGTGATTTTACTTCCGTTGACCGGTAGTCGATTGTTGTTGTTGTGGCAGGCTTGTTGTTGTTGCAGTCAGGCTTGTTGGTGTTGCAGTCTTTTGCCCTTTGGCCACCTTCAACTTCTGGCGGTCAGCCACCTCACTCCAACGGTTCCTGGTTAGCCTGCAGTATTGTTGCCTGCCAGCAGCGCTGTCCGGAATCCGGTAGTGGTGTTGTTGTTAAATATTTAATTTAATTGACAACCAGCATTTCATTTGTATTCCTCCTTCTGCTTGTTGGTCGTTGGCGTGGTGGTTGCTCTGTCGTTGTCCCTCTTGTGCTTCGCTCTCGTTTCTTCGTGTTGTTGGTGTAAGATTTCCGAGCGAGCGCACTCGGCAAATTCCACCGCTGAGTTCGTGCACTCACCTTCTCTTGTCCTGCATGTATTTGTTGCATTCCTCGTCGCTGTGCTTTTCCTCGCTCTTCGTAAGCATAGCGCTGATTGGCAAGATCGTTGGCTGTGGTGAGGTTGCTTTTGTTGTAATCCTAGTTATTATTCCAACTGGTATAATATGCTGATGGTGATCTGTTCTCCCGCCACTGCTGCGCTGATTGGTTACAACGTATGTAGTTTTTTTCGTTAAATTTCTAATGCAGTTGCTTCGGTTCGGGTATTTTATCGTGATGTGTGTGTGTATATAGTTTCGTAGCGACTCTGTCATTTGTAGTGTGGGCCAAAATTTCCCACAGAAGATTTTAGTCCTCACACGCCCTCCCCACTTTACCGACGATGAAAAATGATGACAGCGTCACGGTTGAGGGTCACTCTGTATGCGTCTCGCCTAAATCGTATTCGCCCTCGTGTCCGTTTTTGCTGAGCCCCTTTGGCTATTTGCAAAACTTCAGCTACCAAGTTCTGTGGCAGATCACCTCCTTTTGGTCCTTGTAGCTCTTCTATGTTTTGGAATGTGAATAAGGTGCCTGTGTTTGTCGTATGTTTCTCTGTTGACTGCCTCTGTTGTTTAATGCTGTTGGGTTGGTGGCTATTGAAGTCACGTTTATTCCTCTTGTCATCGCTTCTGCTGTGTTTGGTGCACTTGATTGCACGGTGCTTGTCCCTTGATCTGCCACGTTGTCTACGTGGTATGTTTTGGTTGTTTCGCACTGGTTCTGACTTTGCGAAGTGATTAGGAGATACCCTGATTGCTCTGATTGTATTTTGACTTAGCTGTGCCAGCTCCTCGCGTTTGGTTGCGCCTGCGTCCTTTTTCCAAGGCCCATATGCTGATTCATGTGTAGTCCTTCTATATATGCTTTTGTGGGATTCGCTGTGGGATTTCGCTGGGCATAGTCCGTGGCAGGTGAATTCGTTCGTGTGAGTCATCTTTGTTCTTGGTGTTGTGTGTTTGCGAACTCGTTGGTTCTCTGTGTATTCTCTGTTGTGTCTCTTTACCTGAGCATTTTTGTCGCTGGCGTGCCTCTTGGAAGTCGTTGAATGGATTTGTGTGGCATTCTCAACACGAATTGTCGTGCACATTGCAATATCTCGGGGTTGCACGCAATTGTTTTGAGGTCCCAATGTGATCTCCTGTTCACCACACTTCACTGTCATTCCTAGGCTTGCCATGAAGTCTAGTCCAAGGAGTAGCTCATTAATGGAATCAGGCATGATAAGTAGCTCTTGCTCGCATGTCTGCTCTCCAAGCCTTACAGTTGCCGTCAATGTCCCACTGACTCTCCTAGCACTTCCGTCTGCCATACGTGCGCTGGTATTGGATTTTCCAAATTTGCTGGTGGAAGAGCGTAGCTTTCGTGCTAGCTCTCTGCTCACAAAGCTGTGAGTTGCCCCTGTGTCCAGTGTTGCTGTGACAGTTTCTGTGCCAATCGAAACGGTGGCGCAGATTCGTTGTCCGTCGCAGTGCAATAAGTTTTCCAATGGGGAAGTCTGCTGTCTCTCCTTTGTGGCATGCTGTGTTTCTGTTGTCGTAAATTCTCTCACGAGCTGAGCTTCCTTGCGATTTAGTTTTTTTCTTTTTCAAAGTCTGACGCGCTGATTTAGTTTTCTTTTACTCAGGGTCCCTGCTCGGGCGCCACTGTAACGACTCTTTTTATAGCTGGGGTAAAACTCAGCGGCTCCAGGGGTCGTATACAGAAAAATGTAAAAATCCTGCGAGTTAAATTAATTTCAACGTATTTATTTAGTATATTGATTATGGACTCTTGTTAGTCCTTGCTCGAAACAATTCTACTTCCTTAACTCTATGTTTGTATAAATAACTTATTCAATGTATACTTGTTTTCCTGTCTCTACGTCCCGGTAAGTATGTGTCTCTGTGACTCAGTGGGAGAACGATTAAAAACCAGAGGCTCTCACTGAATCCCTGTAGTCTCTGTCTGTGTATGGCTTAGCGAGAAAACGATTAAAAACCAGATGTTCTCGCTAAGCTTTCTGTGTTCGTATTGTACTTGGTATGGCGTAGAGCTGTTACTTCTCAGGATGCTGGTGATCGACGAAGAGAACTACTGCCTGGGCTACGTGGTTTATATAGTCCCAGGTCGCAGCGGCTGGCACATGTTGTTATTGGCAGGCCACCGTTGTGTGATTTTACTTCCGTTGACCGGTAGTCGATTGTTGTTGTTGTGGCAGGCTTGTTGTTGTTGCAGTCAGGCTTGTTGGTGTTGCAGTCTTTTGCCCTTTGGCCACCTTCAACTTCTGGCGGTCAGCCACCTCACTCCAACGGTTCCTGGTTAGCCTGCAGTATTGTTGCCTGCCAGCAGCGCTGTCCGGAATCCGGTAGTGGTGTTGTTGTTAAATATTTAATTTAACTGACAACCAGCATTTCATTTGTATTCCTCCTTCTGCTTGTTGGTCGTTGGCGTGGTGGTTGCTCTGTC
Organism: Clusia tigrina; assembly: GCA_920105625.2. NCBI lineage: Eukaryota > Metazoa > Arthropoda > Insecta > Diptera > Clusiidae > Clusia > Clusia tigrina. The sequence continues at coordinate 137,477,022 of OV050030.1, read as the reverse complement.
GTTGTAAGATTTCCGAGCGAGCGCACTCGGCAAATTCCACCGCTGAGTTCGTGCACTCACCTTCTCTTGTCCTGCATGTATTTGTTGCATTCCTCGTCGCTGTGCTTTTCCTCGCTCTTCGTAAGCATAGCGCTGATTGGCAAGATCGTTGGCTGTGGTGAGGTTGCTTTTGTTGTAATCCTAGTTATTATTCCAACTGGTATAATATGCTGATGGTGATCTGTTCTCCCGCCACTGCTGCGCTGATTGGTTACAACGTATGTAGTTTTTTTCGTTAAATTTCTAATGCAGTTGCTTCGGTTCGGGTATTTTATCGTGATGTGTGTGTGTATATAGTTTCGTAGCGACTCTGTCATTTGTAGTGTGGGCCAAAATTTCCCACAGAAGATTTTAGTCCTCACACGCCCTCCCCATTTTACCGACGATGAAAAATGATGACAGCGTCACGGTTGAGGGTCACTCTGTATGCGTCTCGCCTAAATCGTATTCGCCCTCGTGTCCGTTTTTGCTGAGCCCCTTTGGCTATTTGCAAAACTTCAGCTACCAAGTTCTGTGGCAGATCACCTCCTTTTGGTCCTTGTAGCTCTTCTATGTTTTGGAATGTGAATAAGGTGCCTGTGTTTGTCGTATGTTTCTCTGTTGACTGCCTCTGTTGTTTAATGCTGTTGGGTTGGTGGCTATTGAAGTCACGTTTATTCCTCTTGTCATCGCTTCTGCTGTGTTTGGTGCACTTGATTGCACGGTGGTTGTCCCTTGATCTGCCACGTTGTCTACGTGGTATGTTTTGGTTGTTTCGCACTGGTTCTGACTTTGCGAAGTGATTAGGAGATACCCTGATTGCTCTGATTGTATTTTGACTTAGCTGTGACAGCTCCTCGCGTTTGGTTGCGCCTGCGTCCTTTTTCCGAGGCCCATATGCTGATTCATGTGTAGTCCTTCTATATATGCTTTTGTGGGATTCGCTGTGGGATTTCGCTGGGCATAGTCCGTGGCAGGTGAATTCGTTCGTGTGAGTCATCTTTGTTCTTGGTGTTGTGTGTTTGCGAACTCGTTGGTTCTCTGTGTATTCTCTGTTGTGTCTCTTTACCTGAGCATTTTTGTCGCTGGCGTGCCTCTTGGAAGTCGTTGAATGGATTTGTGTGGCATTCTCAACACGAATTGTCGTGCACATTGCAATATCTCGGGGTTGCACGCAATTGTTTTGAGGTCCCAATGTGATCTCCTGTTCACCACACTTCACTGTCATTCCTAGGCTTGCCATGAAGTCTAGTCCAAGGAGTAGCTCATTAATGGAATCAGGCATGATAAGTAGCTCTTGCTCGCATGTCTGCTCTCCAAGCCTTACAGTTGCCGTCAATGTCCCACTGACTCTCCTAGCACTTCCGTCTGCCATACGTGCGCTGGTATTGGATTTTCCAAATTTGCTGGTGGAAGAGCGTAGCTTTCGTGCTAGCTCTCTGCTCACAAAGCTGTGAGTTGCCCCTGTGTCCAGTGTTGCTGTGACAGTTTCTGTGCCAATCGAAACGGTGGCGCAGATTCGTTGTCCGTCGCAGTGCAATAAGTTTTCCAATGGGGAAGTCTGCTGTCTCTCCTTTGTGGCATGCTGTGTTTCTGTTGTCGTAAATTCTCTCACGAGCTGAGCTTCCTTGCGATTTAGTTTTTTTCTTTTTCAAAGTCTGACGCGCTGATTTAGTTTTCTTTTACTCAGGGTCCCTGCTCGGGCGCCACTGTAACGACTCTTTTTATAGCTGGGGTAAAACTCAGCGGCTCCAGGGGTCGTATACAGAAAAATGTAAAAATCCTGCGAGTTAAATTAATTTCAACGTATTTATTTAGTATATTGATTATGGACTCTTGTTAGTCCTTGCTCGAAACAATTCTACTTCCTTAACTCTATGTTTGTATAAATAACTTATTCAATGTATACTTGTTTTCCTGTCTCTACGTCCCGGTAAGTATGTGTCTCTGTGACTCAGTGGGAGAACGATTAAAAACCAGAAGCTCTCACTGAGTCCCTATGGTCTCTGTACGGCGTATGACTTAGTGGGAAAACGATTAAAGAACCAGGGGTTCCCTCTAAGTCCCTAAGTCTCGGTTGCGTATGTGTCTCAGTGATTCAGTGGGAGAACGATTAAAAACCAGAGGCTCTCACTGAATCCCTGTAGTCTCTGTCTGTGTATGGCTTAGCGAGAAAACGATTAAAAACCAGATGTTCTCGCTAAGCTTTCTGTGTTCGTATTGTACTTGGTATGGCGTAGAGCTGTTACTTCTCAGGATGCTGGTGATCGACGAAGAGAACTACTGCCTGGGCTACGTGGTTTATATAGTCCCAGGTCGCAGCGGCTGGCACATGTTGTTATTGGCAGGCCACCGTTGTGTGATTTTACTTCCGTTGACCGGTAGTCGATTGTTGTTGTTGTGGCAGGCTTGTTGTTGTTGCAGTCAGGCTTGTTGGTGTTGCAGTCTTTTGCCCTTTGGCCACCTTCAACTTCTGGCGGTCAGCCACCTCACTCCAACGGTTCCTGGTTAGCCTGCAGTATTGTTGCCTGCCAGCAGCGCTGTCCGGAATCCGGTAGTGGTGTTGTTGTTAAATATTTAATTTAACTGACAACCAGCATTTCATTTGTATTCCTCCTTCTGCTTGTTGGTCGTTGGCGTGGTGGTTGCTCTGTCGTTGTCCCTCTTGTGCTTCGCTCTCGTTTCTTCGTGTTGTTGGTGTAAGATTTCCGAGCGAGCGCACTCGGCAAATTCCACCGCTGAGTTCGTGCACTCACCTTCTCTTGTCCTGCATGTATTTGTTGCATTCCTCGTCGCTGTGCTTTTCCTCGCTCTTCGTAAGCATAGCGCTGATTGGCAAGATCGTTGGCTGTGGTGAGGTTGCTTTTGTTGTAATCCTAGTTATTATTCCAACTGGTATAATATGCTGATGGTGATCTGTTCTCCCGCCACTGCTGCGCTGATTGGTTACAACGTATGTAGTTTTTTTCGTTAAATTTCTAATGCAGTTGCTTCGGTTCGGGTATTTTATCGTGATGTGTGTGTGTATATAGTTTCGTAGCGACTCTGTCATTTGTAGTGTGGGCCAAAATTTCCCACAGAAGATTTTAGTCCTCACACGCCCTCCCCATTTTACCGACGATGAAAAATGATGACAGCGTCACGGTTGAGGGTCACTCTGTATGCGTCTCGCCTAAATCGTATTCGCCCTCGTGTCCGTTTTTGCTGAGCCCCTTTGGCTATTTGCAAAACTTCAGCTACCAAGTTCTGTGGCAGATCACCTCCTTTTGGTCCTTGTAGCTCTTCTATGTTTTGGAATGTGAATAAGGTGCCTGTGTTTGTCGTATGTTTCTCTGTTGACTGCCTCTGTTGTTTAATGCTGTTGGGTTGGTGGCTATTGAAGTCACGTTTATTCCTCTTGTCATCGCTTCTGCTGTGTTTGGTGCACTTGATTGCACGGTGGTTGTCCCTTGATCTGCCACGTTGTCTACGTGGTATGTTTTGGTTGTTTCGCACTGGTTCTGACTTTGCGAAGTGATTAGGAGATACCCTGATTGCTCTGATTGTATTTTGACTTAGCTGTGACAGCTCCTCGCGTTTGGTTGCGCCTGCGTCCTTTTTCCGAGGCCCATATGCTGATTCATGTGTAGTCCTTCTATATATGCTTTTGTGGGATTCGCTGTGGGATTTCGCTGGGCATAGTCCGTGGCAGGTGAATTCGTTCGTGTGAGTCATCTTTGTTCTTGGTGTTGTGTGTTTGCGAACTCGTTGGTTCTCTGTGTATTCTCTGTTGTGTCTCTTTACCTGAGCATTTTTGTCGCTGGCGTGCCTCTTGGAAGTCGTTGAATGGATTTGTGTGGCATTCTCAACACGAATTGTCGTGCACATTGCAATATCTCGGGGTTGCACGCAATTGTTTTGAGGTCCCAATGTGATCTCCTGTTCACCACACTTCACTGTCATTCCTAGGCTTGCCATGAAGTCTAGTCCAAGGAGTAGCTCATTAATGGAATCAGGCATGATAAGTAGCTCTTGCTCGCATGTCTGCTCTCCAAGCCTTACAGTTGCCGTCAATGTCCCACTGACTCTCCTAGCACTTCCGTCTGCCATACGTGCGCTGGTATTGGATTTTCCAAATTTGCTGGTGGAAGAGCGTAGCTTTCGTGCTAGCTCTCTGCTCACAAAGCTGTGAGTTGCCCCTGTGTCCAGTGTTGCTGTGACAGTTTCTGTGCCAATCGAAACGGTGGCGCAGATTCGTTGTCCGTCGCAGTGCAATAAGTTTTCCAATGGGGAAGTCTGCTGTCTCTCCTTTGTGGCATGCTGTGTTTCTGTTGTCGTAAATTCTCTCACGAGCTGAGCTTCCTTGCGATTTAGTTTTTTTCTTTTTCAAAGTCTGACGCGCTGATTTAGTTTTCTTTTACTCAGGGTCCCTGCTCGGGCGCCACTGTAACGACTCTTTTTATAGCTGGGGTAAAACTCAGCGGCTCCAGGGGTCGTATACAGAAAAATGTAAAAATCCTGCGAGTTAAATTAATTTCAACGTATTTATTTAGTATATTGATTATGGACTCTTGTTAGTCCTTGCTCGAAACAATTCTACTTCCTTAACTCTATGTTTGTATAAATAACTTATTCAATGTATACTTGTTTTCCTGTCTCTACGTCCCGGTAAGTATGTGTCTCTGTGACTCAGTGGGAGAACGATTAAAAACCAGAAGCTCTCACTGAGTCCCTATGGTCTCTGTACGGCGTATGACTTAGTGGGAAAACGATTAAAGAACCAGGGGTTCCCTCTAAGTCCCTAAGTCTCGGTTGCGTATGTGTCTCAGTGATTCAGTGGGAGAACGATTAAAAACCAGAGGCTCTCACTGAATCCCTGTAGTCTCTGTCTGTGTATGGCTTAGCGAGAAAACGATTAAAAACCAGATGTTCTCGCTAAGCTTTCTGTGTTCGTATTGTACTTGGTATGGCGTAGAGCTGTTACTACTCAGGATGCTGGTGATCGACGAAGAGAACTACTGCCTGGGCTACGTGGTTTATATAGTCCCAGGTCGCAGCGGCTGGCACATGTTGTTATTGGCAGGCCACCGTTGTGTGATTTTACTTCCGTTGACCGGTAGTCGATTGTGTTGTTGTGGCAGGCTTGTTGTTGTTGCAGTCAGGCTTGTTGGTGTTACAGTCTTTTGCCCTTGGGCCACCTTCAACTTCTGGCGGTCAGCCACCTCACTCCAACGGTTCCTGGTTAGCCTGCAGTATTGTTGCCTGCCAGCAGCGCTGTCCGGAATCCGGTAGTGGTGTTGTTGTTAAATATTTAATTTAACTGACAACCAGCATTTCATTTGTATTCCTCCTTCTGCTTGTTGGTCGTTGGCGTGGTGGTTGCTCTGTCGTTGTCCCTCTTGTGCTTCGCTCTCGTTTCTTCGTGTTGTTGGTGTAAGATTTCCGAGCGAGCGCACTCGGCAAATTCCACCGCTGAGTTCGTGCACTCACCTTCTCTTGTCCTGCATGTATTTGTTGCATTCCTCGTCGCTGTGCTTTTCCTCGCTCTTCGTAAGCATAGCGCTGATTGGCAAGATCGTTGGCTGTGGTGAGGTTGCTTTTGTTGTAATCCTAGTTATTATTCCAACTGGTATAATATGCTGATGGTGATCTGTTCTACCGCCACTGCTGCGCTGATTGGTTACAACGTATGTAGTTTTTTTCGTTAAATTTCTAATGCAGTTGCTTCGGTTCGGGTATTTTATCGTGATGTGTGTGTGTATATAGTTTCGTAGCGACTCTGTCATTTGTAGTGTGGGCCAAAATTTCCCACAGAAGATTTTAGTCCTCACACGCCCTCCCCACTTTACCGACGATGAAAAATGATGACAGCGTCACGGTTGAGGGTCACTCTGTATGCGTCTCGCCTAAATCGTATTCGCCCTCGTGTCCGTTTTTGCTGAGCCCCTTTGGCTATTTGCAAAACTTCAGCTACCAAGTTCTGTGGCAGATCACCTCCTTTTGGTCCTTGTAGCTCTTCTATGTTTTGGAATGTGAATAAGGTGCCTGTGTTTGTCGTATGTTTCTCTGTTGACTGCCTCTGTTGTTTAATGCTGTTGGGTTGGTGGCTATTGAAGTCACGTTTATTCCTCTTGTCATCGCTTCTGCTGTGTTTGGTGCACTTGATTGCACGGTGCTTGTCCCTTGATCTGCCACGTTGTCTACGTGGTATGTTTTGGTTGTTTCGCACTGGTTCTGACTTTGCGAAGTGATTAGGAGATACCCTGATTGCTCTGATTGTATTTTGACTTAGCTGTGCCAGCTCCTCGCGTTTGGTTGCGCCTGCGTCCTTTTTCCAAGGCCCATATGCTGATTCATGTGTAGTCCTTCTATATATGCTTTTGTGGGATTCGCTGTGGGATTTCGCTGGGCATAGTCCGTGGCAGGTGAATTCGTTCGTGTGAGTCATCTTTGTTCTTGGTGTTGTGTGTTTGCGAACTCGTTGGTTCTCTGTGTATTCTCTGTTGTGTCTCTTTACCTGAGCATTTTTGTCGCTGGCGTGCCTCTTGGAAGTCGTTGAATGGATTTGTGTGGCATTCTCAACACGAATTGTCGTGCACATTGCAATATCTCGGGGTTGCACGCAATTGTTTTGAGGTCCCAATGTGATCTCCTGTTCACCACACTTCACTGTCATTCCTAGGCTTGCCATGAAGTCTAGTCCAAGGAGTAGCTCATTAATGGAATCAGGCATGATAAGTAGCTCTTGCTCGCATGTCTGCTCTCCAAGCCTTACAGTTGCCGTCAATGTCCCACTGACTCTCCTAGCACTTCCGTCTGCCATACGTGCGCTGGTATTGGATTTTCCAAATTTGCTGGTGGAAGAGCGTAGCTTTCGTGCTAGCTCTCTGCTCACAAAGCTGTGAGTTGCCCCTGTGTCCAGTGTTGCTGTGACAGTTTCTGTGCCAATCGAAACGGTGGCGCAGATTCGTTGTCCGTCGCAGTGCAATAAGTTTTCCAATGGGGAAGTCTGCTGTCTCTCCTTTGTGGCATGCTGTGTTTCTGTTGTCGTAAATTCTCTCACGAGCTGAGCTTCCTTGCGATTTAGTTTTTTTCTTTTTCAAAGTCTGACGCGCTGATTTAGTTTTCTTTTACTCAGGGTCCCTGCTCGGGCGCCACTGTAACGACTCTTTTTATAGCTGGGGTAAAACTCAGCGGCTCCAGGGGTCGTATACAGAAAAATGTAAAAATCCTGCGAGTTAAATTAATTTCAACGTATTTATTTAGTATATTGATTATGGACTCTTGGTAGTCCTTGCTCGAACAATTCTACTTCCTTAACTCTATGTTTCTATAAATAACTTATTCAATGTATACTTGTTTTCCTGTCTCTACGTCCCGGTAAGTATGTGTCTCTGTGACTCAGTGGGAGAACGATTAAAAACCAGAAGCTCTCACTGAGTCCCTATGGTCTCTGTACGGCGTATGACTTAGTGGGAAAACGATTAAAGAACCAGAGGTTCCCTCTAAGTCCCTAAGTCTCGGTTGCGTATGTGTCTCAGTGATTCAGTGGGAGAACGATTAAAAACCAGAGGCTCTCACTGAATCCCTGTAGTCTCTGTCTGTGTATGGCTTAGCGAGAAAACGATTAAAAACCAGATGTTCTCGCTAAGCTTTCTGTGTTCGTATTGTACTTGGTATGGCGTAGAGCTGTTACTACTCAGGATGCTGGTGATCGACGAAGAGAACTACTGCCTGGGCTACGTGGTTTATATAGTCCCAGGTCGCAGCGGCTGGCACATGTTGTTATTGGCAGGCCACCGTTGTGTGATTTTACTTCCGTTGACCGGTAGTCGATTGTTGTTGTTGTGGCAGGCTTGTTGTTGTTGCAGTCAGGCTTGTTGGTGTTGCAGTCTTTTGCCCTTGGGCCACCTTCAACTTCTGGCGGTCAGCCACCTCACTCCAACGGTCCCTGGTTAGCCTGCAGTATTGTTGCCTGCCAGCAGCGCTGTCCGGAATCCTGTAGTGGTGTTGTTGTTAAATATTTAATTTAACTGACAACCAGCATTTCATTTGTATTCCTCCTTCTGCTTGTTGGTCGTTGGCGTGGTGGTTGCTCTGTCGTTGTCCCTCTTGTGCTTCGCTCTCGTTTCTTCGTGTTGTTGGTGTAAGATTTCCGAGCGAGCGCACTCGGCAAATTCCACCGCTGAGTTCGTGCACTCACCTTCTCTTGTCCTGCATGTATTTGTTGCATTCCTCGTCGCTGTGCTTTTCCTCGCTCTTCGTAAGCATAGCGCTGATTGGCAAGATCGTTGGCTGTGGTGAGGTTGCTTTTGTTGTAATCCTAGTTATTATTCCAACTGGTATAATATGCTGATGGTGATCTGTTCTCCCGCCACTGCTGCGCTGATTGGTTACAACGTATGTAGTTTTTTTCGTTAAATTTCTAATGCAGTTGCTTCGGTTCGGGTATTTTATCGTGATGTGTGTGTGTATATAGTTTCGTAGCGACTCTGTCATTTGTAGTGTGGGCCAAAATTTCCCACAGAAGATTTTAGTCCTCACACGCCCTCCCCATTTTACCGACGATGAAAAATGATGACAGCGTCACGGTTGAGGGTCACTCTGTATGCGTCTCGCCTAAATCGTATTCGCCCTCGTGTCCGTTTTTGCTGAGCCCCTTTGGCTATTTGCAAAACTTCAGCTACCAAGTTCTGTGGCAGATCACCTCCTTTTGGTCCTTGTAGCTCTTCTATGTTTTGGAATGTGAATAAGGTGCCTGTGTTTGTCGTATGTTTCTCTGTTGACTGCCTCTGTTGTTTAATGCTGTTGGGTTGGTGGCTATTGAAGTCACGTTTATTCCTCTTGTCATCGCTTCTGCTGTGTTTGGTGCACTTGATTGCACGGTGGTTGTCCCTTGATCTGCCACGTTGTCTACGTGGTATGTTTTGGTTGTTTCGCACTGGTTCTGACTTTGCGAAGTGATTAGGAGATACCCTGATTGCTCTGATTGTATTTTGACTTAGCTGTGACAGCTCCTCGCGTTTGGTTGCGCCTGCGTCCTTTTTCCGAGGCCCATATGCTGATTCATGTGTAGTCCTTCTATATATGCTTTTGTGGGATTCGCTGTGGGATTTCGCTGGGCATAGTCCGTGGCAGGTGAATTCGTTCGTGTGAGTCATCTTTGTTCTTGGTGTTGTGTGTTTGCGAACTCGTTGGTTCTCTGTGTATTCTCTGTTGTGTCTCTTTACCTGAGCATTTTTGTCGCTGGCGTGCCTCTTGGAAGTCGTTGAATGGATTTGTGTGGCATTCTCAACACGAATTGTCGTGCACATTGCAATATCTCGGGGTTGCACGCAATTGTTTTGAGGTCCCAATGTGATCTCCTGTTCACCACACTTCACTGTCATTCCTAGGCTTGCCATGAAGTCTAGTCCAAGGAGTAGCTCATTAATGGAATCAGGCATGATAAGTAGCTCTTGCTCGCATGTCTGCTCTCCAAGCCTTACAGTTGCCGTCAATGTCCCACTGACTCTCCTAGCACTTCCGTCTGCCATACGTGCGCTGGTATTGGATTTTCCAAATTTGCTGGTGGAAGAGCGTAGCTTTCGTGCTAGCTCTCTGCTCACAAAGCTGTGAGTTGCCCCTGTGTCCAGTGTTGCTGTGACAGTTTCTGTGCCAATCGAAACGGTGGCGCAGATTCGTTGTCCGTCGCAGTGCAATAAGTTTTCCAATGGGGAAGTCTGCTGTCTCTCCTTTGTGGCATGCTGTGTTTCTGTTGTCGTAAATTCTCTCACGAGCTGAGCTTCCTTGCGATTTAGTTTTTTTCTTTTTCAAAGTCTGACGCGCTGATTTAGTTTTCTTTTACTCAGGGTCCCTGCTCGGGCGCCACTGTAACGACTCTTTTTATAGCTGGGGTAAAACTCAGCGGCTCCAGGGGTCGTATACAGAAAAATGTAAAAATCCTGCGAGTTAAATTAATTTCAACGTATTTATTTAGTATATTGATTATGGACTCTTGTTAGTCCTTGCTCGAAACAATTCTACTTCCTTAACTCTATGTTTGTATAAATAACTTATTCAATGTATACTTGTTTTCCTGTCTCTACGTCCCGGTAAGTATGTGTCTCTGTGACTCAGTGGGAGAACGATTAAAAACCAGAAGCTCTCACTGAGTCCCTATGGTCTCTGTACGGCGTATGACTTAGTGGGAAAACGATTAAAGAACCAGGGGTTCCCTCTAAGTCCCTAAGTCTCGGTTGCGTATGTGTCTCAGTGATTCAGTGGGAGAACGATTAAAAACCAGAGGCTCTCACTGAATCCCTGTAGTCTCTGTCTGTGTATGGCTTAGCGAGAAAACGATTAAAAACCAGATGTTCTCGCTAAGCTTTCTGTGTTCGTATTGTACTTGGTATGGCGTAGAGCTGTTACTACTCAGGATGCTGGTGATCGACGAAGAGAACTACTGCCTGGGCTACGTGGTTTATATAGTCCCAGGTCGCAGCGGCTGGCACATGTTGTTATTGGCAGGCCACCGTTGTGTGATTTTACTTCCGTTGACCGGTAGTCGATTGTGTTGTTGTGGCAGGCTTGTTGTTGTTGCAGTCAGGCTTGTTGGTGTTACAGTCTTTTGCCCTTGGGCCACCTTCAACTTCTGGCGGTCAGCCACCTCACTCCAACGGTTCCTGGTTAGCCTGCAGTATTGTTGCCTGCCAGCAGCGCTGTCCGGAATCCGGTAGTGGTGTTGTTGTTAAATATTTAATTTAACTGACAACCAGCATTTCATTTGTATTCCTCCTTCTGCTTGTTGGTCGTTGGCGTGGTGGTTGCTCTGTCGTTGTCCCTCTTGTGCTTCGCTCTCGTTTCTTCGTGTTGTTGGTGTAAGATTTCCGAGCGAGCGCACTCGGCAAATTCCACCGCTGAGTTCGTGCACTCACCTTCTCTTGTCCTGCATGTATTTGTTGCATTCCTCGTCGCTGTGCTTTTCCTCGCTCTTCGTAAGCATAGCGCTGATTGGCAAGATCGTTGGCTGTGGTGAGGTTGCTTTTGTTGTAATCCTAGTTATTATTCCAACTGGTATAATATGCTGATGGTGATCTGTTCTACCGCCACTGCTGCGCTGATTGGTTACAACGTATGTAGTTTTTTTCGTTAAATTTCTAATGCAGTTGCTTCGGTTCGGGTATTTTATCGTGATGTGTGTGTGTATATAGTTTCGTAGCGACTCTGTCATTTGTAGTGTGGGCCAAAATTTCCCACAGAAGATTTTAGTCCTCACACGCCCTCCCCACTTTACCGACGATGAAAAATGATGACAGCGTCACGGTTGAGGGTCACTCTGTATGCGTCTCGCCTAAATCGTATTCGCCCTCGTGTCCGTTTTTGCTGAGCCCCTTTGGCTATTTGCAAAACTTCAGCTACCAAGTTCTGTGGCAGATCACCTCCTTTTGGTCCTTGTAGCTCTTCTATGTTTTGGAATGTGAATAAGGTGCCTGTGTTTGTCGTATGTTTCTCTGTTGACTGCCTCTGTTGTTTAATGCTGTTGGGTTGGTGGCTATTGAAGTCACGTTTATTCCTCTTGTCATCGCTTCTGCTGTGTTTGGTGCACTTGATTGCACGGTGCTTGTCCCTTGATCTGCCACGTTGTCTACGTGGTATGTTTTGGTTGTTTCGCACTGGTTCTGACTTTGCGAAGTGATTAGGAGATACCCTGATTGCTCTGATTGTATTTTGACTTAGCTGTGCCAGCTCCTCGCGTTTGGTTGCGCCTGCGTCCTTTTTCCAAGGCCCATATGCTGATTCATGTGTAGTCCTTCTATATATGCTTTTGTGGGATTCGCTGTGGGATTTCGCTGGGCATAGTCCGTGGCAGGTGAATTCGTTCGTGTGAGTCATCTTTGTTCTTGGTGTTGTGTGTTTGCGAACTCGTTGGTTCTCTGTGTATTCTCTGTTGTGTCTCTTTACCTGAGCATTTTTGTCGCTGGCGTGCCTCTTGGAAGTCGTTGAATGGATTTGTGTGGCATTCTCAACACGAATTGTCGTGCACATTGCAATATCTCGGGGTTGCACGCAATTGTTTTGAGGTCCCAATGTGATCTCCTGTTCACCACACTTCACTGTCATTCCTAGGCTTGCCATGAAGTCTAGTCCAAGGAGTAGCTCATTAATGGAATCAGGCATGATAAGTAGCTCTTGCTCGCATGTCTGCTCTCCAAGCCTTACAGTTGCCGTCAATGTCCCACTGACTCTCCTAGCACTTCCGTCTGCCATACGTGCGCTGGTATTGGATTTTCCAAATTTGCTGGTGGAAGAGCGTAGCTTTCGTGCTAGCTCTCTGCTCACAAAGCTGTGAGTTGCCCCTGTGTCCAGTGTTGCTGTGACAGTTTCTGTGCCAATCGAAACGGTGGCGCAGATTCGTTGTCCGTCGCAGTGCAATAAGTTTTCCAATGGGGAAGTCTGCTGTCTCTCCTTTGTGGCATGCTGTGTTTCTGTTGTCGTAAATTCTCTCACGAGCTGAGCTTCCTTGCGATTTAGTTTTTTTCTTTTTCAAAGTCTGACGCGCTGATTTAGTTTTCTTTTACTCAGGGTCCCTGCTCGGGCGCCACTGTAACGACTCTTTTTATAGCTGGGGTAAAACTCAGCGGCTCCAGGGGTCGTATACAGAAAAATGTAAAAATCCTGCGAGTTAAATTAATTTCAACGTATTTATTTAGTATATTGATTATGGACTCTTGGTAGTCCTTGCTCGAACAATTCTACTTCCTTAACTCTATGTTTCTATAAATAACTTATTCAATGTATACTTGTTTTCCTGTCTCTACGTCCCGGTAAGTATGTGTCTCTGTGACTCAGTGGGAGAACGATTAAAAACCAGAAGCTCTCACTGAGTCCCTATGGTCTCTGTACGGCGTATGACTTAGTGGGAAAACGATTAAAGAACCAGAGGTTCCCTCTAAGTCCCTAAGTCTCGGTTGCGTATGTGTCTCAGTGATTCAGTGGGAGAACGATTAAAAACCAGAGGCTCTCACTGAATCCCTGTAGTCTCTGTCTGTGTATGGCTTAGCGAGAAAACGATTAAAAACCAGATGTTCTCGCTAAGCTTTCTGTGTTCGTATTGTACTTGGTATGGCGTAGAGCTGTTACTACTCAGGATGCTGGTGATCGACGAAGAGAACTACTGCCTGGGCTACGTGGTTTATATAGTCCCAGGTCGCAGCGGCTGGCACATGTTGTTATTGGCAGGCCACCGTTGTGTGATTTTACTTCCGTTGACCGGTAGTCGATTGTTGTTGTTGTGGCAGGCTTGTTGTTGTTGCAGTCAGGCTTGTTGGTGTTGCAGTCTTTTGCCCTTGGGCCACCTTCAACTTCTGGCGGTCAGCCACCTCACTCCAACGGTCCCTGGTTAGCCTGCAGTATTGTTGCCTGCCAGCAGCGCTGTCCGGAATCCTGTAGTGGTGTTGTTGTTAAATATTTAATTTAACTGACAACCAGCATTTCATTTGTATTCCTCCTTCTGCTTGTTGGTCGTTGGCGTGGTGGTTGCTCTGTCGTTGTCCCTCTTGTGCTTCGCTCTCGTTTCTTCGTGTTGTTGGTGTAAGATTTCCGAGCGAGCGCACTCGGCAAATTCCACCGCTGAGTTCGTGCACTCACCTTCTCTTGTCCTGCATGTATTTGTTGCATTCCTCGTCGCTGTGCTTTTCCTCGCTCTTCGTAAGCATAGCGCTGATTGGCAAGATCGTTGGCTGTGGTGAGGTTGCTTTTGTTGTAATCCTAGTTATTATTCCAACTGGTATAATATGCTGATGGTGATCTGTTCTCCCGCCACTGCTGCGCTGATTGGTTACAACGTATGTAGTTTTTTTCGTTAAATTTCTAATGCAGTTGCTTCGGTTCGGGTATTTTATCGTGATGTGTGTGTGTATATAGTTTCGTAGCGACTCTGTCATTTGTAGTGTGGGCCAAAATTTCCCACAGAAGATTTTAGTCCTCACACGCCCTCCCCACTTTACCGACGATGAAAAATGATGACAGCGTCACGGTTGAGGGTCACTCTGTATGCGTCTCGCCTAAATCGTATTCGCCCTCGTGTCCGTTTTTGCTGAGCCCCTTTGGCTATTTGCAAAACTTCAGCTACCAAGTTCTGTGGCAGATCACCTCCTTTTGGTCCTTGTAGCTCTTCTATGTTTTGGAATGTGAATAAGGTGCCTGTGTTTGTCGTATGTTTCTCTGTTGACTGCCTCTGTTGTTTAATGCTGTTGGGTTGGTGGCTATTGAAGTCACGTTTATTCCTCTTGTCATCGCTTCTGCTGTGTTTGGTGCACTTGATTGCACGGTGCTTGTCCCTTGATCTGCCACGTTGTCTACGTGGTATGTTTTGGTTGTTTCGCACTGGTTCTGACTTTGCGAAGTGATTAGGAGATACCCTGATTGCTCTGATTGTATTTTGACTTAGCTGTGCCAGCTCCTCGCGTTTGGTTGCGCCTGCGTCCTTTTTCCAAGGCCCATATGCTGATTCATGTGTAGTCCTTCTATATATGCTTTTGTGGGATTCGCTGTGGGATTTCGCTGGGCATAGTCCGTGGCAGGTGAATTCGTTCGTGTGAGTCATCTTTGTTCTTGGTGTTGTGTGTTTGCGAACTCGTTGGTTCTCTGTGTATTCTCTGTTGTGTCTCTTTACCTGAGCATTTTTGTCGCTGGCGTGCCTCTTGGAAGTCGTTGAATGGATTTGTGTGGCATTCTCAACACGAATTGTCGTGCACATTGCAATATCTCGGGGTTGCACGCAATTGTTTTGAGGTCCCAATGTGATCTCCTGTTCACCACACTTCACTGTCATTCCTAGGCTTGCCATGAAGTCTAGTCCAAGGAGTAGCTCATTAATGGAATCAGGCATGATAAGTAGCTCTTGCTCGCATGTCTGCTCTCCAAGCCTTACAGTTGCCGTCAATGTCCCACTGACTCTCCTAGCACTTCCGTCTGCCATACGTGCGCTGGTATTGGATTTTCCAAATTTGCTGGTGGAAGAGCGTAGCTTTCGTGCTAGCTCTCTGCTCACAAAGCTGTGAGTTGCCCCTGTGTCCAGTGTTGCTGTGACAGTTTCTGTGCCAATCGAAACGGTGGCGCAGATTCGTTGTCCGTCGCAGTGCAATAAGTTTTCCAATGGGGAAGTCTGCTGTCTCTCCTTTGTGGCATGCTGTGTTTCTGTTGTCGTAAATTCTCTCACGAGCTGAGCTTCCTTGCGATTTAGTTTTTTTCTTTTTCAAAGTCTGACGCGCTGATTTAGTTTTCTTTTACTCAGGGTCCCTGCTCGGGCGCCACTGTAACGACTCTTTTTATAGCTGGGGTAAAACTCAGCGGCTCCAGGGGTCGTATACAGAAAAATGTAAAAATCCTGCGAGTTAAATTAATTTCAACGTATTTATTTAGTATATTGATTATGGACTCTTGTTAGTCCTTGCTCGAAACAATTCTACTTCCTTAACTCTATGTTTGTATAAATAACTTATTCAATGTATACTTGTTTTCCTGTCTCTACGTCCCGGTAAGTATGTGTCTCTGTGACTCAGTGGGAGAACGATTAAAAACCAGAAGCTCTCACTGAGTCCCTATGGTCTCTGTACGGCGTATGACTTAGTGGGAAAACGATTAAAGAACCAGGGGTTCCCTCTAAGTCCCTAAGTCTCGGTTGCGTATGTGTCTCAGTGATTCAGTGGGAGAACGATTAAAAACCAGAGGCTCTCACTGAATCCCTGTAGTCTCTGTCTGTGTATGGCTTAGCGAGAAAACGATTAAAAACCAGATGTTCTCGCTAAGCTTTCTGTGTTCGTATTGTACTTGGTATGGCGTAGAGCTGTTACTACACAGGATGCTGGTGATCGACGAAGAGAACTACTGCCTGGGCTACGTGGTTTATATAGTCCCAGGTCGCATCGGCTGGCACATGTTGTTATTGGCAGGCCACCGTTGTGTGATTTTACTTCCGTTGACCGGTAGTCGATTGTTGTTGTTGTGGCAGGCTTGTTGTTGTTGCAGTCAGGCTTGTTGGTGTTGCAGTCTTTTGCCCTTGGGCCACCTTCAACTTCTGGCGGTCAGCCACCTCACTCCAACGGTTCCTGGTTAGCCTGCAGTATTGTTGCCTGCCAGCAGCGCTGTCCGGAATCCGGTAGTGGTGTTGTTGTTAAATATTTAATTTAACTGACAACCAGCATTTCATTTGTATTCCTCCTTCTGCTTGTTGGTCGTTGGCGTGGTGGTTGCTCTGTCGTTGTCCCTCTTGTGCTTCGCTCTCGTTTCTTCGTGTTGTTGGTGTAAGATTTCCGAGCGAGCGCACTCGGCAAATTCCACCGCTGAGTTCGTGCACTCACCTTCTCTTGTCCTGCATGTATTTGTTGCATTCCTCGTCGCTGTGCTTTTCCTCGCTCTTCGTAAGCATAGCGCTGATTGGCAAGATCGTTGGCTGTGGTGAGGTTGCTTTTGTTGTAATCCTAGTTATTATTCCAACTGGTATAATATGCTGATGGTGATCTGTTCTCCCGCCACTGCTGCGCTGATTGGTTACAACGTATGTAGTTTTTTTCGTTAAATTTCTAATGCAGTTGCTTCGGTTCGGGTATTTTATCGTGATGTGTGTGTGTATATAGTTTCGTAGCGACTCTGTCATTTGTAGTGTGGGCCAAAATTTCCCACAGAAGATTTTAGTCCTCACACGCCCTCCCCACTTTACCGACGATGAAAAATGATGACAGCGTCACGGTTGAGGGTCACTCTGTATGCGTCTCGCCTAAATCGTATTCGCCCTCGTGTCCGTTTTTGCTGAGCCCCTTTGGCTATTTGCAAAACTTCAGCTACCAAGTTCTGTGGCAGATCACCTCCTTTTGGTCCTTGTAGCTCTTCTATGTTTTGGAATGTGAATAAGGTGCCTGTGTTTGTCGTATGTTTCTCTGTTGACTGCCTCTGTTGTTTAATGCTGTTGGGTTGGTGGCTATTGAAGTCACGTTTATTCCTCTTGTCATCGCTTCTGCTGTGTTTGGTGCACTTGATTGCACGGTGCTTGTCCCTTGATCTGCCACGTTGTCTACGTGGTATGTTTTGGTTGTTTCGCACTGGTTCTGACTTTGCGAAGTGATTAGGAGATACCCTGATTGCTCTGATTGTATTTTGACTTAGCTGTGCCAGCTCCTCGCGTTTGGTTGCGCCTGCGTCCTTTTTCCAAGGCCCATATGCTGATTCATGTGTAGTCCTTCTATATATGCTTTTGTGGGATTCGCTGTGGGATTTCGCTGGGCATAGTCCGTGGCAGGTGAATTCGTTCGTGTGAGTCATCTTTGTTCTTGGTGTTGTGTGTTTGCGAACTCGTTGGTTCTCTGTGTATTCTCTGTTGTGTCTCTTTACCTGAGCATTTTTGTCGCTGGCGTGCCTCTTGGAAGTCGTTGAATGGATTTGTGTGGCATTCTCAACACGAATTGTCGTGCACATTGCAATATCTCGGGGTTGCACGCAATTGTTTTGAGGTCCCAATGTGATCTCCTGTTCACCACACTTCACTGTCATTCCTAGGCTTGCCATGAAGTCTAGTCCAAGGAGTAGCTCATTAATGGAATCAGGCATGATAAGTAGCTCTTGCTCGCATGTCTGCTCTCCAAGCCTTACAGTTGCCGTCAATGTCCCACTGACTCTCCTAGCACTTCCGTCTGCCATACGTGCGCTGGTATTGGATTTTCCAAATTTGCTGGTGGAAGAGCGTAGCTTTCGTGCTAGCTCTCTGCTCACAAAGCTGTGAGTTGCCCCTGTGTCCAGTGTTGCTGTGACAGTTTCTGTGCCAATCGAAACGGTGGCGCAGATTCGTTGTCCGTCGCAGTGCAATAAGTTTTCCAATGGGGAAGTCTGCTGTCTCTCCTTTGTGGCATGCTGTGTTTCTGTTGTCGGTAGCTCTCGATCGGTTGGTGCTCTTAGCTTGCAGCACTCTATAGTCCTCACATCCCTTTGACCACACTCCCAATAGAACAGGATCTGTGCGTTGCGACATATGCGTGCTATATGACCATTTTGGCCACAACGCCAGCAGGCTGTTCTTGGTTCTATGGGTGTCTCTCTGCTCTCTACCGTCACCTGACAGTTTCTCACCTCTCGTGGTGGACCTTGCTCTATTCGCCGTTGTATGGGTGGCGCTGGTAGTTGTTCGCCTTCTCTCCGTATGCTCTCCAAGTCTGCAGCCATTTCTATCAGCTCTGCTAGCGATGTGAAATCTCTGCGGCGCACATATAGCTGGTATTCTGGCAGGCTGTTCTGGAAAATACGCTCCAGTTTCTGTTCTTCGGAATAGTCCAAGTGCCGCATTAGATTCTGCAATTCAACTACAAACTGCTTGAACCCTTCTCTGGGTCTGTGGTGACGCTGGCGGATCTGGTCTTCGAGTTGCTCCATGTATCGTGCTGGCAAGAAGAATTTTAGAAAGTCTCTCCTATATGTACGCCAATCGCGCCACGCTCGATTATTATTCCTGTACCACATAAGTGCGCTCTCTCTCAAAAGTTCAGGCATGGTACGTGGAAGGAAATCTTTATTTATGTCGTAAACTTCTGCCAGTTCCTCGACTCGCTCTATAAACGCTAGCGGGTCACGCCCTCCGTCAAAGTTAAGGGACCACTTCCTCACCTGGTCAATCACAACGGCGTACTGTACAATCCCGTTGTGCTGTTGATTCATTGTTGCAGGTGACACGGAGCGATGCTGTAGTGTTCTCCGTACCCCTGAGTTCTCTGCCGTTAGCGTTGCACCTGTGTATGCCTCTGGCCTGTCCACTTCCAGCGTTTCGCGGGTAACTATGGACACAGACGGCCTTGGGGATGTGCTCTTAACGTACTTGGATTGTAGCTTCTGCAATTGGTATTTCTGATCCTGAGTCAGCTCTGTTTCAGTGAAGAAGTCGGAAAGACGTTTACGGACTTCATCCACGGTACCTGTAGCCTCTACACCGAATTCATCAGCAAAGATCACCAGCTCATCCTTGCGTAGCAAGTACACCCAGCTTGTTTTCACCATCCTGTGAAAGTCTTAGGTGACGATGAAGACAATCTGTGTGTGTATTATAAGCTGGCGCTGATTCGGCTGTATTATGCGTGACTGCGTAGACGTAGCTTTCTCTTTGCTCTGGTAAATTCTCTCACGAGCTGAGCTTCCTTGCGATTTAGTTTTTTTCTTTTTCAAAGTCTGACGCGCTGATTTAGTTTTCTTTTACTCAGGGTCCCTGCTCGGGCGCCACTGTAACGACTCTTTTTATAGCTGGGGTAAAACTCAGCGGCTCCAGGGGTCGTATACAGAAAAATGTAAAAATCCTGCGAGTTAAATTAATTTCAACGTATTTATTTAGTATATTGATTATGGACTCTTGGTAGTCCTTGCTCGAACAATTCTACTTCCTTAACTCTATGTTTCTATAAATAACTTATTCAATGTATACTTGTTTTCCTGTCTCTACGTCCCGGTAAGTATGTGTCTCTGTGACTCAGTGGGAGAACGATTAAAAACCAGAAGCTCTCACTGAGTCCCTATGGTCTCTGTACGGCGTATGACTTAGTGGGAAAACGATTAAAGAACCAGAGGTTCCCTCTAAGTCCCTAAGTCTCGGTTGCGTATGTGTCTCAGTGATTCAGTGGGAGAACGATTAAAAACCAGAGGCTCTCACTGAATCCCTGTAGTCTCTGTCTGTGTATGGCTTAGCGAGAAAACGATTAAAAACCAGATGTTCTCGCTAAGCTTTCTGTGTTCGTATTGTACTTGGTATGGCGTAGAGCTGTTACTACTCAGGATGCTGGTGATCGACGAAGAGAACTACTGCCTGGGCTACGTGGTTTATATAGTCCCAGGTCGCAGCGGCTGGCACATGTTGTTATTGGCAGGCCACCGTTGTGTGATTTTACTTCCGTTGACCGGTAGTCGATTGTTGTTGTTGTGGCAGGCTTGTTGTTGTTGCAGTCAGGCTTGTTGGTGTTGCAGTCTTTTGCCCTTGGGCCACCTTCAACTTCTGGCGGTCAGCCACCTCACTCCAACGGTCCCTGGTTAGCCTGCAGTATTGTTGCCTGCCAGCAGCGCTGTCCGGAATCCTGTAGTGGTGTTGTTGTTAAATATTTAATTTAACTGACAACCAGCATTTCATTTGTATTTCTCCTTCTGCTTGTTGGTCGTTGGCGTGGTGGTTGCTCTGTCGTTGTCCCTCTTGTGCTTCGCTCTCGTTTCTTCGTGTTGTTGGTGTAAGATTTCCGAGCGAGCGCACTCGGCAAATCCACCGCTGAGTTCGTGCACTCACCTTCTCTTGTCCTGCATGTATTTGTTGCATTCCTCGTCGCTGTGCTTTTCCTCGCTCTTCGTAAGCATAGCGCTGATTGGCAAGATCGTTGGCTGTGGTGAGGTTGCTTTTGTTGTAATCCTAGTTATTATTCCAACTGGTATAATATGCTGATGGTGATCTGTTCTCCCGCCACTGCTGCGCTGATTGGTTACAACGTATGTAGTTTTTTTCGTTAAATTTCTAATGCAGTTGCTTCGGTTCGGGTATTTTATCGTGATGTGTGTGTGTATATAGTTTCGTAGCGACTCTGTCATTTGTAGTGTGGGCCAAAATTTCCCACAGAAGATTTTAGTCCTCACACGCCCTCCCCACTTTACCGACGATGAAAAATGATGACAGCGTCACGGTTGAGGGTCACTCTGTATGCGTCTCGCCTAAATCGTATTCGCCCTCGTGTCCGTTTTTGCTGAGCCCCTTTGGCTATTTGCAAAACTTCAGCTACCAAGTTCTGTGGCAGATCACCTCCTTTTGGCCCTTGTAGCTCTTCTATGTTTTGGAATGTGAATAAGGTGCCTGTGTTTGTCGTATGTTTCTCTGTTGACTGCCTCTGTTGTTTAATGCTGTTGGGTTGGTGGCTATTGAAGTCACGTTTATTCCTCTTGTCATCGCTTCTGCTGTGTTTGGTGCACTTGATTGCACGGTGGTTGTCCCTTGATCTGCCACGTTGTCTACGTGGTATGTTTTGGTTGTTTCGCACTGGTTCTGACTTTGCGAAGTGATTAGGAGATACCCTGATTGCTCTGATTGTATTTTGACTTAGCTGTGCCAGCTCCTCGCGTTTGGTTGCGCCTGCGTCCTTTTTCCGAGGCCCATATGCTGATTCATGTGTAGTCCTTCTATATATACTTTTGTGGGATTCGCTGTGGGATTTCGCTGGGCATAGTCCGTGGCAGGTGAATTCGTTCGTGTGAGTCATCTTTGTTCTTGGTGTTGTGTGTTTGCGAACTCGTTGGTTCTCTGTGTATTCTCTGTTGTGTCTCTTTACCTGAGCATTTTTGTCGCTGGCGTGCCTCTTGGAAGTCGTTGAATGGATTTGTGTGGCATTCTCAACACGAATTGTCGTGCACATTGCAATATCTCGGGGTTGCACGCAATTGTTTTGAGGTCCCAATGTGATCTCCTGTTCACCACACTTCACTGTCATTCCTAGGCTTGCCATGAAGTTTAGTCCAAGGAGTAGCTCATTAATGGAATCAGGCATGATAAGTAGCTCTTGCTCGCATGTCTGCTCTCCAAGCCTTACAGTTGCCCTCAATGTCCCACTGACTCTCCTAGCACTTCCGTCTGCCATACGTGCGCTGGTATTGGATTTTCCAAATTTGCTGGTGGAAGAGCGTAGCTTTCGTGCTAGCTCTGCTCACAAAACTGTGAGTTGCCCCTGTGTCTAGTGTTGCTGTGACAGTTTCTGTGCCAATCGAAACGGTGGCGCAGATTCGTTGTCCGTCGCAGTGCAATAAATTTTCCAATGGGGAAGTCTGCTGTCTCTCCTTTGTGGCATGCTGTGTTTCTGTTGTCGGTAGCTCTCGATCGGTTGGTGCTCTTAGCTTGCAGCACTCTATAGTCCTCACATCCCTTTGACCACACTCCCAATAGAACAGGATCTGTGCGTTGCGACATATGCGTGCTATATGACCATTTTGGCCACAACGCCAGCAGGCTGTTCTTGGTTCTATGGGTGTCTCTCTGCTCTCTACCGTCACCTGACAGTTTCTCACCTCTCGTGGTGGACCTTGCTCTCTTCGCCGTTGTATGGGTGGCGCTGGTAGTTGTTCGCCTTCTCTCCGTATGCTCTCCAAGTCTGCAGCCATTTCTATCAGCTCTGCTAGCGATGTGAAATCTCTGCGGCGCACATATAGCTGGTATTCTGGCAGGCTGTTCTGGAAAATACGCTCCAGTTTCTGTTCTTCGGAATAGTCCAAGTGCCGCATTAGATTCTGCAATTCAACTACAAACTGCTTGAACCCTTCTCTGGGTCTCTGGTGACGCTGGCGGATATGGTCTTCGAGTTGCTCCATGTATCGTGCTGGCAAGAAGAATTTTAGAAAGTCTCTCCTATATGTACGCCAATCGCGCCACGCTCGATTATTATTCCTGTACCACATAAGTGCGCTCTCTCTCAAAAGTTCAGGCATGGTACGTGGAAGGAAATCTTTATTTATGTCGTAAACTTCTGCCAGTTCCTCGACTCGCTCTATAAACGCTAGCGGGTCACGCCCTCCGTCAAAGTTAAGGGACCACTTCCTCACCTGGTCAATCACAACGGCGTACTGTACAATCCCGTTGTGCTGTTGATTCATTGTTGCAGGTGACACGGAGCGATGCTGTAGTGTTCTCCGTACCCCTGAGTTCTCTGCCGTTAGCGTTGCACCTGTGTATGCCTCTGGCCTGTCCACTTCCAGCGTTTCGCGGGTAACTATGGACACAGCCGGCCTTGGGGATGTGCTCTTAACGTACTTGGATTGTAGCTTCTGCAATTGGTATTTCTGATCCTGAGTCAGCTCTGTTTCAGTGAAGAAGTCGGAAAGACGTTTACGGACTTCATCCACGGTACCTGTAGCCTCTACACCGAATTCATCAGCAAAGATCACCAGCTCATCCTTGCGTAGCAAGTACACCCAGCTTGTTTTCACCATCCTGTGAAAGTCTTAGGTGACGATGAAGACAATCTGTGTGTGTATTATAAGCTGGCGCTGATTCGGCTGTATTATGCGTGACTGCGTAGACGTAGCTTTCTCTTTGCTCTGGTAAATTCTCTCACGAGCTGAGCTTCCTTGCGATTTAGTTTTTTTCTTTTTCAAAGTCTGACGCGCTGATTTAGTTTTCTTTTACAAGGGGTCCCTGCTCGGGCGCCACTGTAACGACTCTTTTTATAGCTGGGGTAAAACTCAGCGGCTCCAGGGGTCGTATACAGAAAAATGTAAAAATCCTGCGAGTTAAATTAATTTCAACGTATTTATTTAGTATATTGATTATGGACTCTTGGTAGTCCTTGCTCGAACAATTCTACTTCCTTAACTCTATGTTTCTATAAATAACTTATTCAATGTATACTTGTTTTCCTGTCTCTACGTCCCGGTAAGTATGTGTCTCTGTGACTCAGTGGGAGAACGATTAAAAACCAGAAGCTCTCACTGAGTCCCTATGGTCTCTGTACGGCGTATGACTTAGTGGGAAAACGATTAAAGAACCAGAGGTTCCCTCTAAGTCCCTAAGTCTCGGTTGCGTATGTGTCTCAGTGATTCAGTGGGAGAACGATTAAAAACCAGAGGCTCTCACTGAATCCCTGTAGTCTCTGTCTGTGTATGGCTTAGCGAGAAAACGATTAAAAACCAGATGTTCTCGCTAAGCTTTCTGTGTTCGTATTGTACTTGGTATGGCGTAGAGCTGTTACTACTCAGGATGCTGGTGATCGACGAAGAGAACTACTGCCTGGGCTACGTGGTTTATATAGTCCCAGGTCGCAGCGGCTGGCACATGTTGTTATTGGCAGGCCACCGTTGTGTGATTTTACTTCCGTTGACCGGTAGTCGATTGTTGTTGTTGTGGCAGGCTTGTTGTTGTTGCAGTCAGGCTTGTTGGTGTTGCAGTCTTTTGCCCTTGGGCCACCTTCAACTTCTGGCGGTCAGCCACCTCACTCCAACGGTCCCTGGTTAGCCTGCAGTATTGTTGCCTGCCAGCAGCGCTGTCCGGAATCCTGTAGTGGTGTTGTTGTTAAATATTTAATTTAACTGACAACCAGCATTTCATTTGTATTTCTCCTTCTGCTTGTTGGTCGTTGGCGTGGTGGTTGCTCTGTCGTTGTCCCTCTTGTGCTTCGCTCTCGTTTCTTCGTGTTGTTGGTGTAAGATTTCCGAGCGAGCGCACTCGGCAAATCCACCGCTGAGTTCGTGCACTCACCTTCTCTTGTCCTGCATGTATTTGTTGCATTCCTCGTCGCTGTGCTTTTCCTCGCTCTTCGTAAGCATAGCGCTGATTGGCAAGATCGTTGGCTGTGGTGAGGTTGCTTTTGTTGTAATCCTAGTTATTATTCCAACTGGTATAATATGCTGATGGTGATCTGTTCTCCCGCCACTGCTGCGCTGATTGGTTACAACGTATGTAGTTTTTTTTCGTTAAATTTCTAATGCAGTTGCTTCGGTTCGGGTATTTTATCGTGATGTGTGTGTGTATATAGTTTCGTAGCGACTCTGTCATTTGTAGTGTGGGCCAAAATTTCCCACAGAAGATTTTAGTCCTCACACGCCCTCCCCACTTTACCGACGATGAAAAATGATGACAGCGTCACGGTTGAGGGTCACTCTGTATGCGTCTCGCCTAAATCGTATTCGCCCTCGTGTCCGTTTTTGCTGAGCCCCTTTGGCTATTTGCAAAACTTCAGCTACCAAGTTCTGTGGCAGATCACCTCCTTTTGGTCCTTGTAGCTCTTCTATGTTTTGGAATGTGAATAAGGTGCCTGTGTTTGTCGTATGTTTCTCTGTTGACTGCCTCTGTTGTTTAATGCTGTTGGGTTGGTGGCTATTGAAGTCACGTTTATTCCTCTTGTCATCGCTTCTGCTGTGTTTGGTGCACTTGATTGCACGGTGGTTGTCCCTTGTTCTGCCACGTTGTCTACGTGGTATGTTTTGGTTGTTTCGCACTGGTTCTGACTTTGCGAAGTGATTAGGAGATACCCTGATTGCTCTGATTGTATTTTGACTTAGCTGTGCCAGCTCCTCGCGTTTGGTTGCGCCTGCGTCCTTTTTCCGAGGCCCATATGCTGATTCATGTGTAGTCCTTCTATATATGCTTTTGTGGGATTCGCTGTGGGATTTCGCTGGGCATAGTCCGTGGCAGGTGAATTCGTTCGTGTGAGTCATCTTTGTTCTTGGTGTTGTGTGTTTGCGAACTCGTTGGTTCTCTGTGTATTCTCTGTTGTGTCTCTTTACCTGAGTATTTTTGTCGCTGGCGTGCCTCTTGGAAGTCGTTGAATGGATTTGTGTGGCGTTCTCAACACGAATTGTCGTGCACATTGCAATATCTCGGGGTTGCACGCAATTGTTTTGAGGTCCCAATGTGATCTCCTGTTCACCACACTTCACTGTCATTCCTAGGCTTGCCATGAAGTCTAGTCCAAGGAGTAGCTCATTAATGGAATCAGGCATGATAAGTAGCTCTTGCTCGCATGTCTGCTCTCCAAGCCTTACAGTTGCCGTCAATGTCCCACTGACTCTCCTAGCACTTCCGT
Source organism: Clusia tigrina (assembly GCA_920105625.2). NCBI lineage: Eukaryota > Metazoa > Arthropoda > Insecta > Diptera > Clusiidae > Clusia > Clusia tigrina. The sequence goes on along the minus strand of OV050030.1, from coordinate 137,451,475 downwards.
CTGCCATACGTGCGCTGGTATTGGATTTTCCAAATTTGCTGGTGGAAGAGCGTAGCTTTCGTGCTAGCTCTCTGCTCACAAAACTGTGAGTTGCCCCTGTGTCCAGTGTTGCTGTGACAGTTTCTGTGCCAATCGAAACGGTGGCGCAGATTCGTTGTCCGTCGCAGTGCAATAAGTTTTCCAATGGGGAAGTCTGCTGTCTCTCCTTTGTGGCATGCTGTGTTTCTGTTGTCGTAAATTCTCTCACGAGCTGAGCTTCCTTGCGATTTAGTTTTTTTCTTTTTCAAAGTCTGACGCGCTGATTTAGTTTTCTTTTACTCAGGGTCCCTGCTCGGGCGCCACTGTAACGACTCTTTTTATAGCTGGGGTAAAACTCAGCGGCTCCAGGGGTCGTATACAGAAAAATGTAAAAATCCTGCGAGTTAAATTAATTTCAACGTATTTATTTAGTATATTGATTATGGACTCTTGGTAGTCCTTGCTCGAACAATTCTACTTCCTTAACTCTATGTTTCTATAAATAACTTATTCAATGTATACTTGTTTTCCTGTCTCTACGTCCCGGTAAGTATGTGTCTCTGTGACTCAGTGGGAGAACGATTAAAAACCAGAAGCTCTCACTGAGTCCCTATGGTCTCTGTACGGCGTATGACTTAGTGGGAAAACGATTAAAGAACCAGAGGTTCCCTCTAAGTCCCTAAGTCTCGGTTGCGTATGTGTCTCAGTGATTCAGTGGGAGAACGATTAAAAACCAGAGGCTCTCACTGAATCCCTGTAGTCTCTGTCTGTGTATGGCTTAGCGAGAAAACGATTAAAAACCAGATGTTCTCGCTAAGCTTTCTGTGTTCGTATTGTACTTGGTATGGCGTAGAGCTGTTACTACTCAGGATGCTGGTGATCGACGAAGAGAACTACTGCCTGGGCTACGTGGTTTATATAGTCCCAGGTCGCAGCGGCTGGCACATGTTGTTATTGGCAGGCCACCGTTGTGTGATTTTACTTCCGTTGACCGGTAGTCGATTGTTGTTGTTGTGGCAGGCTTGTTGTTGTTGCAGTCAGGCTTGTTGGTGTTGCAGTCTTTTGCCCTTGGGCCACCTTCAACTTCTGGCGGTCAGCCACCTCACTCCAACGGTCCCTGGTTAGCCTGCAGTATTGTTGCCTGCCAGCAGCGCTGTCCGGAATCCTGTAGTGGTGTTGTTGTTAAATATTTAATTTAACTGACAACCAGCATTTCATTTGTATTTCTCCTTCTGCTTGTTGGTCGTTGGCGTGGTGGTTGCTCTGTCGTTGTCCCTCTTGTGCTTCGCTCTCGTTTCTTCGTGTTGTTGGTGTAAGATTTCCGAGCGAGCGCACTCGGCAAATCCACCGCTGAGTTCGTGCACTCACCTTCTCTTGTCCTGCATGTATTTGTTGCATTCCTCGTCGCTGTGCTTTTCCTCGCTCTTCGTAAGCATAGCGCTGATTGGCAAGATCGTTGGCTGTGGTGAGGTTGCTTTTGTTGTAATCCTAGTTATTATTCCAACTGGTATAATATGCTGATGGTGATCTGTTCTCCCGCCACTGCTGCGCTGATTGGTTACAACGTATGTAGTTTTTTTCGTTAAATTTCTAATGCAGTTGCTTCGGTTCGGGTATTTTATCGTGATGTGTGTGTGTATATAGTTTCGTAGCGACTCTGTCATTTGTAGTGTGGGCCAAAATTTCCCACAGAAGATTTTAGTCCTCACACGCCCTCCCCACTTTACCGACGATGAAAAATGATGACAGCGTCACGGTTGAGGGTCACTCTGTATGCGTCTCGCCTAAATCGTATTCGCCCTCGTGTCCGTTTTTGCTGAGCCCCTTTGGCTATTTGCAAAACTTCAGCTACCAAGTTCTGTGGCAGATCACCTCCTTTTGGCCCTTGTAGCTCTTCTATGTTTTGGAATGTGAATAAGGTGCCTGTGTTTGTCGTATGTTTCTCTGTTGACTGCCTCTGTTGTTTAATGCTGTTGGGTTGGTGGCTATTGAAGTCACGTTTATTCCTCTTGTCATCGCTTCTGCTGTGTTTGGTGCACTTGATTGCACGGTGGTTGTCCCTTGATCTGCCACGTTGTCTACGTGGTATGTTTTGGTTGTTTCGCACTGGTTCTGACTTTGCGAAGTGATTAGGAGATACCCTGATTGCTCTGATTGTATTTTGACTTAGCTGTGCCAGCTCCTCGCGTTTGGTTGCGCCTGCGTCCTTTTTCCGAGGCCCTTATGCTGATTCATGTGTAGTCCTTCTATATATACTTTTGTGGGATTCGCTGTGGGATTTCGCTGGGCATAGTCCGTGGCAGGTGAATTCGTTCGTGTGAGTCATCTTTGTTCTTGGTGTTGTGTGTTTGCGAACTCGTTGGTTCTCTGTGTATTCTCTGTTGTGTCTCTTTACCTGAGCATTTTTGTCGCTGGCGTGCCTCTTGGAAGTCGTTGAATGGATTTGTGTGGCATTCTCAACACGAATTGTCGTGCACATTGCAATATCTCGGGGTTGCACGCAATTGTTTTGAGGTCCCAATGTGATCTCCTGTTCACCACACTTCACTGTCATTCCTAGGCTTGCCATGAAGTCTAGTCCAAGGAGTAGCTCTTTTTTGGAATCAGGCATGATAAGTAGCTCTTGCTCGCATGTCTGCTCTCCAAGCCTTACAGTTGTCGTCAATGTCCCACTGACTCTCCTAGCACTTCCGTCTGCCATACGTGCGCTGGTATTGGATTTTCCAAATTTGCTGGTGGAAGAGCGTAGCTTTCGTGCTAGCTCTCTGCTCACAAAGCTGTGAGTTGCCCCTGTGTCCAGTGTTGCTGTGACAGTTTCTGTGCCAATCGAAACGGTGGCGCAGATTCGTTGTCCGTCGCAGTGCAATAAGTTTTCCAATGGGGAAGTCTGCTGTCTCTCCTTTGTGGCATGCTGTGTTTCTGTTGTCGTAAATTCTCTCACGAGCTGAGCTTCCTTGCGATTTAGTTTTTTTCTTTTTCAAAGTCTGACGCGCTGATTTAGTTTTCTTTTACTCAGGGTCCCTGCTCGGGCGCCACTGTAACGACTCTTTTTATAGCTGGGGTAAAACTCAGCGGCTCCAGGGGTCGTATACAGAAAAATGTAAAAATCCTGCGAGTTAAATTAATTTCAACGTATTTATTTAGTATATTGATTATGGACTCTTGTTAGTCCTTGCTCGAAACAATTCTACTTCCTTAACTCTATGTTTGTATAAATAACTTATTCAATGTATACTTGTTTTCCTGTCTCTACGTCCCGGTAAGTATGTGTCTCTGTGACTCAGTGGGAGAACGATTAAAACCCAGAAGCTCTCACTGAGTCCCTATGGTCTCTGTACGGCGTATGACTTAGTGGGAAAACGATTAAAGAACCAGGGGTTCCCTCTAAGTCCCTAAGTCTCGGTTGCGTATGTGTCTCAGTGATTCAGTGGGAGAACGATTAAAAACCAGAGGCTCTCACTGAATCCCTGTAGTCTCTGTCTGTGTATGGCTTAGCGAGAAAACGATTAAAAACCAGATGTTCTCGCTAAGCTTTCTGTGTTCGTATTGTACTTGGTATGGCGTAGAGCTGTTACTACTCAGGATGCTGGTGATCGACGAAGAGAACTACTGCCTGGGCTACGTGGTTTATATAGTCCCAGGTCGCAGCGGCTGGCACATGTTGTTATTGGCAGGCCACCGTTGTGTGATTTTACTTCCGTTGACCGGTAGTCGATTGTTGTTGTTGTGGCAGGCTTGTTGTTGTTGCAGTCAGGCTTGTTGGTGTTGCAGTCTTTTGCCCTTGGGCCACCTTCAACTTCTGGCGGTCAGCCACCTCACTCCAACGGTCCCTGGTTAGCCTGCAGTATTGTTGCCTGCCAGCAGCGCTGTCCGGAATCCTGTAGTGGTGTTGTTGTTAAATATTTAATTTAACTGACAACCAGCATTTCATTTGTATTTCTCCTTCTGCTTGTTGGTCGTTGGCGTGGTGGTTGCTCTGTCGTTGTCCCTCTTGTGCTTCGCTCTCGTTTCTTCGTGTTGTTGGTGTAAGATTTCCGAGCGAGCGCACTCGGCAAATCCACCGCTGAGTTCGTGCACTCACCTTCTCTTGTCCTGCATGTATTTGTTGCATTCCTCGTCGCTGTGCTTTTCCTCGCTCTTCGTAAGCATAGCGCTGATTGGCAAGATCGTTGGCTGTGGTGAGGTTGCTTTTGTTGTAATCCTAGTTATTATTCCAACTGGTATAATATGCTGATGGTGATCTGTTCTCCCGCCACTGCTGCGCTGATTGGTTACAACGTATGTAGTTTTTTTCGTTAAATTTCTAATGCAGTTGCTTCGGTTCGGGTATTTTATCGTGATGTGTGTGTGTATATAGTTTCGTAGCGACTCTGTCATTTGTAGTGTGGGCCAAAATTTCCCACAGAAGATTTTAGTCCTCACACGCCCTCCCCACTTTACCGACGATGAAAAATGATGACAGCGTCACGGTTGAGGGTCACTCTGTATGCGTCTCGCCTAAATCGTATTCGCCCTCGTGTCCGTTTTTGCTGAGCCCCTTTGGCTATTTGCAAAACTTCAGCTACCAAGTTCTGTGGCAGATCACCTCCTTTTGGCCCTTGTAGCTCTTCTATGTTTTGGAATGTGAATAAGGTGCCTGTGTTTGTCGTATGTTTCTCTGTTGACTGCCTCTGTTGTTTAATGCTGTTGGGTTGGTGGCTATTGAAGTCACGTTTATTCCTCTTGTCATCGCTTCTGCTGTGTTTGGTGCACTTGATTGCACGGTGGTTGTCCCTTGATCTGCCACGTTGTCTACGTGGTATGTTTTGGTTGTTTCGCACTGGTTCTGACTTTGCGAAGTGATTAGGAGATACCCTGATTGCTCTGATTGTATTTTGACTTAGCTGTGCCAGCTCCTCGCGTTTGGTTGCGCCTGCGTCCTTTTTCCGAGGCCCATATGCTGATTCATGTGTAGTCCTTCTATATATACTTTTGTGGGATTCGCTGTGGGATTTCGCTGGGCATAGTCCGTGGCAGGTGAATTCGTTCGTGTGAGTCATCTTTGTTCTTGGTGTTGTGTGTTTGCGAACTCGTTGGTTCTCTGTGTATTCTCTGTTGTGTCTCTTTACCTGAGCATTTTTGTCGCTGGCGTGCCTCTTGGAAGTCGTTGAATGGATTTGTGTGGCATTCTCAACACGAATTGTCGTGCACATTGCAATATCTCGGGGTTGCACGCAATTGTTTTGAGGTCCCAATGTGATCTCCTGTTCACCACACTTCACTGTCATTCCTAGGCTTGCCATGAAGTCTAGTCCAAGGAGTAGCTCTTTTTTGGAATCAGGCATGATAAGTAGCTCTTGCTCGCATGTCTGCTCTCCAAGCCTTACAGTTGTCGTCAATGTCCCACTGACTCTCCTAGCACTTCCGTCTGCCATACGTGCGCTGGTATTGGATTTTCCAAATTTGCTGGTGGAAGAGCGTAGCTTTCGTGCTAGCTCTCTGCTCACAAAGCTGTGAGTTGCCCCTGTGTCCAGTGTTGCTGTGACAGTTTCTGTGCCAATCGAAACGGTGGCGCAGATTCGTTGTCCGTCGCAGTGCAATAAGTTTTCCAATGGGGAAGTCTGCTGTCTCTCCTTTGTGGCATGCTGTGTTTCTGTTGTCGTAAATTCTCTCACGAGCTGAGCTTCCTTGCGATTTAGTTTTTTTCTTTTTCAAAGTCTGACGCGCTGATTTAGTTTTCTTTTACTCAGGGTCCCTGCTCGGGCGCCACTGTAACGACTCTTTTTATAGCTGGGGTAAAACTCAGCGGCTCCAGGGGTCGTATACAGAAAAATGTAAAAATCCTGCGAGTTAAATTAATTTCAACGTATTTATTTAGTATATTGATTATGGACTCTTGTTAGTCCTTGCTCGAAACAATTCTACTTCCTTAACTCTATGTTTGTATAAATAACTTATTCAATGTATACTTGTTTTCCTGTCTCTACGTCCCGGTAAGTATGTGTCTCTGTGACTCAGTGGGAGAACGATTAAAACCCAGAAGCTCTCACTGAGTCCCTATGGTCTCTGTACGGCGTATGACTTAGTGGGAAAACGATTAAAGAACCAGGGGTTCCCTCTAAGTCCCTAAGTCTCGGTTGCGTATGTGTCTCAGTGATTCAGTGGGAGAACGATTAAAAACCAGAGGCTCTCACTGAATCCCTGTAGTCTCTGTCTGTGTATGGCTTAGCGAGAAAACGATTAAAAACCAGATGTTCTCGCTAAGCTTTCTGTGTTCGTATTGTACTTGGTATGGCGTAGAGCTGTTACTACTCAGGATGCTGGTGATCGACGAAGAGAACTACTGCCTGGGCTACGTGGTTTATATAGTCCCAGGTCGCAGCGGCTGGCACATGTTGTTATTGGCAGGCCACCGTTGTGTGATTTTACTTCCGTTGACCGGTAGTCGATTGTTGTTGTTGTGGCAGGCTTGTTGTTGTTGCAGTCAGGCTTGTTGGTGTTGCAGTCTTTTGCCCTTGGGCCACCTTCAACTTCTGGCGGTCAGCCACCTCACTCCAACGGTTCCTGGTTAGCCTGCAGTATTGTTGCCTGCCAGCAGCGCTGTCCGGAATCCGGTAGTGGTGTTGTTGTTAAATATTTAATTTAACTGACAACCAGCATTTCATTTGTATTCCTCCTTCTGCTTGTTGGTCGTTGGCGTGGTGGTTGCTCTGTCGTTGTCCCTCTTGTGCTTCGCTCTCGTTTCTTCGTGTTGTTGGTGTAAGATTTCCGAGCGAGCGCACTCGGCAAATTCCACCGCTGAGTTCGTGCACTCACCTTCTCTTGTCCTGCATGTATTTGTTGCATTCCTCGTCGCTGTGCTTTTCCTCGCTCTTCGTAAGCATAGCGCTGATTGGCAAGATCGTTGGCTGTGGTGAGGTTGCTTTTGTTGTAATCCTAGTTATTATTCCAACTGGTATAATATGCTGATGGTGATCTGTTCTCCCGCCACTGCTGCGCTGATTGGTTACAACGTATGTAGTTTTTTTCGTTAAATTTCTAATGCAGTTGCTTCGGTTCGGGTATTTTATCGTGATGTGTGTGTGTATATAGTTTCGTAGCGACTCTGTCATTTGTAGTGTGGGCCAAAATTTCCCACAGAAGATTTTAGTCCTCACACGCCCTCCCCACTTTACCGACGATGAAAAATGATGACAGCGTCACGGTTGAGGGTCACTCTGTATGCGTCTCGCCTAAATCGTATTCGCCCTCGTGTCCGTTTTTGCTGAGCCCCTTTGGCTATTTGCAAAACTTCAGCTACCAAGTTCTGTGGCAGATCACCTCCTTTTGGTCCTTGTAGCTCTTCTATGTTTTGGAATGTGAATAAGGTGCCTGTGTTTGTCGTATGTTTCTCTGTTGACTGCCTCTGTTGTTTAATGCTGTTGGGTTGGTGGCTATTGAAGTCACGTTTATTCCTCTTGTCATCGCTTCTGCTGTGTTTGGTGCACTTGATTGCACGGTGGTTGTCCCTTGATCTGCCACGTTGTCTACGTGGTATGTTTTGGTTGTTTCGCACTGGTTCTGACTTTGCGAAGTGATTAGGAGATACCCTGATTGCTCTGATTGTATTTTGACTTAGCTGTGACAGCTCCTCGCGTTTGGTTGCGCCTGCGTCCTTTTTCCGAGGCCCATATGCTGATTCATGTGTAGTCCTTCTATATATGCTTTTGTGGGATTCGCTGTGGGATTTCGCTGGGCATAGTCCGTGGCAGGTGAATTCGTTCGTGTGAGTCATCTTTGTTCTTGGTGTTGTGTGTTTGCGAACTCGTTGGTTCTCTGTGTATTCTCTGTTGTGTCTCTTTACCTGAGCATTTTTGTCGCTGGCGTGCCTCTTGGAAGTCGTTGAATGGATTTGTGTGGCATTCTCAACACGAATTGTCGTGCACATTGCAATATCTCGGGGTTGCACGCAATTGTTTTGAGGTCCCAATGTGATCTCCTGTTCACCACACTTCACTGTCATTCCTAGGCTTGCCATGAAGTCTAGTCCAAGGAGTAGCTCTTTTTTGGAATCAGGCATGATAAGTAGCTCTTGCTCGCATGTCTGCTCTCCAAGCCTTACAGTTGTCGTCAATGTCCCACTGACTCTCCTAGCACTTCCGTCTGCCATACGTGCGCTGGTATTGGATTTTCCAAATTTGCTGGTGGAAGAGCGTAGCTTTCGTGCTAGCTCTCTGCTCACAAAGCTGTGAGTTGCCCCTGTGTCCAGTGTTGCTGTGACAGTTTCTGTGCCAATCGAAACGGTGGCGCAGATTCGTTGTCCGTCGCAGTGCAATAAGTTTTCCAATGGGGAAGTCTGCTGTCTCTCCTTTGTGGCATGCTGTGTTTCTGTTGTCGTAAATTCTCTCACGAGCTGAGCTTCCTTGCGATTTAGTTTTTTTCTTTTTCAAAGTCTGACGCGCTGATTTAGTTTTCTTTTACTCAGGGTCCCTGCTCGGGCGCCACTGTAACGACTCTTTTTATAGCTGGGGTAAAACTCAGCGGCTCCAGGGGTCGTATACAGAAAAATGTAAAAATCCTGCGAGTTAAATTAATTTCAACGTATTTATTTAGTATATTGATTATGGACTCTTGTTAGTCCTTGCTCGAAACAATTCTACTTCCTTAACTCTATGTTTGTATAAATAACTTATTCAATGTATACTTGTTTTCCTGTCTCTACGTCCCGGTAAGTATGTGTCTCTGTGACTCAGTGGGAGAACGATTAAAAACCAGAGGCTCTCACTGAATCCCTGTAGTCTCTGTCTGTGTATGGCTTAGCGAAAAAACGATTAAAAACCAGATGTTCTCGCTAAGCTTTCTGTGTTCGTATTGTACTTGGTATGGCGTAGAGCTGTTACTTCTCAGGATGCTGGTGATCGACGAAGAGAACTACTGCCTGGGCTACGTGGTTTATATAGTCCCAGGTCGCAGCGGCTGGCACATGTTGTTATTGGCAGGCCACCGTTGTGTGATTTTACTTCCGTTGACCGGTAGTCGATTGTTGTTGTTGTGGCAGGCTTGTTGTTGTTGCAGTCAGGCTTGTTGGTGTTGCAGTCTTTTGCCCTTTGGCCACCTTCAACTTCTGGCGGTCAGCCACCTCACTCCAACGGTTCCTGGTTAGCCTGCAGTATTGTTGCCTGCCAGCAGCGCTGTCCGGAATCCGGTAGTGGTGTTGTTGTTAAATATTTAATTTAACTGACAACCAGCATTTCATTTGTATTCCTCCTTCTGCTTGTTGGTCGTTGGCGTGGTGGTTGCTCTGTCGTTGTCCCTCTTGTGCTTCGCTCTCGTTTCTTCGTGTTGTTGGTGTAAGATTTCCGAGCGAGCGCACTCGGCAAATTCCACCGCTGAGTTCGTGCACTCACCTTCTCTTGTCCTGCATGTATTTGTTGCATTCCTCGTCGCTGTGCTTTTCCTCGCTCTTCGTAAGCATAGCGCTGATTGGCAAGATCGTTGGCTGTGGTGAGGTTGCTTTTGTTGTAATCCTAGTTATTATTCCAACTGGTATAATATGCTGATGGTGATCTGTTCTCCCGCCACTGCTGCGCTGATTGGTTACAACGTATGTAGTTTTTTTCGTTAAATTTCTAATGCAGTTGCTTCGGTTCGGGTATTTTATCGTGATGTGTGTGTGTATATAGTTTCGTAGCGACTCTGTCATTTGTAGTGTGGGCCAAAATTTCCCACAGAAGATTTTAGTCCTCACACGCCCTCCCCACTTTACCGACGATGAAAAATGATGACAGCGTCACGGTTGAGGGTCACTCTGTATGCGTCTCGCCTAAATCGTATTCGCCCTCGTGTCCGTTTTTGCTGAGCCCCTTTGGCTATTTGCAAAACTTCAGCTACCAAGTTCTGTGGCAGATCACCTCCTTTTGGCCCTTGTAGCTCTTCTATGTTTTGGAATGTGAATAAGGTGCCTGTGTTTGTCGTATGTTTCTCTGTTGACTGCCTCTGTTGTTTAATGCTGTTGGGTTGGTGGCTATTGAAGTCACGTTTATTCCTCTTGTCATCGCTTCTGCTGTGTTTGGTGCACTTGATTGCACGGTGGTTGTCCCTTGATCTGCCACGTTGTCTACGTGGTATGTTTTGGTTGTTTCGCACTGGTTCTGACTTTGCGAAGTGATTAGGAGATACCCTGATTGCTCTGATTGTATTTTGACTTAGCTGTGACAGCTCCTCGCGTTTGGTTGCGCCTGCGTCCTTTTTCCGAGGCCCATATGCTGATTCATGTGTAGTCCTTCTATATATGCTTTTGTGGGATTCGCTGTGGGATTTCGCTGGGCATAGTCCGTGGCAGGTGAATTCGTTCGTGTGAGTCATCTTTGTTCTTGGTGTTGTGTGTTTGCGAACTCGTTGGTTCTCTGTGTATTCTCTGTTGTGTCTCTTTACCTGAGCATTTTTGTCGCTGGCGTGCCTCTTGGAAGTCGTTGAATGGATTTGTGTGGCATTCTCAACACGAATTGTCGTGCACATTGCAATATCTCGGGGTTGCACGCAATTGTTTTGAGGTCCCAATGTGATCTCCTGTTCACCACACTTCACTGTCATTCCTAGGCTTGCCATGAAGTCTAGTCCAAGGAGTAGCTCTTTTTTGGAATCAGGCATGATAAGTAGCTCTTGCTCGCATGTCTGCTCTCCAAGCCTTACAGTTGTCGTCAATGTCCCACTGACTCTCCTAGCACTTCCGTCTGCCATACGTGCGCTGGTATTGGATTTTCCAAATTTGCTGGTGGAAGAGCGTAGCTTTCGTGCTAGCTCTCTGCTCACAAAGCTGTGAGTTGCCCCTGTGTCCAGTGTTGCTGTGACAGTTTCTGTGCCAATCGAAACGGTGGCGCAGATTCGTTGTCCGTCGCAGTGCAATAAGTTTTCCAATGGGGAAGTCTGCTGTCTCTCCTTTGTGGCATGCTGTGTTTCTGTTGTCGTAAATTCTCTCACGAGCTGAGCTTCCTTGCGATTTAGTTTTTTTCTTTTTCAAAGTCTGACGCGCTGATTTAGTTTTCTTTTACTCAGGGTCCCTGCTCGGGCGCCACTGTAACGACTCTTTTTATAGCTGGGGTAAAACTCAGCGGCTCCAGGGGTCGTATACAGAAAAATGTAAAAATCCTGCGAGTTAAATTAATTTCAACGTATTTATTTAGTATATTGATTATGGACTCTTGTTAGTCCTTGCTCGAAACAATTCTACTTCCTTAACTCTATGTTTGTATAAATAACTTATTCAATGTATACTTGTTTTCCTGTCTCTACGTCCCGGTAAGTATGTGTCTCTGTGACTCAGTGGGAGAACGATTAAAACCCAGAAGCTCTCACTGAGTCCCTATGGTCTCTGTACGGCGTATGACTTAGTGGGAAAACGATTAAAGAACCAGGGGTTCCCTCTAAGTCCCTAAGTCTCGGTTGCGTATGTGTCTCAGTGATTCAGTGGGAGAACGATTAAAAACCAGAGGCTCTCACTGAATCCCTGTAGTCTCTGTCTGTGTATGGCTTAGCGAGAAAACGATTAAAAACCAGATGTTCTCGCTAAGCTTTCTGTGTTCGTATTGTACTTGGTATGGCGTAGAGCTGTTACTACTCAGGATGCTGGTGATCGACGAAGAGAACTACTGCCTGGGCTACGTGGTTTATATAGTCCCAGGTCGCAGCGGCTGGCACATGTTGTTATTGGCAGGCCACCGTTGTGTGATTTTACTTCCGTTGACCGGTAGTCGATTGTTGTTGTTGTGGCAGGCTTGTTGTTGTTGCAGTCAGGCTTGTTGGTGTTGCAGTCTTTTGCCCTTGGGCCACCTTCAACTTCTGGCGGTCAGCCACCTCACTCCAACGGTTCCTGGTTAGCCTGCAGTATTGTTGCCTGCCAGCAGCGCTGTCCGGAATCCGGTAGTGGTGTTGTTGTTAAATATTTAATTTAACTGACAACCAGCATTTCATTTGTATTCCTCCTTCTGCTTGTTGGTCGTTGGCGTGGTGGTTGCTCTGTCGTTGTCCCTCTTGTGCTTCGCTCTCGTTTCTTCGTGTTGTTGGTGTAAGATTTCCGAGCGAGCGCACTCGGCAAATTCCACCGCTGAGTTCGTGCACTCACCTTCTCTTGTCCTGCATGTATTTGTTGCATTCCTCGTCGCTGTGCTTTTCCTCGCTCTTCGTAAGCATAGCGCTGATTGGCAAGATCGTTGGCTGTGGTGAGGTTGCTTTTGTTGTAATCCTAGTTATTATTCCAACTGGTATAATATGCTGATGGTGATCTGTTCTACCGCCACTGCTGCGCTGATTGGTTACAACGTATGTAGTTTTTTTCGTTAAATTTCTAATGCAGTTGCTTCGGTTCGGGTATTTTATCGTGATGTGTGTGTGTATATAGTTTCGTAGCGACTCTGTCATTTGTAGTGTGGGCCAAAATTTCCCACAGAAGATTTTAGTCCTCACACGCCCTCCCCACTTTACCGACGATGAAAAATGATGACAGCGTCACGGTTGAGGGTCACTCTGTATGCGTCTCGCCTAAATCGTATTCGCCCTCGTGTCCGTTTTTGCTGAGCCCCTTTGGCTATTTGCAAAACTTCAGCTACCAAGTTCTGTGGCAGATCACCTCCTTTTGGTCCTTGTAGCTCTTCTATGTTTTGGAATGTGAATAAGGTGCCTGTGTTTGTCGTATGTTTCTCTGTTGACTGCCTCTGTTGTTTAATGCTGTTGGGTTGGTGGCTATTGAAGTCACGTTTATTCCTCTTGTCATCGCTTCTGCTGTGTTTGGTGCACTTGATTGCACGGTGGTTGTCCCTTGATCTGCCACGTTGTCTACGTGGTATGTTTTGGTTGTTTCGCACTGGTTCTGACTTTGCGAAGTGATTAGGAGATACCCTGATTGCTCTGATTGTATTTTGACTTAGCTGTGCCAGCTCCTCGCGTTTGGTTGCGCCTGCGTCCTTTTTCCAAGGCCCATATGCTGATTCATGTGTAGTCCTTCTATATATGCTTTTGTGGGATTCGCTGTGGGATTTCGCTGGGCATAGTCCGTGGCAGGTGAATTCGTTCGTGTGAGTCATCTTTGTTCTTGGTGTTGTGTGTTTGCGAACTCGTTGGTTCTCTGTGTATTCTCTGTTGTGTCTCTTTACCTGAGCATTTTTGTCGCTGGCGTGCCTCTTGGAAGTCGTTGAATGGATTTGTGTGGCATTCTCAACACGAATTGTCGTGCACATTGGAATATCTCGGGGTTGCACGCAATTGTTTTGAGGTCCCAATGTGATCTCCTGTTCACCACACTTCACTGTCATTCCTAGGCTTGCCATGAAGTCTAGTCCAAGGAGTAGCTCATTAATGGAATCAGGCATGATAAGTAGCTCTTGCTCGCATGTCTGCTCTCCAAGCCTTACAGTTGCCGTCAATGTCCCACTGACTCTCCTAGCACTTCCGTCTGCCATACGTGCGCTGGTATTGGATTTTCCAAATTTGCTGGTGGAAGAGCGTAGCTTTCGTGCTAGCTCTCTGCTCACAAAGCTGTGAGTTGCCCCTGTGTCCAGTGTTGCTGTGACAGTTTCTGTGCCAATCGAAACGGTGGCGCAGATTCGTTGTCCGTCGCAGTGCAATAAGTTTTCCAATGGGGAAGTCTGCTGTCTCTCCTTTGTGGCATGCTGTGTTTCTGTTGTCGTAAATTCTCTCACGAGCTGAGCTTCCTTGCGATTTAGTTTTTTTCTTTTTCAAAGTCTGACGCGCTGATTTAGTTTTCTTTTACTCAGGGTCCCTGCTCGGGCGCCACTGTAACGACTCTTTTTATAGCTGGGGTAAAACTCAGCGGCTCCAGGGGTCGTATACAGAAAAATGTAAAAATCCTGCGAGTTAAATTAATTTCAACGTATTTATTTAGTATATTGATTATGGACTCTTGTTAGTCCTTGCTCGAAACAATTCTACTTCCTTAACTCTATGTTTGTATAAATAACTTATTCAATGTATACTTGTTTTCCTGTCTCTACGTCCCGGTAAGTATGTGTCTCTGTGACTCAGTGGGAGAACGATTAAAACCCAGAAGCTCTCACTGAGTCCCTATGGTCTCTGTACGGCGTATGACTTAGTGGGAAAACGATTAAAGAACCAGGGGTTCCCTCTAAGTCCCTAAGTCTCGGTTGCGTATGTGTCTCAGTGATTCAGTGGGAGAACGATTAAAAGCCAGAGGCTCTCACTGAATCCCTGTAGTCTCTGTCTGTGTATGGCTTAGCGAGAAAACGATTAAAAACCAGATGTTCTCGCTAAGCTTTCTGTGTTCGTATTGTACTTGGTATGGCGTAGAGCTGTTACTACTCAGGATGCTGGTGATCGACGAAGAGAACTACTGCCTGGGCTACGTGGTTTATATAGTCCCAGGTCGCAGCGGCTGGCACATGTTGTTATTGGCAGGCCACCGTTGTGTGATTTTACTTCCGTTGACCGGTAGTCGATTGTTGTTGTTGTGGCAGGCTTGTTGTTGTTGCAGTCAGGCTTGTTGGTGTTGCAGTCTTTTGCCCTTGGGCCACCTTCAACTTCTGGCGGTCAGCCACCTCACTCCAACGGTTCCTGGTTAGCCTGCAGTATTGTTGCCTGCCAGCAGCGCTGTCCGGAATCCGGTAGTGGTGTTGTTGTTAAATATTTAATTTAACTGACAACCAGCATTTCATTTGTATTCCTCCTTCTGCTTGTTGGTCGTTGGCGTGGTGGTTGCTCTGTCGTTGTCCCTCTTGTGCTTCGCTCTCGTTTCTTCGTGTTGTTGGTGTAAGATTTCCGAGCGAGCGCACTCGGCAAATTCCACCGCTGAGTTCGTGCACTCACCTTCTCTTGTCCTGCATGTATTTGTTGCATTCCTCGTCGCTGTGCTTTTCCTCGCTCTTCGTAAGCATAGCGCTGATTGGCAAGATCGTTGGCTGTGGTGAGGTTGCTTTTGTTGTAATCCTAGTTATTATTCCAACTGGTATAATATGCTGATGGTGATCTGTTCTACCGCCACTGCTGCGCTGATTGGTTACAACGTATGTAGTTTTTTTCGTTAAATTTCTAATGCAGTTGCTTCGGTTCGGGTATTTTATCGTGATGTGTGTGTGTATATAGTTTCGTAGCGACTCTGTCATTTGTAGTGTGGGCCAAAATTTCCCACAGAAGATTTTAGTCCTCACACGCCCTCCCCACTTTACCGACGATGAAAAATGATGACAGCGTCACGGTTGAGGGTCACTCTGTATGCGTCTCGCCTAAATCGTATTCGCCCTCGTGTCCGTTTTTGCTGAGCCCCTTTGGCTATTTGCAAAACTTCAGCTACCAAGTTCTGTGGCAGATCACCTCCTTTTGGTCCTTGTAGCTCTTCTATGTTTTGGAATGTGAATAAGGTGCCTGTGTTTGTCGTATGTTTCTCTGTTGACTGCCTCTGTTGTTTAATGCTGTTGGGTTGGTGGCTATTGAAGTCACGTTTATTCCTCTTGTCATCGCTTCTGCTGTGTTTGGTGCACTTGATTGCACGGTGCTTGTCCCTTGATCTGCCACGTTGTCTACGTGGTATGTTTTGGTTGTTTCGCACTGGTTCTGACTTTGCGAAGTGATTAGGAGATACCCTGATTGCTCTGATTGTATTTTGACTTAGCTGTGCCAGCTCCTCGCGTTTGGTTGCGCCTGCGTCCTTTTTCCAAGGCCCATATGCTGATTCATGTGTAGTCCTTCTATATATGCTTTTGTGGGATTCGCTGTGGGATTTCGCTGGGCATAGTCCGTGGCAGGTGAATTCGTTCGTGTGAGTCATCTTTGTTCTTGGTGTTGTGTGTTTGCGAACTCGTTGGTTCTCTGTGTATTCTCTGTTGTGTCTCTTTACCTGAGCATTTTTGTCGCTGGCGTGCCTCTTGGAAGTCGTTGAATGGATTTGTGTGGCATTCTCAACACGAATTGTCGTGCACATTGCAATATCTCGGGGTTGCACGCAATTGTTTTGAGGTCCCAATGTGATCTCCTGTTCACCACACTTCACTGTCATTCCTAGGCTTGCCATGAAGTCTAGTCCAAGGAGTAGCTCATTAATGGAATCAGGCATGATAAGTAGCTCTTGCTCGCATGTCTGCTCTCCAAGCCTTACAGTTGCCGTCAATGTCCCACTGACTCTCCTAGCACTTCCGTCTGCCATACGTGCGCTGGTATTGGATTTTCCAAATTTGCTGGTGGAAGAGCGTAGCTTTCGTGCTAGCTCTCTGCTCACAAAGCTGTGAGTTGCCCCTGTGTCCAGTGTTGCTGTGACAGTTTCTGTGCCAATCGAAACGGTGGCGCAGATTCGTTGTCCGTCGCAGTGCAATAAGTTTTCCAATGGGGAAGTCTGCTGTCTCTCCTTTGTGGCATGCTGTGTTTCTGTTGTCGTAAATTCTCTCACGAGCTGAGCTTCCTTGCGATTTAGTTTTTTTCTTTTTCAAAGTCTGACGCGCTGATTTAGTTTTCTTTTACTCAGGGTCCCTGCTCGGGCGCCACTGTAACGACTCTTTTTATAGCTGGGGTAAAACTCAGCGGCTCCAGGGGTCGTATACAGAAAAATGTAAAAATCCTGCGAGTTAAATTAATTTCAACGTATTTATTTAGTATATTGATTATGGACTCTTGTTAGTCCTTGCTCGAAACAATTCTACTTCCTTAACTCTATGTTTGTATAAATAACTTATTCAATGTATACTTGTTTTCCTGTCTCTACGTCCCGGTAAGTATGTGTCTCTGTGACTCAGTGGGAGAACGATTAAAACCCAGAAGCTCTCACTGAGTCCCTATGGTCTCTGTACGGCGTATGACTTAGTGGGAAAACGATTAAAGTACCAGGGGTTCCCTCTAAGTCCCTAAGTCTCGGTTGCGTATGTGTCTCAGTGATTCAGTGGGAGAACGATTAAAAACCAGAGGCTCTCACTGAATCCCTGTAGTCTCTGTCTGTGTATGGCTTAGCGAGAAAACGATTAAAAACCAGATGTTCTCGCTAAGCTTTCTGTGTTCGTATTGTACTTGGTATGGCGTAGAGCTGTTACTACTCAGGATGCTGGTGATCGACGAAGAGAACTACTGCCTGGGCTACGTGGTTTATATAGTCCCAGGTCGCAGCGGCTGGCACATGTTGTTATTGGCAGGCCACCGTTGTGTGATTTTACTTCCGTTGACCGGTAGTCGATTGTTGTTGTTGTGGCAGGCTTGTTGTTGTTGCAGTCAGGCTTGTTGGTGTTGCAGTCTTTTGCCCTTGGGCCACCTTCAACTTCTGGCGGTCAGCCACCTCACTCCAACGGTTCCTGGTTAGCCTGCAGTATTGTTGCCTGCCAGCAGCGCTGTCCGGAATCCGGTAGTGGTGTTGTTGTTAAATATTTAATTTAACTGACAACCAGCATTTCATTTGTATTCCTCCTTCTGCTTGTTGGTCGTTGGCGTGGTGGTTGCTCTGTCGTTGTCCCTCTTGTGCTTCGCTCTCGTTTCTTCGTGTTGTTGGTGTAAGATTTCCGAGCGAGCGCACTCGGCAAATTCCACCGCTGAGTTCGTGCACTCACCTTCTCTTGTCCTGCATGTATTTGTTGCATTCCTCGTCGCTGTGCTTTTCCTCGCTCTTCGTAAGCATAGCGCTGATTGGCAAGATCGTTGGCTGTGGTGAGGTTGCTTTTGTTGTAATCCTAGTTATTATTCCAACTGGTATAATATGCTGATGGTGATCTGTTCTACCGCCACTGCTGCGCTGATTGGTTACAACGTATGTAGTTTTTTTCGTTAAATTTCTAATGCAGTTGCTTCGGTTCGGGTATTTTATCGTGATGTGTGTGTGTATATAGTTTCGTAGCGACTCTGTCATTTGTAGTGTGGGCCAAAATTTCCCACAGAAGATTTTAGTCCTCACACGCCCTCCCCACTTTACCGACGATGAAAAATGATGACAGCGTCACGGTTGAGGGTCACTCTGTATGCGTCTCGCCTAAATCGTATTCGCCCTCGTGTCCGTTTTTGCTGAGCCCCTTTGGCTATTTGCAAAACTTCAGCTACCAAGTTCTGTGGCAGATCACCTCCTTTTGGTCCTTGTAGCTCTTCTATGTTTTGGAATGTGAATAAGGTGCCTGTGTTTGTCGTATGTTTCTCTGTTGACTGCCTCTGTTGTTTAATGCTGTTGGGTTGGTGGCTATTGAAGTCACGTTTATTCCTCTTGTCATCGCTTCTGCTGTGTTTGGTGCACTTGATTGCACGGTGCTTGTCCCTTGATCTGCCACGTTGTCTACGTGGTATGTTTTGGTTGTTTCGCACTGGTTCTGACTTTGCGAAGTGATTAGGAGATACCCTGATTGCTCTGATTGTATTTTGACTTAGCTGTGCCAGCTCCTCGCGTTTGGTTGCGCCTGCGTCCTTTTTCCAAGGCCCATATGCTGATTCATGTGTAGTCCTTCTATATATGCTTTTGTGGGATTTCGCTGGGCATAGTCCGTGGCAGGTGAATTCGTTCGTGTGAGTCATCTTTGTTCTTGGTGTTGTGTGTTTGCGAACTCGTTGGTTCTCTGTGTATTCTCTGTTGTGTCTCTTTACCTGAGCATTTTTGTCGCTGGCGTGCCTCTTGGAAGTCGTTGAATGGATTTGTGTGGCATTCTCAACACGAATTGTCGTGCACATTGCAATATCTCGGGGTTGCACGCAATTGTTTTGAGGTCCCAATGTGATCTCCTGTTCACCACACTTCACTGTCATTCCTAGGCTTGCCATGAAGTCTAGTCCAAGGAGTAGCTCATTAATGGAATCAGGCATGATAAGTAGCTCTTGCTCGCATGTCTGCTCTCCAAGCCTTACAGTTGCCGTCAATGTCCCACTGACTCTCCTAGCACTTCCGTCTGCCATACGTGCGCTGGTATTGGATTTTCCAAATTTGCTGGTGGAAGAGCGTAGCTTTCGTGCTAGCTCTCTGCTCACAAAGCTGTGAGTTGCCCCTGTGTCCAGTGTTGCTGTGACAGTTTCTGTGCCAATCGAAACGGTGGCGCAGATTCGTTGTCCGTCGCAGTGCAACAAGTTTTCCAATGGGGAAGTCTGCTGTCTCTCCTTTGTGGCATGCTGTGTTTCTGTTGTCGTAAATTCTCTCACGAGCTGAGCTTCCTTGCGATTTAGTTTTTTTCTTTTTCAAAGTCTGACGCGCTGATTTAGTTTTCTTTTACTCAGGGTCCCTGCTCGGGCGCCACTGTAACGACTCTTTTTATAGCTGGGGTAAAACTCAGCGGCTCCAGGGGTCGTATACAGAAAAATGTAAAAATCCTGCGAGTTAAATTAATTTCAACGTATTTATTTAGTATATTGATTATGGACTCTTGTTAGTCCTTGCTCGAAACAATTCTACTTCCTTAACTCTATGTTTGTATAAATAACTTATTCAATGTATACTTGTTTTCCTGTCTCTACGTCCCGGTAAGTATGTGTCTCTGTGACTCAGTGGGAGAACGATTAAAACCCAGAAGCTCTCACTGAGTCCCTATGGTCTCTGTACGGCGTATGACTTAGTGGGAAAACGATTAAAGAACCAGGGGTTCCCTCTAAGTCCCTAAGTCTCGGTTGCGTATGTGTCTCAGTGATTCAGTGGGAGAACGATTAAAAACCAGAGGCTCTCACTGAATCCCTGTAGTCTCTGTCTGTGTATGGCTTAGCGAGAAAACGATTAAAAACCAGATGTTCTCGCTAAGCTTTCTGTGTTCGTATTGTACTTGGTATGGCGTAGAGCTGTTACTACTCAGGATGCTGGTGATCGACGAAGAGAACTACTGCCTGGGCTACGTGGTTTATATAGTCCCAGGTCGCAGCGGCTGGCACATGTTGTTATTGGCAGGCCACCGTTGTGTGATTTTACTTCCGTTGACCGGTAGTCGATTGTTGTTGTTGTGGCAGGCTTGTTGTTGTTGCAGTCAGGCTTGTTGGTGTTGCAGTCTTTTGCCCTTGGGCCACCTTCAACTTCTGGCGGTCAGCCACCTCACTCCAACGGTTCCTGGTTAGCCTGCAGTATTGTTGCCTGCCAGCAGCGCTGTCCGGAATCCGGTAGTGGTGTTGTTGTTAAATATTTAATTTAACTGACAACCAGCATTTCATTTGTATTCCTCCTTCTGCTTGTTGGTCGTTGGCGTGGTGGTTGCTCTGTCGTTGTCCCTCTTGTGCTTCGCTCTCGTTTCTTCGTGTTGTTGGTGTAAGATTTCCGAGCGAGCGCACTCGGCAAATTCCACCGCTGAGTTCGTGCACTCACCTTCTCTTGTCCTGCATGTATTTGTTGCATTCCTCGTCGCTGTGCTTTTCCTCGCTCTTCGTAAGCATAGCGCTGATTGGCAAGATCGTTGGCTGTGGTGAGGTTGCTTTTGTTGTAATCCTAGTTATTATTCCAACTGGTATAATATGCTGATGGTGATCTGTTCTACCGCCACTGCTGCGCTGATTGGTTACAACGTATGTAGTTTTTTTCGTTAAATTTCTAATGCAGTTGCTTCGGTTCGGGTATTTTATCGTGATGTGTGTGTGTATATAGTTTCGTAGCGACTCTGTCATTTGTAGTGTGGGCCAAAATTCCCCACAGAAGATTTTAGTCCTCACACGCCCTCCCCACTTTACCGACGATGAAAAATGATGACAGCGTCACGGTTGAGGGTCACTCTGTATGCGTCTCGCCTAAATCGTATTCGCCCTCGTGTCCGTTTTTGCTGAGCCCCTTTGGCTATTTGCAAAACTTCAGCTACCAAGTTCTGTGGCAGATCACCTCCTTTTGGTCCTTGTAGCTCTTCTATGTTTTGGAATGTGAATAAGGTGCCTGTGTTTGTCGTATGTTTCTCTGTTGACTGCCTCTGTTGTTTAATGCTGTTGGGTTGGTGGCTATTGAAGTCACGTTTATTCCTCTTGTCATCGCTTCTGCTGTGTTTGGTGCACTTGATTGCACGGTGCTTGTCCCTTGATCTGCCACGTTGTCTACGTGGTATGTTTTGGTTGTTTCGCACTGCTTCTGACTTTGCGAAGTGATTAGGAGATACCCTGATTGCTCTGATTGTATTTTGACTTAGCTGTGCCAGCTCCTCGCGTTTGGTTGCGCCTGCGTCCTTTTTCCAAGGCACATATGCTGATTCATGTGTAGTCCTTCTATATATGCTTTTGTGGGATTCGCTGTGGGATTTCGCTGGGCATAGTCCGTGGCAGGTGAATTCGTTCGTGTGAGTCATCTTTGTTCTTGGTGTTGTGTGTTTGCGAACTCGTTGGTTCTCTGTGTATTCTCTGTTGTGTCTCTTTACCTGAGCATTTTTGTCGCTGGCGTGCCTCTTGGAAGTCGTTGAATGGATTTGTGTGGCATTCTCAACACGAATTGTCGTGCACATTGCAATATCTCGGGGTTGCACGCAATTGTTTTGAGGTCCCAATGTGATCTCCTGTTCACCACACTTCACTGTCATTCCTAGGCTTGCCATGAAGTCTAGTCCAAGGAGTAGCTCATTAATGGAATCAGGCATGATAAGTAGCTCTTGCTCGCATGTCTGCTCTCCAAGCCTTACAGTTGCCGTCAATGTCCCACTGACTCTCCTAGCACTTCCGTCTGCCATACGTGCGCTGGTATTGGATTTTCCAAATTTGCTGGTGGAAGAGCGTAGCTTTCGTGCTAGCTCTCTGCTCACAAAGCTGTGAGTTGCCCCTGTGTCCAGTGTTGCTGTGACAGTTTCTGTGCCAATCGAAACGGTGGCGCAGATTCGTTGTCCGTCGCAGTGCAATAAGTTTTCCAATGGGGAAGTCTGCTGTCTCTCCTTTGTGGCATGCTGTGTTTCTGTTGTCGTAAATTCTCTCACGAGCTGAGCTTCCTTGCGATTTAGTTTTTTTCTTTTTCAAAGTCTGACGCGCTGATTTAGTTTTCTTTTACTCAGGGTCCCTGCTCGGGCGCCACTGTAACGACTCTTTTTATAGCTGGGGTAAAACTCAGCGGCTCCAGGGGTCGTATACAGAAAAATGTAAAAATCCTGCGAGTTAAATTAATTTCAACGTATTTATTTAGTATATTGATTATGGACTCTTGTTAGTCCTTGCTCGAAACAATTCTACTTCCTTAACTCTATGTTTGTATAAATAACTTATTCAATGTATACTTGTTTTCCTGTCTCTACGTCCCGGTAAGTATGTGTCTCTGTGACTCAGTGGGAGAACGATTAAAAACCAGAAGCTCTCACTGAGTCCCTATGGTCTCTGTACGGCGTATGACTTAGTGGGAAAACGATTAAAGAACCAGGGGTTCCCTCTAAGTCCCTAAGTCTCGGTTGCGTATGTGTCTCAGTGATTCAGTGGGAGAACGATTAAAAACCAGAGGCTCTCACTGAATCCCTGTAGTCTCTGTCTGTGTATGGCTTAGCGAGAAAACGATTAAAAACCAGATGTTCTCGCTAAGCTTTCTGTGTTCGTATTGTACTTGGTATGGCGTAGAGCTGTTACTACTCAGGATGCTGGTGATCGACGAAGAGAACTACTGCCTGGGCTACGTGGTTTATATAGTCCCAGGTCGCAGCGGCTGGCACATGTTGTTATTGGCAGGCCACCGTTGTGTGATTTTACTTCCGTTGACCGGTAGTCGATTGTTGTTGTTGTGGCAGGCTTGTTGTTGTTGCAGTCAGGCTTGTTGGTGTTGCAGTCTTTTGCCCTTGGGCCACCTTCAACTTCTGGCGGTCAGCCACCTCACTCCAACGGTTCCTGGTTAGCCTGCAGTATTGTTGCCTGCCAGCAGCGCTGTCCGGAATCCGGTAGTGGTGTTGTTGTTAAATATTTAATTTAACTGACAACCAGCATTTCATTTGTATTCCTCCTTCTGCTTGTTGGTCGTTGGCGTGGTGGTTGCTCTGTCGTTGTCCCTCTTGTGCTTCGCTCTCGTTTCTTCGTGTTGTTGGTGTAAGATTTCCGAGCGAGCGCACTCGGCAAATTCCACCGCTGAGTTCGTGCACTCACCTTCTCTTGTCCTGCATGTATTTGTTGCATTCCTCGTCGCTGTGCTTTTCCTCGCTCTTCGTAAGCATAGCGCTGATTGGCAAGATCGTTGGCTGTGGTGAGGTTGCTTTTGTTGTAATCCTAGTTATTATTCCAACTGGTATAATATGCTGATGGTGATCTGTTCTACCGCCACTGCTGCGCTGATTGGTTACAACGTATGTAGTTTTTTTCGTTAAATTTCTAATGCAGTTGCTTCGGTTCGGGTATTTTATCGTGATGTGTGTGTGTATATAGTTTCGTAGCGACTCTGTCATTTGTAGTGTGGGCCAAAATTTCCCACAGAAGATTTTAGTCCTCACACGCCCTCCCCACTTTACCGACGATGAAAAATGATGACAGCGTCACGGTTGAGGGTCACTCTGTATGCGTCTCGCCTAAATCGTATTCGCCCTCGTGTCCGTTTTTGCTGAGCCCCTTTGGCTATTTGCAAAACTTCAGCTACCAAGTTCTGTGGCAGATCACCTCCTTTTGGTCCTTGTAGCTCTTCTATGTTTTGGAATGTGAATAAGGTGCCTGTGTTTGTCGTATGTTTCTCTGTTGACTGCCTCTGTTGTTTAATGCTGTTGGGTTGGTGGCTATTGAAGTCACGTTTATTCCTCTTGTCATCGCTTCTGCTGTGTTTGGTGCACTTGATTGCACGGTGCTTGTCCCTTGATCTGCCACGTTGTCTACGTGGTATGTTTTGGTTGTTTCGCACTGGTTCTGACTTTGCGAAGTGATTAGGAGATACCCTGATTGCTCTGATTGTATTTTGACTTAGCTGTGCCAGCTCCTCGCGTTTGGTTGCGCCTGCGTCCTTTTTCCAAGGCCCATATGCTGATTCATGTGTAGTCCTTCTATATATGCTTTTGTGGGATTCGCTGTGGGATTTAGCTGGGCATAGTCCGTGGCAGCTGAATTCGTTCGTGTGAGTCATCTTTGTTCTTGGTGTTGTGTGTTTGCGAACTCGTTGGTTCTCTGTGTATTCTCTGTTGTGTCTCTTTACCTGAGCATTTTTGTCGCTGGCGTGCCTCTTGGAAGTCGTTGAATGGATTTGTGTGGCATTCTCAACACGAATTGTCGTGCACATTGCAATATCTCGGGGTTGCACGCAATTGTTTTGAGGTCCCAATGTGATCTCCTGTTTACCACACTTCACTGTCATTTCTAGGCTTGCCATGAAGTCTAGTCCAAGGAGTAGCTCATTAATGGAATCAGGCATGATAAGTAGCTCTTGCTCGCATGTCTGCTCTCCAAGCCTTACAGTTGCCGTCAATGTCCCACTGACTCTCCTAGCACTTCGGTCTGCCATACGTGCGCTGGTATTGGATTTTCCAAATTTGCTGGTGGAAGAGCGTAGCTTTCGTGCTAGCTCTCTGCTCACAAAGCTGTGAGTTGCCCCTGTGTCCAGTGTTGCTGTGACAGTTTCTGTGCCAATCGAAACGGTGGCGCAGATTCGTTGTCCGTCGCAGTGCAATAAGTTTTCCAATGGGGAAGTCTGCTGTCTCTCCTTTGTGGCATGCTGTGTTTCTGTTGTCGTAAATTCTCTCACGAGCTGAGCTTCCTTGCGATTTAGTTTTTTTCTTTTTCAAAGTCTGACGCGCTGATTTAGTTTTCTTTTACTCAGGGTCCCTGCTCGGGCGCCACTGTAACGACTCTTTTTATAGCTGGGGTAAAACTCAGCGGCTCCAGGGGTCGTATACAGAAAAATGTAAAAATCCTGCGAGTTAAATTAATTTCAACGTATTTATTTAGTATATTGATTATGGACTCTTGTTAGTCCTTGCTCGAAACAATTCTACTTCCTTAACTCTATGTTTGTATAAATAACTTATTCAATGTATACTTGTTTTCCTGTCTCTACGTCCCGGTAAGTATGTGTCTCTGTGACTCAGTGGGAGAACGATTAAAAACCAGAAGCTCTCACTGAGTCCGTCCCTATGGTCTCTGTACGGCGTATGACTTAGTGGGAAAACGATTAAAGAACCAGGGGTTCCCTCTAAGTCCCTAAGTCTCGGTTGCGTATGTGTCTCAGTGATTCAGTGGGAGAACGATTAAAAACCAGAGGCTCTCACTGAATCCCTGTAGTCTCTGTCTGTGTATGGCTTAGCGAGAAAACGATTAAAAACCAGATGTTCTCGCTAAGCTTTCTGTGTTCGTATTGTACTTGGTATGGCGTAGAGCTGTTACTACTCAGGATGCTGGTGATCGACGAAGAGAACTACTGCCTGGGCTACGTGGTTTATATAGTCCCAGGTCGCAGCGGCTGGCACATGTTGTTATTGGCAGGCCACCGTTGTGTGATTTTACTTCCGTTGACCGGTAGTCGATTGTTGTTGTTGTGGCAGGCTTGTTGTTGTTGCAGTCAGGCTTGTTGGTGTTGCAGTCTTTTGCCCTTTGGCCACCTTCAACTTCTGGCGGTCAGCCACCTCACTCCAACGGTTCCTGGTTAGCCTGCAGTATTGTTGCCTGCCAGCAGCGCTGTCCGGAATCCGGTAGTGGTGTTGTTGTTAAATATTTAATTTAACTGACAACCAGCATTTCATTTGTATTCCTCCTTCTGCTTGTTGGTCGTTGGCGTGGTGGTTGCTCTGTCGTTGTCCCTCTTGTGCTTCGCTCTCGTTTCTTCGTGTTGTTGGTGTAAGATTTCCGAGCGAGCGCACTCGGCAAATTCCACCGCTGAGTTCGTGCACTCACCTTCTCTTGTCCTGCATGTATTTGTTGCATTCCTCGTCGCTGTGCTTTTCCTCGCTCTTCGTAAGCATAGCGCTGATTGGCAAGATCGTTGGCTGTGGTGAGGTTGCTTTTGTTGTAATCCTAGTTATTATTCCAACTGGTATAATATGCTGATGGTGATCTGTTCTCCCGCCACTGCTGCGCTGATTGGTTACAACGTATGTAGTTTTTTTCGTTAAATTTCTAATGCAGTTGCTTCGGTTCGGGTATTTTATCGTGATGTGTGTGTGTATATAGTTTCGTAGCGACTCTGTCATTTGTAGTGTGGGCCAAAATTTCCCACAGAAGATTTTAGTCCTCACACGCCCTCCCCACTTTACCGACGATGAAAAATGATGACAGCGTCACGGTTGAGGGTCACTCTGTATGCGTCTCGCCTAAATCGTATTCGCCCTCGTGTCCGTTTTTGCTGAGCCCCTTTGGCTATTTGCAAAACTTCAGCTACCAAGTTCTGTGGCAGATCACCTCCTTTTGGTCCTTGTAGCTCTTCTATGTTTTGGAATGTGAATAAGGTGCCTGTGTTTGTCGTATGTGTCTCTGTTGACTGCCTCTGTTGTTTAATGCTGTTGGGTTGGTGGCTATTGAAGTCACGTTTATTCCTCTTGTCATCGCTTCTGCTGTGTTTGGTGCACTTGATTGCACGGTGGTTGTCCCTTGATCTGCCACGTTGTCTACGTGGTATGTTTTGGTTGTTTCGCACTGGTTCTGACTTTGCGAAGTGATTAGGAGATACCCTGATTGCTCTGATTGTATTTTGACTTAGCTGTGCCAGCTCCTCGCGTTTGGTTGCGCCTGCGTCCTTTTTCCAAGGCCCATATGCTGATTCATGTGTAGTCCTTCTATATATGCTTTTGTGGGATTCGCTGTGGGATTTAGCTGGGCATAGTCCGTGGCAGCTGAATTCGTTCGTGTGAGTCATCTTTGTTCTTGGTGTTGTGTGTTTGCGAACTCGTTGGTTCTCTGTGTATTCTCTGTTGTGTCTCTTTACCTGAGCATTTTTGTCGCTGGCGTGCCTCTTGGAAGTCGTTGAATGGATTTGTGTGGCATTCTCAACACGAATTGTCGTGCACATTGCAATATCTCGGGGTTGCACGCAATTGTTTTGAGGTCCCAATGTGATCTCCTGTTTACCACACTTCACTGTCATTTCTAGGCTTGCCATGAAGTCTAGTCCAAGGAGTAGCTCATTAATGGAATCAGGCATGATAAGTAGCTCTTGCTCGCATGTCTGCTCTCCAAGCCTTACAGTTGCCGTCAATGTCCCACTGACTCTCCTAGCACTTCCGTCTGCCATACGTGCGCTGGTATTGGATTTTCCAAATTTGCTGGTGGAAGAGCGTAGCTTTCGTGCTAGCTCCCTGCTCACAAAGCTGTGAGTTGCCCATGTGTCCAGTGTTGCTGTGACAGTTTCTGTGCCAATCGAAACGGTGGCGCAGATTCGTTGTCCGTCGCAGTGCAATAAGTTTTCCAATGGGGAAGTCTGCTGTCTCTCCTTTGTGGCATGCTGTGTTTCTGTTGTCGTAAATTCTCTCACGAGCTGAGCTTCCTTGCGATTTAGTTTTTTTCTTTTTCAAAGTCTGACGCGCTGATTTAGTTTTCTTTTACTCAGGGTCCCTGCTCGGGCGCCACTGTAACGACTCTTTTTATAGCTGGGGTAAAACTCAGCGGCTCCAGGGGTCGTATACAGAAAAATGTAAAAATCCTGCGAGTTAAATTAATTTCAACGTATTTATTTAGTATATTGATTATGGACTCTTGTTAGTCCTTGCTCGAAACAATTCTACTTCCTTAACTCTATGTTTGTATAAATAACTTATTCAATGTATACTTGTTTTCCTGTCTCTACGTCCCGGTAAGTATGTGTCTCTGTGACTCAGTGGGAGAACGATTAAAAACCAGAAGCTCTCACTGAGTCCCTATGGTCTCTGTACGGCGTATGACTTAGTGGGAAAACGATTAAAGAACCAGGGGTTCCCTCTAAGTCCCTAAGTCTCGGTTGCGTATGTGTCTCAGTGATTCAGTGGGAGAACGATTAAAAACCAGAGGCTCTCACTGAATCCCTGTAGTCTCTGTCTGTGTATGGCTTAGCGAGAAAACGATTAAAAACCAGATGTTCTCGCTAAGCTTTCTGTGTTCGTATTGTACTTGGTATGGCGTAGAGCTGTTACTACTCAGGATGCTGGTGATCGACGAAGAGAACTACTGCCTGGGCTACGTGGTTTATATAGTCCCAGGTCGCAGCGGCTGGCACATGTTGTTATTGGCAGGCCACCGTTGTGTGATTTTACTTCCGTTGACCGGTAGTCGATTGTTGTTGTTGTGGCAGGCTTGTTGTTGTTGCAGTCAGGCTTGTTGGTGTTGCAGTCTTTTGCCCTTTGGCCACCTTCAACTTCTGGCGGTCAGCCACCTCACTCCAACGGTTCCTGGTTAGCCTGCAGTATTGTTGCCTGCCAGCAGCGCTGTCCGGAATCCGGTAGTGGTGTTGTTGTTAAATATTTAATTTAACTGACAACCAGCATTTCATTTGTATTCCTCCTTCTGCTTGTTGGTCGTTGGCGTGGTGGTTGCTCTGTCGTTGTCCCTCTTGTGCTTCGCTCTCGTTTCTTCGTGTTGTTGGTGTAAGATTTCCGAGCGAGCGCACTCGGCAAATTCCACCGCTGAGTTCGTGCACTCACCTTCTCTTGTCCTGCATGTATTTGTTGCATTCCTCGTCGCTGTGCTTTTCCTCGCTCTTCGTAAGCATAGCGCTGATTGGCAAGATCGTTGGCTGTGGTGAGGTTGCTTTTGTTGTAATCCTAGTTATTATTCCAACTGGTATAATATGCTGATGGT
Source organism: Clusia tigrina (assembly GCA_920105625.2). Classification (NCBI taxonomy): domain Eukaryota; kingdom Metazoa; phylum Arthropoda; class Insecta; order Diptera; family Clusiidae; genus Clusia; species Clusia tigrina. The sequence continues at coordinate 137,422,945 of OV050030.1, read as the reverse complement.
GATCTGTTCTCCCGCCACTGCTGCGCTGATTGGTTACAACGTATGTAGTTTTTTTCGTTAAATTTCTAATGCAGTTGCTTCGGTTCGGGTATTTTATCGTGATGTGTGTGTGTATATAGTTTCGTAGCGACTCTGTCATTTGTAGTGTGGGCCAAAATTTCCCACAGAAGATTTTAGTCCTCACACGCCCTCCCCACTTTACCGACGATGAAAAATGATGACAGCGTCACGGTTGAGGGTCACTCTGTATGCGTCTCGCCTAAATCGTATTCGCCCTCGTGTCCGTTTTTGCTGAGCCCCTTTGGCTATTTGCAAAACTTCAGCTACCAAGTTCTGTGGCAGATCACCTCCTTTTGGTCCTTGTAGCTCTTCTATGTTTTGGAATGTGAATAAGGTGCCTGTGTTTGTCGTATGTTTCTCTGTTGACTGCCTCTGTTGTTTAATGCTGTTGGGTTGGTGGCTATTGAAGTCACGTTTATTCCTCTTGTCATCGCTTCTGCTGTGTTTGGTGCACTTGATTGCACGGTGGTTGTCCCTTGATCTGCCACGTTGTCTACGTGGTATGTTTTGGTTGTTTCGCACTGGTTCTGACTTTGCGAAGTGATTAGGAGATACCCTGATTGCTCTGATTGTATTTTGACTTAGCTGTGCCAGCTCCTCGCGTTTGGTTGCGCCTGCGTCCTTTTTCCAAGGCCCATATGCTGATTCATGTGTAGTCCTTCTATATATGCTTTTGTGGGATTCGCTGTGGGATTTAGCTGGGCATAGTCCGTGGCAGCTGAATTCGTTCGTGTGAGTCATCTTTGTTCTTGGTGTTGTGTGTTTGCGAACTCGTTGGTTCTCTGTGTATTCTCTGTTGTGTCTCTTTACCTGAGCATTTTTGTCGCTGGCGTGCCTCTTGGAAGTCGTTGAATGGATTTGTGTGGCATTCTCAACACGAATTGTCGTGCACATTGCAATATCTCGGGGTTGCACGCAATTGTTTTGAGGTCCCAATGTGATCTCCTGTTTACCACACTTCACTGTCATTTCTAGGCTTGCCATGAAGTCTAGTCCAAGGAGTAGCTCATTAATGGAATCAGGCATGATAAGTAGCTCTTGCTCGCATGTCTGCTCTCCAAGCCTTACAGTTGCCGTCAATGTCCCACTGACTCTCCTAGCACTTCCGTCTGCCATACGTGCGCTGGTATTGGATTTTCCAAATTTGCTGGTGGAAGAGCGTAGCTTTCGTGCTAGCTCTCTGCTCACAAAGCTGTGAGTTGCCCCTGTGTCCAGTGTTGCTGTGACAGTTTCTGTGCCAATCGAAACGGTGGCGCAGATTCGTTGTCCGTCGCAGTGCAATAAGTTTTCCAATGGGGCAGTCTGCTGTCTCTCCTTTGTGGCATGCTGTGTTTCTGTTGTCGTAAATTCTCTCACGAGCTGAGCTTCCTTGCGATTTAGTTTTTTTCTTTTTCAAAGTCTGACGCGCTGATTTAGTTTTCTTTTACTCAGGGTCCCTGCTCGGGCGCCACTGTAACGACTCTTTTTATAGCTGGGGTAAAACTCAGCGGCTCCAGGGGTCGTATACAGAAAAATGTAAAAATCCTGCGAGTTAAATTAATTTCAACGTATTTATTTAGTATATTGATTATGGACTCTTGTTAGTCCTTGCTCGAAACAATTCTACTTCCTTAACTCTATGTTTGTATAAATAACTTATTCAATGTATACTTGTTTTCCTGTCTCTACGTCCCGGTAAGTATGTGTCTCTGTGACTCAGTGGGAGAACGATTAAAAACCAGAAGCTCTCACTGAGTCCCTATGGTCTCTGTACGGCGTATGACTTAGTGGGAAAACGATTAAAGAACCAGGGGTTCCCTCTAAGTCCCTAAGTCTCGGTTGCGTATGTGTCTCAGTGATTCAGTGGGAGAACGATTAAAAACCAGAGGCTCTCACTGAATCCCTGTAGTCTCTGTCTGTGTATGGCTTAGCGAGAAAACGATTAAAAACCAGATGTTCTCGCTAAGCTTTCTGTGTTCGTATTGTACTTGGTATGGCGTAGAGCTGTTACTACTCAGGATGCTGGTGATCGACGAAGAGAACTACTGCCTGGGCTACGTGGTTTATATAGTCCCAGGTCGCAGCGGCTGGCACATGTTGTTATTGGCAGGCCACCGTTGTGTGATTTTACTTCCGTTGACCGGTAGTCGATTGTTGTTGTTGTGGCAGGCTTGTTGTTGTTGCAGTCAGGCTTGTTGGTGTTGCAGTCTTTTGCCCTTGGGCCACCTTCAACTTCTGGCGGTCAGCCACCTCACTCCAACGGTTCCTGGTTAGCCTGCAGTATTGTTGCCTGCCAGCAGCGCTGTCCGGAATCCGGTAGTGGTGTTGTTGTTAAATATTTAATTTAACTGACAACCAGCATTTCATTTGTATTCCTCCTTCTGCTTGTTGGTCGTTGGCGTGGTGGTTGCTCTGTCGTTGTCCCTCTTGTGCTTCGCTCTCGTTTCTTCGTGTTGTTGGTGTAAGATTTCCGAGCGAGCGCACTCGGCAAATTCCACCGCTGAGTTCGTGCACTCACCTTCTCTTGTCCTGCATGTATTTGTTGCATTCCTCGTCGCTGTGCTTTTCCTCGCTCTTCGTAAGCATAGCGCTGATTGGCAAGATCGTTGGCTGTGGTGAGGTTGCTTTTGTTGTAATCCTAGTTATTATTCCAACTGGTATAATATGCTGATGGTGATCTGTTCTACCGCCACTGCTGCGCTGATTGGTTACAACGTATGTAGTTTTTTTCGTTAAATTTCTAATGCAGTTGCTTCGGTTCGGGTATTTTATCGTGATGTGTGTGTGTATATAGTTTCGTAGCGACTCTGTCATTTGTAGTGTGGGCCAAAATTTCCCACAGAAGATTTTAGTCCTCACACGCCCTCCCCACTTTACCGACGATGAAAAATGATGACAGCGTCACGGTTGAGGGTCACTCTGTATGCGTCTCGCCTAAATCGTATTCGCCCTCGTGTCCGTTTTTGCTGAGCCCCTTTGGCTATTTGCAAAACTTCAGCTACCAAGTTCTGTGGCAGATCACCTCCTTTTGGTCCTTGTAGCTCTTCTATGTTTTGGAATGTGAATAAGGTGCCTGTGTTTGTCGTATGTTTCTCTGTTGACTGCCTCTGTTGTTTAATGCTGTTGGGTTGGTGGCTATTGAAGTCACGTTTATTCCTCTTGTCATCGCTTCTGCTGTGTTTGGTGCACTTGATTGCACGGTGCTTGTCCCTTGATCTGCCACGTTGTCTACGTGGTATGTTTTGGTTGTTTCGCACTGGTTCTGACTTTGCGAAGTGATTAGGAGATACCCTGATTGCTCTGATTGTATTTTGACTTAGCTGTGCCAGCTCCTCGCGTTTGGTTGCGCCTGCGTCCTTTTTCCAAGGCCCATATGCTGATTCATGTGTAGTCCTTCTATATATGCTTTTGTGGGATTCGCTGTGGGATTTCGCTGGGCATAGTCCGTGGCAGGTGAATTCGTTCGTGTGAGTCATCTTTGTTCTTGGTGTTGTGTGTTTGCGAACTCGTTGGTTCTCTGTGTATTCTCTGTTGTGTCTCTTTACCTGAGCATTTTTGTCGCTGGCGTGCCTCTTGGAAGTCGTTGAATGGATTTGTGTGGCATTCTCAACACGAATTGTCGTGCACATTGCAATATCTCGGGGTTGCACGCAATTGTTTTGAGGTCCCAATGTGATCTCCTGTTCACCACACTTCACTGTCATTCCTAGGCTTGCCATGAAGTCTAGTCCAAGGAGTAGCTCATTAATGGAATCAGGCATGATAAGTAGCTCTTGCTCGCATGTCTGCTCTCCAAGCCTTACAGTTGCCGTCAATGTCCCACTGACTCTCCTAGCACTTCCGTCTGCCATACGTGCGCTGGTATTGGATTTTCCAAATTTGCTGGTGGAAGAGCGTAGCTTTCGTGCTAGCTCTCTGCTCACAAAGCTGTGAGTTGCCCCTGTGTCCAGTGTTGCTGTGACAGTTTCTGTGCCAATCGAAACGGTGGCGCAGATTCGTTGTCCGTCGCAGTGCAATAAGTTTTCCAATGGGGAAGTCTGCTGTCTCTCCTTTGTGGCATGCTGTGTTTCTGTTGTCGTAAATTCTCTCACGAGCTGAGCTTCCTTGCGATTTAGTTTTTTTCTTTTTCAAAGTCTGACGCGCTGATTTAGTTTTCTTTTACTCAGGGTCCCTGCTCGGGCGCCACTGTAACGACTCTTTTTATAGCTGGGGTAAAACTCAGCGGCTCCAGGGGTCGTATACAGAAAAATGTAAAAATCCTGCGAGTTAAATTAATTTCAACGTATTTATTTAGTATATTGATTATGGACTCTTGTCAGTCCTTGCTCGAAACAATTCTACTTCCTTAACTCTATGTTTGTATAAATAACTTATTCAATGTATACTTGTTTTCCTGTCTCTACGTCCCGGTAAGTATGTGTCTCTGTGACTCAGTGGGAGAACGATTAAAAACCAGAAGCTCTCACTGAGTCCGTCCCTATGGTCTCTGTACGGCGTATGACTTAGTGGGAAAACGATTAAAGAACCAGGGGTTCCCTCTAAGTCCCTAAGTCTCGGTTGCGTATGTGTCTCAGTGATTCAGTGGGAGAACGATTAAAAACCAGAGGGTCTCACTGAATCCCTGTAGTCTCTGTCTGTGTATGGCTTAGCGAGAAAACGATTAAAAACCAGATGTTCTCGCTAAGCTTTCTGTGTTCGTATTGTACTTGGTATGGCGTAGAGCTGTTACTACTCAGGATGCTGGTGATCGACGAAGAGAACTACTGCCTGGGCTACGTGGTTTATATAGTCCCAGGTCGCAGCGGCTGGCACATGTTGTTATTGGCAGGCCACCGTTGTGTGATTTTACTTCCGTTGACCGGTAGTCGATTGTGTTGTTGTGGCAGGCTTGTTGTTGTTGCAGTCAGGCTTGTTGGTGTTACAGTCTTTTGCCCTTGGGCCACCTTCAACTTCTGGCGGTCAGCCACCTCACTCCAACGGTTCCTGGTTAGCCTGCAGTATTGTTGCCTGCCAGCAGCGCTGTCCGGAATCCGGTAGTGGTGTTGTTGTTAAATATTTAATTTAACTGACAACCAGCATTTCATTTGTATTCCTCCTTCTGCTTGTTGGTCGTTGGCGTGGTGGTTGCTCTGTCGTTGTCCCTCTTGTGCTTCGCTCTCGTTTCTTCGTGTTGTTGGTGTAAGATTTCCGAGCGAGCGCACTCGGCAAATTCCACCGCTGAGTTCGTGCACTCACCTTCTCTTGTCCTGCATGTATTTGTTGCATTCCTCGTCGCTGTGCTTTTCCTCGCTCTTCGTAAGCATAGCGCTGATTGGCAAGATCGTTGGCTGTGGTGAGGTTGCTTTTGTTGTAATCCTAGTTATTATTCCAACTGGTATAATATGCTGATGGTGATCTGTTCTACCGCCACTGCTGCGCTGATTGGTTACAACGTATGTAGTTTTTTTCGTTAAATTTCTAATGCAGTTGCTTCGGTTCGGGTATTTTATCGTGATGTGTGTGTGTATATAGTTTCGTAGCGACTCTGTCATTTGTAGTGTGGGCCAAAATTTCCCACAGAAGATTTTAGTCCTCACACGCCCTCCCCACTTTACCGACGATGAAAAATGATGACAGCGTCACGGTTGAGGGTCACTCTGTATGCGTCTCGCCTAAATCGTATTCGCCCTCGTGTCCGTTTTTGCTGAGCCCCTTTGGCTATTTGCAAAACTTCAGCTACCAAGTTCTGTGGCAGATCACCTCCTTTTGGTCCTTGTAGCTCTTCTATGTTTTGGAATGTGAATAAGGTGCCTGTGTTTGTCGTATGTTTCTCTGTTGACTGCCTCTGTTGTTTAATGCTGTTGGGTTGGTGGCTATTGAAGTCACGTTTATTCCTCTTGTCATCGCTTCTGCTGTGTTTGGTGCACTTGATTGCACGGTGGTTGTCCCTTGATCTGCCACGTTGTCTACGTGGTATGTTTTGGTTGTTTCGCACTGGTTCTGACTTTGCGAAGTGATTAGGAGATACCCTGATTGCTCTGATTGTATTTTGACTTAGCTGTGCCAGCTCCTCGCGTTTGGTTGCGCCTGCGTCCTTTTTCCAAGGCACATATGCTGATTCATGTGTAGTCCTTCTATATATGCTTTTGTGGGATTCGCTGTGGGATTTCGCTGGGCATAGTCCGTGGCAGGTGAATTCGTTCGTGTGAGTCATCTTTGTTCTTGGTGTTGTGTGTTTGCGAACTCGTTGGTTCTATGTGTATTCTCTGTTGTGTCTCTTTACCTGAGCATTTTTGTCGCTGGCGTGCCTCTTGGAAGTCGTTGAATGGATTTGTGTGGCATTCTCAACACGAATTGTCGTGCACATTGCAATATCTCGGGGTTGCACGCAATTGTTTTGAGGTCCCAATGTGATCTCCTGTTCACCACACTTCACTGTCATTCCTAGGCTTGCCATGAAGTCTAGTCCAAGGAGTAGCTCATTAATGGAATCAGGCATGATAAGTAGCTCTTGCTCGCATGTCTGCTCTCCAAGCCTTACAGTTGCCGTCAATGTCCCACTGACTCTCCTAGCACTTCCGTCTGCCATACGTGCGCTGGTATTGGATTTTCCAAATTTGCTGGTGGAAGAGCGTAGCTTTCGTGCTAGCTCTCTGCTCACAAAGCTGTGAGTTGCCCCTGTGTCCAGTGTTGCTGTGACAGTTTCTGTGCCAATCGAAACGGTGGCGCAGATTCGTTGTCCGTCGCAGTGCAATAAGTTTTCCAATGGGGAAGTCTGCTGTCTCTCCTTTGTGGCATGCTGTGTTTCTGTTGTCGTAAATTCTCTCACGAGCTGAGCTTCCTTGCGATTTAGTTTTTTTCTTTTTCAAAGTCTGACGCGCTGATTTAGTTTTCTTTTACTCAGGGTCCCTGCTCGGGCGCCACTGTAACGACTCTTTTTATAGCTGGGGTAAAACTCAGCGGCTCCAGGGGTCGTATACAGAAAAATGTAAAAAATCCTGCGAGTTAAATTAATTTCAACGTATTTATTTAGTATATTGATTATGGACTCTTGTCAGTCCTTGCTCGAAACAATTCTACTTCCTTAACTCTATGTTTGTATAAATAACTTATTCAATGTATACTTGTTTTCCTGTCTCTACGTCCCGGTAAGTATGTGTCTCTGTGACTCAGTGGGAGAACGATTAAAAACCAGAAGCTCTCACTGAGTCCGTCCCTATGGTCTCTGTACGGCGTATGACTTAGTGGGAAAACGATTAAAGAACCAGGGGTTCCCTCTAAGTCCCTAAGTCTCGGTTGCGTATGTGTCTCAGTGATTCAGTGGGAGAACGATTAAAAACCAGAGGGTCTCACTGAATCCCTGTAGTCTCTGTCTGTGTATGGCTTAGCGAGAAAACGATTAAAAACCAGATGTTCTCGCTAAGCTTTCTGTGTTCGTATTGTACTTGGTATGGCGTAGAGCTGTTACTACTCAGGATGCTGGTGATCGACGAAGAGAACTACTGCCTGGGCTACGTGGTTTATATAGTCCCAGGTCGCAGCGGCTGGCACATGTTGTTATTGGCAGGCCACCGTTGTGTGATTTTACTTCCGTTGACCGGTAGTCGATTGTTGTTGTTGTGGCAGGCTTGTTGTTGTTGCAGTCAGGCTTGTTGGTGTTGCAGTCTTTTGCCCTTGGGCCACCTTCAACTTCTGGCGGTCAGCCACCTCACTCCAACGGTTCCTGGTTAGCCTGCAGTATTGTTGCCTGCCAGCAGCGCTGTCCGGAATCCGGTAGTGGTGTTGTTGTTAAATATTTAATTTAACTGACAACCAGCATTTCATTTGTATTCCTCCTTCTGCTTGTTGGTCGTTGGCGTGGTGGTTGCTCTGTCGTTGTCCCTCTTGTGCTTCGCTCTCGTTTCTTCGTGTTGTTGGTGTAAGATTTCCGAGCGAGCGCACTCGGCAAATTCCACCGCTGAGTTCGTGCACTCACCTTCTCTTGTCCTGCATGTATTTGTTGCATTCCTCGTCGCTGTGCTTTTCCTCGCTCTTCGTAAGCATAGCGCTGATTGGCAAGATCGTTGGCTGTGGTGAGGTTGCTTTTGTTGTAATCCTAGTTATTATTCCAACTGGTATAATATGCTGATGGTGATCTGTTCTCCCGCCACTGCTGCGCTGATTGGTTACAACGTATGTAGTTTTTTTCGTTAAATTTCTAATGCAGTTGCTTCGGTTCGGGTATTTTATCGTGATGTGTGTGTGTATATAGTTTCGTAGCGACTCTGTCATTTGTAGTGTGGGCCAAAATTTCCCACAGAAGATTTTAGTCCTCACACGCCCTCCCCACTTTACCGACGATGAAAAATGATGACAGCGTCACGGTTGAGGGTCACTCTGTATGCGTCTCGCCTAAATCGTATTCGCCCTCGTGTCCGTTTTTGCTGAGCCCCTTTGGCTATTTGCAAAACTTCAGCTACCAAGTTCTGTGGCAGATCACCTCCTTTTGCTCCTTGTAGCTCTTCTATGTTTTGGAATGTGAATAAGGTGCCTGTGTTTGTCGTATGTTTCTCTGTTGACTGCCTCTGTTGTTTAATGCTGTTGGGTTGGTGGCTATTGAAGTCACGTTTATTCCTCTTGTCATCGCTTCTGCTGTGTTTGGTGCACTTGATTGCACGGTGGTTGTCCCTTGATCTGCCACGTTGTCTACGTGGTATGTTTTGGTTGTTTCGCACTGGTTCTGACTTTGCGAAGTGATTAGGAGATACCCTGATTGCTCTGATTGTATTTTGACTTAGCTGTGACAGCTCCTCGCGTTTGGTTGCGCCTGAGTTGCCGTCAATGTCCCACTGACTCTCCTAGCACTTCCGTCTGCCATACGTGCGCTGGTATTGGATTTTCCAAATTTGCTGGTGGAAGAGCGTAGCTTTCGTGCTAGCTCTCTGCTCACAAAGCTGTGAGTTGCCCCTGTGTCCAGTGTTGCTGTGACAGTTTCTGTGCCAATCGAAACGGTGGCGCAGATTCGTTGTCCGTCGCAGTGCAATAAGTTTTCCAATGGGGAAGTCTGCTGTCTCTCCTTTGTGGCATGCTGTGTTTCTGTTGTCGTAAATTCTCTCACGAGCTGAGCTTCCTTGCGATTTAGTTTTTTTCTTTTTCAAAGTCTGACGCGCTGATTTAGTTTTCTTTTACTCAGGGTCCCTGCTCGGGCGCCACTGTAACGACTCTTTTTATAGCTGGGGTAAAACTCAGCGGCTCCAGGGGTCGTATACAGAAAAATGTAAAAATCCTGCGAGTTAAATTAATTTCAACGTATTTATTTAGTATATTGATTATGGACTCTTGTTAGTCCTTGCTCGAAACAATTCTACTTCCTTAACTCTATGTTTGTATAAATAACTTATTCAATGTATACTTGTTTTCCTGTCTCTACGTCCCGGTAAGTATGTGTCTCTGTGACTCAGTGGGAGAACGATTAAAACCCAGAAGCTCTCACTGAGTCCCTATGGTCTCTGTACGGCGTATGACTTAGTGGGAAAACGATTAAAGAACCAGGGGTTCCCTCTAAGTCCCTAAGTCTCGGTTGCGTATGTGTCTCAGTGATTCAGTGGGAGAACGATTAAAAACCAGAGGCTCTCACTGAATCCCTGTAGTCTCTGTCTGTGTATGGCTTAGCGAGAAAACGATTAAAAACCAGATGTTCTCGCTAAGCTTTCTGTGTTCGTATTGTACTTGGTATGGCGTAGAGCTGTTACTACTCAGGATGCTGGTGATCGACGAAGAGAACTACTGCCTGGGCTACGTGGTTTATATAGTCCCAGGTCGCAGCGGCTGGCACATGTTGTTATTGGCAGGCCACCGTTGTGTGATTTTACTTCCGTTGACCGGTAGTCGATTGTTGTTGTTGTGGCAGGCTTGTTGTTGTTGCAGTCAGGCTTGTTGGTGTTGCAGTCTTTTGCCCTTGGGCCACCTTCAACTTCTGGCGGTCAGCCACCTCACTCCAACGGTTCCTGGTTAGCCTGCAGTATTGTTGCCTGCCAGCAGCGCTGTCCGGAATCCGGTAGTGGTGTTGTTGTTAAATATTTAATTTAACTGACAACCAGCATTTCATTTGTATTCCTCCTTCTGCTTGTTGGTCGTTGGCGTGGTGGTTGCTCTGTCGTTGTCCCTCTTGTGCTTCGCTCTCGTTTCTTCGTGTTGTTGGTGTAAGATTTCCGAGCGAGCGCACTCGGCAAATTCCACCGCTGAGTTCGTGCACTCACCTTCTCTTGTCCTGCATGTATTTGTTGCATTCCTCGTCGCTGTGCTTTTCCTCGCTCTTCGTAAGCATAGCGCTGATTGGCAAGATCGTTGGCTGTGGTGAGGTTGCTTTTGTTGTAATCCTAGTTATTATTCCAACTGGTATAATATGCTGATGGTGATCTGTTCTCCCGCCACTGCTGCGCTGATTGGTTACAACGTATGTAGTTTTTTTCGTTAAATTTCTAATGCAGTTGCTTCGGTTCGGGTATTTTATCGTGATGTGTGTGTGTATATAGTTTCGTAGCGACTCTGTCATTTGTAGTGTGGGCCAAAATTTCCCACAGACGATTTTAGTCCTCACACGCCCTCCCCACTTTACCGACGATGAAAAATGATGACAGCGTCACGGTTGAGGGTCACTCTGTATGCGTCTCGCCTAAATCGTATTCGCCCTCGTGTCCGTTTTTGCTGAGCCCCTTTGGCTATTTGCAAAACTTCAGCTACCAAGTTCTGTGGCAGATCACCTCCTTTTGCTCCTTGTAGCTCTTCTATGTTTTGGAATGTGAATAAGGTGCCTGTGTTTGTCGTATGTTTCTCTGTTGACTGCCTCTGTTGTTTAATGCTGTTGGGTTGGTGGCTATTGAAGTCACGTTTATTCCTCTTGTCATCGCTTCTGCTGTGTTTGGTGCACTTGATTGCACGGTGGTTGTCCCTTGATCTGCCACGTTGTCTACGTGGTATGTTTTGGTTGTTTCGCACTGGTTCTGACTTTGCGAAGTGATAAGGAGATACCCTGATTGCTCTGATTGTATTTTGACTTAGCTGTGACAGCTCCTCGCGTTTGGTTGCGCCTGCGTCCTTTTTCCGAGGCCCATATGCTGATTCATGTGTAGTCCTTCTATATATGCTTTTGTGGGATTCGCTGTGGGATTTCGCTGGGCATAGTCCGTGGCAGCTGAATTCGTTCGTGTGAGTCATCTTTGTTCTTGGTGTTGTGTGTTTGCGAACTCGTTGGTTCTCTGTGTATTCTCTGTTGTGTCTCTTTACCTGAGCATTTTTGTCGCTGGCGTGCCTCTTGGAAGTCGTTGAATGGATTTGTGTGGCATTCTCAACACGAATTGTCGTGCACATTGCAATATCTCGGGGTTGCACGCAATTGTTTTGAGGTCCCAATGTGATCTCCTGTTTACCACACTTCACTGTCATTTCTAGGCTTGCCATGAAGTCTAGTCCAAGGAGTAGCTCATTAATGGAATCAGGCATGATAAGTAGCTCTTGCTCGCATGTCTGCTCTCCAAGCCTTACAGTTGCCGTCAATGTCCCACTGACTCTCCTAGCACTTCCGTCTGCCATACGTGCGCTGGTATTGGATTTTCCAAATTTGCTGGTGGAAGAGCGTAGCTTTCGTGCTAGCTCTCTGCTCACAAAGCTGTGAGTTGCCCCTGTGTCCAGTGTTGCTGTGACAGTTTCTGTGCCAATCGAAACGGTGGCGCAGATTCGTTGTCCGTCGCAGTGCAATAAGTTTTCCAATGGGGAAGTCTGCTGTCTCTCCTTTGTGGCATGCTGTGTTTCTGTTGTCGTAAATTCTCTCACGAGCTGAGCTTCCTTGCGATTTAGTTTTTTTCTTTTTCAAAGTCTGACGCGCTGATTTAGTTTTCTTTTACTCAGGGTCCCTGCTCGGGCGCCACTGTAACGACTCTTTTTATAGCTGGGGTAAAACTCAGCGGCTCCAGGGGTCGTATACAGAAAAATGTAAAAATCCTGCGAGTTAAATTAATTTCAACGTATTTATTTAGTATATTGATTATGGACTCTTGTTAGTCCTTGCTCGAAACAATTCTACTTCCTTAACTCTATGTTTGTATAAATAACTTATTCAATGTATACTTGTTTTCCTGTCTCTACGTCCCGGTAAGTATGTGTCTCTGTGACTCAGTGGGAGAACGATTAAAAACCAGAAGCTCTCACTGAGTCCCTATGGTCTCTGTACGGCGTATGACTTAGTGGGAAAACGATTAAAGAACCAGGGGTTCCCTCTAAGTCCCTAAGTCTCGGTTGCGTATGTGTCTCAGTGATTCAGTGGGAGAACGATTAAAAACCAGAGGCTCTCACTGAATCCCTGTAGTCTCTGTCTGTGTATGGCTTAGCGAGAAAACGATTAAAAACCAGATGTTCTCGCTAAGCTTTCTGTGTTCGTATTGTACTTGGTATGGCGTAGAGCTGTTACTACTCAGGATGCTGGTGATCGACGAAGAGAACTACTGCCTGGGCTACGTGGTTTATATAGTCCCAGGTCGCAGCGGCTGGCACATGTTGTTATTGGCAGGCCACCGTTGTGTGATTTTACTTCCGTTGACCGGTAGTCGATTGTTGTTGTTGTGGCAGGCTTGTTGTTGTTGCAGTCAGGCTTGTTGGTGTTGCAGTCTTTTGCCCTTGGGCCACCTTCAACTTCTGGCGGTCAGCCACCTCACTCCAACGGTTCCTGGTTAGCCTGCAGTATTGTTGCCTGCCAGCAGCGCTGTCCGGAATCCGGTAGTGGTGTTGTTGTTAAATATTTAATTTAACTGACAACCAGCATTTCATTTGTATTCCTCCTTCTGCTTGTTGGTCGTTGGCGTGGTGGTTGCTCTGTCGTTGTCCCTCTTGTGCTTCGCTCTCGTTTCTTCGTGTTGTTGGTGTAAGATTTCCGAGCGAGCGCACTCGGCAAATTCCACCGCTGAGTTCGTGCACTCACCTTCTCTTGTCCTGCATGTATTTGTTGCATTCCTCGTCGCTGTGCTTTTCCTCGCTCTTCGTAAGCATAGCGCTGATTGGCAAGATCGTTGGCTGTGGTGAGGTTGCTTTTGTTGTAATCCTAGTTATTATTCCAACTGGTATAATATGCTGATGGTGATCTGTTCTCCCGCCACTGCTGCGCTGATTGGTTACAACGTATGTAGTTTTTTTCGTTAAATTTCTAATGCAGTTGCTTCGGTTCGGGTATTTTATCGTGATGTGTGTGTGTATATAGTTTCGTAGCGACTCTGTCATTTGTAGTGTGGGCCAAAATTTCCCACAGAAGATTTTAGTCCTCACACGCCCTCCCCACTTTACCGACGATGAAAAATGATGACAGCGTCACGGTTGAGGGTCACTCTGTATGCGTCTCGCCTAAATCGTATTCGCCCTCGTGTCCGTTTTTGCTGAGCCCCTTTGGCTATTTGCAAAACTTCAGCTACCAAGTTCTGTGGCAGATCACCTCCTTTTGGTCCTTGTAGCTCTTCTATGTTTTGGAATGTGAATAAGGTGCCTGTGTTTGTCGTATGTTTCTCTGTTGACTGCCTCTGTTGTTTAATGCTGTTGGGTTGGTGGCTATTGAAGTCACGTTTATTCCTCTTGTCATCGCTTCTGCTGTGTTTGGTGCACTTGATTGCACGGTGCTTGTCCCTTGATCTGCCACGTTGTCTACGTGGTATGTTTTGGTTGTTTCGCACTGGTTCTGACTTTGCGAAGTGATTAGGAGATACCCTGATTGCTCTGATTGTATTTTGACTTAGCTGTGCCAGCTCCTCGCGTTTGGTTGTGCCTGCGTCCTTTTTCCAAGGCCCATATGCTGATTCATGTGTAGTCCTTCTATATATGCTTTTGTGGGATTCGCTGTGGGATTTCGCTGGGCATAGTCCGTGGCAGGTGAATTCGTTCGTGTGAGTCATCTTTGTTCTTGGTGTTGTGTGTTTGCGAACTCGTTGGTTCTCTGTGTATTCTCTGTTGTGTCTCTTTACCTGAGCATTTTTGTCGCTGGCGTGCCTCTTGGAAGTCGTTGAATGGATTTGTGTGGCATTCTCAACACGAATTGTCGTGCACATTGCAATATCTCGGGGTTGCACGCAATTGTTTTGAGGTCCCAATGTGATCTCCTGTTCACCACACTTCACTGTCATTCCTAGGCTTGCCATGAAGTCTAGTCCAAGGAGTAGCTCATTAATGGAATCAGGCATGATAAGTAGCTCTTGCTCGCATGTCTGCTCTCCAAGCCTTACAGTTGCCGTCAATGTCCCACTGACTCTCCTAGCACTTCCGTCTGCCATACGTGCGCTGGTATTGGATTTTCCAAATTTGCTGGTGGAAGAGCGTAGCTTTCGTGCTAGCTCTCTGCTCACAAAGCTGTGAGTTGCCCCTGTGTCCAGTGTTGCTGTGACAGTTTCTGTGCCAATCGAAACGGTGGCGCAGATTCGTTGTCCGTCGCAGTGCAATAAGTTTTCCAATGGGGAAGTCTGCTGTCTCTCCTTTGTGGCATGCTGTGTTTCTGTTGTCGTAAATTCTCTCACGAGCTGAGCTTCCTTGCGATTTAGTTTTTTTCTTTTTCAAAGTCTGACGCGCTGATTTAGTTTTCTTTTACTCAGGGTCCCTGCTCGGGCGCCACTGTAACGACTCTTTTTATAGCTGGGGTAAAACTCAGCGGCTCCAGGGGTCGTATACAGAAAAATGTAAAAATCCTGCGAGTTAAATTAATTTCAACGTATTTATTTAGTATATTGATTATGGACTCTTGTCAGTCCTTGCTCGAAACAATTCTACTTCCTTAACTCTATGTTTGTATAAATAACTTATTCAATGTATACTTGTTTTCCTGTCTCTACGTCCCGGTAAGTATGTGTCTCTGTGACTCAGTGGGAGAACGATTAAAAACCAGAAGCTCTCACTGAGTCCGTCCCTATGGTCTCTGTACGGCGTATGACTTAGTGGGAAAACGATTAAAGAACCAGGGGTTCCCTCTAAGTCCCTAAGTCTCGGTTGCGTATGTGTCTCAGTGATTCAGTGGGAGAACGATTAAAAACCAGAGGGTCTCACTGAATCCCTGTAGTCTCTGTCTGTGTATGGCTTAGCGAGAAAACGATTAAAAACCAGATGTTCTCGCTAAGCTTTCTGTGTTCGTATTGTACTTGGTATGGCGTAGAGCTGTTACTACTCAGGATGCTGGTGATCGACGAAGAGAACTACTGCCTGGGCTACGTGGTTTATATAGTCCCAGGTCGCAGCGGCTGGCACATGTTGTTATTGGCAGGCCACCGTTGTGTGATTTTACTTCCGTTGACCGGTAGTCGATTGTGTTGTTGTGGCAGGCTTGTTGTTGTTGCAGTCAGGCTTGTTGGTGTTACAGTCTTTTGCCCTTGGGCCACCTTCAACTTCTGGCGGTCAGCCACCTCACTCCAACGGTTCCTGGTTAGCCTGCAGTATTGTTGCCTGCCAGCAGCGCTGTCCGGAATCCGGTAGTGGTGTTGTTGTTAAATATTTAATTTAACTGACAACCAGCATTTCATTTGTATTCCTCCTTCTGCTTGTTGGTCGTTGGCGTGGTGGTTGCTCTGTCGTTGTCCCTCTTGTGCTTCGCTCTCGTTTCTTCGTGTTGTTGGTGTAAGATTTCCGAGCGAGCGCACTCGGCAAATTCCACCGCTGAGTTCGTGCACTCACCTTCTCTTGTCCTGCATGTATTTGTTGCATTCCTCGTCGCTGTGCTTTTCCTCGCTCTTCGTAAGCATAGCGCTGATTGGCAAGATCGTTGGCTGTGGTGAGGTTGCTTTTGTTGTAATCCTAGTTATTATTCCAACTGGTATAATATGCTGATGGTGATCTGTTCTACCGCCACTGCTGCGCTGATTGGTTACAACGTATGTAGTTTTTTTCGTTAAATTTCTAATGCAGTTGCTTCGGTTCGGGTATTTTATCGTGATGTGTGTGTGTATATAGTTTCGTAGCGACTCTGTCATTTGTAGTGTGGGCCAAAATTTCCCACAGAAGATTTTAGTCCTCACACGCCCTCCCCACTTTACCGACGATGAAAAATGATGACAGCGTCACGGTTGAGGGTCACTCTGTATGCGTCTCGCCTAAATCGTATTCGCCCTCGTGTCCGTTTTTGCTGAGCCCCTTTGGCTATTTGCAAAACTTCAGCTACCAAGTTCTGTGGCAGATCACCTCCTTTTGGTCCTTGTAGCTCTTCTATGTTTTGGAATGTGAATAAGGTGCCTGTGTTTGTCGTATGTTTCTCTGTTGACTGCCTCTGTTGTTTAATGCTGTTGGGTTGGTGGCTATTGAAGTCACGTTTATTCCTCTTGTCATCGCTTCTGCTGTGTTTGGTGCACTTGATTGCACGGTGGTTGTCCCTTGATCTGCCACGTTGTCTACGTGGTATGTTTTGGTTGTTTCGCACTGGTTCTGACTTTGCGAAGTGATTAGGAGATACCCTGATTGCTCTGATTGTATTTTGACTTAGCTGTGCCAGCTCCTCGCGTTTGGTTGCGCCTGCGTCCTTTTTCCAAGGCACATATGCTGATTCATGTGTAGTCCTTCTATATATGCTTTTGTGGGATTCGCTGTGGGATTTCGCTGGGCATAGTCCGTGGCAGGTGAATTCGTTCGTGTGAGTCATCTTTGTTCTTGGTGTTGTGTGTTTGCGAACTCGTTGGTTCTATGTGTATTCTCTGTTGTGTCTCTTTACCTGAGCATTTTTGTCGCTGGCGTGCCTCTTGGAAGTCGTTGAATGGATTTGTGTGGCATTCTCAACACGAATTGTCGTGCACATTGCAATATCTCGAGGTTGCACGCAATTGTTTTGAGGTCCCAATGTGATCTCCTGTTCACCACACTTCACTGTCATTCCTAGGCTTGCCATGAAGTCTAGTCCAAGGAGTAGCTCATTAATGGAATCAGGCATGATAAGTAGCTCTTGCTCGCATGTCTGCTCTCCAAGCCTTACAGTTGCCGTCAATGTCCCACTGACTCTCCTAGCACTTCCGTCTGCCATACGTGCGCTGGTATTGGATTTTCCAAATTTGCTGGTGGAAGAGCGTAGCTTTCGTGCTAGCTCTCTGCTCACAAAGCTGTGAGTTGCCCCTGTGTCCAGTGTTGCTGTGACAGTTTCTGTGCCAATCGAAACGGTGGCGCAGATTCGTTGTCCGTCGCAGTGCAATAAGTTTTCCAATGGGGAAGTCTGCTGTCTCTCCTTTGTGGCATGCTGTGTTTCTGTTGTCGTAAATTCTCTCACGAGCTGAGCTTCCTTGCGATTTAGTTTTTTTCTTTTTCAAAGTCTGACGCGCTGATTTAGTTTTCTTTTACTCAGGGTCCCTGCTCGGGCGCCACTGTAACGACTCTTTTTATAGCTGGGGTAAAACTCAGCGGCTCCAGGGGTCGTATACAGAAAAATGTAAAAAATCCTGCGAGTTAAATTAATTTCAACGTATTTATTTAGTATATTGATTATGGACTCTTGTCAGTCCTTGCTCGAAACAATTCTACTTCCTTAACTCTATGTTTGTATAAATAACTTATTCAATGTATACTTGTTTTCCTGTCTCTACGTCCCGGTAAGTATGTGTCTCTGTGACTCAGTGGGAGAACGATTAAAAACCAGAAGCTCTCACTGAGTCCGTCCCTATGGTCTCTGTACGGCGTATGACTTAGTGGGAAAACGATTAAAGAACCAGGGGTTCCCTCTAAGTCCCTAAGTCTCGGTTGCGTATGTGTCTCAGTGATTCAGTGGGAGAACGATTAAAAACCAGAGGGTCTCACTGAATCCCTGTAGTCTCTGTCTGTGTATGGCTTAGCGAGAAAACGATTAAAAACCAGATGTTCTCGCTAAGCTTTCTGTGTTCGTATTGTACTTGGTATGGCGTAGAGCTGTTACTACTCAGGATGCTGGTGATCGACGAAGAGAACTACTGCCTGGGCTACGTGGTTTATATAGTCCCAGGTCGCAGCGGCTGGCACATGTTGTTATTGGCAGGCCACCGTTGTGTGATTTTACTTCCGTTGACCGGTAGTCGATTGTTGTTGTTGTGGCAGGCTTGTTGTTGTTGCAGTCAGGCTTGTTGGTGTTGCAGTCTTTTGCCCTTGGGCCACCTTCAACTTCTGGCGGTCAGCCACCTCACTCCAACGGTTCCTGGTTAGCCTGCAGTATTGTTGCCTGCCAGCAGCGCTGTCCGGAATCCGGTAGTGGTGTTGTTGTTAAATATTTAATTTAACTGACAACCAGCATTTCATTTGTATTCCTCCTTCTGCTTGTTGGTCGTTGGCGTGGTGGTTGCTCTGTCGTTGTCCCTCTTGTGCTTCGCTCTCGTTTCTTCGTGTTGTTGGTGTAAGATTTCCGAGCGAGCGCACTCGGCAAATTCCACCGCTGAGTTCGTGCACTCACCTTCTCTTGTCCTGCATGTATTTGTTGCATTCCTCGTCGCTGTGCTTTTCCTCGCTCTTCGTAAGCATAGCGCTGATTGGCAAGATCGTTGGCTGTGGTGAGGTTGCTTTTGTTGTAATCCTAGTTATTATTCCAACTGGTATAATATGCTGATGGTGATCTGTTCTCCCGCCACTGCTGCGCTGATTGGTTACAACGTATGTAGTTTTTTTCGTTAAATTTCTAATGCAGTTGCTTCGGTTCGGGTATTTTATCGTGATGTGTGTGTGTATATAGTTTCGTAGCGACTCTGTCATTTGTAGTGTGGGCCAAAATTTCCCACAGAAGATTTTAGTCCTCACACGCCCTCCCCACTTTACCGACGATGAAAAATGATGACAGCGTCACGGTTGAGGGTCACTCTGTATGCGTCTCGCCTAAATCGTATTCGCCCTCGTGTCCGTTTTTGCTGAGCCCCTTTGGCTATTTGCAAAACTTCAGCTACCAAGTTCTGTGGCAGATCACCTCCTTTTGCTCCTTGTAGCTCTTCTATGTTTTGGAATGTGAATAAGGTGCCTGTGTTTGTCGTATGTTTCTCTGTTGACTGCCTCTGTTGTTTAATGCTGTTGGGTTGGTGGCTATTGAAGTCACGTTTATTCCTCTTGTCATCGCTTCTGCTGTGTTTGGTGCACTTGATTGCACGGTGGTTGTCCCTTGATCTGCCACGTTGTCTACGTGGTATGTTTTGGTTGTTTCGCACTGGTTCTGACTTTGCGAAGTGATTAGGAGATACCCTGATTGCTCTGATTGTATTTTGACTTAGCTGTGCCAGCTCCTCGCGTTTGGTTGCGCCTGCGTCCTTTTTCCAAGGCACATATGCTGATTCATGTGTAGTCCTTCTATATATGCTTTTGTGGGATTCGCTGTGGGATTTCGCTGGGCATAGTCCGTGGCAGGTGAATTCGTTCGTGTGAGTCATCTTTGTTCTTGGTGTTGTGTGTTTGCGAACTCGTTGGTTCTATGTGTATTCTCTGTTGTGTCTCTTTACCTGAGCATTTTTGTCGCTGGCGTGCCTCTTGGAAGTCGTTGAATGGATTTGTGTGGCATTCTCAACACGAATTGTCGTGCACATTGCAATATCTCGGGGTTGCACGCAATTGTTTTGAGGTCCCAATGTGATCTCCTGTTCACCACACTTCACTGTCATTCCTAGGCTTGCCATGAAGTCTAGTCCAAGGAGTAGCTCATTAATGGAATCAGGCATGATAAGTAGCTCTTGCTCGCATGTCTGCTCTCCAAGCCTTACAGTTGCCGTCAATGTCCCACTGACTCTCCTAGCACTTCCGTCTGCCATACGTGCGCTGGTATTGGATTTTCCAAATTTGCTGGTGGAAGAGCGTAGCTTTCGTGCTAGCTCTCTGCTCACAAAGCTGTGAGTTGCCCCTGTGTCCAGTGTTGCTGTGACAGTTTCTGTGCCAATCGAAACGGTGGCGCAGATTCGTTGTCCGTCGCAGTGCAATAAGTTTTCCAATGGGGAAGTCTGCTGTCTCTCCTTTGTGGCATGCTGTGTTTCTGTTGTCGTAAATTCTCTCACGAGCTGAGCTTCCTTGCGATTTAGTTTTTTTCTTTTTCAAAGTCTGACGCGCTGATTTAGTTTTCTTTTACTCAGGGTCCCTGCTCGGGCGCCACTGTAACGACTCTTTTTATAGCTGGGGTAAAACTCAGCGGCTCCAGGGGTCGTATACAGAAAAATGTAAAAAATCCTGCGAGTTAAATTAATTTCAACGTATTTATTTAGTATATTGATTATGGACTCTTGTCAGTCCTTGCTCGAAACAATTCTACTTCCTTAACTCTATGTTTGTATAAATAACTTATTCAATGTATACTTGTTTTCCTGTCTCTACGTCCCGGTAAGTATGTGTCTCTGTGACTCAGTGGGAGAACGATTAAAAACCAGAAGCTCTCACTGAGTCCGTCCCTATGGTCTCTGTACGGCGTATGACTTAGTGGGAAAACGATTAAAGAACCAGGGGTTCCCTCTAAGTCCCTAAGTCTCGGTTGCGTATGTGTCTCAGTGATTCAGTGGGAGAACGATTAAAAACCAGAGGGTCTCACTGAATCCCTGTAGTCTCTGTCTGTGTATGGCTTAGCGAGAAAACGATTAAAAACCAGATGTTCTCGCTAAGCTTTCTGTGTTCGTATTGTACTTGGTATGGCGTAGAGCTGTTACTACTCAGGATGCTGGTGATCGACGAAGAGAACTACTGCCTGGGCTACGTGGTTTATATAGTCCCAGGTCGCAGCGGCTGGCACATGTTGTTATTGGCAGGCCACCGTTGTGTGATTTTACTTCCGTTGACCGGTAGTCGATTGTTGTTGTTGTGGCAGGCTTGTTGTTGTTGCAGTCAGGCTTGTTGGTGTTGCAGTCTTTTGCCCTTGGGCCACCTTCAACTTCTGGCGGTCAGCCACCTCACTCCAACGGTTCCTGGTTAGCCTGCAGTATTGTTGCCTGCCAGCAGCGCTGTCCGGAATCCGGTAGTGGTGTTGTTGTTAAATATTTAATTTAACTGACAACCAGCATTTCATTTGTATTCCTCCTTCTGCTTGTTGGTCGTTGGCGTGGTGGTTGCTCTGTCGTTGTCCCTCTTGTGCTTCGCTCTCGTTTCTTCGTGTTGTTGGTGTAAGATTTCCGAGCGAGCGCACTCGGCAAATTCCACCGCTGAGTTCGTGCACTCACCTTCTCTTGTCCTGCATGTATTTGTTGCATTCCTCGTCGCTGTGCTTTTCCTCGCTCTTCGTAAGCATAGCGCTGATTGGCAAGATCGTTGGCTGTGGTGAGGTTGCTTTTGTTGTAATCCTAGTTATTATTCCAACTGGTATAATATGCTGATGGTGATCTGTTCTCCCGCCACTGCTGCGCTGATTGGTTACAACGTATGTAGTTTTTTTCGTTAAATTTCTAATGCAGTTGCTTCGGTTCGGGTATTTTATCGTGATGTGTGTGTGTATATAGTTTCGTAGCGACTCTGTCATTTGTAGTGTGGGCCAAAATTTCCCACAGAAGATTTTAGTCCTCACACGCCCTCCCCACTTTACCGACGATGAAAAATGATGACAGCGTCACGGTTGAGGGTCACTCTGTATGCGTCTCGCCTAAATCGTATTCGCCCTCGTGTCCGTTTTTGCTGAGCCCCTTTGGCTATTTGCAAAACTTCAGCTACCAAGTTCTGTGGCAGATCACCTCCTTTTGCTCCTTGTAGCTCTTCTATGTTTTGGAATGTGAATAAGGTGCCTGTGTTTGTCGTATGTTTCTCTGTTGACTGCCTCTGTTGTTTAATGCTGTTGGGTTGGTGGCTATTGAAGTCACGTTTATTCCTCTTGTCATCGCTTCTGCTGTGTTTGGTGCACTTGATTGCACGGTGGTTGTCCCTTGATCTGCCACGTTGTCTACGTGGTATGTTTTGGTTGTTTCGCACTGGTTCTGACTTTGCGAAGTGATTAGGAGATACCCTGATTGCTCTGATTGTATTTTGACTTAGCTGTGACAGCTCCTCGCGTTTGGTTGCGCCTGAGTTGCCGTCAATGTCCCACTGACTCTCCTAGCACTTCCGTCTGCCATACGTGCGCTGGTATTGGATTTTCCAAATTTGCTGGTGGAAGAGCGTAGCTTTCGTGCTAGCTCTCTGCTCACAAAGCTGTGAGTTGCCCCTGTGTCCAGTGTTGCTGTGACAGTTTCTGTGCCAATCGAAACGGTGGCGCAGATTCGTTGTCCGTCGCAGTGCAATAAGTTTTCCAATGGGGAAGTCTGCTGTCTCTCCTTTGTGGCATGCTGTGTTTCTGTTGTCGTAAATTCTCTCACGAGCTGAGCTTCCTTGCGATTTAGTTTTTTTCTTTTTCAAAGTCTGACGCGCTGATTTAGTTTTCTTTTACTCAGGGTCCCTGCTCGGGCGCCACTGTAACGACTCTTTTTATAGCTGGGGTAAAACTCAGCGGCTCCAGGGGTCGTATACAGAAAAATGTAAAAATCCTGCGAGTTAAATTAATTTCAACGTATTTATTTAGTATATTGATTATGGACTCTTGTTAGTCCTTGCTCGAAACAATTCTACTTCCTTAACTCTATGTTTGTATAAATAACTTATTCAATGTATACTTGTTTTCCTGTCTCTACGTCCCGGTAAGTATGTGTCTCTGTGACTCAGTGGGAGAACGATTAAAACCCAGAAGCTCTCACTGAGTCCCTATGGTCTCTGTACGGCGTATGACTTAGTGGGAAAACGATTAAAGAACCAGGGGTTCCCTCTAAGTCCCTAAGTCTCGGTTGCGTATGTGTCTCAGTGATTCAGTGGGAGAACGATTAAAAACCAGAGGCTCTCACTGAATCCCTGTAGTCTCTGTCTGTGTATGGCTTAGCGAGAAAACGATTAAAAACCAGATGTTCTCGCTAAGCTTTCTGTGTTCGTATTGTACTTGGTATGGCGTAGAGCTGTTACTACTCAGGATGCTGGTGATCGACGAAGAGAACTACTGCCTGGGCTACGTGGTTTATATAGTCCCAGGTCGCAGCGGCTGGCACATGTTGTTATTGGCAGGCCACCGTTGTGTGATTTTACTTCCGTTGACCGGTAGTCGATTGTTGTTGTTGTGGCAGGCTTGTTGTTGTTGCAGTCAGGCTTGTTGGTGTTGCAGTCTTTTGCCCTTGGGCCACCTTCAACTTCTGGCGGTCAGCCACCTCACTCCAACGGTTCCTGGTTAGCCTGCAGTATTGTTGCCTGCCAGCAGCGCTGTCCGGAATCCGGTAGTGGTGTTGTTGTTAAATATTTAATTTAACTGACAACCAGCATTTCATTTGTATTCCTCCTTCTGCTTGTTGGTCGTTGGCGTGGTGGTTGCTCTGTCGTTGTCCCTCTTGTGCTTCGCTCTCGTTTCTTCGTGTTGTTGGTGTAAGATTTCCGAGCGAGCGCACTCGGCAAATTCCACCGCTGAGTTCGTGCACTCACCTTCTCTTGTCCTGCATGTATTTGTTGCATTCCTCGTCGCTGTGCTTTTCCTCGCTCTTCGTAAGCATAGCGCTGATTGGCAAGATCGTTGGCTGTGGTGAGGTTGCTTTTGTTGTAATCCTAGTTATTATTCCAACTGGTATAATATGCTGATGGTGATCTGTTCTCCCGCCACTGCTGCGCTGATTGGTTACAACGTATGTAGTTTTTTTCGTTAAATTTCTAATGCAGTTGCTTCGGTTCGGGTATTTTATCGTGATGTGTGTGTGTATATAGTTTCGTAGCGACTCTGTCATTTGTAGTGTGGGCCAAAATTTCCCACAGACGATTTTAGTCCTCACACGCCCTCCCCACTTTACCGACGATGAAAAATGATGACAGCGTCACGGTTGAGGGTCACTCTGTATGCGTCTCGCCTAAATCGTATTCGCCCTCGTGTCCGTTTTTGCTGAGCCCCTTTGGCTATTTGCAAAACTTCAGCTACCAAGTTCTGTGGCAGATCACCTCCTTTTGGTCCTTGTAGCTCTTCTATGTTTTGGAATGTGAATAAGGTGCCTGTGTTTGTCGTATGTTTCTCTGTTGACTGCCTCTGTTGTTTAATGCTGTTGGGTTGGTGGCTATTGAAGTCACGTTTATTCCTCTTGTCATCGCTTCTGCTGTGTTTGGTGCACTTGATTGCACGGTGGTTGTCCCTTGATCTGCCACGTTGTCTACGTGGTATGTTTTGGTTGTTTCGCACTGGTTCTGACTTTGCGAAGTGATTAGGAGATACCCTGATTGCTCTGATTGTATTTTGACTTAGCTGTGACAGCTCCTCGCGTTTGGTTGCGCCTGCGTCCTTTTTCCGAGGCCCATATGCTGATTCATGTGTAGTCCTTCTATATATGCTTTTGTGGGATTCGCTGTGGGATTTCGCTGGGCATAGTCCGTGGCAGCTGAATTCGTTCGTGTGAGTCATCTTTGTTCTTGGTGTTGTGTGTTTGCGAACTCGTTGGTTCTCTGTGTATTCTCTGTTGTGTCTCTTTACCTGAGCATTTTTGTCGCTGGCGTGCCTCTTGGAAGTCGTTGAATGGATTTGTGTGGCATTCTCAACACGAATTGTCGTGCACATTGCAATATCTCGGGGTTGCACGCAATTGTTTTGAGGTCCCAATGTGATCTCCTGTTTACCACACTTCACTGTCATTTCTAGGCTTGCCATGAAGTCTAGTCCAAGGAGTAGCTCATTAATGGAATCAGGCATGATAAGTAGCTCTTGCTCGCATGTCTGCTCTCCAAGCCTTACAGTTGCCGTCAATGTCCCACTGACTCTCCTAGCACTTCCGTCTGCCATACGTGCGCTGGTATTGGATTTTCCAAATTTGCTGGTGGAAGAGCGTAGCTTTCGTGCTAGCTCTCTGCTCACAAAGCTGTGAGTTGCCCCTGTGTCCAGTGTTGCTGTGACAGTTTCTGTGCCAATCGAAACGGTGGCGCAGATTCGTTGTCCGTCGCAGTGCAATAAGTTTTCCAATGGGGAAGTCTGCTGTCTCTCCTTTGTGGCATGCTGTGTTTCTGTTGTCGTAAATTCTCTCACGAGCTGAGCTTCCTTGCGATTTAGTTTTTTTCTTTTTCAAAGTCTGACGCGCTGATTTAGTTTTCTTTTACTCAGGGTCCCTGCTCGGGCGCCACTGTAACGACTCTTTTTATAGCTGGGGTAAAACTCAGCGGCTCCAGGGGTCGTATACAGAAAAATGTAAAAATCCTGCGAGTTAAATTAATTTCAACGTATTTATTTAGTATATTGATTATGGACTCTTGTTAGTCCTTGCTCGAAACAATTCTACTTCCTTAACTCTATGTTTGTATAAATAACTTATTCAATGTATACTTGTTTTCCTGTCTCTACGTCCCGGTAAGTATGTGTCTCTGTGACTCAGTGGGAGAACGATTAAAAACCAGAAGCTCTCACTGAGTCCCTATGGTCTCTGTACGGCGTATGACTTAGTGGGAAAACGATTAAAGAACCAGGGGTTCCCTCTAAGTCCCTAAGTCTCGGTTGCGTATGTGTCTCAGTGATTCAGTGGGAGAACGATTAAAAACCAGAGGCTCTCACTGAATCCCTGTAGTCTCTGTCTGTGTATGGCTTAGCGAGAAAACGATTAAAAACCAGATGTTCTCGCTAAGCTTTCTGTGTTCGTATTGTACTTGGTATGGCGTAGAGCTGTTACTACTCAGGATGCTGGTGATCGACGAAGAGAACTACTGCCTGGGCTACGTGGTTTATATAGTCCCAGGTCGCAGCGGCTGGCACATGTTGTTATTGGCAGGCCACCGTTGTGTGATTTTACTTCCGTTGACCGGTAGTCGATTGTTGTTGTTGTGGCAGGCTTGTTGTTGTTGCAGTCAGGCTTGTTGGTGTTGCAGTCTTTTGCCCTTGGGCCACCTTCAACTTCTGGCGGTCAGCCACCTCACTCC
This sequence comes from Clusia tigrina, assembly GCA_920105625.2. NCBI lineage: Eukaryota > Metazoa > Arthropoda > Insecta > Diptera > Clusiidae > Clusia > Clusia tigrina. The sequence continues at coordinate 137,397,103 of OV050030.1, read as the reverse complement.
AACGGTTCCTGGTTAGCCTGCAGTATTGTTGCCTGCCAGCAGCGCTGTCCGGAATCCGGTAGTGGTGTTGTTGTTAAATATTTAATTTAACTGACAACCAGCATTTCATTTGTATTCCTCCTTCTGCTTGTTGGTCGTTGGCGTGGTGGTTGCTCTGTCGTTGTCCCTCTTGTGCTTCGCTCTCGTTTCTTCGTGTTGTTGGTGTAAGATTTCCGAGCGAGCGCACTCGGCAAATTCCACCGCTGAGTTCGTGCACTCACCTTCTCTTGTCCTGCATGTATTTGTTGCATTCCTCGTCGCTGTGCTTTTCCTCGCTCTTCGTAAGCATAGCGCTGATTGGCAAGATCGTTGGCTGTGGTGAGGTTGCTTTTGTTGTAATCCTAGTTATTATTCCAACTGGTATAATATGCTGATGGTGATCTGTTCTCCCGCCACTGCTGCGCTGATTGGTTACAACGTATGTAGTTTTTTTCGTTAAATTTCTAATGCAGTTGCTTCGGTTCGGGTATTTTATCGTGATGTGTGTGTGTATATAGTTTCGTAGCGACTCTGTCATTTGTAGTGTGGGCCAAAATTTCCCACAGAAGATTTTAGTCCTCACACGCCCTCCCCACTTTACCGACGATGAAAAATGATGACAGCGTCACGGTTGAGGGTCACTCTGTATGCGTCTCGCCTAAATCGTATTCGCCCTCGTGTCCGTTTTTGCTGAGCCCCTTTGGCTATTTGCAAAACTTCAGCTACCAAGTTCTGTGGCAGATCACCTCCTTTTGGTCCTTGTAGCTCTTCTATGTTTTGGAATGTGAATAAGGTGCCTGTGTTTGTCGTATGTTTCTCTGTTGACTGCCTCTGTTGTTTAATGCTGTTGGGTTGGTGGCTATTGAAGTCACGTTTATTCCTCTTGTCATCGCTTCTGCTGTGTTTGGTGCACTTGATTGCACGGTGCTTGTCCCTTGATCTGCCACGTTGTCTACGTGGTATGTTTTGGTTGTTTCGCACTGGTTCTGACTTTGCGAAGTGATTAGGAGATACCCTGATTGCTCTGATTGTATTTTGACTTAGCTGTGCCAGCTCCTCGCGTTTGGTTGTGCCTGCGTCCTTTTTCCAAGGCCCATATGCTGATTCATGTGTAGTCCTTCTATATATGCTTTTGTGGGATTCGCTGTGGGATTTCGCTGGGCATAGTCCGTGGCAGGTGAATTCGTTCGTGTGAGTCATCTTTGTTCTTGGTGTTGTGTGTTTGCGAACTCGTTGGTTCTCTGTGTATTCTCTGTTGTGTCTCTTTACCTGAGCATTTTTGTCGCTGGCGTGCCTCTTGGAAGTCGTTGAATGGATTTGTGTGGCATTCTCAACACGAATTGTCGTGCACATTGCAATATCTCGGGGTTGCACGCAATTGTTTTGAGGTCCCAATGTGATCTCCTGTTCACCACACTTCACTGTCATTCCTAGGCTTGCCATGAAGTCTAGTCCAAGGAGTAGCTCATTAATGGAATCAGGCATGATAAGTAGCTCTTGCTCGCATGTCTGCTCTCCAAGCCGTCAATGTCCCACTGACTCTCCTAGCACTTCCGTCTGCCATACGTGCGCTGGTATTGGATTTTCCAAATTTGCTGGTGGAAGAGCGTAGCTTTCGTGCTAGCTCTCTGCTCACAAAGCTGTGAGTTGCCCCTGTGTCCAGTGTTGCTGTGACAGTTTCTGTGCCAATCGAAACGGTGGCGCAGATTCGTTGTCCGTCGCAGTGCAATAAGTTTTCCAATGGGGAAGTCTGCTGTCTCTCCTTTGTGGCATGCTGTGTTTCTGTTGTCGTAAATTCTCTCACGAGCTGAGCTTCCTTGCGATTTAGTTTTTTTCTTTTTCAAAGTCTGACGCGCTGATTTAGTTTTCTTTTACTCAGGGTCCCTGCTCGGGCGCCACTGTAACGACTCTTTTTATAGCTGGGGTAAAACTCAGCGGCTCCAGGGGTCGTATACAGAAAAATGTAAAAATCCTGCGAGTTAAATTAATTTCAACGTATTTATTTAGTATATTGATTATGGACTCTTGTTAGTCCTTGCTCGAAACAATTCTACTTCCTTAACTCTATGTTTGTATAAATAACTTATTCAATGTATACTTGTTTTCCTGTCTCTACGTCCCGGTAAGTATGTGTCTCTGTGACTCAGTGGGAGAACGATTAAAAACCAGAAGCTCTCACTGAGTCCGTCCCTATGGTCTCTGTACGGCGTATGACTTAGTGGGAAAACGATTAAAGAACCAGGGGTTCCCTCTAAGTCCCTAAGTCTCGGTTGCGTATGTGTCTCAGTGATTCAGTGGGAGAACGATTAAAAACCAGAGGCTCTCACTGAATCCCTGTAGTCTCTGTCTGTGTATGGCTTAGCGAGAAAACGATTAAAAACCAGATGTTCTCGCTAAGCTTTCTGTGTTCGTATTGTACTTGGTATGGCGTAGAGCTGTTACTACTCAGGATGCTGGTGATCGACGAAGAGAACTACTGCCTGGGCTACGTGGTTTATATAGTCCCAGGTCGCAGCGGCTGGCACATGTTGTTATTGGCAGGCCACCGTTGTGTGATTTTACTTCCGTTGACCGGTAGTCGATTGTTGTTGTTGTGGCAGGCTTGTTGTTGTTGCAGTCAGGCTTGTTGGTGTTGCAGTCTTTTGCCCTTGGGCCACCTTCAACTTCTGGCGGTCAGCCACCTCACTCCAACGGTTCCTGGTTAGCCTGCAGTATTGTTGCCTGCCAGCAGCGCTGTCCGGAATCCGGTAGTGGTGTTGTTGTTAAATATTTAATTTAACTGACAACCAGCATTTCATTTGTATTCCTCCTTCTGCTTGTTGGTCGTTGGCGTGGTGGTTGCTCTGTCGTTGTCCCTCTTGTGCTTCGCTCTCGTTTCTTCGTGTTGTTGGTGTAAGATTTCCGAGCGAGCGCACTCGGCAAATTCCACCGCTGAGTTCGTGCACTCACCTTCTCTTGTCCTGCATGTATTTGTTGCATTCCTCGTCGCTGTGCTTTTCCTCGCTCTTCGTAAGCATAGCGCTGATTGACAAGATCGTTGGCTGTGGTGAGGTTGCTTTTGTTGTAATCCTAGTTATTATTCCAACTGGTATAATATGCTGATGGTGATCTGTTCTCCCGCCACTGCTGCGCTGATTGGTTACAACGTATGTAGTTTTTTTCGTTAAATTTCTAATGCAGTTGCTTCGGTTCGGGTATTTTATCGTGATGTGTGTGTGTATATAGTTTCGTAGCGACTCTGTCATTTGTAGTGTGGGCCAAAATTTCCCACAGAAGATTTTAGTCCTCACACGCCCTCCCCACTTTACCGACGATGAAAAATGATGACAGCGTCACGGTTGAGGGTCACTCTGTATGCGTCTCGCCTAAATCGTATTCGCCCTCGTGTCCGTTTTTGCTGAGCCCCTTTGGCTATTTGCAAAACTTCAGCTACCAAGTTCTGTGGCAGATCACCTCCTTTTGGTCCTTGTAGCTCTTCTATGTTTTGGAATGTGAATAAGGTGCCTGTGTTTGTCGTATGTTTCTCTGTTGACTGCCTCTGTTGTTTAATGCTGTTGGGTTGGTGGCTATTGAAGTCACGTTTATTCCTCTTGTCATCGCTTCTGCTGTGTTTGGTGCACTTGATTGCACGGTGGTTGTCCCTTGATCTGCCACGTTGTCTACGTGGTATGTTTTGGTTGTTTCGCACTGGTTCTGACTTTGCGAAGTGATTAGGAGATACCCTGATTGCTCTGATTGTATTTTGGCTTAGCTGTGCCAGCTCCTCGCGTTTGGTTGCGCCTGCGTCCTTTTTCCAAGGCCCATATGCTGATTCATGTGTAGTCCTTCTATATATGCTTTTGTGGGATTCGCTGTGGGATTTCGCTGGGCATAGTCCGTGGCAGGTGAATTCGTTCGTGTGAGTCATCTTTGTTCTTGGTGTTGTGTGTTTGCGAACTCGTTGGTTCTCTGTGTATTCTCTGTTGTGTCTCTTTACCTGAGCATTTTTGTCGCTGGCGTGCCTCTTGGAAGTCGTTGAATGGATTTGTGTGGCATTCTCAACACGAATTGTCGTGCACATTGCAATATCTCGGGGTTGCACGCAATTGTTTTGAGGTCCCAATGTGATCTCCTGTTCACCACACTTCACTGTCATTCCTAGGCTTGCCATGAAGTCTAGTCCAAGGAGTAGCTCATTAATGGAATCAGGCATGATAAGTAGCTCTTGCTCGCATGTCTGCTCTCCAAGCCTTACAGTTGCCGTCAATGTCCCACTGACTCTCCTAGCACTTCCGTCTGCCATACGTGCGCTGGTATTGGATTTTCCAAATTTGCTGGTGGAAGAGCGTAGCTTTCGTGCTAGCTCTCTGCTCACAAAACTGTGAGTTGCCCCTGTGTCCAGTGTTGCTGTGACAGTTTCTGTGCCAATCGAAACGGTGGCGCAGATTCGTTGTCCGTCGCAGTGCAATAAGTTTTCCAATGGGGAAGTCTGCTGTCTCTCCTTTGTGGCATGCTGTGTTTCTGTTGTCGGTAGCTCTCGATCGGTTGGTGCTCTTAGCTTGCAGCACTCTATAGTCCTCACATCCCTTTGACCACACTCCCAATAGAACAGGATCTGTGCGTTGCGACATATGCGTGCTATATGACCATTTTGGCCACAACGCCAGCAGGCTGTTCTTGGTTCTATGGGTGTCTCTCTGCTCTCTACCGTCACCTGACAGTTTCTCACCTCTCGTGGTGGACCTTGCTCTCTTCGCCGTTGTATGGGTGGCGCTGGTAGTTGTTCGCCTTCTCTCCGTATGCTCTCCAAGTCTGCAGCCATTTCTATCAGCTCTGCTAGCGATGTGAAATCTCTGCGGCGCACATATAGCTGGTATTCTGGCAGGCTGTTCTGGAAAATACGCTCCAGTTTCTGTTCTTCGGAATAGTTCAAGTGCCGCATTAGATTCTGCAATTCAACTACAAACTGCTTGAACCCTTCTCTGGGTCTCTGGTGACGCTGGCGGATCTGGTCTTCGAGTTGCTCCATGTATCGTGCTGGCAAGAATAATTTTAGAAAGTCTCTCCTATATGTACGCCAATCGCGCCACGCTCGATTATTATTCCTGTACCACATAAGTGCGCTCTCTCTCAAAAGGTCAGGCATGGTACGTGGAAGGAAATCTTTATTTATGTCGTAAACTTCTGCCAGTTCCTCGACTCGCTCTATAAACGCTAGCGGGTCACGCCCTCCGTCAAAGTTAAGGGACCACTTCCTCACCTGGTCAATCACAACGGCGTACTGTACAATCCCGTTGTGCTGTTGATTCATTGTTGCAGGTGACACGGAGCGATGCTGTAGTGTTCTCCGTACCCCTGAGTTCTCTGCCGTTAGCGTTGCACCTGTGTATGCCTCTGGCCTGTCCACTTCCAGCGTTTCGCGGGTAACTATGGACACAGCCGGCCTTGGGGATGTGCTCTTAACGTACTTGGATTGTAGCTTCTGCAATTGGTATTTCTGATCCTGAGTCAGCTCTGTTTCAGTGAAGAAGTCGGAAAGACGTTTACGGACTTCATCCACGGTACCTGTAGCCTCTACACCGAATTCATCAGCAAAGATCACCAGCTCATCCTTGCGTAGCAAGTACACCCAGCTTGTTTTCACCATCCTGTGAAAGTCTTAGGTGACGATGAAGACAATCTGTGTGTGTATTATAAGCTGGCGCTGATTCGGCTGTATTATGCGTGACTGCGTAGACGTAGCTTTCTCTTTGCTCTGGTAAATTCTCTCACGAGCTGAGCTTCCTTGCGATTTAGTTTTTTTCTTTTTCAAAGTCTGACGCGCTGATTTAGTTTTCTTTTACTCAGGGTCCCTGCTCGGGCGCCACTGTAACGACTCTTTTTATAGCTGGGGTAAAACTCAGCGGCTCCAGGGGTCGTATACAGAAAAATGTAAAAATCCTGCGAGTTAAATTAATTTCAACGTATTTATTTAGTATATTGATTATGGACTCTTGGTAGTCCTTGCTCGAACAATTCTACTTCCTTAACTCTATGTTTCTATAAATAACTTATTCAATGTATACTTGTTTTCCTGCCTCTACGTCCCGGTAAGTATGTGTCTCTGTGACTCAGTGGGAGAACGATTAAAAACCAGAAGCTCTCACTGAGTCCCTATGGTCTCTGTACGGCGTATGACTTAGTGGGAAAACGATTAAAGAACCAGGGGTTCCCTCTAAGTCCCTAAGTCTCGGTTGCGTATGTGTCTCAGTGATTCAGTGGGAGAACGATTAAAAACCAGAGGCTCTCACTGAATCCCTGTAGTCTCTGTCTGTGTATGGCTTAGCGAGAAAACGATTAAAAACCAGATGTTCTCGCTAAGCTTTCTGTGTTCGTATTGTACTTGGTATGGCGTAGAGCTGTTACTACTCAGGATGCTGGTGATCGACGAAGAGAACTACTGCCTGGGCTACGTGGTTTATATAGTCCCAGGTCGCAGCGGCTGGCACATGTTGTTATTGGCAGGCCACCGTTGTGTGATTTTACTTCCGTTGACCGGTAGTCGATTGTTGTTGTTGTGGCAGGCTTGTTGTTGTTGCAGTCAGGCTTGTTGGTGTTGCAGTCTTTTGCCCTTGGACCACCTTCAACTTCTGGCGGTCAGCCACCTCACTCCAACGGTCCCTGGTTAGCCTGCAGTATTGTTGCCTGCCAGCAGCGCTGTCCGGAATCCTGTAGTGGTGTTGTTGTTAAATATTTAATTTAACTGACAACCAGCATTTCATTTGTATTCCTCCTTCTGCTTGTTGGTCGTTGACGTGGTGGTTGCTCTGTCGTTGTCCCTCTTGTGCTTCGCTCTCGTTTCTTCGTGTTGTTGGTGTAAGATTTCCGAGCGAGCGCACTCGGCAAATTCCACCGCTGAGTTCGTGCACTCACCTTCTCTTGTCCTGCATGTATTTGTTGCATTCCTCGTCGCTGTGCTTTTCCTCGCTCTTCGTAAGCATAGCGCTGATTGGCAAGATCGTTGGCTGTGGTGAGGTTGCTTTTGTTGTAATCCTAGTTATTATTCCAACTGGTATAATATGCTGATGGTGATCTGTTCTACCGCCACTGCTGCGCTGATTGGTTACAACGTATGTAGTTTTTTTCGTTAAATTTCTAATGCAGTTGCTTCGGTTCGGGTATTTTATCGTGATGTGTGTGTGTATATAGTTTCGTAGCGACTCTGTCATTTGTAGTGTGGGCCAAAATTTCCCACAGAAGATTTTAGTCCTCACACGCCCTCCCCACTTTACCGACGATGAAAAATGATGACAGCGTCACGGTTGAGGGTCACTCTGTATGCGTCTCGCCTAAATCGTATTCGCCCTCGTGTCCGTTTTTGCTGAGCCCCTTTGGCTATTTGCAAAACTTCAGCTACCAAGTTCTGTGGCAGATCACCTCCTTTTGGTCCTTGTAGCTCTTCTATGTTTTGGAATGTGAATAAGGTGCCTGTGTTTGTCGTATGTTTCTCTGTTGACTGCCTCTGTTGTTTAATGCTGTTGGGTTGGTGGCTATTGAAGTCACGTTTATTCCTCTTGTCATCGCTTCTGCTGTGTTTGGTGCACTTGATTGCACGGTGGTTGTCCCTTGATCTGCCACGTTGTCTACGTGGTATGTTTTGGTTGTTTCGCACTGGTTCTGACTTTGCGAAGTGATTAGGAGATACCCTGATTGCTCTGATTGTATTTTGGCTTAGCTGTGCCAGCTCCTCGCGTTTGGTTGCGCCTGCGTCCTTTTTCCAAGGCCCATATGCTGATTCATGTGTAGTCCTTCTATATATGCTTTTGTGGGATTCGCTGTGGGATTTCGCTGGGCATAGTCCGTGGCAGGTGAATTCGTTCGTGTGAGTCATCTTTGTTCTTGGTGTTGTGTGTTTGCGAACTCGTTGGTTCTCTGTGTATTCTCTGTTGTGTCTCTTTACCTGAGCATTTTTGTCGCTGGCGTGCCTCTTGGAAGTCGTTGAATGGATTTGTGTGGCATTCTCAACACGAATTGTCGTGCACATTGCAATATCTCGGGGTTGCACGCAATTGTTTTGAGGTCCCAATGTGATCTCCTGTTCACCACACTTCACTGTCATTCCTAGGCTTGCCATGAAGTCTAGTCCAAGGAGTAGCTCATTAATGGAATCAGGCATGATAAGTAGCTCTTGCTCGCATGTCTGCTCTCCAAGCCTTACAGTTGCCGTCAATGTCCCACTGACTCTCCTAGCACTTCCGTCTGCCATACGTGCGCTGGTATTGGATTTTCCAAATTTGCTGGTGGAAGAGCGTAGCTTTCGTGCTAGCTCTCTGCTCACAAAACTGTGAGTTGCCCCTGTGTCCAGTGTTGCTGTGACAGTTTCTGTGCCAATCGAAACGGTGGCGCAGATTCGTTGTCCGTCGCAGTGCAATAAGTTTTCCAATGGGGAAGTCTGCTGTCTCTCCTTTGTGGCATGCTGTGTTTCTGTTGTCGGTAGCTCTCGATCGGTTGGTGCTCTTAGCTTGCAGCACTCTATAGTCCTCACATCCCTTTGACCACACTCCCAATAGAACAGGATCTGTGCGTTGCGACATATGCGTGCTATATGACCATTTTGGCCACAACGCCAGCAGGCTGTTCTTGGTTCTATGGGTGTCTCTCTGCTCTCTACCGTCACCTGACAGTTTCTCACCTCTCGTGGTGGACCTTGCTCTCTTCGCCGTTGTATGGGTGGCGCTGGTAGTTGTTCGCCTTCTCTCCGTATGCTCTCCAAGTCTGCAGCCATTTCTATCAGCTCTGCTAGCGATGTGAAATCTCTGCGGCGCACATATAGCTGGTATTCTGGCAGGCTGTTCTGGAAAATACGCTCCAGTTTCTGTTCTTCGGAATAGTTCAAGTGCCGCATTAGATTCTGCAATTCAACTACAAACTGCTTGAACCCTTCTCTGGGTCTCTGGTGACGCTGGCGGATCTGGTCTTCGAGTTGCTCCATGTATCGTGCTGGCAAGAATAATTTTAGAAAGTCTCTCCTATATGTACGCCAATCGCGCCACGCTCGATTATTATTCCTGTACCACATAAGTGCGCTCTCTCTCAAAAGTTCAGGCATGGTACGTGGAAGGAAATCTTTATTTATGTCGTAAACTTCTGCCAGTTCCTCGACTCGCTCTATAAACGCTAGCGGGTCACGCCCTCCGTCAAAGTTAAGGGACCACTTCCTCACCTGGTCAATCACAACGGCGTACTGTACAATCCCGTTGTGCTGTTGATTCATTGTTGCAGGTGACACGGAGCGATGCTGTAGTGTTCTCCGTACCCCTGAGTTCTCTGCCGTTAGCGTTGCACCTGTGTATGCCTCTGGCCTGTCCACTTCCAGCGTTTCGCGGGTAACTATGGACACAGCCGGCCTTGGGGATGTGCTCTTAACGTACTTGGATTGTAGCTTCTGCAATTGGTATTTCTGATCCTGAGTCAGCTCTGTTTCAGTGAAGAAGTCGGAAAGACGTTTACGGACTTCATCCACGGTACCTGTAGCCTCTACACCGAATTCATCAGCAAAGATCACCAGCTCATCCTTGCGTAGCAAGTACACCCAGCTTGTTTTTACCATCCTGTGAAAGTCTTAGGTGACGATGAAGACAATCTGTGTGTGTATTATAAGCTGGCGCTGATTCGGCTGTATTATGCGTGACTGCGTAGACGTAGCTTTCTCTTTGCTCTGGTAAATTCTCTCACGAGCTGAGCTTCCTTGCGATTTAGTTTTTTTCTTTTTCAAAGTCTGACGCGCTGATTTAGTTTTCTTTTACTCAGGGTCCCTGCTCGGGCGCCACTGTAACGACTCTTTTTATAGCTGGGGTAAAACTCAGCGGCTCCAGGGCTCGTATACAGAAAAATGTAAAAATCCTGCGAGTTAAATTAATTTCAACGTATTTATTTAGTATATTGATTATGGACTCTTGGTAGTCCTTGCTCGAACAATTCTACTTCCTTAACTCTATGTTTCTATAAATAACTTATTCAATGTATACTTGTTTTCCTGTCTCTACGTCCCGGTAAGTATGTGTCTCTGTGACTCAGTGGGAGAACGATTAAAAACCAGAAGCTCTCACTGAGTCCCTATGGTCTCTGTACGGCGTATGACTTAGTGGGAAAACGATTAAAGAACCAGAGGTTCCCTCTAAGTCCCTAAGTCTCGGTTGCTTATGTGTCTCAGTGATTCAGTGGGAGAACGATTAAAAACCAGAGGCTCTCACTGAATCCCTGTAGTCTCTGTCTGTGTATGGCTTAGCGAGAAAACGATTAAAAACCAGATGCTCTCGCTAAGCTTTCTGTGTTCGTATTGTACTTGGTATGGCGTAGAGCTGTTACTACTCAGGATGCTGGTGATCGACGAAGAGAACTACTGCCTGGGCTACGTGGTTTATATAGTCCCAGGTCGCAGCGGCTGGCACATGTTGTTATTGGCAGGCCACCGTTGTGTGATTTTACTTCCGTTGACCGGTAGTCGATTGTTGTTGTTGTGGCAGGCTTGTTGTTGTTGCAGTCAGGCTTGTTGGTGTTGCAGTCTTTTGCCCTTGGGCCACCTTCAACTTCTGGCGGTCAGCCACCTCACTCCAACGGTCCCTGGTTAGCCTGCAGTATTGTTGCCTGCCAGCAGCGCTGTCCGGAATCCTGTAGTGGTGTTGTTGTTAAATATTTAATTTAACTGACAACCAGCATTTCATTTGTATTTCTCCTTCTGCTTGTTGGTCGTTGGCGTGGTGGTTGCTCTGTCGTTGTCCCTCTTGTGCTTCGCTCTCGTTTCTTCGTGTTGTTGGTGTAAGATTTCCGAGCGAGCGCACTCGGCAAATTCCACCGCTGAGTTCGTGCACTCACCTTCTCTTGTCCTGCATGTATTTGTTGCATTCCTCGTCGCTGTGCTTTTCCTCGCTCTTCGTAAGCATAGCGCTGATTGGCAAGATCGTTGGCTGTGGTGAGGTTGCTTTTGTTGTAATCCTAGTTATTATTCCAACTGGTATAATATGCTGATGGTGATCTGTTCTCCCGCCACTGCTGCGCTGATTGGTTACAACGTATGTAGATTTTTTCGTTAAATTTCTAATGCAGTTGCTTCGGTTCGGGTATTTTATCGTGATGTGTGTGTGTATATAGTTTCGTAGCGACTCTGTCATTTGTAGTGTGGGCCAAAATTTCCCACAGAAGATTTTAGTCCTCACACGCCCTCCCCACTTTACCGACGATGAAAAATTATGACAGCGTCACGGTTGAGGGTCACTCTGTATGCGTCTCGCCTAAATCGTATTCGCCCTCGTGTCCGTTTTTGCTGAGCCCCTTTGGCTATTTGCAAAACTTCAGCTACCAAGTTCTGTGGCAGATCACCTCCTTTTGGTCCTTGTAGCTCTTCTATGTTTTGGAATGTGAATAAGGTGCCTGTGTTTGTCGTATGTTTCTCTGTTGACTGCCTCTGTTGTTTAATGCTGTTGGGTTGGTGGCTATTGAAGTCACGTTTATTCCTCTTGTCATCGCTTCTGCTGTGTTTGGTGCACTTGATTGCACGGTGGTTGTCCCTTGATCTGCCACGTTGTCTACGTGGTATGTTTTGGTTGTTTCGCACTGGTTCTGACTTTGCGAAGTGATTAGGAGATACCCTGATTGCTCTGATTGTATTTTGACTTAGCTGTGCCAGCTCCTCGCGTTTGGTTGCGCCTCCGTCCTTTTTCCAAGGCCCATATGCTGATTCATGTGTAGTCCTTCTATATATGCTTTTGTGGGATTCGCTGTGGGATTTCGCTGGGCATAGTCCGTGGCAGGTGAATTCGTTCGTGTGAGTCATCTTTGTTCTTGGTGTTGTGTGTTTGCGAACTCGTTGGTTCTCTGTGTATTCTCTGTTGTGTCTCTTTACCTGAGCATTTTTGTCGCTAGCGTGCCTCTTGGAAGTCGTTGAATGGATTTGTGTGGCATTCTCAACACGAATTGTCGTGCACATTGCAATATCTCGGGGTTGCACGCAATTGTTTTGAGGTCCCAATGTGATCTCCTGTTCACCACACTTCACTGTCATTCCTAGGCTTGCCATGAAGTCTAGTCCAAGGAGTAGCTCATTAATGGAATCAGGCATGATAAGTAGCTCTTGCTCGCATGTCTGCTCTCCAAGCCTTACAGTTGCCGTCAATGTCCCACTGACTCTCCTAGCACTTCCGTCTGCCATACGTGCGCTGGTATTGGATTTTCCAAATTTGCTGGTGGAAGAACGTAGCTTTCGTGCTAGCTCTCTGCTCACAAAACTGTGAGTTGCCCCTGTGTCCAGTGTTGCTGTGACAGTTTCTGTGCCAATCGAAACGGTGGCGCAGATTCGTTGTCCGTCGCAGTGCAATTAGTTTTCCAATGGGCAAGTCTGCTGTCTCTCCTTTGTGGCATGCTGTGTTTCTGTTGTCGTAAATTCTCTCACGAGCTGAGCTTCCTTGCGATTTAGTTTTTTTCTTTTTCAAAGTCTGACGCGCTGATTTAGTTTTCTTTTACTCAGGGTCCCTGCTCGGGCGCCACTGTAACGACTCTTTTTATAGCTGGGGTAAAACTCAGCGGCTCCAGGGGTCGTATACAGAAAAATGTAAAAATCCTGCGAGTTAAATTAATTTCAACGTATTTATTTAGTATATTGATTATGGACTCTTGTTAGTCCTTGCTCGAAACAATTCTACTTCCTTAACTCTATGTTTGTATAAATAACTTATTCAATGTATACTTGTTTTCCTGCCTCTACGTCCCGGTAAGTATGTGTCTCTGTGACTCAGTGGGAGAACGATTAAAAACCAGAAGCTCTCACTGAGTCCCTATGGTCTCTGTACGGCGTATGACTTAGTGGGAAAACGATTAAAGAACCAGGGGTTCCCTCTAAGTCCCTAAGTCTCGGTTGCGTATGTGTCTCAGTGATTCAGTGGGAGAACGATTAAAAACCAGAGGCTCTCACTGAATCCCTGTAGTCTCTGTCTGTGTATGGCTTAGCGAGAAAACGATTAAAAACCAGATGTTCTCGCTAAGCTTTCTGTGTTCGTATTGTACTTGGTATGGCGTAGAGCTGTTACTACTCAGGATGCTGGTGATCGACGAAGAGAACTACTGCCTGGGCTACGTGGTTTATATAGTCCCAGGTCGCAGCGGCTGGCACATGTTGTTATTGGCAGGCCACCGTTGTGTGATTTTACTTCCGTTGACCGGTAGTCGATTGTTGTTGTTGTGGCAGGCTTGTTGTTGTTGCAGTCAGGCTTGTTGGTGTTGCAGTCTTTTGCCCTTGGACCACCTTCAACTTCTGGCGGTCAGCCACCTCACTCCAACGGTCCCTGGTTAGCCTGCAGTATTGTTGCCTGCCAGCAGCGCTGTCCGGAATCCTGTAGTGGTGTTGTTGTTAAATATTTAATTTAACTGACAACCAGCATTTCATTTGTATTCCTCCTTCTGCTTGTTGGTCGTTGGCGTGGTGGTTGCTCTGTCGTTGTCCCTCTTGTGCTTCGCTCTCGTTTCTTCGTGTTGTTGGTGTAAGATTTCCGAGCGAGCGCACTCGGCAAATTCCACCGCTGAGTTCGTGCACTCACCTTCTCTTGTCCTGCATGTATTTGTTGCATTCCTCGTCGCTGTGCTTTTCCTCGCTCTTCGTAAGCATAGCGCTGATTGGCAAGATCGTTGGCTGTGGTGAGGTTGCTTTTGTTGTAATCCTAGTTATTATTCCAACTGGTATAATATGCTGATGGTGATCTGTTCTCCCGCCACTGCTGCGCTGATTGGTTACAACGTATGTAGATTTTTTCGTTAAATTTCTAATGCAGTTGCTTCGGTTCGGGTATTTTATCGTGATGTGTGTGTGTATATAGTTTCGTAGCGACTCTGTCATTTGTAGTGTGGGCCAAAATTTCCCACAGAAGATTTTAGTCCTCACACGCCCTCCCCACTTTACCGACGATGAAAAATGATGACAGCGTCACGGTTGAGGGTCACTCTGTATGCGTCTCGCCTAAATCGTATTCGCCCTCGTGTCCGTTTTTGCTGAGCCCCTTTGGCTATTTGCAAAACTTCAGCTACCAAGTTCTGTGGCACATCACCTCCTTTTGGTCCTTGTAGCTCTTCTATGTTTTGGAATGTGAATAAGGTGCCTGTGTTTGTCGTATGTTTCTCTGTTGACTGCCTCTGTTGACTGCCTCTGTTGTTTAATGCTGTTGGGTTGGTGGCTATTGAAGTCACGTTTATTCCTCTTGTCATCGCTTCTGCTGTGTTTGGTGCACTTGATTGCACGGTGGTTGTCCCTTGATCTGCCACGTTGTCTACGTGGTATGTTTTGGTTGTTTCGCACTGGTTCTGACTTTGCGAAGTGATTAGGAGATACCCTGATTGCTCTGATTGTATTTTGACTTAGCTGTGCCAGCTCCTCGCGTTTGGTTGCGCCTCCGTCCTTTTTCCAAGGCCCATATGCTGATTCATGTGTAGTCCTTCTATATATGCTTTTGTGGGATTCGCTGTGGGATTTCGCTGGGCATAGTCCGTGGCAGGTGAATTCGTTCGTGTGAGTCATCTTTGTTCTTGGTGTTGTGTGTTTGCGAACTCGTTGGTTCTCTGTGTATTCTCTGTTGTGTCTCTTTACCTGAGCATTTTTGTCGCTGGCGTGCCTCTTGGAAGTCGTTGAATGGATTTGTGTGGCATTCTCAACACGAATTGTCGTGCACATTGCAATATCTCGGGGTTGCACGCAATTGTTTTGAGGTCCCAATGTGATCTCCTGTTCACCACACTTCACTGTCATTCCTAGGCTTGCCATGAAGTCTAGTCCAAGGAGTAGCTCATTAATGGAATCAGGCATGATAAGTAGCTCTTGCTCGCATGTCTGCTCTCCAAGCCTTACAGTTGCCGTCAATGTCCCACTGACTCTCCTAGCACTTCCGTCTGCCATACGTGCGCTGGTATTGGATTTTCCAAATTTGCTGGTGGAAGAGCGTAGCTTTCGTGCTAGCTCTCTGCTCACAAAACTGTGAGTTGCCCCTGTGTCCAGTGTTGCTGTGACAGTTTCTGTGCCAATCGAAACGGTGGCGCAGATTCGTTGTCCGTCGCAGTGCAATAAGTTTTCCAATGGGGAAGTCTGCTGTCTCTCCTTTGTGGCATGCTGTGTTTCTGTTGTCGGTAGCTCTCGATCGGTTGGTGCTCTTAGCTTGCAGCACTCTATAGTCCTCACATCCCTTTGACCACACTCCCAATAGAACAGGATCTGTGCGTTGCGACATATGCGTGCTATATGACCATTTTGGCCACAACGCCAGCAGGCTGTTCTTGGTTCTATGGGTGTCTCTCTGCTCTCTACCGTCACCTGACAGTTTCTCACCTCTCGTGGTGGACCTTGCTCTCTTCGCCGTTGTATGGGTGGCGCTGGTAGTTGTTCGCCTTCTCTCCGTATGCTCTCCAAGTCTGCAGCCATTTCTATCAGCTCTGCTAGCGATGTGAAATCTCTGCGGCGCACATATAGCTGGTATTCTGGCAGGCTGTTCTGGAAAATACGCTCCAGTTTCTGTTCTTCGGAATAGTCCAAGTGCCGCATTAGATTCTGCAATTCAACTACAAACTGCTTGAACCCTTCTCTGGGTCTCTGGTGACGCTGGCGGATCTGGTCTTCGAGTTGCTCCATGTATCGTGCTGGCAAGAATAATTTTAGAAAGTCTCTCCTATATGTACGCCAATCGCGCCACGCTCGATTATTATTCCTGTACCACATAAGTGCGCTCTCTCCCAAAAGTTCAGGCATGGTACGTGGAAGGAAATCTTTATTTATGTCGTAAACTTCTGCCAGTTCCTCGACTCGCTCTATAAACGCTGTTGGGTTGGTGGCTATTGAAGTCACGTTTATTCCTCTTGTCATCGCTTCTGCTGTGTTTGGTGCACTTGATTGCACGGTGGTTGTCCCTTGATCTGCCACGTTGTCTACGTGGTATGTTTTGGTTGTTTCGCACTGGTTCTGACTTTGCGAAGTGATTAGGAGATACCCTGATTGCTCTGATTGTATTTTGACTTAGCTGTGCCAGCTCCTCGCGTTTGGTTGCGCCTGCGTCCTTTTTCCGAGGCCCATATGCTGATATACTCTGATTACAATTACAATGCCTTCATTACTCTCAATAAGTGTATTAAGTGTTATATTTTGCAACTTATTCGGAAGAATCAATTTTATCGTTCGTTAATATGTTACTATGAAAGGTTCCAATTCTTGAAGGTGCAATATTATCCTGTATATGTTCCACATTATCTTGTAAGATTATTAATTTTATTTAATTTAGTTTTCATTTAATTGTATCTGTAATTTACATTTAAGTTGAGAGATCAGAAAATTACCCTTAGGATGGTTTCATGCTCTGCTCATATCCTTCGCTCGATAAGTACATTTAACGAATTTGACCTTCTCCCTACAACTGTAAATGCCAATAATTCTCAATTGTAACAAACTGTATTGATGATCATCCAATTCAGAATATACTCCTACCTTTCCTGATTTGATATGTCTTCTCAAAATATCCGGCAAGTTTTCATTAAAATCATCGAGGGTTAAATATATGTAATTCCTTTGCTTGTTTTATTGCAAATTCCCTATGCTTATTTCGAACCAAGCATATTGTGTTCTAAACCGATTAGCTATTGTGTCATGTATATAATTAATTGAATGCTCCCTTTGTGTAATGATGTTATTACTTTTTCTAATTTACTCCTCTCTTCTTTCCGTATACCTTGAGAATACATTTTCGGTCGCGCGAATACACTCATTATAATCAGAATGCCCCTGGGCACCCCGCTTGGGGGAGAACCGGTTCGCCGCATTAGCAGAAAATTATACAGCTAAAAAAAAACGTTTGGCTTCGGCACCACTACTTGACGACTTCCCGGAGCTACCTGCAACACGATTAAACACCCATAAGTTTGTTGTTGTTGCCTCCACTATTGATAGTAAGCCACTAAAAAATTTCTCCTGTTTTGCTGTACACAAATTATTGAAATTAATCAGTAAAGAAATTTTAACTATCTCGGAACTTCGCGATGGTAATTTGCTTCTTTTAGTGAAAAGTGTAGAAGTTGCAAAAAAGTTTATTGCCGCAAAAAAACTCCATGGAATATGTCCAGTAAAATGCTTCTTCCACGTTTCTTTAAATAGCACGGTAGAGTGTACGCTCCATGCCTCAACCAAGTTTCAGAAGAAGAAATTGTAAATGAACTTTCATCCCAAGGTGTTATTTCGGTATACAAATTTAATAAAATTATTGACGGTAAGCCATATCCAAGTGGTGTAGTTTTGTTGACTTTCGATCGCTACCATCTTCCAACAAAAATAGATATTTGATGGTATGCTGCGATGGTTTGAGAATACTTGCCCAATCCACTGCGATGCAAATCTTGCCAAATATTGGGACACACAGCTAAATATTGCAGAAATGCACCTGCTTGCACTAAATGAATGCACTAAATTCCAACAGGAAAGAGAAGTTTTGAAAATCCAAATTAAAAAGAAGTGCAGTATGCGTGAAGCAAAACAGTTATACAAAACACAACACAATACCGATCTCTCACCGAATAGCTATGCGTCTACTCTCTCAGACTCAACCAAAGCAACACAAAAACCTAAAATCAACAATCAAAACTACAAACTAACAACGAAAACAAATTAACAGAACAAAATCAAATAAACACCAACAACACGCCAATATCAAACAATTCCTTGCAAACTGTCTCTCCTATTAAACACAGTGAGAAGACCATTGCAGCAATCATCGATAACTCTCAAAAAACTCTCTCTTCTTTGAAACCCACTTACACGCTGAATAATACACACTCTTCTCACAACTCTCCTACCTACTCTAATATTTTCAATACAAAGCTTCCAAACATACAAGATAAAGACTCTGCAATATCTGACTAAATTACACCCTACTTTCATTATGACTATTAAAATATTGCAATGGAACATAAAAGGTTTTATAAACAACTACAATGAACTACATTTGATCATAAAAGCTATTTCTCCTGATATCATTGCACTTCAAGAAACGCACGTCCCTTACGGAAAAGATAATATAATCCCCTAAACAATATATTGGATATTTCCACAACCTTTCTGCAAACCTCTCATCTAAACAAGGAGTCGGGATTCTAATAAAGAAGCATATTCCGCATAAATTACTTAATGTACAATCTCCAATAGCATCGTTAGCATTAGAAATCAAATACGGACTAACTTTCACAATAATAAATACCTATATCCCCCCTCAACAAAACTTTTGAGTTCAGGATTTAGAGTCTTTACTAGGTTATGCCCCATCACAGTATATCTTATCTGGCGATTTCAACTCTTGGAGTCCCCTCTGGGGCTCCCCTCAAGCCAATGATAGAGGCAACATCTTAGAGGATTTTATTCTTGCCCACGATCTCATCGTTTTAAATGATGTGTCCCCCACTCATTTTTCAACGCACAAAACCTTCACCCACATTTACCTTTCTTTATGCTCAGCACACCTTGCACCCAAATGTAGTTGGGTTACTTTAGATAATCTCCATAACAGTGATCATTTTCCCATTTGTATTGATATCATATCCAACCTCAATCCTGAAAGAATCATTCCCAAGAACAAATTCAAAACTGATTTAGCTAATTGGACTGCATTTCAGAGCGCTTGCGCCTGTAGATTTGAATGTTTCTCCCAATCCTATAATATTAACCAAAAAGCAGCTAAATTTTCCAAAGCAATTCGGTTTGCTGCCAACGTATCAATTCCACAAACTAAAAGTTTCTTTGTCAAAAAATCGGTACCATGGTGGAATAGTAATTTAAAATTAATAAGGGAAGATTCTGTAGTGATTATAAGCACTACAGAATCGATAATAACTTAGCTCTGTACAAAATCAAATGCAATATTTAGAAGAGCTGTTAGAAAAGCTAAAGCCAACTCTCTTGAAAAATTTACATCTCAAATCACTCCCAAATCCAGTATCAAACAAATATGGTCCGACATTCGAGTTCTTGTTGGTGGCAGCAAAACCACCCCACTTCGTATCTTAACTGTTGGAGATTCTCATTTGACTTCTTCTTTTGAAATGGCAAATACCTTCGCTAATAATTGGTCTGCACTCTCTAGCGACGCAAACTTTTCTGAAGAATTCATCTCTGAGAAACGATTTTTCCCACATACGGAATATAAACCCATTCACCTATCACTGACTGCAAATAAAATTGAGGCATATATTTCCCTTACCGAACTCGAAACTGCGCTACAGTCAGCAAAAGGAAAAACTCCAGGTTTAGATCACATATACTACCCGATGTTAAATAATCTACCTGCCTCTGCCAAAAAAATATTACTAGTTTTATACAATGAAATTTTAGACCACGGAATCCTTCCACAAACTTGGCGCACAGCTGAAATAATACCGATACCTAAGCCTAACAAACCAATTTCTGAAATTAGTAGCTATCGCCCCATATCCCTTTTGCCTTGTATCGGGAAGGTCCTGGAAAAAATTATTGCTAAAAGATTATTATGGTATATAACCACTAACAATTTTATCAGCTCCAACCAAGTAGCTTTTAAAAAGAGGCAATTGATTCTCTCCTCCATCTCGAGCATTTCATGTCAACTGCCCTTTCGAATAAAAGTCATGTGTCTGTACTGGCCACTGACTTTGAAAGAGCATTCGATCGCATTGGTGTTAAAGTTGTCCTCCAACAGCTATCGACTTGGAAGATTAGTACAAAGATATTTGCTTTTGTAAATGCCTTCCTGACCCATCGCAGGTTTCGGGTGAGAGTAAACCAAAAATTTTCAAATACTCGGTCTCTCGATAATGGGATACCACAAGGGTCTCCTTTGTCTGTTGTTTTATTTATAGCAGCTTTTGACCAAATCAGTAAAATAGTAGCCGATTATAAAAATATTAAATACTCTATATACGCGGATGATGCTATCTTCTTTACTAATAACAATTCTAACAATGATGTTAAATGTAATTTTTCTAAAATTTTGTATGATATTGATAAATGGTGTACTCGGTCTGGTGGCCGACTCTCTATAAACAAATGTAAATTAATTCACTTTTGTAAAAAAAGAAAATGTAAAATGTTTACTTTAAACTTTAACAACACTTCTATTGAACTAGTTAATGAATTGAAAATTCTTGGTGTCGTCTTCGACAAGAACTTTAACTTTAAGCCCCAATGTGTAAATTTAAGAAAAAATATTAATGCCAGGCTTAATATTGTTAAATTCTTATCTTCTAATCATAGTCTAGTACATATTTCTACACTAATCAATGTCACAAGATCACTAATACTTTCCAAAATAAACTACGCTCTCCCAATTTTTGGATGGTGCGCTCAAAGCAACTTAAAGCAGCTATACGCACCCTACCACGCAGCTGTTCGAAGAGCCATAAGAGCCTTCCCTACGTCGCCGACAAAAAATATCTTAGCCGAAGCTGGTTTACCTTCTATTATGGAGCAAATACGTGCATCAACTTTTCACCTTATACCAAAATTATTTAACGCCAGAAATGCAACGCTTCTCAAAGACGTCCAGTGTGCCTTCAAACACACCAAAAGGTATACTATAAAATCCGTAATCCGCCGCTGTATTGAGGTAGCTAAATGTATTATGCCTGACACAGCTCCTCGGCTAATCAAGCAGAAAAGAGACCCTCCGTGGCATCTCAAACACTCATCATTTGTCCTAGATCTGATTTCGTACTCTAAATCTACCACAAATCCTGAAGCTTACCGACAACTTTTTGCAGAACATACAAGCAAATACAGTAATAAGAACTGGACCCTTTTATTTACTGATGGCTCAAAACAACCCGAATGCACTACCTTCGCGGTAGTATCCTCTACCGGAATAGTAATATCCACTGGCCTTATTCAACAACATTGTTCAATCTTCACAGCCGAAAGTTTTGGCAATAAAAATAGCCACGGACTATGCTCGTTTGCACAAAGGCAGATTTCTTAAATGTTCTGATAGCAAATCTTCCATAGAGGCGATTCGTAATATAAGCAATGAGGGCATCCTTGCTTCAGATATAAGAGAAGCATGCATAAAATGCGCTAATAAATTAAAAATCATGTGGGTGGGTACCCAGCCATGTTGTGATTGACGGCAACGAATTCGCTGATTCAACGGCTGTCACAGCAGTAAGGCATCATCACCTATTGTACTTCCATACACGAGAAAATACAGATATGCGTAAATTAATTGAGAAATCCTTGTATATACGAAAAATGGAAGAGTGGAACATCTATACACATAATTATAAATCGTATAATCGAGAAGGAATCAAACCCACCTATCCAGGATCATGCACCGTAAACCAAATAAACATTTTTGTTCGACTTCGGTTGGGCCATGCCATATTTTCGCACGAACACTTACTGCGTCGAGATTCAGCGCCAAATTGTGATTATTGCACCGGACACAGAGCTTTAATAACTCATTTATTGAACGAATGCAGAGCTTTCAGTGCAATTAGAAGGAATGCATAGGTACGGAAGTCCCTAGTAATCTTTTAAAAAATGTGACTCTAGATAGTATAAAACCAATAGACACCTTTTTAAGTTGTATTAATTTCAAAAATAAAATTTAAAATAAAATAGATTAAGATCGAGTCGAAGGCCCTGGCAGCCAGTACTCATTAATTGTATTTATTGTAATAATTAATTGATTAGAATAAAGTGTAATAATAATAATAATAATAAGTAATTTCAAGTCAAAATTAAATCTTCTTGGTTACATGTAATGTTCAATTCAACATTGTCGTAATTTTTCAAAATGAAAACTCCTTTCTCTATTTCTATAAGCTTCGATACGGTGTTAAATATCTGTATACAATTATTTCTTTTGAAGAAATTTTTCAATGGTAGCATTTTTTTTAGGTCCTTGTTTTCGTCATATATTAACGTATTATTATTGTATATGACAATTTTTAGTGGTTCACAGTTTTTGTTCCATTATGTTAACTATCTCCTAAAGGAATAATCGTTGAAATTGATCAATTTATTACCTAATTTGGAACTCTGATTACAATTACAATGCCTTCATTACTCTCAATAAGTGTACCAAGTGTTATATTTTGCAACTTATTCGGAAGAATCAATTTTATCGTTCGTTAATATGTTACTATGAAAGGTTCCAATTCTTGAAGATGCAATATTATCCTGTATATGTTCCACATTATCTTGTAAGATTATTAATTTTATTTAATTTAGTTTTCATTTAATTTTATCTGTAATTTACATTTAAGTTGAGAGATCAGAAAATTACCCTTAGGATGGTTTCATGCTCTGCTCATATCCTTCGCTCGATAAGTACATTTAACGAATTTGACCTTCTCCCTACAACTGTAAATGCCAATAATTCTCAATTGTAGCAAACTGTATTGATGATCATCCAATTCAGAATATACTCCTACCTTTCCTGATTTGATATGTCTTCTCAAAATATCCGGCAAGTTTTCATTAAAATCATCGAGGGTTAAATATATGTAATTCTATTGCTTGTTTTATTGCAAATTCCCTATGCTTATTTCGAACCAAGCATATTGTGTTCTAAACCGATTAACTGTTGTGTCATGTATATAATTAATTGAATGCTCCCTTTGTGTAATAATGTTATTACTTTTTCTAATTTACTCCTCTCTTCTTTCCGTATACCTTGAGAATACATTTTCGGTCGCGCGAATACACTCATTATAATCAGAATGCCCCCTGGGCACCCCCGCTTGGGGGAGAACCGGTTCGCCGCATTAGCAGAAAATTATACAGCTAAAAAAAAACGTTTGGCTTCGGCACCACTACTTGACGACTTCCCGGAGCTACCTGCAACACGATTAAACACCCATAAGTTTGTTGCTGTTGCCTCCACTATTGATAGTAAGCCACTAAAAAATTTCTCCTGTTTTGCTGTACACAAATTATTGAAATTAATCAGTAAAGAAATTTTAACTATCTCGGAACTTCGCGATGGTAATTTGCTTCTTTTAGTGAAAAGTGTAGAAGTTGCAAAAAAGTTTATTGCCGCAAAAAAACTCCATGGAATATGTCCAGTAAAATGCTTCTTCCACGTTTCTTTAAATAGCACTAAGGGTACAGTGTACGCTCCATGCCTCAACCAAGTTTCAGAAGAAGAAATTGTAAATGAACTTTCATCCCAAGGTGTTATTTCGGTAAACAAATTTAATAAAATTATTGACGGTAAGCCATATCCAAGTGGTGTAGTTTTGTTGACTTTCGATCGCTACCATCTTCCAACAAAAATAGATATTTGATGGTATGCTGCGAGGGTTTGAGAATACTTGCCCAATCCACTGCGATGCAAATCTTGCCAAATATTGGGACACACAGCTAAATATTGCAGAAATGCACCTGCTTGCACTAAATGAATGCACTAAATTCCAACAGGAAAGAGAAGTTTTGAAAATCCAAATTAAAAAGAAGTGCAGTATGCGTGAAGCAAAACAGTTATACAAAACACAACACAATACCGATCTCTCACCGAATAGCTATGCGTCTACTCTCTCAGACTCAACCAAAGCAACACAAAAACCTAAAATCAACAATCAAAACTACAAAATAACAACGAAAACAAATTAACAGAACAAAATCAAATAAACACCAACAACACGCCAATATCAAACAATTCCTTGCAAACTGTCTCTCCTATTAAACACAGTGAGAAGACCATTGCAGCAATCATCGATAACTCTCAAAAAACTCTCTCTTCTTTGAAACCCACTTACACGCTGAATAATACACACTCTTCTCACAACTCTCCTACCTACTCTAATATTTTCAATACAAAGCTTCCAAACATACAAGATAAAGACTCTGCAATATCTGACTAAATTACACCCTACTTTCATTATGACTATTAAAATATTGCAATGGAACATAAAAGGTTTTATAAACAACTACAATGAACTACATTTGATCATAAAAGCTATTTCTCCTGATATCATTGCACTTCAAGAAACGCACGTCCCTTACGGAAAAGATAATATAATCCCCTAAACAATATATTGGATATTTCCACAACCTTTCTGCAAACCTCTCATCTAAACAAGGAGTCGGGATTCTAATAAAGAAGCATATTCCGCATAAATTACTTAATGTACAATCTCCAATAGCATCGTTAGCATTAGAAATCAAATACGGACTAACTTTCACAATAATAAATACCTATATCCCCCCTCAACAAAACTTTTGAGTTCAGGATTTAGAGTCTTTACTAGGTTATGCCCCATCACAGTATATCTTATCTGGCGATTTCAACTCTTGGAGTCCCCTCTGGGGCTCCCCTCAAGCCAATGATAGAGGCAAAATCTTAGAGGATTTTATTCTTGCCCACGATCTCATCGTTTTAAATGATGTGTCCCCCACTCATTTTTCAACGCACAAAACCTTCACCCACATTTACCTTTCTTTATGCTCAGCACACCTTGCACCCAAATGTAGTTGGGTTACTTTAGATAATCTCCATAACAGTGATCATTTTCCCATTTGTATTGATATCATATCCAACCTCAATCCTGAAAGAATCATTCCCAAGAACAAATTCAAAACTGATTTAGCTAATTGGACTGCATTTCAGAGCGCTTGCGCCTGTAGATTTGAATGTTTCTCCCAATCCTATAATATTAACCAAAAAGCAGCTAAATTTTCCAAAGCAATTCGGTTTGCTGCCAACGTATCAATTCCACAAACTAAAAGTTTCTTTGTCAAAAAATCGGTACCATGGTGGAATAGTAATTTAAAATTAATAAGGGAAGATTCTGTAGTGATTATAAGCACTACAGAATCGATAATAACTTAGCTCTGTACAAAATCAAATGCAATATTTAGAAGAGCTGTTAGAAAAGCTAAAGCCAACTCTCTTGAAAAATTTACATCTCAAATCACTCCCAAATCCAGTATCAAACAAATATGGTCCGACATTCGAGTTCTTGTTGGTGGCAGCAAAACCACCCCACTTCGTATCTTAACTGTTGGAGATTCTCATTTGACTTCTTCTTTTGAAATGGCAAATACCTTCGCTAATAATTGGTCTGCACTCTCTAGCGACGCAAACTTTTCTGAAGAATTCATCTCTGAGAAACGATTTTTCCCACATACGAAATATAAACCCATTCACCTATCACTGACTGCAAATAAAATTGAGGCATATATTTCCATTACCGAACTCGAAACTGCGCTACAGTCAGCAAAAGGAAAAACTCCAGGTTTAGATCACATATACTACCCGATGTTAAATAATCTACCTGCCTCTGCCAAAAAAATATTACTAGTTTTATACAATGAAATTTTAGACCACGGAATCCTTCCACAAACTTGGCGCACAGCTGAAATAATACCGATACCTAAGCCTAACAAACCAATTTCTGAAATAAGTAGCTATCGCCCCATATCCCTTTTGCCTTGTATCGGGAAGGTCCTGGAAAAAATTATTGCTAAAAGATTATTATGGTATATAACCACTAACAATTTTATCAGCTCCAACCAAGTAGCTTTTAAAAAGAGGCAATTGATGCTCTCCTCCATCTCGAGCATTTCATGTCAACTGCCCTTTCGAATAAAAGTCATGTGTCTGTACTGGCCACTGACTTTGAAAGAGCATTCGATCGCATTGGTGTTAAAGTTGTCCTCCAACAGCTATCGACTTGGAAGATTAGTACAAAGATATTTGCTTTTGTAAATGCCTTCCTGACCCATCGCAGGTTTCGGGTGAGAGTAAACCAAAAATTTTCAAATACTCGGTCTCTCGATAATGGGATACCACAAGGGTCTCCTTTGTCTGTTGTTTTATTTATAGCAGCTTTTGACCAAATCAGTAAAATAGTAGCCGATTATAAAAATATTAAATACTCTATATACGCGGATGATGCTATCTTCTTTACTAATAACAATTCTAACAATGATGTTAAATGTAATTTTTCTAAAATTTTTTATGATATTGATAAATGGTGTACTCGGTCTGGTGGCCGACTCTCTATAAACAAATGTAAATTAATTCACTTTTGTAAAAAAAGAAAATGTAAAATGTTTACTTTAAACTTTAACAACACTTCTATTGAACTAGTTAATGAATTGAAAATTCTTGGTGTCGTCTTCGACAAGAAATTTAACTTTAAGCCCCAATGTGTAAATTTAAGAAAAAATATTAATGCCAGGCTTAATATTGTTAAATTCTTATCTTCTAATCATAGTCTAGTACATATTTCTACACTAATCAATGTCACAAGATCACTAATACTTTCCAAAATAAACTACGCTCTCCCAATTTTTGGATGGTGCGCTCAAAGCAACTTAAAGCAGCTATACGCACCCTACCACGCAGCTGTTCGAAGAGCCATAAGAGCCTTCCCTACGTCGCCGACAAAAAATATCTTAGCCGAAGCTGGTTTACCTTCTATTATGGAGCAAATACGTGCATCAACTTTTCACCTTATACCAAAATTATTTAACGCCAGAAATGCAACGCTTCTCAAAGACGTCCAGTGTGCCTTCAAACACACCAAAAGGTATACTATAAAATCCGTAATCCGCCGCTGTATTGAGGTAGCTAAATGTATTATGCCTGACACAGCTCCTCGGCTAATCAAGCAGAAAAGAGACCCTCCGTGGCATCTCAAACACTCATCATTTGTCCTAGATCTGATTTCGTACTCTAAATCTACCACAAATCCTGAAGCTTACCGACAACTTTTTGCAGAACATACAAGCAAATACAGTAATAAGAACTGGACCCTTTTATTTACTGATGGCTCAAAACAACCCGAATGCACTACCTTCGCGGTAGTATCCTCTACCGGAATAGTAATATCCACTGGCCTTATTCAACAACATTGTTCAATCTTCACAGCCGAAAGTTTTGGCAATAAAAATAGCCACGGACTATGCTCGTTTGCACAAAGGCAGATTTCTTAAATGTTCTGATAGCAAATCTTCCATAGAGGCGATTCGTAATATAAGCAATGAGGGCATCCTTGCTTCAGATATAAGAGAAGCATGCATAAAATGCGCTAATAAATTAAAAATCATGTGGGTGGGTACCCAGCCATGTTGTGATTGACGGCAACGAATTCGCTGATTCAACGGCTGTCACAGCAGTAAGGCATCATCACCTATTGTACTTCCATACACGAGAAAATACAGATATGCGTAAATTAATTGAGAAATCCTTGTATATACGAAAAATGGAAGAGTGGAACATCTATACACATAATTATAAATCGTATAATCGAGAAGGAATCAAACCCACCTATCCAGGATCATGCACCGTAAACCAAATAAACATTTTTGTTCGACTTCGGTTGGGCCATGCCATATTTTCGCACGAACACTTACTGCGTCGAGATTCAGCGCCAAATTGTGATTATTGCACCGGACACAGAGCTTTAATAACTCATTTATTGAACGAATGCAGAGCTTTCAGTGCAATTAGAAGGAATGCATAGGTACGGAAGTCCCTAGTAATCTTTTAAAAAATGTGACTCTAGATAGTATAAAACCAATAGACACCTTTTAAGTTGTATTAATTTCAAAAATTTAAAATAAAATAGATTAAGATCGAGTCGAAGGCCCTGGCAGCCAGTACTCATTAATTGTATTTATTGTAATAATTAATATATTAGAATAAAGTGTAATAATAATAATAATAATAATAAGTAATTTCAAGTCAAAATTAAATCTTCTTGGTTACATGTAATGTTCAATTCAACATTGTCGTAATTTTTCAAAATGAAAACTCCTTTCTCTATTTCTATAAGCTTCGATACGGTGTTAAATATCTGTATACAATTATTTCTTTTGAAGAAATTTTTCAATGGTAGCATTTTTTTTAGGTCCTTGTTTTCGTCATATATTAACGTATTATTATTGTATATGACAATTTTTAGTGGTTCACAGTTTTTGTTCCATTATGTTAACTATCTCCTAAAGGAATAATCGTTGAAATTGATCAATTTATTACCTAATTTGGAACTCTGATTACAATTACAATGCCTTCATTACTCTCAATAAGTGTACCAAGTGTTATATTTTGCAACTTATTCGGAAGAATCAATTTTATCGTTCGTTAATATGTTACTATGAAAGGTTCCAATTCTTGAAGGTGCAATATTATCCTGTATATGTTCCACATTATCTTGTAAGATTATTAATTTTATTTAATTTAGTTTTCATTTAATTGTATCTGTAATTTACATTTAAGTTGAGAGATCAGAAAATTACCCTTAGGATGGTTTCATGCTCTACTCATATCCTTCGCTCGATAAGTACATTTAACGAATTTGACCTTCTCCCTACAACTGTAAATGCCAATAATTCTCAATTGTAACAAACTGTATTGATGATCATCCAATTCAGAATATACTCCTACCTTTCCTGATTTGATATGTCTTCTCAAAATATCCGGCAAGTTTTCATTAAAATCATCGAGGGTTAAATATATGTAATTCCTTTGCTTGTTTTATTGCAAATTCCCTATGCTTATTTCGAACCAAGCATATTGTGTTCTAAACCGATTAGCTATTGTGTCATGTATATAATTAATTGAATGCTCCCTTTGTGTAATGATGTTATCACTTTTTCTAATTTACTCCTCTCTTCTTTCCGTATACCTTGAGAATACATTTTCGGTCGCGCGAATACACTCATTATAATCAGAATGCCCCTGGGCACCCCGCTTGGGGGAGAACCGGTTCGCCGCATTAGCAGAAAATTATACAGCTAAAAAAAAACGTTTGGCTTCGGCACCACTACTTGACGACTTCCCGGAGCTACCTGAAACACGATTAAACACCCATAAGTTTGTTGTTGTTGCCTCCACTATTGATAGTAAGCCACTAAAAAATTTCTCCTGTTTTGCTGTACACAAATTATTGAAATTAATCAGTAAAGAAATTTTAACTATCTCGGAACTTCGCGATGGTAATTTGCTTCTTTTAGTGAAAAGTGTAGAAGTTGCAAAAAAGTTTATTGCCGCAAAAAAACTCCATGGAATATGTCCAGTAAAATGCTTCTTCCACGTTTCTTTAAATATCACTAAGGGTAGAGTGTACGCTCCATGCCTCAACCAAGTTTCAGAAGAAGAAATTGTAAATGAACTTTCATCCCAAGGTGTTATTTCGGTAAACAAATTTAATAAAATTATTGACGGTAAGCCATATCCAAGTGGTGTAGTTTTGTTGACTTTCGATCGCTACCATCTTCCAACAAAAATAGATATTTGATGGTATGCTGCGAGGGTTTGAGAATACTTGCCCAATCCACTGCGATGCAAATCTTGCCAAATATTGGGACACACAGCTAAATATTGCAGAAATGCACCTGCTTGCACTAAATGAATGCACTAAATTCCAACAGGAAAGAGAAGTTTTGAAAATCCAAATTAAAAAGAAGTGCAGTATGCGTGAAGCAAAACAGTTATACAAAACACAACACAATACCGATCCCTCACCGAATAGCTATGCGTCTACTCTCTCAGACTCAACCAAAGCAACACAAAAACCTAAAATCAACAATCAAAACTACAAACTAACAACGAAAACAAATTAACAGAACAAAATCAAATAAACACCAACAACACGCCAATATCAAACAATTCCTTGCAAGCTGTCTCTCCTATTAAACACAGTGAGAAGACCATTGCAGCAATCATCGATAACTCTCAAAAAACTCTCTCTTCTTTGAAACCCACTTACACGCTGAATAATACACACTCTTCTCACAACTCTCCTACCTACTCTAATATTTTCAATACAAAGCTTCCAAACATACAAGATAAAGACTCTGCAATATCTGACTAAATTACACCCTACTTTCATTATGACTATTAAAATATTGCAATGGAACATAAAAGGTTTTATAAACAACTACAATGAACTACATTTGATCATAAAAGCTATTTCTCCTGATATCATTGCACTTCAAGAAACGCACTTCCCTTACGGAAAAAATAATATAATCCCCTAAACAATATATTGGATATTTCCACAACCTTTCTGCAAACCTCTCATCTAAACAAGGAGTCGGGATTCTAATAAAGAAGCATATTCCGCATAAATTACTTAATGTACAATCTCCAATAGCATCGTTAGCATTAGAAATCAAATACGGACTAACTTTCACAATAATAAATACCTATATCCCCCCTCAACAAAACTTTTGAGTTCAGGATTTAGAGTCTTTACTAGGTTATGCCCCATCACAGTATATCTTATCTGGCGATTTCAACTCTTGGAGTCCCCTCTGGGGCTCCCCTCAAGCCAATGATAGAGGCAAAATCTTAGAGGATTTTATTCTTGCCCACGATCTCATCGTTTTAAATGATGTGTCCCCCACTCATTTTTCAACGCACAAAACCTTCACCCACATTTACCTTTCTTTATGCTCAGCACACCTTGCACCCAAATGTAGTTGGGTTACTTTAGATAATCTCCATAACAGTGATCATTTTCCCATTTGTATTGATATCATATCCAACCTCAATCCTGAAAGAATCATTCCCAAGAACAAATTCAAAACTGATTTAGCTAATTGGACTGCATTTCAGAGCGCTTGCGCCTGTAGATTTGAATGTTTCTCCCAATCCTATAATATTAACCAAAAAGCAGCTAAATTTTCCAAAGCAATTCGGTTTGCTGCCAACGTATCAATTCCACAAACTAAAAGTTTCTTTGTCAAAAAATCGGTACCATGGTGGAATAGTAATTTAAAATTAATAAGGGAAGATTCTGTAGTGATTATAAGTACTACAGAATCGATAATAACTTAGCTCTGTACAAAATCAAATGCAATATTTAGAAGAGCTGTTAGAAAAGCTAAAGCCAACTCTCTTGAAAAATTTACATCTCAAATCACTCCCAAATCCAGTATCAAACAAATATGGTCCGACATTCGAGTTCTTGTTGGTGGCAGCAAAACCACCCCACTTCGTATCTTAACTGTTGGAGATTCTCATTTGGCTTCTTCTTTTGAAATGGCAAATACCTTCGCTAATAATTGGTCTGCACTCTCTAGCGACGCAAACTTTTCTGAAGAATTCATCTCTGAGAAACGATTTTTCCCACATACGGAATATAAACCCATTCACCTATCACTGACTGCAATTAAAATTGAGGCATATATTTCCCTTACCGAACTCGAAACTGCGCTACAGTCAGCAAAAGGAAAAACTCCAGGTTTAGATCACATATACTACCCGATGTTAAATAATCTACCTGCCTCTGCCAAAAAAATATTACTAGTTTTATACAATGAAATTTTAGACCACGGAATCCTTCCACAAACTTGGCGCACAGCTGAAATAATACCGATACCTAAGCCTAACAAACCAATTTCTGAAATTAGTAGCTATCGCCCCATATCCCTTTTGCCTTGTATCGGGAAGGTCCTGGAAAAAATTATTGCTAAAAGATTATTATGGTATATAACCACTAACAATTTTATCAGCTCCAACCAAGTAGCTTTTAAAAAGAGGCAATTGATGCTCTCCTCCATCTCGAGCATTTCATGTCAACTGCCCTTTCGAATAAAAGTCATGTGTCTGTACTGGCCACTGACTTTGAAAGAGCATTCGATCGCATTGGTGTTAAAGTTGTCCTCCAACAGCTATCGACTTGGAAGATTAGTACAAAGATATTTGCTTTTGTAAATGCCTTCCTGACCCATCGCAGGTTTCGGGTGAGAGTAAACCAAAAATTTTCAAATACTCGGTCTCTCGATAATGGGATACCACAAGGGTCTCCTTTGTCTGTTGTTTTATTTATAGCAGCTTTTGACCAAATCAGTAAAATAGTAGCCGATTATAAAAATATTAAATACTCTATATACGCGGATGATGCTATCTTCTTTACTAATAACAATTCTAACAATGATGTTAAATGTAATTTTTCTAAAATTTTTTATGATATTGATAAATGGTGTACTCGGTCTGGTGGCCGACTCTCTATAAACAAATGTAAATTAATTCACTTTTGTAAAAAAAGAAAATGTAAAATGTTTACTTTAAACTTTAACAACACTTCTATTGAACTAGTTAATGAATTGAAAATTCTTGGTGTCGTCTTCGACAAGAAATTTAACTTTAAGCCCCAATGTGTAAATTTAAGAAAAAATATTAATGCCAGGCTTAATATTGTTAAATTCTTATCTTCTAATCATAGTCTAGTACATATTTCTACACTAATCAATGTCACAAGATCACTAATACTTTCCAAAATAAACTACGCTCTCCCAATTTTTGGATGGTGCGCTCAAAGCAACTTAAAGCAGCTATACGCACCCTACCACGCAGCTGTTCGAAGAGCCATAAGAGCCTTCCCTACGTCGCCGACAAAAAATATCTTAGCCGAAGCTGGTTTACCTTCTATTATGGAGCAAATACGTGCATCAACTTTTCACCTTATACCAAAATTATTTAACGCCAGAAATGCAACGCTTCTCAAAGACGTCCAGTGTGCCTTCAAACACACCAAAAGGTATACTATAAAATCCGTAATCCGCCGCTGTATTGAGGTAGCTAAATGTATTATGCCTGACACAGCTCCTCGGCTAATCAAGCAGAAAAGAGACCCTCCGTGGCATCTCAAACACTCATCATTTGTCCTAGATCTGATTTCGTACTCTAAATCTACCACAAATCCTGAAGCTTACCGACAACTTTTTGCAGAACATACAAGCAAATACAGTAATAAGAACTGGACCCTTTTATTTACTGATGGCTCAAAACAACCCGAATGCACTACCTTCGCGGTAGTATCCTCTACCGGAATAGTAATATCCACTGGCCTTATTCAACAACATTGTTCAATCTTCACAGCCGAAAGTTTTGGCAATAAAAATAGCCACGGACTATGCTCGTTTGCACAAAGGCAGATTTCTTAAATGTTCTGATAGCAAATCTTCCATAGAGGCGATTCGTAATATAAGCAATGAGGGCATCCTTGCTTCAGATATAAGAGAAGCATGCATAAAATGCGCTAATAAATTAAAAATCATGTGGGTGGGTACCCAGCCATGTTGTGATTGACGGCAACGAATTCGCTGATTCAACGGCTGTCACAGCAGTAAGGCATCATCACCTATTGTACTTCCATACACGAGAAAATACAGATATGCGTAAATTAATTGAGAAATCCTTGTATATACGAAAAATGGAAGAGTGGAACATCTATACACATAATTATAAATCGTATAATCGAGAAGGAATCAAACCCACCTATCCAGGATCATGCACCGTAAACCAAATAAACATTTTTGTTCGACTTCGGTTGGGCCATGCCATATTTTCGCACGAACACTTACTGCGTCGAGATTCAGCGCCAAATTGTGATTATTGCACCGGACACAGAGCTTTAATAACTCATTTATTGAACGAATGCAGAGCTTTCAGTGCAATTAGAAGGAATGCATAGGTACGGAAGTCCCTAGTAATCTTTTAAAAAATGTGACTCTAGATAGTATAAAACCAATAGACACCTTTTAAGTTGTATTAATTTCAAAAATTTAAAATAAAATAGATTAAGATCGAGTCGAAGGCCCTGGCAGCCAGTACTCATTAATTGTATTTATTGTAATAATTAATATATTAGAATAAAGTGTAATAATAATAATAATAATAATAAGTAATTTCAAGTCAAAATTAAATCTTCTTGGTTACATGTAATGTTCAATTCAACATTGTCGTAATTTTTCAAAATGAAAACTCCTTTCTCTATTTCTATAAGCTTCGATACGGTGTTAAATATCTGTATACAATTATTTCTTTTGAAGAAATTTTTCAATGGTAGCATTTTTTTTAGGTCCTTGTTTTCGTCATATATTAACGTATTATTATTGTATATGACAATTTTTAGTGGTTCACAGTTTTTGTTCCATTATGTTAACTATCTCCTAAAGGAATAATCGTTGAAATTGATCAATTTATTACCTAATTTGGAACTCTGATTACAATTACAATGCCTTCATTACTCTCAATAAGTGTACCAAGTGTTATATTTTGCAACTTATTCGGAAGAATCAATTTTATCGTTCGTTAATATGTTACTATGAAAGGTTCCAATTCTTGAAGGTGCAATATTATCCTGTATATGTTCCACATTATCTTGTAAGATTATTAATTTTATTTAATTTAGTTTTCATTTAATTGTATCTGTAATTTACATTTAAGTTGAGAGATCAGAAAATTACCCTTAGGATGGTTTCATGCTCTACTCATATCCTTCGCTCGATAAGTACATTTAACGAATTTGACCTTCTCCCTACAACTGTAAATGCCAATAATTCTCAATTGTAACAAACTGTATTGATGATCATCCAATTCAGAATATACTCCTACCTTTCCTGATTTGATATGTCTTCTCAAAATATCCGGCAAGTTTTCATTAAAATCATCGAGGGTTAAATATATGTAATTCCTTTGCTTGTTTTATTGCAAATTCCCTATGCTTATTTCGAACCAAGCATATTGTGTTCTAAACCGATTAGCTATTGTGTCATGTATATAATTAATTGAATGCTCCCTTTGTGTAATGATGTTATCACTTTTTCTAATTTACTCCTCTCTTCTTTCCGTATACCTTGAGAATACATTTTCGGTCGCGCGAATACACTCATTATAATCAGAATGCCCCTGGGCACCCCGCTTGGGGGAGAACCGGTTCGCCGCATTAGCAGAAAATTATACAGCTAAAAAAAAACGTTTGGCTTCGGCACCACTACTTGACGACTTCCCGGAGCTACCTGAAACACGATTAAACACCCATAAGTTTGTTGTTGTTGCCTCCACTATTGATAGTAAGCCACTAAAAAATTTCTCCTGTTTTGCTGTACACAAATTATTGAAATTAATCAGTAAAGAAATTTTAACTATCTCGGAACTTCGCGATGGTAATTTGCTTCTTTTAGTGAAAAGTGTAGAAGTTGCAAACAAGTTTATTGCCGCAAAAAAACTCCATGGAATATGTCCAGTAAAATGCTTCTTCCACGTTTCTTTAAATATCACTAAGGGTAGAGTGTACGCTCCATGCCTCAACCAAGTTTCAGAAGAAGAAATTGTAAATGAACTTTCATCCCAAGGTGTTATTTCGGTAAACAAATTTAATAAAATTATTGACGGTAAGCCATATCCAAGTGGTGTAGTTTTGTTGACTTTCGATCGCTACCATCTTCCAACAAAAATAGATATTTGATGGTATGCTGCGAGGGTTTGAGAATACTTGCCCAATCCACTGCGATGCAAATCTTGCCAAATATTGGGACACACAGCTAAATATTGCAGAAATGCACCTGCTTGCACTAAATGAATGCACTAAATTCCAACAGGAAAGAGAAGTTTTGAAAATCCAAATTAAAAAGAAGTGCAGTATGCGTGAAGCAAAACAGTTATACAAAACACAACACAATACCGATCCCTCACCGAATAGCTATGCGTCTACTCTCTCAGACTCAACCAAAGCAACACAAAAACCTAAAATCAACAATCAAAACTACAAACTAACAACGAAAACAAATTAACAGAACAAAATCAAATAAACACCAACAACACGCCAATATCAAACAATTCCTTGCAAGCTGTCTCTCCTATTAAACACAGTGAGAAGACCATTGCAGCAATCATCGATAACTCTCAAAAAACTCTCTCTTCTTTGAAACCCACTTACACGCTGAATAATACACACTCTTCTCACAACTCTCCTACCTACTCTAATATTTTCAATACAAAGCTTCCAAACATACAAGATAAAGACTCTGCAATATCTGACTAAATTACACCCTACTTTCATTATGACTATTAAAATATTGCAATGGAACATAAAAGGTTTTATAAACAACTACAATGAACTACATTTGATCATAAAAGCTATTTCTCCTGATATCATTGCACTTCAAGAAACGCACTTCCCTTACGGAAAAAATAATATAATCCCCTAAACAATATATTGGATATTTCCACAACCTTTCTGCAAACCTCTCATCTAAACAAGGAGTCGGGATTCTAATAAAGAAGCATATTCCGCATAAATTACTTAATGTACAATCTCCAATAGCATCGTTAGCATTAGAAATCAAATACGGACTAACTTTCACAATAATAAATACCTATATCCCCCCTCAACAAAACTTTTGAGTTCAGGATTTAGAGTCTTTACTAGGTTATGCCCCATCACAGTATATCTTATCTGGCGATTTCAACTCTTGGAGTCCCCTCTGGGGCTCCCCTCAAGCCAATGATAGAGGCAAAATCTTAGAGGATTTTATTCTTGCCCACGATCTCATCGTTTTAAATGATGTGTCCCCCACTCATTTTTCAACGCACAAAACCTTCACCCACATTTACCTTTCTTTATGCTCAGCACACCTTGCACCCAAATGTAGTTGGGTTACTTTAGATAATCTCCATAACAGTGATCATTTTCCCATTTGTATTGATATCATATCCAACCTCAATCCTGAAAGAATCATTCCCAAGAACAAATTCAAAACTGATTTAGCTAATTGGACTGCATTTCAGAGCGCTTGCGCCTGTAGATTTGAATGTTTCTCCCAATCCTATAATATTAACCAAAAAGCAGCTAAATTTTCCAAAGCAATTCGGTTTGCTGCCAACGTATCAATTCCACAAACTAAAAGTTTCTTTGTCAAAAAATCGGTACCATGGTGGAATAGTAATTTAAAATTAATAAGGGAAGATTCTGTAGTGATTATAAGTACTACAGAATCGATAATAACTTAGCTCTGTACAAAATCAAATGCAATATTTAGAAGAGCTGTTAGAAAAGCTAAAGCCAACTCTCTTGAAAAATTTACATCTCAAATCACTCCCAAATCCAGTATCAAACAAATATGGTCCGACATTCGAGTTCTTGTTGGTGGCAGCAAAACCACCCCACTTCGTATCTTAACTGTTGGAGATTCTCATTTGGCTTCTTCTTTTGAAATGGCAAATACCTTCGCTAATAATTGGTCTGCACTCTCTAGCGACGCAAACTTTTCTGAAGAATTCATCTCTGAGAAACGATTTTTCCCACATACGGAATATAAACCCATTCACCTATCACTGACTGCAATTAAAATTGAGGCATATATTTCCCTTAC
The DNA here is from genome assembly GCA_920105625.2 of Clusia tigrina. Classification (NCBI taxonomy): domain Eukaryota; kingdom Metazoa; phylum Arthropoda; class Insecta; order Diptera; family Clusiidae; genus Clusia; species Clusia tigrina. The sequence goes on along the minus strand of OV050030.1, from coordinate 137,359,977 downwards.
CGAACTCGAAACTGCGCTACAGTCAGCAAAAGGAAAAACTCCAGGTTTAGATCACATATACTACCCGATGTTAAATAATCTACCTGCCTCTGCCAAAAAAATATTACTAGTTTTATACAATGAAATTTTAGACCACGGAATCCTTCCACAAACTTGGCGCACAGCTGAAATAATACCGATACCTAAGCCTAACAAACCAATTTCTGAAATTAGTAGCTATCGCCCCATATCCCTTTTGCCTTGTATCGGGAAGGTCCTGGAAAAAATTATTGCTAAAAGATTATTATGGTATATAACCACTAACAATTTTATCAGCTCCAACCAAGTAGCTTTTAAAAAGAGGCAATTGATGCTCTCCTCCATCTCGAGCATTTCATGTCAACTGCCCTTTCGAATAAAAGTCATGTGTCTGTACTGGCCACTGACTTTGAAAGAGCATTCGATCGCATTGGTGTTAAAGTTGTCCTCCAACAGCTATCGACTTGGAAGATTAGTACAAAGATATTTGCTTTTGTAAATGCCTTCCTGACCCATCGCAGGTTTCGGGTGAGAGTAAACCAAAAATTTTCAAATACTCGGTCTCTCGATAATGGGATACCACAAGGGTCTCCTTTGTCTGTTGTTTTATTTATAGCAGCTTTTGACCAAATCAGTAAAATAGTAGCCGATTATAAAAATATTAAATACTCTATATACGCGGATGATGCTATCTTCTTTACTAATAACAATTCTAACAATGATGTTAAATGTAATTTTTCTAAAATTTTGTATGATATTGATAAATGGTGTACTCGGTCTGGTGGCCGACTCTCTATAAACAAATGTAAATTAATTCACTTTTGTAAAAAAAGAAAATGTAAAATGTTTACTTTAAACTTTAACAACACTTCTATTGAACTAGTTAATGAATTGAAAATTCTTGGTCTTGTCTTCGACAAGAAATTTAACTTTAAGCCCCAATGTGTAAATTTAAGAAAAAATATTAATGCCAGGCTTAATATTGTTAAATTCTTATCTTCTAATCATAGTCTAGTACATATTTCTACACTAATCAATGTCACAAGATCACTAATACTTTTCAAAATAAACTACGCTCTCCCAATTTTTGGATGGTGCGCTCAAAGCAACTTAAAGCAGCTATACGCACCCTACCACGCAGCTGTTCGAAGAGCCATAAGAGCCTTCCCTACGTCGCCGACAAAAAATATCTTAGCCGAAGCTGGTTTACCTTCTATTATGGAGCAAATACGTGCATCAACTTTTCACCTTATACCAAAATTATTTAACGCCAGAAATGCAACGCTTCTCAAAGACGTCCAGTGTGCCTTCAAACACACCAAAAGGTATACTATAAAATCCGTAATCCGCCGCTGTATTGAGGTAGCTAAATGTATTATGCCTGACACAGCTCCTCGGCTAATCAAGCAGAAAAGAGACCCTCCGTGGCATCTCAAACACTCATCATTTGTCCTAGATCTGATTTCGTACTCTAAATCTACCACAAATCCTGAAGCTTACCGACAACTTTTTGCAGAACATACAAGCAAATACAGTAATAAGAACTGGACCCTTTTATTTACTGATGGCTCAAAACAACCCGAATGCACTACCTTCGCGGTAGTATCCTCTACCGGAATAGTAATATCCACTGGCCTTATTCAACAACATTGTTCAATCTTCACAGCCGAAAGTTTTGGCAATAAAAATAGCCACGGACTATGCTCGTTTGCACAAAGGCAGATTTCTTAAATGTTCTGATAGCAAATCTTCCATAGAGGCGATTCGTAATATAAGCAATGAGGGCATCCTTGCTTCAGATATAAGAGAAGCATGCATAAAATGCGCTAATAAATTAAAAATCATGTGGGTGGGTACCCAGCCATGTTGTGATTGACGGCAACGAATTCGCTGATTCAACGGCTGTCACAGCAGTAAGGCATCATCACCTATTGTACTTCCATACACGAGAAAATACAGATATGCGTAAATTAATTGAGAAATCCTTGTATATACGAAAAATGGAAGAGTGGAACATCTATACACATAATTATAAATCGTATAATCGAGAAGGAATCAAACCCACCTATCCAGGATCATGCACCGTAAACCAAATAAACATTTTTGTTCGACTTCGGTTGGGCCATGCCATATTTTCGCACGAACACTTACTGCGTCGAGATTCAGCGCCAAATTGTGATTATTGCACCGGACACAGAGCTTTAATAACTCATTTATTGAACGAATGCAGAGCTTTCAGTGCAATTAGAAGGAATGCATAGGTACGGAAGTCCCTAGTAATCTTTTAAAAAATGTGACTCTAGATAGTATAAAACCAATAGACACCTTTTAAGTTGTATTAATTTCAAAAATTTTAAATAAAATAGATTAAGATCGAGTCGAAGGCCCTGGCAGCCAGTACTCATTAATTGTATTTATTGTAATAATTAATTTATTAGAATAAAGTGTAATAATAATAATAATAATAATAAGTAATTTTTAAGTCAAAATTAAATCTTCTTGGTTACATGTAATGTTCAATTCAACATTGTCGTAATTTTTCAAAATGAAAACTCCTTTCTCTATTTCTATAAGCTTCGATACGGTGTTAAATATCTGTATACAATTATTTCTTTTGAAGAAATTTTTCAATGGTAGCATTTTTTTTAGGTCCTTGTTTTCGTCATATATTAACGTATTATTATTGTATATGACAATTTTTAGTGGTTCACAGTTTTTGTTCCATTATGTTAACTATCTCCTAAAGGAATAATCGTTGAAATTGATCAATTTATTACCTAATTTGGAACTCTGATTACAATTACAATGCCTTCATTACTCTCAATAAGTGTACCAAGTGTTATATTTTGCAACTTATTCGGAAGAATCAATTTTATCGTTCGTTAATATGTTACTATGAAAGGTTCCAATTCTTGAAGGTGCAATATTATCCTGTATATGTTCCACATTATCTTGTAAGATTATTAATTTTATTTAATTTAGTTTTCATTTAATTGTATCTGTAATTTACATTTAAGTTGAGAGATCAGAAAATTACCCTTAGGATGGTTTCATGCTCTACTCATATCCTTCGCTCGATAAGTACATTTAACGAATTTGACCTTCTCCCTACAACTGTAAATGCCAATAATTCTCAATTGTAACAAACTGTATTGATGATCATCCAATTCAGAATATACTCCTACCTTTTCTGATTTGATATGTCTTCTCAAAATATCCGGCAAGTTTTCATTAAAATCATCGAGGGTTAAATATATGTAATTCCTTTGCTTGTTTTATTGCAAATTCCCTATGCTTATTTCGAACCAAGCATATTGTGTTCTAAACCGATTAGCTATTGTGTCATGTATATAATTAATTGAATGCTCCCTTTGTGTAATGATGTTATCACTTTTTCTAATTTACTCCTCTCTTCTTTCCGTATACCTTGAGAATACATTTTCGGTCGCGCGAATACACTCATTATAAACAGAATGCCCCTGGGCACCCCGCTTGGGGGAGAACCGGTTCGCCGCATTAGCAGAAAACTATACAGCTAAAAAAAAACGTTTGGCTTCGGCACCACTACTTGACGACTTCCCGGAGCTACCTGAAACACGATTAAACACCCATAAGTTTGTTGTTGTTGCCTCCACTATTGATAGTAAGCCACTAAAAAATTTCTCTTGTTTTGCTGTACACAAATTATTGAAATTAATCAGTAAAGAAATTTTAACTATCTCGGAACTTCGCGATGGTAATTTGCTTCTTTTAGTGAAAAGTGTAGAAGTTGCAAAAAAGTTTATTGCCGCAAAAAAACTCCATGGAATATGTCCAGTAAAATGCTTCTTCCACGTTTCTTTAAATAGCACTAAGGGTAGAGTGTACGCTCCATGCCTCAACCAAGTTTCAGAAGAAGAAATTGTAAATGAACTTTCATCCCAAGGTGTTATTTCGGTAAACAAATTTAATAAAATTATTGACGGTAAGCCATATCCAAGTGGTGTAGTTTTGTTGACTTTCGATCGCTACCATCTTCCAACAAAAATAGATATTTCATGGTACGCTGCGAGGGTTTGAGAATACTTGCCCAATCCACTGCGATGCAAATCTTGGCAAATATTGGGACACACAGCTAAATATTGCAGAAATGCACCTGCTTGCACTAAATGAATGCACTAAATTCCAACAGGAAAGAGAAGTTTTGAAAATCCAAATTAAAAAGAAGTGCAGTATGCGTGAAGCAAAACAGTTATACAAAACACAACACAATACCGATCCCTCACCGAATAGCTATGCGTCTACTCTCTCAGACTCAACCAAAGCAACACAAAAACCTAAAATCAACAATCAAAACTACAAACTAACAACGAAAACAAATTAACAGAACAAAATCAAATAAACACCAACAACACGCCAATATCAAACAATTCCTTGCAAACTGTCTCTCCTATTAAACACAGTGAGAAGACCATTGCAGCAATCATCGATAACTCTCAAAAAACTCTCTCTTCTTTGAAACCCACTTACACGCTGAATAATACACACTCTTCTCACAACTCTCCTACCTACTCTAATATTTTCAATACAAAGCTTCCAAACATACAAGATAAAGACTCTGCAATATCTGACTAAATTACACCCTACTTTCATTATGACTATTAAAATATTGCAATGGAACATAAAAGGTTTTATAAACAACTACAATGAACTACATTTGATCATAAAAGCTATTTCTCCTGATATCATTGCACTTCAAGAAACGCACTTCCCTTACGGAAAAGATAATATAATCCCCTAAACAATATATTGGATATTTCCACAACCTTTCTGCAAACCTCTCATCTAAACAAGGAGTCGGGATTCTAATAAAGAAGCATATTCCGCATAAATTACTTAATGTACAATCTCCAATAGCATCGTTAGCATTAGAAATCAAATACGGACTAACTTTCACAATAATAAATACCTATATCCCCCCTCAACAAAACTTTTGAGTTCAGGATTTAGAGTCTTTACTAGGTTATGCCCCATCACAGTATATCTTATCTAGCGATTTCAACTCTTGGAGTCCCCTCTGGGGCTCCCCTCAAGCCAATGATAGAGGCAACATCTTAGAGGATTTTATTCTTGCCCACGATCTCATCGTTTTAAATGATGTGTCCCCCACTCATTTTTCAACGCACAAAACCTTCACCCACATTTACCTTTCTTTATGCTCAGCACACCTTGCACCCAAATGTAGTTGGGTTACTTTAGATAATCTCCATAACAGTGATCATTTTCCCATTTGTATTGATATCATATCCAACCTCAATCCTGAAAGAATCATTCCCAAGAACAAATTCAAAACTGATTTAGCTAATTGGACTGCATTTCAGAGCGCTTGCGCCTGTAGATTTGAATGTTTCTCCCAATCCTATAATATTAACCAAAAAGCAGCTAAATTTTCCAAAGCAATTCGGTTTGCTGCCAACGTATCAATTCCACAAACTAAAAGTTTCTTTGTCAAAAAATCGGTACCATGGTGGAATAGTAATTTAAAATTAATAAGGGAAGATTCTGTAGTGATTATAAGCACTACAGAATCGATAATAACTTAGCTCTGTACAAAATCAAATGCAATATTTAGAAGAGCTGTTAGAAAAGCTAAAGCCAACTCTCTTGAAAAATTTACATCTCAAATCACTCCCAAATCCAGTATCAAACAAATATGGTCCGACATTCGAGTTCTTGTTGGTGGCAGCAAAACCACCCCACTTCGTATCTTAACTGTTGGAGATTCTCATTTGACTTCTTCTTTTGAAATGGCAAATACCTTCGCTAATAATTGGTCTGCACTCTCTAGCGACGCAAACTTTTCTGAAGAATTCATCTCTGAGAAACGATTTTTCCCACATACGAAATATAAACCCATTCACCTATCACTGACTGCAAATAAAATTGAGGCATATATTTCCATTACCGAACTCGAAACTGCGCTACAGTCAGCAAAAGGAAAAACTCCAGGTTTAGATCACATATACTACCCGATGTTAAATAATCTACCTGCCTCTGCCAAAAAAATATTACTAGTTTTATACAATGAAATTTTAGACCACGGAATCCTTCCACAAACTTGGCGCACAGCTGAAATAATACCGATACCTAAGCCTAACAAACCAATTTCTGAAATTAGTAGCTATCGCCCCATATCCCTTTTGCCTTGTATCGGGAAGGTCCTGGAAAAAATTATTGCTAAAAGATTATGATGGTATATAACCACTAACAATTTTATCAGCTCCAACCAAGTAGCTTTTAAAAAGAGGCAATTGATTCTCTCCTCCATCTCGAGCATTTCGTGTCAACTGCCCTTTCGAATAAAAGTCATGTGTCTGTACTGGCCACTGACTTTGAAAGAGCATTCGATCGCATTGGTGTTAAAGTTGTCCTCCAACAGCTATCGACTTGGAAGATTAGTACAAAGATATTTGCTTTTGTAAAGGCCTTCCTGACCCATCGCAGGTTTCGGGTGAGAGTAAACCAAAAATTTTCAAATACTCGGTCTCTCGATAATGGGATACCACAAGGGTCTCCTTTATCTGTTGTTTTATTTATAGCAGCTTTTGACCAAATCAGTAAAATAGTTGCCGATTATAAAAATATTAAATACTCTATATACGCGGATGATGCTATCTTCTTTACTAATAACAATTCTAACAATGATGTTAAATGTAATTTTTCTAAAATTTTGTATGATATTGATAAATGGTGTACTCGGTCTGGTGGCCGACTCTCTATAAACAAATGTAAATTAATTCACTTTTGTAAAAAAAGAAAATGTAAAATGTTTACTTTAAACTTTAACAACACTTCTATTGAACTAGTTAATGAATTGAAAATTCTTGGTGTCGTCTTCGACAAGAAATTTAACTTTAAGCCCCAATGTGTAAATTTAAGAAAAAATATTAATGCCAGGCTTAATATTGTTAAATTCTTATCTTCTAATCATAGTCTAGTACATATTTCTACACTAATCAATGCCACAAGATCACTAATACTTTCCAAAATAAACTACGCTCTCCCAATTTTTGGATGGTGCGCTCAAAGCAACTTAAAGCAGCTATACGCACCCTACCACGCAGCTGTTCGAAGAGCCATAAGAGCCTTCCCTACGTCGCCGACAAAAAATATCTTAGCCGAAGCTGGTTTACCTTCTATTATGGAGCAAATACGTGCATCAACTTTTCACCTTATACCAAAATTATTTAACGCCAGAAATGCAACGCTTCTCAAAGACGTCCAGTGTGCCTTCAAACACACCAAAAGGTATACTATAAAATCCGTAATCCGCCGCTGTATTGAGGTAGCTAAATGTCTTATGCCTGACACAGCTCCTCGGCTAATCAAGCAGAAAAGAGACCCTCCGTGGCATCTCAAACACTCATCATTTGTCCTAGATCCGATTTCGTACTCTAAATCTACCACAAATCCTGAAGCCTACCGACAACTTTTTGCAGAACATACAAGCAAATACACTAATAAGAACTGGACCCTTTTATTTACTGATGGCTCAAAACAACCCGAATGCACTACCTTCGCGGTAGTATCCTCTACCGGAATAGTAATATCCACTGGCCTTATTCAATAACATTGTTCAATCTTCATAGCCGAAAGTTTTGGCAATAAAAATAGCCACGGACTATGCTCGTTTGCACAAAGGCAGATTTCTTATATGTTCTGATAGCAAATCTTCCATAGAGGCGATTCGTAATATAAGCAATGAGGGTATCCTTGATTCAGATATAAGAGAAGCATGCATAAAATGCGCTAATAAATTAATAATCATGTGGGTGGGTACCCAGCCATGTTGTGATTGACGGCAACGAATTCGCTGATTCAACGGCTGTCACAGCAGTAAGGCATCACCTATTGTACTTCCATACACGAGAAAATACAGATATGCGTAAATTAATTGAGAAATCCTTGTATATACGAAAAATGGAAGAGTGGAACATCTATACACATAATTATAAATCGTATAATCGAGAAGGAATCAAACCCACCTATCCAGGATCATGCACCGTAAACCAAATAAACATTTTTGTTCGACTTCGGTTGGGCCATGCCACATTTTCGCACGAACACTTACTGCGTCGAGATTCAGCTCCAAATTGTGATTATTGCACCGGACACAGAGCTTTAATAACTCATTTATTGAACGAATGCAGAGCTTTCAGTGCAATTAGAAGGAATGCATAGGTACGGAAGTCCCTAGTAATCTTTTAAAAAATGTGACTCTATATAGTATAAAACCAATAGACACCTTTTTAAGTTGTATTAATTTCAAAAATAAAATTTAAAATAAAATAGATTAAGATCGAGTCGAAGGCCCTGGCAGCCAGTACTCATTAATTGTATTTATTGTAATAATTAATTGATTAGAATAAAGTGTAATAATAATAATAATAATAAGTAATTTCAAGTCAAAATTAAATCTTCTTGGTTACATGTAATGTTCAATTCAACATTGTCGTAATTTTTCAAAATGAAAACTCCTTTCTCTATTTCTATAAGCTTCGATACGGTGTTAAATATCTGTATACAATTATTTCTTTTGAAGAAATTTTTCAATGGTAGCATTTTTTTTAGGTCCTTGTTTTCGTCATATATTAACGTATTATTATTGTATATGACAATTTTTAGTGGTTCTCAGTTTCTGTTCCATTATGTTAACTATCTCCTAAAGGAATAATCGTTGAAATTGATCAATTTATTACCTAATTTGGAACTCTGATTACAATTACAATGCCTTCATTACTCTCAATAAGTGTACCAAGTGTTATATTTTGCAACTTATTCGGAAGAATCAATTTTATCGTTCGTTAATCTGTTACTATGAAAGGTTCCAATTCTTGAAGGTGCAATATTATCCTGTATATGTTCCACATTATCTTGTAAGATTTTTAATTTTATTTAATTTAGTTTTCATTTAATTGTATCTGTAGTTTACATTTAAGTTGAGAGATCAGAAAATTACCCTTAGGATGGTTTCATGCTCTGCTCATATCCTTCGCTCGATAAGTACATTTAACGAATTTGACCTTCTCCCTACAACTGTAAATGCCAATAATTCTCAATTGTAGCAAACTGTATTGATGATCATCCAATTCAGAATATACTCCTACCTTTCCTGATTTGATATGTCTTCTCAAAATATCCGGCAAGTTTTCATTAAAATCATCGAGGGTTAAATATATGTAATTCTATTGCTTGTTTTATTGCAAATTCCCTATGCTTATTTCGAACCAAGCATATTGTGTTCTAAACCGATTAACTGTTGTGTCATGTATATAATTAATTGAATGCTCCCTTTGTGTAATAATGTTATTACTTTTTCTAATTTACTCCTCTCTTCTTTCCGTATACCTTGAGAATACATTTTCGGTCGCGCGAATACACTCATTATAATCAGAATGCCCCCTGGGCACCCCCGCTTGGGGGAGAACCGGTTCGCCGCATTAGCAGAAAATTATACAGCTAAAAAAAAACGTTTGGCTTCGGCACCACTACTTGACGACTTCCCGGAGCTACCTGCAACACGATTAAACACCCATAAGTTTGTTGTTGTTGCCTCCACTATTGATAGTAAGCCACTAAAAAATTTCTCCTGTTTTGCTGTACACAAATTATTGAAATTAATCAGTAAAGAAATTTTAACTATCTCGGAACTTCGCGATGGTAATTTGCTTCTTTTAGTGAAAAGTGTAGAAGTTGCAAAAAAGTTTATTGCCGCAAAAAAACTCCATGGAATATGTCCAGTAAAATGCTTCTTCCACGTTTCTTTAAATAGCACTAAGGGTACAGTGTACGCTCCATGCCTCAACCAAGTTTCAGAAGAAGAAATTGTAAATGAACTTTCATCCCAAGGTGTTATTTCGGTATACAAATTTAATAAAATTATTGACGGTAAGCCATATCCAAGTGGTGTAGTTTTGTTGACTTTCGATCGCTACCATCTTCCAACAAAAATAGATATTTCATGGTACGCTGCGAGGGTTTGAGAATACTTGCCCAATCCACTGCGATGCAAATCTTGCCAAATATTGGGACACACAGCTAAATATTGCAGAAATGCACCTGCTTGCACTAAATGAATGCACTAAATTCCAACAGGAAAGAGAAGTTTTGAAAATCCAAATTAAAAAGAAGTGCAGTATGCGTGAAGCAAAACAGTTATACAAAACACAACACAATACCGATCCCTCACCGAATAGCTATGCGTCTACTCTCTCAGACTCAACCAAAGCAACACAAAAACCTAAAATCAACAATCAAAACTACAAACTAACAACGAAAACAAATTAACAGAACAAAATCAAATAAACACCAACAACACGCCAATATCAAACAATTCCTTGCAAACTGTCTCTCCTATTAAACACAGTGAGAAGACCATTGCAGCAATCATCGATAACTCTCAAAAAACTCTCTCTTCTTTGAAACCCACTTACACGCTGAATAATACACACTCTTCTCACAACTCTCCTACCTACTCTAATATTTTCAATACAAAGCTTCCAAACATACAAGATAAAGACTCTGCAATATCTGACTAAATTACACCCTACTTTCATTATGACTATTAAAATATTGCAATGGAACATAAAAGGTTTTATAAACAACTACAATGAACTACATTTGATCATAAAAGCTATTTCTCCTGATATCATTGCACTTCAAGAAACGCACGTCCCTTACGGAAAAGATAATATAATCCCCTAAACAATATATTGGATATTTCCACAACCTTTCTGCAAACCTCTCATCTAAACAAGGAGTCGGGATTCTAATAAAGAAGCATATTCCGCATAAATTACTTAATGTACAATCTCCAATAGCATCGTTAGCATTAGAAATCAAATACGGACTAACTTTCACAATAATAAATACCTATATCCCCCCTCAACAAAACTTTTGAGTTCAGGATTTAGAGTCTTTACTAGGTTATGCCCCATCACAGTATATCTTATCTGGCGATTTCAACTCTTGGAGTCCCCTCTGGGGCTCCCCTCAAGCCAATGATAGAGGCAACATCTTAGAGGATTTTATTCTTGCCCACGATCTCATCGTTTTAAATGATGTGTCCCCCACTCATTTTTCAACGCACAAAACCTTCACCCACATTTACCTTTCTTTATGCTCAGCACACCTTGCACCCAAATGTAGTTGGGTTACTTTAGATAATCTCCATAACAGTGATCATTTTCCCATTTGTATTGATATCATATCCAACCTCAATCCTGAAAGAATCATTCCCAAGAACAAATTCAAAACTGATTTAGCTAATTGGACTGCATTTCAGAGCGCTTGCGCCTGTAGATTTGAATGTTTCTCCCAATCCTATAATATTAACCAAAAAGCAGCTAAATTTTCCAAAGCAATTCGGTTTGCTGCCAACGTATCAATTCCACAAACTAAAAGTTTCTTTGTCAAAAAATCGGTACCATGGTGGAATAGTAATTTAAAATTAATAAGGGAAGATTCTGTAGTGATTATAAGCACTACAGAATCGATAATAACTTAGCTCTGTACAAAATCAAATGCAATATTTAGAAGAGCTGTTAGAAAAGCTAAAGCCAACTCTCTTGAAAAATTTACATCTCAAATCACTCCCAAATCCAGTATCAAACAAATATGGTCCGACATTCGAGTTCTTGTTGGTGGCAGCAAAACCACCCCACTTCGTATCTTAACTGTTGGAGATTCTCATTTGACTTCTTCTTTTGAAATGGCAAATACCTTCGCTAATAATTGGTCTGCACTCTCTAGCGACGCAAACTTTTCTGAAGAATTCATCTCTGAGAAACGATTTTTCCCACATACGAAATATAAACCCATTCACCTATCATTGACTGCAAATAAAATTGAGGCATATATTTCCATTACCGAACTCGAAACTGCGCTACAGTCAGCAAAAGGAAAAACTCCAGGTTTAGATCACATATACTACCCGATGTTAAATAATCTACCTGCCTCTGCCAAAAAAATATTACTAGTTTTATACAATGAAATTTTAGACCACGGAATCCTTCCACAAACTTGGCGCACAGCTGAAATAATACCGATACCTAAGCCTAACAAACCAATTTCTGAAATTAGTAGCTATCGCCCCATATCCCTTTTGCCTTGTATCGGGAAGGTCCTGGAAAAAATTATTGCTAAAAGATTATGATGGTATATAACCACTAACAATTTTATCAGCTCCAACCAAGTAGCTTTTAAAAAGAGGCAATTGATTCTCTCCTCCATCTCGAGCATTTCGTGTCAACTGCCCTTTCGAATAAAAGTCATGTGTCTGTACTGGCCACTGACTTTGAAAGAGCATTCGATCGCATTGGTGTTAAAGTTGTCCTCCAACAGCTATCGACTTGGAAGATTAGTACAAAGATATTTGCTTTTGTAAATGCCTTCCTGACCCATCGCAGGTTTCGGGTGAGAGTAAACCAAAAATTTTCAAATACTCGGTCTCTCGATAATGGGATACCACAAGGGTCTCCTTTGTCTGTTGTTTTATTTATAGCAGCTTTTGACCAAATCAGTAAAATAGTAGCCGATTATAAAAATATTAAATACTCTATATACGCGGATGATGCTATCTTCTTTACTAATAACAATTCTAACAATGATGTTAAATGTAATTTTTCTAAAATTTTGTATGATATTGATAAATGGTGTACTCGGTCTGGTGGCCGACTCTCTATAAACAAATGTAAATTAATTCACTTTTGTAAAAAAAGAAAATGTAAAATGTTTACTTTAAACTTTAACAACACTTCTATTGAACTAGTTAATGAATTGAAAATTCTTGGTGTCGTCTTCGACAAGAAATTTAACTTTAAGCCCCAATGTGTAAATTTAAGAAAAAATATTAATGCCAGGCTTAATATTGTTAAATTCTTATCTTCTAATCATAGTCTAGTACATATTTCTACACTAATCAATGTCACAAGATCACTAATACTTTCCAAAATAAACTACGCTCTCCCAATTTTTGGATGGTGCGCTCAAAGCAACTTAAAGCAGCTATACGCACCCTACCACGCAGCTGTTCGAAGAGCCATAAGAGCCTTCCCTACGTCGCCGACAAAAAATATCTTAGCCGAAGCTGGTTTACCTTCTATTATGGAGCAAATACGTGCATCAACTTTTCACCTTATACCAAAATTATTTAACGCCAGAAATGCAACGCTTCTCAAAGACGTCCAGTGTGCCTTCAAACACACCAAAAGGTATACTATAAAATCCGTAATCCGCCGCTGTATTGAGGTAGCTAAATGTATTATGCCTGACACAGCTCCTCGGCTAATCAAGCAGAAAAGAGACCCTCCGTGGCATCTCAAACACTCATCATTTGTCCTAGATCTGATTTCGTACTCTAAATCTACCACAAATCCTGAAGCTTACCGACAACTTTTTGCAGAACATACAAGCAAATACAGTAATAAGAACTGGACCCTTTTATTTACTGATGGCTCAAAACAACCCGAATGCACTACCTTCGCGGTAGTATCCTCTACCGGAATAGTAATATCCACTGGCCTTATTCAACAACATTGTTCAATCTTCACAGCCGAAAGTTTTGGCAATAAAAATAGCCACGGACTATGCTCGTTTGCACAAAGGCAGATTTCTTAAATGTTCTGATAGCAAATCTTCCATAGAGGCGATTCGTAATATAAGCAATGAGGGCATCCTTGCTTCAGATATAAGAGAAGCATGCATAAAATGCGCTAATAAATTAAAAATCATGTGGGTGGGTACCCAGCCATGTTGTGATTGACGGCAACGAATTCGCTGATTCAACGGCTGTCACAGCAGTAAGGCATCATCACCTATTGTACTTCCATACACGAGAAAATACAGATATGCGTAAATTAATTGAGAAATCCTTGTATATACGAAAAATGGAAGAGTGGAACATCTATACACATAATTATAAATCGTATAATCGAGAAGGAATCAAACCCACCTATCCAGGATCATGCACCGTAAACCAAATAAACATTTTTGTTCGACTTCGGTTGGGCCATGCCATATTTTCGCACGAACACTTACTGCGTCGAGATTCAGCGCCAAATTGTGATTATTGCACCGGACACAGAGCTTTAATAACTCATTTATTGAACGAATGCAGAGCTTTCAGTGCAATTAGAAGGAATGCATAGGTACGGAAGTCCCTAGTAATCTTTTAAAAAATGTGACTCTAGATAGTATAAAACCAATAGACACCTTTTTAAGTTGTATTAATTTCAAAAATAAAATTTAAAATAAAATAGATTAAGATCGAGTCGAAGGCCCTGGCAGCCAGTACTCATTAATTGTATTTATTGTAATAATTAATTGATTAGAATAAAGTGTAATAATAATAATAATAATAAGTAATTTCAAGTCAAAATTAAATCTTCTTGGTTACATGTAATGTTCAATTCAACATTGTCGTAATTTTTCAAAATGAAAACTCCTTTCTCTATTTCTATAAGCTTCGATACGGTGTTAAATATCTGTATACAATTATTTCTTTTGAAGAAATTTTTCAATGGTAGCATTTTTTTTAGGTCCTTGTTTTCGTCATATATTAACGTATTATTATTGTATATGACAATTTTTAGTGGTTCACAGTTTTTGTTCCATTATGTTAACTATCTCCTAAAGGAATAATCGTTGAAATTGATCAATTTATTACCTAATTTGGAACTCTGATTACAATTACAATGCCTTCATTACTCTCAATAAGTGTACCAAGTGTTATATTTTGCAACTTATTCGGAAGAATCAATTTTATCGTTCGTTAATATGTTACTATGAAAGGTTCCAATTCTTGAAGATGCAATATTATCCTGTATATGTTCCACATTATCTTGTAAGATTATTAATTTTATTTAATTTAGTTTTCATTTAATTTTATCTGTAATTTACATTTAAGTTGAGAGATCAGAAAATTACCCTTAGGATGGTTTCATGCTCTGCTCATATCCTTCGCTCGATAAGTACATTTAACGAATTTGACCTTCTCCCTACAACTGTAAATGCCAATAATTCTCAATTGTAGCAAACTGTATTGATGATCATCCAATTCAGAATATACTCCTACCTTTCCTGATTTGATATGTCTTCTCAAAATATCCGGCAAGTTTTCATTAAAATCATCGAGGGTTAAATATATGTAATTCTATTGCTTGTTTTATTGCAAATTCCCTATGCTTATTTCGAACCAAGCATATTGTGTTCTAAACCGATTAACTGTTGTGTCATGTATATAATTAATTGAATGCTCCCTTTGTGTAATAATGTTATTACTTTTTCTAATTTACTCCTCTCTTCTTTCCGTATACCTTGAGAATACATTTTCGGTCGCGCGAATACACTCATTATAATCAGAATGCCCCCTGGGCACCCCCGCTTGGGGGAGAACCGGTTCGCCGCATTAGCAGAAAATTATACAGCTAAAAAAAAACGTTTGGCTTCGGCACCACTACTTGACGACTTCCCGGAGCTACCTGAAACACGATTAAACACCCATAAGTTTGTTGTTGTTGCCTCCACTATTGATAGTAAGCCACTAAAAAATTTCTCCTGTTTTGCTGTACACAAATTATTGAAATTAATCAGTAAAGAAATTTTAACTATCTCGGAACTTCGCGATGGTAATTTGCTTCTTTTAGTGAAAAGTGTAGAAGTTGCAAAAAAGTTTATTGCCGCAAAAAAACTCCATGGAATATGTCCAGTAAAATGCTTCTTCCACGTTTCTTTAAATAGCACTAAGGGTACAGTGTACGCTCCATGCCTCAACCAAGTTTCAGAAGAAGAAATTGTAAATGAACTTTCATCCCAAGGTGTTATTTCGGTATACAAATTTAATAAAATTATTGACGGTAAGCCATATCCAAGTGGTGTAGTTTTGTTGACTTTCGATCGCTACCATCTTCCAACAAAAATAGATATTTGATGGTATGCTGCGAGGGTTTGAGAATACTTGCCCAATCCACTGCGATGCAAATCTTGCCAAATATTGGGACACACAGCTAAATATTGCAGAAATGCACCTGCTTGCACTAAATGAATGCACTAAATTCCAACAGGAAAGAGAAGTTTTGAAAATCCAAATTAAAAAGAAGTGCAGTATGCGTGAAGCAAAACAGTTATACAAAACACAACACAATACCGATCTCTCACCGAATAGCTATGCGTCTACTCTCTCAGACTCAACCAAAGCAACACAAAAACCTAAAATCAACAATCAAAACTACAAACTAACAACGAAAACAAATTAACAGAACAAAATCAAATAAACACCAACAACACGCCAATATCAAACAATTCCTTGCAAACTGTCTCTCCTATTAAACACAGTGAGAAGACCATTGCAGCAATCATCGATAACTCTCAAAAAACTCTCTCTTCTTTGAAACCCACTTACACGCTGAATAATACACACTCTTCTCACAACTCTCCTACCTACTCTAATATTTTCAATACAAAGCTTCCAAACATACAAGATAAAGACTCTGCAATATCTGACTAAATTACACCCTACTTTCATTATGACTATTAAAATATTGCAATGGAACATAAAAGGTTTTATAAACAACTACAATGAACTACATTTGATCATAAAAGCTATTTCTCCTGATATCATTGCACTTCAAGAAACGCACGTCCCTTACGGAAAAGATAATATAATCCCCTAAACAATATATTGGATATTTCCACAACCTTTCTGCAAACCTCTCATCTAAACAAGGAGTCGGGATTCTAATAAAGAAGCATATTCCGCATAAATTACTTAATGTACAATCTCCAATAGCATCGTTAGCATTAGAAATCAAATACGGACTAACTTTCACAATAATAAATACCTATATCCCCCCTCAACAAAACTTTTGAGTTCAGGATTTAGAGTCTTTACTAGGTTATGCCCCATCACAGTATATCTTATCTGGCGATTTCAACTCTTGGAGTCCCCTCTGGGGCTCCCCTCAAGCCAATGATAGAGGCAAAATCTTAGAGGATTTTATTCTTGCCCACGATCTCATCGTTTTAAATGATGTGTCCCCCACTCATTTTTCAACGCACAAAACCTTCACCCACATTTACCTTTCTTTATGCTCAGCACACCTTGCACCCAAATGTAGTTGGGTTACTTTAGATAATCTCCATAACAGTGATCATTTTCCCATTTGTATTGATATCATATCCAACCTCAATCCTGAAAGAATCATTCCCAAGAACAAATTCAAAACTGATTTAGCTAATTGGACTGCATTTCAGAGCGCTTGCGCCTGTAGATTTGAATGTTTCTCCCAATCCTATAATATTAACCAAAAAGCAGCTAAATTTTCCAAAGCAATTCGGTTTGCTGCCAACGTATCAATTCCACAAACTAAAAGTTTCTTTGTCAAAAAATCGGTACCATGGTGGAATAGTAATTTAAAATTAATAAGGGAAGATTCTGTAGTGATTATAAGCACTACAGAATCGATAATAACTTAGCTCTGTACAAAATCAAATGCAATATTTAGAAGAGCTGTTAGAAAAGCTAAAGCCAACTCTCTTGAAAAATTTACATCTCAAATCACTCCCAAATCCAGTATCAAACAAATATGGTCCGACATTCGAGTTCTTGTTGGTGGCAGCAAAACCACCCCACTTCGTATCTTAACTGTTGGAGATTCTCATTTGACTTCTTCTTTTGAAATGGCAAATACCTTCGCTAATAATTGGTCTGCACTCTCTAGCGACGCAAACTTTTCTGAAGAATTCATCTCTGAGAAACGATTTTTCCCACATACGAAATATAAACCCATTCACCTATCACTGACTGCAAATAAAATTGAGGCATATATTTCCATTACCGAACTCGAAACTGCGCTACAGTCAGCAAAAGGAAAAACTCCAGGTTTAGATCACATATACTACCCGATGTTAAATAATCTACCTGCCTCTGCCAAAAAAATATTACTAGTTTTATACAATGAAATTTTAGACCACGGAATCCTTCCACAAACTTGGCGCACAGCTGAAATAATACCGATACCTAAGCCTAACAAACCAATTTCTGAAATAAGTAGCTATCGCCCCATATCCCTTTTGCCTTGTATCGGGAAGGTCCTGGAAAAAATTATTGCTAAAAGATTATTATGGTATATAACCACTAACAATTTTATCAGCTCCAACCAAGTAGCTTTTAAAAAGAGGCAATTGATGCTCTCCTCCATCTCGAGCATTTCATGTCAACTGCCCTTTCGAATAAAAGTCATGTGTCTGTACTGGCCACTGACTTTGAAAGAGCATTCGATCGCATTGGTGTTAAAGTTGTCCTCCAACAGCTATCGACTTGGAAGATTAGTACAAAGATATTTGCTTTTGTAAATGCCTTCCTGACCCATCGCAGGTTTCGGGTGAGAGTAAACCAAAAATTTTCAAATACTCGGTCTCTCGATAATGGGATACCACAAGGGTCTCCTTTGTCTGTTGTTTTATTTATAGCAGCTTTTGACCAAATCAGTAAAATAGTAGCCGATTATAAAAATATTAAATACTCTATATACGCGGATGATGCTATCTTCTTTACTAATAACAATTCTAACAATGATGTTAAATGTAATTTTTCTAAAATTTTTTATGATATTGATAAATGGTGTACTCGGTCTGGTGGCCGACTCTCTATAAACAAATGTAAATTAATTCACTTTTGTAAAAAAAGAAAATGTAAAATGTTTACTTTAAACTTTAACAACACTTCTATTGAACTAGTTAATGAATTGAAAATTCTTGGTGTCGTCTTCGACAAGAAATTTAACTTTAAGCCCCAATGTGTAAATTTAAGAAAAAATATTAATGCCAGGCTTAATATTGTTAAATTCTTATCTTCTAATCATAGTCTAGTACATATTTCTACACTAATCAATGTCACAAGATCACTAATACTTTCCAAAATAAACTACGCTCTCCCAATTTTTGGATGGTGCGCTCAAAGCAACTTAAAGCAGCTATACGCACCCTACCACGCAGCTGTTCGAAGAGCCATAAGAGCCTTCCCTACGTCGCCGACAAAAAATATCTTAGCCGAAGCTGGTTTACCTTCTATTATGGAGCAAATACGTGCATCAACTTTTCACCTTATACCAAAATTATTTAACGCCAGAAATGCAACGCTTCTCAAAGACGTCCAGTGTGCCTTCAAACACACCAAAAGGTATACTATAAAATCCGTAATCCGCCGCTGTATTGAGGTAGCTAAATGTATTATGCCTGACACAGCTCCTCGGCTAATCAAGCAGAAAAGAGACCCTCCGTGGCATCTCAAACACTCATCATTTGTCCTAGATCTGATTTCGTACTCTAAATCTACCACAAATCCTGAAGCTTACCGACAACTTTTTGCAGAACATACAAGCAAATACACTAATAAGAACTGGACCCTTTTATTTACTGATGGCTCAAAACAACCCGAATGCACTACCTTCGCGGTAGTATCCTCTACCGGAATAGTAATATCCACTGGCCTTATTCAACAACATTGTTCAATCTTCACAGCCGAAAGTTTTGGCAATAAAAATAGCCACGGACTATGCTCGTTTGCACAAAGGCAGATTTCTTAAATGTTCTGATAGCAAATCTTCCATAGAGGCGATTCGTAATATAAGCAATGAGGGCATCCTTGCTTCAGATATAAGAGAAGCATGCATAAAATGCGCTAATAAATTAAAAATCATGTGGGTGGGTACCCAGCCATGTTGTGATTGACGGCAACGAATTCGCTGATTCAACGGCTGTCACAGCAGTAAGGCATCATCACCTATTGTACTTCCATACACGAGAAAATACAGATATGCGTAAATTAATTGAGAAATCCTTGTATATACGAAAAATGGAAGAGTGGAACATCTATACACATAATTATAAATCGTATAATCGAGAAGGAATCAAACCCACCTATCCAGGATCATGCACCGTAAACCAAATAAACATTTTTGTTCGACTTCGGTTGGGCCATGCCATATTTTCGCACGAACACTTACTGCGTCGAGATTCAGCGCCAAATTGTGATTATTGCACCGGACACAGAGCTTTAATAACTCATTTATTGAACGAATGCAGAGCTTTCAGTGCAATTAGAAGGAATGCATAGGTACGGAAGTCCCTAGTAATCTTTTAAAAAATGTGACTCTAGATAGTATAAAACCAATAGACACCTTTTTAAGTTGTATTAATTTCAAAAATAAAATTTAAAATAAAATAGATTAAGATCGAGTCGAAGGCCCTGGCAGCCAGTACTCATTAATTGTATTTATTGTAATAATTAATTGATTAGAATAAAGTGTAATAATAATAATAATAATAAGTAATTTCAAGTCAAAATTAAATCTTCTTGGTTACATGTAATGTTCAATTCAACATTGTCGTAATTTTTCAAAATGAAAACTCCTTTCTCTATTTCTATAAGCTTCGATACGGTGTTAAATATCTGTATACAATTATTTCTTTTGAAGAAATTTTTCAATGGTAGCATTTTTTTTAGGTCCTTGTTTTCGTCATATATTAACGTATTATTATTGTATATGACAATTTTTAGTGGTTCACAGTTTTTGTTCCATTATGTTAACTATCTCCTAAAGGAATAATCGTTGAAATTGATCAATTTATTACCTAATTTGGAACTCTGATTACAATTACAATGCCTTCATTACTCTCAATAAGTGTACCAAGTGTTATATTTTGCAACTTATTCGGAAGAATCAATTTTATCGTTCGTTAATATGTTACTATGAAAGGTTCCAATTCTTGAAGATGCAATATTATCCTGTATATGTTCCACATTATCTTGTAAGATTATTAATTTTATTTAATTTAGTTTTCATTTAATTTTATCTGTAATTTACATTTAAGTTGAGAGATCAGAAAATTACCCTTAGGATGGTTTCATGCTCTGCTCATATCCTTCGCTCGATAAGTACATTTAACGAATTTGACCTTCTCCCTACAACTGTAAATGCCAATAATTCTCAATTGTAGCAAACTGTATTGATGATCATCCAATTCAGAATATACTCCTACCTTTCCTGATTTGATATGTCTTCTCAAAATATCCGGCAAGTTTTCATTAAAATCATCGAGGGTTAAATATATGTAATTCTATTGCTTGTTTTATTGCAAATTCCCTATGCTTATTTCGAACCAAGCATATTGTGTTCTAAACCGATTAACTGTTGTGTCATGTATATAATTAATTGAATGCTCCCTTTGTGTAATAATGTTATTACTTTTTCTAATTTACTCCTCTCTTCTTTCCGTATACCTTGAGAATACATTTTCGGTCGCGCGAATACACTCATTATAATCAGAATGCCCCCTGGGCACCCCCGCTTGGGGGTGAACCGGTTCGCCGCATTAGCAGAAAATTATACAGCTAAAAAAAAACGTTTGGCTTCGGCACCACTACTTGACGACTTCCCGGAGCTACCTGCAACACGATTAAACACCCATAAGTTTGTTGTTGTTGCCTCCACTATTGATAGTAAGCCACTAAAAAATTTCTCCTGTTTTGCTGTACACAAATTATTGAAATTAATCAGTAAAGAAATTTTAACTATCTCGGAACTTCGCGATGGTAATTTGCTTCTTTTAGTGAAAAGTGTAGAAGTTGCAAAAAAGTTTATTGCCGCAAAAAAACTCCATGGAATATGTCCAGTAAAATGCTTCTTCCACGTTTCTTTAAATAGCACTAAGGGTACAGTGTACGCTCCATGCCTCAACCAAGTTTCAGAAGAAGAAATTGTAAATGAACTTTCATCCCAAGGTGTTATTTCGGTAAACAAATTTAATAAAATTATTGACGGTAAGCCATATCCAAGTGGTGTAGTTTTGTTGACTTTCGATCGCTACCATCTTCCAACAAAAATAGATATTTGATGGTATGCTGCGAGGGTTTGAGAATACTTGCCCAATCCACTGCGATGCAAACCTTGCCAAATATTGGGACACACAGCTAAATATTGCAGAAATGCACCTGCTTGCACTAAATTAATGCACTAAATTCCAACAGGAAAGAGAAGTTTTGAAAATCCAAATTAAAAAGAAGTGCAGTATGCGTGAAGCAAAACAGTTATACAAAACACAACACAATACCGATCTCTCACCGAATAGCTATGCGTCTACTCTCTCAGACTCAACCAAAGCAACACAAAAACCTAAAATCAACAATCAAAACTACAAACTAACAACGAAAACAAATTAACAGAACAAAATCAAATAAACACCAACAACACGCCAATATCAAACAATTCCTTGCAAACTGTCTCTCCTATTAAACACAGTGAGAAGACCATTGCAGCAATCATCGATAACTCTCAAAAAACTCTCTCTTCTTTGAAACCCACTTACACGCTGAATAATACACACTCTTCTCACAACTCTCCTACCTACTCTAATATTTTCAATACAAAGCTTCCAAACATACAAGATAAAGACTCTGCAATATCTGACTAAATTACACCCTACTTTCATTATGACTATTAAAATATTGCAATGGAACATAAAAGGTTTTATAAACAACTACAATGAACTACATTTGATCATAAAAGCTATTTCTCCTGATATCATTGCACTTCAAGAAACGCACGTCCCTTACGGAAAAGATAATATAATCCCCTAAACAATATATTGGATATTTCCACAACCTTTCTGCAAACCTCTCATCTAAACAAGGAGTCGGGATTCTAATAAAGAAGCATATTCCGCATAAATTACTTAATGTACAATCTCCAATAGCATCGTTAGCATTAGAAATCAAATACGGACTAACTTTCACAATAATAAATACCTATATCCCCCCTCAACAAAACTTTTGAGTTCAGGATTTAGAGTCTTTACTAGGTTATGCCCCATCACAGTATATCTTATCTGGCGATTTCAACTCTTGGAGTCCCCTCTGGGGCTCCCCTCAAGCCAATGATAGAGGCAAAATCTTAGAGGATTTTATTCTTGCCCACGATCTCATCGTTTTAAATGATGTGTCCCCCACTCATTTTTCAACGCACAAAACCTTCACCCACATTTACCTTTCTTTATGCTCAGCACACCTTGCACCCAAATGTAGTTGGGTTACTTTAGATAATCTCCATAACAGTGATCATTTTCCCATTTGTATTGATATCATATCCAACCTCAATCCTGAAAGAATCATTCCCAAGAACAAATTCAAAACTGATTTAGCTAATTGGACTGCATTTCAGAGCGCTTGCGCCTGTAGATTTGAATGTTTCTCCCAATCCTATAATATTAACCAAAAAGCAGCTAAATTTTCCAAAGCAATTCGGTTTGCTGCCAACGTATCAATTCCACAAACTAAAAGTTTCTTTGTCAAAAAATCGGTACCATGGTGGAATAGTAATTTAAAATTAATAAGGGAAGATTCTGTAGTGATTATAAGCACTACAGAATCGATAATAACTTAGCTCTGTACAAAATCAAATGCAATATTTAGAAGAGCTGTTAGAAAAGCTAAAGCCAACTCTCTTGAAAAATTTACATCTCAAATCACTCCCAAATCCAGTATCAAACAAATATGGTCCGACATTCGAGTTCTTGTTGGTGGCAGCAAAACCACCCCACTTCGTATCTTAACTGTTGGAGATTCTCATTTGACTTCTTCTTTTGAAATGGCAAATACCTTCGCTAATAATTGGTCTGCACTCTCTAGCGACGCAAACTTTTCTGAAGAATTCATCTCTGAGAAACGATTTTTCCCACATACGAAATATAAACCCATTCACCTATCACTGACTGCAAATAAAATTGAGGCATATATTTCCATTACCGAACTCGAAACTGCGCTACAGTCAGCAAAAGGAAAAACTCCAGGTTTAGATCACATATACTACCCGATGTTAAATAATCTACCTGCCTCTGCCAAAAAAATATTACTAGTTTTATACAATGAAATTTTAGACCACGGAATCCTTCCACAAACTTGGCGCACAGCTGAAATAATACCGATACCTAAGCCTAACAAACCAATTTCTGAAATAAGTAGCTATCGCCCCATATCCCTTTTGCCTTGTATCGGGAAGGTCCTGGAAAAAATTATTGCTAAAAGATTATTATGGTATATAACCACTAACAATTTTATCAGCTCCAACCAAGTAGCTTTTAAAAAGAGGCAATTGATGCTCTCCTCCATCTCGAGCATTTCATGTCAACTGCCCTTTCGAATAAAAGTCATGTGTCTGTACTGGCCACTGACTTTGAAAGAGCATTCGATCGCATTGGTGTTAAAGTTGTCCTCCAACAGCTATCGACTTGGAAGATTAGTACAAAGATATTTGCTTTTGTAAATGCCTTCCTGACCCATCGCAGGTTTCGGGTGAGAGTAAACCAAAAATTTTCAAATACTCGGTCTCTCGATAATGGGATACCACAAGGGTCTCCTTTGTCTGTTGTTTTATTTATAGCAGCTTTTGACCAAATCAGTAAAATAGTAGCCGATTATAAAAATATTAAATACTCTATATACGCGGATGATGCTATCTTCTTTACTAATAACAATTCTAACAATGATGTTAAATGTAATTTTTCTAAAATTTTTTATGATATTGATAAATGGTGTACTCGGTCTGGTGGCCGACTCTCTATAAACAAATGTAAATTAATTCACTTTTGTAAAAAAAGAAAATGTAAAATGTTTACTTTAAACTTTAACAACACTTCTATTGAACTAGTTAATGAATTGAAAATTCTTGGTGTCGTCTTCGACAAGAAATTTAACTTTAAGCCCCAATGTGTAAATTTAAGAAAAAATATTAATGCCAGGCTTAATATTGTTAAATTCTTATCTTCTAATCATAGTCTAGTACATATTTCTACACTAATCAATGTCACAAGATCACTAATACTTTCCAAAATAAACTACGCTCTCCCAATTTTTGGATGGTGCGCTCAAAGCAACTTAAAGCAGCTATACGCACCCTACCACGCAGCTGTTCGAAGAGCCATAAGAGCCTTCCCTACGTCGCCGACAAAAAATATCTTAGCCGAAGCTGGTTTACCTTCTATTATGGAGCAAATACGTGCATCAACTTTTCACCTTATACCAAAATTATTTAACGCCAGAAATGCAACGCTTCTCAAAGACGTCCAGTGTGCCTTCAAACACACCAAAAGGTATACTATAAAATCCGTAATCCGCCGCTGTATTGAGGTAGCTAAATGTATTATGCCTGACACAGCTCCTCGGCTAATCAAGCAGAAAAGAGACCCTCCGTGGCATCTCAAACACTCATCATTTGTCCTAGATCTGATTTCGTACTCTAAATCTACCACAAATCCTGAAGCTTACCGACAACTTTTTGCAGAACATACAAGCAAATACAGTAATAAGAACTGGACCCTTTTATTTACTGATGGCTCAAAACAACCCGAATGCACTACCTTCGCGGTAGTATCCTCTACCGGAATAGTAATATCCACTGGCCTTATTCAACAACATTGTTCAATCTTCACAGCCGAAAGTTTTGGCAATAAAAATAGCCACGGACTATGCTCGTTTGCACAAAGGCAGATTTCTTAAATGTTCTGATAGCAAATCTTCCATAGAGGCGATTCGTAATATAAGCAATGAGGGCATCCTTGCTTCAGATATAAGAGAAGCATGCATAAAATGCGCTAATAAATTAAAAATCATGTGGGTGGGTACCCAGCCATGTTGTGATTGACGGCAACGAATTCGCTGATTCAACGGCTGTCACAGCAGTAAGGCATCATCACCTATTGTACTTCCATACACGAGAAAATACAGATATGCGTAAATTAATTGAGAAATCCTTGTATATACGAAAAATGGAAGAGTGGAACATCTATACACATAATTATAAATCGTATAATCGAGAAGGAATCAAACCCACCTATCCAGGATCATGCACCGTAAACCAAATAAACATTTTTGTTCGACTTCGGTTGGGCCATGCCATATTTTCGCACGAACACTTACTGCGTCGAGATTCAGCGCCAAATTGTGATTATTGCACCGGACACAGAGCTTTAATAACTCATTTATTGAACGAATGCAGAGCTTTCAGTGCAATTAGAAGGAATGCATAGGTACGGAAGTCCCTAGTAATCTTTTAAAAAATGTGACTAGATAGTATAAAA
Organism: Clusia tigrina; assembly: GCA_920105625.2. Lineage (NCBI taxonomy): Eukaryota > Metazoa > Arthropoda > Insecta > Diptera > Clusiidae > Clusia > Clusia tigrina. The sequence continues at coordinate 137,333,790 of OV050030.1, read as the reverse complement.
CCAATAGACACCTTTTAAGTTGTATTAATTTCAAAAATAAAATTTAAAATAAAATAGATTAAGATCGAGTCGAAGGCCCTGGCAGCCAGTACTCATTAATTGTATTTATTGTAATAATTAATTTATTAGAATAAAGTTTAATAATAATAATAATAATAATAAGTAATTTCAAGTCAAAATTAAATCTTCTTGGTTACATGTAATGTTCAATTCAACATTGTCGTAATTTTTCAAAATGAAAACTCCTTTCTCTATTTCTATAAGCTTCGATACGGTGTTAAATATCTGTATACAATTATTTCTTTTGAAGAAATTTTTCAATGGTAGCATTTTTTTTAGGTCCTTGTTTTCGTCATATATTAACGTATTATTATTGTATATGACAATTTTTAGTGGTTCACAGTTTTTGTTCCATTATGTTAACTATCTCCTAAAGGAATAATCGTTGAAATTGATCAATTTATTACCTAATTTGGAACTCTGATTACAATTACAATGCCTTCATTACTCTCAATAAGTGTACCAAGTGTTATATTTTGCAACTTATTCGGAAGAATCAATTTTATCGTTCGTTAATATGTTACTATGAAAGGTTCCAATTCTTGAAGGTGCAATATTATCCTGTATATGTTCCACATTATCTTGTAAGATTATTAATTTTATTTAATTTAGTTTTCATTTAATTGTATCTGTAATTTACATTTAAGTTGAGAGATCAGAAAATTACCCTTAGGATGGTTTCATGCTCTGCTCATATCCTTCGCTCGATAAGTACATTTAACGAATTTGACCTTCTCCCTACAACTGTAAATGCCAATAATTCTCAATTGTAACAAACTGTATTGATGATCATCCAATTCAGAATATACTCCTACCTTTCCTGATTTGATATGTCTTCTCAAAATATCCGGCAAGTTTTCATTAAAATCATCGAGGGTTAAATATATGTAATTCCTTTGCTTGTTTTATTGCAAATTCCCTATGCTTATTTCGAACCAAGCATATTGTGTTCTAAACTGATTAGCTATTGTGTCATGGATATAATTAATTGAATGCTCCCTTTGTGTAATGATGTTATTACTTTTTCTAATTTACTCCTCTCTTCTTTCCGTATACCTTGAGAATACATTTTCGGTCGCGCGAATACACTCATTATAATCAGAATGCCCCTGGGCACCCCGCTTGGGGGAGAACCGGTTCGCCGCATTAGCAGAAAATTATACAGCTAAAAAAAAACGTTTGGCTTCGGCACCACTACTTGACGACTTCCCGGAGCTACCTGAAACACGATTAAACACCCATAAGTTTGTTGTTGTTGCCTCCACTATTGATAGTAAGCCACTAAAAAATTTCTCCTGTTTTGCTGTACACAAATTATTGAAATTAATCAGTAAAGAAATTTTAACTATCTCGGAACTTCGCGATGGTAATTTGCTTCTTTTAGTGAAAAGTGTAGAAGTTGCAAAAAAGGTTATTGCCGCAAAAAAACTCTATGGAATATGTCCAGTAAAATGCTTCTTCCACGTTTCTTTAAATATCACTAAGGGTAGAGTGTACGCTCCATGCCTCAACCAAGTTTCAGAAGAAGAAATTGTAAATGAACTTTCATCCCAAGGTGTTATTTCGGTAAACAAATTTAATAAAATTATTGACGGTAAGCCATATCCAAGTGGTGTAGTTTTGTTGACTTTCGATCGCTACCATCTTCCAACAAAAATAGATATTTGATGGTATGCTGCGAGGGTTTGAGAATACTTGCCCAATCCACTGCGATGCAAATCTTGCCAAATATTGGGACACACAGCTAAATATTGCAGAAATGCACCTGCTTGCACTAAATGAATGCACTAAATTCCAACAGGAAAGAGAAGTTTTGAAAATCCAAATTAAAAAGAAGTGCAGTGTGCGTGAAGCAAAACAGTTATACAAAACACAACACAATACCGATCTCTCACCGAATAGCTATGCGTCTACTCTCTCAGACTCAACCAAAGCAACACAAAAACCTATAATCAACAATCAAAACTACAAACTAACAACGAAAACAAATTAACAGAACAAAATCAAATAAACACCAACAACACGCCAATATCAAACAATTCCTTGCAAACTGTCTCTCCTATTAAACACAGTGAGAAGACCATTGCAGCAATCATCGATAACTCTCAAAAAACTCTCTCTTCTTTGAAACCCACTTACACGCTGAATAATACACACTCTTCTCACAACTCTCCTACCTACTCTAATATTTTCAATACAAAGCTTCCAAACATACAAGATAAAGACTCTGCAATATCTGACTAAATTACACCCTACTTTCATTATGACTATTAAAATATTGCAATGGAACATAAAAGGTTTTATAAACAACTACAATGAACTACATTTGATCATAAAAGCTATTTCTCCTGATATCATTGCACTTCAAGAAACGCACTTCCCTTACGGAAAAAATAATATAATCCCCTAAACAATATATTGGATATTTCCACAACCTTTCTGCAAACCTCTCATCTAAACAAGGAGTCGGGATTCTAATAAAGAAGCATATTCCGCATAAATTACTTAATGTACAATCTCCAATAGCATCGTTAGCATTAGAAATCAAATACGGACTAACTTTCACAATAATAAATACCTATATCCCCCCTCAACAAAACTTTTGAGTTCAGGATTTAGAGTCTTTACTAGGTTATGCCCCATCACAGTATATCTTATCTGGCGATTTCAACTCTTGGAGTCCCCTCTGGGGCTCCCCTCAAGCCAATGATAGAGGCAAAATCTTAGAGGATTTTATTCTTGCCCACGATCTCATCGTTTTAAATGATGTGTCCCCCACTCATTTTTCAACGCACAAAACCTTCACCCACATTTACCTTTCTTTATGCTCAGCACACCTTGCACCCAAATGTAGTTGGGTTACTTTAGATAATCTCCATAACAGTGATCATTTTCCCATTTGTATTGATATCATATCCAACCTCAATCCTGAAAGAATCATTCCCAAGAACAAATTCAAAACTGATTTAGCTAATTGGACTGCATTTCAGAGCGCTTGCGCCTGTAGATTTGAATGTTTCTCCCAATCCTATAATATTAACCAAAAAGCAGCTAAATTTTCCAAAGCAATTCGGTTTGCTGCCAACGTATCAATTCCACAAACTAAAAGTTTCTTTGTCAAAAAATCGGTACCATGGTGGAATAGTAATTTAAAATTAATAAGGGAAGATTCTGTAGTGATTATAAGCACTACAGAATCGATAATAACTTAGCTCTGTACAAAATCAAATGCAATATTTAGAAGAGCTGTTAGAAAAGCTAAAGCCAACTCTCTTGAAAAATTTACATCTCAAATCACTCCCAAATCCAGTATCAAACAAATATGGTCCGACATTCGAGTTCTTGTTGGTGGCAGCAAAACCACCCCACTTCGTATCTTAACTGTTGGAGATTCTCATTTGACTTCTTCTTTTGAAATGGCAAATACCTTCGCTAATAATTGGTCTGCACTCTCTAGCGACGCAAACTTTTCTGAAGAATTCATCTCTGAGAAACGATTTTTCCCACATACGAAATATAAACCCATTCACCTATCACTGACTGCAAATAAAATTGAGGCATATATTTCCATTACCGAACTCGAAACTGCGCTACAGTCAGCAAAAGGAAAAACTCCAGGTTTAGATCACATATACTACCCGATGTTAAATAATCTACCTGCCTCTGCCAAAAAAATATTACTAGTTTTATACAATGAAATTTTAGACCACGGAATCCTTCCACAAACTTGGCGCACAGCTGAAATAATACCGATACCTAAGCCTAACAAACCAATTTCTGAAATTAGTAGCTATCGCCCCATATCCCTTTTGCCTTGTATCGGGAAGGTCCTGGAAAAAATTATTGCTAAAAGATTATTATGGTATATAACCACTAACAATTTTATCAGCTCCAACCAAGTAGCTTTTAAAAAGAGGCAATTGATGCTCTCCTCCATCTCGAGCATTTCATGTCAACTGCCCTTTCGAATAAAAGTCATGTGTCTGTACTGGCCACTGACTTTGAAAGAGCATTCGATCGCATTGGTGTTAAAGTTGTCCTCCAACAGCTATCGACTTGGAAGATTAGTACAAAGATATTTGCTTTTGTAAATGCCTTCCTGACCCATCGCAGGTTTCGGGTGAGAGTAAACCAAAAATTTTCAAATACTCGGTCTCTCGATAATGGGATACCACAAGGGTCTCCTTTGTCTGTTGTTTTATTTATAGCAGCTTTTGACCAAATCAGTAAAATAGTAGCCGATTATAAAAATATTAAATACTCTATATACGCGGATGATGCTATCTTCTTTACTAATAACAATTCTAACAATGATGTTAAATGTAATTTTTCTAAAATTTTGTATGATATTGATAAATGGTGTACTCGGTCTGGTGGCCGACTCTCTATAAACAAATGTAAATTAATTCACTTTTGTAAAAAAAGAAAATGTAAAATGCTGTTCGAAGAGCCATAAGAGCCTTCCCTACGTCGCCGACAAAAAATATCTTAGCCGAAGCTGGTTTACCTTCTATTATGGAGCAAATACGTGCATCAACTTTTCACCTTATACCAAAATTATTTAACGCCAGAAATGCAACGCTTCTCAAAGACGTCCAGTGTGCCTTCAAACACACCAAAAGGTATACTATAAAATCCGTAATCCGCCGCTGTATTGAGGTAGCTAAATGTATTATGCCTGACACAGCTCCTCGGCTAATCAAGCAGAAAAGAGACCCTCCGTGGCATCTCAAACACTCATCATTTGTCCTAGATCTGATTTCGTACTCTAAATCTACCACAAATCCTGAAGCTTACCGACAACTTTTTGCAGAACATACAAGCAAATACAGTAATAAGAACTGGACCCTTTTATTTACTGATGGCTCAAAACAACCCGAATGCACTACCTTCGCGGTAGTATCCTCTACCGGAATAGTAATATCCACTGGCCTTATTCAACAACATTGTTCAATCTTCACAGCCGAAGTTTTGGCAATAAAAATAGCCACGGACTATGCTCGTTTGCACAAAGGCAGATTTCTTAAATGTTCTGATAGCAAATCTTCCATAGAGGCGATTCGTAATATAAGCAATGAGGGCATCCTTGCTTCAGATATAAGAGAAGCATGCATAAAATGCGCTAATAAATTAAAAATCATGTGGGTGGGTACCCAGCCATGTTGTGATTGACGGCAACGAATTCGCTGATTCAACGGCTGTCACAGCAGTAAGGCATCATCACCTATTGTACTTCCATACACGAGAAAATACAGATATGCGTAAATTAATTGAGAAATCCTTGTATATACGAAAAATGGAAGAGTGGAACATCTATACACATAATTATAAATCGTATAATCGAGAAGGAATCAAACCCACCTATCCAGGATCATGCACCGTAAACCAAATAAACATTTTTGTTCGACTTCGGTTGGGCCATGCCATATTTTCGCACGAACACTTACTGCGTCGAGATTCAGCGCCAAATTGTGATTATTGCACCGGACACAGAGCTTTAATAACTCATTTATTGAACGAATGCAGAGCTTTCAGTGCAATTAGAAGGAATGCATAGGTACGGAAGTCCCTAGTAATCTTTTAAAAAATGTGACTCTAGATAGTATAAAACCAATAGACACCTTTTAAGTTGTATTAATTTCAAACATTTAAAATAAAATAGATTAAGATCGAGTCGAAGGCCCTGGCAGCCAGTACTCATTAATTGTATTTATTGTAATAATTAATTTATTAGAATAAAGTGTAATAATAATAATAATAATAATAAGTAATTTCAAGTCAAAATTAAATCTTCTTGGTTACATGTAATGTTCAATTCAACATTGTCGTAATTTTTCAAAATGAAAACTCCTTTCTCTATTTCTATAAGCTTCGATACGGTGTTAAATATCTGTATACAATTATTTCTTTTGAAGAAATTTTTCAATGGTAGCATTTTTTTTAGGTCCTTGTTTTCGTCATATATTAACGTATACAATAGTATATGACAATTTTTAGTGGTTCACAGTTTTTGTTCCATTATGTTAACTATCTCCTAAAGGAATAATCGTTGAAATTGATCAATTTATTACCTAATTTGGAACTCTGATTACAATTACAATGCCTTCATTACTCTCAATAAGTGTACCAAGTGTTATATTTTGCAACTTATTCGGAAGAATCAATTTTATCGTTCGTTAATATGTTACTATGAAAGGTTCCAATTCTTGAAGGTGCAATATTATCCTGTATATGTTCCACATTATCTTGTAAGATTATTAATTTTATTTAATTTAGTTTTCATTTAATTGTATCTGTAATTTATATTTAAGTTGAGAGATCAGAAAATTACCCTTAGGATGGTTTCATGCTCTACTCATATCCTTCGCTCGATAAGTACATTTAACGAATTTGACCTTCTCCCTACAACTGTAAATGCCAATAATTCTCAATTGTAACAAACTGTATTGATGATCATCCAATTCAGAATATACTCCTACCTTTCCTGATTTGATATGTCTTCTCAAAATATCCGGCAAGTTTTCATTAAAATCATCGAGGGTTAAATATATGTAATTCCTTTGCTTGTTTTATTGCAAATTCCCTATGCTTATTTCGAACCAAGCATATTGTGTTCTAAACAGATTAGCTATTGTGTCATGTATATAATTAATTGAATGCTCCCTTTGTGTAATGATGTTATCACTTTTTCTAATTTACTCCTCTCTTCTTTCCGTATACCTTGAGAATACATTTTCGGTCGCGCGAATACACTCATTATAATCAGAATGCCCCTGGGCACCCCGCTTGGGGGAGAACCGGTTCGCCGCATTAGCAGAAAATTATACAGCTAAAAAAAAACGTTTGGCTTCGGCACCACTACTTGACGACTTCCCGGAGCTACCTGAAACACGATTAAACACCCATAAGTTTGTTGTTGTTGCCTCCACTATTGATAGTAAGCCACTAAAAAATTTCTCCTGTTTTGCTGTACACAAATTATTGAAATTAATCAGTAAAGAAATTTTAACTATCTCGGAACTTCGCGATGGTAATTTGCTTCTTTTAGTGAAAAGTGTAGAAGTTGCAAAAAAGTTTATTGCCGCAAAAAAACTCCATGGAATATGTCCAGTAAAATGCTTCTTCCACGTTTCTTTAAATATCACTAAGGGTAGAGTGTACGCTCCATGCCTCAACCAAGTTTCAGAAGAAGAAATTGTAAATGAACTTTCATCCCAAGGTGTTATTTCGGTAAACAAATTTAATAAAATTATTGACGGTAAGCCATATCCAAGTGGTGTAGTTTTGTTGACTTTCGATCGCTACCATCTTCCAACAAAAATAGATATTTGATGGTATGCTGCGAGGGTTTGAGAATACTTGCCCAATCCACTGCGATGCAAATCTTGCCAAATATTGGGACACACAGCTAAATATTGCAGAAATGCACCTGCTTGCACTAAATGAATGCACTAAATTCCAACAGGAAAGAGAAGTTTTGAAAATCCAAATTAAAAAGAAGTGCAGTATGCGTGAAGCAAAACAGTTATACAAAACACAACACAATACCGATCTCTCACCGAATAGCTATGCGTCTACTCTCTCAGACTCAACCAAAGCAACACAAAAACCTAAAATCAACAATCAAAACTACAAACTAACAACGAAAACAAATTAACAGAACAAAATCAAATAAACACCAACAACACGCCAATATCAAACAATTCCTTGCAAACTGTCTCTCCTATTAAACACAGTGAGAAGACCATTGCAGCAATCATCGATAACTCTCAAAAAACTCTCTCTTCTTTGAAACCCACTTACACGCTGAATAATACACACTCTTCTCACAACTCTCCTACCTACTCTAATATTTTCAATACAAAGCTTCCAAACATACAAGATAAAGACTCTGCAATATCTGACTAAATTACACCCTACTTTCATTATGACTATTAAAATATTGCAATGGAACATAAAAGGTTTTATAAACAACTACAATGAACTACATTTGATCATAAAAGCTATTTCTCCTGATATCATTGCACTTCAAGAAACGCACTTCCCTTACGGAAAAAATAATATAATCCCCTAAACAATATATTGGATATTTCCACAACCTTTCTGCAAACCTCTCATCTAAACAAGGAGTCGGGATTCTAATAAAGAAGCATATTCCGCATAAATTACTTAATGTACAATCTCCAATAGCATCGTTAGCATTAGAAATCAAATACGGACTAACTTTCACAATAATAAATACCTATATCCCCCCTCAACAAAACTTTTGAGTTCAGGATTTAGAGTCTTTACTAGGTTATGCCCCATCACAGTATATCTTATCTGGCGATTTCAACTCTTGGAGTCCCCTCTGGGGCTCCCCTCAAGCCAATGATAGAGGCAAAATCTTAGAGGATTTTATTCTTGCCCACGATCTCATCGTTTTAAATGATGTGTCCCCCACTCATTTTTCAACGCACAAAACCTTCACCCACATTTACCTTTCTTTATGCTCAGCACACCTTGCACCCAAATGTAGTTGGGTTACTTTAGATAATCTCCATAACAGTGATCATTTTCCCATTTGTATTGATATCATATCCAACCTCAATCCTGAAAGAATCATTCCCAAGAACAAATTCAAAACTGATTTAGCTAATTGGACTGCATTTCAGAGCGCTTGCGCCTGTAGATTTGAATGTTTCTCCCAATCCTATAATATTAACCAAAAAGCAGCTAAATTTTCCAAAGCAATTCGGTTTGCTGCCAACGTATCAATTCCACAAACTAAAAGTTTCTTTGTCAAAAAATCGGTACCATGGTGGAATAGTAATTTAAAATTAATAAGGGAAGATTCTGTAGTGATTATAAGCACTACAGAATCGATAATAACTTAGCTCTGTACAAAATCAAATGCAATATTTAGAAGAGCTGTTAGAAAAGCTAAAGCCAACTCTCTTGAAAAATTTACATCTCAAATCACTCCCAAATCCAGTATCAAACAAATATGGTCCGACATTCGAGTTCTTGTTGGTGGCAGCAAAACCACCCCACTTCGTATCTTAACTGTTGGAGATTCTCATTTGACTTCTTCTTTTGAAATGGCAAATACCTTCGCTAATAATTGGTCTGCACTCTCTAGCGACGCAAACTTTTCTGAAGAATTCATCTCTGAGAAACGATTTTTCCCACATACGAAATATAAACCCATTCACCTATCACTGACTGCAAATAAAATTGAGGCATATATTTCCATTACCGAACTCGAAACTGCGCTACAGTCAGCAAAAGGAAAAACTCCAGGTTTAGATCACATATACTACCCGATGTTAAATAATCTACCTGCCTCTGCCAAAAAAATATTACTAGTTTTATACAATGAAATTTTAGACCACGGAATCCTTCCACAAACTTGGCGCACAGCTGAAATAATACCGATACCTAAGCCTAACAAACCAATTTCTGAAATTAGTAGCTATCGCCCCATATCCCTTTTGCCTTGTATCGGGAAGGTCCTGGAAAAAATTATTGCTAAAAGATTATTATGGTATATAACCACTAACAATTTTATCAGCTCCAACCAAGTAGCTTTTAAAAAGAGGCAATTGATGCTCTCCTCCATCTCGAGCATTTCATGTCAACTGCCCTTTCGAATAAAAGTCATGTGTCTGTACTGGCCACTGACTTTGAAAGAGCATTCGATCGCATTGGTGTTAAAGTTGTCCTCCAACAGCTATCGACTTGGAAGATTAGTACAAAGATATTTGCTTTTGTAAATGCCTTCCTGACCCATCGCAGGTTTCGGGTGAGAGTAAACCAAAAATTTTCAAATACTCGGTCTCTCGATAATGGGATACCACAAGGGTCTCCTTTGTCTGTTGTTTTATTTATAGCAGCTTTTGACCAAATCAGTAAAATAGTAGCCGATTATAAAAATATTAAATACTCTATATACGCGGATGATGCTATCTTCTTTACTAATAACAATTCTAACAATGATGTTAAATGTAATTTTTCTAAAATTTTGTATGATATTGATAAATGGTGTACTCGGTCTGGTGGCCGACTCTCTATAAACAAATGTAAATTAATTCACTTTTGTAAAAAAAGAAAATGTAAAATGTTTACTTTAAACTTTAACAACACTTCTATTGAACTAGTTAATGAATTGAAAATTCTTGGTCTTGTCTTCGACAAGAAATTTAACTTTAAGCCCCAATGTGTAAATTTAAGAAAAAATATTAATGCCAGGCTTAATATTGTTAAATTCTTATCTTCTAATCATAGTCTAGTACATATTTCTACACTAATCAATGTCACAAGATCACTAATACTTTCCAAAATAAACTACGCTCTCCCAATTTTTGGATGGTGCGCTCAAAGCAACTTAAAGCAGCTATACGCACCCTACCACGCAGCTGTTCGAAGAGCCATAAGAGCCTTCCCTACGTCGCCGACAAAAAATATCTTAGCCGAAGCTGGTTTACCTTCTATTATGGAGCAAATACGTGCATCAACTTTTCACCTTATACCAAAATTATTTAACGCCAGAAATGCAACGCTTCTCAAAGACGTCCAGTGTGCCTTCAAACACACCAAAAGGTATACTATAAAATCCGTAATCCGCCGCTGTATTGAGGTAGCTAAATGTATTATGCCTAACACAGCTCCTCGGCTAATCAAGCAGAAAAGAGACCCTCCGTGGCATCTCAAACACTCATCATTTGTCCTAGATCTGATTTCGTACTCTAAATCTACCACAAATCCTGAAGCTTACCGACAACTTTTTGCAGAACATACAAGCAAATACACTAATAAGAACTGGACCCTTTTATTTACTGATGGCTCAAAACAACCCGAATGCACTACCTTCGCGGTAGTATCCTCTACCGGAATAGTAATATCCACTGGCCTTATTCAACAACATTGTTCAATCTTCACAGCCGAAAGTTTTGGCAATAAAAATAGCCACGGACTATGCTCGTTTGCACAAAGGCAGATTTCTTAAATGTTCTGATAGCAAATCTTCCATAGAGGCGATTCGTAATATAAGCAATGAGGGCATCCTTGCTTCAGATATAAGAGAAGCATGCATAAAATGCGCTAATAAATTAAAAATCATGTGGGTGGGTACCCAGCCATGTTGTGATTGACGGCAACGAATTCGCTGATTCAACGGCTGTCACAGCAGTAAGGCATCATCACCTATTGTACTTCCATACACGAGAAAATACAGATATGCGTAAATTAATTGAGAAATCCTTGTATATACGAAAAATGGAAGAGTGGAACATCTATACACATAATTATAAATCGTATAATCGAGAAGGAATCAAACCCACCTATCCAGGATCATGCACCGTAAACCAAATAAACATTTTTGTTCGACTTCGGTTGGGCCATGCCATATTTTCGCACGAACACTTACTGCGTCGAGATTCAGCGCCAAATTGTGATTATTGCACCGGACACAGAGCTTTAATAACTCATTTATTGAACGAATGCAGAGCTTTCAGTGCAATTAGAAGGAATGCATAGGTACGGAAGTCCCTAGTAATCTTTTAAAAAATGTGACTCTAGATAGTATAAAACCAATAGACACCTTTTAAGTTGTATTAATTTCAAAAATAAAATTTAAAATAAAATAGATTAAGATCGAGTCGAAGGCCCTGGCAGCCAGTACTCATTAATTGTATTTATTGTAATAATTAATTTATTAGAATAAAGTGTAATAATAATAATAATAATAATAAGTAATTTCAAGTCAAAATTAAATCTTCTTGGTTACATGTAATGTTCAATTCAACATTGTCGTAATTTTTCAAAATGAAAACTCCTTTCTCTATTTCTATAAGCTTCGATACGGTGTTAAATATCTGTATACAATTATTTCTTTTGAAGAAATTTTTCAATGGTAGCATTTTTTTTAGGTCCTTGTTTTCGTCATATATTAACGTATTATTATTGTATATGACAATTTTTAGTGGTTCACAGTTTTTGTTCCATTATGTTAACTATCTCCTAAAGGAATAATCGTTGAAATTGATCAATTTATTACCTAATTTGGAACTCTGATTACAATTACAATGCCTTCATTACTCTCAATAAGTGTACCAAGTGTTATATTTTGCAACTTATTCGGAAGAATCAATTTTATCGTTCGTTAATATGTTACTATGAAAGGTTCCAATTCTTGAAGGTGCAATATTATCCTGTATATGTTCCACATTATCTTGTAAGATTATTAATTTTATTTAATTTAGTTTTCATTTAATTGTATCTGTAATTTACATTTAAGTTGAGAGATCAGAAAATTACCCTTAGGATGGTTTCATGCTCTACTCATATCCTTCGCTCGATAAGTACATTTAACGAATTTGACCTTCTCCCTACAACTGTAAATGCCAATAATTCTCAATTGTAACAAACTGTATTGATGATCATCCAATTCAGAATATACTCCTACCTTTTCTGATTTGATATGTCTTCTCAAAATATCCGGCAAGTTTTCATTAAAATCATCGAGGGTTAAATATATGTAATTCCTTTGCTTGTTTTATTGCAAATTCCCTATGCTTATTTCGAACCAAGCATATTGTGTTCTAAACCGATTAGCTATTGTGTCATGTATATAATTAATTGAATGCTCCCTTTGTGTAATGATGTTATCACTTTTTCTAATTTACTCCTCTCTTCTTTCCGTATACCTTGAGAATACATTTTCGGTCGCGCGAATACACTCATTATAATCAGAATGCCCCTGGGCACCCCGCTTGGGGGAGAACCGGTTCGCCGCATTAGCAGAAAATTATACAGCTAAAAAAAAACGTTTGGCTTCGGCACCACTACTTGACGACTTCCCGGAGCTACCTGAAACACGATTAAACACCCATAAGTTTGTTGTTGTTGCCTCCACTATTGATAGTAAGCCACTAAAAAATTTCTCTTGTTTTGCTGTACACAAATTATTGAAATTAATCAGTAAAGAAATTTTAACTATCTCGGAACTTCGCGATGGTAATTTGCTTCTTTTAGTGAAAAGTGTAGAAGTTGCAAAAAAGTTTATTGCCGCAAAAAAACTCCATGGAATATGTCCAGTAAAATGCTTCTTCCACGTTTCTTTAAATAGCACTAAGGGTAGAGTGTACGCTCCATGCCTCAACCAAGTTTCAGAAGAAGAAATTGTAAATGAACTTTCATCCCAAGGTGTTATTTCGGTAAACAAATTTAATAAAATTATTGACGGTAAGCCATATCCAAGTGGTGTAGTTTTGTTGACTTTCGATCGCTACCATCTTCCAACAAAAATAGATATTTCATGGTACGCTGCGAGGGTTTGAGAATACTTGCCCAATCCACTGCGATGCAAATCTTGGCAAATATTGGGACACACAGCTAAATATTGCAGAAATGCACCTGCTTGCACTAAATGAATGCACTAAATTCCAACAGGAAAGAGAAGTTTTGAAAATCCAAATTAAAAAGAAGTGCAGTATGCGTGAAGCAAAACAGTTATACAAAACACAACACAATACCGATCCCTCACCGAATAGCTATGCGTCTACTCTCTCAGACTCAACCAAAGCAACACAAAAACCTAAAATCAACAATCAAAACTACAAACTAACAACGAAAACAAATTAACAGAACAAAATCAAATAAACACCAACAACACGCCAATATCAAACAATTCCTTGCAAACTGTCTCTCCTATTAAACACAGTGAGAAGACCATTGCAGCAATCATCGATAACTCTCAAAAAACTCTCTCTTCTTTGAAACCCACTTACACGCTGAATAATACACACTCTTCTCACAACTCTCCTACCTACTCTAATATTTTCAATACAAAGCTTCCAAACATACAAGATAAAGACTCTGCAATATCTGACTAAATTACACCCTACTTTCATTATGACTATTAAAATATTGCAATGGAACATAAAAGGTTTTATAAACAACTACAATGAACTAAAAGCTATTTCTCCTGATATCATTGCACTTCAAGAAACGCACTTCCCTTACGGAAAAGATAATATAATCCCCTAAACAATATATTGGATATTTCCACAACCTTTCTGCAAACCTCTCATCTAAACAAGGAGTCGGGATTCTAATAAAGAAGCATATTCCGCATAAATTACTTAATGTACAATCTCCAATAGCATCGTTAGCATTAGAAATCAAATACGGACTAACTTTCACAATAATAAATACCTATATCCCCCCTCAACAAAACTTTTGAGTTCAGGATTTAGAGTCTTTACTAGGTTATGCCCCATCACAGTATATCTTATCTAGCGATTTCAACTCTTGGAGTCCCCTCTGGGGCTCCCCTCAAGCCAATGATAGAGGCAACATCTTAGAGGATTTTATTCTTGCCCACGATCTCATCGTTTTAAATGATGTGTCCCCCACTCATTTTTCAACGCACAAAACCTTCACCCACATTTACCTTTCTTTATGCTCAGCACACCTTGCACCCAAATGTAGTTGGGTTACTTTAGATAATCTCCATAACAGTGATCATTTTCCCATTTGTATTGATATCATATCCAACCTCAATCCTGAAAGAATCATTCCCAAGAACAAATTCAAAACTGATTTAGCTAATTGGACTGCATTTCAGAGCGCTTGCGCCTGTAGATTTGAATGTTTCTCCCAATCCTATAATATTAACCAAAAAGCAGCTAAATTTTCCAAAGCAATTCGGTTTGCTGCCAACGTATCAATTCCACAAACTAAAAGTTTCTTTGTCAAAAAATCGGTACCATGGTGGAATAGTAATTTAAAATTAATAAGGGAAGATTCTGTAGTGATTATAAGCACTACAGAATCGATAATAACTTAGCTCTGTACAAAATCAAATGCAATATTTAGAAGAGCTGTTAGAAAAGCTAAAGCCAACTCTCTTGAAAAATTTACATCTCAAATCACTCCCAAATCCAGTATCAAACAAATATGGTCCGACATTCGAGTTCTTGTTGGTGGCAGCAAAACCACCCCACTTCGTATCTTAACTGTTGGAGATTCTCATTTGACTTCTTCTTTTGAAATGGCAAATACCTTCGCTAATAATTGGTCTGCACTCTCTAGCGACGCAAACTTTTCTGAAGAATTCATCTCTGAGAAACGATTTTTCCCACATACGAAATATAAACCCATTCACCTATCACTGACTGCAAATAAAATTGAGGCATATATTTCCATTACCGAACTCGAAACTGCGCTACAGTCAGCAAAAGGAAAAACTCCAGGTTTAGATCACATATACTACCCGATGTTAAATAATCTACCTGCCTCTGCCAAAAAAATATTACTAGTTTTATACAATGAAATTTTAGACCACGGAATCCTTCCACAAACTTGGCGCACAGCTGAAATAATACCGATACCTAAGCCTAACAAACCAATTTCTGAAATTAGTAGCTATCGCCCCATATCCCTTTTGCCTTGTATCGGGAAGGTCCTGGAAAAAATTATTGCTAAAAGATTATGATGGTATATAACCACTAACAATTTTATCAGCTCCAACCAAGTAGCTTTTAAAAAGAGGCAATTGATTCTCTCCTCCATCTCGAGCATTTCGTGTCAACTGCCCTTTCGAATAAAAGTCATGTGTCTGTACTGGCCACTGACTTTGAAAGAGCATTCGATCGCATTGGTGTTAAAGTTGTCCTCCAACAGCTATCGACTTGGAAGATTAGTACAAAGATATTTGCTTTTGTAAAGGCCTTCCTGACCCATCGCAGGTTTCGGGTGAGAGTAAACCAAAAATTTTCAAATCCTCGGTCTCTCGATAATGGGATACCACAAGGGTCTCCTTTATCTGTTGTTTTATTTATAGCAGCTTTTGACCAAATCAGTAAAATAGTTGCCGATTATAAAAATATTAAATACTCTATATACGCGGATGATGCTATCTTCTTTACTAATAACAATTCTAACAATGATGTTAAATGTAATTTTTCTAAAATTTTGTATGATATTGATAAATGGTGTACTCGGTCTGGTGGCCGACTCTCTATAAACAAATGTAAATTAATTCACTTTTGTAAAAAAAGAAAATGTAAAATGTTTACTTTAAACTTTAACAACACTTCTATTGAACTAGTTAATGAATTGAAAATTCTTGGTGTCGTCTTCGACAAGAAATTTAACTTTAAGCCCCAATGTGTAAATTTAAGAAAAAATATTAATGCCAGGCTTAATATTGTTAAATTCTTATCTTCTAATCATAGTCTAGTACATATTTCTACACTAATCAATGCCACAAGATCACTAATACTTTCCAAAATAAACTACGCTCTCCCAATTTTTGGATGGTGCGCTCAAAGCAACTTAAAGCAGCTATACGCACCCTACCACGCAGCTGTTCGAAGAGCCATAAGAGCCTTCCCTACGTCGCCGACAAAAAATATCTTAGCCGAAGCTGGTTTACCTTCTATTATGGAGCAAATACGTGCATCAACTTTTCACCTTATACCAAAATTATTTAACGCCAGAAATGCAACGCTTCTCAAAGACGTCCAGTGTGCCTTCAAACACACCAAAAGTTATACTATAAAATCCGTAATCCGCCGCTGTATTGAGGTAGCTAAATGTCTTATGCCTGACACAGCTCCTCGGCTAATCAAGCAGAAAAGAGACCCTCCGTGGCATCTCAAACACTCATCATTTGTCCTAGATCCGATTTCGTACTCTAAATCTACCACAAATCCTGAAGCCTACCGACAACTTTTTGCAGAACATACAAGCAAATACACTAATAAGAACTGGACCCTTTTATTTACTGATGGCTCAAAACAACCCGAATGCACTACCTTCGCGGTAGTATCCTCTACCGGAATAGTAATATCCACTGGCCTTATTCAACAACATTGTTCAATCTTCACAGCCGAAAGTTTTGGCAATAAAAATAGCCACGGACTATGCTCGTTTGCACAAAGGCAGATTTCTTAAATGTTCTGATAGCAAATCTTCCATAGAGGCGATTCGTAATATAAGCAATGAGGGCATCCTTGCTTCAGATATA
This sequence comes from Clusia tigrina, assembly GCA_920105625.2. Lineage (NCBI taxonomy): Eukaryota > Metazoa > Arthropoda > Insecta > Diptera > Clusiidae > Clusia > Clusia tigrina. The sequence goes on along the minus strand of OV050030.1, from coordinate 137,316,716 downwards.
AGAGAAGCATGCATAAAATGCGCTAATAAATTAAAAATCATGTGGGTGGGTACCCAGCCATGTTGTGATTGACGGCAACGAATTCGCTGATTCAACGGCTGTCACAGCAGTAAGGCATCATCACCTATTGTACTTCCATACACGAGAAAATACAGATATGCGTAAATTAATTGAGAAATCCTTGTATATACGAAAAATGGAAGAGTGGAACATCTATACACATAATTATAAATCGTATAATCGAGAAGGAATCAAACCCACCTATCCAGGATCATGCACCGTAAACCAAATAAACATTTTTGTTCGACTTCGGTTGGGCCATGCCATATTTTCGCACGAACACTTACTGCGTCGAGATTCAGCGCCAAATTGTGATTATTGCACCGGACACAGAGCTTTAATAACTCATTTATTGAACGAATGCAGAGCTTTCAGTGCAATTAGAAGGAATGCATAGGTACGGAAGTCCCTAGTAATCTTTTAAAAAATGTGACTCTAGATAGTATAAAACCAATAGACACCTTTTAAGTTGTATTAATTTCAAAAATAAAATTTAAAATAAAATAGATTAAGATCGAGTCGAAGGCCCTGGCAGCCAGTACTCATTAATTGTATTTATTGTAATAATTAATTTATTAGAATAAAGTGTAATAATAATAATAATAATAATAAGTAATTTCAAGTCAAAATTAAATCTTCTTGGTTACATGTAATGTTCAATTCAACATTGTCGTAATTTTTCAAAATGAAAACTCCTTTCTCTATTTCTATAAGCTTCGATACGGTGTTAAATATCTGTATACAATTATTTCTTTTGAAGAAATTTTTCAATGGTAGCATTTTTTTTAGGTCCTTGTTTTCGTCATATATTAACGTATTATTATTGTATATGACAATTTTTAGTGGTTCACAGTTTTTGTTCCATTATGTTAACTATCTCCTAAAGGAATAATCGTTGAAATTGATCAATTTATTACCTAATTTGGAACTCTGATTACAATTACAATGCCTTCATTACTCTCAATAAGTGTACCAAGTGTTATATTTTGCAACTTATTCGGAAGAATCAATTTTATCGTTCGTTAATATGTTACTATGAAAGGTTCCAATTCTTGAAGGTGCAATATTATCCTGTATATGTTCCACATTATCTTGTAAGATTATTAATTTTATTTAATTTAGTTTTCATTTAATTGTATCTGTAATTTACATTTAAGTTGAGAGATCAGAAAATTACCCTTAGGATGGTTTCATGCTCTACTCATATCCTTCGCTCGATAAGTACATTTAACGAATTTGACCTTCTCCCTACAACTGTAAATGCCAATAATTCTCAATTGTAACAAACTGTATTGATGATCATCCAATTCAGAATATACTCCTACCTTTCCTGATTTGATATGTCTTCTCAAAATATCCGGCAAGTTTTCATTAAAATCATCGAGGGTTAAATATATGTAATTCCTTTGCTTGTTTTATTGCAAATTCCCTATGCTTATTTCGAACCAAGCATATTGTGTTCTAAACCGATTAGCTATTGTGTCATGTATATAATTAATTGAATGCTCCCTTTGTGTAATGATGTTATCACTTTTTCTAATTTACTCCTCTCTTCTTTCCGTATACCTTGAGAATACATTTTCGGTCGCGCGAATACACTCATTATAATCAGAATGCCCCTGGGCACCCCGCTTGGGGGAGAACCGGTTCGCCGCATTAGCAGAAAATTATACAGCTAAAAAAAAACGTTTGGCTTCGGCACCACTACTTGACGACTTCCCGGAGCTACCTGAAACACGATTAAACACCCATAAGTTTGTTGTTGTTGCCTCCACTATTGATAGTAAGCCACTAAAAAATTTCTCTTGTTTTGCTGTACACAAATTATTGAAATTAATCAGTAAAGAAATTTTAACTATCTCGGAACTTCGCGATGGTAATTTGCTTCTTTTAGTGAAAAGTGTAGAAGTTGCAAAAAAGTTTATTGCCGCAAAAAAACTCCATGGAATATGTCCAGTAAAATGCTTCTTCCACGTTTCTTTAAATAGCACTAAGGGTAGAGTGTACGCTCCATGCCTCAACCAAGTTTCAGAAGAAGAAATTGTAAATGAACTTACATCCCAAGGTGTTATTTCGGTAAACAAATTTAATAAAATTATTGACGGTAAGCCATATCCAAGTGGTGTAGTTTTGTTGACTTTCGATCGCTACCATCTTCCAACAAAAATAGATATTTCATGGTACGCTGCGAGGGTTTGAGAATACTTGCCCAATCCACTGCGATGCAAATCTTGCCAAATATTGGGACACACAGCTAAATATTGCAGAAATGCACCTGCTTGCACTAAATGAATGCACTAAATTCCAACAGGAAAGAGAAGTTTTGAAAATCCAAATTAAAAAGAAGTGCAGTATGCGTGAAGCAAAACAGTTATACAAAACACAACACAATACCGATCCCTCACCGAATAGCTATGCGTCTACTCTCTCAGACTCAACCAAAGCAACACAAAAACCTAAAATCAACAATCAAAACTACAAACTAACAACGAAAACAAATTAACAGAACAAAATCAAATAAACACCAACAACACGCCAATATCAAACAATTCCTTGCAAACTGTCTCTCCTATTAAACACAGTGAGAAGACCATTGCAGCAATCATCGATAACTCTCAAAAAACTCTCTCTTCTTTGAAACTCTCTCTTCTTCTAACTTACACGCTGAATAATACACACTCTTCTCACAACTCTCCTACCTACTCTAATATTTTCAATACAAAGCTTCCAAACATACAAGATAAAGACTCTGCAATATCTGACTAAATTACACCCTACTTTCATTATGACTATTAAAATATTGCAATGGAACATAAAAGGTTTTATAAACAACTACAATGAACTACATTTGATCATAAAAGCTATTTCTCCTGATATCATTGCACTTCAAGAAACGCACTTCCCTTACGGAAAAGATAATATAATCCCCTAAACAATATATTGGATATTTCCACAACCTTTCTGCAAACCTCTCATCTAAACAAGGAGTCGGGATTCTAATAAAGAAGCATATTCCGCATAAATTACTTAATGTACAATCTCCAATAGCATCGTTAGCATTAGAAATCAAATACGGACTAACTTTCACAATAATAAATACCTATATCCCCCCTCAACAAAACTTTTGAGTTCAGGATTTAGAGTCTTTACTAGGTTATGCCCCATCACAGTATATCTTATCTAGCGATTTCAACTCTTGGAGTCCCCTCTGGGGCTCCCCTCAAGCCAATGATAGAGGCAACATCTTAGAGGATTTTATTCTTGCCCACGATCTCATCGTTTTAAATGATGTGTCCCCCACTCATTTTTCAACGCACAAAACCTTCACCCACATTTACCTTTCTTTATGCTCAGCACACCTTGCACCCAAATGTAGTTGGGTTACTTTAGATAATCTCCATAACAGTGATCATTTTCCCATTTGTATTGATATCATATCCAACCTCAATCCTGAAAGAATCATTCCCAAGAACAAATTCAAAACTGATTTAGCTAATTGGACTGCATTTCAGAGCGCTTGCGCCTGTAGATTTGAATGTTTCTCCCAATCCTATAATATTAACCAAAAAGCAGCTAAATTTTCCAAAGCAATTCGGTTTGCTGCCAACGTATCAATTCCACAAACTAAAAGTTTCTTTGTCAAAAAATCGGTACCATGGTGGAATAGTAATTTAAAATTAATAAGGGAAGATTCTGTAGTGATTATAAGCACTACAGAATCGATAATAACTTAGCTCTGTACAAAATCAAATGCAATATTTAGAAGAGCTGTTAGAAAAGCTAAAGCCAACTCTCTTGAAAAATTTACATCTCAAATCACTCCCAAATCCAGTATCAAACAAATATGGTCCGACATTCGAGTTCTTGTTGGTGGCAGCAAAACCACCCCACTTCGTATCTTAACTGTTGGAGATTCTCATTTGACTTCTTCTTTTGAAATGGCAAATACCTTCGCTAATAATTGGTCTGCACTCTCTAGCGACGCAAACTTTTCTGAAGAATTCATCTCTGAGAAACGATTTTTCCCACATACGAAATATAAACCCATTCACCTATCACTGACTGCAAATAAAATTGAGGCATATATTTCCATTACCGAACTCGAAACTGCGCTACAGTCAGCAAAAGGAAAAACTCCAGGTTTAGATCACATATACTACCCGATGTTAAATAATCTACCAGCCTCTGCCAAAAAAATATTACTAGTTTTATACAATGAAATTTTAGACCACGGAATCCTTCCACAAACTTGGCGCACAGCTGAAATAATACCGATACCTAAGCCTAACAAACCAATTTCTGAAATTAGTAGCTATCGCCCCATATCCCTTTTGCCTTGTATCGGGAAGGTCCTGGAAAAAATTATTGCTAAAAGATTATGATGGTATATAACCACTAACAATTTTATCAGCTCCAACCAAGTAGCTTTTAAAAAGAGGCAATTGATTCTCTCCTCCATCTCGAGCATTTCGTGTCAACTGCCCTTTCGAATAAAAGTCATGTGTCTGTACTGGCCACTGACTTTGAAAGAGCATTCGATCGCATTGGTGTTAAAGTTGTCCTCCAACAGCTATCGACTTGGAAGATTAGTACAAAGATATTTGCTTTTGTAAAGGCCTTCCTGACCCATCGCAGGTTTCGGGTGAGAGTAAACCAAAAATTTTCAAATACTCGGTCTCTCGATAATGGGATACCACAAGGGTCTCCTTTATCTGTTGTTTTATTTATAGCAGCTTTTGACCAAATCAGTAAAATAGTTGCCGATTATAAAAATATTAAATACTGTATATACGCGGATGATGCTATCTTCTTTACTAATAACAATTCTAACAATGATGTTAAATGTAATTTTTCTAAAATTTTGTATGATATTGATAAATGGTGTACTCGGTCTGGTGGCCGACTCTCTATAAACAAATGTAAATTAATTCACTTTTGTAAAAAAAGAAAATGTAAAATGTTTACTTTAAACTTTAACAACACTTCTATTGAACTAGTTAATGAATTGAAAATTCTTGGTGTCGTCTTCGACAAGAAATTTAACTTTAAGCCCCAATGTGTAAATTTAAGAAAAAATATTAATGCCAGGCTTAATATTGTTAAATTCTTATCTTCTAATCATAGTCTAGTACATATTTCTACACTAATCAATGCCACAAGATCACTAATACTTTCCAAAATAAACTACGCTCTCCCAATTTTTGGATGGTGCGCTCAAAGCAACTTAAAGCAGCTATACGCACCCTACCACGCAGCTGTTCGAAGAGCCATAAGAGCCTTCCCTACGTCGCCGACAAAAAATATCTTAGCCGAAGCTGGTTTACCTTCTATTATGGAGCAAATACGTGCATCAACTTTTCACCTTATACCAAAATTATTTAACGCCAGAAATGCAACGCTTCTCAAAGACGTCCAGTGTGCCTTCAAACACACCAAAAGGTATACTATAAAATCCGTAATCCGCCGCTGTATTGAGGTAGCTAAATGTCTTATGCCTGACACAGCTCCTCGGCTAATCAAGCAGAAAAGAGACCCTCCGTGGCATCTCAAACACTCATCATTTGTCCTAGATCCGATTTCGTACTCTAAATCTACCACAAATCCTGAAGCCTACCGACAACTTTTTGCAGAACATACAAGCAAATACACTAATTCTTATTAACCCTACCCTTTTATTAACTGGACCCTTTTATTTACTGATGGCTCAAAACAACCCGAATGCACTACCTTCGCGGTAGTATCCTCTACCGGAATAGTAATATCCACTGGCCTTATTCAACAACATTGTTCAATCTTCACAGCCGAAAGTTTTGGCAATAAAAATAGCCACGGACTATGCTCGTTTGCACAAAGGCAGATTTCTTAAATGTTCTGATAGCAAATCTTCCATAGAGGCGATTCGTAATATAAGCAATGAGGGCATCCTTGCTTCAGATATAAGAGAAGCATGCATAAAATGCGCTAATAAATTAAAAATCATGTGGGTGGGTACCCAGCCATGTTGTGATTGACGGCAACGAATTCGCTGATTCAACGGCTGTCACAGCAGTAAGGCATCATCACCTATTGTACTTCCATACACGAGAAAATACAGATATGCGTAAATTAATTGAGAAATCCTTGTATATACGAAAAATGGAAGAGTGGAACATCTATACACATAATTATAAATCGTATAATCGAGAAGGAATCAAACCCACCTATCCAGGATCATGCACCGTAAACCAAATAAACATTTTTGTTCGACTTCGGTTGGGCCATGCCACATTTTCGCACGAACACTTACTGCGTCGAGATTCAGCTCCAAATTGTGATTATTGCACCGGACACAGAGCTTTAATAACTCATTTATTGAACGAATGCAGAGCTTTCAGTGCAATTAGAAGGAATGCATAGGTACGGAAGTCCCTAGTAATCTTTTAAAAAATGTGACTCTAGATAGTATAAAACCAATAGACACCTTTTTAAGTTGTATTAATTTCAAAAATAAAATTTAAAATAAAATAGATTAAGATCGAGTCGAAGGCCCTGGCAGCCAGTACTCATTAATTGTATTTATTGTAATAATTAATTGATTAGAATAAAGTGTAATAATAATAATAATAATAAGTAATTTCAAGTCAAAATTAAATCTTCTTGGTTACATGTAATGTTCAATTCAACATTGTCGTAATTTTTCAAAATGAAAACTCCTTTCTCTATTTCTCTAAGCTTCGATACGGTGTTAAATATCTGTATACAATTATTTCTTTTGAAGAAATTTTTCAATGGTAGCATTTTTTTTAGGTCCTTGTTTTCGTCATATATTAACGTATTATTATTGTATATGACAATTTTTAGTGGTTCACAGTTTTTGTTCCATTATGTTAACTATCTCCTAAAGGAATAATCGTTGAAATTGATCAATTTATTACCTAATTTGGAACTCTGATTACAATTACAATGCCTTCATTACTCTCAATAAGTGTACCAAGTGTTATATTTTGCAACTTATTCGGAAGAATCAATTTTATCGTTCGTTAATATGTTACTATGAAAGGTTCCAATTCTTGAAGATGCAATATTATCCTGTATATGTTCCACATTATCTTGTAAGATTATTAATTTTATTTAATTTAGTTTTCATTTAATTTTATCTGTAATTTACATTTAAGTTGAGAGATCAGAAAATTACCCTTAGGATGGTTTCATGCTCTGCTCATATCCTTCGCTCGATAAGTACATTTAACGAATTTGACCTTCTCCCTACAACTGTAAATGCCAATAATTCTCAATTGTAGCAAACTGTATTGATGATCATCCAATTCAGAATATACTCCTACCTTTCCTGATTTGATATGTCTTCTCAAAATATCCGGCAAGTTTTCATTAAAATCATCGAGGGTTAAATATATGTAATTCTATTGCTTGTTTTATTGCAAATTCCCTATGCTTATTTCGAACCAAGCATATTGTGTTCTAAACCGATTAACTGTTGTGTCATGTATATAATTAATTGAATGCTCCCTTTGTGTAATAATGTTATTACTTTTTCTAATTTACTCCTCTCTTCTTTCCGTATACCTTGAGAATACATTTTCGGTCGCGCGAATACACTCATTATAATCAGAATGCCCCCTGGGCACCCCCGCTTGGGGGAGAACCGGTTCGCCGCATTAGCAGAAAATTATACAGCTAAAAAAAAACGTTTGGCTTCGGCACCACTACTTGACGACTTCCCGGAGCTACCTGCAACACGATTAAACACCCATAAGTTTGTTGTTGTTGCCTCCACTATTGATAGTAAGCCACTAAAAAATTTCTCCTGTTTTGCTGTACACAAATTATTGAAATTAATCAGTAAAGAAATTTTAACTATCTCGGAACTTCGCGATGGTAATTTGCTTCTTTTAGTGAAAAGTGTAGAAGTTGCAAAAAAGTTTATTGCCGCAAAAAAACTCCATGGAATATGTCCAGTAAAATGCTTCTTCCACGTTTCTTTAAATAGCACTAAGGGTACAGTGTACGCTCCATGCCTCAACCAAGTTTCAGAAGAAGAAATTGTAAATGAACTTTCATCCCAAGGTGTTATTTCGGTATACAAATTTAATAAAATTATTGACGGTAAGCCATATCCAAGTGGTGTAGTTTTGTTGACTTTCGATCGCTACCATCTTCCAACAAAAATAGATATTTCATGGTACGCTGCGAGGGTTTGAGAATACTTGCCCAATCCACTGCGATGCAAATCTTGCTAAATATTGGGACACACAGCTAAATATTGCAGAAATGCACCTGCTTGCACTAAATGAATGCACTAAATTCCAACAGGAAAGAGAAGTTTTGAAAATCCAAATTAAAAAGAAGTGCAGTATGCGTGAAGCAAAACAGTTATACAAAACACAACACAATACCGATCCCTCACCGAATAGCTATGCGTCTACTCTCTCAGACTCAACCAAAGCAACACAAAAACCTAAAATCAACAATCAAAACTACAAACTAACAACGAAAACAAATTAACAGAACAAAATCAAATAAACACCAACAACACGCCAATATCAAACAATTCCTTGCAAACTGTCTCTCCTATTAAACACAGTGAGAAAACCATTGCAGCAATCATCGATAACTCTCAAAAAACTCTCTCTTCTTTGAAACCCACTTACACGCTGAATAATACACACTCTTCTCACAACTCTCCTACCTACTCTAATATTTTCAATACAAAGCTTCCAAACATACAAGATAAAGACTCTGCAATATCTGACTAAATTACACCCTACTTTCATTATGACTATTAAAATATTGCAATGGAACATAAAAGGTTTTATAAACAACTACAATGAACTACATTTGATCATAAAAGCTATTTCTCCTGATATCATTGCACTTCAAGAAACGCACGTCCCTTACGGAAAAGATAATATAATCCCCTAAACAATATATTGGATATTTCCACAACCTTTCTGCAAACCTCTCATCTAAACAAGGAGTCGGGATTCTAATAAAGAAGCATATTCCGCATAAATTACTTAATGTACAATCTCCAATAGCATCGTTAGCATTAGAAATCAAATACGGACTAACTTTCACAATAATAAATACCTATATCCCCCCTCAACAAAACTTTTGAGTTCAGGATTTAGAGTCTTTACTAGGTTATGCCCCATCACAGTATATCTTATCTGGCGATTTCAACTCTTGGAGTCCCCTCTGGGGCTCCCCTCAAGCCAATGATAGAGGCAACATCTTAGAGGATTTTATTCTTGCCCACGATCTCATCGTTTTAAATGATGTGTCCCCCACTCATTTTTCAACGCACAAAACCTTCACCCACATTTACCTTTCTTTATGCTCAGCACACCTTGCACCCAAATGTAGTTGGGTTACTTTAGATAATCTCCATAACAGTGATCATTTTCCCATTTGTATTGATATCATATCCAACCTCAATCCTGAAAGAATCATTCCCAAGAACAAATTCAAAACTGATTTAGCTAATTGGACTGCATTTCAGAGCGCTTGCGCCTGTAGATTTGAATGTTTCTCCCAATCCTATAATATTAACCAAAAAGCAGCTAAATTTTCCAAAGCAATTCGGTTTGCTGCCAACGTATCAATTCCACAAACTAAAAGTTTCTTTGTCAAAAAATCGGTACCATGGTGGAATAGTAATTTAAAATTAATAAGGGAAGATTCTGTAGTGATTATAAGCACTACAGAATCGATAATAACTTAGCTCTGTACAAAATCAAATGCAATATTTAGAAGAGCTGTTAGAAAAGCTAAAGCCAACTCTCTTGAAAAATTTACATCTCAAATCACTCCCAAATCCAGTATCAAACAAATATGGTCCGACATTCGAGTTCTTGTTGGTGGCAGCAAAACCACCCCACTTCGTATCTTAACTGTTGGAGATTCTCATTTGACTTCTTCTTTTGAAATGGCAAATACCTTCGCTAATAATTGGTCTGCACTCTCTAGCGACGCAAACTTTTCTGAAGAATTCATCTCTGAGAAACGATTTTTCCCACATACGAAATATAAACCCATTCACCTATCACTGACTGCAAATAAAATTGAGGCATATATTTCCATTACCGAACTCGAAACTGCGCTACAGTCAGCAAAAGGAAAAACTCCAGGTTTAGATCACATATACTACCCGATGTTAAATAATCTACCTGCCTCTGCCAAAAAAATATTACTAGTTTTATACAATGAAATTTTAGACCACGGAATCCTTCCACAAACTTGGCGCACAGCTGAAATAATACCGATACCTAAGCCTAACAAACCAATTTCTGAAATTAGTAGCTATCGCCCCATATCCCTTTTGCCTTGTATCGGGAAGGTCCTGGAAAAAATTATTGCTAAAAGATTATTATGGTATATAACCACTAACAATTTTATCAGCTCCAACCAAGTAGCTTTTAAAAAGAGGCAATTGATGCTCTCCTCCATCTCGAGCATTTCATGTCAACTGCCCTTTCGAATAAAAGTCATGTGTCTGTACTGGCCACTGACTTTGAAAGAGCATTCGATCGCATTGGTGTTAAAGTTGTCCTCCAACAGCTATCGACTTGGAAGATTAGTACAAAGATATTTGCTTTTGTAAATGCCTTCCTGACCCATCGCAGGTTTCGGGTGAGAGTAAACCAAAAATTTTCAAATACTCGGTCTCTCGATAATGGGATACCACAAGGGTCTCCTTTGTCTGTTGTTTTATTTATAGCAGCTTTTGACCAAATCAGTAAAATAGTAGCCGATTATAAAAATATTAAATACTCTATATACGCGGATGATGCTATCTTCTTTACTAATAACAATTCTAACAATGATGTTAAATGTAATTTTTCTAAAATTTTGTATGATATTGATAAATGGTGTACTCGGTCTGGTGGCCGACTCTCTATAAACAAATGTAAATTAATTCACTTTTGTAAAAAAAGAAAATGTAAAATGTTTACTTTAAACTTTAACAACACTTCTATTGAACTAGTTAATGAATTGAAAATTCTTGGTGTCGTCTTCGACAAGAACTTTAACTTTAAGCCCCAATGTGTAAATTTAAGAAAAAATATTAATGCCAGGCTTAATATTGTTAAATTCTTATCTTCTAATCATAGTCTAGTACATATTTCTACACTAATCAATGTCACAAGATCACTAATACTTTCCAAAATAAACTACGCTCTCCCAATTTTTGGATGGTGCGCTCAAAGCAACTTAAAGCAGCTATACGCACCCTACCACGCAGCTGTTCGAAGAGCCATAAGAGCCTTCCCTACGTCGCCGACAAAAAATATCTTAGCCGAAGCTGGTTTACCTTCTATTATGGAGCAAATACGTGCATCAACTTTTCACCTTATACCAAAATTATTTAACGCCAGAAATGCAACGCTTCTCAAAGACGTCCAGTGTGCCTTCAAACACACCAAAAGGTATACTATAAAATCCGTAATCCGCCGCTGTATTGAGGTAGCTAAATGTATTATGCCTGACACAGCTCCTCGGCTAATCAAGCAGAAAAGAGACCCTCCGTGGCATCTCAAACACTCATCATTTGTCCTAGATCTGATTTCGTACTCTAAATCTACCACAAATCCTGAAGCTTACCGACAACTTTTTGCAGAACATACAAGCAAATACACTAATAAGAACTGGACCCTTTTATTTACTGATGGCTCAAAACAACCCGAATGCACTACCTTCGCGGTAGTATCCTCTACCGGAATAGTAATATCCACTGGCCTTATTCAACAACATTGTTCAATCTTCACAGCCGAAAGTTTTGGCAATAAAAATAGCCACGGACTATGCTCGTTTGCACAAAGGCAGATTTCTTAAATGTTCTGATAGCAAATCTTCCATAGAGGCGATTCGTAATATAAGCAATGAGGGCATCCTTGCTTCAGATATAAGAGAAGCATGCATAAAATGCGCTAATAAATTAAAAATCATGTGGGTGGGTACCCAGCCATGTTGTGATTGACGGCAACGAATTCGCTGATTCAACGGCTGTCACAGCAGTAAGGCATCATCACCTATTGTACTTCCATACACGAGAAAATACAGATATGCGTAAATTAATTGAGAAATCCTTGTATATACGAAAAATGGAAGAGTGGAACATCTATACACATAATTATAAATCGTATAATCGAGAAGGAATCAAACCCACCTATCCAGGATCATGCACCGTAAACCAAATAAACATTTTTGTTCGACTTCGGTTGGGCCATGCCATATTTTCGCACGAACACTTACTGCGTCGAGATTCAGCGCCAAATTGTGATTATTGCACCGGACACAGAGCTTTAATAACTCATTTATTGAACGAATGCAGAGCTTTTAGTGCAATTAGAAGGAATGCATAGGTACGGAAGTCCCTAGTAATCTTTTAAAAAATGTGACTCTAGATAGTATAAAACCAATAGACACCTTTTTAAGTTGTATTAATTTCAAAAATAAAATTTAAAATAAAATAGATTAAGATCGATTCGAAGGCCCTGGCAGCCTGTACTCATTAATTGTATTTATTGTAATAATTAATTGATTAGAATAAAGTGTAATAATAATAATAATAATAATAATAAGTAATTTCAAGTCAAAATTAAATCTTCTTGGTTACATGTAATGTTCAATTCAACATTGTCGTAATTTTTCAAAATGAAAACTCCTTTCTCTATTTCTATAAGCTTCGATACGGTGTTAAATATCTGTATACAATTATTTCTTTTGAAGAAATTTTTCAATGGTAGCATTTTTTTTAGGTCCTTGTTTTCGTCATATATTAACGTATTATTATTGTATATGACAATTTTTAGTGGTTCTCAGTTTTTGTTCCATTATGTTAACTATCTCCTAAAGGAATAATCGTTGAAATTGATCAATTTATTACCTAATTTGGAACTCTGATTACAATTACAATGCCTTCATTACTCTCAATAAGTGTACCAAGTGTTATATTTTGCAACTTATTCGGAAGAATCAATTTTATCGTTCGTTAATCTGTTACTATGAAAGGTTCCAATTCTTGAAGGTGCAATATTATCCTGTATATGTTCCACATTATCTTGTAAGATTTTTAATTTTATTTAATTTAGTTTTCATTTAATTGTATCTGTAGTTTACATTTAAGTTGAGAGATCAGAAAATTACCCTTAGGATGGTTTCATGCTCTGCTCATATCCTTCGCTCGATAAGTACATTTAACGAATTTGACCTTCTCCCTACAACTGTAAATGCCAATAATTCTCAATTGTAACAAACTGTATTGATGATCATCCAATTCAGAATATACTCCTACCTTTCCTGATTTGATATGTCTTCTCAAAATATCCGGCAAGTTTTCATTAAAATCATCGAGGGTTAAATATATGTAATTCCTTTGCTTGTTTTATTGCAAATTCCCTATGCTTATTTCGAACCAAGCATATTGTGTTCTAAACCGATTAGCTATTGTGTCATGTATATAATTAATTGAATGCTCCCTTTGTGTAATGATGTTATTACTTTTTCTAATTTACTCCTCTCTTCTTTCCGTATACCTTGAGAATACATTTTCGGTCGCGCGAATACACTCATTATAATCAGAATGCCCCTGGGCACCCCGCTTGGGGGAGAACCGGTTCGCCGCATTAGCAGAAAATTATACAGCTAAAAAAAAACGTTTGGCTTCGGCACCACTACTTGACGACTTCCCGGAGCTACCTGAAACACGATTAAACACCCATAAGTTTGTTGTTGTTGCCTCCACTATTGATAGTAAGCCACTAAAAAATTTCTCCTGTTTTGCTGTACACAAATTATTGAAATTAATCAGTAAAGAAATTTTAACTATCTCGGAACTTCGCGATGGTAATTTGCTTCTTTTAGTGAAAAGTGTAGAAGTTGCAAAAAAGTTTATTGCCGCAAAAAAACTCCATGGAATATGTCCAGTAAAATGCTTCTTCCACGTTTCCTTAAATAGCACTAAGGGTAGAGTGTACGCTCCATGCCTCAACCAAGTTTCAGAAGAAGAAATTGTAAATGAACTTTCATCCCAAGGTGTTATTTCGGTATACAAATTTAATAAAATTATTGACGGTAAGCCATATCCAAGTGGTGTAGTTTTGTTGACTTTCGATCGCTACCATCTTCCAACAAAAATAGATATTTCATGGTACGCTGCGAGGGTTTGAGAATACTTGCCCAATCCACTGCGATGCAAATCTTGCTAAATATTGGGACACACAGCTAAATATTGCAGAAATGCACCTGCTTGCACTAAATGAATGCACTAAATTCCAACAGGAAAGAGAAGTTTTGAAAATCCAAATTAAAAAGAAGTGCAGTATGCGTGAAGCAAAACAGTTATACAAAACACAACACAATACCGATCCCTCACCGAATAGCTATGCGTCTACTCTCTCAGACTCAACCAAAGCAACACAAAAACCTAAAATCAACAATCAAAACTACAAACTAACAACGAAAACAAATTAACAGAACAAAATCAAATAAACACCAACAACACGCCAATATCAAACAATTCCTTGCAAGCTGTCTCTCCTATTAAACACAGTGAGAAGACCATTGCAGCAATCATCGATAACTCTCAAAAAACTCTCTCTTCTTTGAAACCCACTTACACGCTGAATAATACACACTCTTCTCACAACTCTCCTACCTACTCTAATATTTTCAATACAAAGCTTCCAAACATACAAGATAAAGACTCTGCAATATCTGACTAAATTACACCCTACTTTCATTATGACTATTAAAATATTGCAATGGAACATAAAAGGTTTTATAAACAACTACAATGAACTACATTTGATCATAAAAGCTATTTCTCCTGATATCATTGCACTTCAAGAAACGCACGTCCCTTACGGAAAAGATAATATAATCCCCTAAACAATATATTGGATATTTCCACAACCTTTCTGCAAACCTCTCATCTAAACAAGGAGTCGGGATTCTAATAAAGAAGCATATTCCGCATAAATTACTTAATGTACAATCTCCAATAGCATCGTTAGCATTAGAAATCAAATACGGACTAACTTTCACAATAATAAATACCTATATCCCCCCTCAACAAAACTTTTGAGTTCAGGATTTAGAGTCTTTACTAGGTTATGCCCCATCACAGTATATCTTATCTGGCGATTTCAACTCTTGGAGTCCCCTCTGGGGCTCCCCTCAAGCCAATGATAGAGGCAACATCTTAGAGGATTTTATTCTTGCCCACGATCTCATCGTTTTAAATGATGTGTCCCCCACTCATTTTTCAACGCACAAAACCTTCACCCACATTTACCTTTCTTTATGCTCAGCACACCTTGCACCCAAATGTAGTTGGGTTACTTTAGATAATCTCCATAACAGTGATCATTTTCCCATTTGTATTGATATCATATCCAACCTCAATCCTGAAAGAATCATTCCCAAGAACAAATTCAAAACTGATTTAGCTAATTGGACTGCATTTCAGAGCGCTTGCGCCTGTAGATTTGAATGTTTCTCCCAATCCTATAATATTAACCAAAAAGCAGCTAAATTTTCCAAAGCAATTCGGTTTGCTGCCAACGTATCAATTCCACAAACTAAAAGTTTCTTTGTCAAAAAATCGGTACCATGGTGGAATAGTAATTTAAAATTAATAAGGGAAGATTCTGTAGTGATTATAAGCACTACAGAATCGATAATAACTTAGCTCTGTACAAAATCAAATGCAATATTTAGAAGAGCTGTTAGAAAAGCTAAAGCCAACTCTCTTGAAAAATTTACATCTCAAATCACTCCCAAATCCAGTATCAAACAAATATGGTCCGACATTCGAGTTCTTGTTGGTGGCAGCAAAACCACCCCACTTCGTATCTTAACTGTTGGAGATTCTCATTTGACTTCTTCTTTTGAAATGGCAAATACCTTCGCTAATAATTGGTCTGCACTCTCTAGCGACGCAAACTTTTCTGAAGAATTCATCTCTGAGAAACGATTTTTCCCACATACGAAATATAAACCCATTCACCTATCACTGACTGCAAATAAAATTGAGGCATATATTTCCATTACCGAACTCGAAACTGCGCTACAGTCAGCAAAAGGAAAAACTCCAGGTTTAGATCACATATACTACCCGATGTTAAATAATCTACCTGCCTCTGCCAAAAAAATATTACTAGTTTTATACAATGAAATTTTAGACCACGGAATCCTTCCACAAACTTGGCGCACAGCTGAAATAATACCGATACCTAAGCCTAACAAACCAATTTCTGAAATTAGTAGCTATCGCCCCATATCCCTTTTGCCTTGTATCGGGAAGGTCCTGGAAAAAATTATTGCTAAAAGATTATTATGGTATATAACCACTAACAATTTTATCAGCTCCAACCAAGTAGCTTTTAAAAAGAGGCAATTGATGCTCTCCTCCATCTCGAGCATTTCATGTCAACTGCCCTTTCGAATAAAAGTCATGTGTCTGTACTGGCCACTGACTTTGAAAGAGCATTCGATCGCATTGGTGTTAAAGTTATCCTCCAACAGCTATCGACTTGGAAGATTAGTACAAAGATATTTGCTTTTGTAAATGCCTTCCTGACCCATCGCAGGTTTCGGGTGAGAGTAAACCAAAAATTTTCAAATACTCGGTCTCTCGATAATGGGATACCACAAGGGTCTCCTTTGTCTGTTGTTTTATTTATAGCAGCTTTTGACCAAATCAGTAAAATAGTTGCCGATTATAAAAATATTAAATACTCTATATACGCGGATGATGCTATCTTCTTTACTAATAACAATTCTAACAATGATGTTAAATGTAATTTTTCTAAAATTTTGTATGATATTGATAAATGGTGTACTCGGTCTGGTGGCCGACTCTCTATAAACAAATGTAAATTAATTCACTTTTGTAAAAAAAGAAAATGTAAAATGTTTACTTTAAACTTTAACAACACTTCTATTGAACTAGTTAATGAATTGAAAATTCTTGGTGTCGTCTTCGACAAGAAATTTAACTTTAAGCCCCAATGTGTAAATTTAAGAAAAAATATTAATGCCAGGCTTAATATTGTTAAATTCTTATCTTCTAATCATAGTCTAGTACATATTTCTACACTAATCAATGTCACAAGATCACTAATACTTTCCAAAATAAACTACGCTCTCCCAATTTTTGGATGGTGCGCTCAAAGCAACTTAAAGCAGCTATACGCACCCTACCACGCAGCTGTTCGAAGAGCCATAAGAGCCTTCCCTACGTCGCCGACAAAAAATATCTTAGCCGAAGCTGGTTTACCTTCTATTATGGAGCAAATACGTGCATCAACTTTTCACCTTATACCAAAATTATTTAACGCCAGAAATGCAACGCTTCTCAAAGACGTCCAGTGTGCCTTCAAACACACCAAAAGGTATACTATAAAATCCGTAATCCGCCGCTGTATTGAGGTAGCTAAATGTATTATGCCTGACACAGCTCCTCGGCTAATCAAGCAGAAAAGAGACCCTCCGTGGCATCTCAAACACTCATCATTTGTCCTAGATCTGATTTCGTACTCTAAATCTACCACAAATCCTGAAGCTTACCGACAACTTTTTGCAGAACATACAAGCAAATACAGTAATAAGAACTGGACCCTTTTATTTACTGATGGCTCAAAACAACCCGAATGCACTACCTTCGCGGTAGTATCCTCTACCGGAATAGTAATATCCACTGGCCTTATTCAACAACATTGTTCAATCTTCACAGCCGAAAGTTTTGGCAATAAAAATAGCCACGGACTATGCTCGTTTGCACAAAGGCAGATTTCTTAAATGTTCTGATAGCAAATCTTCCATAGAGGCGATTCGTAATATAAGCAATGAGGGTATCCTTGCTTCAGATATAAGAGAAGCATGCATAAAATGCGCTAATAAATTAAAAATCATGTGGGTGGGTACCCAGCCATGTTGTGATTGACGGCAACGAATTCGCTGATTCAACGGCTGTCACAGCAGTAAGGCATCACCTATTGTACTTCCATACACGAGAAAATACAGATATGCGTAAATTAATTGAGAAATCCTTGTATATACGAAAAATGGAAGAGTGGAACATCTATACACATAATTATAAATCGTATAATCGAGAAGGAATCAAACCCACCTATCCAGGATCATGCACCGTAAACCAAATAAACATTTTTGTTCGACTTCGGTTGGGCCATGCCATATTTTCGCACGAACACTTACTGCGTCGAGATTCAGCGCCAAATTGTGATTATTGCACCGGACACAGAGCTTTAATAACTCATTTATTGAACGAATGCAGAGCTTTCAGTGCAATTAGAAGGAATGCATAGGTACGGAAGTCCCTAGTAATCTTTTAAAAAATGTGACTCTAGATAGTATAAAACCAATAGACACCTTTTAAGTTGTATTAATTTCAAAAATAAAATTTAAAATAAAATAGATTAAGATCGAGTCGAAGGCCCTGGCAGCCAGTACTCATTAATTGTATTTATTGTAATAATTAATTTATTAGAATAAAGTGTAATAATAATAATAATAATAATAATAAGTAATTTCAAGTCAAAATTAAATCTTCTTGGTTACATGTAATGTTCAATTCAACATTGTCGTAATTTTTCAAAATGAAAACTCCTTTCTCTATTTCTATAAGCTTCGATACGGTGTTAAATATCTGTATACAATTATTTCTTTTGAAGAAATTTTTCAATGGTAGCATTTTTTTTAGGTCCTTGTTTTCGTCATATATTAACGTATTATTATTGTATATGACAATTTTTAGTGGTTCACAGTTTTTGTTCCATTATGTTAACTTTGATTGATCAATTTATTACCTAATTTGGAACTCTGATTACAATTACAATGCCTTCATTACTCTCAATAAGTGTACCAAGTGTTATATTTTGCAACTTATTCGGAAGAATCAATTTTATCGTTCGTTAATATGTTACTATGAAAGGTTCCAATTCTTGAAGGTGCAATATTATCCTGTATATGTTCCACATTATCTTGTAAGATTTTTAATTTTATTTAATTTAGTTTTCATTTAATTGTATCTGTAATTTACATTTAAGTTGAGAGATCAGAGAATTACCCTTAGGATGGTTTCATGCTCTGCTCATATCCTTCGCTCGATAAGTACATTTAACGAATTTGACCTTCTCCCTACAACTGTAAATGCCAATAATTCTCAATTGTAACAAACTGTATTGATGATCATCCAATTCAGAATATACTCCTACCTTTCCTGATTTGATATGTCTTCTCAAAATATCCGGCAAGTTTTCATTAAAATCATCGAGGGTTAAATATATGTAATTCCTTTGCTTGTTTTATTGCAAATTCCCTATGCTTATTTCGAACCAAGCATATTGTGTTCTAAACCGATTAGCTATTGTGTCATGTATATAATTAATTGAATGCTCCCTTTGTGTAATGATGTTATTACTTTTTCTAATTTACTCCTCTCTTCTTTCCGTATACCTTGAGAATACATTTTCGGTCGCGCGAATACACTCATTATAATCAGAATGCCCCTGGGCACCCCGCTTGGGAGAGAACGGGTTCGCCGCATTAGCAGAAAATTATACAGCTAAAAAAAAACGTTTGGCTTCGGCACCACTACTTGACGACTTCCCGGAGCTACCTGAAACACGATTAAACACCCATAAGTTTGTTGTTGTTGCCTCCACTATTGATAGTAAGCCACTAAAAAATTTCTCCTGTTTTGCTGTACACAAATTATTGAAATTAATCAGTAAAGAAATTTTAACTATCTCGGAACTTCGCGATGGTAATTTGCTTCTTTTAGTGAAAAGTGTAGAAGTTGCAAAAAAGTTTATTGCCGCAAAAAAACTCCATGGAATATGTCCAGTAAAATGCTTCTTCCACGTTTCTTTAAATAGCACTAAGGGTAGAGTGTACGCTCCATGCCTCAACCAAGTTTCAGAAGAAGAAATTGTAAATGAACTTTCATCCCAAGGTGTTATTTCGGTATACAAATTTAATAAAATTATTGACGGTAAGCCATATCCAAGTGGTGTAGTTTTGTTGACTTTCGATCGCTACCATCTTCCAACAAAAATAGATATTTCATGGTACGCTGCGAGGGTTTGAGAATACTTGCCCAATCCACTGCGATGCAAATCTTGCTAAATATTGGGACACACAGCTAAATATTGCAGAAATGCACCTGCTTGCACTAAATGAATGCACTAAATTCCAACAGGAAAGAGAAGTTTTGAAAATCCAAATTAAAAAGAAGTGCAGTATGCGTGAAGCAAAACAGTTATACAAAACACAACACAATACCGATCCCTCACCGAATAGCTATGCGTCTACTCTCTCAGACTCAACCAAAGCAACACAAAAACCTAAAATCAACAATCAAAACTACAAACTAACAACGAAAACAAATTAACAGAACAAAATCAAATAAACACCAACAACACGCCAATATCAAACAATTCCTTGCAAACTGTCTCTCCTATTAAACACAGTGAGAAGACCATTGCAGCAATCATCGATAACTCTCAAAAAACTCTCTCTTCTTTGAAACCCACTTACACGCTGAATAATACACACTCTTCTCACAACTCTCCTACCTACTCTAATATTTTCAATACAAAGCTTCCAAACATACAAGATAAAGACTCTGCAATATCTGACTAAATTACACCCTACTTTCATTATGACTATTAAAATATTGCAATGGAACATAAAAGGTTTTATAAACAACTACAATGAACTACATTTGATCATAAAAGCTATTTCTCCTGATATCATTGCACTTCAAGAAACGCACGTCCCTTACGGAAAAGATAATATAATCCCCTAAACAATATATTGGATATTTCCACAACCTTTCTGCAAACCTCTCATCTAAACAAGGAGTCGGGATTCTAATAAAGAAGCATATTCCGCATAAATTACTTAATGTACAATCTCCAATAGCATCGTTAGCATTAGAAATCAAATACGGACTAACTTTCACAATAATAAATACCTATATCCCCCCTCAACAAAACTTTTGAGTTCAGGATTTAGAGTCTTTACTAGGTTATGCCCCATCACAGTATATCTTATCTGGCGATTTCAACTCTTGGAGTCCCCTCTGGGGCTCCCCTCAAGCCAATGATAGAGGCAACATCTTAGAGGATTTTATTCTTGCCCACGATCTCATCGTTTTAAATGATGTGTCCCCCACTCATTTTTCAACGCACAAAACCTTCACCCACATTTACCTTTCTTTATGCTCAGCACACCTTGCACCCAAATGTAGTTGGGTTACTTTAGATAATCTCCATAACAGTGATCATTTTCCCATTTGTATTGATATCATATCCAACCTCAATCCTGAAAGAATCATTCCCAAGAACAAATTCAAAACTGATTTAGCTAATTGGACTGCATTTCAGAGCGCTTGTGCCTGTAGATTTGAATGTTTCTCCCAATCCTATAATATTAACCAAAAAGCAGCTAAATTTTGCAAAGCAATTCGGTTTGCTGCCAACGTATCAATTCCACAAACTAAAAGTTTCTTTGTCAAAAAATCGGTACCATGGTGGAATAGTAATTTAAAATTAATAAGGGAAGATTCTGTAGTGATTATAAGCACTACAGAATCGATAATAACTTAGCTCTGTACAAAATCAAATGCAATATTTAGAAGAGCTGTTAGAAAAGCTAAAGCCAACTCTCTTGAAAAATTTACATCTCAAATCACTCCCAAATCCAGTATCAAACAAATATGGTCCGACATTCGAGTTCTTGTTGGTGGCAGCAAAACCACCCCACTTCGTATCTTAACTGTTGGAGATTCTCATTTGACTTCTTCTTTTGAAATGGCAAATACCTTCGCTAATAATTGGTCTGCACTCTCTAGCGACGCAAACTTTTCTGAAGAATTCATCTCTGAGAAACGATTTTTCCCACATACGAAATATAAACCCATTCACCTATCACTGACTGCAAATAAAATTGAGGCATATATTTCCATTACCGAACTCGAAACTGCGCTACAGTCAGCAAAAGGAAAAACTCCAGGTTTAGATCACATATACTACCCGATGTTAAATAATCTACCTGCCTCTGCCAAAAAAATATTACTAGTTTTATACAATGAAATTTTAGACCACGGAATCCTTCCACAAACTTGGCGCACAGCTGAAATAATACCGATACCTAAGCCTAACAAACCAATTTCTGAAATTAGTAGCTATCGCCCCATATCCCTTTTGCCTTGTATCGGGAAGGTCCTGGAAAAAATTATTGCTAAAAGATTATTATGGTATATAACCACTAACAATTTTATCAGCTCCAACCAAGTAGCTTTTAAAAAGAGGCAATTGATTCTCTCCTCCATCTCGAGCATTTCATGTCAACTGCCCTTTCGAATAAAAGTCATGTGTCTGTACTGGCCACTGACTTTGAAAGAGCATTCGATCGCATTGGTGTTAAAGTTGTCCTCCAACAGCTATCGACTTGGAAGATTAGTACAAAGATATTTGCTTTTGTAAAGGCCTTCCTGACCCATCGCAGGTTTCGGGTGAGAGTAAACCAAAAATTTTCAAATACTCGGTCTCTCGATAATGGGATACCACAAGGGTCTCCTTTATCTGTTGTTTTATTTATAGCAGCTTTTGACCAAATCAGTAAAATAGTTGCCGATTATAAAAATATTAAATACTCTATATACGCGGATGATGCTATCTTCTTTACTAATAACAATTCTAACAATGATGTTAAATGTAATTTTTCTAAAATTTTGTATGATATTGATAAATGGTGTACTCGGTCTGGTGGCCGACTCTCTATAAACAAATGTAAATTAATTCACTTTTGTAAAAAAAGAAAATGTAAAATGTTTACTTTAAACTTTAACAACACTTCTATTGAACTAGTTAATGAATTGAAAATTCTTGGTGTCGTCTTCGACAAGAAATTTAACTTTAAGCCCCAATGTGTAAATTTAAGAAAAAATATTAATGCCAGGCTTAATATTGTTAAATTCTTATCTTCTAATCATAGTCTAGTACATATTTCTACACTAATCAATGTCACAAGATCACTAATACTTTCCAAAATAAACTACGCTCTCCCAATTTTTGGATGGTGCGCTCAAAGCAACTTAAAGCAGCTATACGCACCCTACCACGCAGCTGTTCGAAGAGCCATAAGAGCCTTCCCTACGTCGCCGACAAAAAATATCTTAGCCGAAGCTGGTTTACCTTCTATTATGGAGCAAATACGTGCATCAACTTTTCACCTTATACCAAAATTATTTAACGCCAGAAATGCAACGCTTCTCAAAGACGTCCAGTGTGCCTTCAAACACACCAAAAGGTATACTATAAAATCCGTAATCCGCCGCTGTATTGAGGTAGCTAAATGTATTATGCCTGACACAGCTCCTCGGCTAATCAAGCAGAAAAGAGACCCTCCGTGGCATCTCAAACACTCATCATTTGTCCTAGATCTGATTTCGTACTCTAAATCTACCACAAATCCTGAAGCTTACCGACAACTTTTTGCAGAACATACAAGCAAATACACTAATAAGAACTGGACCCTTTTATTTACTGATGGCTCAAAACAACCCGAATGCACTACCTTCGCGGTAGTATCCTCTACCGGAATAGTAATATCCACTGGCCTTATTCAACAACATTGTTCAATCTTCACAGCCGAAAGTTTTGGCAATAAAAATAGCCACGGACTATGCTCGTTTGCACAAAGGCAGATTTCTTAAATGTTCTGATAGCAAATCTTCCATAGAGGCGATTCGTAATATAAGCAATGAGGGCATCCTTGCTTCAGATATAAGAGAAGCATGCATAAAATGCGCTAATAAATTAAAAATCATGTGGTGGGTACCCAGCCATGTTGTGATTGACGGCAACGAATTCGCTGATTCAACGGCTGTCACAGCAGTAAGGCATCATCACCTATTGTACTTCCATACACGAGAAAATACAGATATGCGTAAATTAATTGAGAAATCCTTGTATATACGAAAAATGGAAGAGTGGAACATCTATACACATAATTATAAATCGTATAATCGAGAAGGAATCAAACCCACCTATCCAGGATCATGCACCGTAAACCAAATAAACATTTTTGTTCGACTTCGGTTGGGCCATGCCATATTTTCGCACGAACACTTACTGCGTCGAGATTCAGCGCCAAATTGTGATTATTGCACCGGACACAGAGCTTTAATAACTCATTTATTGAACGAATGCAGAGCTTTCAGTGCAATTAGAAGGAATGCATAGGTACGGAAGTCCCTAGTAATCTTTTAAAAAATGTGACTCTAGATAGTATAAAACCAATAGACACCTTTTAAGTTGTATTAATTTCAAAAATAAAATTTAAAATAAAATAGATTAAGATCGAGTCGAAGGCCCTGGCAGCCAGTACTCATTAATTGTATTTATTGTAATAATTAATTTATTAGAATAAAGTGTAATAATAATAATAATAATAATAATAAGTAATTTCAAGTCAAAATTAAATCTTCTTGGTTACATGTAATGTTCAATTCAACATTGTCGTAATTTTTCAAAATGAAAACTCCTTTCTCTATTTCTATAAGCTTCGATACGGTGTTAAATATCTGTATACAATTATTTCTTTTGAAGAAATTTTTCAATGGTAGCATTTTTTTTAGGTCCTTGTTTTCGTCATATATTAACGTATTATTATTGTATATGACAATTTTTAGTGGTTCACAGTTTTTGTTCCATTATGTTAACTATCTCCTAAAGGAATAATCGTTGAAATTGATCAATTTATTACCTAATTTGGAACTCTGATTACAATTACAATGCCTTCATTACTCTCAATAAGTGTACCAAGTGTTATATTTTGCAACTTATTCGGAAGAATCAATTTTATCGTTCGTTAATATGTTACTATGAAAGGTTCCAATTCTTGAAGGTGCAATATTATCCTGTATATGTTCCACATTATCTTGTAAGATTATTAATTTTATTTAATTTAGTTTTCATTTAATTGTATCTGTAATTTACATTTAAGTTGAGAGATCAGAAAATTACCCTTAGGATGGTTTCATGCTCTGCTCATATCCTTCGCTCGATAAGTACATTTAACGAATTTGACCTTCTCCCTACAACTGTAAATGCCAATAATTCTCAATTGTAACAAACTGTATTGATGATCATCCAATTCAGAATATACTCCTACCTTTCCTGATTTGATATGTCTTCTCAAAATATCCGGCAAGTTTTCATTAAAATCATCGAGGGTTAAATATATGTAATTCCTTTGCTTGTTTTATTGCAAATTCCCTATGCTTATTTCGAACCAAGCATATTGTGTTCTAAACCGATTAGCTATTGTGTCATGTATATAATTAATTGAATGCTCCCTTTGTGTAATGATGTTATTACTTTTTCTAATTTACTCCTCTCTTCTTTCCGTATACCTTGAGAATACATTTTCGGTCGCGCGAATACACTCATTATAATCAGAATGCCCCTGGGCACCCCGCTTGGGGGAGAACCGGTTCGCCGCATTAGCAGAAAATTATACAGCTAAAAAAAAACGTTTGGCTTCGGCACCACTACTTGACGACTTCCCGGAGCTACCTGAAACACGATTAAACACCCATAAGTTTGTTGTTGTTGCCTCCACTATTGATAGTAAGCCACTAAAAAATTTCTCCTGTTTTGCTGTACACAAATTATTGAAATTAATCAGTAAAGAAATTTTAACTATCTCGGAACTTCGCGATGGTAATTTGCTTCTTTTAGTGAAAAGTGTAGAAGTTGCAAAAAAGTTTATTGCCGCAAAAAAACTCCATGGAATATGTCCAGTAAAATGCTTCTTCCACGTTTCTTTAAATAGCACTAAGGGTAGAGTGTACGCTCCATGCCTCAACCAAGTTTCAGAAGAAGAAATTGTAAATGAACTTTCATCCCAAGGTGTTATTTCGGTAAACAAATTTAATAAAATTATTGACGGTAAGCCATATCCAAGTGGTGTAGTTTTGTTGACTTTCGATCGCTACCATCTTCCAACAAAAATAGATATTTCATGGTACGCTGCGAGGGTTTGAGAATACTTGCCCAATCCACTGCGATGCAAATCTTGCCAAATATTGGGACACACAGCTAAATATTGCAGAAATGCACCTGCTTGCACTAAATGAATGCACTAAATTCCAACAGGAAAGAGAAGTTTTGAAAATCCAAATTAAAAAGAAGTGCAGTATGCGTGAAGCAAAACAGTTATACAAAACACAACACAATACCGATCTCTCACCGAATAGCTATGCGTCTACTCTCTCAGACTCAACCAAAGCAACACAAAAACCTAAAATCAACAATCAAAACTACAAACTAACAACGAAAACAAATTAACAGAACAAAATCAAATAAACACCAACAACACGCCAATATCAAACAATTCCTTGCAAACTGTCTCTCCTATTAAACACAGTGAGAAGACCATTGCAGCAATCATCGATAACTCTCAAAAAACTCTCTCTTCTTTGAAACCCACTTACACGCTGAATAATACACACTCTTCTCACAACTCTCCTACCTACTATAATATTTTCAATACAAAGCTTCCAAACATACAAGATAAAGACTCTGCAATATCTGACTAAATTACACCCTACTTTCATTATGACTATTAAAATATTGCAATGGAACATAAAAGGTTTTATAAACAACTACAATGAACTACATTTGATCATAAAAGCTATTTCTCCTGATATCATTGCACTTCAAGAAACGCACTTCCCTTACGGAAAAGATAATATAATCCCCTAAACAATATATTGGATATTTCCACAACTTTTCTGCAAACCTCTCATCTAAGCAAGGAGTCGGGATTCTAATAAAGAAGCATATTCCGCATAAATTACTTAATGTACAATCTCCAATAGCATCGTTAGCATTAGAAATCAAATACGGACTAACTTTCACAATAATAAATACCTATATCCCCCCTCAACAAAACTTTTGAGTTCAGGATTTAGAGTCTTTACTAGGTTATGCCCCATCACAGTATATCTTATCTGGCGATTTCAACTCTTGGAGTCCCCTCTGGGGCTCCCCTCAAGCCAATGATAGAGGCAAAATCTTAGAGGATTTTATTCTTGCCCACGATCTCATCGTTTTAAATGATGTGTCCCCCACTCATTTTTCAACGCACAAAACCTTCACCCACATTTACCTTTCTTTATGCTCAGCACACCTTGCACCCAAATGTAGTTGGGTTACTTTAGATAATCTCCATAACAGTGATCATTTTCCCATTTGTATTGATATCATATCCAACCTCAATCCTGAAAGAATCATTCCCAAGAACAAATTCAAAACTGATTTAGCTAATTGGACTGCATTTCAGAGCGCTTGCGCCTGTAGATTTGAATGTTTCTCCCAATCCTATAATATTAACCAAAAAGCAGCTAAATTTTCCAAAGCAATTCGGTTTGCTGCCAACGTATCAATTCCACAAACTAAAAGTTTCTTTGTCAAAAAATCGGTACCATGGTGGAATAGTAATTTAAAATTAATAAGGGAAGATTCTGTAGTGATTATAAGCACTACAGAATCGATAATAACTTAGCTCTGTACAAAATCAAATGCAATATTTAGAAGAGCTGTTAGAAAAGCTAAAGCCAACTCTCTTGAAAAATTTACATCTCAAATCACTCCCAAATCCAGTATCAAACAAATATGGTCCGACATTCGAGTTCTTGTTGGTGGCAGTAAAACCACCCCACTTCGTATCTTAACTGTTGGAGATTCTCATTTGACTTCTTCTTTTGAAATGGCAAATACCTTCGCTAATAATTGGTCTGCACTCTCTAGCGACGCAAACTTTTCTGAAGAATTCATCTCTGAGAAACGATTTTTCCCACATACGAAATATAAACCCATTCACCTATCACTGACTGCAAATAAAATTGAGGCATATATTTCCATTACCGAACTCGAAACTGCGCTACAGTCAGCAAAAGGAAAAACTCCAGGTTTAGATCACATATACTACCCGATGTTAAATAATCTACCTGCCTCTGCCAAAAAAATATTACTAGTTTTATACAATGAAATTTTAGACCACGGAATCCTTCCACAAACTTGGCGCACAGCTGAAATAATACCGATACCTAAGCCTAACAAACCAATTTCTGAAATTAGTAGCTATCGCCCCATATCCCTTTTGCCTTGTATCGGGAAGGTCCTGGAAAAAATTATTGCTAAAAGATTATTATGGTATATAACCACTAACAATTTTATCAGCTCCAACCAAGTAGCTTTTAAAAAGAGGCAATTGATTCTCTCCTCCATCTCGAGCATTTCGTGTCAACTGCCCTTTCGAATAAAAGTCATGTGTCTGTACTGGCCACTGACTTTGAAAGAGCATTCGATCGCATTGGTGTTAAAGTTGTCCTCCAACAGCTATCGACTTGGAAGATTAGTACAAAGATATTTGCTTTTGTAAAGGCCTTCCTGACCCATCGCAGGTTTCGGGTGAGAGTAAACCAAAAATTTTCAAATACTCGGTCTCTCGATAATGGGATACCACAAGGGTCTCCTTTATCTGTTGTTTTATTTATAGCAGCTTTTGACCAAATCAGTAAAATAGTTGCCGATTATAAAAATATTAAATACTCTATATACGCGGATGATGCTATCTTCTTTACTAATAACAATTCTAACAATGATGTTAAATGTAATTTTTCTAAAATTTTGTATGATATTGATAAATGGTGTACTCGGTCTGGTGGCCGACTCTCTATAAACAAATGTAAATTAATTCACTTTTGTAAAAAAAGAAAATGTAAAATGTTTACTTTAAACTTTAACAACACTTCTATTGAACTAGTTAATGAATTGAAAATTCTTGGTGTCGTCTTCGACAAGAAATTTAACTTTAAGCCCCAATGTGTAAATTTAAGAAAAAATATTAATGCCAGGCTTAATATTGTTAAATTCTTATCTTCTAATCATAGTCTAGTACATATTTCTACACTAATCAATGTCACAAGATCACTAATACTTTCCAAAATAAACTACGCTCTCCCAATTTTTGGATGGTGCGCTCAAAGCAACTTAAAGCAGCTATACGCACCCTACCACGCAGCTGTTCGAAGAGCCATAAGAGCCTTCCCTACGTCGCCGACAAAAAATATCTTAGCCGAAGCTGGTTTACCTTCTATTATGGAGCAAATACGTGCATCAAATTTTCACCTTATACCAAAATTATTTAACGCCAGAAATGCAACGCTTCTCAAAGACGTCCAGTGTGCCTTCAAACACACCAAAAGGTATACTATAAAATCCGTAATCCGCCGCTGTATTGAGGTAGCTAAATGTATTATGCCTGACACAGCTCCTCGGCTAATCAAGCAGAAAAGAGACCCTCCGTGGCATCTCAAACACTCATCATTTGTCCTAGATCTGATTTCGTACTCTAAATCTACCACAAATCCTGAAGCCTACCGACAACTTTTTGCAGAACATACAAGCAAATACACTAATAAGAACTGGACCCTTTTATTTACTGATGGCTCAAAACAACCCGAATGCACTACCTTCGCGGTAGTATCCTCTACCGGAATAGTAATATCCACTGGCCTTATTCAACAACATTGTTCAATCTTCATAGCCGAAAGTTTTGGCAATAAAAATAGCCACGGACTATGCTCGTTTGCACAAAGGCAGATTTCTTATATGTTCTGATAGCAAATCTTCCATAGAGGCGATTCGTAATATAAGCAATGAGGGTATCCTTGCTTCAGATATAAGAGAAGCATGCATAAAATGCGCTAATAAATTAATAATCATGTGGGTGGGTACCCAGCCATGTTGTGATTGACGGCAACGAATTCGCTGATTCAACGGCTGTCACAGCAGTAAGGCATCACCTATTGTACTTCCATACACGAGAAAATACAGATATGCGTAAATTAATTGAGAAATCCTTGTATATACGAAAAATGGAAGAGTGGAACATCTATACACATAATTATAAATCGTATAATCGAGAAGGAATCAAACCCACCTATCCAGGATCATGCACCGTAAACCAAATAAACATTTTTGTTCGACTTCGGTTGGGCCATGCCACATTTTCGCACGAACACTTACTGCGTCGAGATTCAGCTCCAAATTGTGATTATTGCACCGGACACAGAGCTTTAATAACTCATTTATTGAACGAATGCAGAGCTTTCAGTGCAATTAGAAGGAATGCATAGGTACGGAAGTCCCTAGTAATCTTTTAAAAAATGTGACTCTAGATAGTATAAAACCAATAGACACCTTTTTAAGTTGTATTAATTTCAAAAATAAAATTTAAAATAAAATAGATTAAGATCGAGTCGAAGGCCCTGGCAGCCAGTACTCATTAATTGTATTTATTGTAATAATTAATTGATTAGAATAAAGTGTAATAATAATAATAATAATAAGTAATTTCAAGTCAAAATTAAATCTTCTTGGTTACATGTAATGTTCAATTCAACATTGTCGTAATTTTTCAAAATGAAAACTCCTTTCTCTATTTCTATAAGCTTTGATACGGTGTTAAATATCTGTATACAATTATTTCTTTTGAAGAAATTTTTCAATGGTAGCATTTTTTTTAGGTCCTTGTTTTCGTCATATATTAACGTATTATTATTGTATATGACAATTTTTAGTGGTTCACAGTTTTTGTTCCATTATGTTAACTATCTCCTAAAGGAATAATCGTTGAAATTGATCAATTTATTACCTAATTTGGAACTCTGATTACAATTACAATGCCTTCATTACTCTCAATAAGTGTACCAAGTGTTATATTTTGCAACTTATTCGGAAGAATCAATTTTATCGTTCGTTAATATGTTACTATGAAAGGTTCCAATTCTTGAAGATGCAATATTATCCTGTATATGTTCCACATTATCTTGTAAGATTATTAATTTTATTTAATTTAGTTTTCATTTAATTTTATCTGTAATTTACATTTAAGTTGAGAGATCAGAAAATTACCCTTAGGATGGTTTCATGCTCTGCTCATATCCTTCGCTCGATAAGTACATTTAACGAATTTGACCTTCTCCCTACAACTGTAAATGCCAATAATTCTCAATTGTAACAAACTGTATTGATGATCATCCAATTCAGAATATACTCCTACCTTTCCTGATTTGATATGTCTTCTCAAAATATCCGGCAAGTTTTCATTAAAATCATCGAGGGTTAAATATATGTAATTCCTTTGCTTGTTTTATTGCAAATTCCCTATGCTTATTTCGAACCAAGCATATTGTGTTCTAAACCGATTAGCTATTGTGTCATGTATATAATTAATTGAATGCTCCCTTTGTGTAATGATGTTATTACTTTTTCTAATTTACTCCTCTCTTCTTTCCGTATACCTTGAGAATACATTTTCGGTCGCGCGAATACACTCATTATAATCAGAATGCCCCTGGGCACCCCGCTTGGGGGAGAACCGGTTCGCCGCATTAGCTGAAAATTATACAGCTAAAAAAAAACGTTTGGCTTCGGCACCACTACTTGACGACTTCCCGGAGCTACCTGAAACACGATTAAACACCCATAAGTTTGTTGTTGTTGCCTCCACTATTGATAGTAAGCCACTAAAAAATTTCTCCTGTTTTGCTGTACACAAATTATTGAAATTAATCAGTAAAGAAATTTTAACTATCTCGGAACTTCGCGATGGTAATTTGCTTCTTTTAGTGAAAAGTGTAGAAGTTGCAAAAAAGTTTATTGCCGCAAAAAAACTCCATGGAATATGTCCAGTAAAATGCTTCTTCCACGTTTCTTTAAATAGCACTAAGGGTAGAGTGTACGCTCCATGCCTCAACCAAGTTTCAGAAGAAGAAATTGTAAATGAACTTTCATCCCAAGGTGTTATTTCGGTAAACAAATTTAATAAAATTATTGACGGTAAGCCATATCCAAGTGGTGTAGTTTTGTTGACTTTCGATCGCTACCATCTTCCAACAAAAATAGATATTTCATGGTACGCTGCGAGGGTTTGAGAATACTTGCCCAATCCACTGCGATGCAAATCTTGCCAAATATTGGGACACACAGCTAAATATTGCAGAAATGCACCTGCTTGCACTAAATGAATGCACTAAATTCCAACAGGAAAGAGAAGTTTTGAAAATCCAAATTAAAAAGAAGTGCAGTATGCGTGAAGCAAAACAGTTATACAAAACACAACACAATACCGATCTCTCACCGAATAGCTATGCGTCTACTCTCTCAGACTCAACCAAAGCAACACAAAAACCTAAAATCAACAATCAAAACTACAAACTAACAACGAAAACAAATTAACAGAACAAAATCAAATAAACACCAACAACACGCCAATATCAAACAATTCCTTGCAAACTGTCTCTCCTATTAAACACAGTGAGAAGACCATTGCAGCAATCATCGATAACTCTCAAAAAACTCTCTCTTCTTTGAAACCCACTTACACGCTGAATAATACACACTCTTCTCACAACTCTCCTACCTACTCTAATATTTTCAATACAAAGCTTCCAAACATACAAGATAAAGACTCTGCAATATCTGACTAAATTACACCCTACTTTCATTATGACTATTAAAATATTGCAATGGAACATAAAAGGTTTTATAAACAACTACAATGAACTACATTTGATCATAAAAGCTATTTCTCCTGATATCATTGCACTTCAAGAAACGCACGTCCCTTACGGAAAAGATAATATAATCCCCTAAACAATATATTGGATATTTCCACAACCTTTCTGCAAACCTCTCATCTAAACAAGGAGTCGGGATTCTAATAAAGAAGCATATTCCGCATAAATTACTTAATGTACAATCTCCAATAGCATCGTTAGCATTAGAAATCAAATACGGACTAACTTTCACAATAATAAATACCTATATCCCCCCTCAACAAAACTTTTGAGTTCAGGATTTAGAGTCTTTACTAGGTTATGCCCCATCACAGTATATCTTATCTGGCGATTTCAACTCTTGGAGTCCCCTCTGGGGCTCCCCTCAAGCCAATGATAGAGGCAACATCTTAGAGGATTTTATTCTTGCCCACGATCTCATCGTTTTAAATGATGTGTCCCCCACTCATTTTTCAACGCACAAAACCTTCACCCACATTTACCTTTCTTTATGCTCAGCACACCTTGCACCCAAATGTAGTTGGGTTACTTTAGATAATCTCCATAACAGTGATCATTTTCCCATTTGTATTGATATCATATCCAACCTCAATCCTGAAAGAATCATTCCCAAGAACAAATTCAAAACTGATTTAGCTAATTGGACTGCATTTCAGAGCGCTTGCGCCTGTAGATTTGAATGTTTCTCCCAATCCTATAATATTAACCAAAAAGCAGCTAAATTTTCCAAAGCAATTCGGTTTGCTGCCAACGTATCAATTCCACAAACTAAAAGTTTCTTTGTCAAAAAATCGGTACCATGGTGGAATAGTAATTTAAAATTAATAAGGGAAGATTCTGTAGTGATTATAAGCACTACAGAATCGATAATAACTTAGCTCTGTACAAAATCAAATGAAATATTTAGAAGAGCTGTTAGAAAAGCTAAAGCCAACTCTCTTGAAAAATTTACATCTCAAATCACTCCCAAATCCAGTATCAAACAAATATGGTCCGACATTCGAGTTCTTGTTGGTGGCAGCAAAACCACCCCACTTCGTATCTTAACTGTTGGAGATTCTCATTTGACTTCTTCTTTTGAAATGGCAAATACCTTCGCTAATAATTGGTCTGCACTCTCTAGCAACGCAAACTTTTCTGAAGAATTCATCTCTGAGAAACGATTTTTCCCACATACGAAATATAAACCCATTCACCTATCACTGACTGCAAATAAAATTGAGGCATATATTTCCATTACCGAACTCGAAACTGCGCTACAGTCAGCAAAAGGAAAAACTCCAGGTTTAGATCACATATACTACCCGATGTTAAATAATCTACCTGCCTCTGCCAAAAAAATATTACTAGTTTTATACAATGAAATTTTAGACCACGGAATCCTTCCACAAACTTGGCGCACATCTGAAATAATACCGATACCTAAGCCTAACAAACCAATTTCTGAAATTAGTAGCTATCGCCCCATATCCCTTTTGCCTTGTATCGGGAAGGTCCTGGAAAAAATTATTGCTAAAAGATTATTATGGTATATAACCACTAACAATTTTATCAGCTCCAACCAAGTAGCTTTTAAAAAGAGGCAATTGATGCTCTCCTCCATCTCGAGCATTTCATGTCAACTGCCCTTTCGAATAAAAGTCATGTGTCTGTACTGGCCACTGACTTTGAAAGAGCATTCGATCGCATTGGTGTTAAAGTTGTCCTCCAACAGCTATCGACTTGGAAGATTAGTACAAAGATATTTGCTTTTGTAAAGGCCTTCCTGACCCATCGCAGGTTTCGG
This sequence comes from Clusia tigrina, assembly GCA_920105625.2. NCBI lineage: Eukaryota > Metazoa > Arthropoda > Insecta > Diptera > Clusiidae > Clusia > Clusia tigrina. The sequence continues at coordinate 137,282,184 of OV050030.1, read as the reverse complement.
GTGAGAGTAAACCAAAAATTTTCAAATACTCGGTCTCTCGATAATGGGATACCACAAGGGTCTCCTTTGTCTGTTGTTTTATTTATAGCAGCTTTTGACCAAATCAGTAAAATAGTAGCCGATTATAAAAATATTAAATACTCTATATACGCGGATGATGCTATCTTCTTTACTAATAACAATTCTAACAATGATGTTAAATGTAATTTTTCTAAAATTTTGTATGATATTGATAAATGGTGTACTCGGTCTGGTGGCCGACTCTCTATAAACAAATGTAAATTAATTCACTTTTGTAAAAAAAGAAAATGTAAAATGTTTACTTTAAACTTTAACAACACTTCTATTGAACTAGTTAATGAATTGAAAATTCTTGGTGTCGTCTTCGACAAGAAATTTAACTTTAAGCCCCAATGTGTAAATTTAAGAAAAAATATTAATGCCAGGCTTAATATTGTTAAATTCTTATCTTCTAATCATAGTCTAGTACATATTTCTACACTAATCAATGTCACAAGATCACTAATACTTTCCAAAATAAACTACGCTCTCCCAATTTTTGGATGGTGCGCTCAAAGCAACTTAAAGCAGCTATACGCACCCTACCACGCAGCTGTTCGAAGAGCCATAAGAGCCTTCCCTACGTCGCCGACAAAAAATATCTTAGCCGAAGCTGGTTTACCTTCTATTATGGAGCAAATACGTGCATCAACTTTTCACCTTATACCAAAATTATTTAACGCCAGAAATGCAACGCTTCTCAAAGACGTCCAGTGTGCCTTCAAACACACCAAAAGGTATACTATAAAATCCGTAATCCGCCGCTGTATTGAGGTAGCTAAATGTCTTATGCCTGACACAGCTCCTCGGCTAATCAAGCAGAAAAGAGACCCTCCGTGGCATCTCAAACACTCATCATTTGTCCTAGATCTGATTTCGTACTCTAAATCTCCCACAAATCCTGAAGCCTACCAACAACTTTTTGCAGAACATACAAGCAAATACACTAATAAGAACTGGACCCTTTTATTTACTGATGGCTCAAAACAACCCGAATGCACTACCTTCGCGGTAGTATCCTCTACCGGAATAGTAATATCCACTGGCCTTATTCAACAACATTGTTCAATCTTCATAGCCGAAAGTTTTGGCAATAAAAATAGCCACGGACTATGCTCGTTTGCACAAAGGCAGATTTCTTATATGTTCTGATAGCAAATCTTCCATAGAGGCGATTCGTAATATAAGCAATGAGGGTATCCTTGCTTCAGATATAAGAGAAGCATGCACAAAATGCGCTAATAAATTAAAAATCATGTGGGTGGGTACCCAGCCATGTTGTGATTGACGGCAACGACTTCGCTGATTCAACGGCTGTCACAGCAGTAAGGCATCACCTATTGTACTTCCATACACGAGAAAATACAGATATGCGTAAATTAATTGAGAAATCCTTGTATATACGAAAAATGGAAGAGTGGAACATCTATACACATAATTATAAATCGTATAATCGAGAAGGAATCAAACCCACCTATCCAGGATCATGCACCGTAAACCAAATAAACATTTTTGTTCGACTTCGGTTGGGCCATGCCACATTTTCGCACGAACACTTACTGCGTCGAGATTCAGCTCCAAATTGTGATTATTGCACCGGACACAGAGCTTTAATAACTCATTTATTGAACGAATGCAGAGCTTTCAGTGCAATTAGAAGGAATGCATAGGTACGGAAGTCCCTAGTAATCTTTTAAAAAATGTGACTCTAGATAGTATAAAACCAATAGACACCTTTTTAAGTTGTATTAATTTCAAAAATAAAATTTAAAATAAAATAGATTAAGATCGAGTCGAAGGCCCTGGCAGCCAGTACTCATTAATTGTATTTATTGTAATAATTAATTGATTAGAATAAAGTGTAATAATAATAATAATAATAAGTAATTTCAAGTCAAAATTAAATCTTCTTGGTTACATGTAATGTTCAATTCAACATTGTCGTAATTTTTCAAAATGAAAACTCCTTTCTCTATTTCTATAAGCTTCGATACGGTGTTAAATATCTGTATACAATTATTTCTTTTGAAGAAATTTTTCAATGGTAGCATTTTTTTTAGGTCCTTGTTTTCGTCATATATTAACGTATTATTATTGTATATGACAATTTTTAGTGGTTCACAGTTTTTGTTCCATTATGTTAACTATCTCCTAAAGGAATAATCGTTGAAATTGATCAATTTATTACCTAATTTGGAACTCTGATTACAATTACAATGCCTTCATTACTCTCAATAAGTGTACCAAGTGTTATATTTTGCAACTTATTCGGAAGAATCAATTTTATCGTTCGTTAATATGTTACTATGAAAGGTTCCAATTCTTGAAGATGCAATATTATCCTGTATATGTTCCACATTATCTTGTAAGATTATTAATTTTATTTAATTTAGTTTTCATTTAATTTTATCTGTAATTTACATTTAAGTTGAGAGATCAGAAAATTACCCTTAGGATGGTTTCATGCTCTGCTCATATCCTTCGCTCGATAAGTACATTTAACGAATTTGACCTTCTCCCTACAACTGTAAATGCCAATAATTCTCAATTGTAGCAAACTGTATTGATGATCATCCAATTCAGAATATACTCCTACCTTTCCTGATTTGATATGTCTTCTCAAAATATCCGGCAAGTTTTCATTAAAATCATCGAGGGTTAAATATATGTAATTCTATTGCTTGTTTTATTGCAAATTCCCTATGCTTATTTCGAACCAAGCATATTGTGTTCTAAACCGATTAGCTATTGTGTCATGTATATAATTAATTGAATGCTCCCTTTGTGTAATGATGTTATTACTTTTTCTAATTTACTCCTCTCTTCTTTCCGTATACCTTGAGAATACATTTTCGGTCGCGCGAATACACTCATTATAATCAGAATGCCCCTGGGCACCCCGCTTGGGGGAGAACCGGTTCGCCGCATTAGCTGAAAATTATACAGCTAAAAAAAAACGTTTGGCTTCGGCACCACTACTTGACGACTTCCCGGAGCTACCTGAAACACGATTAAACACCCATAAGTTTGTTGTTGTTGCCTCCACTATTGATAGTAAGCCACTAAAAAATTTCTCCTGTTTTGCTGTACACAAATTATTGAAATTAATCAGTAAAGAAATTTTAACTATCTCGGAACTTCGCGATGGTAATTTGCTTCTTTTAGTGAAAAGTGTAGAAGTTGCAAAAAAGTTTATTGCCGCAAAAAAACTCCATGGAATATGTCCAGTAAAATGCTTCTTCCACGTTTCTTTAAATAGCACTAAGGGTAGAGTGTACGCTCCATGCCTCAACCAAGTTTCAGAAGAAGAAATTGTAAATGAACTTTCATCCCAAGGTGTTATTTCGGTAAACAAATTTAATAAAATTATTGACGGTAAGCCATATCCAAGTGGTGTAGTTTTGTTGACTTTCGATCGCTACCATCTTCCAACAAAAATAGATATTTCATGGTACGCTGCGAGGGTTTGAGAATACTTGCCCAATCCACTGCGATGCAAATCTTGCCAAATATTGGGACACACAGCTAAATATTGCAGAAATGCACCTGCTTGCACTAAATGAATGCACTAAATTCCAACAGGAAAGAGAAGTTTTGAAAATCCAAATTAAAAAGAAGTGCAGTATGCGTGAAGCAAAACAGTTATACAAAACACAACACAATACCGATCTCTCACCGAATAGCTATGCGTCTACTCTCTCAGACTCAACCAAAGCAACACAAAAACCTAAAATCAACAATCAAAACTACAAACTAACAACGAAAACAAATTAACAGAACAAAATCAAATAAACACCAACAACACGCCAATATCAAACAATTCCTTGCAAGCTGTCTCTCCTATTAAACACAGTGAGAAGACCATTGCAGCAATCATCGATAACTCTCAAAAAACTCTCTCTTCTTTGAAACCCACTTACACGCTGAATAATACACACTCTTCTCACAACTCTCCTACCTACTCTAATATTTTCAATACAAAGCTTCCAAACATACAAGATAAAGACTCTGCAATATCTGACTAAATTACACCCTACTTTCATTATGACTATTAAAATATTGCAATGGAACATAAAAGGTTTTATAAACAACTACAATGAACTACATTTGATCATAAAAGCTATTTCTCCTGATATCATTGCACTTCAAGAAACGCACGTCCCTTACGGAAAAGATAATATAATCCCCTAAACAATATATTGGATATTTCCACAACCTTTCTGCAAACCTCTCATCTAAACAAGGAGTCGGGATTCTAATAAAGAAGCATATTCCGCATAAATTACTTAATGTACAATCTCCAATAGCATCGTTAGCATTAGAAATCAAATACGGACTAACTTTCACAATAATAAATACCTATATCCCCCCTCAACAAAACTTTTGAGTTCAGGATTTAGAGTCTTTACTAGGTTATGCCCCATCACAGTATATCTTATCTGGCGATTTCAACTCTTGGAGTCCCCTCTGGGGCTCCCCTCAAGCCAATGATAGAGGCAACATCTTAGAGGATTTTATTCTTGCCCACGATCTCATCGTTTTAAATGATGTGTCCCCCACTCATTTTTCAACGCACAAAACCTTCACCCACATTTACCTTTCTTTATGCTCAGCACACCTTGCACCCAAATGTAGTTGGGTTACTTTAGATAATCTCCATAACAGTGATCATTTTCCCATTTGTATTGATATCATATCCAACCTCAATCCTGAAAGAATCATTCCCAAGAACAAATTCAAAACTGATTTAGCTAATTGGACTGCATTTCAGAGCGCTTGCGCCTGTAGATTTGAATGTTTCTCCCAATCCTATAATATTAACCAAAAAGCAGCTAAATTTTCCAAAGCAATTCGGTTTGCTGCCAACGTATCAATTCCACAAACTAAAAGTTTCTTTGTCAAAAAATCGGTACCATGGTGGAATAGTAATTTAAAATTAATAAGGGAAGATTCTGTAGTGATTATAAGCACTACAGAATCGATAATAACTTAGCTCTGTACAAAATCAAATGCAATATTTAGAAGAGCTGTTAGAAAAGCTAAAGCCAACTCTCTTGAAAAATTTACATCTCAAATCACTCCCAAATCCAGTATCAAACAAATATGGTCCGACATTCGAGTTCTTGTTGGTGGCAGCAAAACCACCCCACTTCGTATCTTAACTGTTGGAGATTCTCATTTGACTTCTTCTTTTGAAATGGCAAATACCTTCGCTAATAATTGGTCTGCACTCTCTAGCAACGCAAACTTTTCTGAAGAATTCATCTCTGAGAAACGATTTTTCCCACATACGAAATATAAACCCATTCACCTATCACTGACTGCAAATAAAATTGAGGCATATATTTCCATTACCGAACTCGAAACTGCGCTACAGTCAGCAAAAGGAAAAACTCCAGGTTTAGATCACATATACTACCCGATGTTAAATAATCTACCTGCCTCTGCCAAAAAAATATTACTAGTTTTATACAATGAAATTTTAGACCACGGAATCCTTCCACAAACTTGGCGCACAGCTGAAATAATACCGATACCTAAGCCTAACAAACCAATTTCTGAAATTAGTAGCTATCGCCCCATATCCCTTTTGCCTTGTATCGGGAAGGTCCTGGAAAAAATTATTGCTAAAAGATTATTATGGTATATAACCACTAACAATTTTATCAGCTCCAACCAAGTAGCTTTTAAAAAGAGGCAATTGATTCTCTCCTCCATCTCGAGCATTTCGTGTCAACTGCCCTTTCGAATAAAAGTCATGTGTCTGTACTGGCCACTGACTTTGAAAGAGCATTCGATCGCATTGGTGTTAAAGTTGTCCTCCAACAGCTATCGACTTGGAAGATTAGTACAAAGATATTTGCTTTTGTAAAGGCCTTCCTGACCCATCGCAGGTTTCGGGTGAGAGTAAACCAAAAATTTTCAAATACTCGGTCTCTCGATAATGGGATACCACAAGGGTCTCCTTTATCTGTTGTTTTATTTATAGCAGCTTTTGACCAAATCAGTAAAATAGTTGCCGATTATAAAAATATTAAATACTCTATATACGCGGATGATGCTATCTTCTTTACTAATAACAATTCTAACAATGATGTTAAATGTAATTTTTCTAAAATTTTGTATGATATTGATAAATGGTGTACTCGGTCTGGTGGCCGACTCTCTATAAACAAATGTAAATTAATTCACTTTTGTAAAAAAAGAAAATGTAAAATGTTTACTTTAAACTTTAACAACACTTCTATTGAACTAGTTAATGAATTGAAAATTCTTGGTGTCGTCTTCGACAAGAAATTTAACTTTAAGCCCCAATGTGTAAATTTAAGAAAAAATATTAATGCCAGGCTTAATATTGTTAAATTCTTATCTTCTAATCATAGTCTAGTACATATTTCTACACTAATCAATGTCACAAGATCACTAATACTTTCCAAAATAAACTACGCTCTCCCAATTTTTGGATGGTGCGCTCAAAGCAACTTAAAGCAGCTATACGCACCCTACCACGCAGCTGTTCGAAGAGCCATAAGAGCCTTCCCTACGTCGCCGACAAAAAATATCTTAGCCGAAGCTGGTTTACCTTCTATTATGGAGCAAATACGTGCATCAACTTTTCACCTTATACCAAAATTATTTAACGCCAGAAATGCAACGCTTCTCAAAGACGTCCAGTGTGCCTTCAAACACACCAAAAGGTATACTATAAAATCCGTAATCCGCCGCTGTATTGAGGTAGCTAAATGTCTTATGCCTGACACAGCTCCTCGGCTAATCAAGCAGAAAAGAGACCCTCCGTGGCATCTCAAACACTCATCATTTGTCCTAGATCTGATTTCGTACTCTAAATCTACCACAAATCCTGAAGCCTACCAACAACTTTTTGCAGAACATACAAGCAAATACACTAATAAGAACTGGACCCTTTTATTTACTGATGGCTCAAAACAACCCGAATGCACTACCTTCGCGGTAGTATCCTCTACCGGAATAGTAATATCCACTGGCCTTATTCAACAACATTGTTCAATCTTCATAGCCGAAAGTTTTGGCAATAAAAATAGCCACGGACTATGCTCGTTTGCACAAAGGCAGATTTCTTATATGTTCTGATAGCAAATCTTCCATAGAGGCGATTCGTAATATAAGCAATGAGGGTATCCTTGCTTCAGATATAAGAGAAGCATGCACAAAATGCGCTAATAAATTAAAAATCATGTGGGTGGGTACCCAGCCATGTTGTGATTGACGGCAACGACTTCGCTGATTCAACGGCTGTCACAGCAGTAAGGCATCACCTATTGTACTTCCATACACGAGAAAATACAGATATGCGTAAATTAATTGAGAAATCCTTGTATATACGAAAAATGGAAGAGTGGAACATCTATACACATAATTATAAATCGTATAATCGAGAAGGAATCAAACCCACCTATCCAGGATCATGCACCGTAAACCAAATAAACATTTTTGTTCGACTTCGGTTGGGCCATGCCACATTTTCGCACGAACACTTACTGCGTCGAGATTCAGCTCCAAATTGTGATTATTGCACCGGACACAGAGCTTTAATAACTCATTTATTGAACGAATGCAGAGCTTTCAGTGCAATTAGAAGGAATGCATAGGTACGGAAGTCCCTAGTAATCTTTTAAAAAATGTGACTCTAGATAGTATAAAACCAATAGACACCTTTTTAAGTTGTATTAATTTCAAAAATAAAATTTAAAATAAAATAGATTAAGATCGAGTCGAAGGCCCTGGCAGCCAGTACTCATTAATTGTATTTATTGTAATAATTAATTGATTAGAATAAAGTGTAATAATAATAATAATAATAAGTAATTTCAAGTCAAAATTAAATCTTCTTGGTTACATGTAATGTTCAATTCAACATTGTCGTAATTTTTCAAAATGAAAACTCCTTTCTCTATTTCTATAAGCTTTGATACGGTGTTAAATATCTGTATACAATTATTTCTTTTGAAGAAATTTTTCAATGGTAGCATTTTTTTTAGGTCCTTGTTTTCGTCATATATTAACGTATTATTATTGTATATGACAATTTTTAGTGGTTCACAGTTTTTGTTCCATTATGTTAACTATCTCCTAAAGGAATAATCGTTGAAATTGATCAATTTATTACCTAATTTGGAACTCTGATTACAATTACAATGCCTTCATTACTCTCAATAAGTGTACCAAGTGTTATATTTTGCAACTTATTCGGAAGAATCAATTTTATCGTTCGTTAATATGTTACTATGAAAGGTTCCAATTCTTGAAGATGCAATATTATCCTGTATATGTTCCACATTATCTTGTAAGATTATTAATTTTATTTAATTTAGTTTTCATTTAATTTTATCTGTAATTTACATTTAAGTTGAGAGATCAGAAAATTACCCTTAGGATGGTTTCATGCTCTGCTCATATCCTTCGCTCGATAAGTACATTTAACGAATTTGACCTTCTCCCTACAACTGTAAATGCCAATAATTCTCAATTGTAGCAAACTGTATTGATGATCATCCAATTCAGAATATACTCCTACCTTTCCTGATTTGATATGTCTTCTCAAAATATCCGGCAAGTTTTCATTAAAATCATCGAGGGTTAAATATATGTAATTCTATTGCTTGTTTTATTGCAAATTCCCTATGCTTATTTCGAACCAAGCATATTGTGTTCTAAACCGATTAACTGTTGTGTCATGTATATAATTAATTGAATGCTCCCTTTGAATGTACCGTATTTGACCCTTCCCTCTTCCACTTTATTTTGCAAATACCATTCGCTATCTAGATTTGTGTTCTCTTCATTTTCAACTGCATTTTTCTCGTTTGTGGTAGATTTTATCCGGCTTAAGAAGTCTGCCACCTTGTTCTCTTTACCTTGTATATACTGTCCGTTCATGTCATAATCCCCCAACTTTAGCATCCATCTTTGCAACCTCTAACTTACATCCCTGCATTGAGATTTTGCATGTAGCCATTTATGTGGTTGGTGATCAGTTTGCAAATCAAACTGCACACCATATAAGTATAGGCGAAAATAGTTTGTTGCCCAAACAATGGCTAAGAGTTATTTTTCAGTTATGGAGCAATTTCTTTGATGATCATTCAATTCTGTCTTGCATACCTATCGCGATGATAATCTTTCTGGAGTGTTGCACCATGTTGGGGAACGTATTTGTTGTCCTCAGGAGCATCCTCTTGCTGCTTGTCCTACGCGTGCACCTGTAACCCTAAATCACTTTCTGTAAATAAACACTGCACTATGTTTGGTTTAAAACAACAAGAAGTTTATTCTTAAAATACTAGTTCTTATATACTATTTACAAATAAACATTTTAGTCTACGTCTTGACTTTTCTGGTGTTCCAGTTACGCAATTGTTATTTGGTGTCAGTTGCTCAAGCCAACTGACCTACTGAAAGTAAAAGTGTCGTCGGTGCATTCTAAATGCCCCTCGTCAGCTTGACTGCGAAACTGTGACATCCTAAAAGTTTGCATCATAATTAATGCATAAATACTATTCATTTACAATATTTGCACCCTAAAAATAAGTGCGCTCTTAATGAATTTAATAGGAGCCGGTGCTGTGAGTCAACTACGCGTAGGTAGCTTGATTCTAACTCACAACATCCCTCCCCTCTTTCTAAAAGAAGTTAGTGCAACTAACTTCCAGTAAATCTCTACAATATTTTTCTTGCACTGCAAACAATTATGTGCATCGATTTAACTCTATATTACATACATATAATTTGTTTTTATTTATTTATTTATTTTTTAAATCGCCTTATTTGGGTTCTATCACGGTTTTTATTTTTTTCTTTTTTATTCTTTCCTTTTCCATATTATTTTTTTTCTAGCTTTTATTTTCTTTTGTAGTTTTATTTTATTTTACTTTGTTTTTGTTTTTTCTTATTTTTATCTATTATTTTTTTTTTTATATTCCCCTTTTTATAATTTGGTCTTTAATTGACTCTTTTCTCATTGGCGTATATACAAATATCTAAACAATAACACAATTCTATTCTATACCTAAAACATTATATTATACTGCGCCCTCTGCTACCTGCTGCTCCAGTTGACTGCCGTCGTTGTCACAGTGAAGTCCCTCGATGAACTCTGCATACCCCTCCCTTCTTTCTGGACCGGTAGATGATGCAAGCTTGCGCGACTAGATGCGCTTCTGACGAAGTCAAAATAAATATTCGATATCGCTTAGTCAGTGACAATGGATATTTTCTCATTGGAGAAATCGTTACGAAGTTTAGCCGATAAAGCTTAACTATGTTGTGCTTGATCTTTCCGTGGTTAAAACGATTTTTTGCGCCAGGAGATTATCCTGTGAAGCTAATTGAACGATGGAAGGTGTGGCTGTTATTGTTATTATAGCCGTTTCTCGCTAAAATTATGGAGTAACCTCGGGTTGTGGCTAAAATTATCTCTTCCTCTTTCTAGACTAAAATACAATATGTAATAATGGCAGACACGTTGGATTTTTTATACGGGCAACGTACGTGTTAGTGTGTTTCATGCCATTTCGTCAGTTATGCAATAAACCTCAAGTATTATTAGACTTTTACTTGTTAGATAGAGACTATTGTATTCAGCCGATACCATCTCCATTTTTTCATAAGCTTAAATCGTAGTCATCTCGCACATGGGAAGTTGGAAGCTCTTCCACTCTTTCATATAAAAATGAATTCTGACTAATTTCGTTTTCATTTTCTTCCAACCAAAAATTATCTCGGGACATCATCGTTGCAAATTTCGTATTTATTACTTTGCGGCTTACTGATTACCCTTCCTCCACGTCTTCTCACTTCTTCTTATTCCGTCAGATTTTTGTTCGCTGCTCTTGCATTTCATCTACTGGTCTCCTGGATGTGGGTTAACATCTTACTCAGTCTTCGACGCTGCAGGAAGTCCCTTCCAGGTTCATGCTGCACCATATTGAACCATCCAGATGTCCTTGTTTGTTCACCAACGCCTGAATATCTAAAAACAATACGCTTATCTTGTTTTAATTATTCTTACTAGCTATTACATTCATTCAATTTTTAATATTTTTCCTAACGTAAACAGTAAACTGTATTTAAACCTATATATCGCTTATCTAATACGTCTTAACAAACAAACTATAAATAAGTATCAAAAACTTTTTCCTTTACAAATACTATTAATTAACTATGATACATTTTTTTTAAATTGTTAGCGGCATTAAAACTTTAAATCCTTCTTAAATATATACATTTTACAACAATTTGCTTCATACATAACAAATATTTTCTATATCAAATTATATGCCGCCATAAAAAAAAATTTTTTTTATATCAATTCTTGGCAAAACTAGTTGCCCATCTTACATAAGCGAGTATATAAAAGATAAATTTATAATTTATTTTTCTTTCGTTTAGACATTCAGAATTCCTTTCACATCATTTTTCTTTTTATATATCTTTTTAAAGTTTTCAATTCTGAGCAAATTCTTTTGCCCGCTGACATAAGCCAGAATATTTAAGATAAACCCGTTTATGTGAAAACATTGTCCATTGCATGACTCAATTTTTCACTGCATCTAATTATTCTATATATTTAAATTTGACCACTAGCCCGGTATGTATATACCTTCAACAAGTGTAGTTCCCTACAGCATGTAACCTGCTTTTATATGAATACATACATACATTCAAGGCACTTTCAATTGTTTAAAATTAATTGCTACAGTTATTACCTAATGTGTAATGGTAAGCTAAATATTTTGTTCTAATTCAATGTATATATATATACATTACTATTCCCCACACGCTAATCTCCTAAGCGATAAACCGAAAAATCTATGTATAATTACATATAGTTTCATATAGCCTGCTGCAGCATGAAAATAACTGCAGATTCCCAATTCCTAATTATATGTCTCTACATACTTACTTATATGGCCATACCCATTCCTATTAACAAAATTACTTACTTTCCCAAATATACCTTCGTACATTCATTCTGTACATTATACACATACGAGTATATACATATATATACTTACTCCACCAGCGGTTCGGTTGCCTGGCGTTAACGCTTACCCGTCGAATTTCAGTTCATAAACTGTAGAATGTATGTACGTATATATTTTAAGTTAAGTTTTATATTACTTACCCACGACTGTCTTATGATTTTATTTTTCTTATAGAATTAACTCTACGGTGCTTCATTCGGTGTATGTATGTACTCGTATATATATTTAAAAAATATATTCTTCTTGATGGTGCCTCATTCGGCTACAGTGTCTAATAATGCTTATTAGCACATTTTCATTACGTCAATTTTACTTGCCCGAGTTTAAGCGGCACACTTCTACTGGCCTTGACTTTGAAAATCGGAGCTGTGTCTGTTATTTGATATACACACGTACATGTTTACGTTGCTATTCTTGTGTTTACACTTGTAAAACACTGTTAACACATGTCTTTAGTTGTGTGGTCTAATGTGGAACAATTTCAATAAATTATTATGTAGCTTTTTATTCTTACCCTTAATTGTTACGACTGTTGTAACTGGGCTACGGATCTCTGCTACTACATACGGACCTATCCAAACAGGTGAGAATTTGTTTCTTCTAGCCTGATTCTTCATGAGTACCTGGTCACCCACATGAAAGATTACTGGGTTTAGTACCTTGTTATAGGCTTCCCTGGCCACTCGTTTAGCACATTCCTAATTTTCTCTAACCAATTCGTGCGCTCGCTGTAGCTGGTACTTTTGCACTTTATTGGGGTCACCAGCATTGTACACTGGCACACGCTTGCGCTTCTAATTTGCTGGCATGTTGAAATCAAACCCGTAGAGTGTTCTAAACGGAGCTTGCTTCGTTGATACATGCACAGTATTGTTGTGTACATGCATTGCAGTAGTCAACCATTGATCCCAATTCGAGCCGTCTTCCTTGGCAAAACTGCGCAAGTACTCGGCCGGAGGTCGATGACTGCGTTCCAATGAGCCATTCGCCTGTGGATGATATGGTGTTATATGCAATTTTTGATTCCCAGCATTTTACACGTTTCTGAGAATAGTTTTGACACAAAATTTGAACCATTGTCGGTTATCAAGACATTAGGTATGTTGTACCGTGCTATAATTTCGTCAAAGAATGTCTTGGCTACCGTACTTGCTTCAGCATCGGGTATAGCCACGCACGCCATATACTTGGAGAAATCGTCTTGGAACGTCAAGATGTATTTATTTCCCGAAACTGTCACAGGTTAAATACCTACAATATCCATATGAACTTTATCAAATAGCTGTTTTGGTGTGTCAGTTAACACCATTGGCATATTTGTTAGCCTTGAACGTTTGTTGGCCTGGCACTTAGGACAACTCTTTATATACTTTTTAATGTCTTTGAGCATACCTTTCCATCCGTACACTCGCCTAATTCTGTCATGGGTTTTCCAGAATCCCTGGTGCCCACCTAGAAGTGAATCATGAAAACCCTTTAACACAGCCTGGATATCTTTTTTATCCTCCAGCCATTCCACATTACTGGCTGTTTGTTCATTGGCATCGAAACCCGCATTGCTAACATCTCTTGTAGCATCAATTTTATCTCCTTGCATTCTCTCGGCCTTCTTCTTATCTGACCGTCCTTTGGCCCTCGTTTGCACTACTGATTCCTTCTGTGCCTGCGGTACTCTGCTGAGTGCATCCGCATTCAGATTCTTTTTCCCAGGTTTGTATATGATTTCAAAATCATACTCAGACAATTTGTGTCTGAACCTGGCTAGCCTAGACGTTTGGTCTTTCAAATTGGCTATGCCTCTCAGCGGCTGGTGATCAGTATATATTTTAAATGGGCGTCCTAGCAGATTTGCCCTAAAATTCTTCGTAGCCCATACTATGGCTAGAAATTCCTTTTCTATTGTGGAGTATCTTTTCGCCGTTTCACTAAGCGCTCTGCTTGCGAATGCTATTGGTCGGTCATTACCGACTTCCCCTTGTGACAATACTGCCCCTAATGCTTCATTGCTAGCATCGGTGGTCAACAAAAAAGTTTGCTCAAAGTCGGGGTACGCCAAAATTGGTGGCGAGCTAATTATTTCCTTTAGCCTCTCTAATGCTTGCAGATATCTCTCTGTCCATTCGAACTTTGCTTCTTTACGTAGCAACTTATTAATGGGCAAAGCAATTCCGGCTAGTCCTTCCACGAACTTTCTATAATAGTTCACTAGTCCTAGGAATGCTTGCACTTCTTTCCTGTTTCTTGGAACCGCTAAATTTCTAACGCATTCCAACTTCTGCGGGTCAGGCAGTGCTCCTGCGGGTCAGGCAGTGCTCCTGCCTCTGAGCAACGATGGCCTAAAAAAACCACCTCTCTTCGCAAAAATTGACACTTCTCCGTGTTCAATTTCAAATTGTGTTCTCGTAATTTCTGGAGCACCTTGCACAAGCGTTGCGAATGCTGCTGCAAGCTCTTCCCATAAATTACAATATCATCCAGATACACAAAACAATATAACCCTTGCAAGCCTGTTAGCACATGGTTCATTAGCCGTTGGAAGGTAGCCGGTGCTCCTGTTAATCCAAACGGCATTCTATTGAACTCATAATGGCCTAAACCGGTGCTGAACGCGGTCTTTTGCTTATCTTGGGTATCCACCAGAACTTGGTGGTAGCCACTCGCTAAATCAAGCGTAGAAAAATATCTACTATGCCCCAATTGATCCAGAATCTCTTGTATCCTTGGTATCGGAAACACCTGCTTAATAGTGGCGTCGTTCAATTTCCTAAAATCGACGACCATTCTCCACTTCTTTTGACCCTGAGCACCTCCCTTCTTTGGTACCAAAATTATTGGTGAGTTCCAAGGCGAGATACTCGGTGAAATTATGTTATCCTTAAACATTCCTTCTACTTGCCTGTTTACCTCATCTTTGTGAGCTTGTTCTGTACTGTTTCTGGCTAATTGGTGGTTGATCCAGTCTAGTAGGTATTTCATGCTCTACCTCTGATGTATACGTCAACTGGTCTCCTTCCAGCAAAAATATGTCATGGAATGACGTACAAATGGCTTCTATTGATGCCTTCTCTTCAAAATTTACGCTTGGGTCTAACTTCAGTGATTCTAGCACTCTCTCCATTCTTATATTAACTTGTTTAATCTGATTTACCGATCTCTAATTCGGTTCCTTAAAATTATCTTAACTAGTGAACTTGGGCCTAAAATCCTCATCCATCAGGTAGTCCTTTTCCGAGGCGTTGAGTACGCAAGCGTACACCTTACCCTTGTCAACGTGCGTTATGGTTTCTCCCATATATACGCCGTCCGCTAACTGTTGCTTGTGCAAAACAAGAGTCCTCAGTTTCGTGTTTACACGCATAGTAACTACTCTGGTTGACCGTGTATTCACTACCTCCATACAATTCTTAACCCTATTCACGGTTCCTTCCAGCCATAACTTCAATGGAAGAGTGAGGATTATATTATTATTATAATAATAAAACAATAACTGCTTTTCTAACGCATCCAGTATGGTGCGGCCCCAAAGATTATCGCGGCCAATTATCTCATCGGCCGGGATACCTTCCCTATCCAATTCCACTGCATGCACTCTAAAACCCATGCCCTTAACTTCACTGTGCCCTATTATGAGCGATCCCAGTGTCTTGATGCAACCTCCAAACGCCTTATTAAGCATTCTTACGTCCATTTGATTAATATCCAGCCCTTTCCGTAAAACACTAGATTTTACGAGGCTGGTGTCTGCCCCTGAATCTACCAAAAGCACTAGCTTTCCACTAGCTGATTCCTTGCAAGGTATCTCGATGAAGGCATCACCTATCCTGCTCATAACGAAGCAATGTCCTTTTGTTCCCAGCATGGACGCATATCCACTTCCTAACTCTTCGTGATATTGGAGAGCCTCTTGCTCCTCCTTCTCCTGGACTGTAGTTCGTACCTTACTACTCCCACGTATTTCCCGCCTTATTATTACGTTCTTTCTTTTAGCTTTCCAGTCTACTGGCCTCGACTGGGCCGCTGGAAGTTTCCCTGGTTCCTTTGTTGGGATTGCCTTTCCCTGCATTCCATTGCTCGATGTCCCATTCGCCCACATGAGAAGCATCTCAACCCCTGTTGGGTGTTGTCTATCCTTGGTTCACTTCTGAGAGTACAATTTGGTCGCTGCTGACCACTCCCAGTGTTGAAAGGATTCCTTCCTTGGTTAATTCCTTCCGTTGAATTAACTCGTGGACTACTACCCCTGCTGTCCCTTAAGGGTGGATCCGGGCGCCTCGTCGCTGGCTGCCTTCTACTCTGATTCCATTCTGTGTCTCCTTGGCAATGTCTACTTGCCTCATGACCATATGTTTGGCGCTCCATACAGTAGGGCGTGTGTTTACGTGTATTGCACTCATCCCTTGTATGACCTCGCTTACGGCAGAACGAACATGTGGGTGCCCTCTGTACAAACGCTCTGTACGGATTTCTCGGATTCGCGGCTCTACTGTCGGAGACACCGGGATTATACGCTCCTCTGTATATGTTTGGGACGGAATTACTTCCCTCTCTATCCATGATAGCGGCAGTTAAACTGTCCTGTCTGTTTTCAAATATATGTATCTCCCCCAAACTGGCTGTACTCCGTTCCACGAGGACTTGTGCAAAAATTGCTTCTTCTACTAATTCCTCCAGATTTACTGTTCTGCTATTCAGCATATGAATCTTTAGGGCACAGTTGCGGAGGCCCACTACGAAAGTTGTTACCACCGACTTGTCAACTTCGTATAATAATGCTGTATCTCCAACGCCATTGTACTTGTTTTTTATTATTTCCTGGGCCATCATCTGAAGTGACTCTAAACGCCTTGCAAAGGTACGTATGTCTTTACTTGCCAGCTGCTTCCTGATTCTTATTTCTTGGGTTATGTCCTCCAAAGTTCTCTCCTTCAAAAAAGTTCTCCTAATAAGACCGTAAATCTCTTCCACACTGGCGAATTGCTTTGGCAACACAAGGTTGTACGCGTCTCCAAATAACCTTTGCTTAACACAGTCGAAGAAGTCCTGCAAGTCATCAGGGCTTATGCTTCTCTTTGCAAGTTCACAACCTTGGATGAACCTGTTAACTTCTGACCGTAAATCTTCTGAAGCTGCACCAGTAAACACAGGTACTAGCCTGGCCACTGTATTTGAAATCTCCTCTATACCCATTTTGCGTATTTTTGTTTTACTTATGACCGGTAAAACTTGAGCGTTTTATTAAATTACTATTTAATAAAACGTTAAAACTTGTGCGTACCTGTAGTGATTTCCGCCCCGTTGACTGCTGGTCCAGGGGTCGGTATTCCTGGTGGTAACCAACCCCGGTCTTCCTCAGGCGCTAAAAGTGAAATTTTATTAACGGTTAAAGGTTTTTATTTATATACATATTACCTTGATTAACTCAAAAGAGAGACCTGCAAATAAATAAAATTTTAAAAAAAACAACAGCATATGCTTCACAGCAGCTGTCTCATTGATATAAACAGTTCAGTCTATTACTTTGTAAATCTCAGTATAGTTGGTTTGTGTATGCACTAAGTTTTTTTTGCTTAAGCCCCCCCCTACACTTAGTAGTATGAGTGTTATCCGCTCCCCCAAAGGGGGTTCCAAAAATGTAAACCCACAAGCGGAAACCATCGCCAAAAATACTGATTGTGATCAGTGCAGTACCGTAGAACCAGGAAAAAATAAAAGCGAAGGTTATCGAGGTGAAAACATCACTGGTATGGTGGCTTCAACGAGCCTTAAACTCCCACAATTGGGAGTGGAGGCATCTGGAATATGGCAGAAAACAAACTCGAAGAGGAATAGATCTAGCCCAGGCGCAACATCGCGTCCCACTCCAAAACAATCCAAATTGGATAACTACTGGCTCGGAACACCTTCTTTTAACAGCTCGAATAGATTCGCTGCTCTAGACCAAGAAGAGGCACGTCAAGATGCAACAACTGACGTCCGGAGAGAACCAAAACCTCCACTTATTTTTGTTTCATGCGTGAGTAATATAATTCCCCTAAAAGAATTAATTGAAGTAATTGCTAAGAAAGAATATGAACTCCGAGTTATAAATGGAGACGTTGTCAAAATACAACCAAAGTCGTCTGAAAAATACTCAGCCATTACAAAGGCTCTAACCGAAAAGAACACTGAGCTTCATACTTTTAAATTGAAGCAGGAAAGAGACTTTAACGTAGTACTAAGGGGTATGCACTGTTCAACTCCAATCGACGAAATAAGAGAAGCAATTGAGGAGTTGGGTTATACAGTTGTTAACGTTTGTAATATTAGGCATTGAACTACAAAAAAACCTCTTCCTATGTTTTACATCAGTCTGAAGCAATGCAGCAATAACAAAGGCATATACGAATGTAATTCACTTTTAAACACACGAATTAAAATTGAGCCACCTAGGAAGAAACGTGAGATTCCTCAATGTGTCCGATGCCAACGTTACGGACACACCAAGCGATACTGCAACCGTAGCCCACGATGCGTTAAATGTACAGGAAACCACCTTACTTCCGAATGTTCCCGCAAACTCGTCGCACAAGACGTTCGATGTGTGCTCTGCGAAGGCAATCATCCCGCTAATTATAAAGGTTGCACTGTCTATAAGGAGCTGCAACAAAAGTCGTTCCCAGCACTCAGAAACAGAGAAGCGAGGAACATTAACCCGGAAGCGCCTCAAAGATCCGCTCCACGAACAACAACGTCGTATGCAAATGTAGTACGAAACAATACTCCGGTAGAAACCAATACGAACCTAACCATTCCGCTCAACAATCCAAATACTCAACTCAATGAGGATATGTCCGAGCTAAAAAGCATGCTTAAAGCATTGATGGGTCAAGTGAGTACATAACTTAATCTACTAACCACAGTCGTAGCAAATATGTCGAAATGAATAAATCATTAAAAATCAGCAGTCTGGAATGCCAATGGGCTCAGTCGTCATATCCATGAAATATCAGCTTTCTTAGCAGACAAAAATATTGACATTATGTTGATATCTGAAACCCATTTCACTGAAAAAAGTTACAAAAAAATTCCGCAATATGACCTATACTCCACAATCCACCCAGCTGGCACAGCGCGTGGGGGAACTGCTGTAATTATTCGTAACAGTATTGCACACGTGGAGCACGAATGTTATAAAAAGAAATACCTACAAACAACGGTTATAACAATTGATGATTATAAAGGCCCCATAACAATTGCAGCGGTATATTGGCCTCCCAACCATCCAGTTAACTGCTAACAGTTCCAAGAATTTTATAACTCCCTAGGATCAATATTCATCGCTGGGGGTGATTATAATGCTAAGCATCCGCAATGGTGGTCTAGAATAACAACTCCTAGAGGCCGTAACCTATATAAAGCTATGCAACAAAACAGCCTGTCCCACCTATCAACGGGTGAGCCAACCTACTGGCCAACGGACAGAAACAAGCTGCCAGACGTTATCGACTTTCTTGTATCCAAAGGTGTACCAAAAACAAACACTTCCATGGAATCGTGCCTGGACCTGTCATCAGATCACTCACCGATAGTTCTAACAGAGCAAGAACAATCTGCCTGCACAACAAAAGCACAAATTGGGAGCTACTTAGACAAAGCATTATCGAAAAAGACAAAGCATTATAGAACTTTTGAACTCAGCCATTCAGCATGCTGCATGGACTTCCACATTGGAGCCCAGCTGTATAAGTAATCATCGTTATGTAAGTCAAGTTGTAAAGGAGCAACTAAAAGAAAAGCGGAGACTGCGTCGAATTTGGCAAATGACCAGAAGCCCCTATGACAAAAACCGGTTCAATTGCGCTACAAAGCAACTCAAAAACGCCCTACGGTCAACAAAAAATTCAGAAATACAAAGCTATCTCAGCAGCTTGTCACCTTCACAGGCTTCAGGTTATTCTCTATGGAAAGCTACAAAAAAAACTAAATCAACCAACATCACATGTGCCACCTATTAAAACGAAAGATGGCGGATGGGCCAGATCTGACAAGGAAAAAGCACAGTCATTTGCTCTTCATTTATTAGAAGTATTTGCGCCGTTTCCAAGCAAATATCCACAAGAAGACATAAAAATAGCTGAATTACTAGATGCCCCATACCAAATGGATATTCCGATCCAGCATTTTAAAATAAAAGAAATTAGAGGAATTATCAATAATACGCTAAAAGACAAAAAATCGCCGGGATATGACCTTATTACGAGCAGAATCCTAAAGGAGCTACCAGATTGCGGCTATAAATTCATTGCCCAATTATTCAATGCGATTATCCGATGTGACCACTTCCCAAGCCAATGGAAAGTGGCTCAAATTATCCTTGTTCCCAAACTTGGGAAACCGGCAGAAGTGGTGACCTCATATAGACCAATTAGCTTGCTTCTGATACTTTCCAAAGTGTTTCGAGAAACTTCTTTTGAAGCGACTCCTCCCAATCATCGAGTCAAAACAACTTATACCTTCCCATCAATTTGGATTCCGAAAGCATCATGCTACGATAGAACAAATAAATCGAGTATATGCATTTGCACGGAATGCACTAGAAAATAGAAAATACTGTTCAGCTGCATTCCTGGATATCACCCAAGTATTCGACAAGGTGTGGCACCAAGGGTTACTGTACAAATTGAAAATGCATTTACCCTATCACTACTTTGCCATATTAAAGTCCTACTTAGAAAGCAGATTCTTCATGGTCAAAGTTAAGAGCGACGTAACTTCCTTCTATCCAATCAAAGCTGGTGTTCCACAAGGGAGCGTTTTGGGACCTGTGCTCTACACACTATTCACGGCTGACCTGCCTCTGACTGATACCACATATACCGCAACTTTTGCAGATGATACTGTTGTAATGGCCAGCAACAAAAACCCCGTGTTAGCCTCGAAGCATTTGCAGGAGAACCTGAATCAAATTGACTTATGGCTAGACAAGTGGCGAATAAAAGCAAATGCAATAAAATCAGTGCAAACGACTTTTACCCTACGTGCAGGTTCTTGTCGTCCAGTGACACTAAATAACTGCCAATTGCCACAAGTAGACCATGCAAAATACCTTGGGGTGCACCTGGATCGGCGGCTTACGTGGCGCTGTCACATTTTCTCCAAACGGAAACAACTTGGACTGACGCTTAGGTCATTGTTCTGGCTACTTGGACGAAGGTCAGCCCTAACACTTGGAAATAAAGTCCTGATATATAAGGTAATACTGAAGCCCATATGGACTTATGGTATTCAAATTTGTGGATCAGCATCCAAGTCAAACCTGGACATCCTACAACGATTCCAATCAAAAGTCATACGAGTGTGTGCTAATGCACCTTGGTATGTCAGCAACGACATCATTCATCGCGATCTAAACATCCCAAAAGTAAATGATGAAATCAAATATAGCCACTCATATCGCAAACGTCTTAGAGTCCACCTGGCGGTAGAATTGATTACCAGCTATACCAGTGCGCGAAGACTAAAAAAATATGTACCATCGGACTTACCATTCAGGTTTACCACCTAAGATTAAATTAGAAATAAAAATTAAAAAATAAGATTAAATTAAAAAAAAATAATAATAATAATAATAATAAGGAATGAATGAAATTAATATATATAAAATCTAACTTTGGTAAATTAATGTACTTAATGTATTGAATGGTACTGAAAATTCATACACATGTTTATAACCAAATATAATATAAGTAGTACTGAATGTCCAGCTGGACAGATTGTAGTTAAATAAATGGAGATACAAAAAAAAAATCTTTTTGGGTTGTTTCCAAATTCACTTCTCCCGGATCTGAGATGTACTTGACCAGTGACGGACTCAAACTGATTAATCTTCGACCACTTGCTCGTACAGGTGAAATACTGCTTCTGACTCTGTTTGCGGAAATCCCTGATTTTTATTATTTACCGCACTTCCTGGAGAAAATGGCTCGACACCGATTTCAGATGCGCCAAACAAAAATTCCGCTTCCCTATCGACAACCAAACACAAATCCCCTACAAAAAAAATCCTCACAGCTAGGATGAACATACATGGACCGTCCGATCATACTGACGGTTTATGGTTGCCATTTAAAGCGGCGTGCAACAGCGCAAACGCGCCTGTATGTTGCGACTTCTTTGACCAGCGCTACGGCGCCTTCAGGGTCGCAGAAGTATCTACTTAAATTACGCTATTATACTCGTACACTCTACTAACCATTTTTTATCTTAGGGTCCTTTGTCCTGGTGTTATCCTTGCGATTCCTCCAATAGGTCCTTTAGACCGGCTGCGCCAAAATGTTGGACCGTATTTGTTGTCCTCAGGAGCATCCTCTTGCTGCTTGTCCTTCGCGTGCACCTGTAACCCTAAATCACTTTCTTTAAATAAACACAACAAGAAGTTTATTCTTAAAATACTAGTTCTTATATACTATTTACAAATAAACATTACAGTCTACGTCTTGGCTGGTTATGCAATTTTTATTTGGTGTGAGTTGCTCAAGCCAACTGACCTACTGAAAGTAAAAGTGTCGTCGGTGCATTCTAAATGCCCCTCGTCAGCTTGACTGCGGAACTGAGACACCCTAAAAGTTAACATCATATTTAATGCATAAAAATTTTTCATTTACAATATTTGCACCCTAAAAATATATGTGCACTCTTAATGAATTTTATAGGAGCCGGTGCTGTGAGTCAACTACGCGTAGGTAGCTTGATTCTAACTCACAACAACCAATTGCAAAATTGCTAGCGCCAGTAATTAATTCGAATTTCCTCTTAAAATATGGATACTTTAAAAGCGGTGCCTCCGTTAGCATTCTTTTCATTTAAAAAAAAAGTAATGTGGTTAGAATCTTTAGTAATAACTTTTCTGTCTTGTTTTTTAAAATGAGGTCATTGGTTGGGCCACCTTTTCGTAATCACTTATACATTTCCTATAATGTCCAGTTGCCCCAAAAATCATTTTATCTGCTTTTGCGTTTCAGGAAGTTTCAGCTCCTGTATGTTATTTACTTCGTTTGGGTTTGTCCTGACATCTTCAAGTGTCAATACATGACCCAATAAGTCTCTCTTGCACAAAAGTTGCACTTATCTAACTGAATTCAATTTGTGCAGTATACCCAATTTGTACAATATTAGGAATTGGGAACTTGTCATCAAATGTATTATCAGTTAATCTTCTATAATCAATTACAACTCTCCATTTCAGAATCATCTGCTTTTTTTGAAACTATCCAGAGAGGACTATTGTATAGTAAACAGCTTTCCCTAATTACTCCCTGCTTTAACATGTCCTCAGTTGGTCTGTTCATGTTCCTGAGGATACCTGTATAGCCTTGAAACTGGGTTATTTGTTTTCGTTATAATTTCATGGTAAATACTTTGTGTTGCCGTTAATTCGTCCTAATATCCTATTTTCTTATTGGTCCTAAAATAGCATTCCTTCCCTCTATATTCAAATTCTACAAAAGTTTCGCAATTTCATCCTTTCTCAACACATAACATTCAAATTAACAGATTACGTCCTCGTCATATGGGCAAGCATATATAAATTTAATTATTTTATTATTTATTGTAACGGTATCATTCTCCATATTTATTCTCGCTCCTAGAGGTTTTATTATATTGTTACGAAGTTACCCTCTTGACAATTTTATCTGTTACGAAATCGCTCTCCTGACAATTTACTCTAACTCTCTGTACTCGCATTCGTACCACTAGAATGTATAGTAATCAAACAATAGATAAATACCGAATTTTATTTAATTATTGCTATTTACACATTTAAAATTATTTAATAATTCTTTTCGTCACTTTACAAAATCACAATTACTGCTACTTCGATTAAAATGCACGATGTACACACTGTTACGATCTCTGCTAAATTGTGTTCTTCTTTGAATAGTGTGGTGGCTTTTATAGCTTTCGAATGGTTGAAGTAGAAAATTCTACACTATTAAATAAGTTTCTGTATCATTCTAGAATCTTATATTCACCTCGAAGGAAGTTTTTATTTTCCAAAAAAATCCTTTCAGCATCTGCATGGTTGTGTCTTGGCTTAAATACATAGGGTGGTGCACACAACCTCAAACTCCAGATGGGATCCTAAAAGTATGCAATCACGTTTCAGTATGCTATCACGTTTCATAATTTGCCCTATATTTGCATCAAATTGCTTACCCATAAATTTGGCTAATTTCCAAACCATATCGGCGTCTTCATTAAATTCTTGAGGTAGGTTTGTTATTATTTTCTACATTACCAGAGTCTCATTTTGCAATGACATAAGTTTAAATTGTTGGCTCAACAAAATTTGTTTACACTTTTTTAACTCTACACTATTCATGAGCGTAATTGAAGAACCTGAATTTATTAAGCATTTAATTTTTTCGTTGTTAACGGTTAACCTATTTACGTGAACGCAGCTCCAACGCCTTAGTGCAAAGTTTGAGCCAGCTAATCGGAAGCAAAAAATTCCATATTATTAATTTAATAAAAGGTAACATAGCGGAAACAAAAGTTCAAATTTACGAAAAAAGCAACTACTTATTATACATACCAGCTAAAAAGTAGTAAGGTATTTGTGGTAGTTATCAAAGGTATTGAATCTGATGTAGATCCGGACGAAATCAAAGAGGCTCTTGAAGATGCTGGTTTTAAAGCGCAGTCCGTTTACTATCTAAAAAATAAGAATAAACTACCACAACCACTATTTCGAGTCGAGCTTAAACCTGATACACGAAAATTGAAAAGCAATGAAACTCACCCTATTTACGATATGCGGTATTTGTTGCATCGACGTAGAGGAACCTCACAAGAGGAAAGGTCCGGTGCAATGCGCAAATTGTCAAGAATATGTTCATACGGAAATGTTTTTCACGGTACGTTCAGTATGTATCGCCTGCGGGGATCTTCACCATTTGTCCGAATGGTCGTCAGACAAATCTAATGATGAAGCCAAAAAATGCAGCAACTGTGGTGGCAATCATTCTGCCAACTACCGCGGTTGTCCAGTATGTATCTAGAGCTTAAAAAAAAGCTTTTCCAACGTCAACAAATCCAACCTGATCCTACTTCTGTGTCGAGACCAGAACCTGAGACAGTCTGAGTCCACAAATAGTTTGTCTCCTATGTCGTACGCAAACATAGTAAAAACTAACATTAAACCCAAATAAAGCCAATAGTATGGACTCTCAAAGTCTAGAAGCTATGCTAATGAGTCTCACTCAATGTTTGACACAATTCATGACCACAATGTAAAATATGGTTCAAGAGGTCATAACAACGCAAAACCAAATAATGCAAATGATCAAAATTAACTTCATTTCTATTTGTCACTGGAATGCCAATGGTATCCGCCAGCATAAATTAGTATTAGAAAACTTTTTGTCTTTCAATAAAATTGATGTAATGCTTGTCTCGGAAACTTATCTAACGAACAAATTAAATTAAACTGTTCCATCACGGGTGATAAGCTGCATATGACCAATCATATTGATGGAAAGGCCAATCAGTACGGATGGCCTTCCCATCAGTACCACCGGGATATTAATAAGAAATCGAATCAAAGACTACTGCACCCTAAGTGCAGTTTACGGTCCCCCTAGATTTCCAATCACTGACCTGCAGTTTAAAGAATTTTTTAAAATGCTTGGGCAGAAATTCGTAGCAGCTGGAGATTTTAATGCGAAGCACACTTTCTGGGGTTGCAGGCTGATTAATCCCAAAGGTAAACAATTATTCTCTGCTCATGAATCGTCGCTACAAACTTGATTTCGAGTCCTCTGGCCATCCAACATATTGACCTACAGATCCTTGGCAAATACCAGCTCTTATTGATTTTGGGATAATTAAAGGTATTGGAAAAAATTTGTTTATAGCGGAGCCTTGACTTATTTTCTGATTATTCACCGGTAATAATAAATTATTTAAAAAAGATATAGTTTACGAGTCTCATTACTTAACCCCTTCAGGAAACAACTACCAGTCATATCTCACCACGTCTAAAATGCGAATACGAAATCGAAGCAACTTTTCAAAATATAAATTCCGTTCTTGTATCAGCAGCTATTAATGCAACTCCTCCTAAATTACCATTCCCATCGCATGGTAACCGGAAAACTCCCATGGACATTGAAAACCTAGTCAATAAAAAAGACAGTTCAGACGCCATTGGCAAAAACACTGACCAAGCAAATCTATGTTTTACATACAGAACTGGAAAAAAACTTAAAAAACTACACGAGTAAATTATGCCCCACAGAAAAGTCCTTGTGGAAAACTAATAAAAACATAAAAATTGCAAAGGAGTCAGAGCCACCACATAGTTTGCGTAATAGGAGCTGGGCGCGTAACGATAAAGATAAAGCCTTAGCGTTTGCTCATCACCTGAATAAAGTGTTTCAACCTAATCCTGGGACCAATGATTTCGTAATTCCACCTCTGGTCACCCAAAAAACGTTTAACCCAATTAAACTTAAGGTAAAGGAAACAAAGTACACAGTCCAAAATCATTTCAACTTGAAAACATCTCCAGGCTTTGAGTCAATTACTGCCAAAATGGTAGCTGAGTTACCAGGTACAGCTTTCAAAATTTTAAAACAGCTATTTAATACCAAATTTCGTATTGGCTATTTCCCTTCAGTTTGGAAGATATCATCTCAGGTAATCATGATCCCGAAGCCCGGAAAAGAGTGGTATAATTCCACACCATCCATTTGGATTGCGTCAAAAACACAGTACAATAGAGCAGATAAATCGCATCCAGCGATTTTTGGGAATAAAAAGTACTGCTCGTCAATTTTCCTTGATATTTCTCAGGCGTTTGATAGGGTCTGGCACGCTGGTCTCATATACAAAATCTGGAAATTCTTGCCTGCTAGCGTACACCAGAGACTAAAATCGTATAGAGTCAAATACAAGGAGTTTGTTAACGCTGACTATATATTTGAAGCTGGTGTGCTACAGGGAAGTGCACTTGGTCCGATTCAATACCTAGTATTTACTTCGGATTTACCCATAGACAGTCGCCTTAAGACGTCGACTTTTGCTGACGAAACTGCCATCCTGAGCTGCCATAAAAATCCTAGAGTTGTGTCGAGAGATCTGAGTGAGTACTTAAAACTAATTGAGAAAGCTGCCACTTTATATTTACTCTTCGTAATGATATCTATTCCTCAAGCTAATTAAGTTACCTACCTTGGGGTCCATCTCGATCGTAGACTGACTTGGACAATCCTCTCATCGTCCCTTTGTAAATTTTGCTTTGGACGTAATCACTTCGTGCGTCGCTGAAGGTTCACGAGATACTCGTATCGCCAACGTTTCCAGAAATGTTGCCTTATCGCTGTAATTAATAGGCGTTTCCGAACAACACCCAACCAAAGGCGGTGTTCTGCGCCATCGGAGTGCCGCTTTGCCCCTTCCTCAGACCATCCATCAAGAACTACTCAATCTCATTTATGCCAATCAAAACATCTATTGACCCAGGCTTAGAAAGGTTTAGATCAGCTAGCGGCAAATCTCAGACATGCGTCCACGGTGATTCGGGTACAGTGGTAGTTGGAAGGTCATTTGTAATTTTAGGTAGAATAAGCGTACTCCCGTGAAAGGTTGATTCTAATGACCTCGGCGACAAGCAACCTTGACTTCTCCCTTGGTACGACCTCCTTGAATCGATCCAATAGCTGTGACACAAGCTGACGATGAACTTCTAGGTAGACGAAGGCGTTGGACGCAGGATTCAGTGATGAACGAAGCATGTGGACCATTGTCGAGAATTGCCCGAGCGGGTTGCCAGCGACCAGCGTGGTTTTACAAATAAACCTCAGCAGTAGCCAGTAAAATAACGCATTCAGCATCAGCATAGTGTGACGTAACATTGATGGTTTGACCGGCCTTGTTGTTAGCAGGTGCAGCCTGTTGGTCGTTGAGGCTAGCGTGGATGTGATGACGACGTTGGCATATGCGTCACGATGATGGACTGCGACATTTCGCGATGACATGCCCCTTACTAAGGCCGTTCAAGCAGGCAGCTTGAGCCTTGATGGTTGTTAGCTTGGCCTTTGCGTCGAGCTGGCTGAATTTCGAACATGTGTAGATTCTGTGCTCACCTTTGCAGTACGTACATGCTGCAGTTTTATTGCTATCTGACGATGCATGACTCTGTGATTCTGGCTGGGTACACGTTGTATGAAGAACGTTCTTCGTGGTTGCCCTTGCGTTGTGGGAAATTGCTGGGACCATCTCCAAAGACCGCGCTCGAGTTTCGAGAAAGTCACGAAGTGCACCGAATGTCGGCAAATCGTCGGCTACTAGCGATAATTCCCATTGCTTGCGAGTCTCGTAGGCCAATTTCGACACGGTTAGATGGATAAGCCAATCATCCCATTATACGAAGCTGCTTATAATGAAATGAAATGGCGTACGAGCAGCGGCGAAGAATAGCGAAGTGAGTGAGAGGTTGGACGGACGAATGGACAGACTGCTGCTTATAGTGTTGCCAGAAATTATGCACAAAAAGCGTTTCTAAGCCAGACGAACGGTAAAACTGTTTTGTATACTAAATACTGTTCTATGTTTCGTTCTCTTCAAATAATGTAAATTATCTAATTTTGCAATTCAACCGGCCGCCCGGTAGCGCACCAACATGCTGCAAGGTTAGGTTAAGCACATGTTTGATTTCCTTAGAAGAGTCTTTTGTTCCTTTTTCAATCGACATAAAAGCTTTCATATGACTGTCCACTATAACTCGCATGACCTTGTAGCGTGATGTCAGCAAGTCCCAGGCCTCAAAATAGTTGCTGTCAATCACTGCTAAACTGCTTACGAGCTCCAATGCTTCGCTCTTTAAACAATTGCGGAGATACTGTAGCTTCTGTCCTTCCGACAGACTTGCATTGGTATTGACGTGTGATCAAAATACATCATAGAAAGTGAGCCATTCGGTGGGATCGCCACTAAATGATGGTGACTGCAGCTTTGGAAGCGGCATAGGTGCAGACTTAATTTGAGTGGCTTGAGGAGTAGGTACCTTGAGCGGCGCAGTAAAGCGTTTGAGATTTGCCTTAGCGATGGTGTACCACTCCTCACCTTGAATGCGTGATTGCTCCTCCACCTCGACGCTCTCTTCACCGCAGATCTCTCGCAGAGATCTCTACCTGTTGTTGGGCTTCACAAAAGCGTACCCATTGTTCTTCCAACTACTGTAGATACGTAAATGCAAACCTCTACATCGACCAAAAGCTCAACGGATTTGCTTGATTGCAAATAGCGTTTTACAGCTTTTAATGCAGAATCTCGAACTTTAAGCGACGACATTTGGCGGGAGCGGTAAAATTTTGTTATTTTAAATAAAGCGGTGTGGACTGTTGCAAAGAAAAATATCGAGGAATCCGGCTCGAAGGACTAAAATGTTACGTTTTGAGACGCTTGCGGGTGTGTATGGTAGCGAGAATTTACTTAATTAAATTAGATTGAAGAAAACACGTCCGATTGGCTTGAATACGTTTATTTAAGAGAAAGAAAGCAAGACTGGATGTCAAGTTTGACAGCTGATAAGACAGTGCTGCCAGCTCAGACATTTAGTTGCAAGAATGCTACCAATTAGGCGCGAACACTCATCAAACATTGAATTAATCTAGCGTGCACAATCGAAAGTTCTTCGAACTATTGTAAGCTCTCGCTGGTACATTAAAAATGATAACAGCCACAGCGATCTTAAAATACCACTAGTAAAAGCTGAGCTAAAAAAATCAAGTATAATTCAAACTCCGACATCATCCGCGTTACTTTGCAAGACAATCACTTCAAACTAAAATACACACACGGTTACGTTGGCTAGACTTGATTTATTTAATTGAATTGTTCCCATTGTATTTTATATCATAAATATTATACTGTTAGACATAAATATTTAAATACGTTACTTAATAACTCCAATACACTGGTTGCGGGTTAATATTGCTATTAGTTTTAAGATTTGAATAGTTATTGTTAGTCTTATTATAAGAAAATTCAATAAATAAACCAACTATTTTCAAAAAAAAAAACAACAAAAAAAAACCGTTAACAGTGCTATTGGTAGATGTTTCGACTGTGAGCTATGTAACAATTAATTTCTTCAATGTGGTCAATGTCCATTGGCTCCACATGAGTAGAGTCTAACCGTCCTGTATTCGATCTGTATGTGTTGTTAGTCCGACCCGATTGTTGTCCAAAATTCCGTGTTTGTCCAGAGCTTCGCCTGTTATCAAACCGCTTCTGACCTTGTGGCTGTTGTGTGTTTCTTATTATTTTATTTAGTATAAGGTCAGGCCGTCGTTGTTGCTGATATTGCCTAAATGTTCGCTGTGTATTGTTACGTTGATTCATCTGTCCACAATTTTGAATCTGATCCCGAATCAACCCTTCACCTTCTAATATATTAAATACCTCTCTAATGCTCTTCTCATTTCTATTGATGACACATGAAGCTAAACTGGTACTAATGCTTGTTACAAATGTTCTGAGAACCAGTTTCTCATTATTTTGTGGGGTAAATTCTGTTGGTTTTTGCACATCGTATTCATGTTTCTCATTTATTTTGGACAGTACATCTCTTAATTTAATATAAAATTCTCTTACATTTAAGTTCTTTTTACAAAAATATTCTCTGGTACAATGAATGGTTTCTTTGATTGCAAAATTATATTATTATTATATTAGCTGCCTTGATTTTACCCCATGATGCTTCGCTTCCCACCGTCCTCATAACGTCCAACGCTGGTCCTTGCATTTATTTACGATTATTCTTCTGAACACATAGTTCCTTGAACCAGAATTCACCAATAGGGGAAGTAGGGTGTCCACTTCTCTCACAACTGATGTGAGGGATATAGTCCCATCTCCTCGGAATTCATGGATACGTGGGCATCCTTCATCAAGTCCTTGACCGATGGTGCAAAAGCCATAACTAAAATTTCTTCTATACTGCCCTCAAATGCTGTATTGTAAATTTGCAGATTGTCGTCACTCTCCCTTCTTTACATTTAATAACGGCATTGCTGCACTTCTCTCTTATATGTCTTTTCTTTTGGCATTTGAATTTAAGAGCCTAGTTTATATAACTTTGCCACCGACATACAAGAAATCTGCATTTAATTGTTATTCTCCTTCAATTTCAATTTCAAATGTGTTCAGACACTATCCCCTTTTTACGATATAAATGTTCACTTTCATATATCCTTTTTCACTGGATAGAAGTTCACTTTCAAATATCCTTTTTCACAACAAAGAAGTTCACTTTCAAACATCGTTTTTCACAGGATAGAAGTTCACTTTCAAAATCGTCAGACTTCGAGGTTCTTTTTCTGTCGTCTTCAGACGGGGCTCCGCGACTGTGCCAATTTCGGAGAAATTAAAATACCGTGTTGTCGGTTTGAAAGTATATTTATTAATGCCACCTTTTTTCCATTCCAAAATCAACATAAAACTATTTTACAATTTCTTACTTCTAGTTTTTACACACTCTTCCTCCCATGGTGCTACTTATTCTCTCTGTTATTGTTAGACTTTAACCCTGCTCGCAGTTATTACCACTTTGTTGCAATGTTTACATTATGACACGAAATTTATTTCAGAGCAATCGAAGTGAAATCAATAGACAATTGTTATGGAGCAATATTGTTGCCATCCATAAGCTAAAATTCAACAAATCTGCTGGACCTGACGGACTCCCTGCTGAACTCTTGAAGTATGGCGCTAATATAATCTCTCACGCACTCTACCCTATCATGCATAACATCTGGGCGACTAACACCATCCCCACTGACTGGAAAGAGGGAATCATAATCACTATTCCAAAAAAAGGAGATCTCAGCCAATGTAAAAATTGGAGGGGCATAACCCTTCTCAACTCCATCCTGAAAATCCTAGCTCTTATCATCTTAAATAGAGTGTCAGGTGTACTCAACAGCCAGTTACGGCGTGAACAAAATGGGTTCAGACCAAACCGATCTTGCGTGGACCACATCAACACTTTACGCATAATTGTGGAGCAATCTGTCGAATGGAGATCGCCACTATTTCTCCTTTTCGTGGACTTCGAACGTGCGTTTGACACGGTTAACAGAGACGCATTATGGCGCTCTCTACAAAATTGCGGAGTTCCGGACAAGATCAATCGAACTCATTAAGGCCTTATATAAAGACGCGAACCTTAGTGTGCGTTATAAAGGTAAAAATAGTGCCAACTTTAATATAAACAGAGGCGTTAGGCAGGGGTGCGTTCTGTCACCACTGTTGTTTATAGTGGTCTTGGATGATGTCCTTAGGCGTACTAATGCGGAGAGGGAGGAGGGGTTGCAGTGGAGATTAAACCAAAAGTTCAGCGATTTGGACTACGCTGATGACATCTGTTTCATGACGCACACGTTAGCAGGCGCCTCGTCAAGAATACACCAACTAGCCGTAAACGCTCATGCAGCTGGCCTCAAAATCAATTTCTCTAAAACTAAACTTTTGCGACTGCAAACTGCAAATACATCTCCACTCACTGTACTGACAAATGATAACTCCACCATCAACATTGAGGACGTTGACAGCTTCTGCTACCTTGGTAGCTACATAATAAAATATGGGGGTGCAACATCGGATGTGGCAGCACGCATAAACAAAGCACGGTCTGCATTCCGGAATTTTGATCGAATTTGGCGTTCTCGTGTGATATCGCTGCGCACAAAAATACGAATATTTAACACCAGCATAAAACCTGTTCTGTTGTATGGGTCTGAAACATGGTTGGTCTCAGAACAAATAACTCGACAACTTCAAACTTTTGTCAACAAATGTCTACGAAGAATCTGCCGCATTTTCTGGCCGACAACGATCATGAACGAAGACCTGTGGCGCCTCACCAATAGCGAGCTTATAGACACACAAGTTAAAAGACGCAAGTGGAGCTGGATAGGGCACATTCTGCGTAGAGAAGACACCAACATTGCAAAGATGGCCTATCAATGGAACCCACATGGTAGTCGGAAAGCAGGACGCCCACGACAAACATGGGTAAGCACTATCCACGCAGAAAGTCACCACAGAGCCACCTGGAACGAAATAAGACACCTGGCTGCTGATAGAAACCGTTGGAGAGCTTTTGTGACCGCCCTATGCTCCGACTATGAGCGATATTTGACTCTTTTATAATTATGTCTTTTAGTTAACTTTGTTAGCATAAGTATAGTTTTATTGTGTCAAATGTCATGGAATTAATAATATTGTTGCACTGTTTGAAATCTGATACGTATAAATATATTAATGGGTCAGCTTGCAACAAAGTATGTTAAACTCGTATAAATGAGTTAATGGGTCAGCTTGCAACAAAGTATGTTAAACTCTGTAAGGAGCATAAATCATAATGATTTATCCTTCTACATGACGCATCTACACTACTCACAAATTCAGGTCACCAGTTGAGTCACTGGTGAGAAACTTCACCATCTTCATCACGCCACTGCCTCTCAACAAACCCACGCGGTGGAGAACACGTGAAGAAAACCCACGCGGTGGAGGACCACGAGGCAGCTATCAAAAAGAAGAAGAAGACAAACTGAAACATGGCAGCTATCAAAAGAAGAAGAAGACAAACTGAAACATATGGTACCTTTCAAGAAGAAGAAGAAGACCAAACCATATCACGCCATTCTGATAGCCAATGAGAGCACGCCACGCATTGTGTGTGAGCAGCCACTGCGCTACATAAGGAGCAGCATCGCAGTGCTCAGTCTCTCTTTTGCATCGAACAGCAGCGCAGGCAAGACCTCTGGATCTTCGAACAACAGTGCAATGAAGAACTCTTTTTATCATCGAACAACGGCGGAGGCAACAACAGTGCAAGTGATAACTCTTTTACATCGAACAGCAGTGCAAGCAAGAGCTTTTTGCATCGAACAGCAGCGCAGGCAAGACCACTTGATCATCGAAGAACAGCGCAAGCAAAACTCTTTTCCATCGAAACAACAGTGGAGGCGTGAACTTAATCTACACGAGGCGCAACAGCAGTGACCTGACGTTTTGACGACCAGAGCGAGTTATTCACTCGCGCCGAACGTACATATTGACCTGAGGGAGTTATTCACTCGCGCCGGACGACTACTTGAGCGAGTTATTCACTCGCGCCGGACATCTACGCCACTGGGACGCGCGACACGCATAATCTACACGGGGCGCAAGCAGTGACCTGACGCTTCTGACGACATGAGCGAGTTATTCACTCGCGCCGAACGTACATATTTACCTGAGCGAGTTATTCACTCGCGCCGGACCTCTACGACACTGGAATGCGCGACACAAAACCCCCCACCATGCGATTCGCCAACTAAAGGCGAATATATATATATATATATATATATATATATATATATATATATATATATATATATATATATATATATATATATATATATATATATATATATATATATATATATATACACACATAGGAAGAAAATTGTAAATGACTAAGAGACAATAAAGTATCCACGAAGTTAACTACAGTCTGAGACTTTTTCTTGATAACGAACCCTGGACACCGCTGGGTCTACCTCAGCTGTAAAATATTAAAAAGACCCAGCGTGTCGTTACAACTCTATAGCGAAAGTATGTTGAAGCTGAGTCAGCTAACATTGGTACAGGCTGCGACGTAACTCGTGCTTCTAAACATCCTTTTGCATGCGTA
This sequence comes from Clusia tigrina, assembly GCA_920105625.2. Lineage (NCBI taxonomy): Eukaryota > Metazoa > Arthropoda > Insecta > Diptera > Clusiidae > Clusia > Clusia tigrina. The sequence continues at coordinate 137,247,369 of OV050030.1, read as the reverse complement.
CGTTCCGTTGGCCCCTTCTTTACCATCTCCTCTTCATTAAACTTTCATAAAAGTTTGGGAGTCCACAATCATTCCTAAGTATTTTTATGATCAATACTACTGTAGTGCATGTGCACTATTGCGCACAAACGTAGTGTAGCACAAAGTCTACCTACGCAAACTACACATCCAAACCATACCAATACATAAGACACACCCATCCGCTGCACTGCAACACTATGACACTTGACCTGGCGTGCGGTCATTGGTGAATTGGTTTGTTTTACAATTGAGTGGAATTTGAGTTAGACTTAAGCGAAAGGCATTAGAAATAAACAATTAAATTAATCGAGATTTGTTATCGAGTTTGTAACTCAAATAAACCATATAAAAACCCTGCTCGGGAATTAAACTAATCAGTTACCAACTGGCAACTCAAACATTTGCATTTTTATTGCATTCAGCCTTTCTTCGGCTCACAGTTAGAATTTGCTCAATGGCGTCTTGCCGAGCAACGCTCTAATATATAATATATAGAATATATTGTGGTATTTATCTCGCACACAATATACGTGCATTACATGGCGATCCTGCCAAACTCGAGCTTGTAGATCTTCCTATACAGTATTGTATCCTGCAAGGAAACTGTTAAACAGTTCTGATGCCAAACTCGTTCCTGCAGATTTTCTGAAATACTTTTGAATTTTTCCGAATTGAGATATGATGGCAAATATCGAAGAAGCGATTGAGGTCAACGGCAAAATGCTCGTACCCCAACACATTAACTCCACTGGCGAATATAATTTTTCTTCGGCTTCAGATGAAAAATTTGGCCACAAAACAGTAGACGGTGCAGACTACGATGACGCCGATCTGTACGGAGACGATGAGGTACGTCCTCCACCTCCACTATATGTGCAAGCTATTGGAACAGCACATACGAGATGGATTTTCATACAATCAGATTTCGAAGAATCAGAGTCGCAGTTAACAACTGGAGGCGCCAGCAAGCGTTCTCAACAGAGATTCAATGAATTCTTAACCAATTATATATAAGTTACTAGTTAAGCCAAAACTAATTACATACATTTACAACAATTTAAATAGTTTCTAGTTTTACAAATCATTATACTATGTTGGTCATTTTTGTTTAAAGACAAAAAAATAAATAATAATAATAATAATTTAATTAAATAACTTATTGGAATGATACAAAAGCATTAAATTTATATCACAAATTCACACAACTTTGACAAGTTTCTCACAGCATAAATTTTTTTTTCAAACCTTACCTCTATGGATGGAAATTCACAGTGGAGACAGACCACCGACCGTTAGTCGCATTGTTTACACACAAAAACCCATCTTCCAAGTTAACCAGAATAAGGTTAGATTTGTCCGACTATGATTTCGACATTATATATAAAAAGGGAAAAATAAACACCAATGCGGATGCACTGTCAAGAATTAAAATCGATTCTGACATACTAAAATCAATGATCCCGAAAAAGACGATGAATCCGTTAACAAAGCATTAGTAATTACGAGGGGCATGTCTGCTAAAAAGAGCACAGACATAAATCAGGAGAAATGTAGCTCTCATTCGAAGTCTGATCAACTTCACATTTGGGACTGCACGTCCATATCTGACGTCAGGAATGTAAGAAAATTGAAATTTGTGTTTATGAGCAATAAGAAGGGTATCCATATTAAAATAAATAAAGATGAGATACTTGTGATAAGCAGTGATACTCCATCGAACCCAGGTTCGCTATTGGAAAAACTACTATCAAGAATAAACAAGGCAAATATTAAAGAACTAGCGCTAGATGAGAAATATGATATATTTACGTACGTACGGAAGGAAAAATTAAAAGAAGAATATAATAAGTTGCAACAGAAGAATAAAGAAAATAATGAAAGCTCAAAGTTGAATATATTGATATATAGAAGTCCCCACAGAATAGTAGATAACGTAATTATGTATAAACTAATCGCAGAATATCACGATTCGCCTTACGGAGGGCATTTTGGTGTAAGAAAAACCGTTTTAAAATTGAAACAAAAATACGTTTGGAAGAATTGGGAAAAATGGTGAAAAATTTTATCACAAATTGTAAGCATTGTGCTAAGAATAAACAAATACGACATACGAAAGAACAGATGGTTATTACAGACACTTCAACGACTAGTTTTGAAACTGTAGCAATTGATACTGTCGGTCCGCTAAGAATTTCTAATGGGTACAGATATATTTTAACAGCGCAGTGCGAGTTGACAAAATTTGTGATAGCGCACCCCATGGAAACCAAAGATGCCGACACTGTAGCTAAAACACTTGTTGACCAATTCATTCTCAAGTATGGTAATTTCAAAAATTTGAAATCGGACAAGGGCACAGAGTTCGTAAACGAGCTAATGAAAAATGTGTGTAATAATCTAAAAATGAATCAAATATTTTCAACTCCTTATCATCACGAATCACTGGGTTCAGTAGAGCGCAACCACCGCACTCTTAATGAATTCATGTTGACGTTCGCAAACGATAATGAGTGGGACAAGTGGTTATCATTTTACACTTTTGCTTACAATACGACGCCGCATGTCGATACGGGTTACTCACCATATGAGCTTGTGTTTGGTAAACTGCCACACTTACCAAGCGACCTAATTGAAACAAGAGAACCAATTTATGATATTGAAAATTATGCGAATGAACTGAAATTGAGAATGAGAACGTCAATAAACAAAGCAAGGGAATTGGTCGAAGTTGTGAACAAGAAAAGAAGCATTGAAAGCAAAACAAATGAAAATGCAACCATAGGAGACCTAGTATTAGTAAAATTAGGTAATCGTAAAAAGTCTCAAAGTCCATACCATGGTCCGTATAGAATTTCAAAACAAGAAGGAGTAAATTCATTTATATTAATAAACGACATGGAGAAGAAAATGCATAACAATATGCTAAAGCGATACAATGTTCTGATATGAGAATACAAATATAGAAAATAAAAAATAATGTATGAATAAAAATATATATAATTAAAAATATATGTATAATCTTATTAAACCACTATTATAAGAAATTGTAAATTTATAGTTATTGAAAATGTTAATTTTATTCATATTACAATACTAGCGCATAAGACAAATTACTTCTCATATAAAACTATATATACTAAATACAAATCTAATAAGTAACAACTTAGTATTACATTAAATCCAATAAGTAAAAATTAAAATCAAATAAGTTAGAACTCATTTCCACCAAACACAAACACATAAAAATTTAAAGTTGTTTTTTTTTCTCTTTCAAACAACTGTAAATTTTTTCTTAAAGGGTGAGGGTGTAGTGAATGTGCACTATTGCGCACAAACGTAGTGTAGCACAAAGTCTACCTACGCAAACTACACATCCAAACCATACCAATACATAAGACACACCCATCCGCTGCACTGCAACACTATGACACTTGACCTGGCGTGCGGTCATTGGTGAATTGGTTTGTTTTACAATTGAGTGGAATTTGAGTTAGACTTAAGCGAAAGGCATTAGAAATAAACAATTAAATTAATCGAGATTTGTTATCGAGTTTGTAACTCAAATAAACCATATAAAAACCCTGCTCGGGAATTAAACTAATCAGTTACCAACTGGCAACTCAAACATTTGCATTTTTATTGCATTCAGCCTTTCTTCGGCTCACAGTTAGAATTTGCTCAATGGCGTCTTGCCGAGCAACGCTCTAATATATAATATATAATATATATTGTGGTATTTATCTCGCTCACAATATACGTGCATTACACTACGCCGTTCAGCTTTAGTGGCCTCAACGGCGGGACTTTTTACTTCGTCGCGAATTGTACCGTATGTTTTCCGCATTGCTGCCGGTTAGGTCAACCGCAGTCGCCGATTTGCAGATATATTTAAAAGCAACGCTGATGAGATCTCTAAGGGCTGTTGGGTATTTCCCTGTTATTACAATTTCAATGTCATCTGCATATGTCACTAGTTTCGTAACTTTGACGTCGAAATGCTTCAATATTTTATTTACCACGTGCAGGCACGAGGTGACAAAGCACATAATTGTTGAGTCAGTCCCCCTGCATGATTATCTCTTCCCATTTCAATGCTATTTCATTCTGCTGTAATGCTTTTGCAGCCTAAATGATTATTAACCTTATCAGTTCTGATGCTCTGTAGAATAGCTTCTATTGAGACATTGCCGAACGCTGCAGCAATAATCAGAAATACATCCAAGGCATATCATTCTATTCTATGGTATTTTCTACATACGAGTATACGAGGGCGGATTGATATTGAAGCTACCTAGCGCTAGATGGCAGCACAAACACAAAAACTTTTTTTTTCATCGATTAGTTTATTTGTTGTAGTCGTTTTGAAGTAAGCAACTTTTGTGTTTCTTGAAAAATGGAAAAAAGCGAATTTCGTGCAGTGATTAAACACTATTATTTGAAAGGGAAAACGGCGAAAGAGATAAAAGAAAAGCTCGATAAACATTACGGTGAGTCTGTTCCGTCAGATTGCATGGTGAAATATTGGATTCCTGAATTTAAACGCGGCCGAACAAGCACTGCAACAATACCATCAACAGGAAGGCCAAAAGAGGTGGTTACTGAAGAATATATCAAGAAAATCCTCGATATCGTTATGAATGATCGCCGAGTCAAGTTGCGTGAGATTGTTGAAATGGTAAACATATCATATCAACGTGTGTTCAACATTTTTCATGAACATTTGCATATGAAAAGGCTATCGGCAAGATGGGTGCCGTGTTTGCTCAGTGTCGAACAAAAACGAGTTCGCCAGACCACTTCACAGCGGTGTTTGGACATGATAAAGCGTAATCCTGTTGATTTTTGGCGTCGATTAATAACTGTTGATGAAACGTGGGTCCACCACTACACACCTTAAACCAAAAATCAATCGAAACAATGGGTGGAAGCTGGTGGAAGTGCTCCGAAGAAGGCGAAGGCAGTGAAATCGACTTGCAAGGTTATGGCCACTGTATTTTGGGATGCTAAAATCACGTGAAATACACTTCGAATTGGTTAATCATCCACCTTATAGTCCAGATTTAGCTCCTAGTGACTTTTTCCTGTTTCCAAACTTGAAAAAATGGCTCGCAGGAAAAAGTTTCATCTCAAATGAAGAAGTGATTACCGAAACTAACGCGTATTTTGAGGGGTTCCCGAAATCGTATTATTCAGATGGTATAAAAAATTTGGAATATCGTCTTACTAAGTGTAACGAAGTAAAAGGAGACTATGTTGAGAAATAAATGGTTTTTGAAAAAAAAAATGTTTTTTTCCTACTTAGGTAGCTTCAATATCAATCCGCCCTCGTATGTGGCAATTTGCTTTTCCGAGTGAACGGTCAAATGGTTCTTTTTGTGAGGTTTATGTTCAGTCCAACTGAAGTGCACCTTTCTTGAATAATAAAGAGTCCTCTCTGTATTATGTCACAACGAGTGCTTTCAAATTTACCTTTTGCTATTATTACAATGTTGTCGGCATAGCAAATCAAGTAGTTCATCTACCACTAGGCTCCACATGACTGGGGAAAGTACCCATCACTGCAAACACCCTTTTGTGCATAGCACTTCTTTTGCGGTATGGCCCGCATTAGTCTCTATTATTCTCGTTTGAAACAAAGAACTCACCCAGCGGGTTATGGTTGTCTCGGTATTTTTCCTGCGGAGTGCTCTTCCTTCGGATGATGCGAGGTATTATCTTCTTCAAGCACAAGGAAAGCACAAATAGCTATTTCTTGATTCTCTATTGCATCGCTAATGATATCAGGTAACTGATACACGGCGGCCTCCGTGGACCTTCCTCCTCTGTATGCATGGTGATATCGATTTAGAGGTGATGTGACTAGAGTGTATGTTCTTAAATAGATGCCCATAATTTTCTCTATTGCTTTGATTACAGAGGAGTTTAGACTTATGGGTCTGAAAGATTTTGGAGAAGTGAGATCCTTCTTTCCAACCTTCGGTATAAACGTAACTAGAGCTTTCCTCCAGATTGCTGGAATATAACCTGTCGCCAGGCTTATCCGGAATAACTTTACCAGGTGCGGAGCCAGTACCCTTTCTGTAAAAGGGCTGGCACTATGCTATCTGCTCCTGGTGTCTTGTAGGGGCCAGAAGTTCCTACAGCACATTGTACTTGCTGTGGTGTTATTATCTTTGAAGCAAGTCTCCAATTTTCCATACTTGTTTGAAACCTTTTTGAGGTAAGTCATTCTGCGACAGTTGTTGCGTCTGAAAGTCTTTTTCAAAAGAAGTTCCACCCTCTGTTTATCGTTCAATGTATAACTACCATCCGTTAGCTTCAGTGCCATCCTACATTCTGTCAGTGCCATCCTACATTCTGTTTGCCATCCTACATTCTGTCAGTGCCATCCTACATCCTTCGCCAGTGTCTTTTGTAGCCTGGCAGCTGACGATGTGGATGAAATATCTTCACAGAAATTCCTGAAGCTATCTCTTTTAGCTTTCCTAATATTATACTTGGTTAAAGCTCTAGCATGATCTTGCCAGTTACCGGTTTTGCTCTATTGTAGAGGGTACGCACTTTGGATCTTAACTGTGCAAGTGTTTTATTCCACCAAGGTGTTTTCTTGCCCCCGTTGCTACAGCTATCTCTGCAATTAGCTTGAAATGCGTCTAATATTACCTTATCTATCTTCCCTACGTTTCTTTAAATCTCTAGCGATTGATTGGTCTTTGCACTGAAATTGAAATGGCCTAGGTTATCAGATAGGTCATTCATTTACTCATTCGAGTCCGAATTTCTAGGCATTTTCCTAGACACGTTCTCAGGGGTTTTCCTTTGAGAGAGTACTCTATTATACTATGATCAGAAAGAGATGGCTCCGTTGATACTCTCCAGTTTCTGATCAAGTTACCCATACTTAGGTTCCCTATCGTTAGGTCTAAGACCTTCTGCCTAGTCCTTGTGACTAAGTAATGACCTAGAATTCCCACATTGTAGAATTATAGGTCATTACTTATAATAAACTGTGATAGGTACTCACCCCTCAGGTTCGTGTGACTGCTTCCCCATTCGATGTTATGTGCGTTGGCGTCGCACCTAATTAATAGAGGCAGTGATTTCTCCTTGCAGTATTGCACCAGTCCTTGTACTTTACAGGGTGGAATTGCATCGGAGTCCTCTGGGAAGTATGCCGATGCGATCACAATCGATTTTTGATTATCAGCGATGTGGGTGGGTGTCTCGATGGCAACCAAGTCTCGACTCAAATTCCGAAAAACAAAGATGGTTGGCGGAGTTGTTAACAATTATACAGGCAAGAGCTTTCGTTTAGTATTTTTTTCTGTTAGTCCTCTTACCTGCCCCCGATAGTGCCAGGGTTCCTGTATCAGCGCCTCCCCAAGGTGTCTTGAGTGAACTTCCGTGCGATAACAGCAGATGCTGCTTTGGAATGGTGGAGATTCACCTGTGCCACGCTGAATCAGACATCTTCCATTTTTACAACGGAGTTTAAGCGATTGGGTTACTGCCCAATCCCTTTTGCAAATCCTCCGAAAAGGGTTGCTCGCCTCCTCCTTCCAGGCTCAACATGTCTAGGTCTCTTGTGGCTCGCCTCTCGTTGTCGCTGGCAATGTGGAAATGCCACTTGCCGAAGCGGAAATTGAGCAGGCCGTTGTTGGCGTTTATGGCTTTGATGGAATCATCGTCTATTGCCGCGGCTATCAATTTTCCTGTCCCCTCATCACGGCTGTTGGTGATCCTTCAGAGCTTGGTATTCACACCCTGGTTTTGGGCTTAGATGTGCCCCAAGATGCTCTCGGGTTCTTGTCCTGAGCCTCTCGGAAGGAACACAGTGATGTTTTGGATATTTGGCACATCTGATCCGATGCATGCTATGAGTTGCGCCACGTTCCATGGCAGTTTTGGAATTGTTTGTTGCAGCCATGTGGAGGTATTCTCATCGGAGCAGTCGATTAGCAACATTCCTGGTTTGAAGTGTATCCCTTCGAAAACCAGTGGTGATGACTAACCTTTCGCAACTTCCGATATTATAGTTTCTTCTAAAGCTGTTAAATCTTCCGAGGTAAGCATCTGCCGTGGATATTCCTTCGCTAGAACTGCCTCTCGGATGCCTTTAAGAGCGTGCGCCTCGCTGATGGTACGCTTCTGGCGAAGGTGGTTGATGTCCTTGGTCGCTATTCCCTGTGGATTTTTGTGGAAGTGCTTGGCTTTCTTTACCTCGATCTTCTGGGTAGGAGTAATAAGGTACTTTTTCTCTTCAGCTATTGAGAGAGAGGGTTGTCAGTTCCAATTTGTTTTTTTTTTTAATTCTCCATAAACAGATTCTTTTTCAAACGGGACTTGGAAAGGTGGGCCACGGCCTTTTGAGCTCTTTAGCTGATAGGAATAATGATTTTTTATTTATTTATAATTTTTTTTTTTGTTGTTTTCCGTTAAAAAAAATTATAATATCTTCCGAGGAAAGCATCTGCCGTGGATATTCCTTCGCTAGAACTGCCACTCGGATGCCTTTAAGAGCGTGCGGACCAATGAATAAAGTTTGCCAATACTGCAATGCTAAGAAATATAAAAATGAAGCACCTAGAATGTGCAGCGCAAATAGTAAAATTGCTTTACCCGAACTGCTACCACCACCAGAACCACTACTATCGTTAGTTTCAGGTAAGAACAAATAAATAATTTGCCCCTAAGGCATCAAAAAAGGAAGAAGAAGAAAAAATAAAATGATTATTATTCAAAATAATAATATTCCACTTCATAGGAACAACAGCGGATTCGCAACATTTCTTAAGCAACATACGAAAATACAATTCGTGTTTTCAAATGACATCGTTTGGTGCGACTAAAGTGGTTCGAGACAACTTAATGCCCACATTTAGAGTTCAACGCCAAATTTATCACCGAATGGGATCAATATTGCCAATTCCAGATCAAGATCCTAAGTTTTTACAAATTTATTTCATGGGACAAGCGGATGATAACGACCAAGTGCAACAGCGTCAGCTCTACAGTCCAGGTACAAAACAGCGAATAGTAGCCGGTTTGCAAATAATGCTTCATGACAACAACCAGTTGGTGAGAACATTTAAACAAGCAAAAGATGATCCGCGATTGTCTTCAGATCAACACTTTATTGCAATTCATGCTGATAAAACGCCAGCTGGACAACATCAAGGACGTTACAACGCGCCCACATTTGACGATGTAGCAATCTTAATGGTTGGTGATCCAGTGGCACCACGTGATATAATTATTCGCCGTCGTGACGAGAGAATTAACAGAATATCTGAAACGCATCGCTCATATGACGCATCGCTTTAGTATCCTATTATTTTTCCACATGGAGAAGATGGATATCACTTTGAAATGCGAGCAATCAAGCAACCCGTAAGTTAAGATTTTTTTATAAACGTTTGTCGCACGTAACATAAAAAATAATAAATTTATGTGAAATTTATATTTCTTATATATTTTAGATGAAACAATTAGCAAAAAAGTGAGTGCGATAAATTTTTACTTATATCGTTTAATGATTCGTCAACACACTGACAATCATGTTCTAAATTGTCGTGAGTTGTTTCACCAGTTTATTGTCGACATATACGCCAAAATCGAAACGGAACGTTTGTTATACATACGATATCATCAAGCGATACTTCGAGTAGATGATTATATTCATCTTCGTGATGCAATGAACGATCAGAATGACTTCAATCCCAATGAACTAGGGGAACTTATTATACTGCCAGCAACATTCACAGGAAGCCCACGTCATATGCAAGAATATACACAAGACGCAATGACATATGTGCGATCATACGGACGGCCAGATCTGTTCATTACATTCACATGTAATCCGAAGTGGGAGGAAATCGTATCCGAATTGTCTTCTGGGCAAACATCTGCACATCGACACGACATTACATCACGTGTGTTTAAACAAAAATTAAAATCATTAATGGCTTTCATTGTTAAGCTACAAGTTTTTGGAGGAACGCGATGCTGGATCTATTCAGTCGAATGGCAAAAACGTGGATTGCCACATGCACACATTTTAATTTGGTTGGTCGACAAAATTACGTCTGACAAAATAGATGATGTCATTTCTGCGGAAATACCTGATCCTGATATTGATCCACAATTGCATGAAATTGTAATCAAAAACATGATTCATGGGCCATGTGGAATCAGCAATCCAAATTCACCATGCATGGCCGATGGAAAATGCACGAAAAAGTATAAACGACAAATGCTTATAGAAACAATCTCAGGTATTGATGGCTATCCGCTTTATCGTCGCAGATCAACAGATGATGGTGGGCAATCAATTACAATAAGGGTGCGAAACAATGATATTGATATTGATAATCGCTGGACAGTACCCTATTGTCCATTGCTTTCAAAAACGTACAAAGCTCATATTAATGTAGAGTATTGCAATTCCGTAAAATCTATTAAATACATATACAAATACGTTACCAAGGGATCAGATATGGCAGTGTTTTCGTTGCACAATCCAAATGATGAAATTATACGATATCAAATGGCGCGATATATCAGCAGCAATGAAGCCGTTTGGCGAATTTTAGGATTTCCCATTCATGAACGCCATCCGGCTGTTGTTCATTTATCTGTTCACCTCGAAAATGGACAACGCGTTTATTTCACTGAAGTAACTGCACAAGAAAGGGCAGCAGCGCCTCCAGCTACAACGTTAACTTCTTTTTTTGATTTATGCACAAATGATTTATTTGCTCAGACTTTGCTGTATGCTCAAATGCCAACGTACTATACATGGAACGGATCAGCGAAAAAATTTCAGTGTTGCAAACAAGGAAAAGCAGTTGAAGGATGTCCAAATTTATATTCCACTGATGCATTAGGAAGACTGTATACTGTTCATCCCCAGAATGCAGAATGTTTCTATCTACGAATGCTTCTAATAAATGTTCGTGGACCAACTTCGTTCGAGAACTTACGTACAGTTAATGGCCAAATATGTACAACTTATCGAGAGGCATGCCAAAAACTTAATTTATTGGAGAGCGATTCACATTGGGAAACAACACTTGCAGATGCTTCAGTTACCAAACATCCGTGGCAGATAAGGTCATTATTTGCGATTATATTGGTTACATGCTATCCATCCAACCCGAAAGAACTTTGGCATACATTTAAAGCATATATGAGTGAAGACATTTTTCATAGAGAGAGAATTACCAGAAACGACGAAACTATTGAATTTTCTGAAACTACATATAATGAGGCTTTGATCTTACTGGAAGACAAGTGTTTGCAAATCAACAACAAGACTCTCATTCAAATTGGTATGATTAGTCCAATTCGATCTGGCGATGATACATCTGATCAAGATCTGCGACGAGAAAGGAATTACAATCCACAAGAATTAATGTTATTTATCGAAGCTAATCTACCAAATTTACAACAGCAGCAACTTTTGGCATATAACACTTTAATGGCAGCCATTTCAAATGAAAGAAGTTGATTGTATTTTTTAGATGCACCGGGCGGAACCGGAAAAACGTTTCTGATTTCGTTGATTTTGGCTAAAGTTCGATCCCAAAACAATATTGCGTTGGCCATTGCGTCATCCGGCATTGCTGCAACGCTTTTGGATAGTACAGCGGAACAGCGCATTCGGTACTTAAATTTCCACTGAAATTTCAATTCTCTGAGACGTACACATGCAATATAAAGAAAAATTCATCAATGGGTAAAGTGCTGCGGACGTGTAAGATCATAGTATGGGATGAATGCACAATGGCACACAAAAAATCTTTAGAGGCCCTAGATCGCACATTACAGGATTTCAGAAGCAATAGGCAATTATTTGGGGTAGCATTGATAGTGTTAGGTGATTTACGCCAAACACTACCGGTTATTCCAGGTGCAACCCCAGCTGATGAGCTTAACGCATGTCTGAAAACATCCATTCTTTGGCACCACGTTCGCACACTAAAATTAACGACAAATATGCGTGTCCAACTACAACGAGATGCATCAGCTTCCCGATTTTCAAAGCAGTTGCTGGATTTGGGAAACGGAAGAATACCATCGGATCCAATAACAAACTGCATTACATTTCCACCTGACTTTTGTAAAATGACACTGTCCATTGAAGAATTAATCAATTGTGTATTTCCCAATATTGAACGCAATTTTAAAAACAAGGAATGGCTGTGTGAACGAGCATTACTTACTGCCAAAAACATTGATATTAATTCCATAAACAGTGCTATTTTGAACAAAATCGATGAAACTACAGCAACGTACAAGTCCATCGATACTGTAACGAGAGAAGAAGATGCCGTTAATTATCCTGTTGAGTTCTTAAATTCACTCGATGTGCCAGGCTTTCCACCACATGTGCTACAACTTAAAATTGGAGTGCCCATTGTTTTACTGCGAAATATCGATCCACCACGGCTTTGCAATGGCACTCGACTTGCAGTAAAAAAACTGAGAAATAATTTAATAGAAGCGACCATTATAACAGGAAAATATAAAGGGACAGATGTACTTTTGCCACGCATTAAACGATTGCAGTTTCCTGTTCGGTTAGCGTTTGCGATGACTGTTAACAAAGCTCAAGGTCAATCTCTGCAAGTTTGCGGCTTAAATTTAGCAAATCGATGTTTCTCGCATGGACAGCTTTATCTTGCATGCTCGCGTGTAGGAAAACCCATCGATTTATATATGTATGCTCCTGATGGGCAAGCTAAAAATATTGTATATCCTAAAGCATTGCAATAATTAAATTAAAATTAAATAAATAAATTTTTGTAAACAAATAAATACTTTTAACTTTTTTTTATAACGAGGGGGTAGCGAAGCACACCGGTTTCATGAATGCGCCATTAAAAATAACAACCAATTTACTTGCGCGAGCGTAGTTCCAATCAATTGGTATTGAACATCGCAAATATTATAGGCACAAACAATTTTCATATTGTGCCTCTTAGAAAAGGTAGTATTGAGGAGACAAAGATCCAGGCATATAGTCAAAAGGACATTCCTGATATTATAATTTTTTTTCCGGAAAACAACAGCAAAAAAATTATAAATAAATAAAAAATGATTATTTCTATCAGCTAAAGAGCTCAAAAGGCCTTGTTATTGTGTTAAAAGGAATCGAAGCCACAGTAGACTCTGGAGATATAAAATAGGCTCTTGAAGAGCAAGGGGTCCCCGTAAGGAACCGCACAAACGTAACGGCCACCTTAGCAATGTATGAATTCTCAAGAATTCTGCCACTCGAAACCCTACTGCACTCTGCGCAGTGTTTGTGTAGTTTGCGGTGATCTCCACCCTACAAGTAATTCCACCTTAGCTAAAGCTGACACATCCGCAAAGAAATCACCGCGTCAAGGTGAGCATCTCTTTCGTGGGGCAGTCCCAGTTACTTTAAAAAAACTCCAAAGCCGACTCTGTCGTCAAGCTTGGATCCGTCGGTGTAGAAATTTAGTTCTTCCCATTTTCAATGGCATGGGTGTTTGCCACTCCCTTCTTGAAGTGCCTGTCAAAGTTTAGATTAGATATAGAGTAGTCAATTTGTTGGATATACATACTCCAGGTATGCACGATAGTCGAGTGACCAGTCTGTCGATCATTCCATAACGCCGTGCATTTCAGCCTTACAGCTGATGCGGCGGCCATTTGTTTCCATATCAGGTCTAGTGTAGGTAGGTTGAGTATCACTTCTAATGCTTAAAGCACCAGAAATGCACAGAAAAGCGGTTTTTTGGACTTTACTCAAAAGCTTCAAATAGCTTTGTTTCGAGTGGCTGGCCCCCATACCAGTATTCCATATAACAATATACGTCTGACTACAGAAATGTGCAGCCAGTGAATTAAAATATAGTAAATTAAGGGCTAAAAAGATTTTTTATATCTTTTCCGTTCAGCCTTATAGGCTTCCCAGTCCGAGGGTAGACCTGAGGTTTTAGCCCTGTTGAATAACCGCCTATTTGACTTCCGAAGAAGGCCTAGATCCATCGACCGCCAAGGTGATTTATTCTTGCCTCTCCGTTTCACATCCAGGCACCCGGCTGTCCAACGCCCTATTTACTTGATCTATCAGCCAGTCTAACACCACAGGGTAAGTCAGACGGGGGCTCCTTGGCAGTGAGTCCCTGAGACTCTTCCTATACTTTCCTCAATCCGTCCTCCGTATATTTCTATACGTTGTAACTGGAGATACTGAGAAGTTATAAATAAATCTATAATCAGGGTAGGAACTTTCGTTTGAAAATCTCGATCCTTTTACATTGTTCTTGAACTGATCGAAAATCAGGGTAATGTCCAAAGCTTTCATTATGTTCTTTGTTATAAATGTCGGCTCTCTGAGCCTAAATTGAAGACTCTAAACTTATTTTCTATGGAGAAGTTGATTGAATCACCTATTGCATTTGTGTCGGTGCTTCCCCACAGTGTGTTGTGGGCATTTATGTCGCTGGAGACAACCAAATTCCTATTGGTTCAGCTGCCTCCATCACCAGTGTGGCGTCCATCTCATGGGCGATGTAGGCAGAAACTACCCAGAAGCTGCTATATTGCAGCTCAATGCTGCGACCGTCTCCCCACTTCTTAGCTGAGGAAGCAAGAAGATGTTAATGGTATCCTTTGCTTGTATACAAGCACGAGGTTTACCTGTGCTCTGAGCGGCAATCAGCTTGAAACCTCTCATCTTCAGACCGCAGTTTTTGTTGCCGCATATCCACAGCTTTTGGATGAGGGCCACGTCGAATCCACCCGAACTCAAGCGGACCAGCAAATTCGCGGCGCCGAGTTTAGAATGATGGAGCTTAATTTTGAGCAGCTTCATAAGAATGGGTCCTTCTAACCTCCACAAGGAGAAGGTCGTCTTCCTCAAAGAGGTGCCCGACTCCAGTCAGCTGCACTGAGTTAGGCGGCCTCTGGCTGCTGGGCAATCCTTCCTCACCACCGCCACACTCGCTAACTTTGTCACCCTCTATCTCCTCTGGTTCCAAAGCTTGCCCGTCGCTGCGGTCGATCCGAATTGTGAAGTGGTCTGTGGGCAGAGCCTCGTGTTGTCCATGACCCTCATGGCCGCCTTCTTATCATAGTAGGCGGACATGCTTTGTCGGTCCCTCCCGGCCAACTGCAGCAACCTGCTTTGAGCTGCTGGGCCCCCCTAAAACCTGCTGCCGTTTAATCCCAAGAACAGCAACCCGCCCACTGGCCGCAGTCAGCGTTTGGGTCTTATCCGCCTCCCCTAGTTTCCGCCTGCAGCACCAAGCTGTTCAAAGCGAGTGACCAGGCTTCCCAACCCTCCCCAACATCCACTACCAGCACTCGTACTGGGACCAGCCCTAATGCCTAGGCCTCCTCTGCCTCCGTCTGCTATCGATCTGTCTACTTCACTTAAGTTAGCGGTAGACAGAACAGCCTCTGTCGGTTTTTTGGGAATACCGCCCTCTTTTGGTTTTGAAATTTTAATTTGTAAATGGCTTATATATGGTCCCATGAGTATCGAACAAGAGAGGTCCGCTCGCACACAGGTGCGTGTGCGCGGGTAAGGCTAGAGAGAGCTGGAGGTCACCAAGTATTTGGAGCACTCCGTTCGAGACTGTGTTAGTTTTTAATCTCGGTCCCCAGCCAGTTGAGTATCGACACGGATCGTATGACATCTTGCTCTATCCCAGAGGTTTTTTTTCAAGTAGGTTAGCTCCTCCACACCCTGTATCCGGGGAGGTGTTTATTGACTCCTCGGTCTAGATCCGTAGTGTTATGTTATGAATAGCAATGTTACCTCGGGCAGGGTGTGACTCTCGTGACATGTACTAACGGTCTAGATGGGATAGAGGCTAATGTTTCTAGAATACATAATCGCATATCAACAAAAGCGCTTCAACCCATATATATATATATATATATATATATATATATATATATATATATATATATATATATAGTATTAAAGAGTGTAGTGTAATCTCCATGGACTTGGTTTTGTTATTTGCATGCTGTGAGTGCGATAAGAAGTTTGGTCTTAGGGAGTTCCTTATGAAGGCTTCAAATATGTTCTCTAACGTCTTCGGTAGGAATGCGGTCAGACTAATTTGTCGATAGTCTTTTGGATAATCTAGTGCACACTGAGATTATGGAGTGAACATTTGTCTAAATTATGCAGACGATGATGCTACCAATACCGCCTCTGGAGAATTCAACCCGATACCATTTACTTTGACGGAGTGGTTATTTCGCCACTTATCCATGATGAGATCCGATTGTGTATTCACCAACTAAAGAACAATAAAGCAGCTGGTGCCGATGGACTGTCTGTTTAATTGTGCAAAAACTGGTGGCGATAAGCTGGTAGGGAGCATACATCAGCTCATCAGCAAAATATGGATAGAAGAAAGCATGTCCGATTATTGAAATCTCAATGTCGTTTGTCCTGTATTTAATTAAGGTGGCCCGACAATATGTGCCAACTAGCAAGAATCAGTCTTATTGCCTAATTGGACTATTAACCATATCTTCACGTTACGCGATATCCTGAAGAAAACCCAGATCGACACCCATCTGTTGGGATCCGTGCGTGTCGTCGCTAGTGGCGACCGCCCTTTTGCTGCCGGTAATAGGCGCGGGCGTGGACAAAGATCTGGTGGTTCCTAACAAGGCGCTAACAGCTGCCAGGAAAAACACCTTGTTGTTTTGTTCAATATAAGACAAGAGCGTTTATTCTTAAATCATAAGTCGTATATACTATTTACAATGAACACATACAGTCTAGGTAAGCACATTTCTGGTGTTCCAGTACCGCAATTGCTGATTGGTGTCAGTGGGCTAAGCCTACTGACCTTCTCTATAATAGAATGTCGATGGTGCATTCTATAGGCCAATGTCAACCCAAAAGAGGAACTGTGACACTCTAAAAGTTCACATAATGAATACTATTAATTTATAGTATTTGCACTCTAAAAATATGTGCTTGCTTAATTAGAAAATACTTGTTAAACTTTTAAATGCCAACTACACCAAATGTGTAGTGTGTATTAGAAGTTGATACTGTGAGTCAACTACTGGCAGGTAGCTTGATTCTGACTCACAACACATCATCTCTTTGTCGACTATAAAGCTACTTTCGATAGCCCGATAAGGGATTATATGACACCATGTCTGAGTTCGGTATTCCTGCAAAGTAAATACGACTCTGTAGAATGCCATTGAGCAGTACTTCCAGCTCTGTCAAGGTATGAAGTTTCCTATTCTAACTATTCAATATCGTGCAAGGTTTCAGACAAGGCGATCTGCGACCTCTTGAATTTTGTCATGGAAGGGGTACTGTGGAAGGCCGGTGCACATCCGAATGACACTATTTTCCACAAAATTGTTCAGCTCCTCGCATATGCTGATGACAGCGATATCAATGCACGTTTCAGGCTAGAGATTACTGCTGCATTCTCCGCCATTCAAAAGGAATCAGGGAAAGTGGGTATGTAGGTGAACGAGGGCAAGACAAAGTATATGCTGTCCACCAGCCGGAATACTCGATGTTTAGGATCCCAAGTTACAGCGGACAATTGTACTTTTGAAGTTATCATGGAATTCATATACCTTACACCGCCGCTAATAGCCTGGAGGATAAACGAAAAATCACACATGCTAATAGGTGTTACTAAAGGCTCAGTAAACAAATGTATAGAAAAGCAACAAAACTGACCGACAAAACTGACACTCTACAAGACGATCATTCTACCCAGAAGTGTGTTCGAGAGGAAAATTCGTCGTAAAATCTTTGCTCCTGTTTGTATCGGCGATGCCTACCGTATTCAGATTAACCACGAACTATACGAGCTCTACGCTGATATTGACATAGTCAGACGCATCACTATACAACGTCTATGCTGGGTAGGACATGGCGTGCGTAAGGACGAAGAAGCTCTATTGAAAAAGGTTTTGGATGCTGAAGCCGCTGGACGACAACCTAGATGCCTCCGATGGAAGGACGGATTGGAGAATATGTGTGCAAAGTAACCCAATAGTGGGTTGTTACGCAGATTCTGTGATAAAGGCACGAATGTAAGTAAGTAAGTTCTGATGCTCTTTAGAATAGCTCCTGTTGAGATATTGTTAATCGCTCCAGCAGTAAGGAGAAATACATCCAAGGCATATCCTTGTAAGCTATGGTTTCTTCTACATATAGTATTAGAGAGTATAATGTAATCTCCGTGGACTTGCGTTTGTTATATGAATTCTGTGTATTCAATAAGAAATTTGGTCTCAGGGAGTCCCTTATGATGGCTCCAAGAATTTTCCCAAACGTCTTCAGGAGGAATGAGGTCATACTAATTGGTCGATAGTTCTTTGGATAAACGTGTTTCTTTTACCTGCTTTTGGTATAAACAGAATCCTCGTCACCCTCCAGGACACCAAAACATAGTTGTATCAAATTAATTCCGGGGGATTTGAACTTCTCAAATGGGAAATTGTCCATTGCATCCCTGATTATGTAATTATGTTATGCGACTCGCCGCTCCCATTGTTCCTGATCGTTGTCACGTCGCTGGTTTCCTCTATATTTCCACAGTAATCTTTCCATGAGTTTTTTTTAGATTTACTTACTTTGTGCACCAAGTTCCGTCTTCTACCAAGGTGGCCTATTTCTACACTTTGTACGCACCCCACACGACTTTTTTCGTGATCCTTTTGTGATATGATTACATTTGGCCAAGCCATCTTCAGTTCAAGCACTTTTCTATATAGATCCCAGCTTTTGTTCCTAGAATTTCTAAGAACTTTTTTTGTTTTGTTTGTTTTGGATAGAAGGTAAAGTATTTGAAACAAAACCTTATTTTACTTGCCATCCTCTAGATTAGTGATTCTCAACCACTGTGCCGCAAAATTCTTAAAGTTTGCCGCCAAATTTTATAATTGTATATAATAAAAATTATAATGCTTTTTTTGATTACGAGTAAAGTTTAAATTAAATAAAAGTACTTATTTATATGAATATGTTAAATTATAAAATAATATAATTGTAAAATAAATGTACAAATTATTTTAACAGGAATAGGTATTTAAATCTATAAAATAATTTGTAATTACTTGTTTTGTAACGCGTTGCTTCTTAGAATCATAAACGGATTTTTATGTCTCTAGTCGGCTCACACGTCTGTCCTTTGGAAGCGTTTACATATGAATTTTATTCGTCCGAATGATCCCATATCATTGAAATGACATGGAGGTCTTCCCCTACAGCCGCAATAAGCCTTGCGTATAAAGATGGAAACGTGGATCTACGAAACATCCGAATTTAATGTGATCTGTTCCGACGAATCTGACAAATGCAAGCAGTTGTTTACACTGCGATTTGTCCCTTATTTTTCAACCGATTTGAAGAAATGTGGCATTATTTCATTCTGTAAACTGTGAGGAAAATTTTTGTTTCAAGAAATATCTTAGTAGTGTATCGACATCATAAGCGGAGACAACTTAAATTTTCCTTATGGTGTAATCAGAAATGTTGTAGTTTGTTTGGTTCTCTGACAATAACAATTTAAAGTTGATATCGCACAACACAATGCATACTATGCGTATGTATTAATACTGTGCCAGATCGTGTTTAGTGGAAGATATTACATATGAGAATTCTGACGAAAGTTTTCGTTCGTTTTCTGACGAAATGTATTCGGATGAAAACGCATCCAAAAGGACGGCTAGCCTCACTAGTAGGAAAAAAGGTCGTTTTAATGACAGTGGAGATTCCCGAAAAGTTGCGTAGTAGGTTCTGGTGCGCACTTTCCATCGTTCAAATTGGCATATATGGTTCAATTTACTATTTGCTTGCTATGATGTTCAATTTATAAAATTATATATACAAATTTACTTTGCAGTATTGTGTTCTCAAAACTTGAATGAAACGTATTCAAAGGTAATATTTGATTCGGTTTATTTTAATAATGTTTTGACAATATTATTTTCATTTTAACAGAGCCTTCTGAAAATGGATAAATGGTTAAAAAGAAGAAAGTTTAACTATGATAATAATGATAACGTTAGCTATCAGGCTAATGAGCCCACGCCCGATACAAGTAAAAATATTTCTTGCACCAAAAATTATAGTGTTCATCAGAAATACAATGACGATTTTTTGAAATTTGGATTTACATCTACAATGGAAAATTACTTGGTTGTCCTCGAGTGTGTGGTATGTGATTCTAAATTATCAAATAGTGGTATGGTTCCGAGCAAGCTCCAACGTCACTTGCTAACTAACCATCCTTCGCTTTCGACAAAAGATAAAAGCTACTTTCAAAAGTCTTTATCTTCAAAATCCAAGCAAGTAAAGCTTTTTGAAAAACAAATCGGTGTGTTTGAAAAAGCTCAAATAGCTTATGAAATTGCTGAACTGATTGCAGTTAAATTAAAACCTCACAATTTGGCTGATTAAATTATATTACCAGCTTGTCGCAAAATTGTAAAAATAATGATTGGTGAGCAGATATTGATATTTGTAAAATACCACTTTCGAATGATATAATTCATCAATATTGAAGAAAATACTGCAAACCCTCTTTCAAATTCTAATTTAGCTCTACAAATCGATGAAACAACAGATATTACGGGAAAACCTGCATTCGTTCGGTTTATTCACGAAAATGATATAATTAATAAATTTTTATGTTGTCGTGAGTTTCCTAATTTTACAACTGGCGAACATATTTTTGTTGTAATTAGTTCATATTTAGAATTAAAGTTTCGTGGAATTCATGTATTGGCATTTGCACAGATGGTGCTACAGCTATAGCTGGACATCTAAAAGGATTTGTAGCACATGTTAAAGAACTGAATGAAGATATATTATTTACCCATTGTTTTTAGCATCGAGAAGCACTGTTTAATAACATAAATGCAAGTATGCAAAGGCCGAAATAAAATATATTAAACTCAACAGATAAACTGGTGGGATTTCAAAAACAACTTTATGGAAGAATAAAGCTCAGGAAGGCAATTTGAAAAAGTTTGATTTAAACCCAAAAGATTTAAATAAAACTATTCATAAAATTGTTATTGACCATTTGATAACATTAAAGGATAGAACTATTCATTTTATTAATTTAGATATAAAAACATTTGATTGGGTTCGTAATCCATTTGTGATAACGAATACTTCTTTATTTCAATTAACTTTGAATGAAGAGGAAGAACTAATTTCGCTTTCTAATAATCGAGATTTAATTTTAAAATATTCTGAAGAATGAATTTATTCAGTTTGGATTCACATTAGATGCAATTACCCCATTATATCCAAAAAAATATTATTATAGTTTTCTACATCTTATTTGTGTGAATTCGAATTTTCAGTATTAACCAACATAAAAATGAAAAAAAATATCGAGACCGTTAAATGTCATTTTTAAGACAATATATAAATGAAATTACAGAAAAACATGCAAGCTCAAATTTCTCATTAAAAATATTCTTATAATTAACTTTAATTAATACCTTAATAAACGTACTGTTGTTTTTGTAGTACATATTATTTTATTTTACATTCAAAATTATTATCATAAATTATTTTACACAGTGTATTATAGGTAAGTAAACAACTTTTAAACTTATCTTTTTCTTTGTGTGGCGCCAAATGTTGAAATCATTAAAAGTGTGCCGCGAGAAAAAAAGGTTGAGAAACACAGGTCTAGATTGAGGAGAAACTCGGCAGAAGCGATCTTACAGAGGTGGCAGTTTATATTAAGTAGCTGTAACATTCGCTTCCGTTTACTTCAAGGGTTGGATGTTGATTCCCGCTCAATATTCCATATCTTAACTGAGTCATTCGGCAAATATTACAATTAGTTCACGTCAAGTGTTCGTTCGTAGTTAGACTTTGTGTTTGATACATTCACATAAAAATAAATTCCGGTGTTCGTCGTATCCAGTACAAGTAATTTATTTTCAGTAAAAAACATCGTATTATAAGTAAATCTGTCGATAAACACAATAAAGGTAAATGTTGGCAGATACCAGGGTGGTGCCCTGCTTTGTAATCATAATTCCAACTAAAATTAATTTTCGGAAGTATTGAACCTACAATTTTTTACCATGCACAAGAAGCGATTGACAAATTTAGCATTGTCTTTTTTTCCGCAATAATACCTCAATTAATAATTTGAAATCCACGTTCTTTTTCCTATTACTAATGATTTCGATTCTCGTCGGATTTAAACACATTTCACAATTAACTTATTTTTAACAACGAAAAACTCACCCTAGCATTATTAATTATTCATACATTTTAATATGTAGCGTTGTTGCATTTCAAGTTGGATCAATAAATTCAATGTTTTCTATATTTTCAGAAATGCTTCACTCTCAAATTCGTCTGTAAGTAATCATGAATCTTTTAGCAAAATTAATGCAGTTGCCACTATCAATTCATGTTTGGATAAAAGAAAAACAAATTTAGAATTGAAATATAGTTTGTCTCCAAATCCTCATTACAAAAATGTATCAAATATACCGTATAAAACAGATAACAGAAGCAAAGAAGAAGGAAATCTATTTCAAAACTGCGTATTCAAAAATGGTTCAATAAATAAACCACCAAAACCCGGAAATCTAAAAAGAACTACAGGCATTTCGAATGAAGTAAAGAATACTCTTAAAACTTTAACTCCGGCAGCAGAGATAATGACTAAAATATGTAGTTCCAGTTTAGACCATAGTTCCCACGAATCGTCTTTATCGGAAATAGAAGTGAAAAAATTGCAGTCATGTTCTGATAAACAGGACTATGGATCAAAAGAAGTTGAATTACGAAAGAAAAGGAAGCGTGAATACCAAAAACAGCGCCGCCAGCTACTAAATAGCAATAAAGATACAGCATTTAATCTAGCTACAATTAGCGGAGCATCGAATAATTCCAATTCAAAAAAAAGACCAAAAAAGTTACCGAAAATAGAAGAAGACTACGACAATTTCATAGATAACTTAATGGCACACATTCGACAAATGCAACCAATTCAAGTACTTGAACCGTTATTGAATCGAAAATTTTCAATTTATAACTTTTATGGAAAACGTAATTCTCCATATTCATTTCGCAGTAGCGAGGTTGACGATCAAGTCTTTCACCAATTATTAGGTGAATATGGGAATGCTCAACGACCGCATGTAATAACTCCATATGATATAAAACCGATTAATAAACATTCAAATGATAGCAAAAAACAACAATCATTAATTCAAAATGACTTTTATGATCAGGAATTTTTACCAGTCTTTCAGAAAAAAGATAAAGATATACTATACCAACTTATTGGTGTAATAAATGAGCGTACCATAGAACCACAAGAGGTTATCACCAACAAATGTGATAATATTGATAAGAGGTATTCTGTGATAGATGACTTGAACAACATATGCAATCAATCTTCACAACTTCCATATTCCGGTTTAGTTTTGATGAACAACTGCAATAACAATTATATCGGGCGTATGTCTCCAACGGTGCCGTTCATAGATCCAGTGTCGATAAAAATAAAGCACATATTCATGACTTCAAATTTATTAAAAGATAATGCTTTCAAATGTGATGAAAAGTATAAACAACACTTTGAATGCAAAGAAAGGTAAATATTACACAATGTATTTTATTTTTTTCTAATCTGAAATATATGTATTATCGTGATTTACTAGAAGCTATTATGTAAACAAAATGTTTAACATATATTGATACTTTTAGCATATGCAGAAAGTATAACTTATAAGATAGATAGATGATTGGAGGATAATGATGACCTATATATTGCGGTCTCATGTGTTTTATTATGTGAAATAACATGAAACTATTTAGTGCTCTGAACAAAATCATGTTGAGCTATTATGTATCCGAGCATATGCATACGAATCCGAGTGTATTGATATCAGAGAGGTGCTGTCACATATGAAAATATTGAAACAATTATGAAATAATGCGTCCTCCATAGTTACACTTTTTTAACCTATCTAACTAAAAAAATATTCATCAGCTGCTACTGTTTCACACGTTTACAACCTAAGGGCACCTGAATTTGTTTAATTTTAAAAAAGTCTCTTATGGTGCTGTGAAACTTAATCACATACGATATTGAGTTTGGATACCATTGGTTAGCGGATCTAATGATAGTTACATATTGCTTGCACTAAGTAATCTTAATATATATCCAATATAAGCATTAGGTAACGATAGTAGTTATCTATCCTCATAATTTACTGTGCGTTCGATTATCTTATCACCAGTTTTCCCAAATTTACTATTTGTAACATAAGGATTTTTCTTGACTGCCGAAAAAAGAATTTCAACTACCGAATTTTTCTTAACTACAAATTTTCTTTCAAGTGTTCTTTATTATTGTATATTTATTTGAACATCACAAATGATTTGTTTTAACGGATTTTTTTGTTATAAGATTAAAAAATCAAAATCGGAATACATTTAAATTTAAAATCCGAAAGTGGTGTCTCCCATATTTTCCATATCCTCATCATCATCGTAGTCATCGTCCATACACGTACGTCCTTCCGAAAAAAAGTCTTTGAAAACAGTTTGTCTTCTGGTTGTCCCCGGTTGTCCTGGTAATAATAAAATAGTCGATCATAGTTTTGTTTTTAGTCGATTGTTTGCACTGATCAGTCTTTCCATGTCTCTAAAATAAGCCGATAGCCCTGGCAGCTAGAGCTTACATAATTATTTATAATTTTAATTGTAATTAATTTTAATAAAATAAAAAAAATAAAAATAAGAATTAAAAAAAAAATTTTAATAAATTATTTCATTAAAATTCATGTCCTTGATTGTTCCATTCGAATAGTTATTAAACTGCACATACATATTTGACAATGATATGTCTGGTGCCAAAAGTGAATGAATTTCTTCGATGTTGGCAACCTGACTGAAGCTGACGAATGAAGTAATTGTGTGCAAAAGTTTGTCGTCTACTACGATTATTTGTTTCAAAAAATTGTCAAGTGCATCCAAAATGCTTACACGAACATCATTAAAACTTGTTGCTACACAGTGGCATTTTTCAGCTATTTAGGAGCTAAAAAGTCTTAACTCTGTTATAAGTGGACATATTTTAATGAAATTTATTACATAAGTGTAAGTTAAGATATGAGTTTTCATATCTTTATATTTTTTTAGCATAGTTTACGTTATATTTCATTCCCACGATTCCTATCATTTGTACTGACACTATGTCTACGATTAATGTAATTAGAATCCATTTTTCCGGCATAATTGCGCCGTAATTGCAATTCTGCTGCGACTGCAGCAGGCTTCTTTATGTTTCTTCATGGTTACTGCTAAATCCATTAGGCTGTAACCCCCATTTTTTGCTTATAACTCTTTTGCAAGAGTACAGAGCTACCTGAGCCTTCCTAATTCGCTCGCTTATATTAGCCTTCCAGTTCACCTTCCTATCTAGGATAACGCCCAGATATTTAGCCTCCTCGACAAGGTCAATATCTCCACCCATTAGTTTTGGAGCAATAAATTGAGGAATTTTATACTTCCTAGTGAAGAGTACCAGCTTAGTCTTGGTCGGATTAACCCCCAACCCACAGTCAGTAGTCCATTTAGAGAGAATGTTCAGCATGTTTTGCATCAAGTCCCTCAAAGTAGATATGTATTTACCCGAGATACTAATAGCAACACCATCTGCATACGCTTGCACCCTTCCCTCTCCAGTCGAACAAGCAGCTGATTTACCTCAAGATTCCAGAGTAGGGGTGAAAGAACTCCACCTTGAGGTATGCCTCTGCACACGGACTTCTTGGCCGACGCCGCCCCCAGCTGTGAATTGATTATCGACGACATGGAGTCCGGAGGCATAGACAGGATTGCAGAATCGATGTCAGTGCCTGCGCCGTCGTCCAACGTCGAGCACACCTCATACCAGTGGCCACTATGTTTCACTCTGCAGATGGCCTTAATGGCCTCTCCGCGGATGAAGACATCTAGTGGCGGGAGATTCACCAAAGCATCAAGTGCCGGGCCTGGAGTAGTCGGAAATGCTCCGGTACAACATATGGCCACAGCACGTAGTTTTGATAGAGCTTTTTTGACCCCTACAAGAGAGAGTCTGCTCATCCAAACCATCGATGCATAGGTGATAATAGGTCTTACCATAGCTGTATAGATCTATAGGACCTTACTAGGGGAAAGACCCCATGTCTTACCAAATATACCCTTACACTGCCAAAAAACTGACAGTGCTTTGGATGTCTTCAGTTCGACATGTGTTTTCCAAAGAAGTTTGTTATCAAGGATGACTCCAAGATATTTGATTTCCTTGGATAGCTGGATAGTGACTCTTTTTAGTGTAGGCAGAATAAGTCCATCAAGCTTTCTCCTTCTGGTAAAGAGGGGAATACCAGTCTTGGGAGGATTAGCCGATAGCCCATTCGCACTGCACCAAGTGTCAATCATATCCAGAGTTCTCTGCACCCTTCTGCAGACAATCATAAGGGATGGACCTGTCACAAGACAGCCAACATCATCCGCATATGCCTGAGCGTATACACCCGAGTCATTAGTTTCGTTACGCAGGGGATCGATTATCATGCACCAGAGCAATGGAGACATTACGCCACCTTGGGGACAGCCTCTATTAACCCCAGACGACACCAGTGTATCTTCCTCCGCCCGCACTGTTATGATTCTCTGGGCCAACATTGAACGCATCCAATTTACTAGAGCCCGGTCTACGCCATGCCGCCTAGCAGAGCCGCACATACTGTCGAAAGTAGCATTGTCAAACGCACCCTCTATGTCCTCAAAGATGCCTATGGCGTATTCTTTCCCGTTGATTACTCGCTCTATCCTTCCAACAAGGTTTTGCAGTCTCGCAGGATTTTCCGCTTTGATAGGCATGCTGAAATGGAGACAGTGGATGCGTCTTCAGAGACTTTCTACGCATGCGAAGCTCCACCAGCCGTTCTAAACTTTTTAGCATGAACTAGGTCATACTAATAGGTCTGAAGCTCTTGGGATTGGTGCAGTCGTCTCTTCCAACCTTAGGAATGAAAGCAACCCTCACCATCCTCCAAGAGCGTGGTACATAGGCCAGTGCGAGACATGCAGTGAAGATCTTCTTCAGTGCTGCCAACACTAACTCAATGCCTTCCTTCAACACAATCGGATATATGCCATCCAGTCCGGGCGACTTGAAGCTGTCAAAGGATTTGATAGCAAATCTAATAGCTACCTCATTCGCCACAGTTCTGGCGACATACCAAGCATCTCGAGAGGGTATAGCTGCCTTGACAACATTCCGACCAAAGGTGGTTGTTGACGGGCTATGCTTACCTGATTTCCTGGAAAGTGTGACTCCAACAGCAAGCTGAGTGTCTCAGTTTGCCTCTCCGTATAGGAGCCATCAGGTTTCCTGAGCGACCCCAGCTTAACGGTTTGGTCCTTTTTCAGGACTTTCACCAGTTTTGCCGTGTCAGTCAGGGATTCGATATCACTGCAGAAGTCTCTAAAAGAAGTCCTTTTCGAGTCCCGAATTAGCTTCTTGTAGTCCTGTTGGGGTCCTTATCTGCTTGTCCTCGGGAACGTCCTCTGGAATGTCCTGTTGCGGCTTGTCGTGCGCGGGAACCTGTAAACCTACATCACTTTCTTAAATGAGCACTGCACTATTTTGGGTTTAAAACAACAAGAAGATTTATTCTTAAAATACTAGTTCTTATATACTCTTTACAAATAAACATTACAGTCTACGTCTTGACTTTTCTGGTGTTCCAGTTACGCAATTGTTATTTGGTGTCAGTTGGTCAAGCCCACTGACCTACTGAAGTCAAAGTGTCGTCGGTGCATTCTAAATGCCCCTCGTCAGCTTGACTGCGGAACTGTGACACCCTAAAAGTTTACATCATAATTAATGCTTAAATACTACTATTTACAATATTTGCACCCTAAAAATATGTGCTCTCTTAATGAATTTAATAGGAGCCGTTGCTGTGAGTCAACTACGCGTAGGTAGCTTGATTCTAACTCACAACAGTCCCTCTGAACACGTCGATATGGTTCCCAGTCCTCGTCAAGATTCGTCGTGAGGGCCCGGTTGAGGAGTTTTCTAGACTCACGCCTCAGCACCTGAAGCTCTCGGTTCCACCATGGAACAGGAGTCCGGCTAAGAGGAGGTCTAGTTGGACAGGCCAGCTCGAAGCTGTTTGTTAGAGCGGTGTTGAGATGTTCAAAGCCGCCTCAATGTTCTGCTCCTTGCGAAGTTGCAGTGGCGTCACGTGATTGCTACGCAGTGCCTCCCTGAACTTTGGCCAGTCTGTTTTTCTTGGGTTTCTGGTGGGCAATGGCATCTGTGCCCGCTCGCCACACTGAAACTCAATGTATCTGTCGTCCGAGCATGAGTCTTCGGCGAGGACCCTCCAGTTGTTGATCGACCACCCCAGTCTTGGATTTGACAGGGTGACGTCAATTACCTCCGGCCTTCTCTTAGTCACAAAAGTAGGCTGCCTGCCTATATTGTGGATGTTCAGGCTGGAGGAGGCAATATACTCGAAAAGTCGAGAGCCCCGCTCATTGCACTTGCTGCTGCCCCAGATCGTATGCTGGGCATTAGCATCGCAGCAAAGAACCAGACCAAGACTGCGCCGCTCACAGAACCCTACGAGAGTAGCGACCTTCCCAGGTGGTGGCGCCTCCAAAGCATCGTAAGGAAAGTAAGCAGATGCAATCACAAACCACGACCATCCGTGCATACTCTTAAAACTAATCTCTGCCGCAACCAGATCCTGACAACAGCATGCGTCAAGGCAGGTTGCTGCGAGCTGGGATGATATTATAAGACCGGCTCTAGGTCTAATCGAGTTTCTGTCATATAATATCGTGGCCCCTTTCAACGAGCCAAGGCCACAGAGGCGACCCCTAAAGACTCAGGGATCTTGTAATGTTGTTATGTGGGGTGATGTGTGCAGCTGGGTGAGTCGTCTACTTAGGAGTACAGTAGCGGCTTTAGAATGCTGCAAGTTGATCTGCGTTACCGTCAAAGGACGATAGCTACGAGAATCGTCCGAGCCATTCATCTGGGAAAGACATGAAAGGTTACAGTCCCAAAGAAGAGACTCAGACGGCTCCGATACCGAGAAACCATGACATCAACAGTGGCCTCATCCACTCGCACCACAAGACTAGCACCTTCTTTACCATCCCGGTTGCTACCCCTGGTGTGCGAAAGAACTCTCCAAAGCCTCGTGTTGATGCCAGGGTTCTGAGCACTCAGACAAGAAAGGACATCTGTGGTCGTCAGATCGGGATCCGGAATCCAGCAGATGGCCTTCCTGAGGGACACGCCTGCTTTGCTATAGACCGCGAAGCGAGTGGTCCCCATGGGGCACGTCCTTGACTGCACCCCTGAGCCAATCAAAGTTGGCCTGAGACGCGCACGACACCTGTAGAGTGCCGTCCTTTGTCTCATGGCCCCTCGCATTAGCTTCAGGACCGGAGGCAATGACGCGACGCATCAGATGACCTTTGCAGTCTTTTATTTCTGCATCAGTTAGCTGATGGTCAGGCCCCAGCTTCCCAATCACCGCCATTGGTTGCGGGCCGTTAGCCTTCTCGCTGTACGATGGCTTGGCTGCACCTTTGGAACTGCTTGGGCGAAAGTCCAGCTCACCACCCGCCACTGGCAGAGATTTCGCCGGGCAGATGGTTTTGCTGGATACGAGGGGCTGGGCAAGTTGCAGCTTATTTGCAACATTCTTCCCCGCCACATTAGCCGCCACCGAGGTTTCGCTCGTACCCTTTGGGGTCGTGGCGCCACCAGCAGTAACAGCTGCAGGGCAGCTGGGAATGCTGTTTTCAGCAACAATCTTCCGCCGCTTACCTCGCGAGCGAGCTTTCGGAGCGGTCAATCCCTCCGCAGGCTCGGTGGCTTCCGTGGGTGTCACTTCCGCCGACCTGGGCCTTTTGGAGGGAGTCGACACAGAAGGGCCGGCAGAGCCACGTGAGGATTTCTCCTGCACGAGCCTATCAAGCCGCTTCTTTCTCTGTCTCCTCGCTTGAGTTCGCGTTACCCTAGAACCATTGGTAGGTCGTTCCGCCACTGTGGTGACTTCCCGACGCAGGCCCTCTGGATCCAGGGTACGTTCCTCCGTCTCTGAAGAAGAAGAGATTGCGGTAACAATCCCCGTCTCCTCCAGGATGCGCTCTCGCTGATAAAGGCGAGAGACTTTAGCGATGGTTGGGACCTCCAGAATCCGCTGCCGCCGAAGCGGGTGGATTTCCACATGCGTGGGTTCCACCTGGAGTAATAAATCTTTTGTTGTCCATCGCCAGACAGTGGTTTTTGTTCGGGACTCCTCCCTAGCCAGTTTGGTCCGCAGATGGTACCCATTCTCTATTCCTTCACTTACGGTATACAGCAGGCTGTAATTTTCAGTCCTGAGACCACATACCAAGTCCCCGTGTGTCCAGGGTTCTTGGATCAGGACAACGTCTACTCCGCCTTTTGCAAGACGGAGCTGAAGGCTGGCAGACGCCGCCTTCGAGTGATGGAGGTTAATCTGCACTATTCGTAGTCGGGAGCTGCTGGTTGCTCAACCTAAATATCTCCAAGATAGCCTCAGGGTCAGACGGTTCGGCTGGGATCCACGCGCGCACTCTAGGTCTACTAGGGATCAGCTCCCTAGGTACGACTTCGAGCCTTGCGCCTGACTATGCTTCCCCTATCCTGGAGATCGCAATCTTATAAAGGTCGACTGACCTTTGATCGGCGCAGGCAATCAGCTTCACGTGGCCTTGATGCCATCCGCTGTCGCGAAAAAAGGGAAATCCACCTGGGAATTCCTTCAAAAGCTGGAGGTAGAGCCTTGAAAGGCTTACTTCTACCTTTTTCCAGCACTCAGGAGCGATACTGCCATCAGGGTCATTACGATATATGACCGCAATGACCTGGTGTCCTTTCAGCACTTCGCTGAAGGACTTCGTGGTGACAGTACCGCGCTTTTTAAACTTCTTTGGGTCCGGGTGGGTAGTCTCTTCTAGGGACCGTTTACGTTTTGTAGCCTGTTGTGTTGGAGCTTGAGACTCCTTCACGACTTTCGTCGCCCACTCGAGGGAAGCCTTCTGCTTCACCGTCCTCTCCTTCTCTGGGATCTGCGACAAGCGCTCCACCGTCCGGAGAGCAGTCCTTTTTACCTTGTAGAACCTTGTGGTTCCGTGGTTAGCAACACTACCGCAGCACTTGGCTTTGCTTGTGCCAGGCTCGTCGTCCTTAGCTACAATAGCCGCCGCAGAGTGTGCAGAGGATTTTGGATTCCCATCCGAAATAGCGTTTAGAGACCGCACGTCAGTTTTTTTTGTTTAAATTGTTCATCTGGTTCTTACGGCCACCCGCTTAATTAATCAAGCTAAGGCAGCCAAAAATTTGAAAGGGGAAGGGGTCGGTCAACTGTGGCAGCGTCCCGTACCACAGTAAGGCCACCGTTACTACCTGAGGCGGCCTGGTGTCAGGAAGGGGAGCTCCGTTAGGATACAGCCTAATTAACCTCCTGGCTGCAAAACAACTTCCAATGGGCACGATCCCAAGAACACCCTGGACTAGGAGGGAGACAGTTCTTAGTTGGATTACTCCGCAGTAGTCAGTCCGGCTAGGGTAATCCCATAAGAGCCGAAACTCTGCCATCCTAACCCATTGCGTCAATGCAATCATTTAAGCCTTCGTACCCCGACAAGGTGACTGCTCTTCACGAAGGTTAATACTACTACTACCACTAACTAACTAGGAATCTATAAAAACTTACTTCATATGACAAGGTATCAGAATATAGGGCGGAAAGAATAAACGATCTAGTTCATTTGACGAACCATTGGATGTAATCAATTCCTTGCCAACATTCAATGGCAAAAACTCATACATGAGTTGGCGTGAGGTTGCCACTCACTCATGTTGCTATATGTAAGAGGAAGTAAAAGATATTTTTCCGCCCTGACCATTTTGAAAAATAATTTAACTGACGAAGCTAACGGCATTCTGATGAACCACCGTACTGTTTTTAATTTTGATACGATAATTAGTCGTCTCGACTTTGCGCATGGTGACAAAATACCGCTTCATATTGTTTGCACAGAAAACCTTTTGTTGGAAAAATCACAATTTTAAGTTGAGGTGAACTTTTTTTTAAATGTTTTTTTTTCGACTACTACTTACAAATTGCAATATTGTTTTCAAGTCGCTGGACCACCAAATCACAACGAGCGACAGTTATTCTAACGCTGAAACCAAAAGGAATAACAATACAGTGGCTGTATGGAAGAATAGAAGTAAGTAACTGAGACAGCACTGTTGTTGTTCTTGCTATTCTCTTTTGCATCGACGTCGTAACCAAGTAGCTCCCACAACATGCATACTGGTAAAAGCATATTGGCAACCAACAGCAACATGTTATTGTTGATGTAAAAAGATTTCAAATATTCTAGTAGGGTGGTCCGCAATTATTTGACTATACAAATTATGATATAAAGCAAAAATAAATAATAAATAATAATAAATTTTGGCGGTCTCATCCGACATGCTCCCCCCGTTGAAAGGCCACTCTTTCAAACATCATATAGGGAAGGTAAGGGAGTCACTTTATGTATAGGACGACGAAAGGAACCATTCGAACTCATCCATCAGAGCCGGTTATAGAGTTAAATACTCGATCCAAACTCCATTGTTGCGGTGGGGTATTGTCCTAATGAACAATGACTAATTGGCCTTTCTTTGATGTTTGGCTGGGTATTGAGCCACTTTGTGCTTTGTTGAAGCGATAGGATGTAGTCTCGGGACCACAGCTGCAACAATTGTTGCTTCAAAAATTAAACACGTTCACAACGGGTGAGCGACGCCTGTTTAGTGACATCAAAATGTTCATCAGGAATAGCGACTAAAGGTGAACCAATGAGCATGTGACCTGGTGTTAAGGCTTCGCCTTAATTGGGGCCATCTGACATGGGTGCAATTGGGAGAGAATTCAAAATGCGCTTTGATGTGAATTTGCAGCTCCTCGAAAAAAACGGCTGCTTCCCAGAACCCACCGAAATGTGGGGCACGAGGGGGAATGAAAGTAAATTCAAACCCGGTATGTATGGAGTACGACTTCTTTTCGTGAACCACGTCTTCGCGAAAAAAGTTGCCTTTGAGCTCGTTCAGTTTATTATGAGCTCCCACAAAATTAGTAGCGTTATCGCAATACAATCTTTGCGGTATTCCACGTCGCTTGAGACACAATATACAATTGTTCGTAGACAGGTCGGAAACAAGCTCTAAGTGTGTTGCCATTGAGCTAAAACACAGAAAGACAGCAATGTAAGTTTTGGATGGTACCTTACCCCGAATGCGATAATATGTCAGAAATGTGCCACAAAAATTGACACCGCTACTAAGAACGGACGTTAAGCTCTAATGCGATCTGCTGGAAAATTACCCATTATTTGTTCCATTAGTTTGGACTTGTATCGAAAGCAATGAACACAATTACGAACCACCTCTCGTACGACATCTCT
This sequence comes from Clusia tigrina, assembly GCA_920105625.2. Taxonomy (NCBI): domain Eukaryota; kingdom Metazoa; phylum Arthropoda; class Insecta; order Diptera; family Clusiidae; genus Clusia; species Clusia tigrina. The sequence goes on along the minus strand of OV050030.1, from coordinate 137,213,804 downwards.
GGCGTTGATTATATGGATAATCACCAGAGATGTCGTTAATTTGATCTTCGCACCAGCGTGTAAATGAATTCGATGAAGATATTCGATATACAGCTTGACGAAACGATGAATTTTGGGCAACAATGCGGGAAATCGAGCGTCGTATGGTATAGATGCATTTGACAATCGGCCACCAACTCTTAGGTATGTTTACGGAGCCATTTCCAACGATCGTATCGTGTAAAAATAGCGTTAACTTCTGCAATGATGGTTGAATTGAAGTTCCTTTAGCCATGGCAGTGAGGTCATCTCTAAAATTACATTGTTGTATATGGACAGCGATTCGCCAGAAAATGTGTTTCAATTCAAACGGTTTAATATGAATCAGATCCTTGGGCTTTAACGAACGGTCTACTGCGCATCTGTTGAAGAAACGAAAAACATAATAATAATAATAATAATAATTTTGTTTTAGTAGTTTGCCCCATGGCCGACACTGCAACCTAAAAGATCTTTTGTGTCATATTACATTTGTCATTAATGATCCATGTGATCACAACTATCCGATCTACTATGCCCTATAGGTTTAGTACCGGCGTTTCTTCCGTAATGCCATAGCATTTCGTCCGTTTGGTGATGTCAAAGCGTCACAATTAAAGTCATCAGGTTCTTTTCTACCTAGATGTTCCTTCTCCAAAGAAAGGAAGTAGTTGAATACCATGTTCTCTCATTATCTTTTCCGCTTTATGGATGAATTTGAGAATGTCCATAACAGGAGCATTCTTTATTGCTTACAGAGCCAGCTGGTCGCGGTGGAATATGCTCATTCCTGTTCCTGCCAACACAATGTAGTTGCACAGTATGTGTTCTGTGGTTTCCTCTTCTTCTAGACAGAGCCGGCTCCGTATCATCAAGAATGTGGATTTTAGTCATGTGATATTTCAGGTAATAATGACCTGATAGAAAACCTACTATTTTTCCTATGTCTGCTTTGCACATATTGCGCAATTCTTTATTGTAGGTGAATGACTTTACCAGTCTTTTGGCTTGGCGAAGCCCCTCTATCCCATTCCAGTATGACATTCTGAGACTATGTTCCCAGCTATCTACCCTGGATTTAGCCTCCGCCCAGTTGATACCACAGTATGGCTCCGGACCTATGGGGCTTGCTGCGGAACCGGCCCTAGCAAATTGCAACTTTATTTGTTGCCCCTAGCGATTGTAGGTTGTTGAAGCATTCTTCCACTAGTTTCGATTCTAAAGAATATGAAGCTAATGCCTGTAATGCAGCTTGACTATCTGAATAGATAGCTATGTGTGCGCCCTTGATACCCGTTTTCAGATTTGTCCTCGCACAGATTGAGATTGCTTGAATTTCAGCCTGGAAGACGCTAGGCCACCTGACCATTGGTTCTGAGATTTTGGTATTTGGTCCATAGACCCCTGCACCGACTCCTGTATTTGTTTTTGAACCGTCTGTGAACCATTCTAGACTTCTAGGGTCGACCCAAGGTCCTCCTATGTCCCATTCATCACGGTCTGAGATAATAATCTCAAAATTGCGATCAAACTGTCGTTTTGGAATCATATAGTCCGTTATTGAGCAGATTATGTTTTGATCTGGCATGCTTTTTAAAATATTGAAACTACCATAGTCATGAGGTTCTTGTCTAGACAAGATTTTCATCTTCAATGCGCTTCTAGCAGCACATTTTTTCACGAATGCGTATTATGCGGAATATTCTATATTGATTCCCTCAACAGCTATTGTACCAAGGTTCAATTTTAATCTGTTTGTAAAAGGAACGAGAATGGTTTTGCTAGGATTCATGCATAACCCCTCTGTGAGACACCATTCAGAGATGAAGGCTAGAGCCTAATTCATAATGTCGGATACTGTTATTTCAAACTTGCCACTAATAATGACAGCAAGATCGTCAGCATATCCAATTGCCTCGAAGCCTAACCCTTGTAGTTTGACTAAGAGATCGAAGGGGTGACAACACACCGCCTTGGGGACAGCCTTTCATTGCCTTGACTGATACGGCCTCGTCTCCCAGAGATGAGCTAATTTCTCTGCTTTTTAACATATTTTTAACCCACCCAACAGTCGGTTTATCGATATTTTTGCAGAGCATAGCCCCCCCTATAGAGCCGTAACCGGTATTATCAAAGGCGCCCTCGACATCTAAGAATGCACATAAAGCAATTTCCTTGGAATATTGAGCTTTCTCTATCTTTGTTACAAGGTAATGGAGCGCTCCGTCTGTGGATTTTCCCCTATTATATGCAAACAGAGATTGGTGCAGAGGTGTTGTTCTGTCTAGCGTTTCTTTAATATGTACCACTTACCTTTCCATAGTTTTTAGAAGAAACGACGTGAGACTGATAGGTCTGTAAGAATTAGGCAGTTCGGTGAACCTCTTGCCCAATTTTGGAATAAATACCACATTGACTTTACGCCATATGGATGGTATGTACTCCCTGCTGAAACTGTTCCTAAAAATATCAACAAGTGATTCAAGCATTATATCCAGTCCTCTTATCAAGAGGGCTGGAAAAATGTTATCCTCACCTGGTGTTTTGAATGGTTTAAAGAACCCAACAGCCCATTTTCCTTTGTCTGGGGTAAATATTACTCCAGACAAACTCCAGGATCTTTTGTCTAATACGGCCCATTGGTCGCATGGCGGCTGATCCAGTGTCATTGCCCCCGGGAAGTGCACCTGAAGCAGGTATTTTAAAGTATCCCTCCTGTTCATTGTATAAGACCCATCTGGTCTTCTTAAAGTTCCAACACAGTTCGAGTGTCCCTTGCGTAAAGCTTTATGGAGTCTAGCGCTCTCAGGCGTTTCGACTATGCTATCGCAAAATTTTCTCCAAGAATCACGCTTGGACCTTCTTAGTTTTTTGTTGTAATTTGTCAAAGCGACCCTGTAGTCGTCCCACACCTTCGTGCGTTTACAACGATTGAAGTTTTCTTATCTTTTTACGCATATCTGCAAGCTTGTCATTCCACCATGGGACCTTGCGAGACACATTGTGAGTTTTGACCACAGTGCTTTCATGATATGCTGAGATTATTATATCGTTTAGTCGATACACCGCCTCCTCAAGTTCACCAACAGAAGTTATCCGTTACGTTTAGGCAGCGAATCGGATCTCGATTCTAATAATTCCCTATATAGTCTCCAATTTGTTTTTTTTATTTTTATTGAAGACTTCATTTTTTAATTCAGATTTACCTGGTAGGTCGAATCTTATATGCAAATGATCTGACAGAGAGGGCTCGTGATACATGCCAATTTCTGACAAAATTGGCGATGTAAGGACTGGTTAGAGTTAGGTCTAGTACCTCTTCTCTAACCGCGTTAATAAAGGTTGGCCTTGCAGCCATATTGCATATGTTTGTGTTTTTACTTAAGAGAAAACTTAAGAGAGACTCACCCCTGTTGTTGATGTTCGAGCTTCCCCAGCCATGATGATGCTCGTTTGCATCACAGCCAATCACGTACTGCAGATTGTTACCTTGGCAGTGCCCAATAAGCCCCTGCACCTCCACGGGAGGTATAATGTTGGAGTCACTTGGAAAGTAGCCGGACGCACAAACAATTTCCTGCGCTCCCTTCTCTGTTGAGATCTAGATCTTGATTAGTGAATTCTGAAATGAGAAAATAGTTAGTATTATAATCAATCATAATCGCCGCTCAGGGCCGCGAACAGTGATAATAAACCAACTTGCATCCCTTGTTTGAAAGACCTTTGATTTGGCCCCCAATTATCCATGGCTCTTTTGTGTTAAGGCCATGGATAGGTCTTCGGCGGCGAATCTCTTGCACAGGGTGGCCGATGCTTCTTTAGCATGGTGCAAGTTCGCCTGTAGCATTTTAAGAGTGCTCATTCGCGGCGGCTTTCCGCAGCGAGTTTCTGGAGCCTCGCGCCTCTAGGACCCTTATTTTTGTGGTCCCTATGGCCCCCAGTATGCTTGGCTTTTGGTTTTTCGTGCTGTGGCGCTTTCGGCGCATGCCATACTGCGGGATCGCGTTTTCTTGTTGTTGTTGCTGCGCCTGCGATTTGTCTTTGTCGTTATAGGGCGGCTTTGCTAGTCGATGGTTTATCGGCCTCCACTTCGTTGAACCTTGTGTCCCCAGCATGCCCTCCAGCACTGCTCACGAGTGTCGGCGTTGTTTTTGTTTCTTCGCTATCGCTGGCTTTCTCTGCGCCTTTGTTGCTCTTTAATGTGAGACGCACGTGTCCTTAGCGATAGGCTATCTTCCCCTTGCACTGTGACAGTTTAGACAGTGATTCATCGTCCACCGCGATAACCAAGTAAATTGACGAATCTTCGGTTGACCTCTGGATCACCTTCCAATTCTCACTGCCACTGCATTCTGCGCCCCAATGGTCGCAAGAATTTCATTTCACTGATGTGCTCGGTGCTCTGTGGGAAGTAGCCTCTGACTACATACGGTTTTGGAAATTTTAATTCCTCAACGAGCGCCATTTTCAAAGAACATTTCCCTTTTATTATCCCAATGTGTTTTCTCATCCAATTAGCCGTATTCTCGTTGGAGCATAGGAACAGTAACCATCCGTTTCTGTGTGCTAGGCCCTCAAACACTGATTTGTTTTTATTGTCGTTGACCTCTATCATTACGTCAATAACAGTCCCTTGGATTAGAACCAACTGTTCTTTAGTGAATGGCGCCCTTATTAAATCGGTCGTAACAATTCCCAGCCGAATAATGCTGGCCACCTGACTAAACGTTGGCTTACCTACATAAGGTGACGTTTTGGTCTTCTTGACAGATGGCGTTTCTTTTCTGTTCTTCTGAGCAAGCCCTTTTCGCCATGGACTTAATTTTAGCAATCTCTAGAGCCTCTTCCCTAGAGTGACCGCTTGTCAACGCTTGCTTGAAGTGTCTCTTCTATGGCGACGTTATTTTTATGAAGTAACTTTTTATGTTCAGATTGCTTAGGTCTGAACCAATAACTGTGCACTCAGATTTCTCTGAGGTCACACTGTTGTTGTCACCACACAGTTTATCGGTGTGAGAAGAGTCCATTGACTCATGACCTGATTCAATATTCTGTGGTGGTGGCTTCGAAACCCGAAAAGTTTCATTTTTTGAAACTGCAGTCAACACCGTAGAAGCTGATGCAGAGCTTTGTTGGTCAACAACACCTACCAACGTAGATATTGTTGTGAATTGGCTAGGTGCATGTCCAACAACTCTGCACGCAACCGAAGATGAGTTCTCCAGCACAACTCCAGCTCGGTCGATATGACTGACGATGATTCCCCATCAACAGATTCATCGTTTATTTGTTTTTTTTTTTTTGTTTTTCATAGATCCATTAACTCGTATACACTGATGGACAAAAGTATCCGACACTTTGCCTCTGAGTTATTTAAAGAGCCGAGGTGCCCAGAAAAAATTGCTGCTCAAAATTTAGTATTTTTACCAGGTATTACAATTTATTAACTTTTATTCAAAAGAAAATTTTTTCAAACTATTCATATCCGCAATAAAAAAATTATTTTAACATTTCCAACCATATTTCATATGGACAAAATTAGTGGTGACATCAGTACATTTGAAGACTGCGGCTTTTCTACATTCGAATGGATCCTTAGATATTTCTTCTTCAGTTTGTGGCCATTTAGATTGACTCTCTTGAAGAAAAGTTGGACCGCTAAACCAAATTGTATTGGGCAAATCTTAAGCACTGCAACCACGAGACACTATATCAGCTGGGTTACTTTTTGAAGGAACGTGTCTCCAATAAACTTCTCTAGCAATTTAAGCCATTGAAGAACTATTTTAGAGTCAGTCCAAAAATAAGTTAATGATGCGAAGTTTTCTATTTTTGATTTAATTTTGTGCCACGTCTTACTTAACAAAACGACGCGCTTAACTCAGGGCGAGGTAAAGATTGGGGCTTTATTGGGACAACTTTTGACTTGGCGATTAAGAGCGTTATTTTTACGTGCCTTGGACCCAAATACGATAGTATAGACAACACCCAAATGCTCTTTGAGAGGCATCAGTGAAACCATGGACTTCTCTTCGATTTTCTAAGGACGTGAACACATATCGAGGTACTTCACTTTTTTGAATAAATGGCATATCATTTTGTATTTGGAGCCACAGCATTCTGAGTTCAACAACTATGACGTCATCCCAACCACAGTTTTGAACCCACGTTTTTGTAGAAAAATTTTGCATCGAAATACAATGGGACTAACAATTCCGAGTAAATCGTAGATTTTGGGAACAAAAGACAAAATGGATCTCTTTGTTGGAACGGGGATTTCGGGCAACTCGAAGCGGAAGCAAAATATATATTCTTTTATATAACTTCGGTTTCCAGGACATCCCCAAAGTTTTGGTGACGTCATTTCAGCTCATTTGATTATGGTTCCGTCGTCATGGTTCGATGAAACTCTAGCACAGTTGCTGCTCCATTTTACTAATTCAAGGCCATGAAATTTCCAATTGTGAACTAGTTCATCTTTCTTCGTCAACAGTGTATCGTCGTCATCAGCACCTGTCAACACATCGTCCACATCGTCTTCACGAACTACCTGCGAGACGAGGGGAAACGAGGCACCAAATTTTTGTGCAATGAAAAACCAACTACGAATTGCTAAAAATGGATCAGATGACAAACCATAAGTGACAGTATTCAGCTGGAACACATTTATGGCTTCTCCATAATATGATTTGGTATTTTCGATCTCTCTCATCGATTCGAAATTGGCGATATATTGTAGGGATATCAGCAGTGAGAGCAAACTTATTTAACCGAAACGAAAATAGTGTGGTGATGAGGTCCTGCTGGATCGTCGGGCCTTCCATGAGTATATCATTTAATGAATGACTTGATGAACTTTTAGTCGATGCATCAAAAATGACACGAATTTTGGTTGTAGTAGTTTGTGGTCTGAGGACACAATGAAGTATAATATAATTCGGACCACTCAACGAACGATTAGAGGGTGACATGTGTTCTAATGAGAGATATTCCTCCATGAACTGCACATACATACATAGACTTCAGGGCTGGATCGTGCTCCAACCGTCTTTCGGGCGACAAAAAACGTTTTCGAGCCACTTCAAAAGCATCTCCTAAGACATCAGGCGATTTTTTGAATGGCAAACCAACTTGAATTTTGTTAGCTTGGTCGACTCAAACGTTTTGTACAAACTGACGTTCACATTCTTCTTCTTCTTTTGTGTATTTGGAAAATTGTTTGAAAATTGAGTCAAGAGTACAAGAGGCGGAACTAGTGGCGAGGTTACATTTGGGCAACGATGATCGTGTGGCCGACTGCAAAGTACCGCCCACTATCCAACCAAAAACTGTGTTGGTGAGACGCGGCATATCATCCCTCTAACGAAATACGACCATCGAGCAACAAATCGAAAAATACTTCAGTACTAATGAGCAAGTCAATACGCTGCGGCTTGTAGAATAAGGGGTCGGCCAACTCTATCGATCGTTGTATACTCCAATGAGATGTTTGAATGTATTCACCAGGTTGTTGGTTTGATATAGATTTCACTGTGGCAGCAACGGATGACCTTATATTCGTGCGAACTTCACCAATTCCAGATACTTCTCAATTATATGGCTGGAACTTTAACTGGAGCCTCTTTGCAGTTTCCTCTGAAATAAAATTTATTTCGGAGCACCAATCAAGATAAGCTCTTACCGGATGAAATGCACCACAAGAATCTTTTAGGAGGATCACCGCTGTTGGAATTATGGCTCTTTTGAATGAGCGAACTACCAATGATAGAGGGTTACCATAATTATTTTACGAGGTTTGAGGCTGATCTTGATGCGCTGTTGAAGGACCAGTTTGCTCGGGAACACTAAATTTATGCAGCAGCGTATGGTGAGAAAACTGGCAAATTCTTCAGCGAGATTCCGCTGGGCAATTCGAAACTAGATGACTACGCTTCCCCCCTCCAGATTGAAGCGAAGAAGGTTGTTAACACCTGACTGACATAGACCATCTATACTTGTTAAGAAGTGGGATCCCAGCAAACGCTCCCTATTTCTAGCAAAAGCTGGACATGTACAGAAGAGATGCTGGACAGTTTCCAGTTCCTCCTCGTTTCTGCAGCTGCGGCAGAATTCATGTGTATAAAATCCCATTCTTCGTGCATGATTTCCTATTAGACAATGTCCCGTGAGGGCTCCTATTAAAGTCCTAATTTGTAGTCTATTGAGTCTAATGATATTCCTAGATAGACGCAGATTTAGCCTCGGCCATGTTTGCCTGGGGATTTCACAGGCAGTGGCACAGATCCACCTTTGATTGGTAGAATTAATTAGTGTGTCCCTTATGAGAAGCTTACAAGTCGCGAGAGGTACACCCATATGCCTACCAACTTTTGGCATACAATTGCCATCTCCGGGCAAGTTGATCATCCTTGCAGTTCCCTGGTATATCCCTATGTCCTGGTACCCAGCACAAATGGATATGCAGACTCTCCTCGATGTTATTTGGAATGCATTCAAAGCCCTTAGTGCAGCCTGGCTGTCTGATAAAATACAGATACCCTTACGGTTACCTCGTGTATCCTCAGCCAATTCAAGGCTAAATGAATAGCGGTTATTTCCGCTTGAAAAACACTGCAGTGATCCATTAGTTTGATGGATTCACTGATTGAGGCCATTTCGCAATAAACTCCTGATCCTACACCGGTATCCATTTTTGATCCGTCTGTGTATATCTTGATGGGAGTGTCTGGTGATGGATCCCCTTCTCGGGCCATTTGTCTCTGGAAGGAATCCTAACCCAAAAATTTCTTTCGAAACAGAGGGAAGAAGGAAGGTAATCAATATCACTGGGTATATCCGTGTAGGATTCTAATATGGTCGCATGTCCATACGGAACAGCTTTCCATTGTGAGCTCGCCTTGAGCCGAATGGCAGAGCATGCCGCTAAATATTTGCAGAAGAGATCTAAGGTTGGCAGATGTAGTATGATATCCAACGCCAAGGTTGGCGTGGTTCTCATGGTGCCACTTATTGCTAATCCTGCTGATCTCTGTGCCTTACCAAGTGTTTCGTAGTAGGTCCTTTTCTGCATTGCAGTCCACCAGACCACATTTCCATATAGGAGAATGAGCCTGACAACCGCAGTGTAAAGCCAGTGAGCTACCCTAGGCTTAATTCCCCAAGTTTTACCTAAAGCTCTTTTGCAGGCATAAAAAGCCAACCCAGCATTCCTAGCTCTTTCTATGGTGTTTGACTTCCAAGTAAGCTTTCTATCGATTATAAGGCCCAACTATTCGTCTGTTCTGAGATCCCTAGAGATTTTCCCTTAGGAGTAATTGGGTTTAATTGAGGGATTTTATGTTTCCTAGTAAATAGAACGACCTTAGTCTTATCCGGATTTACTCCAAGACCCCAGTCCTCCGCCAACTTTGAAAGTATATCTAGAGCATTTTGCAACAAATCTCTCAGTGTAGATGTGAATTTTCCAGAGACAGCAATGACAACATAATCGGCATAAGCCACTGTTGTATTACCTGGGCGTTAGCTGGTGCAATGCGCACGACAGTTGTCCGACGGCTGCTGGACCTGTAAAATAGTCACTGACTCTAAAACTTGCTGAACTGCGGCGTAAAAGGAACATAACACCACCGTTTCGCTTTTAGAAAATACAAAAAATCGTCTTTATTCTTAAAAACAACTGTTATTTATAGTCTTAATTCTAGTTACATATTCGCTTACTTCATATTATGATGATCTACTTAGGTTTTCCACTTTTGCTGTGTTCCAATTATACAGGTGTTGACCAAAACAATAATGGCAATGGTGCATTTTAGCCGTCGCTTGTAGGTCACTGTGTAATTGTAACACCTGTGAAGTTCATATGCGTAATATATACTAAATAAGTGCGCTCCTAAAAGTATGTGCGAAATAGTTATGGGTTATTAACTATAGCTAGAACTGGTCGATAGTAAGTCGCTACTTGAGGTTGTTTCGCGAGCCACTACTCGCAGTTACTCGTATCTTGACTCGCAATATTCCTCCCCTCTTTCTGGAAGAAGTTAGTGTAGCTACCTTCTAAAATTGTATAACCTACTACAATATTTTATATGTATACATTATATTTTTTCTGATATCTTCTATCCTAATACAATATTATATATTTAAATAACAAATGACAAATGATGACTCCACCATCAACATTGAGGACGTTGACAGCTTCTGCTACCTTGGTAGCTACATAACAAAATATGGGGGTGCAACATCGGATGTGGCAGCACGCATAAACAAAGCACGGTCTGCATTCCGGAATTTAGATCGAATTTGGCGTTCTCGTGTGATATCGCTGCGCACAAAAATACGAATATTTAACACCAGCATAAAACCTGTTCTGTTGTATGGGTCTGAAACATGGTTGGTCTCAGAACAAATAACTCGACAACTTCAAACTTTTGTCAACAAATGTCTACGAAGAATCTGCCGCATTTTCTGGCCGACAACGATCATGAACGAAGACCTGTGGCGCCTCACCAATAGCGAGCTTATAGACACACAAGTTAAAAGACGCAAGTGGAGCTGGATAGGGCACATTCTGCGTAGAGAAGACACCAACATTGCAAAGATGGCCTATCAATGGAACCCACATGGTAGTCGGAAAGCAGGACGCCCACGACAAACATGGGTAAGCACTATCCACGCAGAAAGTCACCACAGAGCCATCTGGAACGAAATAAGACACCTGGCTGCTGATAGAAACCGTTGGAGAGCTTTTGTGACCGCCCTATGCTCCGACTATGAGCGATATTTGACTCTTTTATAATTATGTCTTTTAGTTAACTTTGTTAGCATAAGTATAGTTTTATTGTGTCAAATGTCATGGAATTAATAATAATATAATATATATATATATATATATATATATATATATATATATATATATATATATATATATATATATATATATATATATATATATATATATATATATATATATATATATATATATATATATATATATATATATATATATATATATATATATATATATATATATATATATATATATATATATATATATATATATATATATATATATATATATATATATATATATATATATATATATATATATATATATATATATATATTCCTTTGTCTTTTAATATTTATATTTTTTTTTAATCATTATTTATTTCTATTCTTTTAATATTGTTTTTGTTTTTTTATTGTTGGTTCGTTTTCTCTTCCTTTTTATTTATTTATTTTTTTCAAGCATTTTGTACATTCCTGACTCTAACATCTGGTTTGCTTAGCCTACGCTACTCTACACTGCAATCTCTGCTACCTGCGGCGTTGGTTGTGGTTCTCGTTGTGGGTATTTGACTCGCTTCCTTAACTGGCAGAAAATATATGTGATTACTGCGACGATCATTGCCAGCGTTGTGATCGCGGCGATCCCTCCCTTTTCCACAGAGGAGTGTGTTATATCGAACGATGTTTTAAGGTTCAACAACGTCTGCTCTTTCTCCGTATCCCTCATTAACTCGATAATTGACTTGCCGTTAGTCGCTAGAATCTTCCACAGGTCTCCGTGGGGTATTGCTTGTACCGTCGATGTAGATTCATATTATTCATTGGTTTCGAACGCTGCAAGGTTGTTAACAAAGATTGAACGTTGGCTGCCATCTCTTTAGTTCCCACACTTGCAGGTGAAATCTCGTAATGCTGGTACCTCTGTGCTCTATGCACCAGCACCATCTCTTTCCCAATCAACTGACAGTCTTCGCGAATGTGCAGGAATCCCGTCCCCTGCAGCTCTAGTCTTGTCGATCTTGCTTGGCACACTGAAGACATAAAAATTGTCTCATCAATTGGTATAGCCAGCGGGTTGGTGACTCTGTCGATACTAACAATCCTCCCGTAGCCGAGACTGCTACATGCTCGCACTTATCTTGCTCGTTTTTCAACGCCTGTACTTCACAAGATTTGCCATATTTGACACATACGCTGTGAAATATCCACCATTCTACAAGACTTAAGACAATTCTGCACTAATAGATAGTTGCACCACACACCTAGAAAGAGAGGAGGGATGTTGTGAGTCAAACTCTGAACATCGACCAAACCTCAATAGCACTAAGCTTTCAGTATTAAAAATAGGAAAATATGTATCTGTGTTTAAGGCGCACTTATAATATAAGCAATATTGGTTAATAAAATTGGTACTCATAAGCAAAAATTTATTCCATTCTCTGTAGGTGCGTACATTTAACAATTGAACTGCTATGAACTTTTACCATCATAGACGGTGACCACTTTAATATAATTTTTTCGCTTACTTTATATTATATATGGTTATTTCCACAGAAAAGTCCACCCAAACCAAAAAGTTAAAAGTAAAACAATAGATGATTTTTTGTTGTTGTATTATTAAAAAGAAATATTTGAAATTTATTATTTTCAAAGGTTGATACCTTTCCACAGTTGCGATGCCGAGATTTCGGGCTACAAAGTTCAGGCTCACGTTTTGATCTGTTTTGTTTATTTGTTAGAGCATTATCTCTTCAGAAATTAAATTTCTCAGAGTAATTGTGCAATTTCTTTCTTAATGCAAAACTCTTGCTAGAACAGCAAATAACCATAAAAGAAATCAAAAGAGCAAATGAACTTCGATTCTCGGTAAATTTTTGATTCGCTTTTAATGACATTCTAGCATCACGTCACGCCAGAAAAAAGTCAATTTTTTTCATTACTTGTACACTTACGATCGCAAGTGCGTGCAATTTAGCATTTTAACAAAGGTTTGTAAAGTAAACAAGAAGTAATTAAAAACTCAGTTGAAAAACAATTAGCTTATTTTATATTGAATTTCAAAATTGTGTCACGTCACGTCATATTGTGAGTAACATCATTGCATTGTAATTTGTTTATTTTAAAATAATATTCAATTATGTTCTATGCAGATGGAATCTTCGGCTGAAAATAAAAATTACGCACAGCGCTATAGGCAAAAGCTAAAATCAGATTCGGCAAGGCTGGAAATAAGTCGGGAAAGGGCAAGAGAAAGAGCCGCAAGATATAGAAAAAAGTTGCTGGAATCAGAGGACAAGAGGTTAGAGAAAGTAAAAGAACTAAACCGTAAAAGGCAACAACAATTTCGTTTGAAAAAAAAAAATGAAGGTGAAAAACAAGTGAGGCGCCAATCAAGCAGACCTACAGTTGTAAACAAACTTTAGGAAAGGCATTAAATAAAGTCAAAGCAGCTTTGCCAGCTGATCCAGACAAAAGAGCACTTATCATTGACATCCTTTATAAAAAGTATGGCACACATAGTCTTTCATCTTCGGAACAACGGACTGCATCGCCAATAGAAGAAAAAAAGCTATTCGTAAAAGATTTTTATTTGCGAGACGATATAAGTATTCAAGCTGCAGGTCGAAAGGATACATTGATCGTCGATAGGGAAGTAATGCCTATGCGCTTTATGTTGCTTACTGTCTCTGAGGCGTATGAATTATACAAAAAAGAGAAAAAGATTGACTACGTTAGTAAGTCGGCATTTTACGAATTGCGACCAAAATACGTGCAACTGTCATGCAAGATGCCACATAATATGTGCGTGTGCAAGTATCATGCCAATTTTCCATTTATTTTGGAAAGCGGTGCAGAGGTGATAAAATCATTTTCTTCAAGTTTTGAAAATTTTCTCAAATCTGTCTGTTGCAACATTGACAATGAAAAATGCATGACGAGCAATTGCAGAAATTGTGTAAATAATGTGAAAAATGATGTAGTGCCCCTAAAATACTATTCATTTATGGATAAAACAATGAATTGGAAACATTGGCGCAAAATGGAAGTTCGAATCGCTTTGACACACACCGAAGGATCTCTATCTGATCTCTTATACGAATTGGATGCACAGTTGCCCTTTTTTAAACGCCACTTCTTTGTTAAAAGATCCCAGCAAAAGTATTTTGAAATGAAGAAAGCACATATTCAAGTAAAAGATCTTGTCCTGCAAGTGGATTTTGCAGAAAACTACAGGCTAATATATCAAAATGAGGTTCAGAGCGCGCATTTCAGCTACCGTCAAGTTACCATTTTTACCTGCGTTGCTTGGCTACTTGATGAAGTAAAATCTTTTGCTATAATTAGTGATAAACTCAGCCACAATAAGTTCGATGTCTGCTGCTTTTTGACAACACTTATCACGGAAATAAAAAAACAACATGGGGAGTTCCGAAATATTTATATTTTTTCGGATGGATGCAGCTCCCAATTTAAAAATAAATTTATTGCCCGAAGTTTGCCTGATTTTCTTACTGAATTCGGTTGCAAAGCTATTGAGTGGAATTATTTTGCAACTTCCCATGGCAAAGGGGCGGTCGATGGGGTAGGAGCAATAATAAAAAGAAAAGTTTGGCAGATGACAAAAACACAAAATCTAATTTTAGAAAATGCCTTCTCGTTTTACCAATGTGCTCGAGAAAATATCGTTGGAGTCAATTTAACGTACATTCCCTCCGAGCACGTGGACAAGTTTTCTATCTTGCTTAATGAGAAGTGGAAGCAGTTGCGGAAAGTACCTAATATACAGAAAATTCACTTTTTGTCAAGCAACGAAAACATGCAAATTAAAGCAGCTGAAACTGCATTTTCACATAAAACTAATATAATGTAAAACATTTATGTGTAACTGTTTTTTTTTTAATCAATATTTTCTATGTGATTTTCTTCTTCTAACCATTATCAAAAATACTCTTAAAGTATTTTTTCATCACTTAAGAGTTAAAATAAAAGCATTTTAGCTAAAATTTATGTTTTATTTGCATTTAATAATTTTTTTAAAAACAAGCTTAGGCAAGAATTATCCAACGGAAATTTAAGTAACATCACGCCAAGTAACGTCACGTCAGACATTTAGGCTAATAAAGAATTAAGGAAAAAAGATTTTTAAGCTCGATAACTTGGAAAAAAACTCTTATCTTTTTAAATCCCCTAAAAAAAGTTTTATACAAAAAGTCTTGACAAGTTCGCAGAGTTTTGCAATCTTATAATCCAACCCAAAATCCACTTCCGTTTTTTGTAACGTAACGCCAGTGCATATTTTTACTTATATCTTAAAATCCTTGCCGTCGATTGTTGTCATTTTTTTTACTGAAGTTTGTGCTACTTAATTACTACGCAAGTATAAAAAATTCTTTTTAAAAATTTCACTTTTAACATTTTTTTGAAAATATTTTTGCGTACACATGTCACGTCACGTCAAATTGGAAATGCCCATATACGAGTACACATTATATACTATGTACATTCTCTCATAACCTTGACCATTTTTATATGCATTGTGTAACTCTCGACGAAATGATGAGTTTTCATATATAAATTTAAAAGTCGGAGGTTTCAATTTAATTAAAAAAACACATTTAACTTTTTTTTTTAATCAAATATAAGGCAAATTAAAGTACATAAATCATTTGAATCTTTAGATTTAATAATTATGTTTATCGACGCGTGCTCTCTGCTCACCGGTACTTGACGAAGTAAAATATATTGAAAATAACAAAAATGTAAGAAAACCAGAGATCAGTTAGACCTTCTTCGGTAACGTGATTCCATTGGTTTGGCGACAGTCTAGTAGAAGATGGGAATTTCTGCCTTGAGCTCCAATAATCGAGTTCGTACCCACTTTGATAATTTTACTGCTAAGATAGCAGCACACAGTTCAATCCGAGGAATCGGCAGAGATTTAGTGGGCGTTACTTTACTTTTGGCTGCTTGCAATTGAGTAAAAATACCTCCATCAGATTATTGTATTCGAATATATATAGTGGCCGCGTAAGCAGGTGAGAACTATCAATTTTGTTCCTCTGTGCTTTCAACGGGAGTGATTTGGTTTTGATTAAAGTAGACTTGTATTTATTCTATATATTGTTTCCGAAATCAAAGTTTTGCCATAAAAGACACTCTAAGTGATGAAAACGATTCAAAGCCATTTGTTTTGATCTGCCAAAGGTTTGATTACAATCATATATCAAGCGCAAAGGGAGACGAACCACATATTTCCCATTTGATTGGCCAACATGAGTTGTTTTAAGAAGTTTTCTCACCATTGCTGTCAATAATCGATCCTCGTTGATGTTTTCGGAATCTAAGAATTGTCGTACGAGGTTCTCAGAGTTTTTCACAATGTAATGATTACAATGTATGTTAAGTGCTGAGGATCTGTTTGACCCAGTATTTCCGAAAAGTACCAAACCGAAATTGGCATTTTGTGCAATGGGTTATTCTGGTGGCCCTACTTTAATTTCAGATATTAAAATTGATGCCAAGTCGTAAATATTGGCTTTCTTTTTCAGAATAACAGATCGACTAGATAATCCTTCAATCTACGGTTTCACTACATAAGCTGTCTTGATTGCAAACAAAAATTCTTGCTGAGTGAGCTGCATTTTACCCACAGAGTGTAAAATGCAGCTCACTATGCCTTTAGCTTCATTGCTTGCAGTTGTGCCTACGCCACAACTTTCTGCAGGTGAATCTGCATTTCAGATGCAAAAGTTGAACAATCTGTTCCGATCCTGGATCAATGAGACCATTTACACGAGCAGCTTCTCTAGTACTTGCGTTTACGAAATCCACTAACGCGGTGGATAATAAGGCCGGAAAATCTGAATCAATTGTTGGATTCGCCATCACACATTGACTATGATGCGTTAAAACTGAAGTTGCTGCAGATAATGTATTATTTGCTGTAGCGGCCACTGCTGAGGCGGATGGTTGTTCTAAGTGTGAAGTTACTCGTTTTGATTGAGCGCTAGGAGTTGACGACCGTGAATCTGTCTCCTTCAAAGTACTCCCCATCAGACATTATACACTTGTGATAACGATTTTTGCTATCCCCGAAGCATTTTGAAAAATCACAGTGTGAGCAGGGGCATTATCATGATGCAAAAGCTCCCCTTGTAGTTGAAAATCTCTCACCCGCACAAACTTAGTATACCCTTTTTACCTTTTTTAAAGGTAAAGGGTATATTTATATGAATAATAATAATAAAAAGGGTGCGTTATTATAAAAAGAACAAAAATTACGTTTGACACATAGAGAGTGAGAAGATTGCCCCCATTCCGAAATGAAAATCATAAGAAAACTTAGTTAAGAGTTATTTCGTATTTTCGTCACATCGTGCTAATCGCTATTTTGTTTCCAAGTTAAGGTTAGACATTTCAAATGGTTCGATGTTCACCATGCCCTTTTCCACTGTTTAATCGTTAGTTAACTGAAGCTGCAGTCCTCGAATGTCCAGTCTCAACTCAAAATTTCTCACTACAGACCAACGCTGCTGACTATGGGCTGGATGTAGGGATCACATATGATATCGAAGAAGTTGAACGTATATTTGCTTATGCCAGCAGATACCTCAATGGAGCAGAGTTGATCTACACTCCAAGTGAAAACCAATGTTTGGCTGTTGTGTGGGATGGCTATCGGCTCAAAGTCATCACAGACCATGTATTGCTGAAGTGACTCAAGTGAGAGAGTGTGAAAACGAAAGCCGTCGCCGAGCAAACCAAGTTTTCAGACTACCTACTTGTGATCCGAGGACTTTATCGTCACATCCCAAGTTTCACAACAAATTGAGATTACACTCCTTAGCAATTTGTTTGTGCCTAGCGAACTAGGGACCGCATCTTGCTGGAACCGTGGCCGCGAAAGAGAAAATGAAGACAAAATTTGTTTATTTAAAAATTTGGAAGGTGAAACGTTGTTGCCAATCCAGATACTCTAAATAGTTTACGGAATATACACAATTTTCTGTTGGTGATATAACGAGTCTTTTCTATAGCTGGGGTAAACTCGGACGAGTTATATTAGTTTTAACGTGTTTTATTTAAATTCAAGATACTAATTGTGGACTGTTGTTAGTCCTTACAAATCTACTTCCTTAATTCTATTGCTACGAAAATAAGATTATATTCCGTATGTACCTGTTCCCGGTCTCTATGTCTCGGTAAGTATGTGTTTCAGCGGCACTGGTACCCCAGTAAGAAAACGATTGAAAACCTGATGTTCTTACTGAGTTGCTATGTCCTGGTTCCTTCAAGAAGAGCCCTGCTGCTTGGGCTACATGGTTTATATAGCCCAATTGGTCACAGCGGCTGGTGTATTTTGTTGTTGGCGGGCCACCGTTGTGTGACTTCACTTCCGTTGGCCGGCCTCGTTTTCTGTTAATCGCCACGCTTGTTGTTGTTGTGGTCATGCTTCTTGTTGTTGTGGTCATGGTACTTGTTGTTGTGGTCATGCTTGTTGTTGTTGTGGCATTTTGCCCTTGGGCCACCTGCAACTACTCATGGTCAGCTATCACACTCCAGCGGTTTCTGGTTGGCCTGCAGTATTGTTGGCTGCAAGATAGACTGTCTGAAATCGTACTTGGTTCCTGTAGTGTTATTGTTGTTAAATTTAAATATTTCAATTTAAATTTGCGCTAGAATATTTATTCTCTTTTCCTCCTTCTGCTATGTACTTGTTGGCAGTTGACGTGGTGGTCGTTCTGTCGTTATCCCTCTTGTGCTTTGTTCTCATCTCTGCGCGTTGTTGGTGTTAAATTTACAGAGCGAGCGTACTCGGCAAATTCCTCTGCTTGAGTTCGTGCGCTCACCTTTTTTGCCGTGCGTGTATTTGTTGTAATATTAGTCGCTGTGTTTTCCTCTTTTGGCATGCGTGGCGCTGGTTGGTAAAATCGTTGGCTGTGCGTGTGGTTATTTTGTTGTAATCATAGTTCTGTGTTAATTATTACAACTGGTCTAATATGCTGCTGGTTAGCCTGTGCCCCCGCCACTGCTGTGCTGATTGGTTACATTGTAAGCAATTTTTCGTTAAGTTTCCGACGCAGCTTTCTTTGTTGCTTCGATTTATATTGTGGACGTTTCTTTGATGCGACTGTTATGGTTTTTATTATTCTTGACGTGTTTGTGTGTATAGTTGAGTAGGGTCTCTGTCACCTGTAGTGTGGGTAAAAATTTCCACTGAAGATTTTGGTCCTCCTTGGTGGAAACTCGCAAATAGTATGTACCCAAATAAACAAATAAAACAATAAAAAAATAATGAAAATGGTACAGCAGAAAATAAGAGACGCATGTAATCAGCGTCAAAATGTTCAGGCATAATAGACACGAGTCCAGGAATCACAAATCCTAGAGGTCGGTGTGGACGAGCGCCAAAAAGACAGTTCGAGCAAATACCAACGAACCACGCAACACCGAACAGCATCGAAAAGGCGTGCATGTATGAAACGATAGGCCAAGCAGGACAATTCAAATATTATTGATCTTGGTTCCAGGAGACCCCTACCCATAAATACTAGGAGCCTCCATTCATTCATTTTGAATGCCACTTGTCAGCGGTATACACCCACCAGCTCCAACCGCACTTCTAAAGGCACCGGGTATTGAAGTTGGTGAAGGAGCCTGGTACAGTTAACTTTGACACACAGATCTTAAAATTAAAAAATCATTTTTTGTGGTGGGGGAACATAGATCCCTTATCGGTCCTGAAGTAAGGTGAGAATACAAATTGTACATATATTTTATTTATTTTTTCTTCTAGCCGACCAACCATCATGAATGGATATAATAAAAAACAACGGCACTAGCATTACAACAACAGTGACAACAATACTGTCAAGACTACCATTCGCACCAACGGTTTCTTAATGTCATCAATGCACGATTTTTACCCTAATATCCTCGACCAACTAGACCCCTTAGACATCCAAATATGCTACCCAAAAATCAAGATGTCAAGATTTCACCAGATCTTTCTGAGATGTAAAGAAAGGCCTCAAATAACCGCTAATTCACATGTTTTCACTATCTCTTGTGGAAACAGAAACAAACGCCTCTCATAACAGCAAGCTCATGGGTGTTTAACAAACAAATGCTAACTGCCCGAATATTTAAGTAAACTTTGAATTATAAACTTTAAATCCCAACCCAAATTACTTTGAGTTCGCCAAATACCACGGAATTTTCCAACTTTTGCTCCACTCATACCACAGTGCCATATAATATACATAATGGTGGACTGTAATTTTCCAATGAAGATAAATCTGGTTGAATTTAGAATATTTAACTTTAATTTTAATATTTATAAGCATTTACAAAAATGTAAATGTGTGTAAATATATATAAAAACCCAAATATTTGGAAAATATATAAATTTACTTATTAAAAGAGGTATTTCATTTTTTTTAAATGATTTTTTGACTCTTCTGTCCAAAATTATGAAATTTTCCTCAAATACATTTTTTGATAGTCGATTTTACATGCAGTTTTCAAAAAAAGCTTCTTATGTGGCCATTACAACCCGTGGTCGGGTTACGGCCCATTTGAGCACCTCTTGCCAGGCGCCTCTGCTTCGCTCGCGCCTTCTCGAATTAGTCACACCAAGCGTAGTTAGTGCTTCCTCAGCTTGGTCTATCCACCCGGTGCCTGGTATCTATCTTCGTCGTCGCCCTTCGGCTTTCGCTTCAAATACCTTTTTCACCGGAGCTTCTTCATCCATACGATGGACCTGACGCAGCCAGCGTAGTCGCTGAATGTTTAAACGCTGAACTACGTCAATGTCGGCGTAGAGGTTATACAGCCGCAGTTCATTCGAATGCGATAGTCGTCGCCAACTCGAACAGGACCAAAGATTTTGTGAAGAACTTTGCTCCCGAACACCTCGAGCGGCTCTGTCTGTTTGCGATTCCATCCATGGCTCAACGCAATAAAAAAAAGGTAGAATGAGCGTCTTGAAGGCTGTCAGCTTCGTCGATCGGGAGAGGGCTCTGCAACCCAATTGCTTACTGAGCCCATAGTAGCACCTATTAGCAATTGTGATTCTTCTCTTTATCTCCAGGCTAACTTCATTATTGGTGTTAACAACGGTGCCAAGGTATTTAAATTCCTTAACTACTTCAAAGTTGTAGTTGCCCGCTGAAACGTGGAAGGCCTAGACGCCGCGTTCTCCTGTTTACAGACACCATATACTTCGTTTTGCCCTCGTTTATCGGCAAACCCACTTTGGCTGATTACTTTTCAATAGCATTGAAAGCAGCAGTAACATCTCTCTTGGTTCGCCCGATATTATCAGCGTACACAAGGAGCTGGACACCTTTGTAGAATATGGTGCCATTGCGATGCACACTGGCTTTTCGTAGGATGCCCTCCTTGATGAAGTTGAAGAGATCGCAAGAGATCGGGTCGCTTTGTCTGAACCTCGTTCAGTATTAAAGGTTTCGGAAAAGTCATTTCCTACCTTGACGGAGCTGCTCGTTGTGCTCAACGACAACCAGCAGATTCTTATCAACTTTGCAGGTATACCGAACTCAGACATTGTTGTGTATAGGCAATTCCGCATCGGGCTATCGAACGCAGCTTTATAATCAACAAAGAGATGATGGGTATCTTTTCCAGGATTTGGCCTAGTGTGAACATCTGGTTTATGGTGGATTTACCAGGTCGAAAGCCGCATAGGTCCAATCAGTGTTTTTGTATGCGGCTTCAATCTTTCAGATTGTTGGGTCACCTTTCTTCAATACAGGACAAAGCACACTGAGATGCCAATCGTCGGGCATGCCTTCCTCTAGCCATATTTTGCTGATGAGTTGATGCATACACCTCTTCAATTCATCGCCCCCGGCTTTAAACAGTTCGGATGGCAAGCAGGCACCCGCTGACTAGTTGTTTTTGAGTCGCTGAATAGCAACTCGAACTTTGTCATGGCTAGGTAGTGGGACTTCCTTGCTGTCCTCGTCGATTCCATCTGCATTCCTCTTCGGTGAATTGGAAGAATCGTCATCCGTAAGTTGATTTGAGAAATGTCGCCATAATCTCAGTGCGCAGTTCGTATCTGTAAGAGCGGTTAGTATATAATGAAATTTTCAAGTCTGTACCAATTTTACTAAAATCTTATTTTCTTGTAACCTATTTTATTGAAGTACACAAATTTATAAATAACCTTCCTTCCTTTTGCTGATGGTGGAGGTAACGAATGACGGATTTTCGAGTTTGCAATACACATATATAGAGAGATTTCGGTTTCGATTTCATGCAAGCTTATTTCAATGGTTTTCTTTCCGTTAATGAATGAATTTCTTAGTTACAGTTACAGGTCACAATAATGTCATTAGGAATGTGCTGAATTTAAGATAGCTCCTGTAACCCTTTCTGATACCTTTTAGCTGATGGGGTGTTTCAATCGCATTTGTTCTTTTAGCAGATCTTGATGAAGCGATAAAAATAATGTCTTCTGACATATTGATTTTTCAACAAAACTTTTGTTGACGATGGGTTAATAGCAAGTTCATATTTTGATATCTGATATGCGAATATTGTACTTGATCAGCTCGTAAAAAAATCTCTTCTCAAGTGCCTGAGAAATCACACACAACTCGGGACTCCGCAATACGAACACGCCACACCAGGTCGTCACAGTGCAGGGGCTCTTGTTAAAGGAAAAACAGCTCTTGGCGAGTGCTAAAATAATAAAGCAAAAATGCCCTTGCAAGAGCCTAATCTTGGCTCTCAAACGAGCGCTCGCGTGACACTCCCCGTGAATAGACGTGCTTATTTTCCCGTGCCTAAATCATTTTTGAGTGAAAGGAAAAACCAAAATTGGTGATTAGTTAAAACAGTATACAGTTTGCACTTGCATGTTGGGTTGAATCCATTTTATTATCTTTAGTGTTAATCGTAAAGTAAATCAGGAAACCGCAGTCGAGAGTTGTGTAAAATGAGTGTACTGCGCTCATCAATATACATATCAAATACCGTGCCAATTAATAATAACAACAATAATACAAATACTCCAAACAATATATATATATATATATATATATATATATATATATATATATATATATATATATATATATATATATATATATATATATATATAATACAAACAATATAGATAATTGCAATCAATCTCTCGCGAATGCATAAATAAATAGCAACAATGCAGCGAACTTAGCCACTCAGCGGATTGCTCTAGCCCAGCGCACGCAATCCAACGTTCCTGCAACAAAAATAACATTCTAAGCAATCCGAATGATAAATCGGTTGCTCTCGGCTTAATTCCGTGAGTATATCAGAAAATCCTGCACATACATACATCCAAAATAAAACAAAATTAAATCTAATATGGAATCAATTCGTAACAAACAAATTTTCTATCTAAGATTGTGCTGCTCAGTACTACAGGTAGTACTGAAATATAATAATTGTGATATAACAACTGTTATCAGTGATAAACAATTTCTCGATTTTTGTACGTTATTTAAGTTGGGACTGGTCGAAAGTCTTTACAGATGCTCGGGCTATGATTTGATTATTTCAGATTGCGAATTATTACACAAAATGCCAGTTAATTCCTCCATGTTATTCCTGACCTCAAGAAAGAAAGTTGCGTTGTCGGTACTTGTACTTTCTGCCGTGATGTTTTTGGTAGGTAGATTTGTGGGGTGTAGATAAAACATTGGATATCCATATGATTCCAATTATCAAAAGTATCATGGACAAGGAACAGTGCAGTGAAACTGACCTCATGGTGGTTGTCAGGTAGTTTAATTTGGTGCAGTGTCATCAGTTTTTTCTTGGCTGAACCGTTTTTTATTTTGTAAGGATCTTGAGTTGCGTTGAGAAAGTGCTCACATTGCTTTTTTTTAATATTGGATCTCTTCACTAATTGTTATTTATGTAATTTGACATAGGCATGTGTATGACGCTATTATAGAACATTGTGTTTTTTTTAACCCATTTTATTTCATTGCAACTATGCATTTTATTGTATCTTGGATTTAAATCTAAAATATATCTTAAACATAGAATTAAATCTAAATAATTAGAATATGAGCCAATGCTAAAATTCTCAAAAATATTTACATATTAGGTTGGTTTTTTATTTTTATCTTTTCTTTTAATTTTTTTATTTTTTATTTACTTTTCGCTTTAGTTAAATTTTAATTACAATTAATATTATTATTATTTAATATATATAATAATGAGGTACTGTAGTTTAGAGGTTGGTGGAATGAGACAGTACATGGACATGGACAGAATTTGATCAGTCAGTTCACTACCTACAGTTAGCGTAGTTGTCTGGATAGACAGATTTCAGCAGCTGAAGGCCCAGGTTCGATTCCTGGGAGGGTTCATAGTTAGTGTGCTGTTGATTTCTGAGACATAATAAATGCTTGGGAAAAAATTGCATTTTATTGAAGATCTCTGATGAGGACAAGGGGCGTATCCGAAATAGCTATAAGATCTGCCAAAATGTTTCAAGTATTCTCCTTCTGAAACTTATTTCGGTGGCATAACCACACATACACAATTGCAACTACTGGAAGTTGAAAAATACCGGCGAATACGTGTTCTTTCTGAGTGTGAAAGTAACTTTTGTAGACTTGGTCGCATTTGCTTTCATTTGTAGCCATGCTGCTATTAAATCAGATTTATTTCCCCACATCACTCGGCCAGTAGTTTTATTGTGTCAGATAGTTGGCTTCCTTTTGCATTCGTAATTCTTGAGCCCCAATTTATATTTTTCTCGTTAAAGTCACCTCCCGCAATATATCGGCTTCCAAAAATTTTAAAATAGCCCAGAAAGAAAGTTTTAGTGTTCTGGTGTTTTGGAGTAGGAAGTTTTTCCTATAATTTTCCTTTTCAATGCATTGTAATTTTATTCCTTATAATTATTATCGAACCACCACGATCTCTGTTATCAGGATGTAGTTTGTATGCTAAATTGAGTACTTTGGACTTTTTATAAATCTTTTTTCTGTGAAATGCGTCTTAGATATTAACAGTACGTCAACTTGATAACCGTGACAAAAAAGTCTTGAGTTCAAGA
This sequence comes from Clusia tigrina, assembly GCA_920105625.2. Lineage (NCBI taxonomy): Eukaryota > Metazoa > Arthropoda > Insecta > Diptera > Clusiidae > Clusia > Clusia tigrina. The sequence continues at coordinate 137,188,912 of OV050030.1, read as the reverse complement.
ATATATTGTCTAAGTCCATTAGCATTCCAGAGAGCTATTTCCAAATTAGTTTGCTTGTTCATTCAATTTAGTGATCAGAATGGTGATAATAGGAGTATTTGACTCCTAACTTGTATCGAGCTCGTATCGATTTCTGTGAATAAAACAGCAAACGAGTATACTTTCCAGCACTCTTCCAAAAAGAGCTCTGAGCAATAAAAAATCCCGGGGGAATTTTTAATCTCGTTCGTTTTGAAGCAATTTTCAATTTGGAAGCACTTTCTATCAAGGATAGAAAAACTCGCTCGTTTCATTCGAGTATAATTTACTCGATAGTTTTTCCATACAAAAGTCTGTCCTATCCTCGATAGAGTGGCGAATCGAATAAGCAAGCTCTTTAGTATATTTATCCTTATCAATGGAATAATGCACACCTCTTAAGATTACTTTAAATCACGACAGCAGGGCAATGGACCAGGATTAAGTACCATGAATTCCATGTAACCCTTGAGAAGGCCCCGCTCCACCTTCTAGTTTTCGGGAGATATGGTGCCATCACTTTATCCAGTATTAATGATGACCCAGGATAAGCTTTCATTCACAATCTCGTTGAAAAGTCTAGTGGGCTGTAACCTGGGAGGAGCAGGCCTCTGACGTCTGTCCGCACGAGGGATTTGCATCAAGCAAGGCCGTTTGGGGCCCTGTGGGACTGATTGAGCAGTCCGTTCAGCCGACCTCTGCCGTTTCTGAGAGAGGTTCGTGCGATGACTAGCGTCACATGCTCCTTGAGGGGTCGGCGGATTCCAAACTGTCCAGAATGTGGCGGGCTGACCTGCGCGGCTTATAGGCTGTAGTAGAGGCGTTAGCGCGGTGTGCACTTTAAGCTGGATTGGTGCGTGGAGCTGCGGCTTGGCGCACGCGAGCTCATTCTGCTGCTGCTAGAGGGCTAGTGCATTGCAGGAACGGCAGCTTCTTGGGTACTTATGCGAGTTACCCGATGAAAGGTCGGCTTTGTAACCGAAGAAATAGGTACCATCTGCCTTGAGCCAGATGCTATTTCGGTGGTGGGCTTACACCAGTGTTCTTCGCTCCCCTGGTGGGTTGGGAGTTGCTTTATTGGACTTGTTGGTTTTTTTTTTTGGGGTCCCCACTCAAAGCCGCTATCACCATCCGTACAGTAGTAGTATCTAAAAAGATCCCAGGGTTATCTATGCTACGCAGGGAGGCCATGCTGTGATTGAAATGAGCCGTTATGGGAGCAAGTGTTCAGAGCCAGACCAGTTCTAATCGGGAGTCAATCTCAACCGAATCTACACAACCAACTTAATGATGACGAACATCGAACGTACTTTGAGGCCTGCCAAGGATTTAACGGGACGGGCGCAGTTACGTCCTTAAACCGGAGCCGTTCGCACACGAGTTTCACCTCGGTGCTACCGTGTCAGAAGACAACTAGGTCCAGACATAAGGTGTAACGACTCTTTTTATAGCTGGGGTAAAACTCAGCGGCTCCAGGGGTCGTATACAGAAAAATATAAAAATCCTGCGAGTTAAATTAATTTCAGTGTATTTATTTAGAATATTGATTATGGACTCTTGTTAGTCCTTGCTCGAAACAATTCTACTTACTTAACTCTATGTTTGTATAAATAACTTATTCAATGTGTACTTGTTTTCATGTCTCTTCGTCCCGGTAAGTGTGTGTCTCTGCGACTCAGTGGGAGAACGATTAAAAACCAGAAGCTCTCACTGAGTTCCTTTGGTCTCTGTACGGCGTATGACTTAGTGAGAAAACGATTAAAAAACCAGAGGTTCCCTCTAAGTCCCTAAGTCTCGGTGGCGTATGTGTCTTAGTGATTCAATGGGAGAACGATTAAAAACCAGAGGCTCTCACTGAATCCCTATAGTCTCTGTCTGTGTATGGCTTAGCGAGAAAACGATTAAAAAACCAGATGTTCTCGCTAAGCTTTCTGTGTTCGTATTGTACTTTGTATGGCGTAGAGCTGTTGCTAGTCAGGATGTCATCGACCAAGAGACCTACTGCTTGGGCTGCGTGGTTTATATAGTCGCAGGTCGCAGCGGCTGACACATATTGTTATTGCCGGGCCCCCGTAGTGTAACTTTACTTCCGGCCTCGCTTGTTGTTGTTGTAGCCAGGCAGTATTTTGCCCTTGGGCCACCTTCAACTTCTGACGGTCAGCCACCTCACTCCAACGGTCCCTGGTTGGCCTGCAGTATTGTTGGCTGCAAGCAGCGCTGTCCGGAATCCTGTAGTGTTGTTGTTGTTAAATATTTTATGTTCAATTTAACTGGCAACCAGCATTTCATTTGCATTCCTCCTTCTGCTTTGTACTTGCTGGTCGTTGGCGTGGTGGTCGCTCTGTCGTTGTCCCTCTGGTGCCTTGCTCTCGTTTCTTCGTGTTGTTAGTGTAAAATTACCGAGCGAGCGCACTCGGCAAATTCCACTGCTTGAGTTCGTGCACTCACCTTCTCTTGTCCTGCATGTATTTGTTGTATTCTTCGTCGCTGTGTTTTTCGTCTCTTCGCAAGCGTAGCGCTGGTTGGCAAGATCGTTGGCTGTGGTGGTCGCTTTTGTTGTAATTGCTATTATTCCAACTGGTTTAATATGCTGCTGCTGATCTGTGCTCCTGCCACGGCCGCGCTAATTGGTTACAACGTTTGTAGTTTTTTTCGTTAAGTTTTCACTGCAGTTGCTTCGGTTGGCATTGTGGGCGTTTCCTCGATGCAATTATTCGGGTCTGCTATTCATGTTGTTTGTGTGTATATAGTTTCGTAGCGACTCTGTCACCTGTAGTGTGGGCCAAAATTTCCCACAGAAGATTTTAGTTCTTACACGCCCTCCCCACTTTGCGGGCGAAAATAGACGGTGGTTTTATCTCGCACGCGCACAACTCGATATGGTGGTGAGTCAAACCGGACGCGGCCGTATCTCCTTGGTGTGTGGTTCTTTATTGCTTGAATCAGACTTAGTGGTAGCTGAGCCGCTTTTGGTCCATCTAGCTCTGCATTGTTCTCGATTACCATTTCAGTCCATTGTATTTCTGGTGGGTCGGTTGTGTTAATTGCTGACTTCTGTGTGTTCAGGGTTTCTTTTTGCCGCTTCCAATCTCCTTCATGTAAGCTGTCGGAGTCTGATGAATTTCGCCTTTTTGGGCGCGGGCTTCTTCGGACGCCGTGAGTCTACAGGTTTGTGTAGAGTTAGTTGCCTAATGATGTGGATGATCTCCCGCCTTTTCTGCTTGATAACCTTGCCCGTACCCAGATCGGCCGTTTCCCACGCTGCGCAGCCTATCGGCTGCGTGAAGAAATTCTCGGCATTTTGTAAGCAAAAGACACCGCAGTCTGTTTGATTGTGCTGCTGTGGTGTCTGTGGAGAATATACTGGTACATTGTTGGCGGCAAACACGACGGTTGATGTGCCTCCCATTCTGGCGCGAAACTCTTCCTGCAGGTATTGCCGGATAGCTGTGACTTCGTATAGGTAGGATCCCTTTGCTGTGGAGTCGAAGACAAGGATGGTAGTGCCACGACGCCCTGACGCGGCTGCACCCGGAAAACACACTATTAGCAGATACCAATATGGTTTCGGTTGATAGGAACCAGGATGAAATCTTTTTTGAAAATATCATCGCCTTTAGTCCATCTTCTGACCCGCTGGTGTTGCTTCGTGGGGGTGTCGGAGAGTCTCGTTAGATGTGAGAAAAAGAGGCTACTAATGACGTGTATCCTCCCTTGTTGTCTCCTCGGGATTAGATTGATCTGAAGCCACTTCAGATAGAAATCTATAACTATGTCGTTCAGCAGTTTTCCTTCCTGGAGGCGTGCGACGTCACTTTTCCGGATGGTGATTCCTCCTATACCGGGTGGAAACGTTAATAGTACTTCCGCTTGTTGTTCTTCGCCCTCCTCGTCTCCTGAACTGACTTGTAGCGTAACTAAGCTTCCTACACTAGTCAGTGGGGCTTCGACACTGATTCGATTAACTGTTGCTGTCTGTAGAAATGCCACTCTGGCGTTTCCCTTCGGTTCGCTGTTGCTACTTTGGCTTTGGTAATACTCACTGATCTCCTGATGTTGAAAGAGGACTTTCTTGGATTCTCTCTATGTTCCCTCTCTTACTTTAACTTTGCCATTCCCACTCGTCGTGCAGGAGTATCAGAGCCTTCGTGAGTATCAGGCGCGCAGTGTAGTTTCAACTCGCTTACGTGTGCCGTTCTTCTTCGTGTATCTCCCCGCTGCGCTAATGTCACGATGACTGGAGAAACAAAGCTTTCTACTTTGTATGGTCCTTCGTGTCGCGTGGCTAGCTTAGCTGAGAAGTGGTCTGTGGCCTTGGATAGATTATGCTGTTTTACCAGTACCATTTGTCCGATAGTCGGTTTCCATGCTCTACGCCTCAGGTTGTAGTGTCTTTGCTGGTCCTGTGCTGCTCGCTCCAGATTACGTTTAACGAGCGTGTAGGTTTCTTTTAGCTGGGTCGTTCTTTCATTAGGACTTTTGTTTGCTTGTCTGGTGCCCACGGTGGTTTCGTCAAACAATGCTTTCGGTAGCCTTGGCTCTCGTCCTTGTACCAGGTAAGCAGGGCTATATCCCGTAGTTTCCGAGACGCTGGAATTTATCGCTAGTGTGAACTCTGGCAGCAGATTGTCCCAAGTTCACTGTTGTTTGTTGGCGAACTGCGCTATCATTGTTTTCAGTGTACGATTAGTACGCTCAACCGCGTTCTCTTGAGGCGTATAAGGTGCAGTGAATTGATGACGCATGCCGTAGTACTGTGTGAACTTGTGAAATGCTTTACTGGTGAACCATTATCTGTAACTAGAACTTTTGGGATCCGAAAACGGGCCATAATGCGTTCGCGGAAAGCTCGTTGTAGGGTTTCAGTGGTGGCTTTCCGGAGTGCTACCATTTCGGTCCATTTTGTAAACTTATCGTGGAACACAACTAACATGGTATTTCCATGCGTGGAGCGAGGTAATGGTCCCACAAAGTCCGCACAGAGAATGGCCCATGGCTTTTCAGGTATCTGAGTCAACATTTTCCCTGCAGGCTGCTGTTGGCTGCTCTTGTATTCTTGACACAGTTTACACCGCCTTACATATCGGCTAACGTCTCGGAAAAACCCTGGCCAATAATATCGGTTGGCAACTCGAGCAATAGTTTTTCTAATGCCCAGATGCCCTGCTGTTGGCGCGTCATGGTTTTCCTTTAGGACGCGCTCCCTCAGTGGTCGTGGGACGCACAGCTTCCACGGGGTGCAATCTTCATCGCCCGTTCGATTCGGAATATGCCGGTAAAGCTGTCCACTCTCCATGGTGTAATCGGAATACTTTATGGGTGCGGCTAGCACTTCTGCTGTTCGCTTTTTCCACCAGCTGCAGTTCGGTTCCGGTTCCGTCTGTACTCTGATACCACGCGCAGGTTCTACGAGTTGCCTTGAGAGTGCGTCGGCTAACACGTTAAGCTTACCTCGCCTGTATTGTACCTCAAACGAGTGCTGTTGCAGCTCCAGTGCCCACCTGGCTATGCGTCCAGAAGGACTCTCAATAGAATTTGAGCGACAGATGGTCTGTAATCACGGTGAACCTGTAGCCCTCGAGATATGGCCGCATCTTTCTTATGCCCCACACTATGGCTAAACACTCCTTTTCTGTTGGTGAATAATTCTGCTCTGCTCCGTTCAAGTGCCGGCTGGCGTATGCTATTACCCGCTCTGCTCCGTCGATTTCTTGGGTAAGTACAGCACCCAAACCATAGTCACTAGCGTCCGTCTGTAATACGAATCTTTGCGTAAAGTCGGGACACGTGTGAATTGGGGCCTCTGCTAGATGTTGCTTTAACTGCTCGAATGCTGTTTGTTGGGCTTCCGTCCACTTAAAGTGCTTACCCTTTTAAAGTAGTGCTGTCAGGGGATGTGTGGTTTTAGCAAAATCAGGTACAAAGCGTCGGTACCAAGATGCGATGCCTAGGCACCGTCGCAGCTCTCGTATATTCTGTGGGGGTTTTAATTCCCGGATGGATGCCACCTTATCAGGGTCCGTGTGTATGCCTCTTTCACTGACCATGTGGCCGAGATATTTGATTTCCTTGCGGAAGAAAGCACACTCTTCTCGATTGAGTCTCAAGTTTGCTTCCCGTAATCTCTTAAAAACTTCAGCAAGGTTCTTCTCGTGCTCCTCCACCGTTTCCCCGTGACGATTATGTCATCCAAGTAAGCGAAGGCGTGGGGAGGTTGCTGGTGCTCGCTGGAAGGTTGCTGGTGCCGAGTGCAGTCCGAAGGGCATAACTTTCCATTGATAGAGTTCTCTTCCTGGTACTGTGAACGCCGTGAATTGTTTACTCCCTTCATCCATGGGTATTTGCCAATACCCATTTTTTTTAGGTCCAGACTGCTAATGTATTTGGCTTCTTGTAAGCGGTCCAAGATGTTGTGTATGCGTGGTAGGGGGTATGCATCGGGAATAGATTTCGCATTAAGTTGCCGGTAGTCGATGCACAACCTCCACCTTCCATTCTTCTTCCGTACGAGCACAATTGGCGCACTGTGAGGGCTGTGGGATGGCTCTATGCAGCCTTTTGCCAACAGATCATTTATTTCCGCGTTTATTACCTCTTGCTATGCTGGATTTCTGGGATAGTACCTCTGTTTAATCGGTCTATCGTCGCGCATCACTATATTGTGACTGGTGATGTGGGATACGCCTGGTTCTTCATTGAACTTGCTCAGTTCGGTAGCCAGAAATTCTTCGATCCTAACCTTCTCTGTGAGGGCCTCCACCCGGATCATCGTACACAATGTAGAATCTCGGGGTTGTACGGCGCCGGTGTGGGGTCCTACTATGACTTCTTGACCCCCGCATCTTATTGTTGTGCCTTGTTTCATCATGAAATCGAGACCCAAGAGTAGAGCGTCTGTGGAATCGGGCATCATTAGGAGGTCCAGCTCGCAGTTTTGTTTTCCTACCTGTATGGTCACTCGGAGTGCTTCTGTGATTTCTCGCGTGCGCTCGTCTGCCATACGTGCGCGTATGTGTGTGGGAGTTACTCCACCTGTGATTGCACGTAACTGGCGACTAAGGCGTTCGCTGATGAAGCTCCGCGTACCTCCGGTATCGATGGTGGCTGTGATTTGGATGATGCCGATGATAAATGTGGCACATATATGCTGCCGATCGCAACGCAATGCACTTAATGCTTTTGAGGACTGTTGCCGGTGGGCTGCGCCCTGCCTCGCACTTGACGGCAGCCCCGTTCGTTTCCCCCCTGTGTCCGGCAGCATTCTATGGTCCGAATTCCACGCTTCCCGCAGTCCCAGCAGAATAGGACTTGCGCATTGCGACAGAAGCGTTCCACGTGTCGACTTTCCCCGCACCGTCGGCAGGCAGTCCCCACATCTATTGCTGCCTCGGCTTTAGTGCTATTTGCTGGAAGAATTTGGCGGTTTCTTGTCTCTCGGGGTATAGTACGATCAACTCTGGGTGATGCCGTGGGTGTCCTGGATGTATCTCTGTTGTTTCGTATGCCCTCCAAGTCTTCCGCCATTTCTATCAACTCGCCCAGCGTCGTGAAGTCTTTACGACGTACGTACCATTGGTACTCCTCCAAGCTGTTCCGAAATATACGCTCCAGTTTTTGTTCCTCTGTATGCCCGGCATGTAGCATGAGGTTCTTGAGTTCCGTTGTAAGCGTTTCCTGATCTCATCCTCCAACTTCTCCCAGTAACGTGCTGGCAAGAAGAACTTCAGAAAGTCTTTTTTGAACGCAGCCCACTCAGTCTAGCTGCAATTGTTGTTTCGGAACCAGAGCAATGCGCGGTCTTTCAATAGCTCCGGCATCGTCCGTGGAAGGAGATTTGTATTTATCCCGTAGACATCTGACAACTCCTCTATGCGCTCAATAAACGCCAGTGGGTCTCGTTCTCCATCGAACTTCACTGACCACTTCCTTACATGGTCAATCACGGTGGATTACGTGGTAGTCCCACTTCTGGGGAACTCGGGTACTGCTGTGCGCAGTACGTCCCGGCTTGTTCGTCTCTCGACGGTAGTAGCGACTCTCGGCTCGTACTCAGGTACACATCGGAGACTCCTGGTCGTTCCATACTGTACAGAGTTCGGGGTTGCCTGACTGGTGTAGGTGACAAACTATTCATGAGGCGAGCCTGCAGTTCGGCCACACGACGCTCCTGCTCTAGCGTGAGTTCTGTGGAGTTTAGGTACTCCGCGTGTTTCTTCCGTAGTTCGTCTACTATTCCTGAGGCCGCTAATCCAAACTCGGTATTAAAAATCACCAGCTGCTCCTTTCGAAGTGTATACACACAACTTGTCTTCGCCATCCTATGTTATACTCGGATGATGGAGAAGGCAGTGGGAGCGTCCACTTGTGGGTAAAGGGCTAGTTTTCAGGATTTTCCCAATGTCCTGTAGTGTTGTTGTTGTTAAATATTTTATTTTCAATTTAACTGGCAACCAGCATTTCATTTGCATTCCTCCTTCTGCTTTGTACTTGCTGGTCGTTGGCGTGGTGGTAGCTCTGTCGTTGTCCCTCTTGTGCTTTGCTCTCGTTTCTTCGTGTTGTTAGTGTAAAGTTACCGAGCGAGCGCACTCGGCAAATTCCACCGCTTGAGTTCGTGCACTCACCTTCTCTTGTCCTGCATGTATTTGTTGTATTCTTCGTCGCTGTGTTTTTCCTCTCTTCGCAAGCGTAGCGCTGGTTGGCGAGATCGTTGGCTGTGGTGGTCGCTTTTGTTGTAATTGCTATTATTCCAACTGGTCTAATATGCTGCTGCTGATCTGTGCTCCTGCCACGGCCGCGCTAATTGATTACAACGTTTGTAGTTTTTTTCGTTAAGTTTTCACTGCAGTTGCTTCGGTTGGCATTGTGGGCGTTTCCTCGATGCAATTATTCGGGTCGGTTATTCATGATGTTTGTGTGTATATATAGTTTCGTAGCGACTCTGTCACCTGTAGTGTGGGCCAAAATTTCCCACAGAAGATTTTAGTTCTTACAAAGGATAAGGTCGAAAGAAAGTTCCTAAGACAATATCCGGTCATGCCGCTTTGTGCTGACCACACATGCCACTTCTAATGAAAATAAACACAACAATTGCCACCTTTGCTGACGATACAATCCTATTAACAGCTGACAAAAACCTAAATACTGCGACAGAAAATTTGCAGATGGTTTGATAAGTGATGTTTAAAAATAAATGATAATAACACCGTACAAGTAATATTTAGAACTTTTCCAAAATACACCGCCATACCAATTAAAATTAACAATAAACAAGAAAAAAGAAAGCCTACGGCGAAATACCTTGGTGGACACATGGACTCAAAGGTAAATTGTCACTACCACATCAAACAAAAAGCGAAACAAATAAAAGAAGGTTTCTGCCAACTGCGTTGGTTAATGGGTAGACAAATCGAAAATCACACTTAACAACAAGTTGTTGATATACAACTGTGTTATTAAGCCAGTATGGGGAACAGCCAAGGTGTCACACCTAGAAAAATTCAACGACAGCAATCAAAAATCTTTCGGATAATAAACATGTCTGGTTGGTACACAACAAATGAAGACATATGTCGCAATCTAAATATGATAACAATGGACGAAGAGATAAAAAAGATATACTCGTAAATGTAGTAATATATATTATTAAAAAAAAATATTTTTTTTAAAATTCAAATTTTCAAATTATTATTAGTACATCACTCTTTGGCAATGGCCACACGGTGATTTATTTGCTTTCTTTTCAAATTGTCAAATCATGCACTAGGTGTCAATATGTATAACATGTGACAAATGTATAAAATGAATGGGAAACAATAAAACATTAGTACATTGTACTTGACCATTCCGTTTGAGGAGCTCCTCTACGCAATTCTACTGTTCTACCCCCTTTTTAACCTTTTGGGTTTCTGGCTCCAGCTCAACGCGAAACAATATCCTGTAATGCTTCTTTGATTTCAGTGGAAAAATATCTGATATCTGTCCCTTTATAAGAATGGTAAGGCCCTTACTAGTTTTGAGCTGGTATGTGTAGCAGCTTTTTTTGTTTGAAAATTTTTAGTAGCCACAATATATATATACGAGTATATATATTATAATTTTTCTTTGAATTGAATTGAAATTTTAGCGCTCTTCACTCAAATCACCACTTAAAACGGCTTCTTTTCTCTAAGTAACTTTCACCTCGCTTAGGTTCAGCTTTTGGAGCTTTCCTCTTGTAAATGTTTTACCAGAATACGGCCAGATCTTTTTATTTACAAATTTGTATTCACTATTTGTCATGTTTACAAATTGTGAATTTTGACAGAATAGAGCCGTAAGTATGTAAATTGCAATAATTAAATAAAGTTATTTATTTTAATTTAACCAGTGATGGTTTGATTATTACACAATCCAGTGGTACGAATCCGAGTATAGAGAGTTAGAGTAAATTGTCAGGAGGGCAATTTCGTAACGGTATAAGTTGTCAGGAGAGCAATTTCGTAACAATATTTTAAAAAATAAATAAATTTCCAACACTTAAAATGTATGAGCACAACATGAGGGGTTCCTCTTCTGCCAAAGCCCTTTCGAAATCCACACTTAATACAGAAAAACGATTTCGAGATGCCAGAGGTGTGGAGGCGAAATGTTCGAAATAAAGAAGAGCTCCTACTTAGTAACTCCTAAATCTTTTGGAAGCCAAATTGTTGAGGCCTTATGAGACCGTTTGTTCTGGTATACCATACAATTCGTACGGAAATAGTTTTTCCTGGGACTTTGGACATACAGAGAAGCTGATTTCCTCATTAAAAATTTCGTAGGCTCCAAAAATTTCCTGTTGACCCCGCTCGTTAAAGGTAAAATTTATGAAACAAAAATTCAAATATATTACGAGGAAATTATATATATCATAAAAATCTAAGATTTATGTATATATAATATAAAAAAAATTAAATGATTATATATATATATATATATATATATATATATATATATATATATATATATATATATATATATATATATGTATATATATATGTATATATATATATATATATATATATATATGTATATATATATATATATATATATATATATATATATATATATATATATATATATATATATATATATATTATAAAAATCTAAGATTTATATATATATAATATAAAAAAAAATAAAATTTGAGCGAGCAACTCAATAGCAGCTACGTTGCTGTGCATTTTTGAGCCACAATCCCAAACTGATGGCAGGCAGGAATTCTGTTCAAAAAAATATGATGCGTCTAGAACCGTACTGCGAAATGCAAATGTTTTTTGCGTAACTGCTCGATTAGCCTGCGACACTGCGATCGGCTGAGGCGGTAATTGTGTTGAAAATACTTCACTGAGTGAAAATGGATCACTACAGTCTCGCATACTCGTATGTTTTAATCTTCGACGCCTTTTTAATTTTTTCTCTCGTTTTCCTCTTCCATTAATAAAAACCCTACTTTTTCCATTTTAACACAAAAAATTGTAATATACTCACTGTCAATACCTTTCGCGCCATTTACTAAATAGTAAATAAAAGAGCTTTGAATTCTCTGTCAGAATACCGAATAGTTACTATTTGTCAAATATTCACTATTAGTGAATGAGGTGGGCTTGTAAACTTCGCCAGAATAGGGCCGTTAATATTAGACTTTATAACAATTTGCCCCTAATTTAATAATTCATTTAATCACATTGGTTCTTAATACTGTGAAGCACGATGTACACACTGTTACGATTAAAATTTAACTACCTCTCATTCTCAAACTTCAAATGGGATCCTAAAAGTATGCAATCATTTATGTTTCAATATGAATTCTTAAAAAAAATGTATACAATATTGGGAAATCGTTCCTAAATAATCACAAATTTTTTGTTAGCGACAATAAAGTAAATTGCAAATGCATAATCGCCATAATGGTATACTATACTAATACCTCTTCACGAAAGCGTTCAATGAAGTTAGTTCCATAATCGCCTATAGTGGACTCATTGAACACTTGAGCTATGCTGACTATGTTTGAATCTTCTATAAAACTACAAATCTTAAAAAAAGTAAACATACCTTTTTAAAAACTTTAAATAAAATACGCTATTGGTCTGAAGCGTCATGTGCCAATATATCGGCAAACAAATGTTCTACTATTTGTAAAGAGGCTGACGTCTAAAGAATACTATAAATTCCTTAGATTAAACTTTTTCTCGAGACATATAATAATGAAATTTCTATCATCTAAATATTATTTAAGTATTTGTATATAATACTCTTGTAAATATTACCCAAGCTTTGTTGATACTTCCGATTTTGCATTTACGTGCACTGCGCCAAACACACATTACATCAACTAGAAGGAGTATATGCGTCTTTCCGACATCACCAATTAATTCTATCTTGCTTGAAGGTTAGGTTAGGTTGGAGTGGCAGCAAAAAGCACACTCAGGCAGAAACTATGGTCCATTGTGATACCACGGATGGAAGCTGCACACGTAGTGACCACCTAAGCCGAATATAGTTACCGTTCAGGCAGCACGACTCCTCCGATTACGAAATGTGGAACCAACCTGGCAATTAGATAGATTTGGCTTCATTCCGAATTTTTCAGGTTGCGAGCTCTGTCAGGCTGATTAAGAAAGGAGCTCCGAAGATTTACATTCTTCGTCTGGTTAAGGATGGACAATGACAAATAAGGTGTATCACTGCTCTTCTCAGAACCGCACACACACGGTAGAAGTCATTAAAGGGCAAACCCTGTCTAGCCGCATGCTTCCCCATCACACAATCATTGCAATGGTCAGGCAGTCTACGCGAGATGCCAAGGTCCAACTTGTTGGAGAATATCCCCCTCTCGGCTCTGTCCCCATTGACGCTGATAGCTGCCAGTTCGGTCTATTGTTTTACCAGAAGCTTAGAGGCCACACTCATAGATGTGGAGCGTAGAGCTCCAGTGATCAACAGAGCTGCACTCCTTCTGATTTTGTCAAGTGAGTTCAGGTTACAAGCCTTGACAGTACCCGGCCACCAGAAAACAGCTCCATATAGGATATTTGGTTCAACAACGGCCGTATAGAGCCAGTGCTGGGGATCTCGTGTCCTTGCTTGGCGGGCGACGTCCTGTCGTAGTTCTTCCGGGCGCGTGGCTGCAAAATCAAAACCCTAACGTAAAGTACAAACACTTTTCACCTTTCAGTTTAAAACACAAGAGAGCTTTATTCTTAAAATGCTAGTTCTTATATACTATTTACAAATAAACATTACAGTCTACGTCTTCACTTTTCTGGTGTTCCAGTTACGCAATTGTTATTTGGTGTCAGTTGCTCAAGCCCGCTGACCTACTGCAAGTAAAAGTGTCGTCGGTGCATTCTAAATGCCCCTCGTCAGCTTGACTGCGGAACTGTGACACCCTAAAAGTTTACATCATAATTAATGAATAATTACTGTTCATTTTCAATATTTGCACCCTAAAAATATGTGCGTTCTTAATGAATTTAATAGGAGCCGGTGCTGTGAGTCAACTACGCGTAAGTAGCTTGATTCTAACTCACAACATCCCTCCCCTCTTTCTAAAAGAAGTTAGTGCAACTAACTTCCATAAAATCTCTACAATATTTTTCTTGCACTGTAAACAATTATGTGCATTTATTTAACTCTATAGTACATATATATAATTTGTTTTATTTTTTTCCATGAAATCGCCTTGTTTGGGTTCTATCACGGTTTTTTCTTCCTTTTTTATTCTTTTCTTTTCCATATATATATATTTTTTTTTTCTCTAGCTTTTATTTTCTTTTGTAGTTTTCTTTCTTTTATTTTTTATTTTTTTTCTTTACTTTGTTTTTGTTTTTGTTTGTTTGTTTTTTTTTTTTTTTTTTATTATTTTTATCCATCATTATTTTTTTATATTCCCCTTTTTATAATTTGGTCTTTCATTGACTCTTTTCTCATTGGCGTATATACAAATATCTAAACAATAACACAATTCTATTCTATACATAAAACCTTATATTATACTGCGCCCTCTGCTACCTGCTGGTCCAGTTGACGACCGTCGTTGTCAGAGTGAAGTCCCTCGATGAACTCTGCATACCCCTCCCTTCTTTCTGGATCGGTACGTACAAAGATGATGCAAGCTTGCGCGACTAGATGCGCTTCTGACGAAATCAAAATAAATATTCGATATTCGCTTAGTGAGTGACAATGGATATTTTATCATTGGGGAAATCGTTACGAAGTTTAGTCGATAAAGCTTGGCTAAGTTATGTTCGATCTTTTCGTGGTTAAAACGATTTTTGCGCCAGGAGATTATTCTGCGAAGCTAATTGAACGATAGTAGTTGTGGCTGTTATTGTTATTGTAGCCGTTTCTCGGTGAAATTACGGAGTACCCTCGGGTTTTGGCTAAAATTACCTTTTCTTATTTCTAGACAATAATACAATATACATACTGATATATGTAATAATGGCAAACACGTTGGATTCTTTATACGGACAACGTACATGTTAGTGCTTTTCATGCCATTTAGTCAGTTATGCAATAAAACTCAAGTATTATTAGACTTTTACTAGTCAGATAGAGACTCTTCCATTCGGCCGATACCATCTCCATTTTTTTATAAGCTTAAATCGTAGTCATCTCGCAGATGGGAAGTTGAAAGCTCTTCCACTTTTTCATATAAAAATGAATTCTCACTAATTTCGTTTTCATTTTTTTCCAACCAAAAAATTATCTCTGGACATTATCGTTGCCAAACTCGTCTTTCTTCCTTTGCGGCTTACTGATCACTTTTCTTCTACGTCTTCTTACTTCTTCTCATTCAGTCAGATTTTTGTTCGCTGCACTTGCATTTCATCTACTGGTCTCCTGGATGTTGGTTAACATCTTACTCAGTCTTCGACGCTGCAGGAAGTCCCTTCCAGGTTCATGCTGCACCATATTGAACCATCCAGATGTTTGTTCACCAACGCCTGAATATCTAAAAACAATACGCTTAGCTTATCGGACTTGCCGAGTTTTAATTATTCTTACTAGCTATTACATTCATTCAATTTTTAACGTAAACAGTAAATTGGATTCAAATCTATATATCGCTTATCTACTACGTCTTAACAAACAAACTATAAACAAGTAACAACAACTATTTCCTTTACAAATACTATTAATTAACTATAATACATTTTCTTACAATTGTTGGCGGCATTAAAACTTTAAATCCTTCTCAAATATATACATTTTACAAAAATTTGCTTCATACATAACAATTATTTTCTAATTTAATTATATGCCGCCCAAAAAAAAATTTTTTATATCAATTCTTGGCAAAACTAGTGCCTTTTACATAAGCGAGATTATTTAAGATAAACCCGTTTATGTGAAAACATTGTCCATTGCATGACTATATCTTTCATCGCATACAATTGACTTTTTATTTAAATTTACTTCTAGCCTGATATGTATATATCCATTAACGATTCTATTTTCCATCCTGTAATCAGCCCGTATATGAATACATACATACATTCAAGGCGCTTTAAATTACCTAGAATTAATTACTAACGTTATTTTCCCCAATTAACTACACATTTTTTCGAATTTCCATACGCTAATTTCCTAAACAATAAACAGTTAAAACCTATGTACGAGTATATCTACATATAGCCTGCTGCAGTATCTGCAAATATATACATACGCACATACCCATTCCTCCTAACTAGAATACTTACTTCTTTAAATATACATACATTCATTCATTCTTTATCTTATACACATATATACATACTCGTATATATACTTACTTCACCAGCAGTTCCGTTGCCTGGCGTTAATGCTCATGCATCGAATTTCAGTGCATACACTGCCGTATGTATGTATGTACATATTCGAAGTTTTGTTTTATATTACTTACCCACGACTGTCTTATTATTTCATTTTATTCTTTATTTTTTATAATTTTTTTTTTTTTAAAAGTGAGTTCAACGTTCTAAAAAGAAAACAACAATGCATTTTTCCCTGCTACGCTTCGTTCGGCCATAATGCATAATAATCACATTTTATTGCGTCAGCTTTACTTGCTCGAGTTTAATTGGCACACTTCTGCTGGCCTTGCCTTTGCAACTCGGAGCTGTGTGTGTTATTTGATACACACACGTACATGTTTACGTTGTTATTTATGTGTTTACACTTGTAAGACACTGCTAACACATGTCTTTATTTGTGTGGTCTAATGTGGAATAATTTCAACAAATTATTATGTAGCTTTTTATTTTTGCCCTTAATTGTTACGACCGTTGTAACTGGGCTTTTGATCTCTGCTACTCCATAGGGACCTATCCACACAGGTGAGAATTTGTTTCTCCTAGCCTGATTCCTCATTAGTACTTGATCACCCACATGAAAAACTACTGGGTTTAGTACCTTGTTATAGGCTTCCCTGGCCACTCGTTTAGCACATTCCTGGTTTTCTCTAACCAATTCGTGCGCTCGTTGTAACTGATACTTCTGCACTTTATTCGGGTTATCAGCATTGTATACAGGCGCACATTTGCGCTTCAAATTCGCTGGCATGTTGAAATCAAACCCGTAGAGTGTTCTAAACGGAGTTTGCTTTGTTGATACATGCACAGTATTGTTGTGTACATGCATTGCAGTGGTTAACCATTGATCCCAATTCGAGCCGTCTTCCTTGGCCAAACTGCGCAAGTACTCGGCCAGAGGTCGATGACTACGTTCCAATGAGCCATTCGCCTGTGGATGATATGGTGTTATGTGCAACTTCTTGATTCCCAGCATTTTACACGTTTCTGAGAATAGTTTTGATACGAAATTTGAACCATTGTCGGTTATCAAAACCTTAGGTATGTTGTATCTTGCTATAATTTCATCAAAGAATGCTTTAGCCACCGTACTTGCTTCAGCATCGGGTATAGCCACGCACGCCATATACTTTGAGAAATCGTCTTGGAACGTCAGTATGTATTTATTGCCCGAAGCAGTCTCAGGTAAAATACCTACAATATCCATATGGACCTTATCAAATGGTTGCTTTGGTGTGTCCGCTAACACCATGGGCATCTTTGTTAGCCTTGAACTTTTGTTGGCCTGGCACTTTGGGCAACTTCTTACATATTTTTTTATGTCCTTGAGCATACCTTTCCATCCGTATACTCGCCTAATTCTGTCATGGGTTTTCCAGAATCCCTGGTGTCCACCTAGAGGTGAATCATGGAAACCCTTTAACACAGCCTGGATATCCTTTATATCCTTCAGCCATTCCACACTACTGGCCCTTTGTTCATTAGCAACGTCACCCGCATTGCTAACATTTCCTGTTGCATCAATTTTATCCTTTTGCATTCTCTCGGCCTTCTCCTTATCTGACCGTGCTTTGGACCTTGTTTGTACTACTGATACTTTTTGTGCCTGCGGTACTCTGCTGAGTGCATCGGCATTCAGATTCTTTTTCCCAGGTTTGTATATGACTTCAAAATCATACTCAGACAATTTGTGTCTGAACCGGGCTAGCCTAGACGTTTGGTCTTTCAAATTGGCTATGCCTCTCAACGGCTGGTGATCAGTATATATCTTGAATGGGCGTCCTAGCAGATATGCCCTAAAATTCTTTGTAGCCCACACTATGGCTAGGAATTCCTTCTCTATTGTGGAGTATCTTTTCTCCGTATCGCTAAGCGCTCTGCTTGCGAATGCTATTGGTCGGTCATTCCCGACTTCCCCTTGTGACAATACTGCCCCTAATGCTTCATTGCTAGCATCAGTGGTCAACAAAAAAGTTTGTTCAAAGTCGGGGTATGCCAAAATTGGTGGCGAGCTAATTATCTCCTTTAGCCTCTCGAATGCTTGCTGACATCTCTCTGTCCATTCGAACTTTGCTTCTTTTCGTAGCAACTTGTTAATTGGCAACGCAATTCCGGCTAGTCCTTCCACGAACTTTCTATAATAGTTCACTAGTCCTAGGAATGCTTGCACTTCTTTTCTGTTTCTTGGAACCGCTAAATTTCTAACGCATTCCACCTTCTGCGGGTCAGGCAGTGCTCCTGCTTTTGAGCAACGATGGCCTAAATAAACCACCTCTCTTCGCAAAAATTGACACTTCTCCGTGTTCAATTTCAAGTTGTGTTCTCGTAATTTCTGGAGCACCTTGCGCAAGCGTTGCGAATGCTGCTGCAAGTTCTTCCCATAAATTACAATATCATCGAGATACACAAAACAATCTAACCCTTGTAAGCCTGTTAGCACATGGTTCATTAGCCGTTGGAAGGTAGCCGGTGCTCCTGTTAATCCAAACGGCATTCTATTGAACTCGTAATGGCCTAAACCGGTGCTGAACGCGGTTTTCTGCTTATCTTGGGTATCCACCAGAACTTGGTGGTAGCCACTCGCTAAATCAAGTGTAGGAAAATATCTACTGTGTCCCAATTGATCCAGAATCTCTTCTATCCTTGGTATCGGGAACACCTGCTTGATAGTGGCGTCGTTCAATTTCCTAAAATCGACGACCATTCTCCACTTCTTCTGACCCTGCGCACCTCCCTTCTTTGGTACCAAAATTATTGGTGAGTTCCAAGGCGAGATACTCGGTGAAATAATGTTATCCTTTAACATTCCTTCCACTTGCCTATTTACCTCATCTTTGTGAGCTTGCGGCAATCTGTATTGCTTCTGGTTAATTGGCGCTTGATCCACTCTAGTAGGTATTTCATGCTCTACCTCTGGTGTATATGTTAGCTGGTCTCCTTCCAGCAAAAATATGTCATGGAATGACATACAAATGGCTTCTATTGATGCCTTCTCTTCTGTATTTACGCTTGGGTCTAACTTTAGTGATTCTAGCACTCTCTCCATTCTTTTCCTTACATCTATCTGCTTAATCTGATTAACTGTTCCATAGTTCGGTTCCTTAAAACTATCATAACTAGTGAACTTAGGCCTAAAATCCTTATCCATATAGTAGTCCTCCTCTGACGCATTTAGTACACAAGCGTACACTTTACCCTTGTCAACGTGCGTTATGGTCTCTCCCATATACACACCCTCCGCTAGCTGCTGCTTGTGCAAAACAACAGTCCTGAGTTTCGTGTTTACACGCAAAGTAACTACTCTGGTTGACCTTGCGTTCACTACCTCCCTACAATTCTTAACCCTATTCACGGTTCCTTCCTGCCATGACTTCAATGGGAGAGTAAGGATTCTATTCTTATTATCATCATAAAATGATAACTGTTTCTCCAGCGCATCCAGTATGGTGCGGCCCCAGAGATTATCGCGGCCAATTATCCCATCGGCCGGGATACCTTCCCTATCCAATTCAACTGCGTGCACTCTAAAACTCATTCCCTTAACTTTACTGTGCCCTATTTTAAGTGACCCCAGTGTTCTGATGCAGCCTCCGAACGCTCCATTAAGCGTTCTGACATCTTTTGGGTTAATAACTAGTCCTTTCCGTAAAACACTAGATTTTACGAGGCTAGTATCCGCCCCTGAATCTATCAAAAGCACTAGCTTTCCACTAGCCGCCTCCTTGCAGGGTATCTCGATGAAAGCATCTCCTACCCCGCTCACAACGAAACAACGCCCTTTTGACTCCAAAATGGACGCGTATCTACTTCCTAACTCTTCCAATTTTCTCCTCCATGCACCGCAGTTATCCCTTACAATCCTATACTCCCTCAATATCACCGTTAATATCTTAACTACACATTCTCGTACCACGTACGCGGCGATTGGCTTATACTCTCTAATCTTATTAAAACTTAATCTAAGTGCTAGAATCATCACAGTTACCCAAATCAGTACGCAATCCAAAATTTTCCCCCGGAGAGACTCTTGCTCCTCCGTAATTTGAACCATTGTGTTCACGTTACTTGGTACGTGGTATTGGAGAGCCTCTTGCTCCTCCTTTTCCTGGACTGTACTTCCTACATTACCAGTCACACGTACCTTCGGCCTAACTGTTACTTCCTTACTTTTGGCTTTCCAGTCTACTGGCCTCGACTGGGCCGCTGGAAGTTTCCCTGGTTCCTCTGTTGGAACTGCCTATCCCTGCACTCCGCAGCTCGATGTCCCATCCGACCACATGAGAAGCATTTCAACCCCTGTTGGGTGTTGCCTAACCTTTGTCCTCCTCCAGTATCCCAGTTTGGCCGCTGCTGACCATTACCAGTGCTGAAAGGATTTCTTCCTTGGTTAATCCCTTTCGTTGAGCTGACTCGAGGACCACTACCCCTGTTGTCCCTTAAGGTTGGATCTGGGCGCCTCGTAGCTGGCTGCCTTCTACTTTGATCCCATTTATTGTCTAATTGACACTGCCTACTTGCCTCATGACCATATGTTTGGCACTCCATACAATAGGGCGTATTCTTGCGTGTAATGCATTCGTCTCTTGTATGGCCTGACTTATGGCAGAATGAACAAATGGGTTTCCTCGGCTGGAAACTCTCGACTAGGCAACCTTGTTCTCTTTGTTGCGGGAGGGAAAATCTGCCGATTCCCCTTGGGTTCCGCTGTTGTACCGGTCCTACCTCTGCAGGAGCATTATTCCAACAGATTCCACCTGTTGTCGCTCGCTGTTGGATTGATTCTTCTGCGGAAGAAACCGCTTCGACTAATTCTGCCATACTCCTCTGCGTGAGATTAAGAGTATAATTCGCCAAGTCCCTATTTATCAGACCTGCCTTAAACACAGAAATCATGGCTCGCTCTACTTGAGCCTTATATGCTGCGACATTTCCTGGAAACTGCCTGTTAGCTTCTGTCTCAGCAGCGTTCCCCAGAGACTGGATCCTTCGTCCCCAGGCTCTCAATTCCTCCCCTGGTTTCTGAGTTGATTCCTGTATTTCCCGTACAAGACAGTCGTACGACTTTTGTTTCAAATATGTTCGATCTAGAAGTGCGTATAACTCCGGCAGGGTGCTTACTGAGCTATGCGCTAGTAAATCAAACGCATCACCTGTGGTCCTTTGTCTTATACATCTTATCAAATGTTCCCCTTCTGCTCCCGGAAGACTCTGTTGCGCCAACTCACAACCTTCTTTGAAGCGCCGTATCTCAGTTCTCAGATCATACAACTCGACCCCTGAGAACATGGGCACCAGCTTCTCCACTGCATGAGCTACTTCCAGAATGCCCATTTTACTTCTATTTGTTTTACTTATGACCGGTAAAACTTGAGTGCTATCTTTGTGGTTCGTTCCTAGATTCACTTCTCCCGGATCTGAGAGGTAATTGACCAATGACGGACTCAAACTAATTAGTCTTCGATCGTTTGTTCGTACAGGCGAAATACTGTCCACAGTATTAGGCCTGTCCTGTACCGTTATTGCTTCTGGCTCTTTTGGCGTATACCCCTTATTTTTATTAGTTACCGGACGTTCTGGAGTAAATGGCTCGACACCGATTTCCGACGCGTCAAATAAAAATCCCGCTTCACTTTCTCCAGTCAATACTAATCTAGGCTTTACCACACGACCTATCCCTTCCGGAGTTAAATACTCCGGCCAGCGAACTTCAGGAGGCAATGTCAACACTGTCTGTGTGAATCCAGCCGATGCTGATTTTGATCTCTCCTTTCTATGTGGGTTGCTATTGGTCGCCCGTCCTCTTTTCAATCCTGCACACTCCTTTTCCAACAGCGTTGCTGCTTCCTCTGTTTCCGACAATCTCTGAGAAAGTTCCTTTACCTTCTTCTCAAGATACTCTTTTTGTGCTCTCAAATCTTCTGTTTTCTTATGAAAACTGAATAACTTTTCTTCTGTTCTTCTTTGGATTGCCGTAAAGGCTTGATCCGCTACTTCTAATGGTGACACAGCTCCTCCGGCATTCGCCTGCTTCCACAATTCCTGAGCTTCTTCCCTGCTTGTACTTGCTTCGAACTGGTCAACTATTTTCCCAGTAAACAGTTTCACCTCTGACTGTATTGATTTTAATCTGTTCCTTATTTCCTCGTCTGGCGAAACCAAACTCACTGTTTGTTGCCCTAGTCCTTCCAATTCAGAACTAAATGTATCTGCCCATTCGTTGACCAGACTATTTATGTAGTCTGCGTATTTCTCCGCAAAATATTTTCCCTTGCCGTACTCAACTGCGTGAGGTAACAACAGTCCGTGATTATTGTTGAACTCTCTCCCCAGATCTCGCAACTGTGTTATTCGCTTGCGATAATACACGTTGTCCTTACGTAACTTGCCGTCTTTCTTAAAGTTACGGACCAGCTTTTCAATCGTTTCGCCAATTTGTTCCTGTCTCAGCAGTAACCCTTGCGCTTCCTTCGTCATATCCCAAATGCCAGAACAGATGTCGTATCCCAATTACAAATAAAAATCCAATAATTGATAAAACTTGTTATTAACTTATCCCAATATTTTATTCCATCTTACTTATTGATAAATACAAATTTAAAAAAAAACATTCCACCGTAAATTCTATTTATATACATATTCTGCTATACTTGTTTTCCATCACAAAGTTCCATATCCGCTGTCTACCGGCGTCCATTAAGTCCTTCCATCAATGCAAATTGGTCCTTGACTTCCTCACCAATACTCCTTGTTTTCCTCTCACCATCTTTAATACATCCATAGAAAAGGCCATATGTTTGTAAAAACCGAAATTTGATTTACCGGCAAAAGTGTCTTGATTCATTCCCGGAAATCTGAATCCATATTTAAAAATAAACCCGTAACGTATGCGCCAAATAATAATAGCATTTAAATATTTTCTTCAACATTGCTACGCAAATCGTAGTTTCCGAACTACAAAAAACTTTGATGCAACAACACGTGTTGTCTGCACCTCTTCACCTAATACCCTAAACTCAAAATGCCAAATATTTAAATCAATCTTTATTTTGATTTCAAAACAATATAAATTGAATCGTATAAATGTCCCTACCGACAAACAAACACAAATCCCCTAAAAAAAAATCCTCACAGCTAGGATGAACATACATAGACCGTCCGATCATACTGACGGTTTATGGTTGCCATTCAAAGCTGCGAGCAACAGCGCAAACGCGCCTATAGGTTGCGACTTCTTTGACCAGCGCTACGGCGCCTTCAGGGTCGCAGAAGTATCTACTTATTTTACGCTACTATACACTCTACTCACCATTATTTTTCCCGATGACATCCTTTTTTCCACAGTGTCCTTAGATGAGGTCCTTCGAATTCGTTGCAGGATGCCTCTCTGCTTCAGGGTTCCTTGCCCTGGGATTGCTCCAATAGGTCCTTTAGACCGGCTGCGCCAAAATGTTGGGGATCTCGTGTCCTTGCTTGGCGGGCGACGTCCTGTCGTAGTTCTTCCGGGCGCGTGGCTGCAAAATCAAAACCCTAACGTAAAGTACAAACACTTTTCACCTTTCAGTTTAAAATACAAGAGAGCTTTATTCTTAAAATGCTAGTTCTTATATATTATTTACAAATAAACATTACAGTCTACGTCTTCACTTTTCTGGTGTTCCAGTTACGCAATTGTTATTTGGTGTCAGTTGCTCAAGCCCGCTGACCTACTGCAAGTAAAAGTGTCGTCGGTGCATTCTAAATGCCCCTCGTCAGCTTGACTGCGGAACTGTGACACCCTAAAAGTTTACATCATAATTAATGAATAATTACTGTTCATTTTCAATATTTGCACCCTAAAAATATGTGCGTTCTTAATGAATTTAATAGGAGCCGGTGCTGTGAGTCAACTACGCGTAAGTAGCTTGATTCTAACTCACAACACCAGAGCATGATTCGTGGTTGTAGACCCCATCTAGTGCACCCTGCCCTCTTACAGCAATACAGCGCACACGATGCTTTACGGAGCCTTGTAGCTAGATTGATATTTCAGCTGAGCTTCAGATCGATTATCAGACCCATATATTTGACTTTAGTGCTTAATCTAAGCGTAGTGCCGTTAATCTTGGGCAAAATGGAGGAAGGTATTTTGTACCTTCTAGTGAACGGCATGACTTCAGGCTTTGCTGGGTTTAGGCTGAGCCCAAATTCGGTGTTCCAGTTAGTCATGGTATCTAGTGCATAGATTCGCTTTTCAGATAGCTCTGACAGCATTGCCAATACGGAGGAGATGCTCAGTCAATTTGACACGACCAACGTCTAGATTCAGATCTAATAGAGTTGTGACTATGGCATTGGGGCACAGATTGTTAAATGTGCCTTCAATGTCGAGAAAGCGCCAAGAGGTTATTCCTTGAAGGCAAGTGATTTATCTACTTACGAAATGAGCACGTGAAGCGCAGATTCCGCCGACTTGCCCTTGGTGCAGGCAAAAACAAAAAATTTCTAATAAGGCATTCTAAACACTCCATCAGTCAATACAGTTACAGTTACATTATGAAGCCTTAATGTGACATTTAATAATTCATGGGAGTTTATTTATATTGATGGATTAAAATCGGACACCAAAACTTCGTTTGCAGGTACAAAAGGTATCGGTGTTACTATCGCTGTCTATGCCTTTCACTGGTACTGCTCGGTATTTATATTTGTAGTACTAGCTTTACTTGAATCAATTATCTTTATTTCCCAAGGTAGAAAGAATTATATTATATGCAGTGACAGTAAATAAATAATTGAAGCCGTTCGCAATCACTCAAACGACACCCCTCATACAAAACTTTGCAAGATTCTTCTGTAACACTACCAAAATTATGTGGGTACCTGGACATTCATAACGGGATTCATTCGGGATTCATAACGAAATTAGAAGTTGAAGAGGTAAAGGTGTCATCAAAGTGTCCTTACACGTACCATTGATCGCTTGCATGGTATGTCACTTTACAAGAACTTAAGAAACGTATTGGTCCTCCCCAATGCAGCAATTACAATGAATTTCGACATATCAAGAGATATTGCACTTATCCAGCTGTATGTGTAATATGTGAGATTTAGATAATTTAATTGCATGCAATAAACCTTAGAATGATACAAACATTAAAAAAGCAACAATTGGGCTGGGAGCCACATTGTAAATTACAGTGGATGATCTATGTACGATTTACTAAAACAAAAGCGCGCACAAATAAAGTATTCACAAATCAAAGTCAGAAATTAACACAAAGGCAAAACAAATTATACCGCCAAATCAATTCTCTACAAACTTAAACCACAGACATCCTAGGTTATATGCAATTTGTTGGTGTCCCTCGTTGCTTGTCGGGAGACGTCCTTTCTCGGTTCGCTGGGCGCGTGACTGAGAACTTCAAGACACTCTCTGAAATGAAACACTTCACCACTTTCGGTTTTAGAACAACAAGACGCTTTATTCTTAAAATACTAGTTCTTATATACTATTTCCCAACAGTAATCTCAGTCTGTGAACTGACCTTTCTGGTGTTCCAGTTCCGCACCTGCTAATTGGTGTCAGTTGGTCGAGCCAACTGACCTACTGTAAAAGTATCGACGGTGCATTCTAAATTACAATGCCCTCCGTCGACTTGACTGGGGAACTGTAACACCCTAAAAGTTTACATAATAAATATTACACAGATAATATTAATTTAGAATAGTTAGATCCTAATAGTATGTATTGCTCTTAAATTACTTTAACCATGCTAATCACACAGAATGTGTGGCATCTGTTAGGAGTCGGTACTGTGAGTCAACTACTCGTAGGTAGCTTGATTCTAACGCACAACATCCCTCCCCTCTTTCTAAAAGAAATTAGTGCAACTAACTTCTAATAAATCTTTTACAATATTATTTTTTTCTGCACTTTGAACAATCCGTGCATTTTCTTAAACCTATAATACATATATATAATTTTTTCCTCTTTTTTGTTTTTTAAAATCGCCTTACTTGGGTTCTGTTGTTGTTTTCTTTTTTTTTACTTTTGTGTTGTTTTGTTTTTTTTTCTCTTTGCTACTTCTTTTATAGTTTTTTTCTTTTTGTACATCTTTTATAGTTTTTTTAAAATTTGTTTTGTACTTTTACTTCTAATTTTCTTTTTTTCTTTTCTTTTTCGTTATATTCCCCTTTTTATATTTGGTCCTTCTTCGACTCTTTTCTGACTGGCGTATAAACAATTTCAAATAACTAGTGATAATACAATATAACTCTATACTTAAAATCCTATATTATACTACGATATTTTATACCTAAAATCTTATGTTATACTGCGACCTCTGCTACCTGCTGATCCGGTTGACGGCTGTCGTTGTAGGAGTAAAGTCCCTCGATGAACTCCGCATACCCCTCCCTTCTTTCTAGACCGGTACGTGCCAAGATGATGGAAGGTTGTGCGACTAGATGCGCTTCTGACGAAGTCAAAATCAATATTCGCTTAGTAACTGACAGTGTAGTGTATATTTACTTAGTTGGGGAAATCGTTATGAAGTTAGCCGACAAAGCTTAACTATGTTGTGCTTGATCTTTCCGTGGTTAAAACGATTTTTTGCGTCAGGAGATTATCCTGTGAAGCTAATTGAACGATGGTAGGTGTGGCTGTTATTGTTACTATAGCCGTTTCTCGCTAAAATTATGGAGTAACCTCGGGTTGTGGCTAAAATTATCTCTTCCTCTTTCTAGACTATAATACAATATGTAATAATGGCAGACACGTTGGATTTTTTATACGGGCAACGTACGTGTTAGTGTGTTTCATGCCATTTCGTCAGTTATGCAATAAACCTCAAGTATTATTATACTTTTACTTGTTAGATAGAGACTATTGTATTCAGCCGATACCATCTCCATTTTTTCATAAGCTGAAATCGTAGTCATCTCGCACATGGGAAGTTGGAAGCTCTTCCACTCTTTCATATAAAAATGAATTCTGACTAATTATCAGATTTATTTTCTTCCAACCAAAAATTATCTCTGGACATCATCGTTGCCAATCTCGTCTTTATTCCTTCGTGGCTTACTGATTACCCTTCTTCCATGTATTCTCACTTCTTCTTTTTCAGTCAGATTTTTGTTCGTTGCTCGTGCATTTCATCTGCCGGTCTCCTGGATGTTAGTTAACATCTTACTCCGTCTTCGACGCTGCAGGAAGTCCCTTCCAGGCTCATGCTGCACCATATTGAACCCTCAAGATGTCCTTGTTTGTTCACCAACGCCTGAATATCTAAAAACAATAGCTATTACATTCATTCAATTTTTAATATTTTTCCTAACGTAAACAGTAAATTGTATTTAAATCTATATATCGCTTATCTACTACATCTTAACAAACAAACTATAAATAAGTAACAAAAACTATTTCCTTTACAAATACTATTAATTAACTATTATACATTTTTTTAAACATAACAATTATTTTCTATATTAAATTATATGCCGCCAAAAAAAAAAATAAATTTTTTTTTTATATCAATTCTTGGCAAAACTAGTTGCTTATCTTACTTAATGTGAAAACTTTGTCCATTGCATGACTATATTTTTCATCGCATTCACTCATTTTATTGGCTTTAAATTTAATTATAACCTGGTATGTATATACCCATTAACGATTGTATTTTCCTACACCCTGTAATTAGGTCGTATATGGCTACATACATACATTCGAGGCGCTTTAAATTACTTATTATTAATTGCTAACGTTATTTTCCCAATTAACCTATACATTTTTTTTTATATCTCAACATATACATTTCTTCAATTTTCCATACGCTAATTTCCTAATCAATAAACAGTAAAAACCTATGTATATTTTTATATAGCCTGCTGCAGTATCTGCAAATTCCCAATTCCTAATCATATGTCGCTACATACTTACTTATATGGCCATACCCATGCCTATTTACAAAATTACTTACTTGCTTAAATATACCTTCGTACATTCATTCTGTACATTATACAGCTACATACATATATACTTACTTCACCAACGGTGCCGGCGCTACTGCTTACGCATCGTATTTCATTTCATTAACTGTCGTGTGTATGTGTGTATATATTCTACGTTTAGTTTAAATTACTTACCCACGACTGTCTTGTAATTTTATTTTTTAAATTGTGTCCAATAAACCCGTTTCTTATTATTTAATATATTATCCTCTACTGTGCTTCGTTCGGCCAGAGTTCCTAATAAGCATATTTTTCTTACGTCAATTCTTACTCGCCCGAGTTTAAGCGGCACACTTCTACTGGCATTGACTTTGAAAATCGGCGGTATCTGTGTTATTTGATACACACACGTACGCTATTTCAGTTTGTTTATGTTGTTTTTCTTGTGCTTACTCTTGTAAAACACTGTTAACACATGTCTTTAGTTGTGTGGCCTTGTATGGAATAATTTCAACAAATTATTATGTAGCTTCTTATTCTTGCCCTTAATTGTTATGACTGTTGTAACCGGGCTGCGGATTTCTGCTACTGAATACGGACCTATCCAAACAGGTGAGAATTTGTTTCTTCTAGCCTGATTCTTCATTAGTACCTGGTCACCCACATGAAAGACTACTGGGTTTAGTACCTTGTTATAGGCTTCCCTGGCTACTCGTTTAGCACAATCCTGGTTTTCTCTAACCAATTCGAGCGCTCGCCGTAACTGATATTTTTTCACTTTATTGGGGTCATCAGCATTGTACACTGGCGCACATTTGCGCTTCAAATTTGCTGGCATATTGAAATCAAACCCGTAGAGCGTCCTAAACGGAGTTTGCTTCGTTGATACATGCACAGTATTATTATGTACATGCATTGCAGTAGTCAACCATTGATCCCAATTCGAGCCGTCTTCCTTGGCAAAACTGCGCATGATATTGTGTTATATGCAATTTCTTGATTCCCAGCATTTTCACGTTTCTGAGAATAGTTTCGATACAAAATTTGAGCCATTGTCGGTTATCAAAACCTTAGGTATGTTGTACCGTACTATAATTTCGTCAAAGAATACTTTGGCCACCGTACTTGCTTCAGCATCGGGTATAGCCACGCACGCCATATACTTTGAGAAATCATCTTGGAACGTTTTATTTTCCGAAACGTTATTTCCAGAAACTGCCTCAGGTAAAATACCTCAATATCCATATGAACTTTATCAAATGGCTGTTTTGGTGTGTCAGTTAACACAATTGGCATCTTTGTAAGCCTTGAACTCTTGTTGGCCTGACACTTTGGACAACTCTTTATATACTTTTTAATGTCTTTGAGCATACCTTTCCATCCGTATACTCGCCTAATTCTGTCATGGGTTTTGCAGAATCCCTGGTGTCCACCTAGAAGTGAATCATGGAAACCCTTTAACACAGCCTGGATATCTTTTTTATCCTCCAGCCATTCCACATTACTGGCTGTTTGTTCATTGGCATCGAAACCTGGATTGCTAACATCTCTTGTAGCATCAATTTTATCTTCTTGCATTCTCTCGGCCTTCTTCTCTGACCTTGCTTTGGCCCTAGTTTGCACTACTGATACCTTCTGTGCCTGCGGTACTCTGCTAAGCGCATCCGCATTTAAATTCTTTTTCCCAGGTTTGTATATGATTTCAAAATCATACTCAGACAATTTGTGTCTGAACCTGGCTAGCCTAGACGTTTGGTCTTTCAAATTGGCTATATCTCTCAACGGCTGGTGATCAGTGTATATCTTAAATGGGCGACCTAACAGATATGCTCTAAAATTCTTTGTAGCCCATACTATGGCAAGAAATTCCTTTTCTATTGTGGAGTATCTCTTCTCCGTCTCACTAAGCGCTCTGCTTGCGAATGCGATGAGGGTTTCCTCTTCTACCAAAGCCCTTTCGAAATCCACACTTAATACAGAAAAACGATTTCGAGATGCCAGAGGTGTGGAGGCGAAATGTTCGAAATAAAGAAGAGCTCCTACTTAGTAACTCCTAAATCTTTTGGAAGCCAAATTGTTGAGGCCTTATGAGACCGTTTGTCTGGTATACCATACAATTCGTACGGCAATAGTTTTTCCTGGAACTTTGGACATTCAGAGAAGCTGATTTCCTCATTAAAAATTTCGTAGGCTCCAAAAATTTCCTGTTGACCCCGCTCGTTAAAGATAAAATTCATGAAACAAAAATTCAAATATATAACGAGGAAATTATATATATTATAAAAATCTAAGATTTATGTATATATAATATAAAAAAAAATTAAATTATTATATATATATACATATTATAAAAATCTAAGATTTATATATATATATATAATATAAAAAAAAATAAAATTTGAGCGAGCAACTCAATAGCAGCTACGTTGCTGTGCATTTTTGAGCCACAATCCCAAACTGCTGGCAGGCAAGAATTCTGTTCAAAAAAATATGATGCGTACTGCGAACTGCAAATGTTTTTTGCGTAACTGCTCGATTAGCCTGCGACACTGCGATCGGCTGAGGCGGTAATTGTGTTGAAAATACTTCACTGAGTGAAAATGGATCACTACAGTCTCGCATATGTTTTAATCTTCGACGCCTTTTTAATTTTTTCTCTCGTTTTCCTCTTCCATTAATAAAAACACTACTTCTTTTTCCATTTTACCACAAAAAATTGTAATATATACTCACTGTCAATACCTTTCGCGCCATTTACTAAATAGTAAATAAAAGAGCTTTGAATTCTCTGTCAGAATACCGAATATTACTATTTGTCAAATATTCACTATTACGGAATCAGGTGAGCTTGTAAGTCTCGCCAGAATAGGGCCGTTAATATTAGACTTTATAACAATTTGCCCCTAATTTAATAATTCATTTAATCACATTGGTTCTTAATACTGTGAAGCACGATGTACACACTGTTACGATTAAAATTTAACTGCCTCTCATTCTCAAACTTCAAATGGGATCCTAAAAGTATGCAATCATTTATGTTTCAATATGAATTTTTTAAAAATGTATACAATATCGGAAAATCGTTCCTAAATAATCACAAATTTTTTGTTAGCGACAATAAAGTAAATTGCAAATGCATAATCGCCATAATGGTATACTATACTAATACCTCTTCACGAAAGCGTTCAATGAAGTTAGTTCCATAATCGCCTATAGTGGACTCATTGAACACTTGAGCTATGCTGACTATGTTTGAATCTTCTATAAAACTACAAATCTTAAAAAAAGTAAACATACCTTTTTAAAAACTTTAAATAAAATACGCTATTGGTCTGAAGCGTCATGTGCCAATATATCGGCAAACAAATGTTCTACTATTTGTTAAGAGGCTGACGTCCAAAGAATACTATAAATTCCTTAGATTAAACTTTTTCTCGAGACATATAATAATTAAATTTCTATCATCTAAATATTATTTAAGTATTTGTATTGTATTGTAAATATTACCCAAGCTTTGTTGATACTTCCGATTTTGCATTTACGGGCACTGCGCCAAACACACATTACATCAACTAGAAGGAGTATATGCGTCTTTCTGACATCACCAATTAATTCTATCTTGCTTGAAGGTTAGGTTAGGTTGGAGTGGCAGCAAAAAGCACACTCAGGCAGAAACTATGGTCCATTGTGATACCACGGATGGAAGCTGCACACGTAGTGACCACCTAAGCCGAATATAGTTACCGTTCAGGCAGCACGACTCCTCCGATTACGAAATGTGGAACCAACCTGACAATTAGATAGATTGGCTTCATTCCGAATATTTCAGGTTGCGAGCTCTGTCAGGCTGATTAAGAAAGGAGCTCCGAAGATTTACATTCTTCGTCTGGTTAAGGATGGACAATGACACATAAGGTGTATCACTGCTCTTCTCAGAACCGCACACACACGGTAGAAGTTATTAAAGGGCAAACCCTCTCTAGCCGCATGCCTCCCCATCACACAATCATTGCAATGGTCAGGGAGTCTACGCGAGATGCCAAGGTCCAACTTGTTGGATAATATCCCCCTCTCAGCTCTGTCCCCATTGACGCTGATAGCTGCCATTTCGGTCTATTGTTTTACCAGAAGCTTAGAGGCCACACTCATAGATGTGGAGCGTAGAGCTCCAGTGATCAACAGAGCTGCACTCCTTCTGATTTTGTCAAGTGAGTTCAGGTTACAAGCCTTGCCAGTACCCGGCCACCAGAAAACAGCTCCATATAGGATATTTGGTTCAACAACGGCCGTATAGAGCCAGAGCATGATTCGAGGTTGTAGACCCCATCTAGTGCACCCTGCCCTCTTACAGCAATACAGCGCACACGATGCTTTACGGAGCCTTGTAGCTAGATTGATATTTCAGCTGAGCTTCAGATCGATTATCAGACCCATATATTTGACTTTAGTGCTTAATCTAAGCGAAGTGCCGTTAATCTTGGGCAAAATGGAGGAAGGTATTTTGTACCTTCTAGTGAACGGCATGACTTCAGGCTTTGCTGGGTTTAGGCTGAGCCCAAATTCGGTGCTCCAGTTAGTCAGGGTATCTAGTGCATAGATTCGCTTTTCAGATAGCTCTGAAAGCATTGCCAATACGGAGGAGATGCTCAATCAATTTGACACGACCAACGTCTAGATTCAGATCTAATAGAGTTGTGACTATGGCATTGGGGCACAGATTGTTAAATGTGCCTTCAATGTCGAGAAAGCGCCAAGAGGTTATTCCTTGAAGGCAAGTGATTTATCTACTTACGAAATGAGCACGTGAAGCGCAGATTCCGCCGACTTGCCCTTGGTGCAGGCAAAAACAAAAAATTTCTAATAAGGCATTCCAAACACTCCATCAGTCAATACAGTTACAGTTACATTATGAAGCCTTAATGTGACATTTAATAATTCATGGGAGTTTATTTATATTGATGGATTAAAATCGGACACCAAAACTTCGTTTGCAGGTACAAAAGGTATCGGTGTTACTATCGCTGTCTATGCCGTTCACTGGTACTGCTCGGTATTTATATTTGTAGTACTAGCTTTACTTGAATCAATTATCTTTATTTCCCATTGTAGAAAGAATTATATTATATGCAGTGACAGTAAGTAAATAATTGAAGCCGTTCGCAATCACTCAAACGACACCTCTCATACAAAACTTTGCAAGATTCTTCTGTAACACTACCAAAATTATGTGGGTACCTGGACATTCATAACGGGATTCATTCGGGATTCATAACGGAATTAGAAATTGAAGAGGTAAAGGTGTCATCAAAGTGTCCTTACACGTACCATTGATCGCTTGCATGGTATGTCACTTTACAAGAACTTAAGAAACGTATTGGTCCTCCCCAATGCAGCAATTACAATGAATTTCGACATATCAAGAGATATTGCACTTATCCAGCTGTATGTGTAATATGTGAGATTTAGATAATTTAATTGCATGCAATAAACCTTAGAATGATACAAACATTAAAAAAGCAACAATTGGGCTGGGAGCCACATTGTAAATCACAGAGGATGATCTATGTACGATTTACTAAAACAAAAGCGCGCACAAATAAAGTATTCACAAATCAAAGTCAGAAATTAACACAAAGGCAAAACAAATTATACCGCCAAATCAATTCTCTACAAACTTAAACCACAGACATCCTAGGTTATATGCAATTTGTTGGTGCCCCTCGTTGCTTGTCGGGAGACGTCCTTTCTCGGTTCGCTGGGCGCGTGACTGAGAACTTCAAGACACTCTCTGAAATGAAACACTTCACCACTTTCGGTTTTAGAACAACAAGACGCTTTATTCTTAAAATACTAGTTCTTATATACTATTTCCCAACAGTAATCTCAGTCTGCGAACTGACCTTTCTGGTGTTCCAGTTCCGCACCTGCTAATTGGTGTCAGTTGGTCGAGCCAACTGACCTACTGTAAAAGTATCGACGGTGCATTCTAAATTACAATGCCCTTCGTCGACTTGACTGCGGAACTGTAACACCCTAAAAGTTTACATAAAACTCTTAAATTACTTTAACCATGCTAATCACACAGAATGTGTGGCATCTGTTAGGAGTCGGTGCTGTGAGTCAACTACTCGTAGGTAGCTTGATTCTAACTCACAACATCCCTCCCCTCTTTCTAAAAGAAGTTAGTGCAACTAACTTCTAATAAATCTTTTACAATATTATTTTTTTCTGCACTTTGAACAATCCGTGCATTTTCTTAAACCTATAATACATATATATAATTTTTTCCTCTTTTTTGTTTTTTAAAATCGCCTTACTTGGGTTCTGTTGTTGTTTTCTTTTTTTTTACTTTTGTGTTGTTTTGTTTTTTTTTCTCTTTGCTACTTCTTTTATAGTTTTTTTCTTTTTGTACATCTTTTATCGTTTTTTTTAAATTTGTTTTGTACTTTTACTTCTAATTTTCTTTTTTTCTTTTCTTTTTCGTTATATTCCCCTTTTTATATTTGGTCCTTCTTCGACTCTTTTCTGACTGGCGTATAAACAATTTCAAACAACTAGTGATAATACAATATAACTCTCTACTTAAAATCCTATATTATACTACGATATTTTATACCTAAAATCTTATGTTATACTGCGACCTCTGCTACCTGCTGATCCGGTTGACGGCTGTCGTTGTAGGAGTAAAGTCCCTCGATGAACTCCGCATACCCCTCCCTTCTTTCTAGACCGGTACGTGCCAAGATGATGGAAGGTTGTGCGACTAGATGCGCTTCTGACGAAGTCAAAATCAATATTCGCTTAGTAACTGACAGTGTAGTGTATATTTACTTAGTTGGGGAAATCGTTATGAAGTTAGCCGACAAAGGTTAACTATGTTGTGCTTGATCTTTCCGTGGTTAAAACGATTTTTTGCCTCAGGAGATTATCCTGTGAAGCTAATTGAACGATGGTAGGTGTGGCTGTTATTGTTACTATAGCCGTTTCTCGCTAAAATTATGGAGTAACCTCGGGTTATGGCTAAAATTATCTCTTCCTCTTTCTAGACTATAATACAATATGTAATAATGGCAGACACGTTGGATTTTTTATACGGGCAACGTACGTGTTAGTGTGTTTCATGCCATTTCGTCAGTTATGCAATAAACCTCAAGTATTATTATACTTTTACTTGTTAGATAGAGACTATTGTATTCAGCCGATACCATCTCCATTTTTTCATAAGCTGAAATCGTAGTCATCTCGCACATGGGAAGTTGGAAGCTCTTCCACTCTTTCATATAAAAATGAATTCTGACTAATTATCAGATTTATTTTCTTCCAACCAAAAATTATCTCTGGACATCATCGTTGCCAATCTCGTCTTTATTCCTTCGTGGCTTACTGATTACCCTTCTTCCATGTATTCTCACTTCTTCTTTTTCAGTCAGATTTTTGTTCGTTGCTCGTGCATTTCATCTGCCGGTCTCCTGGATGTTAGTTAACATCTTACTCCGTCTTCGACGCTGCAGGAAGTCCCTTCCAGGCTCATGCTGCACCATATTGAACCCTCAAGATGTCCTTGTTTGTTCACCAACGCCTGAATATCTAAAAACAATAGCTATTACATTCATTCAATTTTTAATATTTTTCCTAACGTAAACAGTAAATTGTATTTAAATCTATATATCGCTTATCTACTACATCTTAACAAACAAACTATAAATAAGTAACAAAAACTATTTCCTTTACAAATACTATTAATTAACTATTATACATTTTTTTAAACATAACAATTATTTTCTATATTAAATTATATGCCGCCAAAAAAAAAAATTAATTTTTTTTTTATATCAATTCTTGGCAAAACTAGTTGCTTATCTTACTTAATGTGAAAACTTTGTCCATTGCATGACTATATTTTTCATCGCATTCACTCATTTTATTGGCTTTAAATTTAATTATAACCTGGTATGTATATACCCATTAACGATTGTATTTTCCTACACCCTGTAATTAGGTCGTATATGGCTACATACATACATTCGAGGCGCTTTAAATTACTTATTATTAATTGCTAACGTTATTTTCCCAATTAACCTATACATTTTTTTTTATATCTCAACATATACATTTCTTCAATTTTCCATACGCTAATTTCCTAATCAATAAACAGTAAAAACCTATGTATATTTTTATATAGCCTGCTGCAGTATCTGCAAATTCCCAATTCCTAATCATATGTCGCTACATACTTACTTATATGGCCATACCCATGCCTATTTACAAAATTACTTACTTGCTTAAATATACCTTCGTACATTCATTCTGTACATTATACAGCTACATACATATATACTTACTTCACCAACGGTGCCGGCGCTACTGCTTACGCATCGTATTTCATTTCATTAACTGTCGTGTGTATGTGTGTATATATTCTACGTTTAGTTTAAATTACTTACCCACGACTGTCTTGTAATTTTATTTTTTAAATTGTGTCCAATAAACCCGTTTCTTATTATTTAATATATTTTCCTCTACTGTGCTTCGTTCGGCCAGAGTCCCTAATAAGCATATTTTTCTTACGTCAATTCTTACTCGCCCGAGTTTAAGCGGCACACTTCTACTGGCATTGACTTTGAAAATCGGCGGTATGTGTGTTATTTGATACACACACGTACGCTATTTCAGTTTGTTTATGTTGTTTTTTTTGTGCTTACTCTTGTAAAACACTGTTAACACATGTCTTTAGTTGTGTGGCCTTGTATGGAATAATTTCAACAAATTATTATGTAGCTTCTTATTCTTGCCCTTAATTGTTATGACTGTTGTAACCGGGCTGCGGATTTCTGCTACTGAATACGGACCTATCCAAACAGGTGAGAATTTGTTTCTTCTAGCCTGATTCTTCATTAGTACCTGGTCACCCACATGAAAGACTACTGGGTTTAGTACCTTGTTATAGGCTTCCCTGGCTACTCGTTTAGCACAATCCTGGTTTTCTCTAACCAATTCGAGCGCTCGCCGTAACTGATATTTTTTCACTTTATTGGGGTCATCAGCATTGTACACTGGCGCACATTTGCGCTTCAAATTTGCTGGCATATTGAAATCAAACCCGTAGAGCGTCCTAAACGGAGTTTGCTTCGTTGATACATGCACAGTATTATTATGTACATGCATTGCAGTAGTCAACCATTGATCCCAATTCGAGCCGTCTTCCTTGGCAAAACTGCGCATGATATTGTGTTATATGCAATTTCTTGCTTCCCAGCATTTTACACGTTTCTGAGAATAGTTTCGATACAAAATTTGAGCCATTGTCGGTTATCAAAACCTTAGGTATGTTGTACCGTGCTATAATTTCGTCAAAGAATACTTTGGCCACCGTACTTGCTTCAGCATCGGGTATAGCCACGCACGCCATATACTTTGAGAAATCATCTTGGAACGTTTTATTTTCCGAAACGTTATTTCCAGAAACTGCCTCAGGTAAAATACCTCAATATCCATATGAACTTTATCAAATGGCTGTTTTGGTGTGTCAGTTAGCACAATTGGCATCTTTGTTAGCCTTGAACTCTTGTTGGCCTGACACTTTGGACAACTCTTTATATACTTTTTAATGTCTTTGAGCATACCTTTCCATCCGTATACTCGCCTAATTCTGTCATGGGTTTTGCAGAATCCCTGGTGTCCACCTAGAAGTGAATCATGGAAACCCTTTAACACAGCCTGGATATCTTTTTTATCCTCCAGCCATTCCACATTACTGGCTGTTTGTTCATTGGCATCGAAACCTGGATTGCTAACATCTCTTGTAGCATCAATTTTATCTTCTTGCATTCTCTCGGCCTTCTTCTCTGACCTTGCTTTGGCCCTAGTTTGCACTACTGATACCTTCTGTGCCTG
This sequence comes from Clusia tigrina, assembly GCA_920105625.2. Taxonomy (NCBI): domain Eukaryota; kingdom Metazoa; phylum Arthropoda; class Insecta; order Diptera; family Clusiidae; genus Clusia; species Clusia tigrina. The sequence continues at coordinate 137,151,254 of OV050030.1, read as the reverse complement.
CGGTACTCTGCTAAGCGCATCCGCATTTAAATTCTTTTTCCCAGGTTTGTATATGATTTCAAAATCATACTCAGACAATTTGTGTCTGAACCTGGCTAGCCTAGACGTTTGGTCTTTCAAATTGGCTATATCTCTCAACGGCTGGTGATCAGTGTATATCTTAAATGGGCGACCTAACAGATATGCTCTAAAATTCTTTGTAGCCCATACTATGGCAAGAAATTCCTTTTCTATTGTGGAGTATCTCTTCTCCGTCTCACTAAGCGCTCTGCTTGCGAATGCGATGAGGGTTTCCTCTTCTACCAAAGCCCTTTCGAAATCCACACTTAATACAGAAAAACGATTTCGAGATGCCAGAGGTGTGGAGGCGAAATGTTCGAAATAAAGAAGAGCTCCTACTTAGTAACTCCTAAATCTTTTGGAAGCCAAATTGTTGAGGCCTTATGAGACCGTTTGTCTGGTATACCATACAATTCGTACGGCAATAGTTTTTCCTGGGACTTTGGACATTCAGAGAAGCTGATTTCCTCATTAAAAATTTCGTAGGCTCCAAAAATTTCCTGTTGACCCCGCTCGTTAAAGATAAAATTCATGAAACAAAAATTCAAATATATAACGAGGAAATTATATATATTATAAAAATCTAAGATTTATGTATATATAATATAAAAAAAAATTAAATTATTATATATATATACATATTATAAAAATCTAAGATTTATATATGTATATATATATAATATAAAAAAAAATAAAATTTGAGCGAGCAACTCAATAGCAGCTACGTTGCTGTGCATTTTTGAGCCACAATCCCAAACTGCTGGCAGGCAAGAATTCTGTTCAAAAAAATATGATGCGTCTAGAACCGTACTGCGAAATGCAAATGTTTTTTGCGTAACTGCTCGATTAGCCTGCGACACTGCGATCGGCTGAGGCGGTAAGTGTGTTGAAAATACTTCACTGAGTGAAAATGGATCACTACAGTCTCGCATATGTTTTAATCTTCGACGCCTTTTTAATTTTTTCTCTCGTTTTCCTCTTCCATTAATAAAAACACTACTTCTTTTTCCATTTTACCACAAAAAATTGTAATATACTCACTATCAATACCTTTCGCGCCATTTACTAAATAGTAAATAAAAGAGCTTTGAATTCTCTGTCAGAATACTGAATAGTTACTATTTGTCAAATATTCACTATTAGTGAATGAGGTGAGCTTGTAAGTCTCGCCAGAATAGGGCCGTTAATATTAGACTTTATAACAATTTGCCCCTAATTTAATAATTAATTTAATCACATTACTTCTTAATACTGTGAAGCACGATGTACACACTGTTACGATTAAAATTTAACTGCCTCTCATTCTCAAACTTCAAATGGGATCCTAAAAGTATGCAATCATTTATGTTTCAATATGAATTTTTTAAAAATGTATACAATATCGGAAAATCGTTCCTAAATAATCACAAATTTTTTGTTAGCGACAATAAAGTAAATTGCAAATGCATAATCGCCATAATGGTATACTATACTAATACCTCTTCACGAAAGCGTTCAATGAAGTTAGTTCCATAATCGCCTATAGTGGACTCATTGAACACTTGAGCTATGCTGACTATGTTTGAATCTTCTATAAAACTACAAATCTTAAAAAAAGTAAACATACCTTTTTAAAAACTTTAAATAAAATACGCTATTGGTCTGAAGCGTCATGTGCCAATATATCGGCAAACAAATGTTCTACTATTTGTTAAGAGGCTGACGTCCAAAGAATACTATAAATTCCTTAGATTAAACTTTTTCTCGAGACATATAATAATTAAATTTCTATCATCTAAATATTATTTAAGTATTTGTATTGTATTGTAAATATTACCCAAGCTTTGTTGATACTTCCGATTTTGCATTTACGGGCACTGCGCCAAACACACATTACATCAACTAGAAGGAGTATATGCGTCTTTCTGACATCACCAATTAATTCTATCTTGCTTGAAGGTTAGGTTAGGTTGGAGTGGCAGCAAAAAGCACACTCAGGCAGAAACTATGGTCCATTGTGATACCACGGATGGAAGCTGCACACGTAGTGACCACCTAAGCCGAATATAGTTACCGTTCAGGCAGCACGACTCCTCCGATTACGAAATGTGGAACCAACCTGGCAATTAGATAGATTTGGCTTCATTCCGAATTTTTCAGGTTGCGAGCTCTGTCAGGCTGATTAAGAAAGGAGCTCCGAAGATTTACATTCTTCGTCTGGTTAAGGATGGACAATGACAAATAAGGTGTATCACTGCTCTTCTCAGAACCGCACACACACGGTAGAAGTCATTAAAGGGCAAACCCTGTCTAGCCGCATGCTTCCCCATCACACAATCATTGCAATGGTCAGGGAGTCTACGCGAGATGCCAAGGTCCAACTTGTTGGAGAATAATCCCCTCTCGGCTCTGTCCCCATTGACGCTGATAGCTGCCAGTTCGGTCTATTGTTTTACCAGAAGCTTAGAGGCCACACTCATAGATGTGGAGCGTAGAGCTCCAGTGATCAACAGAGCTGCACTCCTTCTGATTTTGTCAAGTGAGTTCAGGTTACAAGCCTTGACAGTACCCGGCCACCAGAAAACAGCTCCATATAGGATATTTGGTTCAACAAGGGCCGTATAGAGCCAGAGCATGATTCGTGGTTGTAGACCCCATCTAGTGCACCCTGCCCTCTTACAGCAATACAGCGCACACGATGCTTTACGGAGCCTTGTAGCTAGATTGATATTTCAGCTGAGCTTCAGATCGATTATCAGACCCATATATTTGACTTTAGTGCTTAATCTAAGCGTAGTGCCGTTAATCTTGGGCAAAATGGAGGAAGGTATTTTGTACCTTCTAGTGAACGGCATGACTTCAGGCTTTGCTGGGTTTAGGCTGAGCCCAAATTCGGTGTTCCAGTTAGTCATGGTATCTAGTGCATAGATTCGCTTTTCAGATAGCTCTGACAGCATTGCCAATACGGAGGAGATGCTCAATCAATTTGACACGACCAACGTCTAGATTCAGATCTAATAGAGTTGTGACTATGGCATTGGGGCACAGAATGTTAAATGTGCCTTCAATGTCGAGAAAGCGCCAAGAGGTTATTCCTTGAAGGCAAGTGATTTATCTACTTACGAAATGAGCACGTGAAGCGCAGATTCCGCCGACTTGCCCTTGGTGCAGGCAAAAACAAAAAATTTCTAATAAGGCATTCTAAACACTCCATCAGTCAATACAGTTACAGTCACATTATGAAGCCTTAATGTGACATTTAATAATTCATGGGAGTTTATTTATATTGATGGATTAAAATCGGACACCAAAACTTCGTTTGCAGGTACAAAAGGTATCGGTGTTACTATCGCTGTCTATGCCTTTCACTGGTACTGCTCGGTATTTATATTTGTAGTACTAGCTTTACTTGAATCAATTATCTTTATTTCCCAAGGTAGAAAGAATTATATTATATGCAGTGACAGTAAGTAAATAATTGAAGCCGTTCGCAATCACTCAAACGACACCTCTCATACAAAACTTTGCAAGATTCTTCTGTAACACTACCAAAATTATGTGGGTACCTGGACATTCATAACGGGATTCATTCGGGATTCATAACGAAATTAGAAATTGAAGAGGTAAAGGTGTCATCAAAGTGTCCTTACACGTACCATTGATCGCTTGCATGGTATGTCACTTTACAAGAACTTAAGAAACGTATTGGTCCTCCCCAATGCAGCAATTACAATGAATTTCGACATATCAAGAGATATTGCACTTATCCAGCTGTATGTGTAATATGTGAGATTTAGATAATTTAATTGCATGCAATAAACCTTAGAATGATACAAACATTAAAAAAGCAACAATTGGGCTGGGAGCCACATTGTAAATTACAGTGGATGATCTATGTACGATTTACTAAAACAAAAGCGCGCACAAATAAAGTATTCACAAATCAAAGTCAGAAAGTAACACAAAGGCAAAACAAATTATACCGCCAAATCAATTCTCTACAAACTTAAACCACAGACATCCTAGGTTATATGCAATTTGTTGGTGTCCTTCGTTGCTTGTCGGGAGACGTCCTTTCTCGGTTCGCTGGGCGCGGGACTGAGAACTTCAAGACACTCTCTGAAATGAAACACTTCATCACTTTCGGTTTTAGAACAACAAGAAGCTTTATTCTTCAAATACTAGTTCTTATATACTATTTCCCAACAGTAATCTCAGTCTGTGAACTGACCTTTCTGGTGTTCCAGTTCCGCACCTGCTAATTGGTGTCAGTTGGTCGAGCCAACTGACCTAATGTAAAAGTATCGACGGTGCATTCTAAATTACAATGCCCTTCGTCGACTTGACTGCGGAACTGTAACACCCTAAAAGTTTACATAAAACTCTTAAATTACTTTAACCATGCTAATCACACAGAATGTGTGGCATCTGTTAGGAGTCGGTGCTGTGAGTCAACTACTCGTAGGTAGCTTGATTCTAACTCACAACATCCCTCCCCTTTTTCTAAAAGAAGTTAGTGCAACTAACTTCTAATAAATCTTTTACAATATTTATTTTTTCTGCACTTTGAACAATCCGTGCATTTTCTTAAACCTATAATACATATATATAATTTTTTCCTCTTTTTTGTTTTTTAAAATCGCCTTACTTGGGTTCTGTTGTTGTTTTCTTTTTTTTTACTTTTGTGTTGTTTTGTTTTTTTTTCTCTTTGCTACTTCTTTTATAGTTTTTTTCTTTTTGTACATCTTTTATAGTTTTTTTCTTTTTGTACATCTTTTATAGTTTTTTTAAAATTTGTTTTGTACTTTTACTTCTAATTTTCTTTTTTTCTTTTCTTTTTCGTTATATTCCCCTTTTTATATTTGGTCCTTCTTCGACTCTTTTCTGACTGGCGTATAAACAATTTCAAACAACTAGTGATAATACAATATAACTCTATACTTAAAATCCTATATTATACTACGATATTTTATACCTAAAATCTTATGTTATACTGCGACCTCTGCTACCTGCTGATCCGGTTGACGGCTGTCGTTGTCGGAGTGAAGTCCCTCGATGAACTCCGCATACCCCTCCATTCTTTCTAGACCGGTACGTGCCAAGATGATGCAAGGTTGTGCGACTAGATGCGCTTCTGACGAAGTCAAAATCAATATTCGCTTAGTAACTGACAGTGTAGTGTATATTTACTTAGTTGGGGAAATCGTTATGAAGTTAGCCGACAAAGCTTAACTATGTTGTGCTTGATCTTTCCGTGGTTAAAACGATTTTTTGCGTCAGGAGATTATCCTGTGAAGCTAATTGAACGATGGTAGGTGTGGCTGTTATTGTTACTATAGCCGTTTCTCGCTAAAATTATGGAGTAACCTCGGGTTATGGCTAAAATTATCTCTTCCTCTTTCTAGACTATAATACAATATGTAATAATGGCAGACACGTTGGATTTTTTATACGGGCAACGTACGTGTTAGTGTGTTTCATGCCATTTCGTCAGTTATGCAATAAACCTCAAGTATTATTATACTTTTACTTGTTAGATAGAGACTATTGTATTCAGCCGATACCATCTCCATTTTTTCATAAGCTGAAATCGTAGTCATCTCGCACATGGGAAGTTGGAAGCTCTTCCACTCTTTCATATAAAAATGAATTCTGACTAATTATCAGATTTATTTTCTTCCAACCAAAAATTATCTCTGGACATCATCGTTGCCAATCTCGTCTTTATTCCTTCGTGGCTTACTGATTACCCTTCTTCCATGTATTCTCACTTCTTCTTTTTCAGTCAGATTTTTGTTCGTTGCTCGTGCATTTCATCTGCCGGTCTCCTGGATGTTAGTTAACATCTTACTCCGTCTTCGACGCTGCAGGAAGTCCTTTCCAGGTTCCTGCTGCACCATATTGAACCCTCAAGATGTCCTTGTTTGTTCACCAACGCCTGAATATCTAAAAACAATAGCTATTACATTCATTCAATTTTTAATATTTTTCCTAACGTAAACAGTAAATTGTATTTAAATCTATATATCGCTTATCTACTACATCTTAACAAACAAACTATAAATAAGTAACAAAAACTATTTCCTTTACAAATACTATTAATTAACTATTATACATTTTTTTAAACATAACAATTATTTTCTATATTAAATTATATGCCGCCAAAAAAAAAAAAAATTTTTTTTTTATATCAATTCTTGGCAAAACTAGTTGCTTATCTTACTTAATGTGAAAACTTTGTCCATTGCATGACTATATTTTTCATCGCATTCACTCATTTTATTGGCTTTAAATTTAATTATAACCTGGTGTGTATATACCCATTAACGATTGTATTTTCCTACACCCTGTAATTAGGTCGTATATGGCTACATACATACATTCGAGGCGCTTTAAATTACTTATTATTAATTGCTAACGTTATTTTCCCCAATTAACCTATACATTTTTTTTTATATCTCAACATATACATTTCTTCAATTTTCCATACGCTAATTTCCTAATCAATAAACAGTAAAAACCTATGTATATTTTTATATAGCCTGCTGCAGTATCTGCAAATTCCCAATTCCTAATCATATGTCGCTACATACTTACTTATATGGCCATACCCATGCCTATTAACAAAATTACTTACTTGTTTAAATATACCTTCGTACATTCATTCTGTACATTATACAGCTACATACATATATACTTACTTCACCAACGGTGCCGGCGCTACTGCTTACGCATCGTATTTCGTTTCATTAACTGTCGTGTGTATGTGTGTATATATTCTACGTTTAGTTTAAATTACTTACCCACGACTGTCTTGTAATTTTATTTTTTAAATTGTGTCCAATAAACCCGTTTCTTATTATTTAATATATTTTCCTCTACTGTGCTTCGTTCGGCCAGAGTCCCTAATAAGCATATTTTTCTTACGTCAATTCTTACTCGCCCGAGTTTAAGCGGCACACTTCTACTGGCATTGACTTTGAAAATCGGCGGTATGTGTGTTATTTGATACCCACACGTACGCTATTTCAGTTTGTTTATGTTGTTTTTCTTGTGCTTACTCTTGTAAAACCTGTTAACACATGTCTTTAGTTGTGTGGCCTTGTATGGAATAATTTCAACAAATTATTATGTAGCTTCTTATTCTTGCCCTTAATTGTTATGACTGTTGTAACCGGGCTGCGGATTTCTGCTACTGAATACGGACCTATCCAAACAGGTGAGAATTTGTTTCTTCTAGCCTGATTCTTCATTAGTACCTGGTCACCCACATGAAAGACTACTGGGTTTAGTACCTTGTTATAGGCTTCCCTGGCTACTCGTTTAGCACAATCCTGGTTTTCTCTAACCAATTCGTGCGCTCGCCGTAACTGATATTTTTTCACTTTATTGGGGTCATCAGCATTGTACACTGGCGCACATTTGCGCTCCAAATTTGCTGGCATATTGAAATCAAACCCGTAGAGCGTCCTAAACGGAGTTTGCTTCGTTGATACATGCACAGTATTATTATGTACATGCATTGCAGTAGTCAACCATTGATCCCAATTCGAGCCGTCTTCCTTGGCAAAACTGCGCATGATATTGTGTTATATGCAATTTCTTGATTCCCAGCATTTTACACGTTTCTGAGAATAGTTTCGATACAAAATTTGAGCCATTGTCGGTTATCAAAACCTTAGGTATGTTGTACCGTGCTATAATTTCGTCAAAGAATACTTTGGCCACCGTACTTGCTTCAGCATCGGGTATAGCCACGCACGCCATATACTTTGAGAAATCATCTTGGAACGTTTTATTTTCCGAAACGTTATTTCCAGAAACTGCCTCAGGTAAAATACCTCAATATCCATATGAACTTTATCAAATGGCTGTTTTGGTGTGTCAGTTAACACAATTGGCATCTTTGTTAGCCTTGAACTCTTGTTGGCCTGACACTTTGGACAACTCTTTATATACTTTTTAATGTCTTTGAGCATACCTTTCCATCCGAATACTCGCCTAATTCTGTCATGGGTTTTGCAGAATCCCTGGTGTCCACCTAGAAGTGAATCATGGAAACCCTTTAACACAGCCTGGATATCTTTTTTATCCTCCAGCCATTCCACATTACTGGCTGTTTGTTCATTGGCATCGAAACCTGGATTGCTAACATCTCTTGTAGCATCAATTTTTTCTTGCATTCTCTCGGCCTTCTTCTCTGACCTTGCTTTGGCCCTAGTTTGCACTACTGATACCTTCTGTGCCTGCGGTACTCTGCTAAGCGCATCCGCATTTAAATTCTTTTTCCCAGGTTTGTTTATGATTTCAAAATCATACTCAGACAATTTGTGTCTGAACCTGGCTAGCCTAAACGTTTGGTCTTTCAAATTGGCTATACCTCTCAACGGCTGGTGATCAGTGTATATCTTAAATGGGCGACCTAACAGATATGCTCTTAAATTCTTTGTAGCCCATACTATGGCAAGAAATTCCTTTTCTATTGTGGAGTATCTCTTCTCCGTCTCACTAAGCGCTCTGCTTGCGAATGCGATGAGGGTTTCCTCTTCTACCAAAGCCCTTTCGAAATCCACACTTAATACAGAAAAACGATTTCGAGATGCCAGAGGTGTGGAGGAGAAATGTTCGAAATAAAGAAGAGCTCCTACTTAGTAACTCCTAAATCTTTTGGAAGCCAAATTGTTGAGGCCTTATGAGACCGTTTGTTCTGGTATACCATACAATTCGTACGGCAATAGTTTTTCCTGGGACTTTGGACATACAGAGAAGCTGATTTCCTCATTAAAAATTTCGTAGGCTCCAAAAATTTCCTGTTGACCCCGCTCGTTAAAGATAAAATTCATTAAACAAAAATTCAAATATATAACGAGGAAATTATATATATTATAAAAATCTAAGATTTATGTATATATAATATAAAAAAAAATTAAATTATTATATATATATACATATTATAAAAATCTAAGATTTATATATATATATAATATAAAATAAAATAAAATTTGAGCGAGCAACTCAATAGCAGCTACGTTGCTGTGCATTTTTGAGCCACAATCCCAAACTGCTGGCAGGCAAGAATTCTGTTCAAAAAAATATGATGCGTCTAGAACCGTACTGCGAAATGCAAATGTTTTTTGCGTAACTGCTCGATTAGCCTGCGACACTGCGATCGGCTGAGGCGGTAATTGTGTTGAAAATACTTCACTGAGTGAAAATGGATCACTACAGTCTCGCATATGTTTTAATCTTCGACGCCTTTTTAATTTTTTCTCTCGTTTTCCTCTTCCATTAATAAAAACACTACTTCTTTTTCCATTTTACCACAAAAAATTGTAATATACTCACTATCAATACCTTTCGCGCCATTTACTAAATAGTAAATAAAAGAGCTTTGAATTCTCTGTCAGAATACCGAATAGTTACTATTTGTCAAATATTCACTATTAGTGAATGAGGTGAGCTTGTAAGTCTCGCCAGAATAGGGCCGTTAATATTAGACTTTATAACAATTTGCCCCTAATTTAATAATTAATTTAATCACATTACTTCTTAATACTGCGAAGCACGATGTACACACTGTTACGATTAAAATTTAACTGCCTCTCATTCTCAAACTTCAAATGGGATCCTAAAAGTATGCAATCATTTATGTTTCAATATGAATTTTTTAAAAATGTATACAATATCGGAAAATCGTTCCTAAATAATCACAAATTTTTTGTTAGCGACAATAAAGTAAATTGCAAATGCATAATCGCCATAATGGTATACTATACTAATACCTCTTCACGAAAGCGTTCAATGAAGTTAGTTCCATAATCGCCTATAGTGGACTCATTGAACACTTGAGCTATGCTGACTATGTTTGAATCTTCTATAAAACTACAAATCTTAAAAAAAGTAAACATACCTTTTTAAAAACTTTAAATAAAATACGCTATTGGTCTGAAGCGTCATGTGCCAATATATCGGCAAACAAATGTTCTACTATTTGTTAAGAGGCTGACGTCCAAAGAATACTATAAATTCCTTAGATTAAACTTTTTCTCGAGACATATAATAATTAAATTTCTATCATCTAAATATTATTTAAGTATTTGTATTGTATTGTAAATATTACCCAAGCTTTGTTGATACTTCCGATTTTGCATTTACGGGCACTGCGCCAAACACACATTACATCAACTAGAAGGAGTATATGCGTCTTTCTGACATCACCAATTAATTCTATCTTGCTTGAAGGTTAGGTTAGGTTGGAGTGGCAGCAAAAAGCACACTCAGGCAGAAACTATGGTCCATTGTGATACCACGGATGGAAGCTGCACACGTAGTGACCACCTAAGCCGAATATAGTTACCGTTCAGGCAGCACGACTCCTCCGATTACGAAATGTGGAACCAACCTGACAATTAGATAGATTGGCTTCATTCCGAATATTTCAGGTTGCGAGCTCTGTCAGGCTGATTAAGAAAGGAGCTCCGAAGATTTACATTCTTCGTCTGGTTAAGGATGGACAATGACACATAAGGTGTATCACTGCTCTTCTCAGAACCGCACACACACGGTAGAAGTTATTAAAGGGCAAACCCTCTCTAGCCGCATGCCTCCCCATCACACAATCATTGCAATGGTCAGGGAGTCTACGCGAGATGCCAAGGTCCAACTTGTTGGATAATATCCCCCTCTCAGCTCTGTCCCCATTGACGCTGATAGCTGCCATTTCGGTCTATTGTTTTACCAGAAGCTTAGAGGCCACACTCATAGATGTGGAGCGTAGAGCTCCAGTGATCAACAGAGCTGCACTCCTTCTGATTTTGTCAAGTGAGTTCAGGTTACAAGCCTTGCCAGTACCCGGCCACCAGAAAACAGCTCCATATAGGATATTTGGTTCAACAACGGCCGTATAGAGCCAGAGCATGATTCGAGGTTGTAGACCCCATCTAGTGCACCCTGCCCTCTTACAGCAATACAGCGCACACGATGCTTTACGGAGCCTTGTAGCTAGATTGATATTTCAGCTGAGCTTCAGATCGATTATCAGACCCATATATTTGACTTTAGTGCTTAATCTAAGCGAAGTGCCGTTAATCTTGGGCAAAATGGAGGAAGGTATTTTGTACCTTCTAGTGAACGGCATGACTTCAGGCTTTGCTGGGTTTAGGCTGAGCCCAAATTCGGTGCTCCAGTTAGTCAGGGTATCTAGTGCATAGATTCGCTTTTCAGATAGCTCTGAAAGCATTGCCAATACGGAGGAGATGCTCAATCAATTTGACACGACCAACGTCTAGATTCAGATCTAATAGAGTTGTGACTATGGCATTGGGGCACAGATTGTTAAATGTGCCTTCAATGTCGAGAAAGCGCCAAGAGGTTATTCCTTGAAGGCAAGTGATTTATCTACTTACGAAATGAGCACGTGAAGCGCAGATTCCGCCGACTTGCCCTTGGTGCAGGCAAAAACAAAAAATTTCTAATAAGGCATTCCAAACACTCCATCAGTCAATACAGTTACAGTTACATTATGAAGCCTTAATGTGACATTTAATAATTCATGGGAGTTTATTTATATTGATGGATTAAAATCGGACACCAAAACTTCGTTTGCAGGTACAAAAGGTATCGGTGTTACTATCGCTGTCTATGCCGTTCACTGGTACTGCTCGGTATTTATATTTGTAGTACTAGCTTTACTTGAATCAATTATCTTTATTTCCCATTGTAGAAAGAATTATATTATATGCAGTGACAGTAAGTAAATAATTGAAGCCGTTCGCAATCACTCAAACGACACCTCTCATACAAAACTTTGCAAGATTCTTCTGTAACACTACCAAAATTATGTGGGTACCTGGACATTCATAACGGGATTCATTCGGGATTCATAACGGAATTAGAAATTGAAGAGGTAAAGGTGTCATCAAAGTGTCCTTACACGTACCATTGATCGCTTGCATGGTATGTCACTTTACAAGAACTTAAGAAACGTATTGGTCCTCCCCAATGCAGCAATTACAATGAATTTCGACATATCAAGAGATATTGCACTTATCCAGCTGTATGTGTAATATGTGAGATTTAGATAATTTAATTGCATGCAATAAACCTTAGAATGATACAAACATTAAAAAAGCAACAATTGGGCTGGGAGCCACATTGTAAATCACAGAGGATGATCTATGTACGATTTACTAAAACAAAAGCGCGCACAAATAAAGTATTCACAAATCAAAGTCAGAAATTAACACAAAGGCAAAACAAATTATACCGCCAAATCAATTCTCTACAAACTTAAACCACAGACATCCTAGGTTATATGCAATTTGTTGGTGCCCCTCGTTGCTTGTCGGGAGACGTCCTTTCTCGGTTCGCTGGGCGCGTGACTGAGAACTTCAAGACACTCTCTGAAATGAAACACTTCACCACTTTCGGTTTTAGAACAACAAGACGCTTTATTCTTAAAATACTAGTTCTTATATACTATTTCCCAACAGTAATCTCAGTCTGCGAACTGACCTTTCTGGTGTTCCAGTTCCGCACCTGCTAATTGGTGTCAGTTGGTCGAGCCAACTGACCTACTGTAAAAGTATCGACGGTGCATTCTAAATTACAATGCCCTTCGTCGACTTGACTGCGGAACTGTAACACCCTAAAAGTTTACATAAAACTCTTAAATTACTTTAACCATGCTAATCACACAGAATGTGTGGCATCTGTTAGGAGTCGGTGCTGTGAGTCAACTACTCGTAGGTAGCTTGATTCTAACTCACAACATCCCTCCCCTCTTTCTAAAAGAAGTTAGTGCAACTAACTTCTAATAAATCTTTTACAATATTATTTTTTTCTGCACTTTGAACAATCCGTGCATTTTCTTAAACCTATAATACATATATATAATTTTTTCCTCTTTTTTGTTTTTTAAAATCGCCTTACTTGGGTTCTGTTGTTGTTTTCTTTTTTTTTACTTTTGTGTTGTTTTGTTTTTTTTTCTCTTTGCTACTTCTTTTATAGTTTTTTTCTTTTTGTACATCTTTTATCGTTTTTTTTAAATTTGTTTTGTACTTTTACTTCTAATTTTCTTTTTTTCTTTTCTTTTTCGTTATATTCCCCTTTTTATATTTGGTCCTTCTTCGACTCTTTTCTGACTGGCGTATAAACAATTTCAAACAACTAGTGATAATACAATATAACTCTCTACTTAAAATCCTATATTATACTACGATATTTTATACCTAAAATCTTATGTTATACTGCGACCTCTGCTACCTGCTGATCCGGTTGACGGCTGTCGTTGTAGGAGTAAAGTCCCTCGATGAACTCCGCATACCCCTCCCTTCTTTCTAGACCGGTACGTGCCAAGATGATGGAAGGTTGTGCGACTAGATGCGCTTCTGACGAAGTCAAAATCAATATTCGCTTAGTAACTGACAGTGTAGTGTATATTTACTTAGTTGGGGAAATCGTTATGAAGTTAGCCGACAAAGGTTAACTATGTTGTGCTTGATCTTTCCGTGGTTAAAACGATTTTTTGCCTCAGGAGATTATCCTGTGAAGCTAATTGAACGATGGTAGGTGTGGCTGTTATTGTTACTATAGCCGTTTCTCGCTAAAATTATGGAGTAACCTCGGGTTATGGCTAAAATTATCTCTTCCTCTTTCTAGACTATAATACAATATGTAATAATGGCAGACACGTTGGATTTTTTATACGGGCAACGTACGTGTTAGTGTGTTTCATGCCATTTCGTCAGTTATGCAATAAACCTCAAGTATTATTATACTTTTACTTGTTAGATAGAGACTATTGTATTCAGCCGATACCATCTCCATTTTTTCATAAGCTGAAATCGTAGTCATCTCGCACATGGGAAGTTGGAAGCTCTTCCACTCTTTCATATAAAAATGAATTCTGACTAATTATCAGATTTATTTTCTTCCAACCAAAAATTATCTCTGGACATCATCGTTGCCAATCTCGTCTTTATTCCTTCGTGGCTTACTGATTACCCTTCTTCCATGTATTCTCACTTCTTCTTTTTCAGTCAGATTTTTGTTCGTTGCTCGTGCATTTCATCTGCCGGTCTCCTGGATGTTAGTTAACATCTTACTCCGTCTTCGACGCTGCAGGAAGTCCCTTCCAGGCTCATGCTGCACCATATTGAACCCTCAAGATGTCCTTGTTTGTTCACCAACGCCTGAATATCTAAAAACAATAGCTATTACATTCATTCAATTTTTAATATTTTTCCTAACGTAAACAGTAAATTGTATTTAAATCTATATATCGCTTATCTACTACATCTTAACAAACAAACTATAAATAAGTAACAAAAACTATTTCCTTTACAAATACTATTAATTAACTATTATACATTTTTTTAAACATAACAATTATTTTCTATATTAAATTATATGCCGCCAAAAAAAAAATAAATTTTTTTTTTATATCAATTCTTGGCAAAACTAGTTGCTTATCTTACTTAATGTGAAAACTTTGTCCATTGCATGACTATATTTTTCATCGCATTCACTCATTTTATTGGCTTTAAATTTAATTATAACCTGGTGTGTATATACCCATTAACGATTGTATTTTCCTACACCCTGTAATTAGGTCGTATATGGCTACATACATACATTCGAGGCGCTTTAAATTACTTATTATTAATTGCTAACGTTATTTTCCCAATTAACCTATACATTTTTTTTTATATCTCAACATATACATTTCTTCAATTTTCCATACGCTAATTTCCTAATCAATAAACAGTAAAAACCTATGTATATTTTTATATAGCCTGCTGCAGTATCTGCAAATTCCCAATTCCTAATCATATGTCGCTACATACTTACTTATATGGCCATACCCATGCCTATTAACAAAATTACTTACTTGCTTAAATATACCTTCGTACATTCATTCTGTACATTATACAGCTACATACATATATACTTACTTCACCAACGGTGCCGGCGCTACTGCTTACGCATCGTATTTCATTTCATTAACTGTCGTGTGTATGTGTGTATATATTCTACGTTTAGTTTAAATTACTTACCCACGACTGTCTTGTAATTTTATTTTTTAAATTGTGTCCAATAAACCCGTTTCTTATTATTTAATATATTTTCCTCTACTCTGCTTCGTTCGGCCAGAGTCCCTAATAAGCATATTTTTCTTACGTCAATTCTTACTCGCCCGAGTTTAAGCGGCACACTTCTACTGGCATTGACTTTGAAAATCGGCGGTATGTGTGTTATTTGATACCCACACGTACGCTATTTCAGTTTGTTTATGTTGTTTTTCTTGCGCTTACTCTTGTAAAACACTGTTAACACATGTCTTTAGTTGTGTGGCCTTGTATGGAATAATTTCAACAAATTATTATGTAGCTTCTTATTCTTGCCCTTAATTGTTATGACTGTTGTAACCGGGCTGCGGATTTCTGCTACTGAATACGGACCTATCCAAACAGGTGAGAATTTGTTTCTTCTAGCCTGATTCTTCATTAGTACCTGGTCACCCACATGAAAGACTACTGGGTTTAGTACCTTGTTATAGGCTTCCCTGGCTACTCGTTTAGCACAATCCTGGTTTTGTCTAACCAATTCGTGCGCTCGCCGTAACTGATATTTTTTCACTTTATTGGGGTCATCAGCATTGTACACTGGCGCACATTTGCGCTTCAAATTTGCTGGCATATTGAAATCAAACCCGTAGAGCGTCCTAAACGGAGTTTGCTTCGTTGATACATGCACAGTATTATTATGTACATGCATTGCAGTAGTCAACCATTGATCCCAATTCGAGCCGTCTTCCTTGGCAAAACTGCGCATGATATTGTGTTATATGCAATTTCTTGATTCCCAGCATTTTACACGTTTCTGAGAATAGTTTCGATACAAAATTTGAGCCATTGTCGGTTATCAAAACCTTAGGTATGTTGTACCGTGCTATAATTTCGTCAAAGAATACTTTGGCCACCGTACTTGCTTCAGCATCGGGTATAGCCACGCACGCCATATACTTTGAGAAATCATCTTGGAACGTTTTATTTTCCGAAACGTTATTTCCAGAAACTGCCTCAGGTAAAATACCTCAATATCCATATGAACTTTATCAAATGGCTGTTTTGGTGTGTCAGTTAACACAATTGGCATCTTTGTTAGCCTTGAACTCTTGTTGGCCTGACACTTTGGACAACTCTTTATATACTTTTTAATGTCTTTGAGCATACCTTTCCATCCGTATACTCGCCTAATTCTGTCATGGGTTTTGCAGAATCCCTGGTGTCCACCTAGAAGTGAATCATGGAAACCCTTTAACACAGCCTGGATATCTTTTTTATCCTCCAGCCATTCCACATTACTGGCTGTTTGTTCATTGGCATCGAAACCTGGATTGCTAACATCTCTTGTAGCATCAATTTTTTCTTGCATTCTCTCGGCCTTCTTCTCTGACCTTGCTTTGGCCCTAGTTTGCACTACTGATACCTTCTGTGCCTGCGGTACTCTGCTAAGCGCATCCGCATTTAAATTCTTTTTCCCAGGTTTGTATATGATTTCAAAATCATACTCAGACAATTTGTGTCTGAACCTGGCTAGCCTAGACGTTTGGTCTTTCAAATTGGCTATACCTCTCAACGGCTGGTGATCAGTGTATATCTTAAATGGGCGACCTAACAGATATGCTCTAAAATTCTTTGTAGCCCATACTATGGCAAGAAATTCATTTTCTATTGTGGAGTATCTCTTCTCCGTCTCACTAAGCGCTCTGCTTGCGAATGCGATGAGGGTTTCCTCTTCTACCAAAGCCCTTTCGAAATCCACACTTAATACAGAAAAACGATTTCTAGATGCCAGAGGTGTGGAGGCGAAATGTTCGAAATAAAGAAGAGCTCCTACTTAGTAACTCCTAAATCTTTTGGAAGCCAAATTGTTGAGGCCTTATGAGACCGTTTGTTCTGGTATACCATACAATTCGTACGGAAATAGTTTCTCCTGGGACTTTGGACATACAGAGAAGCTGATTTCCTCATTAAAAATTTCGTGGGCTCCAAAAATTTCCTGTTGACCCCGCTCGTTAAAGGTAAAATTCATGAAACAAAAATTCAAATATATAACGAGGAAATTATGTATATTATAAAAATCTAAGATTTATGTATATATAATATAAAAAAAAATTAAATTAATATATATATATATATATATATATATATATATATATATATATATATATATATATATATATATATATATATATATATATTATAAAAATCTAAGATTTGTATATATATATATATAATATAAAAAAAAATAAAATTTGAGCGAGCAACTCAATAGCAGCTACGTTGCTGTGCATTTTTGAGCCACAATCCCAAACTGCTGGCAGGCAAGAATTCTGTTCAAAAAAATATGATGCGTCTAGAACCGTACTGCGAAATGCAAATGTTTTTTGCGTAACTGCTCGATTAGCCTGCGACACTGCGATCGGCTGAGGCGGTAATTGTGTTGAAAATACTTCACTGAGTGAAAATGGATCACTACAGTCTCGCATATGTTTTAATCTTCGACGCCTTTTTAATTTTTTCTCTCGTTTTCCTCTTCCATTAATAAAAACACTACTTCTTTTTCCATTTTACCACAAAAAATTGTAATATACTCACTGTCAATACCTTTCGCGCTATTTACTAAATAGTAAATAAAAGAGCTTTGAATTCTCTGTCAGAATACCGAATAGTTACTATTTGTCAAATATTCACTATTAGTGAATGAGGTGAGCTTGTAAGTCTCGCCAGAATAGGGCCGTTAATATTAGACTTTATAACAATTTGCCCCTAATTTAATAATTAATTTAATCACATTACTTCTTAATACTGTGAAGCACGATGTACACACTGTTACGATTAAAATTTAACTGCCTCTCATTCTCAAACTTCAAATGGGATCCTAAAAGTATGCAATCATTTATGTTTCAATATGAATTTTTTTAAAATGTATACAATATCGGAAAATCGTTCCTAAATAATCACAAATTTTTTGTTAGCGACAATAAAGTAAATTGCAAATGCATAATCGCCATAATGGTATACTATACTAATACCTCTTCACGAAAGCGTTCAATGAAGTTAGTTCCATAATCGCCTATAGTGGACTCATTGAACACTTGAGCTATGCTGACTATGTTTGAATCTTCTATAAAACTACAAATCTTAAAAAAAGTAAACATACCTTTTTAAAAACTTTAAATAAAATACGATATTGGTCTGAAGCGTCATGTGCCAATATATCGGCAAACAAATGTTCTACTATTTGTTAAGAGGCTGACGTCCAAAGAATACTATAAATTCCTTAGATTAAACTTTTTCTCGAGACATATAATAATTAAATTTCTATCATCTAAATATTATTTAAGTATTTGTATTGTATTGTAAATATTACCCAAGCTTTGTTGATACTTCCGATTTTGCATTTACGGGCACTGCGCCAAACACACATTACATCAACTAGAAGGAGTATATGCGTCTTTCCGACTTCACCAATTAATTCTATCTTGCTTGAAGGTTAGGTTAGGTTTGAGTGGCAGCAAAAAGCACACTCAGGCAGAAACTATGGTCCATTGTGATACCACGGATGGAAGCTGCACACGTAGTGACCACCTAAGCCGAATATAGTTACCGTTCAGGCAGCACGACTCCTCCGATTACGAAATGTGGAACCAACCTGACAATTAGATAGATTGGCTTCATTCCGAATATTTCAGGTTGCGAGCTCTGTCAGGCTGATTAAGAAAGGAGCTCCGAAGATTTACATTCTTCGTCTGGTTAAGGATGGACAATGACACATAAGGTGTATCACTGCTCTTCTCAGAACCGCACACACACGGTAGAAGTTATTAAAGGGCAAACCCTCTCTAGCCGCATGCCTCCCCATCACACAATCATTGCAATGGTCAGGGAGTCTACGCGAGATGCCAAGGTCCAACTTGTTGGATAATATCCCCCTCTCAGCTCTGTCCCCATTGACGCTGATAGCTGCCATTTCGGTCTATTGTTTTACCAGAAGCTTAGAGGCCACACTCATAGATGTGGAGCGTAGAGCTCCAGTGATCAACAGAGCTGCACTCCTTCTGATTTTGTCAAGTGAGTTCAGGTTACAAGCCTTGACAGTACCCGGCCACCAGAAAACAGCTCCATATAGGATATTTGGTTCAACAACGGCCGTATAGAGCCAGAGCATGACTCGGGGTTGTAGACTCCATCAAGTGCCCACTGCCCTCTTAAAGCAATACAGCGCACACGATGCTTTACGGAGCCTTGTAGCTAGATTGATATTTCAGCTGAGCTTCAGATCGATTATCAGACCCATATATTTGACTTTAGTGCTTAATCTAAGCGAAGTGCCGTTAATCTTGGGCAAAATGGAGGAAGGTATTTTGTACCTTCTAGTGAACGGCATGACTTCAGGCTTTGCTGGGTTTAGGCTGAGCCCAAATTCGGTGCTCCAGTTAGTCAGGGTATCTAGTGCATAGATTCGCTTTTCAGATAGCTCTGAAAGCATTGCCAATACGGAGGAGATGCTCAATCAATTTGACACGACCAACGTCTAGATTCAGATCTAATAGAGTTGTGACTATGGCATTGGGGCACAGATTGTTAAATGTGCCTTCAATGTCGAGAAAGCGCCAAGAGGTTATTCCTTGAAGGCAAGTGATTTATCTACTTACGAAATGAGCACGTGAAGCGCAGATTCCGCCGACTTGCCCTTGGTGCAGGCAAAAACAAAAAATTTCTAATAAGGCATTCCAAACACTCCATCAGTCAATACAGTTACAGTTACATTATGAAGCCTTAATGTGACATTTAATAATTCATGGGAGTTTATTTATATTGATGGATTAAAATCGGACACCAAAACTTCGTTTGCAGGTACAAAAGGTATCGGTGTTACTATCGCTGTCTATGCCGTTCACTGGTACTGCTCGGTATTTATATTTGTAGTACTAGCTTTACTTGAATCAATTATCTTTATTTCCCATTGTAGAAAGAATTATATTATATGCAGTGACAGTAAGTAAATAATTGAAGCCGTTCGCAATCACTCAAACGACACCTCTCATACAAAACTTTGCAAGATTCTTCTGTAACACTACCAAAATTATGTGGGTACCTGGACATTCATAACGGGATTCATTCGGGATTCATAACGAAATTAGAAATTGAAGAGGTAAAGGTGTCATCAAAGTGTCCTTACACGTACCATTGATCGCTTGCATGGTATGTCACTTTACAAGAACTTAAGAAACGTATTGGTCCTCCCCAATGCAGCAATTACAATGAATTTCGACATATCAAGAGATATTGCACTTATCCAGCTGTATGTGTAATATGTGAGATTTAGATAATTTAATTGCATGCAATAAACCTTAGAATGATACAAACATTAAAAAAGCAACAATTGGGCTGGGAGCCACATTGTAAATCACAGAGGATGATCTATGTACGATTTACTAAAACAAAAGCGCGCACAAATAAAGTATTCACAAATCAAAGTCAGAAATTAACACAAAGGCAAAACAAATTATACCGCCAAATCAATTCTCTACAAACTTAAACCACAGACATCCTAGGTTATATGCAATTTGTTGGTGTCCCTCGTTGCTTGTCGGGAGACGTCCTTTCTCGGTTCGCTGGGCGCGTGACTGAGAACTTCAAGACACTCTCTGAAATGAAACACTTCACCACTTTCGGTTTTAGAACAACAAGACGCTTTATTCTTAAAATACTAGTTCTTATATACTATTTCCCAACAGTAATCTCAGTCTGTGAACTGACCTTTCTGGTGTTCCAGTTCCGCACCTGCTAATTGGTGTCAGTTGGTCGAGCCAACTGACCTACTGTAAAAGTATCGACGGTGCATTCTAAATTACAATGCCCTTCGTCGACTTGACTGCGGAACTGTAACACCCTAAAAGTTTACATAATAAATATTACACAGATAATATTAATTTAAAATAGTTAGATCCTAAAAGTATGTATTGCTCTTAAATTACTTTAACCATGCTAATCACACAGAATGTGTGGCATCTGTTAGGAGTCGGTGCTGTGAGTCAACTACTCATAGGTAGCTTCATTCTAACTCACAACATCCCTCCCCTCTTTCTAAAAGAAGTTAGTGCAACTAACTTCTAATAAATCTTTTACAATATTTATTTTTTCTGCACTTTGAACAATCCGTGCATTTTCTTAAACCTATAATACATATATATAATTTTTTCTTCTTTTTTGTTTTTTAAAATCGCCTTACTTGGGTTCTGTTGTTGTTTTCTTTTTTTTTACTTTTGTGTTGTTTTGTTTTTTTTTCTCTTTGCTACTTCTTTTATAGTTTTTTCTTTTTGTACATCTTTTATAGTTTTTTTTTTATTTGTTTTGTACTTTTACTTCTAATTTTCTTTTTTTCTTTTTTTTTCTTTTTAGTTATATTCCCCTTTTTATATTTGGTCCTTCTTCGACTCTTTTCTCATTGGCGTATAAACAATTTCAAACAACTAGTGATAATACAATATAACTCTATACTTAATATCCTATATTATACTACGTATATTTTATACCTAAAATCTTATGTTATACTGCGACCTCTGCTACCTGCTGATCCGGTTGACGGCTGTCGTTGTCGGAGTGAAGTCCCTCGATGAACTCCGCATACCCCTCCCTTCTCTCTAGACCGGTACGTGCCAAGATGATGCAAAGTTGTGCAACTAGATGCGCTTCTGACGAAGTCAAAATCAATATTCGCTTAGTAACTGACAGTGTAGTGTATATTTACTTAGTTGGGGAAATCGTTATGAAGTTAGCCGACAAAGCTTAACTATGTTGTGCTTGATCTTTCCGTGGTTAAAACGATTTTTTGCGTCAGGAGATTATCCTGTGAAGCTAATTGAACGATGGTAGGTGTGGCTGTTATTGTTACTATAGCCGTTTCTCGCTAAAATTATGGAGTAACCTCGGGTTGTGGCTAAAATTACCTCTTCCTCTTTCTAGACTATAATACAATATGTAATAATGGCAGACACGTTGGATTTTTTATACGGGCAACGTACGTGTTAGTGTGTTTCATGCCATTTCGTCAGTTATGCAATAAACCTCAAGTATTATTAGACTTTTACTTGTTAGATAGAGACTATTGTATTCAGCCGATACCATCTCCATTTTTTCATAAGCTTAAATCGTAGTCATCTCGCACATGGGAAGTTGGAAGCTCTTCCACTCTTTCATATAAAAATGAATTCGGACTAATTATCAGATTTATTTTCTTCCAACCAAAAACTATCTCTGGACATCATCGTTGCCAATCTTGTCTTTATTCCTTCGTGGCTTACTGATTACCCTTCTTCCATGTCTTCTCACTTCTTCTTTTTCAGTCAGATTTTTGTTCGTTGCTCGTGCATTTCATCTGCCGGTCTCCTGGATGTTAGTTAACATCTTACTCCGTCTTCGACGCTGCAGGAAGTCCCTTCCAGGTTCATGCTGCACCATATTGAACCCTCAAGATGTCCTTGTTTGTTCACCAACGCCTGAATATCTAAAAACAATAGCTATTACATTCATTCAATTTTTAATATTTTTCCTAACGTAAACAGTAAATTGTATTTAAATCTATATATCGCTTTTCTACTACATCTTAACAAACAAACTATAAATAAGTAACAAAAACTATTTCCTTTACAAATACTATTAATTAACTATTATACATTTTTTTAAACATAACAATTATTTTCTATATTAAATTATATGCCGCCAAAAAAAAAAAAAATTTTTTTTTTATATCAATTCTTGGCAAAACTAGTTGCTTATCTTACTTAATGTGAAAACTTTGTCCATTGCATGACTATATTTTTCATCGCATTCACTCATTTTATTGGCTTTAAATTTAATTATAACCTGGTGTGTATATACCCATTAACGATTGTATTTTCCTACACCCTGTAATTAGGTCGTATATGGCTACATACATACATTCGAGGCGCTTTAAATTACTTATTATTAATTGCTAACGTTATTTTCCCAATTAACTTATAAATTTTTTTTTATATCTCAACATATACATTTCTTCAATTTTCCATACGCTAATTTCCTAATCAATAAACAGTAAAAACCTATGTATATTTTTATATAGCCTGCTGCAGTATCTGCAAATTCCCAATTCCTAATCATATGTCGCTACATACTTACTTATATGGCCATACCCATGCCTATTAACAAAATTACTTACTTGCTTAAATATACCTTCGTACATTCATTCTGTACATTATACAGCTACATACATATATACTTACTTCACCAACGGTGCCGGCGCTACTGCTTACGCATCGTATTTCATTTCATTAACTGTCGTGTGTATGTGTGTATATATTCTACGTTTAGTTTAAATTACTTACCCACGACTGTCTTGTAATTTTATTTTTTAAATTGTGTCCAATAAACCCGTTTCTTATTATTTAATATATTTTCCTCTACTGTGCTTCGTTCGGCCAGAGTCCCTAATAAGCATATTTTTCTTACGTCAATTCTTACTCGCCCGAGTTTAAGCGGCACACTTCTACTGGCATTGACTTTGAAAATCGGCGGTATGTGTGTTATTTGATACCCACACGTACGCTATTTCAGTTTGTTTATGTTGTTTTTCTTGTGCTTACTCTTGTAAAACACTGTTAACACATGTCTTTAGTTGTGTGGCCTTGTATGGAATAATTTCAACAAATTATTATGTAGCTTCTTATTCTTGCCCTTAATTGTTATGACTGTTGTAACCGGGCTGCGGATTTCTGCTACTGAATACGGACCTATCCAAACAGGTGAGAATTTGTTTCTTCTAGCCTGATTCTTCATTAGTACCTGGTCACCCACATGAAAGACTACTGGGCTTAGTACCTTGTTATAGGCTTCCCTGGCTACTTGTTTAGCACAATCCTGGTTTTCTCTAACCAATTCGTGCGCTCGCTGTAACTGATATTTTTGCACTTTATTGGGGTCATCAGCATTGTACACTGGCGCACATTTGCACTTCAAATTTGCTGGCATATTGAAATCAAACCCGTAGAGCGTCCTAAACGGAGTTTGCTTCGTTGATACATGCACAGTATGATAATGTACATGCATTGCAGTAGTCAACCATTGATCCCAATTCGAGCCGTCTTCCTTGGCAAAACTGCGCAGGTACTCGGCCAGAGGTCGATGACTACGTTCCAATGAGTCATTAGCCTGGGGATGATATTGTGTTATATGCAATTTCTTGATTCCCAGCATTTTACACGTTTCTGAGAATAGTTTCGATACAAAATTTGAGCCATTGTCGGTTATCAAAACCTTAGGTATGTTGTACCGTGCTATAATTTCGTCAAAGAATACTTTGCCCACCGTACTTGCTTCAGCATCGGGTATAGCCACGCACGCCATATACTTTGAGAAATCATCTTGGAACGTCAAAATATATTATTTCCCGAAACTGTCTCAGGTAAAATACCTCAATATCCATATGAACTCTATCAAATGGCTGTTTTGGTGTGTCAGTTAACACCATTGGCATCTTTGTTAGCCTTGAACTCTTGTTGGCCTGATACTTTGGACAACTCTTTATATACTTTTTAATGTCTTTGAGCATACCTTTCCATCCGTACACTCGCCTAATTCTGTCATGGGTTTTGCAGAATCCCTGGTGTCCACCTAGAAGTGAATCATGGAAACCCTTTAACACAGCCTGGATATCTTTTTTATCCTCCAGCCATTCCACATTACTGGCTGTTTGTTCATTGGCATCGAAACCTGGATTGCTAACATCTCTTGTAGCATCAATTTTATCTTCTTGCATTCTCTCGGCCTTCTTCTCTGACCTTGCTTTGGCCCTAGTTTGCACTACTGATACCTTCTGTGCCTGCGGTACTCTGCTAAGCGCATCCGCATTTAAATTCTTTTTCCCAGGTTTGTATATGATTTCAAAATCATACTCAGACAATTTGTGTCTGAACCTGGCTAGCCTAGACGTTTGGTCTTTCAAATTGGCTATACCTCTCAACGGCTGGTGATCAGTGTATATCTTAAATGGGCGACCTAACAGATATGCTCTAAAATTCTTTGTAGCCCATACTATGGCAAGAAATTCATTTTCTATTGTGGAGTATCTCTTCTCCGTCTCACTAAGCGCTCTGCTTGCGAATGCGATGAGGGTTTCCTCTTCTACCAAAGCCCTTTCGAAATCCACACTTAATACAGAAAAACGATTTCTAGATGCCAGAGGTGTGGAGGCGAAATGTTCGAAATAAAGAAGAGCTCCTACTTAGTAACTCCTAAATCTTTTGGAAGCCAAATTGTTGAGGCCTTATGAGACCGTTTGTTCTGGTATACCATACAATTCGTACGGAAATAGTTTCTCCTGGGACTTTGGACATACAGAGAAGCTGATTTCCTCATTAAAAATTTCGTGGGCTCCAAAAATTTCCTGTTGACCCCGCTCGTTAAAGGTAAAATTCATGAAACAAAAATTCAAATATATAACGAGGAAATTATGTATATTATAAAAATCTAAGATTTATGTATATATAATATAAAAAAAAATTAAATTAATATATATATATATATATATATATATATATATATATATATATATATATATATATATATATATATATATATATATATTATAAAAATCTAAGATTTGTATATATATATATATAATATAAAAAAAAATAAAATTTGAGCGAGCAACTCAATAGCAGCTACGTTGCTGTGCATTTTTGAGCCACAATCCCAAACTGCTGGCAGGCAAGAATTCTGTTCAAAAAAATATGATGCGTACTGCGAACTGCAAATGTTTTTTGCGTAACTGCTCGATTAGCCTGCGACACTGCGATCGGCTGAGGCGGTAATTGTGTTGAAAATACTTCACTGAGTGAAAATGGATCACTACAGTCTCGCATATGTTTTAATCTTCGACGCCTTTTTAATTTTTTCTCTCGTTTTCCTCTTCCATTAATAAAAACACTACTTCTTTTTCCATTTTACCACAAAAAATTGTAATATATACTCACTGTCAATACCTTTCGCGCCATTTACTAAATAGTAAATAAAAGAGCTTTGAATTCTCTGTCAGAATACCGAATATTACTATTTGTCAAATATTCACTATTACGGAATCAGGTGAGCTTGTAAGTCTCGCCAGAATAGGGCCGTTAATATTAGACTTTATAACAATTTGCCCCTAATTTAATAATTCATTTAATCACATTGGTTCTTAATACTGTGAAGCACGATGTACACACTGTTACGATTAAAATTTAACTGCCTCTCATTCTCAAACTTCAAATGGGGTCCTAAAAGTATGCAATCATTTATGTTTCAATATGAATTTTTTTAAAATGTATACAATATCGGGAAATCGTTCCTAAATAATCACAAATTTTCTGTTAGCGACAATAAAGTAAATTGCAAATGCATAATCGCCATAATGGTATACTATACTAATACCTCTTCACGAAAGCGTTCAATGAAGTTAGTTCTATAATCGCCTATAGTGGACTCATTGAACACTTGAGCTATGCTGACTATGTTTGAATCTTCTATAAAACTACAAATCTTAAAAAAAGTAAACATACCTTTTTAAAAACTTTAAATAAAATACGCTATTGGTCTGAAGCGTCATGTGCCAATATATCGGCAAACAAATGTTCTACTATTTGTTAAGAGACTGACGTCCAAAGAATACTATAAATTCCTTAGATTAAACTTTTTCTCGAGACATATAATAATTAAATTTCTATCATCTAAATATTATTTAAGTATTTGTATTGTATTGTAAATATTACCCAAGCTTTGTTGATACTTCCGATTTTGCATTTACGGGCACTGCGCCAAACACACATTACATCAACTAGAAGGATTATATGCGTCTTTCCGACATCACCAATTAATTCTATCTTGCTTGAAGGTTAGGTTAGGTTTGAGTGGCAGCAAAAAGCACACTCAGGCAGAATCTATGGTCCATTGTGATACCACGGATGGAAGCTGCACACGTATTGACCACCTAAGCCGAATATAGTTACCGTTCAGGCAGCACGACTCCTCCGATTACGAAATGTGGAACCAACCTGGCAATTAGATAGATTTGGCTTCATTCCGAATTTTTCAGGTTGCGAGCTCTGTCAGGCTGATTAAGAAAGGAGCTCCGAAGATTTACATTCTTCGTCTGGTTAAGGATGGACAATGACAAATAAGGTGTATCACTGCTCTTCTCAGAACCGCACACACACGGTAGAAGTCATTAAAGGGCAAACCCTGTCTAGCCGCATGCTTCCCCATCACACAATCATTGCAATGGTCAGGGAGTCTACGCGAGATGCCAAGGTCCAACTTGTTGGAGAATATCCCCCTCTCGGCTCTGTCCCCATTGACGCTGATAGCTGCCAGTTCGGTCTATTGTTTTACCAGAAGCTTAGAGGCCACACTCATAGATGTGGAGCGTAGAGCTCCAGTGATCAACAGAGCTGCACTCCTTCTGATTTTGTCAAGTGAGTTCAGGTTACAAGCCTTGACAGTACCCGGCCACCAGAAAACAGCTCCATATAGGATATTTGGTTCAACAAGGGCCGTATAGAGCCAGAGCATGATTCGTGGTTGTAGACCCCATCTAGTGCACCCTGCCCTCTTACAGCAATACAGCGCACACGATGCTTTACGGAGCCTTGTAGCTAGATTGATATTTCAGCTGAGCTTCAGATCGATTATCAGACCCATATATTTGACTTTAGTGCTTAATCTAAGCGTAGTGCCGTTAATCTTGGGCAAAATGGAGGAAGGTATTTTGTACCTTCTAGTGAACGGCATGACTTCAGGCTTTGCTGGGTTTAGGCTGAGCCCAAATTCGGTGTTCCAGTTAGTCATGGTATCTAGTGCATAGATTCGCTTTTCAGATAGCTCTGACAGCATTGCCAATACGGAGGAGATGCTCAATCAATTTGACACGACCAACGTCTAGATTCAGATCTAATAGAGTTGTGACTATGGCATTGGGGCACAGATTGTTAAATGTGCCTTCAATGTCGAGAAAGCGCCAAGAGGTTATTCCTTGAAGGCAAGTGATTTATCTACTTACGAAATGAGCACGTGAAGCGCAGATTCCGCCGACTTGCCCTTGGTGCAGGCAAAAACAAAAAATTTCTAATAAGGCATTCTAAACACTCCATCAGTCAATACAGTTACAGTCACATTATGAAGCCTTAATGTGACATTTAATAATTCATGGGAGTTTATTTATATTGATGGATTAAAATCGGACACCAAAACTTCGTTTGCAGGTACAAAAGGTATCGGTGTTACTATCGCTGTCTATGCCTTTCACTGGTACTGCTCGGTATTTATATTTGTAGTACTAGCTTTACTTGAATCAATTATCTTTATTTCCCAAGGTAGAAAGAATTATATTATATGCAGTGACAGTAAGTAAATAATTGAAGCCGTTCGCAATCACTCAAACGACACCTCTCATACAAAACTTTGCAAGATTCTTCTGTAACACTACCAAAATTATGTGGGTACCTGGACATTCATAACGGGATTCATTCGGGATTCATAACGAAATTAGAAATTGAAGAGGTAAAGGTGTCATCAAAGTGTCCTTACACGTACCATTGATCGCTTGCATGGTATGTCACTTTACAAGAACTTAAGAAACGTATTGGTCCTCCCCAATGCAGCAATTACAATGAATTTCGACATATCAAGAGATATTGCACTTATCCAGCTGTATGTGTAATATGTGAGATTTAGATAATTTAATTGCATGCAATAAACCTTAGAATGATACAAACATTAAAAAAGCAACAATTGGGCTGGGAGCCACATTGTAAATCACAGAGGATGATCTATGTACGATTTACTAAAACAAAAGCGCGCACAAATAAAGTATTCACAAATCAAAGTCAGAAATTCACACAAAGGCAAAACAAATTATACCGCCAAATCAATTCTCTACAAACTTAAAGCACAGACATCCTAGGTTATATGCAATTTGTTGGTGTCCTTCGTTCCTTGTCGGGAGACGTCCTTTCTCGGTTCGCTGGGCGCGTGACTGAGAACTTCAAGACACTCTCTGAAATGAAACACTTCACCACTTTCGGTTTTAGAACAACAAGACGCTTTATTCTTAAAATACTAGTTCTTATATACTATTTCCCAACAGTAATTTCAGTCTGTGAACTGACCTTTCTGGTGTTCCAGTTCCGCACCTGCTAATTGGTGTCAGTTGGTCGAGCCAACTGACCTACTGTAAAAGTATCGACGGTGCATTCTAAATTACAATGCCCTCCGTCGACTTGACTGGGGAACTGTAACACCCTAAAAGTTTACATAATAAATATTACACAGATAATATTAATTTAGAATAGTTAGATCCTAATAGTATGTATTGCTCTTAAATTACTTTAACCATGCTAATCACACAGAATGTGTGGCATCTGTTAGGAGTCGGTACTGTGAGTCAACTACTCGTAGGTAGCTTGATTCTAACGCACAACATCCCTCCCATCTTTCTAAAAGAAATTAGTGCAACTAACTTCTAATAAATCTTTTACAATATTTATTTTTTCTGCACTTTGAACAATCCGTGCATTTTCTTAAACCTATAATACATATATATAATTTTTTCCTCTTTTTTGTTTTTTAAAATCGCCTTACTTGGGTTCTGTTGTTGTTTTCTTTTTTTTTTACTTTTGTGTTGTTTTGTTTTTTTTTTCTCTTTGCTACTTCTTTTATAGTTTTTTCTTTTTGTACATCTTTTATAGTTTTTTTTTTATTTGTTTTGTACTTTTACTTCTAATTTTCTTTTTTTCTTTTTTTTTCTTTTTAGTTATATTCCCCTTTTTATATTTGGTCCTTCTTCGACTCTTTTCTCATTGGCGTATAAACAATTTCAAACAACTAGTGATAATACAATATAACTCTATACTTAATATCCTATATTATACTACGTATATTTTATACCTAAAATCTTATGTTATACTGCGACCTCTGCTACCTGCTGATCCGGTTGACGGCTGTCGTTGTCGGAGTGAAGTCCCTCGATGAACTCCGCATACCCCTCCCTTCTTTCTAGACCGGTACGTGCCAAGATGATGCAAGGTTGTGCGACTAGATGCGCTTCTGACGAAGTCAAAATCAATATTCGCTTAGTAACTGACAGTGTAGTGTATATTTACTTAGTTGGGGAAATCGTTATGAAGTTAGCCGAGAAAGCTTAACTATGTTGTGCTTGATCTTTCCGTGGTTAAAACGATTTTTTGCGTCAGGAGATTATCCTGTGAAGCTAATTGAACGATGGTAGGTGTGGCTGTTATTGTTACTATAGCCGTTTCTCGCTAAAATTATGGAGTAACCTCGGGTTATGGCTAAAATTATCTCTTCCTCTTTCTAGACTATAATACAATATGTAATAATGGCAGACACGTTGGATTTTTTATACGGGCAACGTACGTGTTAGTGTGTTTCATGCCATTTCGTCAGTTATGCAATAAACCTCAAGTATTATTATACTTTTACTTGTTAGATAGAGACTATTGTATTCAGCCGATACCATCTCCATTTTTTCATAAGCTGAAATCGTAGTCATCTCGCACATGGGAAGTTGGAAGCTCTTCCACTCTTTCATATAAAAATGAATTCTGACTAATTATCAGATTTATTTTCTTCCAACCAAAAATTATCTCTGGACATCATCGTTGCCAATCTCGTCTTTATTCCTTCGTGGCTTACTGATTACCCTTCTTCCATGTATTCTCACTTCTTCTTTTTCAGTCAGATTTTTGTTCGTTGCTCGTGCATTGCATCTGCCGGTCTCCTGGATGTTAGTTAACATCTTACTCCGTCTTCGACGCTGCAGGAAGTCCCTTCCAGGTTCATGCTGCACCATATTGAACCCTCAAGATGTCCTTGTTTATTCACCAACGCCTGAATATCTAAAAACAATACGCTTATACATGTATCGGACTTGCCCAGTTTTAATTATTCTTACTAGCTATTACATTCATTCAATTTTTAATATTTTTCCTAACGTAAACAGTAAATTGTATTTAAATCTATATATCGCTTATCTACTACGTCTTAACAAACAAACTATAAATAAGTAACAAAAACTATTTCCTTTACAAATACTATTAATTAACTATTATACATTTTTTAAAAATTGTTAGCGGCATTAAAACTTTAAATCCTTCTCAAATATATACATTTTACAACAATTTGCTTCATACATAACAATTATTTTCTATATTAAATTACATGCCGCCAAAAAAAAAAAAAATTTTTTTTATATCAATTCTTGGCAAAACTAGTTGCTTATCTTACTTAATGTGAAAACTTTGTCCATTGCATGACTATATTTTTCATCGCATTCACTCTTTTATTGGCTTTAAATTTAATTATAACCTGGTATGTATATACCCATTAACGATTGTATTTTCCTACACCCTGTAATTAGGTCGTATATGGCTACATACATACATTCGAGGCGCTTTAAATTACTTATTATTAATTGCTAACGTTATTTTCCCAATTAACCTATACATTTTTTTTTATATCTCAACATATACATTTCTTCAATTTTCCATACGCTAATTTCCTAATCAATAAACAGTAAAAACCTATGTATATTTTTATATAGCCTGCTGCAGTATCTGCAAATTCCCAATTCCTAATCATATGTCGCTACATACTTACTTATATGGCCATACCCATGCCTATTAACAAAATTACTTACTTGCTTAAATATACCTTCGTACATTCATTCTGTACATTATACAGCTACATACATATATACTTACTTCACCAACGGTGCCGGCACTACTGCTTACGCATCGTATTTCATTTCATTATCTGTCGTATGTATGTGTGTATATATTCTACGTTTAGTTTAAATTACTTACCCACGACTGTCTTATAATTTTATTTTTTAAATTGTGTCCAATAAACCCGTTTCTTATTATTTAATATATTTTCCTCTACTGTGCTTCGTTCGGCCAGAGTCCCTAATAAGCATATTTTTCTTACGTCAATTCTTACTCGCCCGAGTTTAAGCGGCACACTTCTACTGGCATTGACTTTGAAAATCGGCGGTATGTGTGTTATTTGATACCCACACGTACGCTATTTCAGTTTGTTTATCTTGTTTTTCTTGTGCTTACTCTTGTAAAACACTGTTAACACATGTCTTTAGTTGTGTGGCCTTGTATGGAATAATTTCAACAAATTATTATGTAGCTTCTTATTCTTGCCCTTAATTGTTATGACTGTTGTAACCGGGCTGCAGATTTCTGCTACTGAATACGGACCTATCCAAACAGGTGAGAATTTGTTTCTTCTAGCCTGATTCTTCATTAGTACCTGGTCACCCACATGAAAGACTACTGGGCTTAGTACCTTGTTATAGGCTTCCCTGGCTACTTGTTTAGCACAATCCTGGTTTTCTCTAACCAATTCGTGCGCTCGCTGTAACTGATATTTTTGCACTTTATTGGGGTCATCAGCATTGTACACTGGCGCACATTTGCACTTCAAATTTGCTGGCATATTGAAATCAAACCCGTAGAGCGTCCTAAATGGAGTTTGCTTCGTTGATACATGCACAGTATGATTATGTACATGCATTGCAGTAGTCAACCATTGATCCCAATTCGAGCCGTCTTCCTTGGCAAAACTGCGCAGGTACTCGGCCAGAGGTCGATGACTACGGTCCAATGAGCCATTAGCCTGGGGATGATATTGTGTTATATGCAATTTCTTGATTCCCAGCATTTTACACGTTTCTGAGAATAGTTTCGATACAAAATTTGAGCCATAATCGGTTATCAAAACCTTAGGTATGTTGTACCGTGCTATAATTTCGTCAAAGAATACTTTGGCCACCGTACTTGCTTCAGCATCGGGTATAGCCACGCACGCCATATACTTTGAGAAATCATCTTGGAACGTCACAATATATTTATTTCCCGAAACTGTCTCAGGTAAAATACCTCAATATCCATATGAACTCTATCAAATGGCTGTTTTGGTGTGTCAGTTAACACCATTGGCATCTTTGTTAGCCTTGAACTCTTGTTGGCCTGACACTTTGGACAACTCTTTATATACTTTTTAATGTCTTTGAGCATACCTTTCCATCCGTACACTCGCCTAATTCTGTCATGGGTTTTCCAGAATCCCTGGTGTCCACCTAGAAGTGAATCATGGAAACCCTTTAACACAGCCTGGATATCTTTTTTATCCTCCAGCCATTCCACATTACTGGCTGTTTGTTCATTGGCATCGAAACCTGGATTGCTAACATCTCTTGTAGCATCAATTTTATCTTCTTGCATTCTCTCGGCCTTCTTCTCTGACCTTGCTTTGGCCCTAGTTTGCACTACTGATACCTTCTGTGCCTGCGGTACTCTGCTAAGCGCATCCGCATTTAAATTCTTTTTCCCAGGTTTGTATATGATTTCAAAATCATACTCAGACAATTTGTGTCTGAACCTGGCTAGCCTAGACGTTTGGTCTTTCAAATTGGTTATACCTCTCAACGGCTGGTGATCAGTGTATATCTTAAATGGGCGACCTAACAGATATGCTCTAAAATTCTTTGTAGCCCATACTATGGCAAGAAATTCCTTTTCTATTGTGGAGTATCTCTTCTCCGTCTCACTAAGCGCTCTGCTTGCGAATGCGATGAGGGGTTCCTCTTCTACCAAAGCCCTTTCGAAATCCACACTTAATACAGAAAAATGATTTCGAGATGCCAGAGGTGTGGAGGCGAAATGTTCGAAATAAAGAAGAGCTCCTACTTAGTAACTCCTAAATCTTTTGGAAGCCAAATTGTTGAGGCCTTATGAGACCGTTTGTTCTGGTATACCATACAATTCGTACGGAAATACTTTTTCCTGGGACTTTGGACATACAGAGAAGCTGATTTCCTCATTAAAAATTTCGTAGGCTCCAAAAATTTCCTGTTGACCCCGCTCGTTAAAGATAAAATTCATGAAACAAAAATTCAAATATATAACGAGGAAATTATATATATTATAAAAATCTAAGATTTATGTATATATAATATAAAAAAAAATTAAATTAATATATATATATATATATATATATATATATATATATATATATATATATATATATATATATATTATAAAAATCTAAGATTTGTATATATATATATATATATATATATATATATATATATATATAATATAAAAAAAAATAAAATTTGAGCGAGCAACTCAATAGCAGCTACGTTGCTGTACGATGTACACACTGTTACGATTAAAATTTAACTACCTCTCATTCTCAAACTTCAAATGGGGTCCTAAAAGTATGCAATCATTTATGTTTCAATATGAATTTTTTTAAAATGTATACAATATCGGGAAATCGTTCCTAAATAATCACAAATTTTCTGTTAGCGACAATAAAGTAAATTGCAAATGCATAATCGCCATAATGGTATACTATACTAATACCTCTTCACGAAAGCGTTCAATGAAGTTAGTTCCATAATCGCCTATAGTGGACTCATTGAACACTTGAGCTATGCTGACTATGTTTGAATCTTCTATAAAACTACAAATCTTAAAAAAAGTAAACATACCTTTTTAAAAACTTTAAATAAAATATGCTATTGGTCTGAAGCGTCATGTGCCAATATATCGGCAAACAAATGTTCTACTATTTGTTAAGAGACTGACGTCCAAAGAATACTATAAATTCCTTAGATTAAACTTTTTCTCGAGACATATAATAATTAAATTTCTATCATCTAAATATTATTTAAGTATTTGTATTGTATTGTAAATATTACCCAAGCTTTGTTGATACTTCCGATTTTGCATTTACGGGCACTGCGCCAAACACACATTACATCAACTAGAAGGAGTATATGCGTCTTTCCGACATCACCAATTAATTCTATCTTGCTTGAAGGTTAGGTTAGGTTGGAGTGGCAGCAAAAAGCACACTCAGGCAGAAACTATGGTCCATTGTGATACCACGGATGGAAGCTGCACACGTAGTGACCACCTAAGCCGAATATAGTTACCGTTCAGGCAGCACGACTCCGCCGATTACGAAATGTGGAACCAACCTGACAATTAGATACATTTGGCTTCATTCCGAATTTTTCAGGTTGCGAGCTCTGTCAGGCTGATTAAGAAAGGAGCTCCGAAGATTTACATTCTTCGTCTGGTTAAGGATGGACAATGACACATAAGGTGTATCACTGCTCTTCTCAGAACCGCACAAACGGTAGAAGTTATTAAAGGGCAAACCCTCTCTAGCCGCATGCCTCCCCATCACACAATCATTGCAATGGTCAGGGAGTCTACGCGAGATGCCAAGGTCCAACTTGTTGGAGAATATCCCCCTCTCGGCTCTGCCCCCATTGACGCGGATAGCTGCCAGTTCGGTCTATTGTTTTACCAGAAGCTTAGAAGCCACACTCATAGATGTGGAGCGTAGAGCTCCAGTGATCAACAGAGCTGCACTCCTTCTGATTTTGTCAAGTGAGTTCAGGTTACAACCCTTGACAGTACCCGGCCACCAGAAAACAGCTCCATATAGGATATTTGGTTCACCAACGGCCGTATAGAGCCAGAGCATGATTCGTGGTTGTAGACCCCATCTAGTGCACCCTGCTCTCTTACAGCAATACAGCGCACACGATGCTTTACGGAGCCTTGTAGCTAGATTGATATTTCAGCTGAGCTTCAGATCGATTATCAGACCCATATATTTGACTTTAGTGCTTAATCTAAGCGAAGTGCCGTTAATCTTGGGCAAAATGGAGGAAGGTATTTTGTACCTTCTAGTGAACGGCATGACTTCAGGCTTTGCTGGGTTTAGGCTGAGCCCAAATTCGGTGCTCCAGTTAGTCAGGGTATATAGTGCATAGATTCGCTTTTCAGATAGCTCTGACAGCATTGCCAATACGGAGGAGATGCTCAATCAATTTGACACGACCAACGTCTAGATTCAGATCTAATAGAGTTGTGACTATGGCATTGGGGCACAGATTGTTAAATGTGCCTTCAATGTCGAGAAAGCGCCAAGAGGTTATTCCTTGAAGGCAAGTGATTTATCTACTTACGAAATGAGCACGTGAAGCGCAGATTCCACCGACTTGCCCTTGGTGCAGGCAAAAACAAAAAATTTCTAATAAGGCATTCCAAACACTCCATCAGTCAATACAGTTACAGTTACATTATGAAGCCTTAATGTGACATTTAATAATTCATGGGAGTTTATTTATATTGATGGATTAAAATCGGACACCAGAACTTCGTTTGCAGGTACAAAAGGTATCGGTGTTACTATCGCTGTCTATGCCTTTCACTGGTACTGCTCGGTATTTATATTTGTAGTACTAGCTCTACTTGAATCAATTATCTTTATTTCCCAAGGTAGAAAGAATTATATTATATGCAGTGACAGTAAATAAATAATTGAAGCCGTTCGCAATCACTCAAACGACACCCCTCATACAAAACTTTGCAAGATTCTTCTGCAACACTACCAAAATTATGTGGGTACCTGGACATTCATAACGGGATTCATTCGGGATTCATAACGAAATTAGAAATTGAAGAGGTAAAGGTGTCATCAAAGTGTCCTTACACGTACCATTGATCGCTTGCATGGTATGTCACTTTACAAGAACTTAAGAAACGTATTGGTCCTCCCCAATGCAGCAATTACAATGAATTTCGACATATCAAGAGATATTGCACTTATCCAGCTGTATGTGTAATATGTGAGATTTAGATAATTTAATTGCATGCAATAAACCTTAGAATGATACAAACATTAAAAAAGCAACAATTGGGCTGGGAGCCACATTGTAAATTACGGAGGATGATCTATGTACGATTTACTAAAACAAAAGCGCGCACAAATAAAGTATTCACAAATCAAAGTCAGAAATTAACACAAAGGCAAAACAAATTATACCGCCAAATCAATTCTCTACAAACTTAACCACAGACATCCTAGGTTATATGCAATTTGTTGGTGTCCTTCGTTCCTTGTCGGGAGACGTCCTTTCTCGGTTCGCTGGGCGCGGGACTGAGAACTTCAAGACACTCTCTGAAATGAAACACTTCACCACTTTCGGTTTTAGAACAACAAGAAGCTTTATTCTTAAAATACTAGTTCTTATATACTATTTCCCAACAGTAATCTCAGTCTGTGAATTGACCTTTCTGGTGTTCCAGTTCCGCACCTGCTAATTGGTGTCAGTTGGTCGAGCCAACTGACCTACTGTAAAAGTATCGACGGTGCATTCTAAATTACAATGCCCTTCGTCGACTTGACTGCGGAACTGAACACCCTAAAAGTTTACATAATAAAAATTACACAGATAATATTAATTAAAAATAGTTAGATCCTAAAAGTATGTATTGCTCTTAAATTACTTTAACCATGCTAATCACACATAATGTGTGGCATCTGTTAGGAGTCGGTGCTGTGAGTCAACTACTCGTAGGTAGCTTGATTCTAACTCACAACATCCCTCCCCTCTTTCTAAAAGAAGTTAGTGCAACTAACTTCTAATAAATCTTTTACAATATTTATTTTTTCTGCACTTTGAACAATCCGTGCATTTTCTTTAACCTATAATACATATATATAATTTTTTCCTCCTTTTTGTTTTTTAAAATCGCCTTACTTGGGTTCTGTTGTTTTTTTCTTTTTTTTTACTTTTGTGTTGTTTTGTTTTTTTTTTCTCTTTGCTACTTCTTTTATAGTTTTTTCTTTTTGTACATCTTTTATAGCTTTTTTTTTTAATTGTTTTGTACTTTTACTTCTAATTTTCTTTTTTTTTCTTTTTCGTTATATTCCCCTTTTTATATTTGGTCCTTCTTCGACTCTTTTCTCACTGGCGTATAAACAATTTTAAACAACTAGTGATAATACAATATAACTCTATACTTAAAATCCTATATTATACTACGATATTTTATACCTAAAATCTTATGTTATACTGCGACCTCTGCTACCTGTTGATCCGGTTGACGGCTGTCGTTGTCGGAGTGAAGTCCCTCGATGAACTCCGCATACCCCTCCCTTCTTTCTAGACCGGTACGTGCCAAGATGATGCAAGGTTGTGCGACTAGATGCGCTTCTGACGAAGTCAAAATCAATATTCGCTTAGTAACTGACAGTGTAGTGTATATTTACTTAGTTGGGGAAATCGTTATGAAGTTAGCCGAGAAAGCTTAACTATGTTGTGCTTGATCTTTCCGTGGTTAAAACGATTTTTTGCGTCAGGAGATTATCCTGTGAAGCTAATTGAACGATGGTAGGTGTGGCTGTTATTGTTACTATAGCCGTTTCTCGCTAAAATTATGGAGTAACCTCGGGTTGTGGCTAAAATTACCTCTTCCTCTTTCTAGACTAAAATACAATATGTAATAATGGCAGACACGTTGGATTTTTTATACGGGCAACGTACGTGTTAGTGTGTTTCATGCCATTTCGTCAGTTATGCAATAAACCTCAAGTATTATTAGACTTTTACTTGTTAGATAGAGACTATTGTATTCAGCCGATACCATCTCCATTTTTTCATAAGCTTAAATCGTAGTCATCTCGCACATGGGAAGTTGGAAGCTCTTCCACTTTTTCATATAAAAATGAATTCTGACTAATTATCAGATTTATTTTCTTCCAACCAAAAATTATCTCTGGACATCATCGTTGCCAATCTCGTCTTTATTCCTTTGTGGCTTACTGATTACCCTTCTTCCATGTATTCTCACTTCTTCTTTTTCAGTCAGATTTTTGTTCGTTGCTCGTGCATTTCATCTGCCGGTCTCCTGGATGTTAGTTAACATCTTACTCCGTCTTCGACGCTGCAGGAAGTCCCTTCCAGGCTCATGCTGCACCATATTGAACCCTCAAGATGTCCTTGTTTGTTCACCAACGCCTGAATATCTAAAAACAATAGCTATTACATTCATTCAATTTTTAATATTTTTCCTAACGTAAACAGTAAATTGTATTTAAATCTATATATCGCTTATCTACTACATCTTAACAAACAAACTATAAATAAGTAACAAAAACTATTTCCTTTACAAATACTATTAATTAACTATTATACATTTTTTTAAACATAACAATTATTTTCTATATTAAATTATATGCCGCCAAAAAAAAAAAAAATTTTTTTTTTATATCAATTCTTGGCAAAACTAGTTGCTTATCTTACTTAATGTGAAAACTTTGTCCATTGCATGACTATATTTTTCATCGCATTCACTCATTTTATTGGCTTTAAATTTAATTATAACCTGGTATGTATATACCCATTAACGATTGTATTTTCCTACACCCTGTAATTAGGTCGTATATGGCTACATACATACATTCGAGGCGCTTTAAATTACTTATTATTAATTGCTAACGTTATTTTCCCAATTAACCTATACATTTTTATTTATATCTCAACATATACATTTCTTCAATTTTCCATACGCTAATTTCCTAATCAATAAACAGTAAAAACCTATGTATATTTTTATATAGCCTGCTGCAGTATCTGCAAATTCCCAATTCCTAATCATATGTCGCTACATACTTACTTATATGGCCATACCCATGCCTATTAACAAAATTACTTACTTGCTTAAATATACCTTCGTACATTCATTCTGTACATTATACAGCTACATACATATATACTTACTTCACCAACGGTGCCGGCGCTACTGTTTACGCATCGTATTTCATTTCATTAACTGTCGTGTGTATGTGTGTATATATACTACGTTTAGTTTAAATTACTTATCCACGACTGTCTTATAATTTTATTTTTTAAATTGTGTCCAATAAACCCGTTTCTTATTATTTAATTTATTTTCCTCTACTGTGCTTCGTTCGGCCAGAGTCCCTAATAAGCATATTTTTCTTACGTCAATTCTTACTCGCCCGAGTTTAAGCGGCACACTTCTACTGGCATTGACTTTGAAAATCGGCGGTATGTTTGTTATTTGATACACACACGTACGCTATTTCAGTTTGTTTATGTTGTTTTTCTTGTGCTTACTCTTGTAAAACACTGTTAACACATGTCTTTAGTTGTGTGGCCTTGTATGGAATAATTTCAACAAATTATTATGTAGCTTCTTATTCTTGCCCTTAATTGTTATGACTGTTGTAACCGGGCTGCGGATTTCTGCTACTGAATACGGACCTATCCAAACAGGTGAGAATTTGTTTCTTCTAGCCTGATTCTTCATTAGTACCTGGTCACCCACATGAAAGACTACTGGGCTTAGTACCTTGTTATAGGCTTCCCTGGCTACTTGTTTAGCACAATCCTGGTTTTCTCTAACCAATTCGTGCGCTCGCTGTAACTGATATTTTTGCACTTTATTGGGGTCATCAGCATTGTACACTGGCGCACATTTGCGCTTCTAATTTGCTGGCATATTGAAATCAAACCCGTAGAGCGTCCTAAACGGAGTTTGCTTCGTTGATACATGCACAGTATTATTATGTACATGCATTGCAGTAGTCAACCATTGATCCCAATTCGAGCCGTCTTCCTTGGCAAAACTGCGCAGGTACTCGGCCAGAGGTCGATGACTACGTTCCAATGAGCCATTAGCCTGGGGATGATATTGTGTTATATGCAATTTCTTGATTCCCAGCATTTTACACGTTTCTGAGAATAGTTTCGATACAAAATTTGAGCCATTGTCGGTTATCAAAACCTTAGGTATGTTGTACCGTGCTATAATTTCGTCAAAGAATACTTTGCCCACCGTACTTGCTTCAGCATCGGGTATAGCCACGCACGCCATATACTTTGAGAAATCATCTTGGAACGTCAAAATATATTTATTTCCCGAAACTGTCTCAGGTAAAATACCTCAATATCCATATGAACTCTATCAAATGGCTGTTTTGGTGTGTCAGTTAACACCATTGGCATCTTTGTTAGCCTTGAACTCTTGTTGGCTTGACACTTTGGACGACTCTTTATATACTTTTTAATGTCTTTGAGCATACCTTTCTATCCGTATACTCGCCTAATTCTGTCATGGGTTTTGCAGAATCCCTGGTGTCCACCTAGAAGTGAATCATGGAAACCCTTTAACACAGCCTGGATATCTTTTTTATCCTCCAGCCATTCCACATTACTGGCTGTTTGTTCATTGGCATCGAAACCTGGATTGTTAACATCTCTTGTAGCATCAATTTTATCTTCTTGCATTCTCTCGGCCTTCTTCTCTGACCTTGCTTTGGCCCTAGTTTGCACTACTGATACCTTCTGTGCCTGCGGTACTCTGCTAAGCGCATCCGCATTTAAATTCTTTTTCCCAGGTTTGTATATGATTTCAAAATCATACTCAGACAATTTGTGTCTGAACCTGGCTAGCCTAGACGTTTGGTCTTTCAAATTGGCTATACCTCTCAACGGCTGGTGATCAGTGTATATCTTAAATGGGCGACCTAACAGATATGCTCTAAAATTCTTTGTAGCCCATACTATGGCAAGAAATTCCTTTTCTATTGTGGAGTATCTCTTCTCCGTCTCACTAAGCGCTCTGCTTGCGAATGCGATGAGGGTTTCCTCTTCTACCAAAGCCCTTTCGAAATCCACACTTAATACAGAAAAACGATTTCGAGATGCCAGAGGTGTGGAGGCGAAATGTTCGAAATAAAGAAGAGCTCCTACTTAGTAACTCCTACATCTTTTGGAAGCCAAATTGTTGAGGCCTTATGAGACCGTTTGCTCTGGTATACCATACAATTCGTACGGAAATAGTTTCTCCTGGGACTTTGGACATACAGAGAAGCTGATTTCCTCATTAAAAATTTCGTGGGCTCCAAAAATTTCCTGTTGACCCCGCTCGTTAAAGGTAAAATTCATGAAACAAAAATTCAAATATATCACGAGGAAATTATATATATTATAAAAATCTAAGATTTATGTATATTTAATATAAAAAAAATTAAATTATTATATATATATATATATATATATATATATATATATATATATATATATATATATATATATATATATATATATATATATATATATATATATATAATTATATATATATATATATATTATAAAAATCTAAGATTTATATATATATAATATAAAAAAAAATAAAATTTGAGCGAGCAACTCAATAGCAGCTACGTTGCTGTGCATTTTTGAGCCACAATCCCAAACTGCTGGCAGGCAGGAATTCTGTTCAAAAAATTATGATGCGTCTAGAACCGTACTGCGAAAGGCAAATGTTTTTTGCGTAACTGCTCGATTACCCTGCGACACTGCGATCGGCTGAGGCGGTAATTGTGTTGAAAATACTTCACTGAGTGAAAATGGATCACTACAGTCTCGCATATGTTTTAATCTTCGACGCCTTTTTAATTTTTTCTCTCGTTTTCCTCTTCCATTAATAAAAACACTACTTCTTTTTCCATTTTAACACAAAAAATTGTAATATACTCACTGTCAATACCTTTCGCGCCATTTACTAAATAGTAAATAAAAGAGCTTTGAATTCTCTGTCAGAATACCGAATAGTTACTATTTGTCAAATATTCACTATTACGGAATGAGGTGAGCTTGTAAGTCTCGCCAGAATAGGGCCGTTTATATTAGACTTTATAACAATTTGCCCCTAATTTAATAATTCATTTAATCACTTCTTAATACTGTGAAGCACGATGTACATACTGTTACGATTAAAATTTAACCACCTCTCATTCTCAAACATCAAATGGGATCCTAAAAGTA
This sequence comes from Clusia tigrina, assembly GCA_920105625.2. Taxonomy (NCBI): domain Eukaryota; kingdom Metazoa; phylum Arthropoda; class Insecta; order Diptera; family Clusiidae; genus Clusia; species Clusia tigrina. The sequence goes on along the minus strand of OV050030.1, from coordinate 137,108,378 downwards.
TGCAATCATTTATGTTTCAATATGAATTCTTAAAAAAAATGTATACAATATCGGGAAATCGTTCCTAAATAATCACAAATTTTTTGTTAGCGACAATAAAGTAAATTGCAAATGCATAATCGCCATAATGGTATACTATACTAATACCTCTTCACGAAAGCGTTCAATGAAGTTAGTTCCATAATCGCCTATAGTGGACTCATTGAACACTTGAGCTATGCTGACTATGTTTGAATCTTCTATAAAACTACAAATCTTAAAAAAAGTAAACATACCTTTTTAAAAACTTTAAATAAAATACGCTATTGGTCTGAAGCGTCATGTGCCAATATATCGGCAAACAAATGTTCTACTATTTGTTAAGAGACTGACGTCCAAAGAATACTATAAATTCCTTAGATTAAACTTTTTCTCGAGACATATAATAATTAAATTTCTATCATCTAAATATTATTTAAGTATTTGTATATAATACTCTTGTAAATATTACCCAAGCTTTGTTGATACTTCCGATTTTGCATTTACGGGCACTGCGCCAAACACACATTACATTACAACTAGAAGGAGTATATGCGTCTTTCCGACATCACCAATTAATTCTATCTTGCTTGAAGGTTAGGTTAGGTTGGAGTGGCAGCAAAAAGCACACTCAGGCAGAAACTATGGTCCATTGTGATACCACGGATGGAAGCTGCACACGTAGTGACCACCTAAGCCGAATATAGTTACCGTTCAGGCAGCACGACTCCGCCGATTACGAAATGTGGAACCAACCTGACAATTAGATACATTTGGCTTCATTCCGAATTTTTCAGGTTGCGAGCTCTGTCAGGCTGATTAAGAAAGGAGCTCCGAAGATTTACATTCTTCGTCTGGTTAAGGATGGACAATGACACATAAGGTGTATCACTGCTCTTCAGAACCGCACAAACGGTAGAAGTTATTAAAGGGCAAACCCTCTCTAGCCGCATGCCTCCCCATCACACAATCATTGCAATGGTCAGGGAGTCTACGCGAGATGCCAAGGTCCAACTTGTTGGAGAATATCCCCCTCTCGGCTCTGTCCCCATTGACGCTGATAGCTGCCAGTTCGGTCTATTGTTTTACCAGAAGCTTAGAGGCCACACTCATAGATGTGGAGCGTAGAGCTCCAGTGATCAACAGAGCTGCACTCCTTCTGATTTTGTCAAGTGAGTTCAGGTTACAAGCCTTGACAGTACCCGGCCACCAGAAAACAGCTCCATATAGGATATTTGGTTCAACAAGGGCCGTATAGAGCCAGAGCATGATTCGTGGTTGTAGACCCCATCTAGTGCACCCTGCCCTCTTACAGCAATACAGCGCACACGATGCTTTACGGAGCCTTGTAGCTAGATTGATATTTCAGCTGAGCTTCAGATCGATTATCAGACCCATATATTTGACTTTAGTGCTTAATCTAAGCGTAGTGCCGTTAATCTTGGGCAAAATGGAGGAAGGTATTTTGTACCTTCTAGTGAACGGCATGACTTCAGGCTTTGCTGGGTTTAGGCTGAGCCCAAATTCGGTGTTCCAGTTAGTCATGGTATCTAGTGCATAGATTCGCTTTTCAGATAGCTCTGACAGCAATGCCAATACGGAGGAGATGCTCAATCAATTTGACACGACCAACGTCTAGATTCAGATCTAATAGAGTTGTGACTATGGCATTGGGGCACAGATTGTTAAATGTGCCTTCAATGTCGAGAAAGCGCCAAGAGGTTATTCCTTGAAGGCAAGTGATTTATCTACTTACGAAATGAGCACGTGAAGCGCAGATTCCGCCGACTTGCCCTTGGTGCAGGCAAAAACAAAAAATTTCTAATAAGGCATTCTAAACACTCCATCAGTCAATACAGTTACAGTTACATTATGAAGCCTTAATGTGACATTTAATAATTCATGGGAGTTTATTTATATTGATGGATTAAAATCGGACACCAAAACTTCGTTTGCAGGTACAAAAGGTATCGGTGTTACTATCGCTGTCTATGCCTTTCACTGGTACTGCTCGGTATTTATATTTGTAGTACTAGCTTTACTTGAATCAATTATCTTTATTTCCCAAGGTAGAAAGAATTATATTATATGCAGTGACAGTAAATAAATAATTGAAGCCGTTCGCAATCACTCAAACGACACCCCTCATACAAAACTTTGCAAGATTCTTCTGTAACACTACCAAAATTATGTGGGTACCTGGACATTCATAACGGGATTCATTCGGGATTCATAACGAAATTAGAAATTGAAGAGGTAAAGGTGTCATCAAAGTGTCCTTACACGTACCATTGATCGCTTGCATGGTATGTCACTTTACAAGAACTTAAGAAACGTATTGGTCCTCCCCAATGCAGCAATTACAATGAATTTGGACATATCAAGAGATATTGCACTTATCCAGCTGTATGTGTAATATGTGAGATTTAGATAATTTAATTGCATGCAATAAACCTTAGAATGATACAAACATTAAAAAAGCAACAATTGGGCTGGGAGCCACATTGTAAATTACAGAGGATGATCTATGTACGATTTACTAAAACAAAAGCGCGCACAAATAAAGTATTCACAAATCAAAGTCAGAAATTAACACAAAGGCAAAACAAATTATACCGCCAAATCAATTCTCTACAAACTTAAACCACAGACATCCTAGGTTATATGCAATTTGTTGGTGTCCTTCGTTGCTTGTCGGGAGACGTCCTTTCTCGGTTCGCTGGGCGCGTGACTGAGAACTTCAAGACACTCTCTGAAATGAAACACTTCACCACTTTCGGTTTTAGAACAACAAGAAGCTTTATTCTTAAAATACTAGTTCTTATATACTATTTCCCAACAGTAATCTCAGTCTGTGAATTGACCTTTCTGGTGTTCCAAATCCGCACCTGCTAATTGGTGTCAGTTGGTCGAGCCAACTGACCTACTGTAAAAGTATCGACGGTGCATTCTAAATTACAATGCCCTTCGTCGACTTGACTGCGGAACTGTAACACCCTAAAAGTTTACATAATAAATATTACACAGATCGCCTTACTTGTGTTCTGTTGTTGTATTCTTTTTTTTACTTTTGTGTTGTTTTGTTTTTTTTTCTCTTTGCTACTTCTTTTATAGTTTTTTCTTTTTGTACATCTTTTATAGTTTTTTTTTAAATTTGTTTTGTACTTTTACTTCTAATTTGCTTTTTTTTTCTTTTTAGTTATATTCCCCTTTTTATATTTGGTCCTTCTTCGACTCTTTTCTCATTGGCGTATAAACAATTTCAAACAACTAGTGATAATACAATATAACTCTATACTTAATATCCTATAATATACTACGATATTTTATACCTAAAATCTTATGTTATATTGCGACCTCTGCTACCTGCTGATCCGGTTGACGGCTGTCGTTGTCGGAGTGAAGTCCCTCGATGAACTCCGCATACCCCTCCCTTCTTTCTAGCCCGGTACGTGCCAAGATGATGCAAGGTTGTGCGACTAGATGCGCTTCTGACGAAGTCAAAATCAATATTCGCTTAGTAACTGACAGTGTAGTGTATATTTACTTAGTTGGGGAAATCGTTATGAAGTTAGCCGACAAAGCTTAACTATGTTGTGCTTGATCTTTCCGTGGTTAAAACGATTTTTTGCGTCAGGAGATTATCCTGTGAAGCTAATTGAACGATGGTAGGTGTGGCTGTTATTGTTACTATAGCCGTTTCTCGCTAAAATTATGGAGTAACCTCGGGTTGTGGCTAAAATTACCTCTTCCTCTTTCTAGACTAAAATACAATATGTAATAATGGCAGACACGTTGGATTTTTTATACGGGCAACGTACGTGTTAGTGTGTTTCATGCCATTTCGTCAGTTATGCAATAAACCTCAAGTATTATTAGACTTTTACTTGTTAGATAGAGACTATTGTATTCAGCCGATACCATCTCCATTTTTTCATAAGCTTAAATCGTAGTCATCTCGCACATGGGAAGTTGGAAGCTCTTCCACTCTTTCATATAAAAATGAATTCTGACTAATTATCAGATTTATTTTCTTCCAACCAAAAATTATCTCTGGACATCATCGTTGCCAATCTCGTCTTTATTCCTTTGTGGCTTACTGATTACCCTTCTTCCATGTATTCTCACTTCTTCTTTTTCAGTCAGATTTTTGTTCGTTGCTCGTGCATTTCACCTGCCGGTCTCCTGGATGTTAGTTAACATCTTACTCCGTCTTCGACGCTGCAGGAAGTCCCTTCCAGGCTCATGCTGCACCATATTGAACCCTCAAGATGTCCTTGTTTGTTCACCAACGCCTGAATATCTAAAAACAATAGCTATTACATTCATTCAATTTTTAATATTTTTCCTAACGTAAACAGTAAATTGTATTTAAATCTATATATCGCTTATCTACTACATCTTAACAAACAAACTATAAATAAGTAACAAAAACTATTTTCTTTACATATACTATTAATTAACTATTATACATTTTTTTAAACATAACAATCATTTTCTATATTAAATTATATGCCGCCAAAAAAAAAATAAATTTTTTTTTTTATATCAATTCTTGGCAAAACTAGTTGCTTATCTTACTTAATGTGAAAACTTTGTCCATTGCATGACTATATTTTTCATCGCATTCACTCATTTTATTGGCTTTAAATTTAATTATAACCTGGTATGTATATACCCATTAACGATTGTATTTTCCTACACCCTGTAATTAGGTCGTATATGGCTACATACATACATTCGAGGCGCTAACGTTATTTTCCCAATTAACCTATACATTTTTTTTTATATCTCAACATATACATTTCTTCAATTTTCCATACGCTAATTTCCTAATCAATAAACAGTAAAAACCTATGTATATTTTTATATAGCCTGCTGCAGTATCTGCAAATTCCCAATTCCTAATCATATGTCGCTACATACTTACTTATATGGCCATACCCATGCCTATTAACAAAATTACTTACTTGCTTAAATATACCTTCGTACATTCATTCTGTACATTATACAGCTACATACATATATACTTACTTCACCAACGGTGCCGGCGCTACTGCTTACGCATCGTATTTCATTTCATTAACTGCGCTCGCTGTAACTGATATTTTTGCACTTTATTGGGGTCATCAGCATTGTACACTGGCGCACATTTGCGCTTCAAATTTGCTGGCATATTGTAATCAAACCCGTAGAGCGTCCTAAACGGAGTTTGCTTCGTTGATACATGCACAGTATGATTATGTACATGCATTGCAGTAGTCAACCATTGATCCCAATTCGAGCCGTCTTCCTTAGCAAAACTGCGCAGGTACTCGGCCAGAGGTCGATGACTACGTTCCAATGAGCCATTAGCCTGGGGATGATATTGTGTTATATGCAATTTCTTGATTCCCAGCATTTTACACGTTTCTGAGAATAGTTTCGATACAAAATTTGAGCCATTGTCGGTTATCAAGACCTTAGGTATGTTGTACTGTGCTATAATTTCGTCAAAAAATGCCTTTGCCACCGTACTTGCTTTAGCATCGGGTATAGCCACGCACGCCATATACTTTGAGAAATCGTCTTGGAACGTCAAGATGTATTTATTTCCCGAAACTGTCACAGGTTAAATACCTACAATATCCATATGAACTTTATCTAATGGCTGTTTTGGTGTGTCATTTAGCACCATTGCCATCTATGTTAGCCTTGAACTCTTGTTGGCCTGACATTTTGGACAACTCTTTATATACTTTTTTTATGTCTCGGAGGATACCTTTCCATCCGTACACTCGCCTAATTCTGTCATGGGTTTTCCAGAATCCCTGGTGCCCACCTAGAAGTGAATCATGAAAACCCTTTAACACAGCCTGGATATCTTTTTTATCCTCCAGCCATTCCACATTACTGGCTGTTTGTTCATTGGCATCGAAACCTGGATTGCTAACATCTCTTGTAGCATCAATTTTATCTTCTTGCATTCTCTCGGCCTTCTTCTCTGACCTTGCTTTGGCCCTAGTTTGCACTACTGATACCTTCTGTGCCTGCGGTACTCTGCTAAGCGCATCCGCATTTAAATTCTTTTTCCCAGGTTTGTATATGATTTCAAAATCATACTCAGACAATTTGTGTCTGAACCTGGCTAGCCTAGACGTTTGGTCTTTCAAATTGGCTATACCTCTCAACGGCTGGTGATCAGTGTATATCTTAAATGGGCGACCTAACAGATATGCTCTAAAATTCTTTGTAGCCCATACTATGGCAAGAAATTCCTTTTCTATTGTGGAGTATCTCTTCTCCGTCTCACTAAGCGCTCTGCTTGCGAATGCGATGAAGGGTTCCTCTTCTACCAAAGCCCTTTCGAAATCCACACTTAATACAGAAAAACGATTTCGAGATGCCAGAGGTGTGGAGGCGAAATGTTCGAAATAAAGAAGAGCTCCTACTTAGTAACTCCTAAATCTTTTGGAAGCCAAATTGTTGAGGCCTTATGAGACCGTTTGTTCTGGTATACCAAACAATTCGTACGGCAATAGTTTTTCCTGGGACTTTGGACATACAGAGAAGCTGATTTCCTCATTAAAAATTTCGTAGGCTCCAAAAATTTCCTGTTGACCCCGCTCGTTAAAGGTAAAATTCATGAAACAAAAATTCAAATATATCACGAGGAAATTATATATATTATAAAAATCTAAGATTTATGTATATTTAATATAAAAAAAAATTAAATTATTATATATATATATATATATATATATATATATATATATATATATATATATATATAATTATATATATATATATATATATATTATAAAAATCTAAGATTTATATATATATAATATAAAAAAAAATAAAATTTGAGCGAGCAACTCAATAGCAGCTACGTTGCTGTGCATTTTTGAGCCACAATCCCAAACTGCTGGCAGGCAAGAATTCTGTTCAAACAAATATGATGCGTCTAGAACCGTACTGCGAAATGCAAATGTTTTTTGCGTAACTGCTCGATTAGCCTGCGACACTGCGATCGGCTGAGGCGGTAATTGTGTTGAAAATACTTCACTGAGTGAAAATGGATCACTACAGTCTCGCATATGTTTTAATCTTCGACGCCTTTTTAATTTTTTCTCTCGTTTTCCTCTTCCATTAATAAAAACACTGCTTCTTTTTCCATTTTACCACAAAAAATTGTAATATACTCACTGTCAATACCTTTCGCGCCATTTACTAAATAGTAAATAAAAGATCTTTGAATTCTCTGTCAGAATACCGAATAGTTACTATTTGTCAAATATTCACTATTACGGAATCAGGTGAGCTTGTAAGTCTCGCCAGAATAGGGCCGTTAATATTAGACTTTATAACAATTTGCCCCTAATTTAATAATTCATTTAATCACATTACTTCTTAATACTGTGAAGCACGATGTACACACTGTTACGATTAAAATTTAACTACCTCTCATTCTCAAACTTCAAATGGGATCCTAAAAGTATGCAATCATTTATCCTAAAAATATGAATTTTTAAAAAATGTATACAATATCGGGAAATCGTTCCTAAATAATCACAAATTTTTTGTTAGCGACAATAAAGTAAATTGCAAATGCATAATCGCCATAATGGTATACTATACTAATACCTCTTCACGATAGCGTTCAATGAAGTTAGTTCCATAATCGCCTATAGTGGACTCATTGAACACTTGAGCTATGCTGACTATGTTTGAATCTTCTATAAAACTACAAATCTTAAAAAAAGTAAACATACCTTTTTAAAAACTTTAAATAAAATACGCTATTGGTCTGAAGCGTCATGTGCTAATATATCGGCAAACAAATGTTCTACTATTTGTTAAGAGGCTGACGTCCAAAGAATACTATAAATTCCTTAGATTAAACTTTTTCTCGAGACATATAATAATTAAATTTCTATCATCTAAATATTATTTAAGTATTTGTATTGTATTGTAAATATTACCCAAGCTTTGTTGATACTTCCGATTTTGCATTTACGGGCACTGCGCCAAACACACATTACATCAACTAGAAGGAGTATATGCGTCTTTCCGACATCACCAATTAATTCTATCTTGCTTGAAGGTTAGGTTAGGTTGGAGTGGCAGCAAAAAGCACACTCAGGCAGAAACTATGGTCCATTGTGATACCATGGATGGAAGCTGCACACGTAGTGACCACCTAAGCCGAATATAGTTACCGTTCAGGCAGCACGACTCCTCCGATTACGAAATGTGGAACCAACCTGACAATTAGATACATTTGGCTTCATTCCGAATTTTTCAGGTTGCGAGCTCTGTCAGGCTGATTAAGAAAGGAGCTCCGAAGATTTACATTCTTCGTCTGGTTAAGGATGGACAATGACACATAAGGTGTATCACTGCTCTTCTCAGAACCGCACACACACGGTAGAAGTCATTAAAGGGCAAACCCTGTCTAGCCGCATGCTTCCCCATCACACAATCATTGCAATGGTCAGGGAGTCTACGCGAGATGCCAAGGCCCAACTTGTTGGAGAATATCCCCCTCTCGGCTCTGCCCCCATTGACGCTGATAGCTGCCAGTTCGGTCTATTGTTTTACCAGAAGCTTAGAAGCCACACTCATAGATGTGGAGCGTAGAGCTCCAGTGATGAACAGAGCTGCACTCCTTCTGATTTTGTCAAGTGAGTTCAGGTTACAAGCCTTGACAGTACCCGGCCACCAGAAAACAGCTCCATATAGGATATTTGGTTCAACAACGGCCGTATAGAGCCAGAGCATGATTCGTGGTTGTAGACCCCATCTAATGCACCCTGCCCTCTTACAGCAATACAGCGCACACGATGCTTTACGGAGCCTTGTAGCTAGATTGATATTTCAGCTGAGCTTCAGATCGATTATCAGACCCATATATTTGACTTTAGTGCTTAATCTAAGCGAAGTGCCGTTAATCTTGGGCAAAATGGAGGAAGGTATTTTGTACCTTCTAGTGAACGGCATGACTTCAGGCTTTGCTGGGTTTAGGCTGAGCCCAAATTCGGTGCTCCAGTTAGTCATGGTATCTAGTGCATAGATTCGCTTTTCAGATAGCTCTGACAGCATTGCCAATACGGAGGAGATGCTCAATCAATTTGACACGACCAACGTCTAGATTCAGATCTAATAGAGTTGTGACTATGGCATTGGGGAACAGATTGTTAAATGTGCCTTCAATGTCGAGAAAGCGCCAAGAGGTTATTCCTTGAAGGCAAGTGATTTATCTACTTACGAAATGAGCACGTGAAGCGCAGATTCCGCCGACTTGCCCTTGGTGCAGGCAAAAACAAAAAATTTCTAATAAGGCATTCCAAACACTCCATCAGTTAATACAGTTACAGTTACATTATAAAGCCTTAGTGTGACATTTAATAATTCATGGGAGTTTATTTATATTGATGGATTAAAATCGGACACCAAAACTTCGTTTGCAGGTACAAAAGGTATCGGTGTTACTATCGCTGTCTATGCCTTTCACTGGTACTGCTCGGTATTTATATTTGTAGTACTAGCTCTACTTGAATCAATTATCTTTATTTCCCAAGGTAGAAAGAATTATATTATATGCAGTGACAGTAAATAAATAATTGAAGCCGTTCGCAATCACTCAAACGACACCCCTCATACAAAACTTTGCAAGATTCTTCTGTAACACTACCAAAATTATGTGGGTACCTGGACATTCATAACGGAATGCATTCGGGATTCATAACGAAATTAGAAATGGAAGAGGTAAAGGTGTCATCAAAGTGTCCTTACACGTACCATTGATCGCTTGCATGGTATGTCACTTTACAAGAACTTAAGAAACGTATTGGTCCACCCCAATGCAGCAATTACAATGAATTTCGACATATGAAGAGATATTGCACTTATCCAGCTGTATGTGTAATAAGTGAGATTTAGATAATTTAATTGCATGCAATAAACCTTAGAATGATACAAACATTAAAAAAGCAACAATTGGGCTGGGAGCCACATTGTAAATTACAGAGGATGATCTATGTACGATTTACTAAAACAAAAGCGCGCACAAATAAAGTATTCACAAATCAAAGTCAAGAAATTAACACAAAGGCAAAACAAATTATACCGCCAAATCAATTCTCTACAAACTTAAACCACCGACATCCTAGGTTATATGCAATTTGGTGGTGTCCTTCGTTGCTTGGCGGGAGACGTCCTTTCTCGGTTCGCTGGGCGCGTGACTGAGAACTTCAAGATACTCTCTGAAATGAAACACTTCACCACTTTCGGTTTTAGAACAACAAGAAGCTTTATTCTTAAAATACTAGTTCTTATATACTATTTCCCAACAGTAATCTCAGTCTGTGAACTGACCTTTCTGGTGTTCCAGTTCCGCACCTGCTAATTGGTGTCCGTTGGTCGAGCCAACTCACCTTCAATTCATGGAAATAATTTTGGAAGTTTATAAATTCTAAAAGTAAGGCTAGTTCGCTCCCGTCTTCTTATTATAATGACCAAGTCTCCAGTGACGGTTTGGGCCTCTGTAATCTTTTCGCTGATTATTTTAAGTCAAGCTACCCATACAATCAATCGGCCATAGTAAATGAACCCATTATTAATGAGGAAATTGTGCTCAAGCATTTGTGTCTTGAGCTAGTATCTCGGATTGCTCCGTTATTTAGTACTTCTCTTCTATGTTATCATTTTCCCGACATATGGAAAAAGTTATATATTTTATGCTGAAAAATTCGAGCAATAAATTTGTAATATCCAATTCCATGGCAAATCGTAACATTGAAAATTTCGTTTTTATGTTTATGAGTTCCCAGCAGTAAAGATTGCCTGGAAAGTCAACTGTCACAAATATACTGTGGTTTTCTTGCCGCGTGATACCTTTGTTATAACATACCCAACAGGTGTTATTTAAAGCATTGTTATCAGATGAGTTTCCTGCGTCTTCCGGCATGCCTGCAACGTAATATTACTATCTTCAATTTATATTAACGAACTTCCTTCGCTTATCCCAATGCATCATTCTTATGTTCTCTGTACCTGTAATTGCCTATGCGGCACCGGTTTGGTGGAAAAGCTAGACAAAGTTACAGCTACGGCTAAGATTAATAGAGTACAAAGACTAGCATGTGTCTACGTAATAGAGGCTATTCAGTCTACTCTGACTGCCGCCCTTGAGGTCTTGTTAAATCTGCCCCCGATTCATTTATTTATTAAGAAAGAAGCTTTACAATTTTCGGCAAAGCTCATCTTAGAAAATGAAGAAAGGTCGTCTCATATTTTACGGTCTTTATTTAGAGAATGAATATGAATGAGCCACAAATCTTTAACCCTAAGCGACTTCTGCCAAACCAGACACAACTTCCAACGTAATTCAAGCTCACATTCCCTGATAAGGTTAATTGGGAACAGAATTGGCATGAACATGTAAATGTCTCTCATGTATGGTACACAGACGGCTCTCAAATGGTTGTAAGTATAGGTACAGGAATATTTGGTAAAAGACACAGAATTTGCATTTTTAGCAGCATGGGACATGAGATCTTAGTGTTTCAATCCGAAATCTATGCAATATAGCTTTGCTTAAGAGAAGAACTTGAAAGCAATTCAACAAATTGTAACATCTATATTCACTCAGACAGTAAAGGCGAAACTACTTTGCCGTCGCGTTTGCGTATGCAAACATTTTTCGAGGGCAAACACGTTTCACGCGTTTGCTACTTTGTATATTTACAAACCACATATCATGCGTTAGACGCGTCGTCTTCTTTTTCGTAAATCACCTGATGTGAAATTTTATGAAGCTGTGGAAATTTAAATTAAAAACAAAAAAATATTTTAAATGAATAAGGAAATACATTCGCTGAAGGGCTTTATAGATTTTCTCAATTTTCTACTAATTATATTATGTGTAAATAATGCATTTAGTTTCTGTTAAGTTCAAACGCGTACATGGAAGGTTTAATTGGGACTGATTTATTTGAATTTGTCTTAGAACTAACAGAGGTGTAAAAAAAAGGATTTATGACATAGTTGCAAAATTATGGTAGTTGTAATTAATGTAACTACTTTGATATATAACAATTCTCCCCCTTAAAATTCAAGTTCTGTAAGAGGAGATCTATTAAACTTAAAAAATTCAATAAGTTAAATGTGAAGTAATATTAATTTTGATCAAATATAATGAAATTCAAATTCAAATAAACTTTAAACTTATAGCAAAAATAAATTAGTATTTCCAAATTATGGTGTATAACGTAACGTCTTCTTTCGAGGTCTTGCACTTCGGCGGATCTGGACCGGTTGACTTACAGTAGGAGTATGTACATCAGAAGCATCACAAGGATCTCGTGTTGTCGGAATGTTCAATTCATCAGGTTGATTACGAGGTTCTGTGGTAGGCTGTTGAATTGCGGGTGACAAGAAAGGATCATCAACATCGTTGCTGCTTGGAGTAACATTTGGCAAGTCACAAGCATTCCTTAGTTTCATTTGATTCACGTGGCATTTGCAAAAACCAATGTCAGTGTCCACGATTTAGACCATTTTCCCTAGTTGACGTTTAACAATACCTGGTATCCACTTCTTCCCTCTGGCGTAATTGCGAATGAATACAGGTTGATTAATATTGAATTTGGAATAGAATGAATTTTGTTGAGTGCCATTCGATGCATCTAATAACTGTGTCCACACAGTTCTTATGGGTCTACCACGCATTAGTTCCGCTGGTGACTTCCCATTTGCATTAGGCATAAATCGATATGTAGAGAGATATTTGTGAACTGCGTTTTTTATTGACATATTATCATCAATATTTTTACGCACCGACGTTTTAAACGTTCTCACAAAACGTTCGGCCAATCCGTTCGTTGCTGGATGGAAAGGAGCTGTTGTCAGGTGTTTGATACCCAGGGTTGAGCAAAATTTCTTGAAGACTTCAGAACTAAATTGTGGTCCGTTGTCGCTAACGATTACCCCAAGAATACCTTCAATTGAGAAAATTGCAGATAACGCAGAAACGGTATCCTCTGCTTTCGTATTTGACATAGATGACACATACGGGAACTGAGAAAAAGCGTCCACGCATATAAACCACATTGTATTGAAAACAGGCCCAGCAAAATCAATATGAATCCTTGCCATGGTCCTGTAGGATCTATCCAGCTTTGGTATTCCTTTGCCGGAGATTGATTTTTAACCTGGAATGTGGTACATTTAGAAGCTGTGCGAGCTATATCATCCATGTTATTCCACCAAACATGTTGTCTTGCAAGTTGATTCATCTTTACAACTCCCCAATCTCCATCGTGAAGGAGGTTTAAAGTATGTTGTTCCAAGGCTTCAGGTATTACCACACGAACGAAATCGGTTTGTAGGCAAACAAGGTCATTATAAATGGTCAAAGATTTTCTGCGATCGAAATATGGCTTAATATTTTTTAAGTCAGAGTCAAAATGAACCGGCCAACCATCTTCAATAAATTTTCGGACTTAATTTAAAATTTTGTCTTTTTCAGACTTAATACGAGTTTGTTGGACATTGATAGGAAAATCATTATAACTGATATTGAAACAAGCTTCTTCTTTATCGAAAAATTCATCGCTTCCAATGGGTAAGCGTGATAATGCGTCCGCGTTGCCATGATCTGCGGTATTGCGGTATTTAATTTCAAATTGATAAGCCATAAGCGTAATGGCCCAGCGCTGAAGTCTATGTGCTGTCATTGTTGGTAAATGTTTGTTTGGGTTAAATATGCTTACCAAAGGTTTGTGATCCGTGACAAGGATAAATTTGCGTCCGTACAGATATTGATGGAACCTTTTGACACCAAATATGATAGCGAGCCCTTCCTTTTCAATCTGGCTGTACTTAACCTGGTGAACATTTAGGGTTTTTGATGCAAACGCTATAGGCCTTTCACTGCCATCAGCGTAGAGATGCGATATAACAGCACCTATGCCAAAAGGTGAGGCATCTGTAGCAAGGATTAACGGCAAATCGTCTTGAAAATGAGCCAATTGAGTTGCATTGGCAATATGCTCTTTAAGCTGGTCAAATGCTTGTTGTTGAGCGGATCCCCATTTGAAACTGGCATTTTTTCTCCGTAACATATTTATTGGAGCTGCAAGATTTGCAAAATTGGGCAAAAAGTTGTGATAGTAATTCACTTTGCCCATGAACGCTTCCACTTCTTTCACATCTGTAGGATGTTTTAAATTTTTTACAGCACGAACGCCTGATTCATCTGGCAGTATACCATTCTCACCAATTTGACGTCCTAAATAAGTTATTTGCTTTTGCAAAAATTGACATTTTTCTTTTTTGCATTTAATTCCGTTGGATTTTAAAATTTGATAAATTTGTTCAAGTCGCTCAAAATGAAGATTTAATGTAGGTGCTGATATGATAATATCATCAATGTAATTTGCACATCCATCAATTCCGTTAGGAAGCTGTTCGATGTATTTTTGGAAAATAGCAGGAGCGCTAGCTATACCATAGGGAAGTCTCTGGTACTGAAATAACCTAAGAGGTGTGTTGATCACCATTAACTTTTTTGAGTCCTCGTCGAGTTCCATTTGTAGGTAGGCATCTTTAAGGTCGATTGTGGAAAAAAATTTACCATTTCGAATGGTGTGGAGCAGTTGTTCACGTGTCGGTAATGGATATTGTTCTACGTCAATTTGCGCGTTGACGGCTAATTTAAAATCACCACAAATACGTATTTCATTATTTGGTTTTTTCGCGAGAACGATAGGAGAAGCCCATTCACTAAATTTTATGGGGCTTAAAATTTTTAAGGTAACAAGTCTGTCTATTTCCTGTTTAAATTTATGCATTTGGGCAAATGGTATTTGTCGGCTTCTATAGAATTTTGGTTGTGCATCCGATTTTAAACGGATATTGGCTTTAAAGTCTTTAACTGTACCCAGACCTGGTTCAAAAATGTTACCGTATTCCCGGCACAACTTTTCAATGTTATTTATACGTGTATCCGAAATTTTGTTTATTTGTTGTATTTCAATTTCAATTATTACGACTTCTTTCACATGTTTACCACATTTGACTGATGTATGCAACTCTCCTAACACCGGAATTTTTTTTCTCCCGAAACCGTATAATGTTCTTTTCGTGGTCACTAGTTTAGGTTTATTTAGCAGTTTATAAGTTGTTAAATTTATGATTGAGATGGAAGCTCCCGAGTCCATTTGCATTTTTACCATTTTATCGAAAATCTGTACCACTACGTAACTTTTTGTAACATTATTATTTAGTTCACCAGTTACTTCAAATACGGTATCAATCACATCTATGTTATTTTTTTTCTCTCACTACTGTGTTTATTATTTTTTTCCCATGTGTTATTGTTTTCTTTTGTATCGGTAGACATACACACAGGCGAAATATGTCCCCTCTTACCGCACTTGTTACACTTTGCATTTCTGAATTTACATTTTTCTCTTTTATGCGTACGAAAACACCCCGAACACGACTTAAATTTGCTTTGTCTCTTATTGTCTTGTGTTTAAACACATTCTCCTTTTTTTTTGTTACTTATTGCATTTATTTGCGTTTGCTTCTCATCCACACTGTGTTTTATAGCGGCCTCTGTTCTTGTCGTTGTTTCAAATGCTTCAGCCACTAATTGCACATCAGCTAACGTCCCTTGCTGCTGCTCTGACTGCGTCATGCGGGGTATGTAGAATGATCTGGTCGCGTATCATGTCGTCGACGAAGCTAGCAGAACATTCGGTTGCGTTGCAAACGAATTTACACTCTCTTGCTAGTCCTCGAAGTACAGCAATTCAGTCTTTGTACGACTGATTATGCTTCTTATTCTTTTCGTTCTTGAAAAATTCATAACGAGCAGCTACAATGAAGCGTGATACGTGGAAATGTTCCGTTAGTTTACTTGTTAAGTCATCAAAGGTTTTATCTTCCAAATTGGAAGAACCAAATAAGTTTTTTAATAATTCGAACACGTTTTTTAATAATTCGATTTCCACACCGATCCACGACAAAAAAAATTTTTGATTGTCCGCCGATTGGACAGCATATGCACTGAAATGTTGTTTGAGCTGTTCCAAATACGAGTCCCAACTGTGGCAATCCTTATTAAAAGTATGGAAAGCAGGCACCATTTGTTGAACCGAAGTAGGTCCCGATGGAGCAGAAATATTACCTTTCATCATGGTCTCCATCCATTGCTGCTGTTGTTGGATTATTCTTTTTGCAAATTCCTGCTGTTGCCTTAGCAATGCTTCCATTGTCTCTTGATCGTTTGGCATTTTGTTTTTTGTTTTTTGTTATATGTAACTTGTGTGTCACTACCACTACAAACGAACGCACTGAAACTGTGTTTTATCTCGTCGCCAGTTGTTAAGTTCAAACGCGCACATGGAAGGTTTAATTGGGACTGATTTATTTCAATTTGTCTTAGAACTAACAGAGGTGTAATAAAAAGGATTTTATGACATAGTTGCAAAATTATGATAATTGTAATTAATGTAACTACTTTGATATATAACAGTTTCCAAAGCATAAAGTGTTTAAGGGTACGTAAATTGTTTGTGGATCGAAGTGTGAGCGGTATTTTCAATATTGTTATGCACACACCATTTTTAAATTCTTAATTATTTAATAAAGCAATTTAAAAAACTATAAATCTACATTTATTTACTGTTATTTTAAATTTAAATCTATTTTTGCTACTCCATGCACAATATGTCAGCTGTCGAAAATCGTGAAAAGTTGAAAGTTGCCCAACTTTTAACGGCGAACGCGTTTGGCGGTTGTTTCATACAAATGCATGTATTCAACTTTTCGCGTGAAACACGTCAAACGCGTTGCCGTCGAAAGGCGTGGTATGTAGTTTTGCCTTAAGGCTGCGTTGTTAGCACTTAGCGCGTTTGAAATTAAATCCAAATTAGTTTGTGATTCCCTACTTCTACCGAAGAGACTAGCATAAAAAAACAGAGTGCATCTAATATGTATGCCAGGGCATAGTGGGCACGTGGGGAACCAAGATGCAGATGAGCTAGCTAGAAAAGGGGCAGCCAGTAGCTTTAATGGACCTGAACCATTCTGTGGTTTACCTTGGAGCTCCACAAAATACGAAATTAATATGGAAAATAATACGAAATGACATGGAACAAATCGAACCAATATTGGATGGAAACAAAAGATATTAGGGTAGCTAAAACTTTCATGCCATTCCATTCTCACAAGAGAATTAATGGGGTACTGAGCTTGGCTCGGTCAGGTATTCGCATTGTCCCGGAACCTTTGACTGGGCACTGTAGAGCAATGAAACAACTATACAATATAGGGATCACCTAAAATGACCTCTGTAGGTTGTGTAACGAAGAGGAAGAAACAGCTGAACATCTGCTTTGTCACAGTAATGGTCTCATATGGAGCCGGCATCGTTACTTAGGTAACCATTTCCTAGAACCGTCAGATATTGCGAAACAAATCTAAATAAATCTCTGAATTCGTAATGAATACTAGATTTGGGGAGCATTTGTAAAAACATAGTGTGTCACAATAGGTCTATTTGCCGGCAATGACTTGGTGACTAGTACCCGCTCTGACTACAAACTAATCTAATCTATGTTTGCTGATGACGTAAACATTTTTCCATCATTAGATAACCCAAATGAATCGCAGTTGCTTAAAGATAATTTAATTTTCTTTCTAACTGGTGCAACATGAATTGTATGCAATTAAATTACTAGAGATGCAAACATATGTGTTTTTCCAGATCAGCGCAATCTGCTCATGTTTACTACATTGTTAATTAACCATTGTTAAGGTCCTATGTGCGACTTTGGTGAGACCTTTGACCAAAAACTTAGTTTTGGTAAACACGTTGAAGGCTTGGAAAAATGTCTCCTCCGTTCGACTCTGAATAGTCGTTAATGCTTTGTCTGCCGCGTCTAAAGTCGACAAGTTCTCACTGTCCCTTGCTAATATCCAGAGTACAAGTGCATCACTTTTGTTCGTTGCTGTTTCCAATTGCTCATACAGTTTTTCTGTAAATAATTTTACTTCCGTCTGTAAAGACCTTAACTTGTCTTGTGCCTTTTCCTCCGGCGAACTAGGACTATCTACTTCTGCTTCCAGTTCTTCCAGATGAAAGTTGTCAACCAGTTCCGTATTAAACCGATGACATAAAACGGATAATTCTTTGCAAAGTATTCATTGACAATATTGAAAATATTCAAAGACATAAATTTATAAGAGATCTAATCCAAGAAAAACGAAAAATTCGTCGAAGGTGGCACCAGACGAGATCCCCTTCTGATAAAGCAACTTGACATAAAAAAACCAAAGAACTGAGTTATGTAATAAAACAAACAAAGAATGATGAATTCAACAGATATATAAGTCAATTATCTAGCGAAAGAAGCTCAAACTATTCCCTGTGGAAATGTACGCGTAATTTAAAAGAACAAAATCCATCAATCAAAGATAACAACAACAAATGGGCCAGAAGTGATGCGGAGAAAGCTGAAGTATTCGCTGATCACCCTGTAAGTATATTTACAATAAACGAAGAACTAAGCGACACCTTCATCAAGCAAAAAGAACGGACTGACCTAGAGACAGAAATACCAAGTACATGTGACGAGGAAGTTTCCGAAATCATTAACAAGGGCCTAAAATCAAAAAAATCCTCAGGTTTTGATTTAATAAATACAGAATTGCTGAAAGAGATCCCAAAAAAATGTACTCTCAAGATTACGCAAATAATAAACGCCGTATTTAAATTTAAATACATCCCTTATATATGGAAAGTATCAGAAATTATAATGATCCTCAAACCGGGCAAACCGACATATAATGTAGCCGCATACCAACCAATATCTCTGCGGCCGATGATGTCAAAAGATTTTGAAAAACTGCTAATTAGACGTTTAATGCCTATAATTGAACAATAATGTATTATTCCTAAACACCAGTTCGGGTTCGAGACAAACCACTCAACAATTGACTAAGTCCATCGGATAATAAACGAAATTGAAAAAGTGTTGGAAGAAAAGAAAGTATGCTTTGCGATTTTTTTAGATGTATCGCAAGCATTTGATAAAGTATGCACGCTGGCCTTCTACTAAAATCAGAATGTTCCTACCAGAATACTTTGCAATCCTTAAATCGTACTTGATAAGAGATACTTCAGAATAAAAGTTAATAGTACCATCTTTTCGAAACTACATGATATCAAAGCAGGGGTCCCGAAAGAAAGCGTACTCGGCCCTTTGCTATACATCATTTTCACTAGTGACCTACCAACTTCAAATAATACAGTCACTGCAACGTTTGCAGATGATACAGCCATACTGGGAGAAGGAGTCCGCTGTGATATTGCAAGCAGAAATAAATAACGTCGTAGGATGGACTAAAAAATGGAAAATTAAACTAAACAACACTAAATTGGTCCACATAAACTTTACAAACAAGAATACCCAATATATTCATATCTATGTTGATGATATACAGATCCCATATACTAATACTGCCAAATACTTGGATATGACACTTGACGCTAAGCTTCGCTAGAAAACACACATTAAAAAGAAAAAGGAAGAGTTGGACCTGAAATTTAACTCGATAAAATTGCTCATAGGACGTAAAATTTGTATATACAGGCAGCAGTTGAAACCAGTGTGGTCATATGGCGACAAACTCTGGGGCTGCGCTAGTCAGAACAACATAACTACCATTCAGCGATTTCAAAACAAAGTCTTGAGATGTATTACCAATGCCCCCTGGTACGTCAGAAATTGTGATCTCCACCGTGACCTTGAAGTCGGAACAGTGAAAGATGAAGTAAAACGGTTTGCTGAAGCTCATGCAGTCAGACTAATTTGTCATGTTAACGAAGAAGCATCTAACCGGCTAATTATATTATAGTATAGAACGCAGATTAAAACGCACTAAACCTAGTGACATGATAAACGAAACATATCATATTAGGGAGAAGTCAATAATTAATATTCTAAAAGAATTGCTTGTTAGTTTTAAGATAACTAGTTGCAGTAATATATGCATTTTATATAATATAAGAATTAATATTAATAAACTTATGAATAGAATACGTAAAAAAAAATTAATAATTATTCCGAGCCTTATTGTCCTTTCTACAATTCCGAATATTCTTCTCGATTGCCTCGCTCTGATGTTTTTGCACTTCCAGCTAGTTTTAACTTCTTTTGATACTTCCATAGACCGAATTAATTGTTATCTACGAAGCCGTGATTACCAACAAATAAATGTTGCAACTTATATTTGTAAGTTTTAGCTTGCCTTGATAAATCTACAAAATGCCTCTTAATTTATAACTTTAAAGAAAACCATTATCTCATATGACTACACAGTTTTTTCTACGCATTTAATGCGACGTTAAATTCTTACAAAATATAAATTAGCTAAACCCCGTAATAATATAATAATAAACAAACATAACTCCTATAATGAAAATAGAAAGTCACATATAATGTAATGCCGAAGAAAAACAAAATAGTTTCCATTGCACAAGTATACAAATTATAATCAATTAGAGGCACAATTTCTGAATTTGAATACAAATTATTTATATAAA
Organism: Clusia tigrina; assembly: GCA_920105625.2. NCBI lineage: Eukaryota > Metazoa > Arthropoda > Insecta > Diptera > Clusiidae > Clusia > Clusia tigrina. The sequence goes on along the minus strand of OV050030.1, from coordinate 137,087,758 downwards.
TTTATTGTATTTGCGTTTCTTTTGTTACCGCTTTTAAAAGAATTATTGTCGAAGAAGACAATCATTATACGAAATTTTCCCCCGCTTTTCTCTCCATTAATGAATGTTGAACATTTTTCGATTTCTTTTATGCTCGTAGAGTAAAAGAATAATATCTCCAAAAACAAATTACGAAAAAGGAATACAGCACTACTATCATTAATAAAACAATTGACACCGTTTAAAACACGTCTCAAATTTAAGGTTTCTCCTATGCAAATGTTGCAAAATATGCAAAATATTAATTAACCATTTATGCGCCAATTGTAGTTGCGCAACTACAACTTTGATGCAACAGCCCGTGTTCTATGCACCTCTTGATGTATTCCTGCCTAGTACCCTAAGTTTGTTTTGTTTAACCGTGCGTTAAAAATTAGAATTTCTGCTTGTTGAAATTTGTGTTCTTGAAATACACATACACACACTTTTTATAAGAAAACGATTGAGTTTGTATATGTGTATATTGAAAGCAAAAAATTAAAATAGTTATTTTACATGACTATGAATGTACATAGGTCAACAAATTTCATATGTTTTTAAGTCATCTTTTAGAGTTGTACAGAAAATAAATAATTTGATTGTAGCAAGAACAAATTTGCATATACGAAAAATTTAAAAAAGGCCATTATGACTTTGCATATGATAAATTTTACTTTTAATAAAATGTAAAAATTACTTCAATTAGTCGAACTATTTTATGTTGAATATATTGTTGAATTCAAACTATATGTATATTTACTTAATTCTATTAAAAATATATTTTACAAGGCCACGAATAGTATGATGGAACTGCTGATAGATCCATAATATAAATATGACACTAATCATACTAAAGTATAGTCCACCAATAAATTGATCAAAGTGTACAGTCTTGTAATTTAATACCAATCTACAAAATATGTAAATAGCCAAATATAATATAATGAAATGTGAAGATTCTAACATTGTTTAAATCAAATTAAAAGTATTTAAATTTATTTATTTTAGTCCAATAAGCAATGTAAAAACTGGTGATGGATACAATTTATTTAAAGCGCTTTAATATACTTTTAAAAAACATGCAGTTAGTATTTAATAATATTGTTAGAAGAAATAATATATTGTAATATTCATTTCATGCTTCTTAAGGCACACTTTGCTACCTGTCAAAATTATCGAAACACAATATTATCATTGCTCTCCAAAATCCGAAGCTTGTAGGCAACCAAGTCCTTTGCTAGTCCTCTGCTTTGCTCTTATGCTATACGCAACAGCGCACACACGTACTCAAGTAATCACGGCAGTGTGAAAGAAAACCAAAAAAGGTCAAAGTATACAAGTAACTGTTATTTTTATAATGTTCTTGTTATTGAAATTAATTGTTCCTATTACTCTATAATCAGAGATGTTTTTCAAATAAAAGGAGGACAAATAAAAGTCAAACAATTTTATGTAATTTAATTACAAAAATCTATTTCTTATATTGATCCTTGTTTAAACATATTCAATATACTACGTACATACATACATATTCTGTCCCAATCAATTTTTAGAGATCATAAATACATAATTAAAATTTGTTATAAAAAAAAAGTTTGTTTATATATATATTATATAAATTAAACATAAATATATTTAAATATCAATTAAAATATAAAAAATTGCATATTAAGCATTTCAATAAAATTCTCTATAAATTTACATGAATTATTAATTCATATTCATATGCGAGGAAAGAATTTCAACCAAACAAATGCTCCCAAATGTAAATATGTATTTTATATATGTGTGTACACATAAACCGCGTAACACTTTATTTTCATATGAAATCAATATTAAGAAGAACGTGTGAACGCAAAAGATTCAAGAATATAAGAAACAAAATGAAAAAGCAGTTAATCTCCACATACAAATGAGATCCACACAATATCAATATTAAAAATGGTGGCTGCAACAAAAATGTTGTCACAATGTTTTGAAGCGACATTTTAAGGTTTTGTACTAAATAGGGGAATGTCGCATATTCCTAATATAAGTTAATCACATTGGTGTTATTTAATTTAAAAAAATATTTTTATCGGTGCTATGCACCTTCTTTATTTGATTATTGAAACGAAACTAAAATCTAACACAAAATGTACTTAAGTCTAAACCTATTATACTGTTTGTACCCACGTTGCTGCCGGATGGTTTGTCGCTGGAAGATGCTGAGCTTCTTGCATTCCCACGATTCTGGAATAGGATGAGTGAATTAAATTGTGGCTTGCAGGTATTCGACTTTTAGCAAACGTGGTGGCATCGCAACACGTGTGAATTATTTGCACACCGGCTGAGTTTGCAATATGCGATTTGCTTTGGTTTAGGTGAATGGAGTTTATTTCACCTTAACTCCTCCACCCTTAAATTCGGTCGTCCTCGATCGATATGTCGTATTTTTTGTTTTTTCCTTAGAAAAGCGGAATCTAGCTTAGCCTTGTAATTTTCTTGGATGGCTTGCCGGTGTTGTCAACGCTCAAGTCTGGTAGGGATATTGATGTTGCTGGTGTTCCCTCTATGTGGACTATGTTCTGTGCTCTTTACCTTTACTTTCTTGAGGTACCTCTTCCATATGATCACAAATAAAATTAATGCTATTGTTGCAATAAGCGTTAGATGCTCTTCTGATCGGATGGCTGCAGACTTTGGTTGCAGTATGGCTGGTAACGGCTGTACTTTCATGATAAGTCCGATTTACGACTGTTATCGATGCGTTTTGATACCGGATAAGATTCGTTCCCGGGAGGTTTAACATCTCGTTCATGGTAATTGTCCCATTATATGGATTCAGCAGCAGTAATCCTGGGTTAATTTCTTCCACGGTTGGCACGTGTTGGTTGTTCGTAAGGGTGCAAGTGTGGGGTATGCTTCTGAGCAAGTTCGGTATGCAGGTTGTATTACTTAAATTAACAATTCTTTATCCTTACAAATAGATATGTCATTATATTCCTTACATTGGCTCTTTATGCCGTACATATTATTACAATTTAAAATATCTTGAAATCGGTTCTGGTTACAACATGACTATTTTTACCGGTTTTAATAACATTGTTTTACAAATTTCATTGCTAGCTGTGGGCATATTTACTATGTAAATTATGACCGAATTATTTGCCGCTTTATGTCAGCAAATTCAAATGCTTGTTCTATATTTATAATTTGCATATTTTCTTTTTCTAATATTGTCTTAGTAACATTTATTTAATTTTTTTATAGAATAAAAGAGTTTACAATGTTAGCCTTAGCCCAATTTATAGCGTAATCAATATTTGTAATTTATCCTTTTATAATTTCTATTTTACACTTCAATTCGTCTTTAATTATATTTTAATTTTTTACCAAATTTTAAAATTTTATTTGTTTCGTTAGTGAGTGCTTTTATTTTTTCAAGCGTTACTTTATTTATGATTACTTGCTGATTATTATTTTCTAATGCATTGTTTATTTTTTGGGATATGATATCAAAGTCAGCGTTGTCTGGATTTCCAGCAATCCACTTCCAAGCGCTGCCGATAAAATCAATTGTTCTTTTGATCTTTGTTGTGGGCATTAGTCTGGATAGGTGTTCTCGGGTTTGTGAGATTTGATGTAATAGGAAGGGATACAATGATGTTCGGGATTTATATTTTTCCTAACGACAATTTCGTTGCTCAAATCTCCATAATCTCTATAACATGCATCAGCCTGACGGTACCAACCTGAAGCCTTGCTATACCTGTATTTATAGCAATCAGCTTTGAGTTAGAATAGTCAAGTATTTGCGTTTCAGATTTGAAAAAAATTTTAATTTAGTGGCGCTTTCTATAAATACTGTTGTGTTTCCGTTCTCCTTCACTATTTCCTCTTTCCTGTAATTTAGATCCCACTCTTCTATTTCGTTCGACGTAAATTGTCTGTTTGGCTGAATATTGTTTTGTTTCCTGTTTGTTTTTGTTATGGTAACTAAGGTCTTTCTTCTGTTTTTCTAGGAATTTGCCTATATTGTCCTGCCTTGCTCTTTCGATGTCTTCAGTTGTGCAATTTATGAGTCTTCCAAAAAAAATATCTATGGGTATTTTTCTTACTGTTGAATGAATACTATGATTATATTCGTTAACGGCTCGTTCGAGAAGCTCTTTAAATTTCTGTATCCACTCTCGTTATTAAAGCATCGTATGATTTCAATCAAGGTGGAGTGGAATCGGTCGACCTGTCCGTTTGCTTCGGTTCAATATGTTGGTGGGGTGTACACGTCAATATGGAGCTCGCTTTTCAGGATGGAAAGTATTGACTCTTGAGTTGAGTGACCTTTCATTATCTATAACGACAAATTTTGCAACTCCGAAAAGGAGTAATAGTTCCATTAGCGGTTGCCTGATATTTTCTATTGATTTTGCATGCAGAATTTTTCTTTGAGCATATTTAGAGAATTTGTCCATTGCGGTCATTTCAAGTTTTTTTTCGGTACTGAAATTGTCTATATGAAGTGTATGTCCGGGGAAAGTTGGTATGAGGGTTTCGTTCAGTTTAGGTCAGTTTGGGTGCCTTTCATATTTATTTTTCTTGCATATGGTATGTACACATTTCTGTGATTTTTTTTTATTTTTCTGGGCATTGCTGCGAAGTAGTACTTTTCTAATATCTGAATTTTATTTTCACATGGATTTCGATGTGCTCTATTATAGATTTGAATTATTAGGTCTTCTTGTTCTTGTTCGTTGGTGATATCTTCCACCTGTAGTTGTGAGAACCGAATACGATACTTGAAAAAAAATTTGGATAGATTTCTTGGATTTGGCTCATTATATATTCTTGCGTTTTAATGCAATTGATTACTCTGGGATTCAGGTATCTTTTCAAAATATCTACTAGTTTTTCAGGAGTAAGATTGGGTTCAGTTATTAAATGCCTGTGGTAAGTGGGGAATATTATTTTGAAGCTGTAATTCGGAGGGCTTCCTTCATTTAAGAAAATTTGATTCTTGAAGATCTTTATTGGGGTTTCAATACTAGGAATTAAGTTGTGTGGCGAACTTTCTGAGCTGTGCTGTGTGGGTGTTAATGAGTTTACGAACGTGTTCTTATATAGTCGCGAAAGGGCATCCGCAACGACATTAGTTCTTCCAGGTTTGTACTGTAGCGTATAATTGTACTGCTCCAGTATCGCTTTCCAACGTTTCATTTTGGAGTTGTTCTTATTGTTTAGCGCCTATGTTAGAGCTTGGTGGTCTGTGAATATCTTTACCTTTGCAGATCCGTACAAGTAGTTCCCTAGCGAGTTTGTGACCAGATTATGGCCAACAATTCTTTTTCGTTCGCTGCTTAACTTTCCTCGGTTTGGCCGATATCAAGGTGATAGGTCTGTCTTGTTGGGAGAGTACGGCGCCAATGGCGTAATTAGACGCGACCTTCGTCAGTCCAAATCTTTACTATAATCGGGATATGCCAGCATAATTTCCTAATAAGGCATTTTTAATTTGATTAAACGCTTTGACCGTTTCCCTGTTCAGGTATACCTCTTTCTCATTGGATATTTTCTTTGATACTCGCCCATCCTCACCTTAACTTATATCCTATTTGACATTCACACATTAGAATGTGTTTGCGTAATATATATTTATTGCGCGTAACGCGCTATCAACACGAATATAAATCATTAAAATGTTAATAATTTCATATATTAATGACTATTTTATTAGACCAATGATATAATATGCTTTGTATTTTCAATCAATTCATTTATTTAATAAAAGTAAATCCTAAAAGTAGTACTTTCAACGAGTGTGCTTGAGGAGCTCGGATCCAAGAAGAAATACAAAAGTTCAATACTAATGAAATGCAAAAGTCTGGTGATGCCAGATTCTATGAGTAAGTACACTGAGAATATCATATACAATATGACATCCCCTTTGTTTTACTTAGAAGTGTCGTAGTCTTCAAAACGTTTAGGAGCCTTGATTTGCTTTTTCGGTCCCGATGTTGTCCTGTTGTCGTGATGTTCCATTGAATGTTCGATTTGGTGGTTTCTTCGTTCGGCTACTTGAGAAGTATGTTCGCCTTCGGCAACGATAGTAGAGGGTTGAGTTGGTGCTTGCCAAGTTGGAGTTTGTTGAGAGATTGATTGTTGTACTGCTGATGTTATCGGTGATTCAGGAATACTCTTATCTACTTCCGTTCGTTCATCTTCACTGATCATGTTTGTTGTGGTATTTGGTTTTCTTATATGGATAGTGTTGCGTCTGTATAGTTTTTGATTGGAACCAACTGCATAGTAATGCATGTTGGATTCGACAATTTTTGGGTCACTTCCCCTTTTGACCAAGTATCATCAGGGTTTCGCTCATATACACTTCCTCCCCAATATTCAGTAGACTGTTTCTCTAGCTCCAAATGGGGCTGATGTAAACGATCAAGTATTTCCTTCCTCATTTGTTGGGGAATTAATATTCTGTTAGCCTTAAATATCATTCTGTTGTTACTCACCAACTCATCACGAATGTTCCAATAGTCTCTTATTGCTTCATCAGTTTCGTTTTTGTTTTCCGGCCAACCTTAATTTATTGTTTTTATCAATGTATTCATAACGTTGTCTTGGGTCGTAGCTTTTTGAATTTTGATGATCATCTCGTTGCTTATTCGTTTATTTTCGATATCGTTGCAGCCATCCATTCTTTTAATTCTTCTTCTATTTTATATATTTCAAATGATTTTTCTTCACGATTATCACCTTCTGCACGCAAAAAGTATAGCCAACATCTCCTTCTCTATCTGGGCATAATTTCTTTGGGTAAGTGGTTTTGAAGCATAAATCACAGGATGCCCCTCTTGCATAAGAGCCCAATGCAAATGATGATGCATCTGTTTGTATCGTTACCTGCTTTCTTATATCAAAATATTTTAGAACTGGAGTACTTGTTATAACATGCTTTATTTTTCTAAATGCTGTCTTCTGCTCATCGCTCCATGAGAATTCACTTTTTATGTGCGTTACCTTTCTCAGCGGTTCAGTTATATCTGACATGTTTGGAATGAATTTACTCAAATAGGTTGCCATACCCAGAAAGCGCAATGTATCGCTTTTGTCTGATGGTCTTGGAATGTTTACAATTGCCTCAAATTTTTCTGGATCCGGTTTTAAACCTTCTCCTGTTAAAATATGACCAAAAAACTTTATATCTCTTTGACCAATCCTCATTTTCTCATCTATCTTCAAAGTTTCCCTTTCTAGACGTTCAAGTAGTTGTTGTAAGTTTTTGTTGTGATCTCGAGTTGCCTCTTCAATATTCTCTCCTTTTCCTACTACCAAAATGTCGTCGGCTATGCATGTTACACCCTTTAAGCCATAAACGACATGATTTTGCTTCATTTGGAAGATTTCCATTGCTGGTTTTATTCCAAATGGTAGTCTCTTAAAACGATACTTCTTAAATGGTGTTCAAAAAGTTGTTAATCTGCTGCTCGGTTCATCCAACTCCAACTGCCAAAAGCCGCTCTTTGCATCGAGTATACTGAAAACCTTTGCACCCGTTAGTTCCGTAATAATTTCCTCAACTGTTGGCAATTGGTATTTAACATCCCTAAGACTCTCATTCAATTTCCGAGGGTCGATACAAACTCTTAGCTTGTTGTTGTTTTTCCTAACTATGACTATGTTGCTTGTCCACGGAGTCTGTTCTAGCTCCTTTTCAATCACGTTAGCTTTTTCCATCTCATCTAATGTTGTTTTTAGTTGTGCCCGTAACGCTACTGGAATTCTTCGTGGAGGCTCGCTTTTCGGTGTTGCGGTTTCATCAATTTCTAACCTAATTTCCCCCGTCAACTTCCCCAAACTTTCAAATACCTTGCTATATTTGTTGACCATGTTGTATGCTTCTTGTTGTGTTGTATTTTGTGTGACTACTTTGCAAATTTCTATTAATTTTAGCTGTTGACATGCCTCTGCCGATAATAGTGGACAGTGATCTCTTCTGATGACATAAAAAAAAAACTTTCTGTCATTTGCCTTACTTTGTACTGTTAACTGAGTTGTTCCCACGGTTGAGATTTATGTTCCCTCTATTGTTTTTAGTTTCGTAAAAGTTCTCTTAATATGTGGATTAGGATCTATGTCCTTTAAGTTGTTGTATCCAATTAGATTGCATGTAGCTCCCGTATCTAACTACGCCTTGACGTTTACGGATTGACATTTCGCGTTGTATATCAATAAATTTCTAAATACGCCCTTTGAGTAGCCTTCTTCAACTACATTTAGTACATAATGCTCATCCCCCTCTGGATCCTCATAATTCACCGTTGTCGAAATCTCCTTTACTGTTTTACCTTTGTTGTTACGTTTATTGTTGCTGGTACTTGGTTCGTCTGCCATGCACACTCTTGCATAATGGCCCTTCTTTTCACATTTTCTGCAATATACTTTTCTGGCTGGACAATTTTCTAAATTGTCATGGTAATCAAATCCACAAAATTTACATTTATATGACGTTCTGCTATTTTTTACTTGTTGTTTGGCATTACTTCTCTGAATTTTGTTTACCTCCATGTTATTATTGTCTATGCCTTTCAGCTGTTTCTCTGAAAATTCTTTTATTTGCAAGTTTCTATTGCCTTATCCAAAGTTATATCCTTATCCAGCCACAATCTTTCACGTAGGTTATGATCTTTTATTGAACAAATAATTTTGTCCAACAATAAGTCATCCTCTAAAGCGCCATATTGTGCATTTCTTATCATGCTTCGCAATCGATTAAAATACTCGTCGTATGTATCATCGTCTTCTTGTTTGGCCATATTAAATATTGCTCTGACATATCTTTTGTTTATAGTTGGTGTCAAATTCTTTTCTATGGCGTTCAATAAATCGGCTACTGTTCTCTTTTCTTCATCCCTAATAGGCATATTTCCATATCTTCTGAAAACATCACTACCAATTGCAGTAAGCAAAATAGCTGTAGCCAGTAGATACAGCTCCCACTGACTTCTGAAATGTTTAACATTTTCCGAAATATCTCCGGACTTTATATCCAATGGTTCCGGCAATGGAATTTGTGGAAAAGTTGGTCGTGCGCTCTGCGTATTCTGTTGTATCAATAGTTTAAGTTGTGCAACTTCTTCTTTTAATTGTTATACTTCTGCCATTGTTCGTCTATAGAACATTCACGGCCCGTCTCAATATTATTTCTTTCTTAGGTTATGTTTATTTTGCTGTTGTTATTTTCCAATTTATTTTAAGCACCACTTGCCACATCTGACACCATGATATAATATGCTTTGTATTTTCAATCAATTCATTTATTTAATAAAAGTAAATCCTAAAAGTAGTACTTTCAACGAGTGTGCTTGAGGAGCTCGGATCCAAGAAGAAATACTGTTGAATAAAAGCTGTTTATCAATTACAATATGCATGTTGATCTGGTAACGTTGTGACACGTCATCTTTGACGTTTTACAACATATATATATATATATATATATATATATATTTATATATATATATATATATATATATATATATATATATATATATATATATATATATATATATATATACCTTTTTCTTTTCTTTCTATCTCTTCTTTCGGTGGACGGCCTTCTTTGATAGTTTAATTTTAAGGTGCTTGTTAAATAAAATCTACAAAAGTTTGCGCAATCTTAGCAGGTTATGGGTCAAATTTAATAATGCGCCAAATTTAATAATTGAATAGTTTTTAAATTTGTAATGAGCGATATTGAAGAGATCAGTGAAGTTTTTGACGCAAATGTTGATCGGAAAAATTTCAGCACGATTGACAATTTTTCAAAGAAAATGGCAGCAAACTCCGTATCTAGTTCCTCGCGAATCGAATTATTATCAAAAGATAATTACGATACGTGGAGTCTGCAGGTCGAGGCGCTGCTAATCAAAAATGATCTTTGGGAGTTCGTCAGCGGCGGCTTTGTAATGCCAGTAGAGGATGTCGCAAGAAGCGCTTGGGTAAAACAGGATAAGAAAGCCAAAGCGGATCTAATCTTATCAATACAGCCTTCGGAGCTAAAACAAATACGTGGATGTGAGACTTCACGTGAAGTTTGGCTTAAGCTTGAGAGTATTTATGCTTCAAAGGGGCCTGCGCGTAAAGCGACATTGTTGAAGCAACTTATGCTGCAGAAGCTGGATGAAGGTGGCGATGTAAAAGACCACATCGCACGTTTCATGGATGTAGTTGATAAGTTAGAAAGCATGAGCATTGAGGTAAATGGCGATTTACTAACCATTATGTTGCTGTATAGCCTTCCATCAAGTTTTTAAAACTTTCGTTGCGCAATCGAATCTCGTGATGAACTACCTACTGCCGAGGTTTTGAAAGTCAAAATTATAGAAGAGAGCGAGGCACGATTGCAAGCTTCTGGAAGTGTGATAGCAATGGTTGCTGGTGGTCGCACACGTGATCGTAAGTCTAATTTGGAACATGGGAAAATGGCTACGAAAGACATTAGATGTTTCAAGTGCGGTGCGATTGGACACAAGGCGAATGCTTGTTCTGCAAAGAAAAACAATAATGCAAAAGGTTACAAGCAGTCTCATCATGTTGACGAAACATACGCTGTATGCCATTCTGTAACTACTGGAATGACTGTTTCAACAAACACTAATCGTGCTTGGATTCTCGATAGTGGTTGCACAGCGCATTTATGTGGAGATGAAAGTATTTTTAATTCAATATCCAAATCTCCAAAAGTTAAGTTAAATCTGGCAAGCCAAGCCTGTGCTGAGGTTCAAGGCACTGGCGTGGTGGAGCTGACAGTGGCTGGCGATAGTGGTAATCGCTGCATTCAATTTAAAAATGCGCTTTTTGTACCTGATCTTCGAACTAATCTCATATCGGTAGCAAAATTACGGACAAAGGTCATACTGTTACATTTTCGAAAGATAGTGCGTATTTTTGCGATATGAATGGCAGAAAATCGCTTATAGCCGATCGTAGAGGCGATTTGTTTTATCTACGCGAGAGTAGCGAATGCTGTTGAAGTGGCATTGTCGATTGGGTCACTTAAACGCGAAGGATATGATTAGATTAATTAAGATCGGTACTTTGCCTAAAGTTGATATTGATGACCTCAAGTTAATCGCGACATGTGAGGTGTGCGTGAGGTGTGCTTAAAGGGTAAGATGACCGCATTGCCGTTTACCAATTCCCACAATCCATGCGGTGAGATGTTGAAGATAATACACTCAGACACTTTTCGTACGGAATCTACAGAACGAGCCAGGTATTTTTTTACGTTCATAGACGATAGCTCTAGATGGTGTGAGATATATTTCTTACGAGAGAAAAGCGGTGTTTTCGAAGCTTTTAAAATGTATCAGCGATTTGTGGAAAATCAAACTGGGCAAAGAATAAAATGCTTGCAGTCAGACAATGGGCGTGAGTATTCTAATAACGATTTTAATAAATATCTTTCAGATCATGGCATTTTGCGGAGACTGTCTATTCCTCGGACTCCAGAACAAAACGGAGTTGCAGAGCGTCATAATCGTACGCTATTAGATATGGCAAGGTGTCTTTTGCTCCAATCAGGATTGAGTCAGACGTTTTGGTCATCGGCCGTGTCGATGGCATGTTATATACGCAATAGATGTCCAACAAGCAGTTTAAAATGGAAAATACCTTACGAAATTTTTATTAAAGAAAAGGGCAAACTCGACTACTTGAAGTCATTTGGATCCAAAGTAATGGTTCTCGATAAGGATGCCGGCAAAAATAAGTTTGCACCGAGAGCAACCGAGGGAATATTTGTGGGGTATCCACACGACAAAAAGGGATGTCGCATATGGATGCTAAGCTCACATAAAATAATATGTGCGCGTGATGTTAAATTCGTCGATCAGATTTGTGGGCAGCAAAGCATTTCAAACAAACTCTCTGAATCCCTGCTACCATGTAGTCCCACTACATCAAGCGATAGAAGTTTCGTTGAATTCTCTCCTCGTCCACCGAGAAACAACATGATTGCTGACAACAGAACTCCAGTGGTAGCAGTGAACAGCCAAGAAGATGAAGGTAGAGCTCCTGGTCGGCCAAAGATGTTGCGCACAGGGCGTAGAGGACGACCTCGAAAACTTTTTCGCGCTCGCACGTTGACTTCAGAAGAAAAACCTCCAGAGGAGCCTAAAGTTGAATCAGATGAGCTGGAGGACGATGTTTTTGCTGGCGTAGCCGAAATTAGTATACGAAGTGCAATGAACGGACCTGCGTGCGAAGAATGGATGGATGCCATCGAGTCAGAAGTGGTGAGTCTTATTGAAAATGATACATGGGAGCTTGTAAAATCGCTTATTGCACGAAATGTTGTTGGCTGTCGTTTCGTACTTACAAACAAATGTGGATTAGATGGCAATATTGAACAACGAAAGGCACGACTAGTAGCAAAAGGCTATAGCCAAAATGGTGTAGATTATCACCAAACATTCGCACCAGTGGCCAGACTGGAAACTTTGCGACTACTGCTTGCTTTATCCGTACAGTTTGGACTCGCGATCTGGCAATTTGACGTTGTGACTGCTTACTTAAATGGTTCATTAGAAGAAAAGATATTTATGAAAGTACCAGACATGCTGAGTGAGATGCTGGAGCGTATTGTTTTAAAACAAGGTAGAAGCACTGATATTGGTATACGAGCGAATAAAATGTTACACGATTTTCGTGATGGTGGTAATGTTTGTGCACTTAAAAAGGCTCTGTACGGGCTCAAACAAGCAGGTCGTCAATGATATAAGAAGTTGAAAGCCAAACTTGTAAGTATTGGGTTTAAGCCAATTATGAATGAGCCATGCTTATTTTATTGTCATGTAAATAACGAACTCACATTACTGTTGGTGTACGTCGACGATATTCTTATTGCATCACAAAATAGAAAAGCTGTAAGAAAATTTAAAGATCAACTTTTGAAGGACTTTGCAATCAAGGATCTCGGTTTGGCAAATTTCTGCCTTGGTTTGGAAATAATCCAAAATGACGCCGTTATAAAATTAAAGCAATCAGGATATATAAAAGAATTGCTCAGAAGTTATGGCATGTGTGATTGCAATCAGACATCAGTGGCCACGCCTGCAGACATAAACACTCAATTTGATAATGCATTAAGCAAACAATGCGAAGGATGTCCCTACCGAGAGCTAATTGGTGCTTTGATGTATCTATCAGTGGCAACGAGGCCTGATATTGCGAATATCATATCAAGATTGGCGCAGTTTTTGAATAACCCTCTTGATTGCCATTGGCAGGCTGCTAAAAGAGTTTTGCGGTATTTGGCTGGTTCGGCAAATAAAGGCTTAGAATATAAAAGGACGAATAATCCACTGCTTGCTTACACCGATGCTGATTGGGGTGGATGCGTTGTGGACCGTCGCTCTTATACAGGCTACGTGTTTATTCTCAGTGGAGCTGCTATAACCTGGAAATCGCAGAAGCAACGTACCGTAGCACTTTCTTCTACAGAAGCCGAGTACGTCAGTTTAGCTGAAGCAGCGAAAGAGGCAATTTATTTGCGAAGTTTCTTAAATGAGCTTGACTTAAGTGATCTCGCTAGAATTACAATTTTTGTGGATAATCGAGGAGCACAGTGTTTGGCGAGTGATTCTGTATTTCATGCTCGCACGAAACATATAGATATGAGACATAATTTTGTTCGAGAGTCGGTTGCCGCTAAGATGTTTGTATTGAAACATGTACCAACACAGCAAATGATTGCCGATATAATGACTAAATCACTGCCGAGAGCAACTCATGAGAGATGTCTAACAGGACTTGGTTTCTGCACTTTAGACAACCTGCATATTGAGAGGGAGTGTTGAATAAAAGCTGTTTATCAATTACAATATGCATTTTGATCTGGTAACGTTGTGACACGTCATCTTTGACGTTTTACAACATTCTTTTCCTTTTCTTTCTATCTCTTCTTCCGGTGGACGGCCTTCTTTGATAGTTTAATTTTAAGGTGCTTGTTAAATAAAATCTACAAAAGTTTGCGCAATCTTAACAAATACAAAAGTTCAATACTAATGAAATGCAAAAGTCTGGTGATGCCAGATTCTATGAATAAGTATACTGAGAATATCATATACAATATGACAACCAATATTAGGAATATTTTCATATTTAATATTGGCATTAGTTCTACCAAATATCTTATATTATAATATTTTATTATACTTAAAATATGAGGTATCTGAATTTAATATTCATTTAATTAGTCATTTTCGCATATTTCCATTCGTGTAATTTAATTCATCCGCTGGCTAACAAATGACCTGCCGATTTCGTGCAGTGATTAAACACTATTATTTGAAAGCGAAAACGGCGAAAGAGACAAAAGAGACAAAAGAAAAGCTCGATAAACATTACGGTGAGTCTGCTCCGTCAGATTACATGGTAAAATATTGCATTGCTGAATTTAAACGCGGCCGAACAAGCACTGCAACAATACCATCAACAGGAAGGCCAAAAGAGGTGGTTACTGAAGAAAATATCAAGAAAATCCTCGATATCGTTATGAATGATCGCCGAGTCAAGTTGCGTGAGATTGTTGAAATGGTAAACATATCATATGAACGTGTGTTCAACATTTTGCATGAACATTTGCATATGAAAAAGCTATCGGCAAGATGGGTGCCGCGTTTGCTCAATGTCGAACAAAACGATTTCGACAGACCACTCACAGCGGTGTTTGGACATGATAAAGCGTAATCCTGTTGATTTTTGGCGTCGATTAATAACTGTTGATGAAACGTGGGTCCACCACTACACACCTTAAACCAAAAATCAATCGAAACAATGGGTGGAAGCTGGTGGAAGTGCTCCGAAGAAGGCGAAGGCAGTGAAATCGACTTGCAAGGTTATGGCCACTGTATTTTGGGATGCACACGGAATATTGCTCATCGATTATCTTGAAAAAGGATCCACAATCACAGGAAAGTATTATCGTGCATTATTGGATCAATTGATTGATGCAATAAAGGAAAAACGACCACATTTAAAGAAGAAAAAAATGCTCTTTCTTCAAGAAAACGGACCGGTTCACACAGCATTAGATACGATGCTAAAATTACGTGAAATACACTTCGAATTGGTTAATCATCCACTTTATAGTCCAGATTTAGCTCCTAGTGACTTTTTCCTGTTTCCAAACTTGAAAAAATGGCTCGCAGGAAAAAGATTCATCTCAAACGAAGAAGTGATTACCGAAACTAACGCGTATTTTGAGGGGTTCTCGAAATCGTATTATTCAGATGGTATAAAAAAGTTGGAATATCGTCTTACTAAGTGTGTCGAAGTAAAAGGAGACTATGTTGAGAAATAAATGGTTTTTGAAAAAAAAAATGTTTTTTCCTACTTAGGTAGCTTCAATATCAATCCGCCCTCGTATACTATTTACAAACAAACATTACAGTCTACGTATTGAATTGTCTGGTGTTCCAGTTACGCAATTGTTGTTTGGTGTCAGTTGCTCAAGCCAACTGACCTACTGAAAGCAAAAGAGTCACCCTAAGTGGCAAAACTGTGACACCCTAAAAGTTTACATCATAATTAATACATAATAAATACTATTCATTTACAATATTTGGACCCTAAAAATATGTGCTCTCTTAATGAATTTAATTGCGAAAAGTTAACCACACCAAATGTGTAGTATCGGTTAGGAGCCGGTGCTGTGAGTCAACTATGCGTAGGTAGCTTGATTCTAACCCACAACATCCCTCCCCTCTTTCTGAAAGAAGTTAGTGCAACTAACTTCCATTAAATCTTTACAATATTTTCTTGTGCTGTAAACAATTATGTGCATCGATTTAACTCTATAGAACATACGAGTCCATCTAATTTGTTTTATTTATTTATTTTTTTTTTAGATCGCCTTATTTCGGTTCTATCACGGGTTTTTTTTTTGCTTTTTTATTCTTTTCTTTTCCATATTTTTTTTTCTTTCTTTTATTTTCTTTTGTAGTTTTTTTTTTCTTTACTTTGTTTTTTCTTAATATTTATCTATCATTTTTTTTTTATATTCCCCTTTTTATAATTTGGTCTTTAGTAGAGCCATTTATTTATGGTTCTGGTAGCTATCAGAATTCCTCCCGTTGCTGGAATGGCTATGTGGTCGCACTGGTCCCTTAGTGCTTCAGGGCTTCTATTTCGCAGTAGTCGCTTGTTTGGGTTATTACTTTCCCAGGATGGTAACATAAGCGTTCTGCTGTGTCCACCTCCCGGCATTTTTCCTCTTCCTCTATGGACAGGCCGATATAGTGCTCCTGTTCCTGGCTTGCGGCTATATAGTCGTATCTCGTGTCTGGCAATACGCACCAATCTAGGTTTAGTCGTTTAGGGATAGGGTACACCTTGTGCATCGTAAATATCTCCAATAATGGCATCGGAATCTTTATGACAAATCTTAAACCTTTCTCCGCGTCTTCTGTTCAAACCTCGGCAAGTTCATAGAACCGCTCCGGTGCCTCGCTATACCATGCAATTCCTTTCATCGACGTTGGTGCTGCTTGGAGTAGCTCGTCTGACGTCAGGAACAGCGGGTGTAGCTTGCCATGTAACAGGTCGTCATGCACCACTATCTCTGTTTGTTGTTGATCCTGAATACTCAGTAATTATTCAGAAATAACTTTCCCCAACTTGAAACCCTCCTCCAAGTTTATTTCTGCTTCCTCCTGTCTCTTCCCAATGCCTTCCAACGCCGAGTGCATCTGCTCCAGCTCTTGGAAAGTTCTATTCACCGCTTCGTGTAGACCCTGATATCCTGTTCTCATCACAGGATATCAGGGTCTACACGATA
The DNA here is from genome assembly GCA_920105625.2 of Clusia tigrina. Lineage (NCBI taxonomy): Eukaryota > Metazoa > Arthropoda > Insecta > Diptera > Clusiidae > Clusia > Clusia tigrina. The sequence goes on along the minus strand of OV050030.1, from coordinate 137,070,915 downwards.
TCGTTTGGTTTTAGGCATGAAACGTGCGGCAGCGAAGATTGTTCCAAAATTGGTAAATTGTGACCAAAAACAACGTCGCATGGACATCGCTCAGGAGCTGTTTTTGGCCAAAAACAAAACCGTTATCATGCCTCAACCACCGTATTCACCGGACTTGGCCCCCACTGACTTTTTCCTCTTTCCAAAACTGAAGACACCGATGAAAGGAAAGCGTTTTGCTACGATTGAGGAGATAAAAGAAAAATCGAAACAGGAGCTGTAGGCGATACCAAAAAAAGCGTTTCAGAAGTGTTTCGAGGATTGGAAAAAATGCTGGCATAAGTGTATTATATCTGAGAGGAATTACTTTGAAGGGGACAAGATAGTTGTTGATGAATAAATAAATACTTTATTTTTTGATCACACAATAACGGTTATTTTTTTATCACACCTCGTACAGCGGCCAGCGGTACTGAACTAAAGCGTAGGTGAGGTTGTTTCTCCTAGCCTGATTCTTCATTAGTACCTGGTCTCCCACATTTTTGCACTTTATTCGGGTCATCAGCATTGTACACTGGCGCACATTTACGCTTCAGATTTGCTGGCATATTGAAATCAAACCCGTAGAGCGTCCTAAACGGAGTTTGCTTCGTTGATACATGCACAGTATTGTTGTGTACATGCATTGCAGTCGTCAACCATTGATCCCAATTCGAGCCGTCTTCTTTGGCAAAACTGCGCAAGTACTCGGCCAGAGGTCGATGACTAAGTTCCAATGAGCCATTCGCCTGTGGATGATATGGTGTTATGTGCAACTTCTTGATTCCCAGCATTTTACATGTTTCTGAGAATAGTTTCGATACAAAATTGGAACCATTGTCGGTAATCAAGACCTTAGGTATGTTGTACCGTGCTATAATTTCATCAAAGAATGCTTTGGCTACTGTACCTGCTTCCGCATCGGGTATAGCCACGCACGCCATATACTTTGAGAAATCATCTTGGAACGTCAATATGTACTTGTTTCCCGAAACAGTCTCAGGTAAAATACCTACAATATTCAGATGAACTTTATCAAATGGCTGTTTCGGTGTGTCAATTAATACCATTGGCATCTTTGTGAGCCTTGAACTTTTGTTGGCCTGGCACTTTGGACAACTCTTTATATATTTTTTAATGTCCTTGAGCATACCTTTCCATCCGTATACTCGCCTAATTCTGTCATGGGTTTTCCAGAATCCCTGGTGTCCACCTAGAGGTGAATCATGGAAACCCTTTAACACAGCCTGGATATCCTTTATATTCTCCAGCCATTCCACACTACTGGCTCTTTGTTCATTAGCAGCGTCACCTGCATTGCTAACATTTCTTGTTGCATCAATTTTATCCCCTTGAATTCTCTCGGCCTTCTTCTTCTCTGACCGTGCTTTGGACCTCGTTTGCACTACTGATACTTTCTGTTCCTGCGGTACTCTGCTGAGTGCGTCCGCATTCAGATTCTTTTTCCCAGGTTTGTAAATGATTTCAAAATCATACTCAGACAATTTGTGTCTGAACCTGGCTAGCCTAGACGTTTGGTCTTTCAAATTGGATATGCCTCTCAACGGCTGGTGATCAGTATATATTTTAAATGGGCGTCCTAGCAGATATGCCCTAAAATTCTTCGTAGCCCACCCTATGGCTAGGAATTCCTTTTCTATTGTGGAGTATCTCTTCTCCGTGTCGCTAAGCGCTCTGCTTGCGAATGCTATTGGTCGGTCATTACCGACTTCCCCTTGTGGCAATACTGCCCCTAATGCTTCATTGCTAGCATCAGTGGTCAACAAAAAAGTTTGCTCAAAGTCGGGGTACGCCAAAATTGGTGGCGAGCTAATTATTTCCTTTAGCCTCTCGAATGCTTGCTGATATCTCTCTGTCCATTCGAACTTTGCTTCTTTACGTAGCAACTTATTAATGGGCAAAGCAATTCCGGCTAGTCCTTCCACGAACTTTCTATAATAGTTCACTAGTCCTAGGAATGCTTGCACTTCTTTCCTGTTTCTTGGAACCGCTAAATTTCTAACGCATTCCAACTTCTGCGGGTCAGGCAGTGCTCCTGCCTGTGAGCAACGATGGCCTAAATAAACCACCTCTCTTCGCAAAAATTGACACTTCTCCGTGTTCAATTTCAAATTGTGTTCTCGTAATTTCTGGAGCACCTTGCACCAAGTAATTTCTGGAGAACCTTGCGGTTCATCAGCCGTTGGAAGGTAGCCGGTGCTCCTGTTAATCCAAACGGCATTCTATTAAACTCATAATGCCCTAAACCGGTGCTGAACGCGATTTTCTGCTTATCCTAGGTATCGACCAGAACTTGGTGGTAGCCACTCTCTAAATCAAGTGTAGAAAAATATCTACTATGCCCCAATTAATCCAGAATCTCTTCTATCCTTGGTATCGGGAACACCTGCTTGATAGTGGCGTCGTTCAATTTGCTAAAATCGACGACCATTCTCCACTTCTTCTGACCGTGAGCACCTCCCATCTTTGGTACCAAAATTATTGGTGAATTCCAAGGCGAGATACTCGGTGAAATTATGTTATCTTTTAAGATTCCTTCCACTTGCCTATTTACCTCATCTTTGTGAGCTTGTGGCAATCTGTATTGTTTCTGGTTAATCGGTGGTTGATCCACTCTAGTAGGTATTTCATGCTCTACCTCTGGTGTATATGTCAACGGGTCTCCTTCCAGCAAAAATATATCATGGAGTGACGTACAAATGGCTTCTATTGATGCCTTCTCTTCTGAATTTACGCTTGGGTCTAACTTCAGTGATTCTAGAACTCTCTCCATTCTTTTTCTTATATCAACTTGTTTAATCTGATTTACCGATCTCTAATTCGGTTCCTTAAAATTATCGTAACTAGTGAACTTGGGCCTAAAATCCTCATCCATCAGGTAGTCCTTTTCCGAGGCGTTGAGTACGGAAGCGTACACCTTACCCTTGTCAACGTGCGTTATGGTTTCTCCCATATATACGCCGTCCGCTAACTGTTGCTTGTGCAAAACAAGAGTCCTCAGTTTCGTGTTTACACGCATAGTAACTACTTTAGTTGACCTTGCGTTCACTACCTCCATACAATTTTTAACCCTATTCACGGTTCCTTCCAGCCATGACTTTAATGGGAGAGTAAGGATCCTATTCCTATTATCATCGTAAAATAATAACTGCTTGTCTAGCGCATCCAGTATAGTGCGGCCCCAGAGATTATCGCGGCCAATTATCCCATCGGCTGGGATACCTTCCCTATCCAATTCCACTGCGTGCACTCTAAAACTCATTCCCTTGACTTCACTGTGCCCTATTCTAAGTGACCCCAGTGTCCTGATGCATCCTCCAAACGCTCCATTAAGCGTTCTTACATCCTTTGGGTTAACAACTAGTCCTTTCTGTAAAACACTAGATTTTACAAGACTGGTATCCGCCCCTTTATCTACTAAAAACACTAGCTTTCCACTAGCTGATTCCTTGCAGGGTATCTCGATGAAGGCATCACCTATCCTGCTCATAACGAAACAACGTCCTTTCGTTCTCAACATGGACGCGGATCTACTCCCTAACTCTTCCAATTTTCTCCTCCATGCACCGTAGTTATCCCTTACAATCCTATACTCCCTCAAAACTACCGTGAATTTCTTAACTATACATCCTCGTACCACGTACGCGGCGATTGGCCTATACACTCTAACCTTATTGAAACTTAATCTAAGTATTAGAATCATCACCGTTACCCAAATCAATACGCAATCAAAAAATTTTCCCCGGAGAGACTCTCGCTCCTCCGTATATTGAACCATTGTTCTTACGCTACTCGGTACGTGGTATTGCAGAGCCTCTTGCTCCTCCTTTTCCTGGACTGTAATTCCAAATTACCAGTCACACGTACATCCGGCCTAACTGTTACTTCCTTTCTTTTGGCTTTCCAGTCTACTGGCCTCGACTAGGCCGCTGGAAGTTTCCCTGGTTCCTTTGTTGGAATTGTCTATCCCTGCATTCCGCTGCCCGATGTCGCATCCGTCCACATGAGAAGCATTTCAACCCCTGTTGGGTGTTGCCTATCCTTGGTTCACTTCTAGAATTCCAATTTGGTCGCTGCTGACCACTCCCAGTGTTGAAAGGATTCCTTCCTTGGTTAATTCCTTCCGTTGAATTAACTCGTGGACTACTACCCCTGCTGTCCCTTAAGGGTGGATCCGGGCGCCTCGTCGCTGGCTGCCTTCTACTCTGATTCCATTCAGTGTCTACTTGGCACTGTCTACTTGCCTCATGACCATATGTTTGGCACTCCAAACAATAGGGTGTATTTTTGCGTGTAATGCATTCATCCCTTGTATGACCTGGCTTATGGCAGAATGAGCAAATGGGTTTCCTCGGCTGGAATCTCTCGGCTAAGAATCCTTGGTCTCTTTGTTGCGGAACTTGGCCCATCAATCTGCCGACTCTACTTGGATTCCGCTGCTGTTCTGGTCCTACTTCTGCAGGCGCATCAGTCCAGCAGATTCCACTTGTTGTCGTTCGTTGTTGTATTGCTGCTTCAGCTAAAGAGACTGCTTCCACTAGCTCTGCCATACTCCTCTGCGTGAGATTAAGAGTATAATTAGCCAAGTCCCTATTTATCAGACCTGCCTTAAACACAGAAATCATAGCTCGTTCTACTTGAGCCTTGTATGCTGCAACATTTCCTGGAAACTGCCTGTTGGCTTCTGTCTCAGCAGCGTTCCCCAGAGACTGGAGCCTTCGTCCCCAGGCTCTCAATTCCTCCCCTGGTATCTGAGTTGATTCCTGTATTTCCCGTACAAGACAGTCGTATGAATTTTGTTTCAAATATGTCCGATCTAAAATTGCGTATAACTCCGGCAGGGTGCTTACTGAGCTATGCGCTAGTAAATCAAACGCATCTCCTGTGGTTCTTTGCCTAATACACTTTATTAAATGTTCCCCTTCTGCTTCCGGAAGACTCTGTTGCGCTAACTCACAACCTTCTTTGAAGCGCCGTATCTCAGTTCTCAGATCATACAACTCGGCCCCTGAGAACATGGGCACCAGCTTCTCCACCGCATGAGCTACTTCCAGAATGCCCATTTTACTCCTACGTGCTTGCTTAAGTTCTGATAAAAAATTAGCGTGAACCTCTGTGGGGGTTTCCAGATTTTCTTCTCCCGAATCTGAGAGGTACTTAACCAGTGACGGACTCAAACTTATTAGTCTTCGACCGTTTGCTCCTACAGGCGAAATATTGTCCACTGTATTGGGACTTTCCTGTGCCGTTACTGCTTCTGGATCCTTTGGCGGATAACCCTGATTTTTATTATCTATTGAACTTCCTGGAGAAAATGGCTCGACACCGATTTCCGATGCGTCAAATAAAAACGCCGCTTCACTCTCTTCACTCAATACTAATCTAGGCTTTACCACACGACCTATCCCTTCCGTCTGCTGTCTGCGTTTGTATTTGAGAGGTTGAAGCCGATCTCACTCTTGCTGGCTTAGTAGTTGCCCCGATTCTCTTGAGCTCCAAATTTTCCTTCTCCAGATGCGATGCGGCTTCCTCAGTTTCCCGGAGTTGCCTAGAAAGTACTCTAGTTTTATTTTCGAGAAATTCCGTATTTATCTTCAATTCTGCAGTATCCTTGAAGACTTGGAAAAATTTCTCCTCTGTTCGACTCTGAATAGTCGCTAATGCTTGGTCTGCTGCTTCCAAAGTTGACAGGTTTCCACCGTCTCTCGCTAATCTCCAGAGTACCTGGGCTTCACTCTTGCTGGTTGCCGCTTCCAATTGTTCAAACAATTTTTCTGCGAACAATTTTACCTCAGTTTGTAAAGACCTAAGCTTGTCTTGAGCCTTGTCCTCCTGCGAACTAGGACTATCTTCCTGTGCTTCCAGCTCTTCTAGATCCAGTCTGAATTCCCGTGTCAACCCGTTGACGTGTAACGGGTAATCCTTGGTAAAGTACTCCTTGTCACCACAACAGTCCTTAAACTTTAACAACTCCTCGTTGTTATTATTGAATGTATTCAACAAGGCTTCTAACTCCGCTATGCGCTTACGGTAGTACGCGCTGTTTTTCCTTGCCTTGCTATCCTTCCTACAATTCCTGATTCTCTTATGAATTGCCTCGCTCTGCAACTTTTGAGCTTCCAGCAATCTAATAGCTTCTCTTGGCGTTTCCATAGACCGAACAAATTCTTATCTATGACGCCGCAATAAATGCTACTAATTCGTTTTCTTTCTTTTTATATAAATTTTATTAATAAACAATTCTTTTTTTTATTTTTAAACTAGTTGAGATACTTAAACTAACGTCCAGTGTGCCTTCAAACACACCAAAAGGTATACTATAAAATCCGTAATCCGCCGCTGTATTGAGGTAGCTAAATGTCTTATGCCTGACACAGATCCTCGGCTAATCAAGCAGAAAAGAGACCCTCCGTGGCATCTCAAACACTCATCATTTGTCCTAGATCTGATTTCGTACTCTAAATCTACCACAAATCCTGAAGCCTACCGACAACTTTTTGCAGAACATACAAGCAAATACACTAATAAGAACTGGACCCTTTTATTTACTGATGGCTCAAAACAACCCGAATGCACTACCTTCGCGGTAGTATCCTCTACCTGAATAGTAATATCCACTGGCCTTATTCAACAACATTGTTCAATCTTCACAGCCGAAATTTTGGCAATAAAAATAGCCACGGACTATGCTCGTTAGCACAAAGGCAGATTTCTTATATGTTCTGATAGCAAATCTTCCATAGAGGCGATTCGTAATATAAGCAATGAGGGCATCCTTGCTTCAGATATAAGAGAAGCATGCATAAAATGCGCTAATAAATTAAAAATCATGCGGGTACCCAGCCATGTTGGGATTGACGGCAACGAATTCGCTGATTCAACCGCTGTCACAGCAGTAAAGCATCCCCTATTGTACTTCCCTACACGAGAAAATACAGATATGCGTAAATTAATTGAGAAATCCTTGTATATACAAAAAATGGAAGAGTGGAACAAGTACACACATAATTATAAATCGTATAATCGTGAGGGAATAAAACCCACCTATCCAGGATCATGCACCTTAAAGCAAATAAAAATTTTTGTTCGACTTCGGTTGGGACATGCCTCATTTTCGCACGAACACTTACTACGTCGAGAACCAGCGCCAAATTGTGATTATTGCACCGGACACAGAGCTTCAATAACTCATTTATTGAACGAATGCAGAGCTTTCAGTGCAATTAGAAGAAATATATTTGGAACGGAAGTCCGTAGTAATTTTTTAAAAAATGTGACTCTAGATAGTTTAAAATCAATAGAATCCTTTTTAAGTTATATAAATTTCAAAAATAAAATTTAAAATAAAATAGATTAAGATCGAGTCGAAGGCCCTGGCAGCCAGTACTCATTAATTGTATTTATTGTAATAATTAATTTATTGGAATAAAGTGTAATAATAATAATAATAAACTAGCAAATTATGAATAACAATCATATTATTCCTATAGCATTCCACGTCTCTTGCATTGTTGGCCCTCCAATTGTCACACCTCTTGCCACAATCTCCGCTTTTGCTCTCCTCCTCTTTTCCTAATCCCCAACCGCTTTCTGTCCTTCAGTAACGACGTTATATCCTTCAGTTGTCGCTCCATGCTTCCAGGTTCAGCTCCGACTTTTGTTTTCTTTAATAATCAAAGAGAGAAAAAAAAACAATTGTGATTGCTCAAATTCTCACTCAACACGATTTCGTCTCCATTTTTCCTTAGTGTAATGCCGCGGAAATATACTATATATCAAAATTATACTTATTCTAGTATAAAAATTATACTTTCACTAGCATAAAAGTTATACTTATATTAATAGTATAAAAAATTACACTTAATTTATTACGCAACTACCGTTGGTACTTATAGATTATTTAAAATATTTCTCCTAATTCCGAAGATGTTTTTGGTTTCATAAAATTGTTTCCAAAAATCTTCATACCCAAAGAAAAAATTGTACAGCAAAATCATACGCATTTTCATTTCAGCACAATGATATGCTTAGCTGCTTTGTTTTTTCGTGCGAAAAATTACTTTAACGTTGCTACGCAAATTGTAGTTTCGGAACTACATAAACTTGATGCACAACACGTGTTGTAAACACTTCTTGAAATATTTCTTCCTAATACCCTAAGCTCAAAATGCCAATTATTTAAATCAAACGTTCTATGTTTGTTTTCAAACAACATAACTTTAGAACATCAGTATTTAAACAATACAAAAACAATTTAAATGTCAATATAGACTACATGGCCTTATAAACAATATAAATGTCCATCACGACAAACAATTTCAAATCCCCTACAAAAAAAATCCTCACAGCTAGGATGAACATACATAGACCGTCCGATCATACTGACGGTTTATGGTTGCCATTCAAAGCTGCGTGCTACAGCGCAAACGCGCCTTTATGTTGCAACTTCTTTGACCAGCGCTACGGCGCCTTCAGGGTCGCAGAAGTATCTACTTAGATTACGCTAATATACAATCTATTCACCATTATTTTTTCCGATGACATCTTGGTCCTTTGATTTTTGTTGCAGGATTCTTCCCTGCTACAGAGTTCCTTGCCCTGGGATTCCTCCTGTAGGTCCATCCTACCGGCTGCGCCAAAATGTTGTAGTGGGGTTGTGTCCTCGCTGCTCGTCGTGGGACGTCCTTTTCGTGAAACTCGTCCTGGGCGCGCGTGTACCTAAAACCCTAAACCACTTTGTATCAAATAAAACTCACAGACACTTTTCGTTTAGAAGTCAAAATCACAAGAGGTTTATTCTTACCAATACTAAATCTTATATACTATTTCTTAACACTTATCTCAGTCTGTGAACTGACCTTTCTGGTGTTCCAGTTCCACACCTGCTAAATGGTGTCAGTTGGTCAAGCCAACCGACCTACTTCAAAAGTGGCGACGGTGCATTACGCTGCCCTCGTCGACTCGACTGCGGAACTGTAATACCCTAAAAGTTCACATAGTAATATTTCACAAACCATTTTAGCTTAAAATACTTAAACCCTAAAAGTATGTCTTATTGTTAAACAATTTTAAAACATGCTAATCCCACAGAGTGTGGCATCTATTAGGAGGCGATGCTGTGAGTCAACTACACGTAGGTAACTTGGTTCTAGCTCACAACAATGGGTAAGCAATCTAAACTCACAATTAACAACAAGTTGCGGTTATACAAGTGTGTTATAAAGCCAATTTGGACGTACGCACTCCAAGTATGGGGGACGGCAAAGCGGTCACACATAGCAAAATTTAAACGACGCAATCTAGAATATTTAGAGTGATCATAAGGTCTGGTTGGTACACAACAAATGAAGACATACATCGGAAACTAAATATGACAAGAATTAACGAAGAGATAAAAAAGATATCCACAAAACACTACGATACACTGCATAGGCATAATAACAAAGAAATAAACGAGTTGCTACATCTAGAAGAAATCACCATGCGCCGTTTAAAGAGAACTCGACCAAACGACCTAATGAACTAGGAAATCCAGCCTACACATATTAGTAGTAGTATTATAAATGTAAATGTAAATAGTTATTATAAACTAATTTTTATTATAATTGATCATAAATTGTTATAATATAATTATAGTGTATTATTATAATTAATGTAAATAACTTATGTTGTATCACTTCTTGGCACTGGCCAAAATGTGTTTTTTTATGATAATTTCCAAACAAATTGTCAAATCAAAACATAGCGGCAAAACAACTGAATGCAACTATAAAACATTTTGAGGATTGCAAACTAGATAATTATCTAAACAATTTAAGGACGTGGGCCGCTACAAATTATGCCTTTTGGAAGGCTACTAAAAAACTAAACAGTGCAATAATAATAAATATTAAATAATATAATAAATCGCGGATAAAATCAGAAAATAATACATGGGCAATAACGAACATTCAGAAAGCTACTAATCTCTCAAAACACTTCGCAACATTTTTCTGTAACGACATGGACACTCAAAATATCGAATTTACCGACATACAAAATGTCTGCAATAACAAAACAAAAATGACGACAATAACTGCAATTAAAATGCAAGACACCTGGAAGCGACCCAATTAACGGCAAAATATTAAAAGAACTACCTGATACTATAATAATATGTTTTAGAAATATATTTAATGATGTTGATAAAATTTTTGACGACATGGATAAAAAAAAGTATTTTTGGACATTGCTAAAGCGTTTGATAGATTTTGGCACAAAGGACTTTTAAATAAAATAAATAGTACACAACCCGAAAACTATTATTACCTATTAACAAGATTTATAAGCAACATATTTTTACATAACATGCGACGATGAATGTTCAGATATATTACAAATGACAGCTGGAGTGCCCCAAGGTAGTGTACTAGGACCACTTTTATATCTAATTTATACTGCCGATATTCCAACCCCCACAATACTACGAACCATGATAGTAACGTTTGTGGATGGTACTATACTCTCAGCGTCAAACCTCGAAGAAAAAACCGCGACAGATATGTTGCAAAGAATTATCAAAAACACAGTTGTCTTGTTTGAAAAATGGGGTATACAGATAAATAAAGAGAAATCTGTTCAAGTTGTGTATACCAACAAAAAATCTGAGCAACATCATCTAATCATCGAAATAATTAAAATTGAACCCATCGCAAAATACTTTGGCATAAAATCGACATTATAAATCGACATTAGTTTATTTGTTGTAGTCGTTTGAAGTAAGCAACTTTTGTGTTTCTTGAAAAATGGAAAAAAGCGAATTTCGTGCAGTGATTAAACACTATTATTTGAAAGGGAAAACGGCGAAAGAGACAAAAGAAAAGCTCGATAAACATTACATTATTATATATACGAGTATGTATATTAGTTTGTAGCTATAAATAATAAATTTTCTTAACTAAACACATTTTACTCTGGCAATTGCCAGAATATATAATGTAGTCATATTGTTACTTATTGTTGTAAAACAGATTATAAACAGGTAAATAAAATGGGAATAAAAAAATATATGTCTAATTTTTTAACTTGATGCAGTTCAGTAATTGTTACTTTTGATGCTGTTACAAACAAACAATCCTAGAGTATGATACATAGATATTTTTTAAATATTAATATTTGGAATAATATTGTGGAAAATAAATATGTATAAAATAACGTCAAAATTCGAAGCTGATCTCTAAATATTACGGGTTTCTAACTTCTATACAAAAAAGCAACAATGTTGTAACACTTTCAACCTTAAAAGTTCAAGTGCGTCAAAAAAGCAATTAATGATAAGTTTATACGTTTATGTACTTCCTACATATGAACTTTTATGATTAATAACTAATATATGGACATATACATATACAATAAATCTTCCAAACTTATTTTTCTACTGATATTTATTTTTTATAGCTACAAAAAAGAGAACCATTTGAATAGTCGAACGGTTATACTTACGCTGTCCGCATTAACATCTGGAAACATTTTTGGCGTGATGCGGGATTTGGCAAACCTACTACAGATATCACAACCTTGCACATATAATGTTATTACCAAGCCTAATTGTAATGCAAATAAACCGAGTTGCTTGCGTACAGAAGAGTTTAGAATTATCAAAAGAAACTCTCAGCATTTAAAGTTGCAACAGATACTCAATGGAAGGCAGAAGGTATGTCGGAAATGTGGAGACATTATCAACGTTCTAGGAATACGTTCATATGTAGATCAATTTCCAAAAGCGAACCCAAAAGCAGCTGCGACACAGAAGTCTACACTACATTCTTACTTTTGCAGCAAAGTATGTTATTTACAGTTTAAGGAGAACGTCAGAAATCATTGTTCAGTTTCTATAAATCAAGAACCAATACTTAAATTACAAGGAAATTGCGACACCGATAACATCCAGCCACCTTTCAATAAAATTACCAATTTTACAAATTCGTCAAAAACTGATTTTTGTAAATATTATAGTGCTAATTGTTTCTGTCCAATTCCCCCTCACAGACGCCAAACAGAACAAGATTTAATAGATATTTTGTGTAAAATGGATATTGCATTAACCGCAAGAGACGTGCTTACAGAGGTCCCTGGGAACGGTTCCATGCAGGTGATAGAGGATAATCGTCAATGTATTTTTTGTAGTCAGCATGGCGATGGATTGTCGGATGGTCCTTCACGGTTGCTGAATTTGGACGTAAATAAATGGGTAGGTAAAGATATATATTGTGTATAATTTAAAAGTTATTACTTTTTACAGGTACATTTAAATTGTGCACTTTGGTCAAATGGTGTCTATGAAACAATAAGTGGCGGCCTTATGAATTTGCCAACAGCTATGCAAGTTGGAATGCATCAGTCTTGCAGTTCATGTCAACAGTTCGGAGCCACCGTCAAATGTTTTAAAAACCGTTGCGGCGCTATTTTTCATCTACCTTGTGCTATGAAGGAAAAATGCGTTTTTTACAAGAATAAAACTGTGCATTGTGAACAACATGCTCTTCGAACGGAAAAAGAGAATGTGTTAGTTTCTCTCATTGTTAAAAGGCGTGTCTTTGTAGATCGTGATGAAAATCGTCAAGTGGCCACTGTTATGCATCACACAGAACTCAACAACCTATTGCGTATTGGAAGCCTAACATTACTTAATGTTGGGCAACTGCTTCCGCATCAATTGGAAGCATTTCACACAACTAACTTTATATATCCAATTGGATATAAAATTGTGAGTAACAGTTTAAATTTACATATTTATCATATAAATTAATTTTATTTTCGCTATCAGACCCACTAGACCTTCTGCACAAAAACAAAAATATAATTTTGATTTTACAGCTAAATACTTGTCAGAATTATTTTCATATTAACATTAATTTTTCTATCAGTACAAAAGCAATTTGTGTAGTAGCCAGTAATGGCAACAGGTAGTGTTAATGTATATATATTGTAGAGCATTTTGCAACAAATCTCTCAGTGTAGATGTGAATTTTTCAGAGACAGCTATGACAACATCATCGGCATAAGCCACAACCTTACATCCCACCGCCTCTAATCTTAGCAGGAGTTTGTTAAGAACTGTGTTCCATAGAAACGGTTAGAGGACACTTCCCTGAGGTTTAACCCTGCTCACCAACTTACGTAGGGCCGATTCTCCTAGATTCGCCTCAATGAGTCTGCTATTCAGCATTTTACCAATGAGGCATACCATGCCCGTTTCCACCCCAAGTTCAGTAAGTGACGCAGTGATGGGCCCCCCTTTGACATTATTAAACGCCCCCTCAATATCAAGGATGGTAGCCAGGGTGAATTCCTGTTTATGCAATGACCCTTCTGCAATGGAAATAAGGTTGTGTAGAGCTGTCTCTACAGATTTCCCCTTCTATAGGCATGTTTGAGCCGATGAGATTAGATTATTGTCTAAAGTTAAGCATATCACTCTCTCTAAAGTCTTCAAAAGAAAAGATGAGAGATCATTCTCTCTAAAGCCTTCAAAAGGAAGGATGAGAGATATATCGGTCTTAAGTCCCTTGGATGAGTATGTGAGCTTTTTCCGGCTTTCGGAATGAAGACCAATCTAGCCTGTCTCCACTGAAGTGGTATATACCCAAACTTAAAGCATCCTTCAAAGGTTGCTAACAGCCTTTCAGGTATTCAGCGGTTTTATGTAATTCCACTTGATAAATACCATCAAGACCAGGGGACTTAAAAGGCTTAAAACTTTCAATAGTCCATAAGAGTCGATCCTCAGATAGAGCGTCTATCCAAACTTCCCGACTATTTGACGTATATTCCCTCTCGTGCTCAGTAATATCTGAGCAGCCTGGGAAATGCGTGCTGAGTAGAAACTCTAGAGACTCCTTACTAGTTGTAGTGAATGTGCCATCCACTTTCTGAAGAGGCTCCCAGTCCTGAGAACCTCCCGCCAATATTTTCCGAAGTTTAGAAGCCTCAGTCGCTCCCTCTACTTCTTCACAAAAGGATTTGCAAGATTGCCTTTGAGCTGTTCTAACCTTAAGAGTCTCTCTGTACGCTTTCCAGTCATTTTCAAGATGTGTATACTTCGCCTCATTAAAAGCTGTGCTACTGTCTACCGGTCCACCACCGAGGTTTCGGCTTTCCCCTCAACTTCCTTAGTGGACAGGCTTCTGCCAAGGCCGCGTTCAGGCTCGCAGTAACAGAGCCAACCATTTCTTCTACCCATTCTATGCTTCTTGTTTCGCTAGATGGACAGACATTTAAGGTATTCCCAACTAGATCTACATATTTATCCCAGTCTGTTTTCCTGATATTTCTACCAGGCTTAGGTTTAGGTAGAAATTTCTTAATCTCAAACGAGAGAAAGAGTGTTCTTCTAACACCACCCACTCCATTATTCTTCCTACAATAGTGCCAGAGGCAAAGGGGGCGTCTATTACCTCCTGCCTATTGCTTATGACAAAAGTATGTTTAACACCCCTATTACAGATTTGCAGGCTAGTTCCAAGCAAATAATCAAAAAGGCACTCACCCCTCATATTAGTGTCCGTGCTACCTCACACTATGTGAGGCTCCTAGCCTTCGCGAGTGCGCCACCAGATCCTTAAAAATTGATCTTGGTAGCTCTTCGTGATCGTGGGCCAGGTAGCATAACGATAGCCATATCCGCTCGTCACCCGACTCCAGGCTGATAGTCGTTTGATCGGCATCGCTGTAATTAGAGAGCATAAAAGCATGGTGTAGGCTTTACCACCGAGGAGACCTTAGTCGTTTTAGACATGGATGAACCGTCACGTCTATCAGGGCCAATCCCGGCATCCGCCGTATGAATTTTAGACCCTTCCCCAAGACTCCTTTTTGTACTGCCGCTTCCACTGGAACCAGGTTTGTCCCCGGTGCCAGCGTCCGCCGTACGAGATGGGACAGCCATACTTGGCTAATTAGTACTACCACTTCCACTAGGTTCTGTAGCCCCAGCTTCCGCCGTACGAATTTTTTTCTGACCTGAGCTAGATTCAGAAATAGCCCCCGTTGCATTTAGGGACTGCTTGTCCAAAGAATTTGTGTTTATTTGTTTATTATTGTGATCCATCTTGTTCTTACGATCACCGTCCACCTTAGCAGACATGGTGATCTTCAATTTTTAAGGGGAAGCATAGTGGTCGACCGTGGCAGCGCCCCCATACCACGGCAAGGTCGTGAATATACCTCGAGGTGACCCGGTATCGAGGTAGCTCCGTAGAAATACAGCCGGTATTACCCCCTGGCTGCAAACCAACTAATAGGCACGGGTCGCATAACACCTTTAGTTAGGGGGGATTTTTTTCTCCCTCTGCCCGACCTATCTTAGCCAACCGTACACTAGATTCGCTGTGGGATCCATTGTCGGGAATGGATCGCACCTCACACCCAGCGCACAATTGTTACCAGCCGTTACCACGTGGAGGTGATAGACCCAACTTCCGCCAGAGTAACTGACGACACAACGACCAACAGCTAACATATTATGTATAGAGTAGTAGAAATTATTATTTGTGTATTCTACTAGTAAATATAATATAATATTTCTCGACTGCCGCTTTTATGGAAACTGACAGCAATAATTCGCAGAACAAACAACACTAATGTCGACATACAGTACCGTTAATTTTTAATGTCCCTTTAATAGGACAGCTGATGTCTACATAAGCTTTTTGAAATATTTGTCTTTTATTTATTTCATCGAATTGCATTTCATCATAAGAACTTACATTCACTTATGCAAGAATAAAATTTCATTAAAAGAAACTCATTAAACATAAACATAAGTTTGAAAATAATAACTTTATTTTTTCAAGATGATCATTTATACAGCTTAAGTCAATTTAAGTTATATAGTTATATGATGAATTGAAGATTGGAATATATAAACAAAACTATGTGCACATTAGATGTTTTGACTAATTTTTACATTGTTGTTTCAAAAGAGAAGCTAAAAATTAAACCCATATAATATTGTTAAAAAAACAGGATTTTTCAAAACGGATTAAATAATACATTTAAGCGCCTTGACATCTATAAAGCTCCCAACGCAATAACTCAATTTATCTCTTATGTCGACTAAAGCTACTCTTCCATATTACGACAGATATATAAAATTGTAATTTATTACATTGATTTAAAAAATTAAATTTAAAAATAAAAATTGTTTGTGATCAATGAACAATTTACGTGCTCAGAAACGCCTTTTGTTTTTGAAATGAAATGCATCATTTACAGATAAAATAATGAGTAAAAGTTACTAATCCATTTTAAATAATTTTTAAATTTTTTTATTTATTGTTTTCACAACTTCACAAAATTTCACTTCAGCTGATTTAAGAATAAGAAGCTGGCGCGTCTAACACACACACGCGTATTGTGTAGTTTGTAAATATACAAAGCGGCAAAAGCACAAAACGCGTTGCCGTAAAAAGCGTTTCCCGTCGGAAACACTGGTATGGAGCTTGGCCTTTAAGGTGCAGAGTGACAAAAAGCAGAAACGGCAACAGCAACGGAATCTAGTACTCTTATAACAGAAACAATATCAGCAAACGAAATTGTAATAGATAATAGTAATTGTTGATGCTGGCGCATAAATCCATTTGAGTGGTCTAAAATTTGTAGCTTCTAAGAAATATGACTTATTAAAAAAGTAATTTGATTAATTAAGTAAGTAATATATTTATTACTTACGAGTATATATTATATTATATATAATATAATATATATATATATATATATATATATATATATATATATATATATATATATATATATATATATATATATATATATATATATATATATATATATATATATATATATATATATATATATATATATATAATATAAAATATTTCTATTTAAATATTGGATATTTATACAAATTTTAATGAGAATTAGTTAGAAAATTACAATAAATTTATTCCTATTTAATTGGGTCTGTTTAAGGTTAGGAAATTAAATGGTAGCTTAACAAAATGCTGCATACATTTCCTCTTCACTATACATATCTAGTTATTTTGTCCATGTGCTCGTAATTTATTTACCTTTTCAATCAAAATATTCGCCCGCGCTACTATATAATATTGAAAAATTTCTTGTGAATCCTGCTGATATCCCTGTTTCTATTTTATGTGGCTCCATGAGCAACTCAAACAGAAACAGAATTTACTCCAGAAATAATAATTTTCTGTTCACTCTGAAGCCATCTTATCTTATCTGGATCTATGGGTTCTCCTTCAAGTTTGACTATGGTGTAATGGGTCACTATATTCCTTCGCTATCTCATTAAGTTTCCGATCATCTAAACAGAAACGTATGGAGCCATCCTTTTTCTTTACTAATATCACGGGAGAACTCCGCTTGACGAATGGGTTTGATATCACCAGTGTTGATTGTGTGTTTCTCCATCTTTCTACAGCAAATACTTGATCTTGGCAAACGTTGTCTAGCTATTTTACTCTCCTCTTTGGATAACTCTTTAGTAAATTTTTTCGTCAGATCGTCACAGTGCCTTTTTATCAGCTGGTATGTTACATTTCTTTACTCGTGTTGGGGCATAACAGTTTATAATTGCTAAAATTGCCTGACAAGTAGCAATTACCTGTCCTTTCTCTAAGGTACTAGCGGTATATATAAGATTGACCACTATTACTAGCAATTTCCAATTATGATGTATTAAACATTTATTATCAGCCTCCACTATCCACACCTTGATCTTTTTAACATCTCCGTCCATGTTGGCTCATATAACTGCTTCTGCCATTTGCTTGGTGGACAACTCTATACTTATCCTCAGCAACGGATAACGGAGTTTCGGTGTTCTCATATTTCAGGATTCGGCTTTTTAAATCAATCGTGAAACCATTCCGTACCATAAAATCCACACTTAAATCTACTTAAATCTTGTGCGTCACTTTTGTGGTGTCGATAGTGATTTTTCGTGTAGATTTTCCAAGTAGCACTGCATCAACTCCAGTTGCCGTACACAATCATATTTCCAGCAGTGGCTCGATTTCCCCAAAGAGATCCCTTCTGATTAATCAATGTAATGCGCCTGTATCCAATGTTTCTACTGTCGACAGTTAGGTTGTTGATTTTCCATTCCATCTAAGAAACGAAGATTTTGGAGCTGCATGTAGCGGGAGTCAGTTCATGCTCTTCGAGACTGACTCCATTTCGTTTGCGTTTCGACCAACAATCATGACCCATTTGCGCATCTTCACCGCAGGTAAAACATTTGTCTCTGAAACTTTATCCACTTTCGAGCTGTACCTGACAGGCTGTGAACACTGGCTTGGATATCAAAGCTGATGTGAAAGCGCTAGTTATTGTATCCTTATACGTAGCTTTTGGATTTGTTATCGATGTATGCTTTATCTCCGCATCGCGAATGCCATATACGAAGATGATGATAGGCAAGATGGGCCAACCGTTCCACTTCCTCCCCAAACTCTTTTAGAACCTCATCAATCTTTTGTACAAGTGTGCGTAGCTCTACTTGGTACAACAATCGAAATAGCTATATGGGACACATACATTTTTTAATGAAAAGAAAGATAAGACGCCAATAAATTTTTGAGCCAAGATTCGAATTTAAGATATCAATCGACTTGCTAAACCAAAGCTAATGCCACGCCACAAAGCAGCTCGACTGGAATTGGCGGAAAACCACAAATTCTGTGATGATGAATGGCAATCCATTATTTTAAGCGATGAAAAAAATTAACATGTTAATGAACCTGATGGTTACCAGAAGGATTGGAGAGATATTCGCGAGCCAAAAAACGTACCACTCCCGAAACTTTCAAGGTGGGTTTCTTATGACCTGGGCTACATTTGCTACCGTGGGAAGACCCCAATCTGTTACATTTCGCACAAGATGAACGCCGAGAATTATGTAGACGTCGTAAATGTCGTTTTACTAAATTTTGCCTAACAATTTTATGGCGAATCTTGGACGTATAAGCAGAATATTGCTGCAATCCACTGTGATAAGCGAGTTTTTCTCATCAAAAATAATTCCGGTACTGAGGTGGGTTGCCGTTAAGCTGGATCTAAATCCAATAGTCAATTTGATACCCTGTTTTGTAGTTTAAGAAACCTATTCAAAAAATAGGTGGTAGGCTTCAGTTTATCGAGGATAATGCTGACATAGGCAATGAACCTTGCTGTAGTATGTGCGTCCCTTCTTCTATTTGTTGTTTAAATTCAATCTGCTTTTGCTCGTTCTCAATGAATTTTGGTTTTACAAATTTTTCGAACGATTCTTGCCGCGTCTCAATTTCACCAGCCTTCCTGTCTAACATCTCGGACATTTATTTTATCTTTAGTTTTGTTCCGCTATTTGAGTAAGTCGTATTTGACTTTGGTGTAGGCGTTGCCGCATATTCTCATTGCACTGCTGAAGCTTCTGTTTGAGGGATTCACCATTTTGTTCTAATGCAGCTCTATAGCCCCGATGACTGCACTCTACACCATGCTCCACCAAACCGCATGGTATAGAGGCCTGCAGCTCCACTTTAAGCCAAGCAAGTTTAAGTATTCAAGCTCCTAGAGCTGTCCCAATTTCGGTTTGTCAAATTTCACTATTGTCTATTACTGATACACAATCCCACTTCTGACACCAATTGTTACGAAATTGTCCGCCTGATAATGTATACCAACTCTCAAAATCGTACCGCTAAATTGTGTAATAGTCCAACAATCGCTTGGTTATTAGAATAATTAAACTTTAATTAATTATTGCAATTTACACTGGTAATCTTAGGCTCAAAGTTACTTTTAAGACAATTTGCATTTTGTTTATTTATTCATCTATTATGAGTATGTTATGTTTTTATAACTGTTACAGTTACTACTTAAATATTTGATGTGCACACTGCTACGATCACTCTTCAACTGTATGTTGACTTTTGTTGTGGCTTAGTTACACCTCGTGTGTAGAACTAGAACATTCTAGAATATTTCCTACACTTCGAAAGAAGTTTCGAGAATAATCTAGAGCGTTGTATGACGAGTATGGATGCTTTCATGCGTAGAAAGTTCTGGGTGAATCCAGACCGTATGCTATGAAGTATGTATGATGCGAATAGAATATACCCATAAACTATTGCATACTTTTTATTTTATTTTAAGATTTGCTGTTGTTCGCCAGACATGAGCAACGACTGATGAGAACTCGTGATTTCGCTGTTCTGTCAAAGGGTATAAAGTATATACGAGGTTTGATAAAAAAATAACCTTTATTTTCAATTTTTTCACAAAGTATTTATTTATTCATCAACAACTATCTTGTCGCCTTGAAGGTAATTCCCCTCAGATATAATACACTTATGCCAGCGTTTTTTCCAATCCTCGAAACACTTCTGAAACGCTTTTTTTGGTATCGCCAACAGCTCCTGTTTCGATTTTTCTTTAATCTCCTCAATCGTAGCAAAACGCTTTCCTTTCATCGGTGTCTTCAGTTTTGGCCAAAAACAGCTCCTGAGCGATGTCCATGCGACGTTGTTTTTGCTCAAAATTTAGCAATTTTGGAACAATCTTCGCTGCCGCACGTTTCATGCCTAAAACATCCGTAAAAATTGCTGGGCATGAGCCGACCGATATGCCAAAATCACCAGCAACCTCTCTGATAGTGATTCGACGAATCTCCAAAATCATTTTCCTCACTGCGTCAATGTTTTCATCGGTTGTTGACGTGCTCGGGCGACCAGGACGAGCATCGTCATTGACATCTTCTCGGCCTTCCTTAAACCGGTTATACCACAATTGAACTTGTGTTCTGCTCATAGTAGACTCGCCACAGGCCACAGTCAACATTTCAAAAGTCCTTGCGCATTTAATTTCATTTTTTACATAAAACTGAATATACAGTTTCTTTGATCCATTTTTTCGAATAGTACAAAATCGAAGAGCACACCAAAACACGACTAAACTTTTTATCTGTCAAAAACAAACTGACAATCCAAAATGGTAGGTATTGCCAACATATATAACAGACATGTGTACCAACATAACAGAAAAAAAAATGCGAACATCGAACATACGTAACTCACGAAATTTGAAAATAACGGTTATTTTTTGATCACACCTCATACCGCAAGAGCTGTGGCAGACCCTTGATCTTGCTGTTCTATCTAACTTTATTATGCATCTCAGCAAGAGCCGGTGAAAACCTTGAATTTGCTGTTCTGTGTAAATGCTCCAGTAGTTGTGGATACTGCCGTAATAAATTCTAAGTAGCGGGTGATGGTTCTGATACGTTGGTGCTACTAGTGTTCTCTAGAGAAGACCCATTGTTGACGTTTTTGCGGGAAAATAGCTGTAGATGCTTTGAATAAGGATTCTTCCGACTGTTTCCATGAGTGTCGAATTGCTGATTTTTAGTTTGACTTTCCTTACCCTGTGTAGTCAGGAGTCACCGTTGCCAGTTTGACCGCTCTATGATTAACTTGTGGCTATTGTTTTATTGTTGCGCTGTTTAGCTACTGGGTTTATATATTTTAGCTCTTGATACTGTTGTTGTAATCCTCAAGTTGTTTATTTGTACGGTACCCGCCTAATCTGGGTAGGTGGCTGTTAGTTACATCTTGTTTGCTTTGTATTTCACTTAAGTTGCCTAAAGAGCGGTTGTTGTAGCGATTTAACCTTTGTATTCGTCTTTTCGAGACTGCTACATTTCTTGGTAAAGGTATCTATTATACTTGCTTTCTGTTATTGTGCTTACTTTTTATTATTGTTTTTATTGTTACGAATTATTGTGTTATATAAGTTAATGGCAGCCACCCTCTGTGGTCTAGTGGTAAGCATGCTAGACTCACACCCCGAGGGTCGCAGGTTCAAATCCTGCCACGGGCTTGGTCTCCAAAATGCTTATTTCTATAAAATCTTTTTCTCTTCGAGTCGAAAGCCTCTGTAGCTAGTACTCACTCCCCCAACACCTTGCACTTATAATTAATTATGGTGTAAGATATAAATAAAAATAAAAAAAAAAACAGTTAATGGCGATGTCTTCGGTTTCGTAACTCCATACAGAATAAAAAAATCTGTATTTGAAAAACCACGCGCTTAACCTAAAAAAAGATGTAAAGATTAGGTTTGGTCTTACTCTATGTCTTATGCTATGAATTTATTAGTATTGTAATAACAGTATTAGCTGTGTTAATTATCCTCCTTCTTAATGGAGTCCTCGGCTTCATGTGATTTTACATTACATTATTATAAATTCCTCAAGATATAAATAATAATAATAATAATAATAATAATATTTATTGGTAAGAAAATAAATTATACAATACCAAAATATGTAAAGCTTTAGCGACAGGGGCCTTCAGCTTATAACTTATGTTAAATGTTTGTTTGACAATTCAGTTAAAATTAATTCTATATAATATTTACACTTCAAGTATAATTTATAAATAATTTTATATTTTTTTCCTCAATGTAGTAAATCTATTACTTGTGCTACTTCAATATCCTTTTGAACTTTGCGATTGCTGTACAGCTGTCAACGATGTGCTTGCGTCAGTCTTGACTGCAGAAATGAAATATTGTGTGGCTCGTGTTTTCAAATAAATGACTATGTGTTAATCTTGTGTGGCTTAAAGGAAATCTCGTATAAATGATTGCTTGTTTTCTTGTAATCGTGACTGGCAATTTTGAGGGTAGTTGCGACGTGTTAATACATTTGTAAAAGTGGGAATAAGTCCAGCTTTATTGCTTTTTTAAATAATGGAACTCATCCGCATATCTCTTCAAATCCTGTTTGTTGTTATTTGGTTGCACTTTTGGCTGCGCTATCTGCGAGCGTGTTTTTTTAATCCCCACGTGGCTGGGTTTCTAGATTTATTTATTTTACTAGGAGAAGAGATGAGCAGCTTCCTGATAGCGGAAATGCAGTTGTCTGTATTATTAATATTTTCTATGGCGTGCAAAGTGGAGAGGGTATCTGAGCAACTTAGTGTTTTTCTCTTTCTATTTGTTGCTATCTGACACACGCACAGAATTGCTTCCGCTTCTGCAGAGAATACCGAGCTATGTAAGGGCAGTATGGCCTTTTTAATAATTTGAACTTCTACTACATCAAAATTTTTAAAGAATTTTTAAAAATTTTGTTTTTTCACTTCAGATCCGAGATCCACTATTAAGGCACCAATTTTCAACTTTCGCAAAGAGTTCCGTTAATTTTGTGTTTATCACCTCCATGTCTTTCTTTGATGACATAATGTAAAGGTCATCTGCATAAATTATGTGTTTGAAGAATTTGGACTCATCGATAATGCGACTTAGGTAGGTAGGTAGGTAGGTAGGAGTGCATGCCCAGTTTGCCAAAAGCACACTTGAGCACACATAATGGCCCATTGTGATACCACGGTGTGGCGCCGTTCAAGCACTGACTAAAAAAGTTCCCATACTTGGGATGGTAATAGTCAGCGCAAGGACAGCGCCTGGAAAGGAACGACTCCCCTGTCATGTTTCAGGAAACCATCCTGATACTTTGATGAACCTGGCTATGTCCCTAATATTAATGGATGACAGCTCTGTCAGGCTTGTAAGAAAGGGGGCACCAAAGGTGCGAATTCTTCTTCTGCTCAAGGATGGGCAGTGGCATAAGAGGTGGAAAACCGTCTCGTCCTCCTCCTCGAAGCCACAGCCTCGGCAAAAGTCATTTGAGGGTAGGCCCAGTCTTTCTGCGTGCTGTCCCATTATGCAGTGGCCGGTCAAAACCGACACAGTTGTCGACAGTGATACGCGGTCAAGTCGAAGAAGTTTATTGGTTCTGTTTTTGTCCATGCTTGCCCAAGTTAGTCTAGCCGTGTGGCAGGATTCCTCGTTAGCCCAGGATTTGTAGGCGTCAGCCAGATATTTCCGTTTGATTTCGAGCTTGGCTGTTGCCAGTGGAATGCCGATGTTTACAGAGGGGTGAATGTCGTGCATTAGCGTGCCTGCCTTGGCAAGCTCGTCCGCCTCGCAGTTTCCCGGGATTTCGCTGTGTCCGGGAACCCAGACTAGGTGCACCCGAGAGTAACTTGCGAGCTCATTTAAAGATGTTCGACATTCATGAACTAGTCTTGATGTGGCCGTGGAGCCAAAAAGAGATTTAATGGCGGCCTGGCTGTCTGAGAAGATAGATACGTCAACTGCGCCGATATCACTGCTCAGCATCCATTTGGCTGCGTGGTAAATGGCCATGACCTCAGCTTGAAAAACGCTGCAATGGTCTGGGAGACATAGGGAGATGTTTAAGTCCAGCTTGTCGGAATAAATACCGCTGCCGACTCTACCTCCAAGCTTGGAACCGTCGGTGTAGATTTCGACTGTTTCACCGGCGATTAGGTTTTCTGAGGTCCAGTCGCTTCGACTTGGAATAGTGAGGTCGAATTCCCTGTTCAAATCGGGATAGACCGACATATAATCGATAAAGTTGGGGATAGGTGGATCCTGATTCAGAATTGAAGCATGGCCTGTGAGGGTTATGCGCCAGTGCGAAAGAGCGTTAAGTCTAATCGCTGTCAGTTTGGCTTGTTGTTTAACCAGGATCCCCGAGGGGAGCCAGTGCATCATGGCGAAAAGGGCTTTCGTAGGTGTGCTATGTAGAGCGCCAGTGATCAGGAGAGCAATGGATCTTCTGATTTTATCGAGGGGTTTGATATTGCAGGCTTTTTCGAGAGCTTGCCACCAGAAGACCGACCCATATAACAGGTTTGGTTCAACGATGGCCGTGTAGAGCCAGAGCACGACTCGAGGACGAAGTCCCCATCGTGCACCAACTGCTCTTTTACAGCAGTATATAGCGCATGTTGCCTTACGTGCCCTCTCAGCTAGATTGGCTTTCCAATTAAGCTTTGGGTCGAGAATCAGGCCTAAGTACTTAACGTGTGTGCTCAGAGAGAGTGGAGTGCCGTTTAGACTAGGCATTGTAAACTTTGGAATTTTGTACTTCCTAGTGAAAAGCATAGTCTCGGTTTTGGATGGGTTAACCCCAAGTTCGAAACAATAGAGAGTGAATAGTTAAGTTTTTCGGAAAGTGTTTGGGGGAATTTACCGGATGCCGCGATTGCTGTGTCGTCCGCATAGGCTATCACTTTGCATCCAGTATATTCCAATCTCACCAGTAGTGTGTTAACTGGCAGGTTCCAGAGGAGGGGTGATAAAACACCCCCTTGTGGCGTGCCTCTGTTAACCACCCTCCTGGATTGGGCACTGCTGATCGTGGAAGTGATGATCCTAGATTTTAGTAGAAGCTCTATGAATTTAAGAAGACCTGAATTCAGGTTAAGGGTATAGAGTGCGGAAATGGCAGCGTTGGGGGATACATTGTTGAATGCTTCCTCGATGTCCAGAAATATGGCTTGTACGCCAAGGATTTGTCAACTTGAGAAATGAGAGAATGAAGTGCTGCTTCAATCGATTTGCTATTAGAGTAAGCGTGTTGAGATAGAGAGAGAAGAGAAGGGCTGATAGATGTCCTGATATGTAGGTCAAGAGCTCTTTCTAGAACCTTAAAAGTAGCAAATTTCATTCGACAAGTGTTCAGCTCGCGCAAATGTTTCAAAATGTAAGTTGAAAATGATAATTCAAGATTTTATAGTTAATAATGAGAATAATGTTTTTCCAGGAACAACAAAAGCATAAATGCTTACACAAAACCAGCGCAGTTTGAAATTCTTGTCGAATTTATGGTAGAGCATCCGGATTTGGCAAAGTGGCTGCTCAATACAGTAAATGCAAAGAATACAGCCAATAACTATGGAAAAGGTTGGGAGAGGATTTAAATGCATCCGGACCACCTTTGCGTGATGTTGTTGGATGGAAAAAAGTGAGAAATGAGCATTGGATGTTTAAAATAATAAACTTACAATTGAACAATTTAAGGTATGGGCAGATTATAAAAATCATTTGAAGGCAAAATTGCGGAAAAATAAAAGAAGTATTGCCGATACCGGTCGTAGCCCATCAAAATATAGCCACTTGACTCCATTAGAAGAACAAGTGGTGCAGTTGTTGTCAATGGAGGAGGCCATACAAGGCAGTAGCGGGACACGAAGTTTTGGCGCAGCTGAGTGTGACGAAGTGTTGCAAGATTTGCCGGTGGATGCAACTTCTGAAAGCAATGCTAATAAATGCGAAAAGCTTAAAAGCACGACGCACCGTCCACGATCCGCATCTATTCTTACTGGAAAAGAACAGCTTCTTAAAAAGCAAGTAGAAAATCAAATAGCTTATCAAGAAGGCTCAATGGCGAAGCTCACAGAAATATGTGATAAACTAAAGGACATATCAAAAACATTAAGAAAAACTCAAGAAATAGAGGAAAGCAAACTAAGACTAAGCAAAAGAAAATTTGAACATGAAAAGGAAACAAATATGAAAAAGCTGCAGTTAAAAAAGCAAAAGCTAGAAATAAAAAAAAAAATTCTCGATTTGGAGTCGAGTCGAAAGGACTTAGCTGAACGCTGTGCACAAATTTCTCACAAAGAATGTTAGGAAGCTTTTAATTTATTTATTTCTATGCAACGGAGTGCCTTATTTTTATTTTATTAAGTACAAACCATGTGAATTTTTTTATTAAGTACAAACCATGTGAATTTTTTTATAGTTTTAAGCAACGGACTGCCTTATTTTCATTTTATTAAATACAAAGCATGTGATTTTTTATATTTCAGTTTTACGCAGCCAAGTGCTTTATTTTTAATCAATATATATCAAATTGAAAACTATATCATCGCGTTTCTTATTTCATCCCTAATGGTTCTAGCAGTATTTCTTTCATTTCTCTCACTATTTTGGCAAGCAGCCAATAAAATCGGTTGCGATAAATCGTCATTTTCGCTTGGTAACATGGAGGGTTCCTCAACGTTGAACGCCTTACAAATGTTGTGCAGAGCACAGCACACGTTCATTATGCGCACGACTTTGTCTGGAGCATAGTGCAGCTCCCTCGCAGCCAAAAGGCATCGAAACCGCGCTTTCAATACACCCAACGTCCGCTCTATTATTGATCGCGCCTTACTGACTTTCTCATTAAAAATAGCTTCTGGTGAGCTTTCGGTGCATTCCGATATGGTGTTAATAACGACGGTTCCAATGGATACCCAGAATCACCTTGAAAGGAACAATCGAAGGGGAACTATTAGGAAGTTTGAAGGTGACTTGTGCAAAATATACTCACCGAGAATTCGTGTTCCCCTGTCGCCACTTTCGAAACGATGTTTGAGTTTTTGCCTTTCGTTAGAGATGTTCCACACATGTGAGTCATGGCACTTTTCCCCAAATCTAGCATCAATAGCTCTTATGACCAATTTATGATCACATATCTTTAAATAAATGTACTTTTATTAAAAAGCGAGTGTGTTTTGAATGGTAAAAAAAATACTTACAGCCATGGCGTTCATTCTGTGTTTCAGTTTTCTATTAAAATACAAATGCTCGTTGTTTGTAGGCGTAATCATTTGTATGAGTACTATCTACTGCTCCAATAGTTCCCGGGATGCCGTAAATTTAGTAAAAATACCCCTTTGCCTCATTTTCCTCCTGTTGTGTTATTTGAAACACTATATGCGTCGCAGAGAGAGTGGCACACCTCATGCAGACGAGTGGACATCGTTTGCTGCGCCAAGCCTACATATTGGTCATGTCCAATTTGGTGCTGGTCACCACCCTGGCCTAGTATTTTAAGCACCGCTGAGAGCTTAACCACTGCTGGAATAGAGACGGATCTCTGGCCGGCTCTTAATTCTAGCGTTATCGCATTTAAAACGTATATAAACGGTTCTTTGCTCAGACGAAAAATTTCAACAAAGCTGCAATTTTGAATATTAGCCAAATCTTCAAACCCAATATGTTTTCTTACCTTTTCTCGCGAAACGCGATACAGAGTGACCCCCCAGGTTTGGTTCAACGATGGCCGTGTAGAGCCAGAGCACGACTCGAGGACGAAGTCCCCATCGTGCACCAACTGCTCTTTTACAGCAGTATATAGCGCATGTTGCCTTACGTGCCCTCTCAGCTAGATTGGCTTTCCAATTAAGCTTTGGGTCGAGAATCAGGCCAAAGTACTTAACGTGTGTGCTCAAAGAGAGCGGAGTGCCGATAAGACTAGGCATTGTAAACCTTGGAATTTTCTACGTTGGGGTTAACCCCAAGTCCGAATTCACGACACCAGTTCGACACAATAGAGAGCGAATAGTTAAGTTTTTAGGAGTGTTTGGGGGAATTTACCGGATGCCGCGATTGCTATGTCGTGATGATTCCAGATTTTAGTAGAAGCTCTATAAATTTAAGAAGGCCTGAATTCAGGTTAAGGTTATAGAGTGCGGAAATGACAGCGTTGGGGCATACATTGTTGAATGCTCCCTCGATGTCCAAACATATGGCAAGTGTGAATTCCTTGTACACCAAGGATTTGTCAACTTGAGAAATGAGAGAATGAAGTGCTGTTTCAACCGATTTGCCTTTAGAGTAAGTGTGTTGAGATACAGAGAGAAGAGAAGGGTTAATCGATGTCCTGATATGTAGGTCAAGAGCTCTTTCTAGAACCTTAAGAAGAAAGGATGTTAGACTTATGGGTCTGTAATCCTTAGGTTTCGTGTGTGAGGCCTTCCCAACTTTTGGTATGAAGACGACCCGAGCCGTGCGCCAGCGTAAGGGAATATATTGCAATCTGAGGCTTGCATTATATATTTGTAGCAGCCATGGAAGGATAATCTCTTCCCCATTTTGGATATCGTCAGGAATGATGCCGTCCGGTCCGGGGACTTGTATGGCTTAAAGGTTTGAATGGACCACTCAAGGGGAGTTTTTGTCACTTGGAATGTGGGGAGGCTATCATGGGAAACCTGCTCCACCTGGTAGATTGCTTGATCCGCTGAGGCTAAACTCCCTGGGAAGTGGGTGTCTAGCAGGATATCAAGGGTTTCGGCGCTTGAGTGAGTCCAGCTGCCATCTGGTTTTTGGATACAGTCAAGGGCTTTGTTAGAGGAGTGGAGAATTTTACGAAGACGGCTAGCCTCGGACGTCGATTCAATGCATTCGCAAAATTCCCTCCATGACGTTCGTTTCACTCGCCTAACCCTACGTCTCCACGGCAATTTTTGATGGCATGCCATTGGCAATTTCAAGCAAATTGCCAATGGAGACTCCAAATTGCTTCAAGTTGGCAATTTATGTTATGAAATATGTTATGCCATAAATTCCCAACGTACTGTGTTGCAATCAGTTGTCATTTTGTTTGTTTGACAGCCTTTTTTCATTTTTTCGTGACGCGCACAGTGGAAGCATCGTCGGACATTTTCGTTTTACCACATCTATTAAATTAATAAAAACGCTAAAATGAATGGAGACTGTGCATTTGCATTCTTTGTAATAAAGGATTCACCCAGAATTTCGGTTTCCTTCTTTTTTCCGCTTCATCGTATAAATAAAAAATTTTTTGAAGCGTGGGTACAGCGAACTAGATTGCTTGACGGCATTTTCAAAATGACAATGGCATAACATCGCAATGCCCACCATTAAAATATTGCCAACCATTGCAATCAAATTTGACAGATGTTATGCCATCAAAAATTGCCCGTGGAGACGTAGGGTAATGGCGTATTTAAACTGTTTGTGTTTATTTTTGAACTTTGTAACTTTAGCTTTGTTGAAAAGCATTCTACAAGTTTTGCGAAGACTTGCAATTTCCGAGTTCCACCACGGAGGTTTAGGTTTGCCCCGTGGTTCGGGAGTGATGCAAGAAATGTGAGTGGCTTTTTTAAAAGCTGTGGTCAGATCGTCGACCGCCCGATCAATGTCGGGACAGTTGTAGATAATGGGGGGAGTCGTTGCTAAGCATGACCCCAGTTTGAGCCGGAAAAGAGGCCAGTTCGTGTTTTTTCTATTGACTGGTTTAAGATATTCTGTATTGCCTGTAGTCTCCCTCGAGTCAATGTCAAAGGTGATATAGCAGTGGTCCGAAAAGGAGCATTCCTGTGAGACGAATCAATTGCTTATCATGTTGGAGTGTCAAGTGTCAAGCACTTCCTTCCTGACGGATGTAAGGAAGGTCGGCTCATTTCCCCGGCTAGCAATGCCTAAGTTATTTGAAATGATAAAGTCGAAAAGACACTCACCTCGATCATTTGTGCCGGAGCTGCCCCATATTTCGTGATGGGCATTGGCATCGGCGCCGATAATTACCGGAATCTGTTTCTGGTGGGCTACCGCAATCATTTGCTTCAGTATGTCTAGTGGCGTGGAGTCGCCATAGTCATGAGCCCTGTAGTTCGAGGAGATCCAGAAGGTCCGTGGACCCATTTCAGTGACCATGGCAAAATTGTCTTTGTCACTGAATCTAGGGAGTAAAAGAGCGTTAACGCTGTTTTTTTACCAGAATGCAGGATCTTGGTTTACCTTGATCCTCGTTATATACCATACGATATCCGTATGCATTGATTCCAGAAACCCGGTCATTTACGAGAATGAGCTCCACCCCTATATCCGAGAGGCGGAGAAGCAGGGCTGCCGAGGCAGTTTTCGAATGCTGAAGGTTAATCTGTAGTACCTTCAGCATTGTCTGAAAGAGTGATTATTGTGGAATTCAACTCCTCCTCTTCGGACATTGGAGAGATGTATCCACCAGCCGCATCCGTGTCCATGTGGTCGAAGAATTCTCCGACCAGTTCGGAAGTTGAGAAGGGCCTGCTTCTGGTTGTAACGGAGCACATACTCTCATTGTCACTACCCGGCAAAGGGGTGAGAGCCGGGCCCGAGCAGCTAGGCTCATTGGCAGTGGCTTGTGGGACAGCACCAGCTGGGGGAGGCTGTTGGGGGGCTTGTGCATCGCACTTGTAGATGCGGAGAGTGATGGCTCCAAAGCCATAGTTAATCACCCACTCGCGGTGGGAACAAGGGATTGCTCGATCAAAATGATGGTGACCTCACGCAAAGTGCCTTTGGGGTCACCAACTTTCGCGACCTTCCAGCCATCGGTGGGAAGATCGGTGTTGCTGAGCTTGAGGATCTTTAAGATTGTCTCAGGCTCAGAGGTCTCGGCAAGAAGCCATGTTTTGGAGCGAGGGCGTTGGGGAACCTGGTCCAAAGGTACCGCATTGAGCTTTGCACCCGGCCAGATCTCATTTACCCTATTGATCGCTACCTTATATAGATCCGCCGAGCGTTAGTCTGAGCAAGATATGATTTTAATATGTCCTTAATACCACCCTGCGTCACGGCAGCTGGGTGAAGGACCAGGGTTGAGGGACATAACCTCAAGGAAAATTGGTAACAGTGCCATTTCGACCTGTCTCCAATTGGCAGGAGTAATGGTCCCATCGGCATTGGCAGAGCCGATCACAGCCCATGTGAGGCTCTCTTTCACAATCTCACTAAGCGGTTTCGAGAGCTTAGGCTTGGGGGTAGCCAGCCTTACGCGCTTAGGGATGCTTTGGGTGGATTGGCCCGGGCGATCGGCTGATCTCTGCCTCTTAGGGTTACCGGCTGCTTGTGCAGTGGAGAAGTGGACACGCACATCAGCGTGTGCTTTTGCCCACTCAAGCTTGCCCTTGTCGTATTCTGACAGTTGAGATGGTTCTGTAGCGTTGCGCCTCGTCAAAATACGGTAAGCCGCTCTACGCGTCCTGTACGCTTTTGTACTCGGGTTCACGTTGGTAGGTGCACCTGAAGGAGGAGCGGTACGGGGAGCAGTTTCCATCGACTTGTGAGGCAATATCGAGGCGTTTGCTGAAGAGGGCTTAGGCGGAGCGACTGCTGCTGGTTTGTGAGTCAATACCCTAGCAGCCGCTGGAGAGCCTGGGGACAGCGAAGAGCTCTTGGGTGGCTTATTAGCCGAAGCTGTGGTGCTTGTTGAAGGGGGCAGTGCTTATGCTGCTTGTCTTCGAACCAAGGGCGGGGGTGTTGCTAGTGGGCATTTGCCTAGCCAGGGTTTTGCGCGTCCCTGAGGGGATATGCGCGGAAATTTTGTTTGTGTTTGTGTTTTTATTTTTTGTTGTGTCCACGCAAGAAGGGTCCCCACTCAAAGCCGCTATCTCAGTCCGAACGTGTGGTCACTAAATGTGGTTCCATGGTTATCTGTGCAAGCAGGGAGGCCATGCACAAAGGGTTGGCACAAACCCTTATGGGGTCAAGTGCTCAGAGCCAGACCAGTGCTAATCGAGAGTTCCACTCAACCGAACCTAACGGTAACAGACGTCGACCGTACTTTGAGGCCTACCAAGGTTTTAACGGGGCGGGGGCAGCTGCAACCTTAGACTGGAGCCGTTCACACCAAGCAAGTTTCACCTTGGTGCTACCGTGACAAAAGACAGTTAGGTCCAGAAAATTACACCTACCAGCCCAGGGCAATCAGAACAGTTACATTGGTCCAAAGAGAAGTCCGGGGACGAAGGATGGGGGTTGTGCCAATTGGTGCTACTGAGCTCCCGTGCAAGAAAACAGCAGCACCTGGGGTAGTGTAGACCATTTAGCGTAACCCAGGGTGCACCGCGTGGAGGCGATCTACATTACACCCCATAATGCGACTTAGTTTGTCGAAAGCAGGAAGGAAGAGCGTTACTGACATGTAACAAAGGTGAACCTTGAGGAATCCCGTTGTCAACGGAAATCTGAAATCGTATTGTTCACTTTGACACAGATTTTTCTATTCAAGAGAAAATGTCTAACAAATTCCAATTCCAAAGTCCAATTGATCAATGAGATCATTTGGTCGATAATTGCGTGAATTCCAATTCTGTCGTAGGCTGTTTCCATCTCAAGAAAAATAATAGAGAAGTGAGATCGAGAAGAAATACAATTAGAGTAACTTGTTGATCAATTGCCAACAAACCGTCAATAGTTCCGCTTTCAGTCTTGAAGCCAGATTGGTTATTTGAAAGAAGTTTATCTTCTAAAAGGACCCACATTAATCTACGGAAGACATTTTTTTTCGAGTATCGTCGAAATACATGCTAGTAGACATATATAGAGTTTCTCGGCTTCGATGGTGGCGGACCTGCGGCAGGTGGCGCAGCTATGGTGGGGGCGCAAGATGGCGAAGCTGCATCTGGATGCGCGAGATAGCGGAGCTGCATCTGGGGCGCGAGATGGCGCAGACCCCTGAATCATCACGGGGGCCCGGGAACACCGATCGTCCGTATCCGGCGGAGCATCCTTCTGGGGGGGCCGATAAACCGCCTTCCCCGCTAGTCGGCACAGCAGCATGGGATAGTCGGAAGGAAATAGAAAGGCATTAAGTAGTCACGATCATAAAGAAGAAGTATGCTCCGTTTGATGGGAATACTAGGAAGCTATTAATAGGGGAAGTGGGTGCCAACGTTTACCGGACTACGTAGGGTATTACGGTTCTAACCCGTGGCAGAGCCATGCGAGATCTACATCTAAGGTATATTGCTAGGAAGACTAAGAGCTAAATGGAGAAGATACGTGGTCATCCTGGAGTACCACCAGGTATCCCTTTTCTGCGTTTTTCCTGACAGTCTTCCATTTAGTCCTGCGTTTGCACTCCAGAAGATACTCCTGCTTCCACCGGACGGAGAACTGTTGGGAGAGAACTTGAAGCCTACGCCATCGATTAAGAATGGAAAGACGGCGGGCGCGAGAAGTGGTCCCCCTACGAGAAAGTGCCCTGGTGTGAGTGGCTGGCGGTCGTCGGGATCGTCACTAATCGGTCGTGAGTTCAGACATGCCTCGACGCATGCTAATACTGTTGCCAACTCCTCGTACGTATACCTGATCTTCCCACCCACTCGTATGAAATGGTGTTGAAGCTCTTTACTGCGGCTTCCCACAGCCCCCCATATGGGGAGCGTTTGGAGGTATAAAATGCCATTTCAATTGGTAAAACCAGTGCTGAGCGGTCGCCTAATCCTTGGCTTCTCAAATTACGCGTGCGAACTCCACGCGGACCACCTTTTCTGCACCCACAAAATTCTTTCCATTGTCGGAATAAATATTAGCCTGACACCCCCGTCGCCCGATGAATCTGGACAGGGCGGCTAAAAATGCCTGGGTAGTTAAATCAGTGGTCGCTTTCAAGTGGGCGGTCTTGGTGGCGAAACACACAAAGATATACACATAGCCTTTTGTCATCTTGTACCCCCGCCTTTGAAATGTTTTGATTTCAAAAGGACCCGCAAAGTCAATCCCCGCGGTACTGAAAGGACGAGACAGGGTGGTGCGTTCCGGGGGCAAGGGCGCCATGATTTGGCTTAATCTGCGCTTCTTCTCGATCAGGCAAGTTTTACACCGTAAGATGGAGCTCTTGACGAGTTCTTTTGCTCGTGGAACCCAGTATTGAGTTCGGAGGAGCCGAAGCATGAATTGATTCCCCCCATGCAACGAGATCTGATGAATGAATTCAACTAGCAGTCGCGTAAATTGTCCGTGGTAGGGTAAAATTTGTGGGTAGCGTTCGGAAAACGGAATTTGAGTGGAGTGCGCTAGGCGTCCGTTCACTCGAATCGACCCATCTGAATAAAGGAAGGAGTTTAAGGAGAGCCGAGAGCTTGAATTTGAAATGGGTTGTCCGTTTTGAAGCACCCGTACTCCTTGGGGTAGTACATTCTTTGAGTCATGGTTGCTACGAGAAGTGCAGCGGCAGCGATCTCTGCATTCGTTAATGGTGACCCCGGGGGTGGGGCGGAGCTACGCAGCGTTCGCGTAGCATATCTCTGGAAGCGTTTGATGTAGCAAACTATCCGCAATGCTCGCGGTAGCGATGAAAAACGCAGCATCAAGTCGTCGTGCTGTTCGACCTGGATAGTGTGCGCGGCCACGTTGCGCTTCTCCTCAAGGACGTCCGGGATAGTGCTCTCCGAAGGTTGAGGCCAGTCGTTTGGGTCGAGGATAAGCCACCCCGGGCCGTTCCACCGTAAGGGGTTGTGGACGAGCGCAGATGGAGATACACCCCGACTGGCAGGGTCATCAGGATTGTCCGCAGTCTTTACATGTCTCCAGCACTTCACACCTACTTTGTTGGAGACGGTCGTAACACGATTAGCGACAAAGGTTTTCCACGTATGAGGGGATTTACGGAGCTAAGCTAATACTATAATCCGTCCAACAGAACAAGTTGCCGGAGGTGACTCCCACCCTCACTCGAAGTACTGCTACCAACTTGGATAACAATACCGCGCCACAGAGTTATAAACGGGGTAAGGACAACGTCTTTAGGGGTGCCACCCGCGATTTAGCCACCAACAAATGGGACGAGACGGCATTTCCGCACTGGTATCGAACATACAGCGCAGCTGCGAACGCCGCTTGAGAAGCGTCGCAAAACGCATGGAACTGAATATACACATCTACATGTGCTGAAGGTGGAAATAAAAGTGATCAGCTTTTGCGTCCCACCGAATCCCTAATGTCTTGGTTAAATTGGCTTCATCCAGCTTCAGGAAGTCCTCCCGGAGTAAGTGATCCGATCAACTCATCTTGGGTCTGTATAGCCACGTTTACATCATGTATGCCGACTAAGGCGTCGTCCACGTACATGCACGTCCTCAACGTCCGTCGGCAGCTGTTCAAGTGTCCTAATCGCTAGATAGGGTGCACAGTTGACTCCAAAGGCAACAGTTTGTAACTCGTAGTCGGATACTGGCGTTGCAGGAGAGGCCCTGAAAATAAGTCGCTGATACGGGGTGTGTTTCGGTGCTACTTTAATCTGCCGATACATCTTCTGCAGATCCCCGTTAAACACGAATTGAAACATTCGCCAGCACACGATAAGTTGGGTCAAGTCAGCCTGCAGTGTGGGTCCCGTGTACAAGACATCGTTCAGGCTGATGGTACTAGTGGTTGCTTGAGATGCGTTGAACACAACCCGCAACTTGGTGGACGTACTCTCGGGTTTCATCACCGCATGATGAGGCAAATAGTAATGAGCTACTGCGCCGGTAGGAGGCGGGACTTTGATCATATGATCGAGAGCTAAATACTCCTGCACTACTGAGTCGTATTGTTTTTTCTGCTCGGGATTACGAAGCAATCTGTTTTCATTGGGATCGAACTACTTCAACGCAAGGAGCCGAGAAGCTCGAAGCGACTCCTCAGGCTGGTGCCTTGGTTTGAAAGGTAGCTCAACTCGAGCTCAACTACATATCGCCCAGAAGGTTACCGATACGTGTTCCGGGTGTACAAGTCAAGACAATCCTGGTCACCGGACGATAACCGTCTCTCCCTAGGTGGCTCCTCTACCTCCCAGAATCTCTGCAGGAGCTCTTCGACCGGGTGGTCGGTTTCTATTTTTACCCTCGCACAAAGTGTCTGTATCGAGCTCTCAGGCATAGTGAGAATCCACCCGAATATAGTTTCCTGCGCAATTAGCGACCCAATAACGTCACGTTTCACCCGATCAAGCAACACCATTGGATATAAGTCACCACCTATTAAAATGTCCACCTACGAAGAGTTTGAAAGGCTGGGATCAGCCAGTTGTAAGCCGGCCAATTGGTGACACTGTGGAGTGGGTACCCCAAGTCGGGGTAGTTCGCTGGGTAATGTAGGCAATACTAAGGCTGACACCGGGAGTCGCACAGTGGTGTCGAAGGGTGCCCCTATAATTAGGTCGCATGCTTTCGTCACGTTAGCGGCCACCACATTGCTTACCCCGGACACTTGGGCATGCAGGGTCCCTGGTCTGTTGAGCAGACGTTGTCGCCGTGTTGTGTCCGTTGGATGGTCGTCTGCCTCGAGGCGGCGTCGTGCGTGTTGGAGCTTTCATGCTCCGGTTCGGGGGCGGCTCACGGTGCAGCATAGTGTGGTGCAGCATAGTGTGATGCAGCATAGTGTGGTGCAGCATAGTGTGGTGCAGCATAGTGTGGTGCCGCTCTTGGCACGTAAAACACCGATATTTACTCGTGCAATTTGTGACACGATGATCCCCCTTCAAACAATTCACGCACAGGTGGTGTCGGTTCACCCATCCCCATCACTCTGACATATCAGCGTTGATGAACGTAGAGCAGTGGGGAACACGATGGCCTGGTAGTTAGATAGAACTGCGGCAATGAACAGAACTGCGCATATGCAGCTGTATACGGCTTACTATAACAGGCGTCGGCAGCGCTTTGAGCTGCGGACTGCGAACCTAATTACGCAGCGGCCGTGCCGAAATTTAAAATTCTGGAATTTCAAGAGAGTTACTGCTGTGTATGAAAATTCACACACGAGTGAAGATGCTTGAGCGGACTTGCACCGTACCGACCGTACCCAGCCACGAATTGCGCGCAAAGGCAAATCAAAAATATTTTATATGAAATATTATGTAAAAAAAAATGTTTTGAAATTAATTATATGTTATAATTAGTAAAAACTTACCGGACGCACGGTTGATCCGGCACGAAGGACCGTGTAAAATCGAGTAGCCGAGGGACTGTAATTCCTTTCTCCTTTATCCACTTTTAAACTATTAATTATTCGCCGTATATCTATATATCTACATATATATATAAAATGGAATGTGTGTCTGTTTATTTGTTTGTTTGTACCTTATAGGAGACCAAACCTCTGGACCGATCTTCCTGAAATTTTCACAGCATTTAACTGGGACTCTGACATGATTAATAGGGTACTTTTTTTCGACCACGCCCACTTTTACGCCCACTTTTTTAAAATTATGTAGTTGCTCCCATATAGTTTTTAACAGATTTACTTCAAATTGTATACACATTATATACTCCAGGCGAGGTAGAAATAAACATTTCTTACGCCACGCCCCCTTTCAAGCCCCTTTTCACGCCAAATTTTGTTTGAAAGTTTTAAACTTTTTGTTCTCTGTACAAATTTGTTCTTTCCGACGGATTTTTTTTTATTTGGTAGTATATTGCTCTTAATACTGTTAACGTCGCCATATAACTATGAACCACGCCCACTTCACCGCCCCCTTTTTTAAAAATCAGATACTTATACCACTAACAATGTTTGCAATACAAAATACTTTTTTTGTAATATGTATTTGCCTAAAGTTTTATATGCTTTTTATCTACAGGTAAGGTAGCCATACATTTTTTTATTACCAAATCCCCCTTTTTCGCCCCATTTTACCTTAAATTATAAAACTCAAAATTGGAGTTCCCATTATTTTACTGCGGAACATCGACCCACAACGGCTTTGCAATGGCACTCGACTTACAGTAAAAAAAATGCTAAACAATTTAATCGAAGCGACCATTATAACGGGCAAATATAAAGGAACAAATGTACTGTTGCCACGCATTCCTATGATACCAACATATTTGCCATTTGATTTCAAAAGATTACAGTTTCCTGTTCGGTTAGCGTTTGCGATGACAATTAATAAAGCTCAAGGTCAATCTCTGCAAGTTTCTGGGTTAAATTCGTCAAATCCATGTTTTTCCCATGGTCAGCTTTACGTTGCATGCTCCCGTGTTGGGAAACCAAACGATTTATTTGTTTATGCTCCGAATGGACATACTAAAAACATTGTATATCCTAGAGCGTTACAATAGTTAATTTATAATAAAATTATTTATTTCTCACTATATAAACACTTTTTATTTCATTTCATAATGATGGGGGTAGCACACCGGGTTCAGCCTTTTATTATAAACAAATATATATCATTGACACGAAATTTGTACTTAATTTTGTTCTTATTTTTAATGTATTACACATTTCAATTATCATTTTTTTAATTTTAAAAACGATCATAAACAAACTAAGGCCACCTAACTTATCTCAATGTTACCAAAGTTTAGTGACTGTTAAAATTATTTGAAAATATCTGTGGTTAATTAAACCCCTACAATTCAGGGGTAGCGAAGCGCACCGGGTATATATATATATATATATATATATATATATATATATATATATATATATATATATATATATATATATTCCCGGCACAACCTTTCAATGTTATTTATACGTGTATCCGAAATTTTGTTTATTTGTTGTATTTCGAACCCAAATTTTTTGAACAAATCGAATCCAACTAGGTTCCCACCGATCGGTGTCTACGACAACTATTACGACTTCTTTCACATGTTTACCACATTTGATCGATGTATGCAGTTATAAGTAGTTAAATTTATGATTGAGATGGAAGCTCCCGAGTCCATTTGCATTTTTACCATTTTATCGAAAATCTGTACCACTACGTAACTTTTTGTATCATTATTATTTAGTTCACCAGTTACTTCAAATACGGTATCAATCACATCTATGTTATTTTTTTTCTCTCACTACTGTGTTTATTATTTTTTTCCCATGTGTTATTGTTTTCTTTTGTATCGGTAGACATACACACAGGCGAAATATGTCCCCTCTTACCGCACTTGTTACACTTTGCATTTCTGAATCTACATTTTTCTCTTTTATGCGTACGAAAACACCCCGAACACGAGTTAAATTTGCTTTGTCTCTTATTGTCTTTAAACACAATCTCCTTTTTTTGTTACTTATCGCATTTATTTGCGTTTGCTTCTCATCCACAGTGTCTTTTATAGCGGCCACTGTTCTTATCGTTGTTTCAAATGCTTCAGCCCCTAATTGCACATAAGCTAACGCCGCT
This sequence comes from Clusia tigrina, assembly GCA_920105625.2. Lineage (NCBI taxonomy): Eukaryota > Metazoa > Arthropoda > Insecta > Diptera > Clusiidae > Clusia > Clusia tigrina. The sequence continues at coordinate 137,031,326 of OV050030.1, read as the reverse complement.
TGCTGCTGCTCTGACTGCGTCATGCGGGGTATGTAGAATGATCTGGTCGCGTATCATGTCGTCGACGAAGCTAGCAGAATATTCGGTTGCGCTGCAAACGAATTTACACTCTCTTGCTAGTCCTCGAAGTACAGCAATCCAGTCTTTGTACGACTGATTATGCTTCTTATTCTTTTCGTTCTCGAAAAATTCATAACGAGCAGCTACAATGGGGCGTGATACGTGGAAATGTTCCGTTAGTTTACTTGTTAAGTCATCAAAGGTTTTATCTTCCAAATTGGAAGAACCAAAAAAGTTTTTTAATAATTCGAACATTTCCACACCGATCCACGACAAAAAAAACGATTTTTGTTTGTCCGCCGATTGGACAGCATATGCACTGAAATGTTGTTTGAGCTGTTCCAAATACGAGTCCCAACTGTGGCAATCCTTATTAAAAGTATGGAAAGCAGGCACCATTTGTTGAACCGAAGTAGGTCCCGATGGAGCAGAAATATTATCTTTCATCATGGTATCCATCCATTGCTGTTGTTGTTGGATTATTCTTTTTGCAAATTCCTGCTGTTGCCTTAGCACTGCTTCCATCGTCTCTTGATCGTTTGGCATTTGGTTTTTGTTTTTTGTTATATGTAACTTGTGTATCACGACCACTACAAACGAACGCACTGAAACTGTGTTTTATCTCGTCGCCAGTTTTTAAGTTCAAACGCACACATGGAAGGTTTAATTGGGACTGATTTATTTCAATTTGCCTGAGAAATAACATAGATGTAATAAAAAGGATTTTATGACATAGTTGCAAAATTATGGTAGTTGTAATTAATGTAACTACTTTGATATATAACAACTTGCCTATTTTCATGGAGTTTTTCAAAATACTACAAGCTCTCCCAATAGAACAAGTCTATTCAAAATTGAACTAGCTGACGGCCCAAAACTCCAATTTAATATTTCAAAACTCCTCACGTTATTGCTACAAACCAACGATGTAAAACATAAAGCCGCCTTTTTTCAAAACTGTGTTAACTTTTGTGCAAATAATACGATTCCCCACTCCAAAAACCGTATCTATACTAAATCTGTTTACTGGTGTAACGATTGCCTAAGCAAACTTGACAGAGATAAAACAGTTTATGCATAATCCTAAGAAATAGTCCAACCCAGAACAATGTATTAAATTACAAATGCGCAAATGCCAAATTCACAAAAGAATAAAAAAAAACTAAAAGAGAATTCTTTAAAAACTTTGCTAAGGAAATTAACTCTACCACTACAACAAAAGTATTATGGAAAAAAGTACACATTCTTCACGGGAAAAAGGCAACCAATCACATTAATATAATTGAAACTCATAATGGAGACACATTACCGATTTAAAAGCTATGGGTAATTTATTCGGAAAGTTTGATCAACCTACTAAAAAACATGAACTTCTCTTCTGAATTTAATAATAATAATATATATATATATATATATATATATATATATATATATATATATATATATATATATATATATATATATATATATCTATATATATATATATATATATATATATATATATATATATATATATATATATATATATATATATATATATATATATATATATATATATATATATATATATATTATACTGGTGGCCATATCTAAAGCAACCAGAATAAAATATCGATATTAGACAAAAAAAAGTGGTGTATATTACACAATGGCGGTAATTTGTAAAATTTTTTTAAATGATATTTTATGTATTTCAAATTAAAAAAAAAATAAAAATATTAATTTATTACAAAATTTTTTTACAAACGAAAAAACGAAATTGACTCGATTTTTGGGTGGTCATATATATATATATATATATATATATATTGTTACGAAATTGCCCTCTTGACAACTACTCTGTTACAAAATTGCCCTCCTGACAATTCCTCTAACTCTCTGTACTCGGACTCGTACCGCTGGATTGTGTAGTAATAAACAATCGCTGGTTAAATTAAAATAATTAGCTTTATTTAATTATTGCTATTTACACATTTAATATTAGGCTTAAAGTTTACTTAGTTATGATTTGCACTTTATTTAACACTTTATTTAATAAGTAATTTCATCACTTTGCACAATTACAAATACTGCTGCTTTGATTATAATGCTAGATGCACACACTTTTACGGTCTCTGATCTACTGTCTTCGAGTTTGAACAGTCTTGTCGCTTTTATAGTTTTCGAATGGTTGGTGTAGAAACTTCTACGCTATTCTCGTAGTTTCTAGAAGCTTCTATCCTCTTCGACAGAAGTCGAGAATATTCTTTTTGATATTACCGGCAGATGGTTCTTGAATAAACTTTTATTCGAATAGTTCGCATCTTGACTCACAGGGGGCACTCGTTCTCCAGATGGGATCCTAAAAGTATGCAATCCCTTTTCACTGAGCTATCACGTTTCACTGCCCTCCGCTTAAACTTGTTCGTCCCGAACAAGGATAGTACTGCAACCTTTATAAGGAGATAACCTCTCTAAATGAACGACTTTCATTTTGCTCCTGGCCTTTCTCGCCAACTGGATGCGGTATACTACATCGTTGAGCCGCTTTATCACCTTATAAGGGCCTTCCCAGTGTGTTTGCAGTTTTGGCGATAATCCCTTTTTCCTTTGCGGATTATGAAGCATAACTAGCTGCCCTTCCTGAAATCCCTTGGAGTTTGCTCGTAGATCATATCTGGCTTTCGATTTATCACTCATCAGTTGTGTACGATTTCTGCTGTTTCCATGAATTTGATTCAGCTGTTCGCGTTTTTCAGGTATACAACTGCTGCATCGAAGTAATGTAGATTATTTTTTAGTCCATTCTTCGTCTGCTTATCTACTACTACTCCTCGCTTATCACACTGTCAGCAATTAGGCATCTGACTTTCCGTTCGATCTGAGAAACGAGGATTCTGGGGCTGCATGTTGTGGGAGTCAAATCTTGCCCCTCTTGACTGACTCCATTTAGTTAGTCGACAGCTTAAAAACATCATCCAATTCCCTGCCTTTGCGGTCCCACATGCGAGTCTGATGGAGAACGTGTGCGTTTCGTCCGACAACCACGAGTCGCGTATCCAACCTCACCGGAGGCAAGGCACTTGCCCGTGCAACCCTGTCCACTTTCAACTTGCACCTGACGGGCTCTGCATACTAGCTGGCACACCAAGGCCGCTATCTCAAACGTTAAATCGCCAGCCACTGTTTCCATACATGTAGTTTTTGGAATTGACATCGCTGAATAGTCCATTTCCGCATCGGGAATACCACATACGAAAGTATCCATCATACTTCTCTCTGCAATCTCGCCTGGACAGTCAAGATGGGGAAAACGTTCCACCTCCACCACAACCTGTTGTAGAGACTCACCACTCCTCTGCTGAACGGCATTCATCATGTTTTCATAACAGTCTCTCTCACCCTCTGCGATGGTCGGCAGTACATCAGCACCTTTCAATGACATAGCCAACGGTGCCAGTACTTCCCGATTACTCCAACCATTTGGGCTAGCGGTAGCCTCAAACTGCATCCTGAAGATGCCCAATGGCGTGGTAGTATCATGGGGTGGTATAGGCAATACACCCTCCTGTATTAGGTGCATCGTTTGTCTTATTTGTTCTCCAATTTCGTTCTCCCTTTGCTCGTTCGTATTGAATTTTTGTTCCACTAATCCTTCGAACGACTCCTGCCGTGACCCAAACACACAAACCTTCCTGTCCACCACCTCGGACATATCTTTCTTCTGCTGTGAATTCTGTTGCGATAGTTGAGTAGGTGATGTTTCACTCTGCTGTAACTGTTCCTTGGCATCCTCTTTGACTGCTGAAGCATGTACTTGTAATCGCTGCCGTAGATCCTCAAGGTGTTGCTGGAAGAGCTTCTGTATTTCCTCGATAAGCACGTTCATGTCAAAGTTACCCGTGTTAGTTATTTGAGGTGCTTCTTCCTCTAGAGATGTCGTTGGCTCTTCAAATTTGAATTCGTACCTCCCGACGTCTATACCCTGCTCCTCTAAAGCGTTTTTTAATCGCACCTGCAGCTCCGCTTTAAGCCCTTGTGTTTGCAAATTTAAGCGCTCAAGCTCCTTCTTGAGCTGCTCCAATCTCAGTTTTTCAAATTTAACCATTGTTTATCACAGATACACAATCCCACTTCTGACACCAATTATTACGAAATTGCCCTCTTGACAATTTACTCTGTTACAAAATTGCCCTCCTGACAATTTCTCTAACTCTCTGTACTCGGACTCGTACCACAGGATTGTGTAGTAACCAAACAATCGCTGGTTAAATTAAAATAATTAGCTTTATTTAATTATTGCTATTTACACATTTAATATTAGGCTTAAAGTTTACTTAGTTATTATTTGCACTTTATTTCACAAACCATTAGTCACTTTATTTAATAATGAATTTCATCACTTTACACAATTACAAATACTGCTGCTTTGATTATAATGCTAGCTGTACACACTATTACGGTCTCTGATTTACTGTCTTCGACTTTGAACAGTCTTGTCGCTTTTATAGTTTTCGAATGGTTGGTGTAGAAAATTCCACGCCATTCTCGTATATTCTGGAATTTTCGATACACTTCGACAGAAGTCGAGAATATTCTTTTTGATATTACCGACAGATGGTTCTTGAATAAACTTTTATTTTTTTCATCTTGACTCACAGGGGGCACTCATTCTCCAACTCAGATGGGATCCTGAAAGTATGCAATCACATTCACTGTGCTATCACGTTTCACTGCCCTCCGCTTAATCTTGTTCGTCCCGAACAAGGATAGTACTGCAACTTTTATAAGGAGATAACCTCTCTAAATGAACGACTTTCATTATGCTCCTGGCATTTCTCGCCAACTGGATGCGGTATACTACATCGTTGAGCCGCTTTATCACCTTATAAGGGCCTTCCCAGTGTGTTTGCAGTTTTGGCGATAATCCCTTTTTCCTTTGCGGATTATGAAGCATAACTAGCTGCCCTTCCTGAAATCCCTTGGAGTTTGCTCGTAGATCATATCTGGCTTTCATTTTATCACTCATCAGTTGTGTGCGCTTTCTGATGGTTCCATGAATTTCATTCAGCTGTCTTCGTTTGTCAGCTACATAACTGCTACATGAAACTTCCGTAGATGAGTAGGCACCGAATTTCAGATCTGCAGGTAATCTTATGTCACAACCGAAAATAGCCTTAGCTGGTGTTGTAGATGTTGTATCGTGAGTTGCCGATCGGTATGCCATTAAGAAGAGGGGTATGTGTTGGTCCCAATCTTTCTGGTTTCTGTCCACGACTTTCCTTAGGTGTTCCTCAAGCGTACGATTAAATCTTTCAACCATTCCATCGGACTGTGGGTGCAAAGGGGTTGTACGAGTTTTGCGTATGCCCATCAATTCACTCATTTCCCTGAATATTGTTGACTCGAAATTTCTGCCTTGATCCGAGTGCAACTCGAGGGGAGCTCCGAATCTGCAGACCCAATTATTGATAAATGCATCTGCAACGGTCTTAGCTTCTTGATCGGGAATGGGGTACACTTCTGGCCATTTACTAAAACAGTCGATTACGACGAGAACATATTTGTTGCCGGAATCACTAATTGGAAACGGACCTGCTATGTCCATTGCAATACGCTCAAATGGCGCTCCCACGTTGTATACATGCATCTTCCCCTGGCTGTGACGGCTCGGTCCCTTGGCAGCTGTACACTTTTCACAAGCACTAATCCAGTCAACCACCGATTGCTGGCAACCAACCCAATAAAATCGTGTTTTAATTTTCTCGACTGTTTTTGTTATTCCCAAATGTCCTCCGCTTGGCCCACTATGGTATTCCTTGAGAATTTCGCTTATTCTTGCCTTGGGTACCACAATCAAGTTCTTCGTGGTTTTTCCATCTTCGCTCTCCCACAGGCGGAATAGGCATCCATCTTGCAGCTTTAAACTATTCCATTGAGCCCAATATGCTTTAATTATGGGGCTTTCAGTCGAGATTTCGTTCCAATCAGGCCGTTTTCCTTCGCTCTTACTTGATACGATTTTTGCCAAATCTGGGTCATTTCGTTGTTCTTCTTTTATCTTTTCCGCTGTCCATTCATCGTCTGGTAAAACAGCCATTAAGCGCACATCGACTACTCCTTCTTTCCCTTCAGCTTTAGAACAGTGCTTACATTCCATACTGCAAGGACGTCGTGATAGTGCATCAGCATTCCCGTGGTTTCCGCCTCTGCGATGTTCTATTGTGAAATCGTAGCTTTGGAGTCTCTCAATCCATCTCGCAACCTGACCTTCGGGATTTTTGAACTGTAATAGCCAGCGCAGAGCAGCGTGATCCGTTCTCAACAAGAACTTTTGTCCATACAAGTACTTGTTAAAGTGCTTCACGCACTGCATAACCGCCAAAAGTTCTCTCCGTGTTACACAGTAATTTCGCTCTGCCTTTGATAAGATCTTGCTGAAGTAGGCTATTACTCTTTCATGTCCGTCAATAACTTGCGACAGGACACCTCCAATCCCGAATCCACTTGCATCTGTATCCAAAATAAATTTTTCGCCAGGTATTGGATACGCAAGGATCGGAGCTGTACACAATAGCTCTTTCAATCTGTTGAATGCCTTCTCCTGTTCGCTTTTCCACTCAAAAGGACAATTTTTCCTCGTTAATGCATGCAGACTACCAGCCACGTCCGCAAAGCCTGGAACAAAGCGTCTGTAATAGGTGCAAAGACCCAAGAAGCTGCGTAGCTCATGCAAACTAGTTGGTCTTGGCCACTCCCTTACTGAGTCTATCTTATCTGGATCTGTGTGTACTCCTTCAGGTGTGACTTTATGTCCATGGTACTTGACTTCTTTCTTGAAGAACGAGCATTTCTTTGCGCTCAGCTTCAACCCTGAAGCTCCTAATCGCATCAATACTTCTTCCAAATTCTTCAAGTGGTCCTCGAAGTCCTTTCCCATAACGATGATGTCATCTAAGTACACCAGACACGTTTTCCAGTGGAGACCCTTTAGCACATGTTCCATTAAGCGTTCAAATGTAGCTGGAGCATTACACAGTCCGAATGGCATCACCAAAAATTGCCATAGTCCATCGCCGGCACTGAATGCTGTCTTTTCCTTGTCTTGTTCGTCTACTGCCACTTGCCAATATCCGCTTTGTAAATCCAGCGTTGAGAACCAATTTGAACCAGAAAGTGTGTCCAACGTATCGTCGATTCGAGGTAATGGATAACTATCTTTCTTCGTTACCTCATTTAGTTTACGATAATCTACACAGAAACGTGTGGAGCCATCCTTCTTCTTGACTAATACCACTGGAGAACTCCAGGGGCTCGCTGATGGCTCTATGACGTTGTTCTGATGCATTTCCTTCAGCAATACATTCACCTCTTGTCTCTTTGCCAGAGGTACTCTTCTTGACGCTTGACGAATGAGTTTGGCATCACCAGTGTTGATTGTGTGTTTCACCATCTTTGTTCTACCTTCGTTTTTACCCTTTTCAGCAAATACTGACCAATGTCTTGCCAAAAGTTGGCTGGCAGTCTTCCTCTGCTCTGTGGATAAGTCTTTGCTCCATTCTTTCGTGAGATCGTGGAGTACCGTTTTATCAGCTGATATCTTCATTTTTGTGTCTTGCGGCTGGCTTTCACAGTTAACAATTGCCGAAATTGCCCGGCAATTTCCAATTATCTGTCCTTTCTCTATGGTTTTAGCGGAATTTGCAAGATTGACCACTCTTACTGGCACTATTCTGTTCTGCTGTTCTTCTACGAGGGTTTTTCCAATGATGATGTCATCCAGTACAAATTTTTCATCCGTCTCCACAACCCACAACTTGTTCTTCTCCACATCTCCGTCCATTTGGGCCCATATGACTGCCTCTGACTTTGCTAGGATTTTTGTCCGCCGCGATACAATGGCTTGTCGGATACCTCCATACTTATCCTCACCAACGGATAACGGTATTTCGGTGTTCGCATACTTCAACATTCGGCATTTCAAATCTAGGGTGAATCCATTCCGAATCATAAAATCCACACCTAAGATTAATTCGTCCACAATATCCGCAACTACAAACTCGTGCGTCACTGTTGTGGTGCCGATAGTTATTTTCCGTGTAACTTTTCCCAGTACCGGTGCATCATCTCCAGTTGCCGTACGCAATCTTATTCCCAGAAGCGGCTCGATTCCCCGAACGAGATCCCTTCTAATTATGGAATGTGATGCACCCGTATCCAATGTTACCACGATTTTTCTTCCATTTACTACGCTGTCGACAGTTAGGCTGTTGATTTTCCGTGCCATCTGAGAAACGAAGATTCTGGGGCTACATGTTGTGGGAGTCAGATCAAGCCCCTCGAGACTGACTCCATCTAGTTTGTCGACGGCTTTTCAACGTTTTCTGATTCCCTACTTTGGAATCTGACTTGCTTTGGAGGTCTTACCGGTGAGCGTGATCTAGAACGTTTCCGTCTCGATTGGCAATTACGGGCCATGTGTCCGACCTCTCCGCAGGTGAAGCATTTGCCCGTGAAACTTTGGCCGCTTTCAACTTGTACCTGACTTGTGACCTGTATACTAGCTGGCACATCAAGGCTGCTGTCTCTGAAGTTAAAGCGCTAGCTACTGTCTCCATATATGTAGCTTTCGGATTAGTTATTGCAGAACGCTTTATCTCCGCATCGCGAATGCCATATACAAAGGTGTCCATCATACACCTCTCAGTGATCTCTCCTGGGTAGGCAAGATGAGCCAACCGCTCCACTTCCGCCGCAAACTGTTGAAGAGACTCACCACTCTTCTGTACCCGTGTTCATAGCTCTACTTGGTACATCTGCTTGCGATGTTCACTACCATACTTGCGCTGAACTGCATTCATTAAGCTTTCATAGCAGTCTCGCTCACTTTATGAGATAGTTTGAAGCACATCAGCGGCAGCACCTTTCAACGAAACGGTTAATGCAGCCACTTTTTCGTGAGCACTCCAACCATTTGTGCTAGCGGTAGTCTCAAACTGCATTCTGAAGACACTAAATGTTGTGGTTCCATCATAGGTAGGAGGCTTCAGTTTTATTGAGGATAAATCTGGCACAGGCAATGCACCTTCCTGTAGTAGGTGAATTCTTTGCTCTAATTCGTTTTGCTTTTGCTCGTTCGCAATTAATTTTTGTTCTACAGATTTTTCGAACGATTCCTGCCTTGTCTCAATTTCACAAACCTTCCTGTCTACCATCTTGGACATTTCTTTCATCTGCTGTGAGTTTTGTTCCGCTAGTAGACAAAGTCGTATTTCACTCTGCTGTAACTGTTCTTTAACATCCTCTCTGACAGCTTGAGCATTTTGTTGTAATCGCTCCTGTATCCTCTCATCGACTGCTTGCTTCAGGGTTTCAGCATTTTGTTCTAATTGTTCCTTGACAGCTTGAGAATTTTGTTGTAACTGCTGCTGCATATCCTGTTTAAAGGATTGCATTATCCCGATAAGTGCGCTCATGTCAAAGTTACCCGTGTTAGGTTCTTGTGGTGTTTCTTCGTGGCGAGATGTCGTTGGCTCTTCACACTGGAATTCATGCTCATCGACGTCTATACCCTGCTCCTCTAAAGCGCTTGTTAATCGCACCTGCAGCTCCGCTTTAAGCCCTTGTGTTTGCAAATTTAAGCGCTCAAGCTCCTTCTTGAGCTGCTCCAATCTTAGTTTTTCGAATTTAACCATTGTTTATTACAGATACACAATCCCACTTCTGACACCAATTGTTACGAAATTGCCCTCTTGACAATTTACTCTGTTACAAAATTGCCCTCCTGACAATTCCTCTAACTCTCTGTACTCGGACTCGTACCGCTGGATTGTGTAGTAATAAACAATCGCTGGTTAAATTAAAATAATAAGCTTTATTTAATTATTGCTATTTACACATTTAATATTAGGCTTAAAGTTTACTTAGTTATGATAGCATATATATATATATATATATATATATATATATATATATATATATATATATATATATATATATATATATATATATATATATATATATATATATATATATATATATATATATATATATATATATATATATATATATATATATATATATATATATATATATATATATATATATATATATATATATATATATATATATATATATATATATATATATATATATATATATATATATATATATATATATATATATATATATATATATATATATATATATATATATATATATATATATATATATATATATATATATATATATATATATATATATATATATATATATATATATATATATATATATATATATATATATATATATATATATATATATATATATATATATATATATATATATATATATATATATATATATATATATATATATATATATATATATATATATATATATATATATATATATATATATATATATATATATATATATATATATATATATATATATATATATATATATATATATATATATATATATATATATATATATATATATATATATATATATATATATATATATATATATATATATATATATATATATATATATATATATATATATATATATATATATATATATATATATATATATATATATATATATATATATATATATATATATATATATATATATATATATATATATATATATATATATATATATATATATATATATATATATATATATATATATATATATATATATATATATATATATATATATATATATATATATATATATATATATATATATATATATATATATATATATATATATATATATATATATATATATATATATATATATATATATATATATATATATATATATATATATATATATATATATATATATATATATATATATATATATATATATATATATATATATATATATATATATATATATATATATATATATATATATATATATATATATATATATATATATATATATATATATATATATATATATATATATATATATAT